>OY730185.1:22421816-23719754 GCA_963422495.1 Polyommatus iphigenia | reverse complement strand
GGCACCAGTTACTGTATCAATGTAAATAATAATATTTGCTGCGCTCAATTTGCCCTACTTAAGGTGCAAACAGCAGTGTTTTAGTTTCACATTCGATCGTGAACGCGTTTGGCGTTTACTAAGATTTTGTATGGGATTTGTACAGCGCCACCTAGCGATGCTCACCAAAACCTGCGGCTCGGGCTTTCGTCCACACATTCAGTATTGCTCGATAGTTTTACTCCAAAATCGATATAGTTCATTCCTTCAATCCGGCTCGACGGGAGCCTTCGAGCTGTGAGTTTTGCGGTCCACACAGTAATTATTACTCGATTTGGAGTGAAACTATCGAGCAAAACCGTATGTGAGTACTAAGTATAACAATGTAAATAATAATAATTGCTGCGCTCAAATTGACCTACCTACTCAAGGTGCAGAGCACAATCTGAGAATGGCTGGACTGTATGAACTGATCGCACCTGTGATTACTCCGACCATGTTTTGTATTATCGCTGTCTAAACTCGAATCTCAATAAAGTTATTTTACAAAATAATGATCCTATTTATTTTTTATCCTATTTTATAAGCGAAATGATACTGAAGAAGAAGAAGAATAATATTACGTTGGGACAATTATTATTATTGTAAGAAAGGAAAAGGATATAATAGGATCGCATAGTTATGCGATCCTATTATATCATTTTCCTTTCTTACAATAATGTGGAAGGGAAAGTCCTTATTTTGTAGTAATATTTAGATTTTCGTTAACCAGGTACCAGGATCTCATAACTATGTAGAAGCAAATGAATGAAAGCAAGGGAAGTCAAATGAATTCCTTATTTTGTTATTTAGATTTTTGACAAGCAGGTACCAGTATCTCATAACTATGTCGTGGCACATCCGGCCGCGATAACAATGAAAAAGCTATTGTGTCTCGTTTTGCCACGACTGATGGGTTCAAGGGAATTAATGTTTTAAATCCTACAAAGCGCCATCTAGTGTGAAATGGAGAGAAACGGGGATTAATATTTTTCCATTATTTTTCAAACCGCAAATATAAAAAATAAAATAAAACAATAAATAAAACACACTAGGCCGAAGTTCCGCGGCGGAAATTCGGAATGATTACGATTTACGTCAGCAATGTCAAACGCATATAATATAACGCGTTACGCGACGTAATTTCGGTATGGTGTGTCATCGGTATTTTAAAATACATTGCAGGCGGAATCATGCCGAACTTCCGCCGCGGAACTTCGGCATGGTGTGTTTAGACACCAAGAGTCAAATTGTATTGAATTTGGAAGTAATTAATACTAGAGTTTATGTATATTATAAGCAAGTTTGTATGTATAATATTGACAAAGTTATGTAGTTAGCACAATTAAATAATAGTGCTTTTTTATATTTTTCCCCCTCCCCCCGCGGCCTCCGTACGGTTAACATCGTCTGACGTGCGCTCCGGGATTAAAAATTATTTTCGGTGGTTTTAAATCGGTAAATTCGTGCTGAGTGTGTGTAATTAGCTAGGTAACGGTGTAATCTACGTGTACTGTAAGTTTTTTAACACATTTGCTCGTATTTTATTGGATTTAACTCGGTAAGTAAATTTCTTTGTTCACTTTTATCAGTAGGGAATTGTAGGTAGGTAAAATATTGTGTGTGTCGGTACCGCCGCTCGCGCGGCGCCGGCCTGCCTTGCGATCAGCTGACTGTGATTATTAAGCTAAACTTTTGTTTCATTCTAATTTAAATTAAATAAGTGTAATTGGTACATTCAAATTTTATATTAACTCACAATGTCGAGCCAAAATAATATGCCGCCAGATAAAGATACAAACCCGTTTAATAGAAGCGATAAAACTCCTCGTTCTCCGACATTATCGTCCGGTAAACGTTTGTTGTCGGAATTATCTCCTTCCTCCTTGTCACCTGTGGAGAAGCGTCACCAACCCACTAGGGACGAGCCTCTGCTGTCCCCCGTTACGTCATTATTAGACACAAGCCGCGCATCCGACGATGCTTGCAATTATTACGAGCTCGTCCGCGAAGCTAGCTCGTACTTAGCCAAAATAAACGAGTTCGCAAACGACACCGTGTCTCGCCGTAATAATTTTGCCAACAAGTCCGATATTATGAGTATGACTCAAAAAATAACTACGATCGTCTCACTTCTCGCCATAAAGAACTCCTCCTTGGAAACCAAGGTCGCTAATATGGAACGCGAATTGTTAGCTGTTAAAACTAATCCCGTCGTACAAACAGTTGCCGCCGCGCCTTCTACCTCCTACTCGGACGCGCTTAAACTAAGACTTGCGAAGTCAGTGCCGCCAGTCGAGACCCGAAAACCGCTTCCCTGCGTTATTGCCTATCCGACACAAGAAAAATCGGGGGAATTAAAATCATCGTCGGAGACAAAACAAGCTCTGATGAAAGTCATCAACCCGGCCGACGGTTTTCAATTTCACGGCGTCAAAAAAACAGCTAATTCGGGTGTGATCTTGCGACTAACTAGCGAGTCGCAAGTTAATAAACTTAAATCCGTGGAAGCGCTTAAATCGGCCGGTCTGCGACTCGAGTCGCCTAAAGGACGTAACCCACGTATTCTCATAAAAGATGTACCGCAACATATGACGGATGATAATTTCCTTCTCGCACTTTTTAATCAAAATATTAATGGCGAAATGAATATGTCTCAAGAACAATTTTTGCGTTCAACAAAAATAGTAAGACGTCGTAATTTAAATAAAGATTACAACAACAGGAAATGGATAGGTATCGAATTAGACCCCGCTGTGCGTAAACACCTAATCAATTCAAAAGAAAAACTGTTTATCGATTGGGCGATGTGTCGCTTCGTGGACGACGTTGAGCTGGTCCGCTGCGGCAACTGCCAACAGTTTGGGCACGTCGCTAAATTCTGTCGCGATCCTAATCCTTGCTGCTATCACTGTGCCGAAAAACACAGCTCGTTGTCGTGCCCCAACAAAGATAAAGAAAATTTTAAGCCAGTTTGTGGTAGTTGCCAACGTTATAAAAAATCTTCCGACCACCCCACGGGCTCCCCAGACTGTCCAACATATAAAAGCAAAATGGAGCAACTTATTTTAACTACTAGGTATGGATAGTTTAAATATAGGACAGTTAAACCTCCATAATAACAAGCACGCGACTTTAGAATTAGAAAAGTTAGTTTCTGATCACAATTTAGACTTAGTACTTGTTCAAGAACAATATCAACTCGCGTCGTTTCGGTCGAAAATGATACAAATTAATAACTTAGCTCGCGCGAGTATATACACACCTCAGTCTAGATTTTCAGTCACGGCCTTAACTAACCTTTCGACGTCGCATTGTGCGGTAGCCGAGGTATCGTGTCCTCAGTTTAGACTATACGTTGTAAGCTGCTACTTTCAGTACGCGGATACCGTAGGCCCACATTTACATCAACTCCGCCGCGTATTACAATCTCTCGCGGGTGATAAAATTATTATTGGCGCCGACGTCAATGCATCCTCGCCCTTATGGCACGGCCAGCTTAGGTACACTGACCGCGACCGTCGTACCGCTGTAGAAGACTTTATTGCGGAGTTTAACCTCCAAATTCACAACACCCCCGATGCACCACCTACCTATAGTAGCCCAACGGGCGAATCGTCGATTGACGTCACGCTATCCAGCGCGTACGTCCAGATTAGGCATTGGCGCGTCCTACCTGATGCGTCATGTAGTGATCACCGCTTATTGGTGTACGAGTTTTCTCGTGCGGTCCCGAGTGATACCGTAGTCAATTCTAATGACTATAAATACAACGTAAAGAACGGCGATTGGAATTTATTCCGCTCCCTCATTACCGCTCATGCCGGAGACTTCACTCGGCCGGATTTAAGCGTCGATGAGTGCGCGGAAATTATGACAAACACATTTGTTTACTGTGCCGATGTAGCCTTGGGTCGTAGACCTCTTAAAAAAGATCACAACTGTAAATGGTGGAACAGTAACCTTCTTAATCTTCGTCGGGAATTTAGAAGGGCCAGGCGCAAAATCAATAATCTTCGTAAATCTGGCCACGATCGTTCGAACTATAATTACATAATTAGTTTGAATAACCTACGCATTTCAAGGTCACGCTATCGCGCCGCCGTTACGTTAGCGAAAAATAATATGTTGAAGAATGCCGCGAATAGACTGGATAAAGAGGGCCCCTGGTCCTCTTTATATCACGAGCTTAAACCCGGTAGTAGTAATGAGCCAAGCTTTTTCTCAAATATTAAAATTAACAACTCTTACACTTGTAGCTTAGACGAAACGGCGAAGGCATATCTAAACGTTCTCATCCCAGACGACGAGCCCTCCTTGGATGATGAACACCACCGCGACATTAGGAGTAGAATGCTAGACCCCATACATACACCGGCCTCAGATTTACCAACTTCGGAGGAGTTTAGTAAAATAGTAAACCTTTTGCCTATAAAAAAATCTGCGGGCGAGGATAAAATATCGAATATTATGATAAAACAAGCGTGCTTAGCGGCCAGTTCATCGATTCTACATGTTTACAACAGATGTATCGCAGAAGGTATATTTCCAAAAATTTGGCGCACCGGTTGCTTAAAATTAATACCTAAAGCGGGAAACAAACCTCCTGACGACCCAAAATCTTACCGTCCGATAACGTTACTGCCTTGCTTAGGTAAATTACTAGAACGTCTCATCGTACCTCGCCTGCTACCCGGTGGCCCTAAATTTCATAGTCATCAGTTCGGTTTCACCGCCGGGAAATCGACTGTTGACGCGGCTATGGAAGTTAGAAAAATAGTAAATCATTCGGAATCTAAATACGTGGTCGCCATTTCATTAGATATCTCCGGCGCGTTCGATCATGCTTGGTGGCCGATGTTATTATTAAAACTAAAAAATCGAGGTTGCTACTCTAATATTTATGCCATAATACGTTCTTATTTTTTTAACGGTCAAACTAAGCTTCGACTTGGCCATTGTACACACGCCAAAGATTTAACATGCGGCTGCCCTCAGGGCTCTGTTATCTCGCCAAAACTATGGAATTTCGGATTTGATGATTTATTAAGTCTTCCCCTACCACCGCTGTGCGTACTAGTTGGCTACGCCGATGACGGTTTTCTCATCGTTCATGCAAATTCACGTTCCGAAATTGAATCTAAAGCCAATGATAGTCTTAATTTAATATCGAGCTGGGGTAAACGTAATCGCCTGAAATTCGCCGCGCATAAAACTTACCAAATTCTTTTAAAAGGGTCCCTTATATCTTCCCCTAGCATTAAACTTGACAATATTAACGTTAAACGCAAACAGTCACTCTGTTATCTTGGTTTTTACTTGGAAAATAAATTTTCATTTTTAGAACATATAATTCAAACCGGTGAGACAGCGAAGCGCAATTTTTACTCCTTTACCAAAATATCTACGTCGACATGGGGCCTCTCCTTCAAAACCCTAAAATTAATTTACACTGCTACTTACCTAGGCAGCATTTGCTACGGGGCCCCCGTGTGGGCTGACAGAGCAACAATCGGCGCGGCTCGTCGCAAGTTGCTACAAAGCCAACGTCTTGCTCTTATATTCTTATGCAAAGCTTACAGGACCACAAGCACCGAAGCCTTACCTGTGTTAGCCGGAGTTTTACTCGTTGACCTTGAGATTCAGCGTCGTGCGACAATTTACTATCATAAAAAAAACATTGACAACCCGTTCTTTTTAAGCGCTCGCGATAAAATTAAAATAGCAAGACTGTTTGAACCTTTAGAAAACTCTGTGCAAAGCCTAATCTCCGAATGGCAGTCACGATGGGACTGTTCCACCAAAGGGCGACACCTTTATAATTTTTTCCCTAATATTCGTGAACGGCTATCCAAACATTGGATGGATATTGATCACTGCGTTTCTCAATTCCTGACCGGTCATGGAAATTTTAAGGCCAAACTTTACGGATTTAAACTAGTAGCATCACCCATGTGCGAGTGCTCGACCGAAGGCAACATGTTTGAACAAACCGCGCATCATGTTCTCTGGGAGTGCAGTCTCTGGCAGGACGAAAGAACTACTATGCTAAACAACCTATTCTGTACATCTGGAGTAGCATACTACGGTGATCTCGTGGACAGCGCTAGGAACTTCCGTGCCTTCAAGCGTTTTTGCCACAATTATTATTGGCAACAGTCAAACACAATAAACTCCAATATTAACTTAGCTTTAGCTTAGGAGTCACAATTATTAACCTTATTTCCGTGGTGCTCCCCCTTAAGTTCTTTGACTTTCGGTCATTGCAACTTTGTGCTGTCTCCCGCTTTTATGGGGAGGGAAATTGGATTCTTCCTACTCCTCCTATTTTCTTCTGATTAATTTCGTTGCGGGTCCCAAGACAGTATTAGCATGTCCCTCGGGCTCCCTGAGATCATATCAAAGGGTTTTCGTGGTTGGATGCCGCTGTCGATCCTGGCGACACAGGAGATACAGTGGTGGGAATGTGTGGTGGGCCAAAGCCCGTTAAAAAAAATAGTGCTTTTAATTTTTATTGACTGTAGTCATGACTCATGTTATGCAAATATACCTTAACCCAAAATTTTGGGTTATAATAAATTTACTGTTAAGCTAAGTACTCACATACGGTTTTACTCGATCGAGCAATCACGTAGAGTAAAACCCACGGCTCGGGCTTTCGTCCACACATTCAGCATTAGTGTCTAAACACACTAGGCTGAATTACGCCGGCGTAAATTCCGCCGCGTTTCAAACTAGAGAGAGACGACACACTATTCCGTCGCGTATTTGTTTGCGTTTGACATTTGCGGCGGAATTTACGCCGGCGTAATTCAGCCTAGTGTGTTTAGACCCTTAATCTATTGAGTGACGCGCGCCGTTCAGTTATTACTTATCACCGAGCCGTTCGAGCCAGATGTCTGTTCAACTATGGACACGGTGACGACATTAAGCAAGTCTCACAATTCGTCCACACGCTTAAGTAAAGCTCGATGGCTCGCGTCGAGTAAGTTCGATGGAAATTAGACGGCGCGAGCCTTCGAGTTGTGAGTTTTGCGGTCCACACTCCACACAATAATTTTTACTCGATTTGGAGTAAAACTATCGAGTAATACCGATAGTGAGTACTGACCGTTAGACCGTTTAGCTATAATTTTATTGTTAAACAATGCCCACTTAGAAAATAAGTTTCATTTATGTAATTATATTGTCTATATTATATATTTTTCTTTTTTCTACATTTGCATTTACAATTTTAGGAATAGTTGGATATATGAAATAATGTACGACTAATTTGTTCCGTCCAATTTATGATTTATTTTATATTTGAATTATGATAATGTTATCACGCATTATTTTTAAGATTTGATGTCCATTGGCAAAAATCTTAATGTTTCTAACGGATGCACTTGAAGCCTTAATTATCATTTGCCTTTAAGTTGAAGGCAAATGATAATAATATTATAAGATAATTACTAAAATAGTTATTTGTTTTAATGAAGACAATAACAGAAAATGTGTAAACTTCACAAGTGAACCCATAATAACTATGTTTTTAAATGCGGTGGTAATTATAGACTTAAAAGTCCGTATACGAAATTTGCCGATTTCGCTGATTTAACAGACGTGATTTAACAGTTAAAATACAGTATTTCTATAAGTTTTAATGCACAACATGTAAGATCATTTCAATTATAATCTAATGTTGGAGCTAGATTTTTTTTAAGTATTTTTAAATAATCCAACAACAACCGCGACAGTTTTGTGATTTTTGCTGTAAAAGGTTTAGAATATCACCTGTTTATGGATTGTATTGACGTCTTAACGGTATGAAAAAAATACAATGTACTGTTGAGAAAGTTGTCTATACAATGTTGGAATTACTTTTTATCACTTTAACCCATCAGTCGTGGCAAAACGAGACACAATAGCTTTTTCATTGTTATCGCGGCCGGATGTGGCCGCTTGCGGCTTCATGAATTAATATGAAATAGTTGAGTAAAAAAATATGTAACTCGGCAAAATTTTAGAGAAAATGGGCAAAGAATTGCTGTTAATTTCGGCAACTTGGAGCTGTAATTCATAAAAAGAAAACGACAGAAATAATCTATAGATAAAATTCTATCCAATTCGAGAAAAAAAGAAAAAAAAAACAAATTGTGCCAAAAAACACGATTCAAAACAACCTAAGGGAGATCGCACACGACAAACTTTTGTGTGATCAAAGTCTGCGGCTTCCATACATTCCGCATGGCGCGCGCCATCAGATTGTATGGAAGCCGCAGACTTTGATCGCACAAAAGTCTGTCGTGTGCGATCTCCCTAAGTCTCACATTATATTACTCGCCGCAAGGCTCGAGTCGGCTTTCCGCGCTTAAATATATTTTAAATCTAATAATTAATATATATATATTTTAAGTCTAATAAGGGGGAAAAACCTAATAATATTTCTGTAGCGAACCTTTGCAATTTCGTATTCATCGGCAAAATTTCGTATACGGACTCTTAAGAGCCAGTGTCAGCCAGACGAGACAAAGAAGAGATTCCTAAAATTGTATAGAAAATAAGATAAAAAAGCTTTTCTGAAATGACGAAGGTCTGGCTGCCGCTGGCTTGGACCATTAATATCTTAACGTCTAATTTCACCATCGTCTGTTAGTGTTAACAGCTTGTTAAAATGTCATGTTTTCTCTTCCATTCATACGAAAAACGAGAGGGGTAAAATTATATCAATTCGATCGTTAACAGTCGTTGGTGAAGGTCGTTTCTCCTACCTTTCTTCTGATTAATTTCGTTGCGGGTCCCAAGACAGATTTAGCTTGTCCCTCGGGCATCCCTGAGATCATATCAAAGGGTTTTCGTGGTTTGTTACCACTGTTGATCCTGGCGACACAGGAGTTGCAGTGGTGGGAATGTGTGGTGGGCCATTTGTCCGTTAAAAAAAGTCGTTGGTGAAGTTGGGCCTTAATCTTAAAGAATTGTAATTAATTTAAGCATAAATTGCCTGAAAGTTTAAATGCACAATTAGAATAGGTAAGCAAAGACTTTACCAAAATCAGATTTTATGTACTTAATAAATTAAACATTTTCTACACTGTCACAATAGATATAACAAAAAATAATATTTTGTACCTGACAACTTCTAAAAAGATTTGTATCAAAGTTAAAGGCAAAAATAGCAAACTTCTAGTGTAATATTTCATGCTATTTGAATTTGGCAAGTGCGCATTTAGTTTTTATCAAAAATAGGGTCAATTAAGACCGCAAGTCGACTCGCATTGCATTTCTAAAGTATGGATTTGACAGACTTCAATTGACGTCATGCAATTCAATACAAATTTAGAAATGCATCTACGCGTCGCGTTGTGGTCTGAATTGACCTCCAGTGGTGATTAACATTGATACAATAACGACACCAGTATCACTGGGTTTTATTGCTGGATCAGCTGTGTACCAATATAAATCCGTCTACGGTAGCATTATGTTAACAAGATTCAATCTCCGTCCTATAGCTGGCACCAGTTACTGTATCAATGTAAATAATAATATTTGCTGCGCTCAATTTGCCCTACTTAAGGTGCAAACAGCAGTGTTTTAGTTTCACATTCGATCGTGAACGCGTTTGGCGTTTACTAAGATTTTGTATGGGATTTGTACAGCGCCACCTAGCGATGCTCACCAAAATCTGCGGCTCGGGCTTTCGTCCACACATTCAGTATTGCTCGATAGTTTTACTCCAAAATCGATATAGTTCATTCCTTCAATCCGGCTCGACGGGAGCCTTCGAGCTGTGAGTTTTGCGGTCCACACAGAAATTATTACTCGATTTGGAGTGAAACTATCGAGCAAAACCGTATGTGAGTACTAAGTATAACAATGTAAATAATAATATTTGCTGCGCTCAAATTGACCTACCTACTCAAGGTGCAGAGCACAATCTGAGAATGGCTGGACTGTATGAACTGATCGCACCTGTGATTACTCCGACCATGTTTTGTATTATCGCTGTCTAAACTCGAATCTCAATAAAGTTATTTTACAAAATAATGATCCTATTTATTTTTTATCCTATTTTATAAGCGAAATGATACTGAAGAAGAAGAAGAATAATATTACGTTGGGACAATTATTATTATTGTAAGAAAAGAAAAGGATATAATAGGATCGCATAGTTATGCGATCCTATTATATCCTTTTCCTTTCTTACAATAATGTGGAAGGGAAAGTCCTTATTTTGTAGTAATATTTAGATTTTCGTCAACCAGGTACCAGGATCTCATAACTACGAGGGCTGCTATTTATGTATCCGGAATTAAAAAAAGAAACAAACATATATCATTTAATATGGTTTTATTGCTTTTCAAAATATTCGCCGCGATGATCGACACACTTTTGCATACGCTGGAACCAATTTTCATAGCACTTTATCCATTCTGATTGAGGTATCTCCGAAACGTGCATTTTGAACGCATCAACAGCCTCTTCGCGGTTCGAAAAACGTTGACCACGTAATTTGTTCTTCGCGTATGGAAATAAAAAGAAATCGTTAGGTGCCAAATCAGGGCTGTACGGCGGATGACCAGTCAATTCGATCTTTTGACCCTCCAAAAACTGAGTTGTTTCAGCTGAGGTGTGACAGCTAGCATTGTCGTGATGTAATATGATTCTGCGTTGTCGGTTGTCCTTTCTTATTTCTTCAAAGACTTCTGGTAAACAAATGGTCGTATACCATTCAGAATTAACCGTTTTACGATTCTCTAATGGCACTGTAGCCACATGTCCATTAATTCCAAAAAAAACAGGCGACCATTTGCTTCAAAGTACTTTTTGCACGAGTAACTTTTGTTGGTTTCGGCTCATCTTGGAACACCCACACCGTTGACTGTTGTTTAGTTTCGGGGTCATATGCATAGATCCAAGATTCATCACCTGTGTAGATATTATAAACGGCTTTTGACGTACCACGGTTGCATTTTTTTATCATTTTTTTGCACCAATCGACACGAGCCCGTTTTGATCGATTGTCAAGTTGTGCGGAATCCAACGCGAACATATTTTTTTTACAGCCAAATGTTCGTGTAATATCTTATGTATGCTCGTCATACTTATGCCTAAGGACGCTTCTATCTCGCGATATGTAACATGACGATCACGCATTATTAGTTCCCGCACAGCATCTATATTTTGTGGGACAACAGCTGTTTTTGGGCGACCTTCTTTATTTTCATCCGTGAGCATAGACCGCCCACGATTAAACTCACTGTACCAGTGATAAACAGTGGTTTTTGATGGTGCTTCATCTCCAAAAGTTGCGGTGAGTTGAATAAAGCACTGTTGTTGATTTAGCCCACGCCGAAAATCGTAGTAAATCATTGCACGAAAATGTTCACGCGTTAAATCCATGGCAAATGAAGACACGCAATTTTCAAAATGACGCCACAATGGAAAAATAATTGACAGTCACATGAAACAAAATGTATTCTTAAACCAAAGAGTTCTATTTTCAAATGTTGTAATTACTTTTTAAATATTGTTCTTGTAAGTGGCCAGTTCCGGATACATAAATAGCAGCCTATGTATGTAGAAGCAAATGAATGAAAGCAAGGGAAGTCAAATGAATTCCTTATTTTTTTATTTAGATTTTTGACAAGCAGGTACCAGTATCTCATAACTATGTAGTAGTTTAATTCAAGGGAATTAATGTTTTAAATCCTACAAAGCGCCATCTAGTGTGAAATAGAGAGAAACAGGGATTAATATTTTTCCATTATTTTTCAAACATTTTGTCTAGTGCTATTATAGGTTCTTAGGAATTGCGTATTTTTCTTGGACTGGTACGATGATACCGCAAATATAAAAATTAAATAAAACAATTTGCGTGAAAATTATTCATTTATTTGGAGAAATCTCTTTCGCTTTTTATGTTATCAATAAAAAAATCAGTTCAAAAACGATTTAAACGTAACAGATAATTTCGTAATAAGCCTAATCCCGATTATATTAATTACAACTTTACAGTTTTATTATTAAATTCCTTAAATACGCTACATTAACGAAGCTTAAAAACAAAATTGAACAAATTTTTTCATTCTTATTGCACAAAACAGCAAACAAAAGAGCAAATAACACCTTAGTTTATAATATAAACGAAAAAATCCTAATTTAATAATCGAATACTTATATTTTCGGACGGAGAAAATTAAGAATGGAATGTATAAGATAATACTTGTTATTAAAAAATATAACACAAAGCTTATGAGTGATAAACAAAAATCAAATCAATTTTACATAGAAAATAACAACAAATTGTCTTCGTTGTAAGTATTTAAAACAATAGTTTTTATTATTTTATAGATAATGTTTTATCATGATGCCTGATATAATATTTAAATATCAAGTTTAATTAGGTAATTTTTGCTTTGTGTTAAAGTTGATCAACTTTGGAAAACACAAAATCATAGATAATATTTTCCAGAATGTTGCCTTAAATATTTAATACAATATATTAAACCTACATTTCGTAGAAGGAAACGCGCGATTTCCAGAACAAAATAAAATCTAGTCTTAAATAAAGAAATGTAACAAAAAGTCTTTGAGCATTATCGAAAACTGTCTTACAGAACATATTTACAGCTTAGCTAAATAATATACAACGTCTATCATTTACAATACGCCTAAATACAGTCAAGTGTATTTTACAATAATTTACAAGAAGCCTTACGTTTTAGAATGATATGCAAGAAGCCGGATGCCCAAACTGTCCTGGGCATTAGTTTCGGGCTAAACCATACACTATTCTCAAATATTTTACAATTACCGATCCTAATCTTATAAACGATTCGCTGCTAAATACGTTCCAATACTTTGGCACAAAGTGTTCGGCCAAAGAACCTCCCGTTGGCACATTCTGTGACACTACAATGTACAAAAAGTAACTCTATCATAAATAGTAAGCGGCATCCATCCATCCATCCACGAACAAACAAAAATGCAATAACAAGAAACAAAACAATGGACGTTCTAGTGGTACAGCTATGAGCTGGCGGAGTACCAGTTGGTGTTGGGCGGGGCGGACTTGTCAGGCTGCTGGGCGTGGGCGTGGGCCTGGGGGTGGTACAGGTGGAACGACGACGACGGATGGAAGAACTGGGACTGGTCGAGCGGCGCGTAGTCGAGAGCGCCGGGAACCGCGGAGTAGGCTTGAGGCTTCAATGGCAACGCGGCTTCCCCTAGGTAGGAATGCCTTAACGCCTCGGAATAAGCACTATTGTCGTACGACAGAGCATACTGCTGCTTGTCTCTCGGTGACACGGAGCCGGGAGGAGTCATTGCGGAATGGTAGTCAGCATATCCTCCGTAAGCCAAGGAACCGATGTCTGTACTCTTATGACCTAATTGCTCGCTGTAACCCGAGCCTTCGCTCCCCGGTGGAGTGGGTAGAGGCCCGGACTGCCCATCGCCGGAGTAGTATCCCCCAGTTCTACCATCTCCCAGGAAATTACTCCGAATCACGCTCTCTCTGTTCGCGTACAGCTGCCTTAGCAATGCGGATGCAGGCGTCGAGCTATGGTTCCCGGGGATTTGTCTGTTCAGGTGATTTATGTGGTGGTTCTGCGTCCCTATCCACTGTATGGTCGACTTCTGCTGCTGCTTCAACAGGGCATCTGTTGAGAAATCCGTCGGCCTGTGTGCTATTTCCTTCCCGTCCAAAGCCGGGAGATGTTTGGACATGGCGTTCTCTAGATCTCTTACCGAAGTTGCGTCGGTTCCTTCGGAAATGGCCATGTTTTTGTTGATGTTCTCTCGCTCGATTGGCGACATGGCCGCGCCGGGATTTGAGGAGCTTTTTCGTCTGTCGTCATCCTTATCGGCATCCTCCTCGCAGTCTGTTGTTTGTTTCCGCTTCTTCAGTCTTCTGGCTGGCATGGGGGATGTTCTTTCTGGTGTGGTGTGCAAAGGTAGAGGTTGGGTATCGCTTAGTCTGGTGAGATGGGTGACGTCAGAAGTGGGAGGGGCGGTCGAGGCTGAGTCGTTATTGTTGGGGGCTTCGGTCCGCTCTGCCACGTGTCTCGGGGGAGGGGGCGGAGCGCCGCTGTCGGCGTCCGGAGGCCCGTTTTCGGGGTCTCCCGTGATCTCCTCCCGTTTAACGCCCTGCACGCTCTCTTCTAGTTGGCAGCAGTCCATGACAGTGTTGGGATACTCTCGACCACTGAAAAGTCGAAATGTTTGGATTAATAGTCATCTCTCATTATAGTATATTGAAACTATAGTGTCTAGAAGTCACGAATAGGAATGTTTTCAAACCACATACTTTCTTTCTATCCTGCATTGATAAAACACACTTTATAGCTATCTAATCCATACCTTATCGCTCGCGTTACGCACCTTCCTTATCTCATCAGTTTATTTCTACTTTCGTAGAGCCCTTAACAACGCATTCTCTGTTCCTTCACTAAACTTTTCTTGTGGAATCTTAAGGAATCTTCACTTACCTGATAACATAATTGACACAGATGATGTTCTGCTCATCAGCGTTCTTGGAGGAGCAGACGACGGTGGCGCAGGTCTGCATCCAGGTGTACCCGCCGAGCTTGTTCATCAGTCGATAGTAGTGGGTCAGCACTTGACCCTTGTTCATCACTGGAAGAGAGAGAATGGTTAGAACGGTTGGCATGGTTACATAGGTGAACTGTATGAGGATGTTTTTAGGACGGTTGCCACTTGCCATGATTACAAGACTATATGATGAGTGATGACCCTTGTTCATCACCGGAAGAGAGTCGATGGTTAGGACGGTTGCTATAGTTAAAGTAGTGGCATAAGGGGGAGAGTACGAACGTCGGGCTACCTAACGGCAGCGGACGCGTCACTAAATCAAAGCGAAAAGTGAGATACCCGATAAATCGTGCCCATGGCATCAGTTTTGCTCATGTCAACTTAAAACTTCGGTCTTACCTCTATAAAGTAGACTGTGTGTCTGTCGATTCATAAATACGCTCATTCTTTTTATTGGCAAAGTATTGCAACTGTCTTTTTCTAATGTGTAAAAATTCCTGCAACTTTGCCGCGCGCTGTTATCGGCTGCTCCCGCGTCCCAATTCGTCTCTTTATAGTTAGGAACATAACTAAACTAACTACTATAGTAGTAGTAGCTCTAATTTCTCACCGTTTTAATTGAGTCTTTGTTAAGTATTCAGTATTATCAATTTGTCTGATTTATTTTTCATGAATCTTATTTTTAAATTTAAGGCTTTTAAATTACCTAGGAATTTATCGTTATCTACCAAATAAAATACCTAACACATCACATAAACTTGACAAGTGACAACATAATATGCTTGGGTGCGAACACATGGCATCACCGTTTTAGTGAGCACAGTAGGTATTGTAATGATATCAGATTGATTCTATTGATGTATTTAACCTTGAATCGCTCACTTATCGACTCATGACGATTATTTTAAATAATTTAAGGCTGCGAACACACGTGATCATCAGATAGTCACGTATGTCTTTAAAATTGTTGTGACTAAAGCTGCGGTAAAGAGACAAGAAAATGTTTTACATTTTTCCTTCATCGCGCTAAAATGGGTTGCTGCACATCTTTATGGATAAGAGCGTTTGGGGGTAAATCTAGAAATTTCTAGCATCCGTGGGTTCTAGGCCGAAATATTCCACATTATTCAGGGAACAAAGTGTCGTACACATGTATTGACTACGTGAGTCATTAGACTAATGTTTTTTGGTTTTGTATTGTTTTGTTCAATTTGCAAGTTGGCTGTCGGCCATCCTGAGGCGTCACTATTGTTGTGGTTAACTTATTAGTTATTACACAATGGAGATAATTAATTATTGATAGTCAATAGAAAATGTCGAAAAAGATGGCGCGATGAATTAGACAAATACGAGCTAGACTGGCCTACGGTTGTGGTTGATCAAGAGGAGTGGAAGACTTTAGGGACGCCTTAGGCCTTTGCCCAGCAGTAGTGTCCTACTGCTGCATAGGCTCTTAAAAAATAGAAAAAGTTCCGAAAACAAAATGACGGTAGTTGAAAATCGATTGAACGAATGAGTAAGATTAGGAAATTCTGATTCCGTTTTCAATTTTCCTTGGGTTTTCCTACACGGTATTTAGCCACCTTGTCATTGAAGTAAAAACCCGAAATAAGTTGGTCATCCATTTTGTCCGTTACTTGATGTTTCACTATGATTGTAGCAAATGCGTCATAATTTCAACGAGAGTCGAGACTTGAATTTAAATTTCGAACCGCGATCGCGGTATACGGCATAGACAAGATATTTTTTTATTAAAACCTACAGATGCAAAGATATTATTCTCAGAGCGTCAATTTTGAATGTTCTACTTTTAAAATTAAAAATTAAAGGCAAAGGACCAAAGACAAAAAGTCGTGTCCTTATAGATTGTCCACCCATGACCCAATAAGTGGTGAAATCTATCAGTGTCGTAACTACACTTAGTATTCCGTGTGTGTTTAGAAATCCATGTCAAGACAGTCCTCAAGGCAGCAGGAAAATTTACGGCTACTCTCATTCGATCGGTTGAAGTCATCATTGATTTCTAATTTTATTTACCCATAAAAAGCAAGTTTTATTACAATAGATTTTCCTGTAAGTTTTTGTTACGGTACTGCTTCTTGAAAGACTGCATCTTCACACATCTAGCTCATACTGTTGTCAGTTAAGCGAGTTTTAAACGTAAGTAATAATATTATGTTTCAAATGACGAAACATTGTAAAAGTAATAAGTATCTGTACCTACACAAAATGTAGATCTTTCATTAGCCAGAAATTATTTGTAATTTTCATCAGTTACATTCCAATACCATCATACTCATGTTCCTAGTACTTATCCTTTAATATTTTAACTCATATTATTTCCTTCTACGCACACACACAATTTAGGCCCGTCTGTCTGTCTGTGCTTTGAATAATAATTCCACGTCCCATCACGCTTCCTCCTTCCCGCGGCTCCGTGGGAAACGTCGCTTCGAGCTTTTATATCGCTTTATATTTTATACGACGTATTTTATGACACATCAAATACCTAAGCAGGATAAAGACTCTATAAAATCATACATTTTGACTTTTGTATATTTATAAATACCTATCTACCTACGTAGAAAAGTAAAAACGTTTGAATGCTAAAGGTAAAAAAGTCCTACATTATTCAAATCAAATTGACCAATCACAACTCTCCCTTCAGTTCTCGTCATCGATATCAATCAAGTCGATATTCAAATGACGTTAATTTGAATTTGAGAATCGAACTCTTTACGTAATCCAAGATGGCCGCCGATTAACGCCAATCACGAAGCTCGTACGTCATTTATTTGTCACTGGCACCTGTAGCTAATATAAGTATATTCTGTGCCTGTAGTTGATTTGCTTATGAGATGGTTATTTTTAACAGACACACAAAATTAACATAGCGTTGCTGATGCTTCGTTTTGACAGGAGTTTTTATTTTCAATAGCTTTGTTGATTGGTCAGCTTTCTGACATTAACCAATCAAAACCGTGTGTAAATCACTATCAGCGTCAGACTTTTTTCATTTTTAGACTTTTTTCAGAGATTTGAAGCCGAAGTCCTAAATTCTCTAGTTATGTATTGGTTAATGTTTTGACGTTACTGAAGCTTTAAGTGGCTCCTAACTTAAGTAGCCTTTGAGCACAGCCGTTAGAGTTCTAGTTGATAGGTTTACGACGTCCACACGCGGTCAAACGCGGACAACGACGGAATAACAACGACATATTATCATAAAGTACCGGGTGTTTTGTTTGAAAGCGGGCAATTTGGCTACGAACGCCATCTGAATGAGCCTATTTCAGCTGCTTATAGAATAAATATTGAAGTAAAAGTGTACTATGTTTTGGGACTTTAAAGTGGTAGCATTTACATACTTAAAGCCATTAAGTCTGAATGTAATAAATAAATAAATATACAATAAATAAATAAATATATAATAAATAAATAAATACATATACAGTGCAACCTCGATATAGCAAATCTGAGGGGAATAAGAAAATATTCGTCATATCAAGTAATTCGTTGAACTGAGGTTTGTTATATTTAGGTTAGGTTGGTCCAAAATTCGTTATAAAGAGGTGAAAAAAAAAAAAAGTTTAATTTACCTCAACATTACGTACTCATTTTGATAAAGCGAATAACTTTTACTAATAAATGATAACACATTTTTAATCAAATTATTTATTGTACTTATTAATTATTCTACTTGAAAACAATTAAGTAGGTAGGTAACAAAATTTTTTTTTACATTAATTACTTAATCAAAATTAAATGCAGTGAAATCCGTAAAAGTAGGTACCTACATATCTTGGTGGGTACGTTAATTTCATTATAATATGTAGGTAATTTAATGTTCATTTCAAAGATTCGCACAACGAAACTCACCAATTACTTTTCATCAAACAACAATGATTGTTTTACGAACAAATGCGTGTAGAAACATGTCGCGACATGAATCACATACTATGTCATACATTGGTGGAAACTTTATATAAAGGTTTTGAGTTGAAAAAATTCGTTAATTAGAGGTATTTATACTTTTTCTTGATGGTTGAAAATTCGTTATATATAGAGGATATTCGCATAAATGTTCGCAATGTAAAGGTATATTTTATATTGACTCTTATGGACAACTCAAGGGGATTACGAAAAATTTGTTAAATCGAGGAAGTCGTTATATTGAGGTACGTTATATATTAAGGTTGCACTGTAATAATACGAGGGGTATTAATTTAAAATCCTGAAACGTGAAGTTGAAGTGAAGTGTTATTAGAGATATGAATGTTTTGTCGTATTAATTACTATGTAATTACATTTTCCGCCTACTCCGCCTATTTTCTTCTAATTAATTTTGTTGCGGGTCCCAAGACAGTTTTAGCATGTCCCTCGGTCTATCTAAGATCATATCAAAGAGTTTTCGTCGTTGGATACCGCTGTCGATCCTGGCGACAGAGTTGCAGTTGTGGGAATGTGTGGTGGGCCAACGCCCGATTTACTTTTTCCGATATATAATCTTTCCGTAATGGGTCGACACATCGTAGAAGGAATAAAAATGCGATTAAAACGGAAGCAGCTATATATCCCATGAAAAGTTTACTCACAATCAACATGACATTTCCTCAGCTTGTTGGCGTCTTCGCCGTGGCAGAGTGCGTACAGGTTCTTGCCCGTCAGCTCCTCTGCCGTATACCCCAGCAGCTCCGATACCCTGCTGAAGATGAATAGGGTTACACTACTGTTGAAGACAAAATAATAGTTTAAAAATTAAAAAAACACGCTTTTTTCCAAAAATTTTAACAAGTTACTGCATGTCATTGGTTCTTAATCCTTCGATCGGGGATTCTTGGAAATGCTATCGTATTCTATTGTTGTCGCGATCACTGGTGCTCGTACGGGGCTTGATGGGTTAATACGTATGCAAAGATCAAATTAATTAGACTACTGGAGATAGGTAAAAATTGTTCTCAAAGATTCCGTTACATTACATATAGCCCGACCAAATAAAAAGCGTGTTATAAAGCAACTTTCTCTGAAAATAGGACTTTTAGGGCGAAGCCAAACGAGCGTAATTTGTGAGTTGTGAGTCGCAGAATTTCGGTTCGGCAGAATTTTGCTACATTCAGTTTCATACAAAAGTACTGTTTGATTCACACGAGCGTAATTTTGTGAGTCATGATTTGTATGAAAAGATAATAATTACGCGGCAGAAATTCTGCGACTTACAATTTACGCTCGTTTGGCTTCAGTACTATCTCTTCCTGAAAGCCGAGTTCGCGCGATAGATACTATTTTGTGGTTTGTTATTATTTCCCTATTCTGATAAGAATGGAATTACAATCCTCAGATTTTTTAGATTCAAGTATGTCTGGCTATAACAAGCAAATCACTCGTTTCTTAGAAAACACTATTCAATATTCAAATCATAAATCCCAACCTGGGTTCGCAGTGCGCTATTCGGAAGTCGAAGTTGATCCTCGTTACAAACATGTCAGACTCCAGCCTGATCTCGTGGACCGATGGTGGTGGGAGCGCGATGGCCAGCGCCACCATTCCCAACAACTGCGGTGGCGCCTTCCGACTGTGGGAGAAGGTGTACTGTGGTCGGAGACGGCACAGCATTAGTACCACCTGAAAAGAAAAAAGCTTATGGTAGATTCCCTAGTTGTGTTGGTGGATTCTTGGCTATTTTTTAAGGTGCTGATAGGAAGTATTAGAACCACCTGGAAAGAAAGAAGTGGTGGTAGATTGTGATTCCTATTGGTGTTTTTAGATTCTAGGATGCTTTTTTGGGGTGCTGATAAGAAGTAGATTTCTAATAGAACGAGGCGCAGTTGTGTTGGTAGATTTTGGTGATTTAAGGTGCTCATGAAAAGACTTAAAAATAAAATACTAAATAGGATATGGCATACGTCAAGTAAATAAACATACAATAATAATTTATAATATTAATAAGTACTATATAAAATACTTTTAATGTGCCAAGTAGCATTCTTGCTAGGAAAATATACGGTAATTATAAAGGTAAGAGCAACCTCAATAATTTAACTAAGATAACACAAAATTCCGGTAGGGATAATTGTAAAGGACAGTTAATATGTAGCCTATGGCAAGTCATACAGATATTAACGATTGTAGTAATTGTTCCGATATTAGCGAGTTGCGCCATTAAGATGCAGATAAACCAAACGGCTTTAACTTCCGAAAGACAATTTATTGGTTCTATGTGCTTGGATGTGGATTTAGGATCGTTCAGGTTAGAAAAAATTAAAATGATTAAGAAAATTCCACAACTATGAACTCATGACATAATTTCAAACACCACATTTCACATGTAGGTAACGTATCTCTTTTTTGATAAATGAATAAATCTTATAAGATTACTACTTAATAATAATCTTATTGGCTAATTCCAACAAAATTGACTGGCAAAATAATTTAATCATATCAATTACCATCTATTAAAACGGAATCAAAAGGCATGAAAATAAAAATTACGATATTGCCCAATAGATTGAAATACCCACTTTATTTTTTATGAACAATAAAGCTGTTTGCGACAATCTATTACCGGCGCTTTATTCTCAAGATATAATCACACTTTATGTTCTAACACCGAGTTAGGCAAAAATTATGGGACATAATATAGTACCCTGCGGCACCCCACGCAATAACTCCTGCAATAATATTTGCGATCTGCAACGGAATTGCTTAAACGTTTCGGATATATTTAATACACAATAAACATTTGATTTGCTGGTTTAATTGGTGTAATAAACTCTAGAATTCGTAATAAATTTAACTTTATCGTAAAGTCATTAATATCAAAGACATTTCAAAAATCTATTACTTGCTTAGCCGTGATAAACTGGGATGGGAATTGCTTAATTTGTCTACTGATAGATAAAATTATAAATTGGCTATATTAATTACGCTATTATATTAAACTTTTAACATGTTTTATTACCTAAACTAAAATTTCTCTGATTTCTTAAAATTTCTTCTAGCACTAAGTTTTGAGTTTCTGGAATTACTATTTTCTCACTCATTTTTCACTGAAACATTATCAAAAAAGATTTTTTACAGTAACAAAGTTCTTATGTGCCTGTGATACCCACCCGCCAGTTACCCTGGTCAGCTCGCGCTTCCTCCTTGCTTCTTCCAACCTAGATTGAAAATGAAAATTCAGCGTCCATCTATTCAGTAAATACTAGATAGGAAACTTTATGTTCAAATTCATTAAAACACAGAACAAAATGGCGGCTTTTACTTTAGCATAGTAGATCTTGCTGATTATAAAAACCGCCATAATTCAAAAAGCAGTTCTTACCCTATATCCTGAAGATTTGAAGTGACAGCCTCGTTTGGTGAGGGTGCTTTTCATTCTGACGCAGAACGCTCGGTCCATCCCTCGGTACAGCGTCCCACTGGCTGCCAGACTCATTTGAGATGATACTGCAAAAGATTGGATATGTTAGGAAATATAGGGGCTTCTTAACTCGTATTGCTGGTAAACCATATATTTCTATAATCAACAGAAATTGTTTTGTTTTAAAAATAAAAAAAAGTTTGGTGGCTTTTCTTATTAGTATATTATTTTTCTTCGGTTTTCGGTTTCATGTTTTATCAGATACTTTATTTATACCTCTTAAAAATCTTCTCTGTGCAATTCAAATACGGTAGTTTACGATTCTCGGAAACAGTTTCTCTGATAGTTTCAGTCACGCCATTTTCTGGTAATCAAATATTGCTGTGGGACGTTTGGTGATGGCTTGATTTTGGCCGGATATCTAATTACGTGGAGGCGTTGGGAGCGGTCGCGCTTAATTGATTTCACTCAGGTGCAATGAGTTTAGGATTTCATCAGTGATGCTCAAATTGTAACGTTTTTGAAACTACGTGATAGTGATTAGTTTCGCAAAAAAGCTTTGCAGTATTAAAATTTTTGGAAAAAACATTATAAACAAATTCTTTACGACTGGAACTAAAAGAAATGATAATATAGAATTTAGTATTATTGGGTTTGGTGGTGACTATATGAAACCTAGTTCTCCTGTTATCAGGATAAAATTATATTCTGCATTCAAAACTAGATACTTTTCAGCATCATTTGTAACAGGTACTGGAACCTAATTAAAGTTTGGGAATCCGCCTGTAAAAACTGTAGCTTCCATCACGGATTGATCATGGCCATCGCGCCACAATACAACTTTATCCACGGGCTTCAGCTCTGTGGACACTTCGCTATGGCATTCCCGACACAAAAGCCACCTGTCACACCAGAGCCTGATTGATTTTTTTACAGACTTTTTCTGACATATCACAGCTTAAATTGATTTCCCCGAGTCTGGTAATAGGTGTGAAGTTAGGTGCATTGTATTATGGGTCTTATTTTGATTCGAGAAATCTGTTGATGGTAGGGAAATTGGAGATGATTAAGTAATTAAAACTTTAGCTTCAGTAAATAACCGTTTCCATTGAGATCATAATGTCTTATCAAATAAGAATTAATATAAGGTTTTAATATCAAACCACTTATTATTCGCATCACTTAAGTTTAGTTACTGATTTAGCTACCAATTAGAAAGTGTGTCTAAAGAATTTTGTTACAATTATAATAAATCCATTTCCCACAAAAATAGATGTTAATCATCAAAATAAAGGTGTTGAGGCTCCCCATAGATAACACCGTGAAGACTCCTAATTCAATTTCAATTTGAAGCACCACATAATAATTTGTTTTCATCGATTCGTCTTAGAATATTCGGAAAGATATTGTCACTGCAGTGGCTTAATTGAATATATTTTTTATTGAGCGTTTTTTGGGTGTTTTCTACGTTGTTTTGACTGACAGAAGTAGAACAGGTAACGGTGCATGTAATAGAGTACATAGTTTTTGTTAAACGTCTAGAAGGAAAGTGTCTTCTATGAATACATCTTTAACGTCTATAAAATATTAATTGTCAATTATATTTAGTCTAGAATAAGAACACAAAAATAATGTAAATGGTACAATTATTGTTAGGACCTGAAGATGAATACTTATTTCAAAATTTATATATTTTGTGAATCTATCATGTTACTTGTAGAAACATTTTGAAAAAGTTGCTTTGTACAACATATTATGTTATTTATTTTATATTTACCATTCCTATATTTAGGTACGCATAATGTTTGTACTAATATGTATTCTGTGATAATGTACAGTATTTAATGGTCAAAACACCAATACTCAAATCCCAAATAACTCTTATTATTATTTTAAAGGCCAGGATAATTGCTAAATTGTCCTTTATTATGCAATCATTCGTAATTTAAAACTGCATTACCTGTAAGGTCATTCCACAAAACCGCAAATTTTGACCAAAATATAATCAAACCTAGAATTGCATTTGATTGATTTCAAATTACTTAATTTTCATTTACTACCGCTTAAATTACTCAACATCCATGGGAACTATGATTTGTATTACTTAAATAAATCTTATCAATATTTTTAAAGATCTGAGTTCTGTTTTAAAACTGACGAACCGAAGCATCTACAAATATTTTAGGTAGTCCAAAGACGATTACATTTATTTGCGTACTGGATATTTTAGAAGTTCGGGATTTCTTTTCATATTCAACTTTTAAGGCTATACATCATTCAAAGTTCGCTACCTTCTCTATAATCTTAAATGACTTATTAAAGATCGACAACGCATTGTAGCAAGAAGAATATTAATATTATATCCTCAGTATTTTGGGGTATGAAACAAAGTTGCTTCCAAGTCTTCAAGTTTTATTTTCTTCAATCTTTAACTTCCAAGGCTGAAGGCTCGTAAACTTTGCATCGTCTATCAGTACTTACCATCAGGGTTATTGGTCCCGTGTTGGCTGCCCTCCTCACTGGAGGGGCTGCTGAGTGCCCCTGACCTTCCGGCGAGCGACAGGCCCAGCTGCTCAGCGATCTCCGCGTGGTCAGCCTGGTGGACGTAGTCGAATATACTGCTACCCGTCATCTCCACCTGATGAAGAAGGTAGTTGTATGAAAAAAAAAACTTGAACTAAATTTATATAATACTAGCTGTCCCGGCAAACGTTGCTTTGCCATAATATATTTGCCATATTATTATTTTATTGAAGTGACTAAATAAGTATATCACCATGGCAACGTCGATCGCTATCCCGTCGCACAAACAATGGTCGCCGTCAGTCTCAGGTTGTAATAATTTACAATAGTAAATTTAAATAATAATTTATTCAACAAATGCACTTATCAATATATAAAGTACCGAGTAGCCGATTTTCAGACCTACTGAATATGCATATAAAATTTGGTAAAAATCAGTAATGCCGTTTCGGCGGAGTTCGTGGACTAACATTGTGATACGAGAATTTTATATATAAGATTATGTAGTTAAAATAATTGTTGTATTTTCACAAACACATGATGTGAGGTAAGTAATTGTTTAATATATTGATGAGCCTTATATAGGAATATAAGGCTAAAGGAATTGAATTGTGTCTTTTTGCATGTACCTATAGGAAAAGCTACAACTCTCATTAATCCTTCGATCGCGGATTCTTGGAAATGCTATTATATTCAATTGTTGTCGCGATCACCGGTGGTCTGGTTCACAATTACCATTTTCCTCAAAAACTGATCCCATGCACCGAAAATTATGATTTTAGGCTTATTCGATTCGGAATGTCATCTAGAACATTCTATCAAAATTCAATTTGTTAAACCTCGCAAGACTTAGAAGAAATAAAGGACTATAAAGTATCTACGCACGAATTGGCAATAAGCATTCTGATTCTCGAATAAAAATACAATGTGTTCCATGAATTCAAATCGAAATCAATAGTAGAAGATATAAATGATAATAAGCTATTCAGGGAATTCACTGCGGTAATAGTTTACTTAGGTATCATTTAGCTACACAATGTTAAGACTTTCATAATATGCCGTCTTAACGATCACTGTCAAAGAAACTAATGGCCTCAACACATTGCTCTGTTGAGTTGGGTTGTCGCAGCGACGACGCTCACATGTTTTACCTATATTACAATATACATAATATTATTTTGGCCACGTTGGCCTTGTTGGAGGCGACATTTTCACAGAACGTCGAACAAGAGAGGAAAGGAAGGAGATATAAAGAAGTATGACGCGCGTCCAGTGTCCATATCATGCAAAGTCGCGCGTTGCCGCAACACAGCTATAGCATATACAGGGTGTAACAAAAGTAAGTGATAATACTTAAGGGTGTGTATGTTTTCCTTGTTAAGAATTCACTGTGAAAGTAGCAGCGCTGAAAGACCATTTTTTTTCACTTTTGTATGGGCAAGCGCCCCAGCGCGGCGTCACGAGTCCCATACAAAAGTGAAAAAAATTGGTCCTTCAGCGCTGCTACTTTCACAGTGAACTCTCTACGAGGAACACAAACACACCCTAAAGTATTACCGCTTAGTTTTGTTACACCTTGTATACAATATACGTGGCATATTCCGTACCGACAACGCAACGTGGCATACAAGTGATACAATGCGTTCCAGACGTTGCAACGACGCAATTCACCACAACCCTCTATTAGGTACCGCCGAATATAATAGAAAGCATTTCCAATACTCATAAACGGTATGAATAAACTTTCTTGACCCATCCACGTATGCTAATGTTATATTAAATTGTGAGACCCTATTACGCATTCTACTGTCGTATATCCGCCATACATCTGAGGTGGTCGCTTCTTCGAATCCGGCCGTTTGATTCCATCGGATAATGTTGTATAAATAGAAGTAACTTCAGGTTAACCTGAAGTTAAAAAAAGAGAAGAGAAAACCAAGAAGGTAGAAAAAAGAGAAAATACAAGGAAAATTAAACGTCGTCGTATGTACAATGAAGTTAAGTGAAAAGTTAATTTACAGAAAAAAATTATAGGATAGAAAAGGGTTGTTGAGGTTTAACTTTGAATGAAAGTTATCTTAATAAATCAACGCACAAATGAAAATGTTCTATGTTCAATATTGAACTGTCATATTTCTCTCTTTCAGATAAATGCTGACCTTTATGAAACTCCATCCAACTTCAATATTACATGATGTGACTATCCACCATAAATGTCCAAATACAAAGGTATTGCAATAAGCGTGCTTACTGCCAGAAAATTGATAAAACCATAAATTTTTCAACATTGTCTCCAATATTGACGGGAAAATGAAAAGCTGGCAACACTGTTTATTTGTGTGTGTGCATTAGTACGGCAGGCACGCGCGCGCCTTGCCACTACGTGACTAGCATTATCATCCTCCCTTTCCCCCCATGCTCCGTCTCTCTCGCACCACCCTTCAGCCATTTTGGATCAACCGTTTCCCAGTTTTAAAATCTTTTTTCCCTTTAAATGCAGCAATATTAAATACTCTCTGTTCCTACTAATAAATCTACGATTTTAGGACCTTTCTTTTCTTTCAGGATTACCTCGCTTACTTTCATCCCTACTCTGATCACGTATACAAAGTTTTCGTTTATTGCGTTTATGAGGTAAAGAGAGACACCTCCCCACGTCTCCACACGTGCCTGTTATCAGATGAGAGCGTCTTTCTAGCGCCGCTGATTACATCGTCATGTGAGACTTTGAATGAGTTTATAGCTTCCTTTTTCCATTTAAACCGACTACAACATCTCGATGTGAATAATGATCATTCGAGGAAATAGAACTTTTTTAAAAAGTGCCTTGAAGTTTCAGGTTTAAGGAATACTACACTTGCTCCTGGATAAAGATTACAAGAGCCTCAAACCGTTTCATATCTAAATCTTATTATGTTTAGTCACAGAATACATATATGTCGCAGATTTAAATGGATGAACATCCGCACGGTCGCCATCGGTGTCCGACATATTTAAGTTTAACACTTTTTACACAGTCAGTGCGCACACCCGGCGCAGGCGATGTTCTCCGAGCAAGAGAGGTCTCGACTAATGAACAAACGCACCACTGGAGGTTTTGGCGGGCATGTGAAAGAGTGCTGTTTTGTTTTTGTATTATTTTCCTAAAATTGTGTTAGCTGGGTTTTTAATGTGTAATATTGGTAGAATATTAACCATTAGATATTCGTGTTCATTCACAAGTGTAGGAAAGTGATGTAATATCCAGAAACGTGTTATTTTGTGTTCCCTCCAAAACTCCATCGAAAGTTTCAGTAAAGCGTCTACCACTTTACTGAATCGACCGACTTGACTCCTGTGACTGTATTGACTTTTACTTAGACTTTGACTAGACTTTAGACCTGACGATACATGAAAACGATGATGAAAATTATAATAGGAGGAATATGGTTTTCCCGCCATATTCCTTACCTTTTTACCTTGTCTGTGGCACAACATACACATCCTTTGTGTCAAGCTGCCAAAAAAGAAGAAAAAAAAAAACGCACCACTGACAGTTATAATGACGTTGACATCTGACAAGTTGTCAAGTTGACAGCTGACAGTTGAAGTCTGTACAGTACTTCCGGTACAATTAATTTTAAAATTATTTATTATCTCTGATATATATATTAGTAGTACCAAGTTTAGTGCAATAACATAATGCTATTATGTGTTTGTTACTAATCAAACTTATCTATGGTAATTAATCCTTCAAGCCACATAAGAGCACCGGTGATCGCGACAACAATAGAATACACTAGCATTTCTAAGAAACCGTGATCGAAGGATTGAAGTAAATAGCACAGACCACAGTCTAAATAGTTACTACGAAAGCATAGTCCTGAAGGATTAGCCTACATAATATAGGACGAAAAATTAGATTAAAAAAGAAATAGAGGCAAACTTACTTGTGATAATCCTAAATATATAGAAACAGTCTCCGATATGTAGAGGAACCTCCCGTCAGCTGCCACCGACAACGCGAAACCGTCCAGCGACTGTCGACAAAAACACAGTTAGTTAACAAAAAAAAAATCGGCCAAGTGCGAGTCGGACTCGCGTACGAAGGGTTCCGTATCATTATAGAGCAAAATTAGGCCAAAAATTGTGTTTTTTTTTGTATGGGAGCCCCCCTTAATTTTTTACTTTATTTTAATATTATAATTAAATATTAAAGTACTAATATAAGTAAGGACTTTCAGAAAAATTTAAGTACCTACCTGTTGCCATTATTGATATAGACTATAGAGTAAAAGAGGCGGAGGAAAAATCACGTTTGCTGTATGGGAGCTCCCCTTAAAAATTAATTTTATTTTGTTTTTAGTATTTGTTGTTATAGCGGCAATAGATATACATAATCTGTGAAAATTTCAACTCTCTAGCTATTACCGTTCCTGAGTTACAGCCTGGAGACAGACAGACAGATGGACAGACATCGAAGTCTCAGTAATAGGGTCCCGTTTTTACCCTTTGGGTACGGAACCCTAAAAAACAATCTTAAAATCGAAAATAAGCTTCACTTCACAATCGTACAACACTTTTCATATGATATAACTTAACAAAATAGATCATTACAAGAGAAATACAGGGTGTAACAAAGTCCCCTGTATAGAGTTAACTGTTAAAGCAACAACGCTGCGAGAGCCCCAGCGTCATGAATTTGCCCATACAAAATGAAAAACTTTGCTTTGTAACACTTTGTTGAAAAGTATAAGGTTCTCATAATTACGATGTTTTCAAGTGGTAGGATTTTCAACCTTGATCAACACCCAGCTTTTAAGTAATCTGAACTTAATAAAACAAATTTAATCAATGATTATTATCCTAAAACTACTTCTAATATCTCTTCAGATATGTCTACAATCTACATAGACATAATTTCGCAATGTAATCAAGTGTAATGTCGCGCCCCACTTGTTTCTACATCTCTATCTCAAGCTCGACAAAAACCTAATAACTTATATCAATCGATTCTATCGACAAAAAGAGTAAACAAACAGAACTGGTAGCCAACACAGACTTAAAGCTGCAAGATGCGACATAGATAAAACTTAAAAATACCCTTTGACTAAAGAAAAAAACAACCTAAAATAGTTTATTCCAATAATTGATTGTTGTGTGTTTAAATATGTCCTCATAATTTAAGCCATAAATATTAAATATTATATATTAAACGCCAAAAATTACGGTTTTCCGTAAAAGAATGACTGAAGCCGTACCTTTTTTCGTTACTAATATTTAAACATTGACGGTTCGCTCTAGTTTATCACAAATGGCGTTAAAAGCTGTTATGTTTTGGATAAAGCGAACATTTGGTCTGATAGTGAATCTCAAGACACTGAGATCAGATGAACTCCGTCTGAGAGTGTGAGAAAACCGTCAGTCACGTTTTCGTCCAATGTTATTGACAGTCAGACGTTTGTATATAGCTTTACTAAGTTTTATGTGACTAAGGGTCAATTCAGACCGCAACGCGACGCGTAGATGCATTTCTAAATTTGTATGGATTAAAAAGATTTGCAAGACGTCTCATACATGACACAATTGAATTCAGTACAAATTTAGAAATGCATCTATGCGTCGCGTTGCGGTCTGAATTGACCCTTATACGTCTTGACTACAGCAACAATAAGAACAAGAAGGTATTTAAATACTATAGCTAGATTGTGATTTTTGAATCCAAGATATAAACACAGTTTCAATCTAGTAGGAATGCTGTCATATAACAAAATAGAATTCTCATTAACACGTTAAACGATAGATTTTTGGAGTATTCATCATCCGAATCTGGACTATGGAATCTGGATCTAAGCTAATATTAAAATAGAAGAATTGAGGTTCCAATCAAAACATAATAATATACTAATACTAGCTGTCCCGACAAACGTTTCTTTGCCATAATATTAAGTATTTCGCCCATATTATTTTATTGAAGTGACTAAATAATATGTCGCCATGGCAACGTCGATCGCTACCTATCCCGTCGCACAAACAATGGTCGCCGTCAGTCTGAGGTTGTAATATTTTACTATTATTTATTCAACAAATGCACTTATCAATATATAAAGTACCCAGTAGCCGATTCTCAGACCTACTGAATATGCATATAAAATTTGGTAAAAATCAGTAAAGCCGTTTCGGAGGGGTTCGTGGACTAACATTGTGACACGAGAATTTTATATATAAGATTATGTACTCAGAAAGTATACCATATTATATTTTTAATTAACCTTTCTTTAAAGTGCACGTCTACGAACTTGCCACATCTAGTATAACTCTATTTCTGCGTCTGTTTTTTCTTCATAATGAGTGGCAGGTATAGGTAACAATGGTTGATATAAATGAGTTTTTTGTAGATATCTGCTAGGTTTTACTGGATCTCGCATCTATTCATCTATTTGGAGATTGTGACTAATCACATAAAGACTCTTTCGTTGGTCACTGGGACACTGATCCGTAAAAAGTTTGTAAAAACGCAAGTTATTTTAGTCTAAGGCTGCGTACTAAACAAATGAAAAGAAAAAGTGACTCAATGTATGACGAGCGACAAAGAAAACTTAGGTCAAGTACACTACGTGTCCGGCCGTTTTCGCATGTTTCCTTACAACCGATCCCGCAATGGACAGAAAAAACTCAAGGAATCACGTACAGGCCCGTTTTCAATCATAATAGTGACCGCAACGGCACATTACGAGCGATTGCATAAAAATATCATTTACGTGCCCGAATGACAGATAAATCGATTTTTTAGCGGTCCGCCATGATGGAAAAACTCAAATCAGCAACCGATGTCAAATTGTTTCCGTACTAGGTATTGATGTGTTGATGCATTGATGCATGAACTTGTTAAAATAATAACACGCTTACCCTTATTTCTATAGCAGTAATAAAACTGTATTTAAAAGCTCAATATTAAGCTATTCAAAGGTATTATTAATTTTAATCGATCCTTTGAAACAGAAAATATTATGATGAGCCGGATTATAAAAACCATACTCAACCTAAACAAGTTATAAGGCCTGATAAAAAAAATGCTTGTTAAGAAAAAAAAAAACTACTGATGTAATAAAAATTGAAATGATAAATTATACAGAACCTAAACATGAAACACGACTCGCTCTTGTCCAATAACCCTTCAACACAATACATACAATTAAATGAGTGACGAAATTTGGTCGAAACCGTAGAAATATCAAATTGGTTGGAAAGTTGTGTGCTGTGTGACTGATCTATTGTATATTGTGTACATTTAGCAATCAAACTATTAAAATAGATTGCGCCTACGCAATAATTAATCATGACAATGATAACGAAATGGCCAGTGTTAAGGTTGATTTTAAAGGCAGATTTACATTGAGTCAACTGACTTTGTGCACTGCTGTGTCTTAAGATCACCAGCTAATTCCTAATATGTATAAAGATTACATTTTGTCACATTTACATGCTAGAGGTCACGGCCTGCCAATTCTTTAAGCTCAAAATTCTTGTGTTCTAAATGCTCGTTGTTTGTCTTCTGTAATGTTTTACATGTTGTTTACATATTAGCAGGTCTCACCTGCAGTATGTGCGTGCCCTGGTGCTGCTCAAACAGCTCCATGGCCAGCCCCGCCGCCGTCCGCCTGCTTTGGGCACCTGGAACAAACAAAAACATTGCTTTACAGACAACTATAAGAGCTAAAGATTGTTTAAATTGCTTGTACTAAGGAAACAGTAAATTTTTATGTGACGGCCATTTTCTTATTACACTCTCTTCCTTTCTTTTTTGACCAGGTTATGTTGAAGACCTCCTTAAGCTGGTCACGTAATATTGTTTGTTACCTACTTCACTTTTGTTTTGTTTCTAGTCTATTGATAACTTAGTAATTTTGTCGCTACGTTTTAGAAGACTAGACGTCTCACGTCATCATCTGATTTATGTACTTGTGGTTTTTTCTTCATTATATTTTGAATCTTTATATTAAACTCATCAATCCAAATCTAGTAATCAAATAAACTCAATACAAGCCACAAGTTTTTAATTATACTTTGTACCTTGCACAAATTATGACCAGCCACTTCACTAACTTGTAACCTAAAGCAAGGATAGCTTTGATACAATAAATTGTTTGGATGTATGTATGTCTGCGCGGGCTGAGACAGGAAACCCGACACCGAGATCGTATCCTACAGTAGCGCTTTGATATTTATAACTTAACTATATTTCTAGGTAATACTTTTTTAACGCTTCAACAAAGGATACACTTTTATTGCCGTAATAAAAAACGTTTTGCAATGTCATTTGCTTGGTTTACGAGTACACAAAGAGAATATTATAATCACTACGGTTTACAAATGTGAGTGACATATTGTTTACAAGTGCTTTGTTTTCAAAGTACCCACATTTTTTAATAAATTTTGCAACTATCAGTACAATATGTAGTAAAATATCTTCATGACCTTCAATATTTACAAACCATTGTCTTTGCGTGCGCGTAACGCAAACTATATTCCATTTATAATCATTCAGCTTTAGCTTTCTTTGAATGGGATTCTCATGTTGTTAGCATATAGGTTATAATAGTTATTAACACTAATAACTATTATAAATGGGAAAGTGTCTGATTTTGTTCCTCGTGTAAACCGCCAATTTAGATTGGTTTTTATCTACTACGCCAAACTAATTTGCAAACAAAACCTAGTATGCAAATTCAATTTAAGCGGACTATACTATGATTCCATCTTTCAATGCTCATAAAAAGCTTTGCACCCATCGAAAGTGCCGAAGGCCGCGCTCGTGACGCTCGTGGGACAAACGGACGGACGGACAGACACGACCGTCACGTATACACGTCCCACTTGTCAAACTCGCGCCCGCGCCGACGAGTTTGACAGATGACGTTTTGTTTTTTTTAATGACGACTACTGAGTCACAACTTGGTGATTTTTTGCACTTTTTATTAATAACTTTGGGTCCCGTTGTTGTTCACTGTTAATGTAATATTTTCTCTTGAATTCTCAACTGTATGTAATCATTAAAAACTTTAAACTAAGCTTTGTTATTGAGAAAATTAATGATCTCATGAATAAACTTTATTAATATTACATATTATAAAATATATATAATATACAGGGTGCAATTAAACCTTCCTGCCAATTTTTTTCCAGGGCTTAGGTGTCATTAGGATAGTCCATTTAAGCAAAAAAAAAATTGGGTGTTATTTTTTTTTCAATGACATATTTTATCCCATTTAAAATCGTTGCAGAATGGTCACTCACGGCGCGGGGGAATGAGAGGGGGTGACGCGGGATGAGGCGCGCGCGCGGGGGCACGTCTCGCGCGGCCGACGCATTGTGTCCATTAATTGTAGTGTTCTTTAGGGTAACTTTTGGAAGCTATAATGTAATATTAATAACTAGCTGTCCCGGCAAACGTTGTTTTGCCATTTAAAGTACTTCTACTTCATCAGTTGACACAAAGTCTGACCCCCTCTTTGGTCCCCTTAGAGGGGTGGGACGTGGGTGATTTTTATACACCAGATGTTGAGTTGGAAGAAGGCAAATATATCTGCGAAAATCGTATGCAAATCGGATCAGTAGTTTTCGTGTTAAAGCAAAAGTCTTTTACAAAATCTGACCCCCTCTTTCGTCCCTTTAGAGGGGTGGGGGGAAATTTTTTCATATACCAGATGTTAAGTTGGAAGAAGACAAATATATCTGCGAAGACCGCATTCATATCGGATCAGTAGTTTTCGTGTGATAGTGGAACAAACATACAGACAGACAGACAGACAGACAAAAAAACTGACCACATTTTTGGCTTCTATAGCGATGTAGTGACACCCTCCACTTATTATTTTTTGAATATCTTTAATGTACAGAATCTTCATTTCTACAGAGATATATATATATATATATATATATATATATATATATATATATATATATATATATATATATATATATATATATATATATATATATATATATATATATATATATATATATATATATATATATATATATATATATATATATATATATATATATATATATATATATATATATATATATATATATATATATAATATATATTATATATATTATATATATATAATATAATATTGTTTATTGATTAAGATGTACGGTCTGAGCATGAACAAACATTATTAATTTATTAAAACAGAATAATATAGTTTTGTATTTTTTTAACGACAAATATAGCCAAGAATAATGTAGCCTATAGTGTTCTAGGGCATAAATTCTGCAGTATTTGTATAATCTAAATAACGTTGTCATAACCGAAGGCTAGTAAGTTTACTCCTCAGTTCGAGTAAAACAAAACGACTGTTTGCGCTATGTCTCTATCCAGATGTAGAGACACCATGAAATTATGTTTTGCAGGAATGTTTTGAACATTTCTACTGTAAATTTTTTGTTGCATTTAGTTTATTAAAGTAGAAATAATAGTGCTTATCTTTGGGCAATTGCAGATATATTTTTAAGCGACTTAAAAAAGGAGGAGGTTTCTCAATTCTAACGTAGTATACATTATGCAATTTTTTGTTCCTGGAATTCGTAGTTTATGATCCGATTTTGATAATTTTATTTTTGTTAGAAAGAATCTGACATATTTTTTAAGCTAGTCCCATGATAAAGTGTCAAAATCATTACTTGGATGATGATAAAGAGCAATATTTCTGCATATTTTTATGATAACAGTCATTCGTTTAAATTATATTGTAAAATTAAGGCTTTGTTTTTTAATTTACCCAACTGATTCAATTAAGTTTTATTTTAATTCTCTAAAAATGATTGGAAATTCATCCAAACATTTTTTAAACTAGTGTCGTTTCTACCTATCTTATTATTTCATTACTTTTAAATACTATCTCTTACTTAAACTTTGGTGGTAACCAAATTGTAAGTAAGAGATAGTATGGTAGTGTGGTGACACTACCATACAGTGTTCGGAAAGTTTTCTCTCAGAGTTTCAGAAAATCATCCTTATATCCCTCTCATAAGGGTCCTATTAACGGCAAAAAGACTCTGAACGTGTGTTCGGCGTCTTCAAAGCTCGGCTGCTATGTGGAATGAAATCGTTTATGCCGCTATCTGCCGCCAAAAGTGGCTATCTACCGACCGTGGAAACGCTCTATATTGAGCAACGTTTTGTTAGGTTAGGTTAGTTCATCCTATAACCATACTAATATTATAAATGCGAATGTGTGTCGGTCTGTCTGTCTGTAGGTTTGTCTCTTTTTCTGTCTATCTGTCTGTTACCTCTTCATGCCCAAACCACTGAACCAATTTTAACTCCGGGAAAGGACATGAAAAACTATTTATCCCGGAAAAATGTACGGCTTCTACGCGATAAACTTTTGGCGCAACGGAGTTGCGGACGTTACCTAGTTCAGAATATCTTAGCCTCTGAGAAATTGATCCACAGGCAGTTGGTCTACGTTATATTAGTCGTGTTATCAAGTCTAAAAGTACGCTTATACGGGCAACTAAAATTGCTCAATTCCAGTCAATTCTCGTCACTATGACGTCACGACTACATTAAGCAATTTGCGGCAACAAGCAGCAAGAAGCAACAGTATTGCGCAATACAATTGCTTGGAATTTCAAAGCCCATCAGATATACGTCAATTCGTATCTGCGAAATTGAGCGATATGAAATATCTGGAGCAATTAGAAGCAATATCACCGAAATAATTGTCGCAATTTATAGAAATTGCTCCATATTGCTCCACTAATTGCTCCAGATCGATCCATTCGTGTCGCCGAGCAATTATTGCCGCAATTATTGCTCGTGTAAGCGCATCTTTATGTTTCGTAATCTGTCAGCTGGGCTTGACATAATCTGACCAAATTACGTTGGACTGCCATATGAATTTCTCTGATTACTGAGTAGCACTCAGTATCTCATGGAAACAAAGCTTTTGAGTAAAAGGTTTATTATACTTTTTAATGCATGAAAGGATCGAAGAAGAAATCGGCCAAAAAACTAAATATAATAAGGCATTTTGTTACAAATAATGACTAAGTTAAAGGAGAAAAACAAATATCTTACTCAAAAAAATAACTAAGTAGGTATTTCCGCTAAATACAACAAATTTATAACATAGCGGTAGATCATTATACCCTTTAAAACTTTGCATCAAGATCTTCTTATTAAGTGGGCGACTAACCCTAAATCTTCAATTTTATAATTCATTTTTATACTTGAAAAAACGCCCTGAATTGTTTCATTTTCTAAAATTAGATAAATTTCCGAGAATTCAATCTGAGCAAAAACACGATATCTTAAAATTTTCTCGATAGAATAAAATCACAAAGATGCATCTAATTTTCACGAATTTTTCATTTATTGCCACAACCGTGCATTGAACTAAGTTAATATTTTAACACATTGTATAAAATTCTATCTAGCGGATTTTTAAAATGTTGTATATTTATCGAGTTATTAAGAAAAAACTAATTTGTCGATGAATCCGCGTCGTCCTTTTTCACCTGGCATATGAAAAACGGGCGTGAGTGTGAAGAGAGAAGGACGATGTTTGATTTTTTGGGTTAGTCGCCCTCTTAACACGCAGTAAAATAACTTATTTTTTCAAATCGTTTTGTCCCAACTCCCAAGACAAGGCGAAATTGCTAGCATAAGCCGCGACCCCAGGAACAAATTTTTATTGCAGCTAAGTCCCAGCATAATTTTCTCATTACGGCCTCAGAACTGACATTAAAAGCTCGCTCGCCATTAAAAGTTAACTCCTATTAATACGGGGGAGGAATCACCCGAAAAATGGGGAAAAATGACGTGTCAAATGGTGAAAGATCGTATTTTGAGCTCAACGGTATTGGCGAGAAATTAAGATATAGACGTCCGAAACTTCGAACGGAAATTCGTTCATCGCGTTTTTTATAATTATCTATGTATGTTGGTCCTTTATGTTTTGGTCCTTTGCTGGGATTCAAATATCTTACAAAACATAATATTCGGTTCAGTTTAGAAACTATGTCTTGTCTTTTGCCGGGACTAAAAGCATCACAAAAAGCATTAAAATCGGGTCAGCTTAGCCGTTATTACCTGTTTGCGCTTACCTATCCCGTATTACGTTTATGTGAAGTCGCAAGAAATACTTGATACTAATTTCACCAAAACCGAACTATCGTATGAATATGTAGGTGTAATGCCAATACTGTTTGTACAGGCGGGGAAATAATTTAGCGGTATTTGTACAGCAGAGCCAACACTGACCGACACCCCGGCCCGGGGGGTGTTTTCACAAGACGAAATTAAATAAAACTCACTCTTAATATACGAGGGGGCGAGGAAAAGATATATGAAAATGTAGAAATTAAAAGTGTGAGGATATAAGAATGTTATGATGGTGTATTTGTGCCAAGTATTTCCGTAAGTTTAGGCTATTATTAAGTACCTAGACTTATAACCTGAGTCTAGACTTAGTTATTACTATCGACTATGGGGATGAGAAAAACTTGTGGAATATTATTTTCCCACATTAAGAGTATTCTCATTAGTCTTATGATTATAAAAAGAAACAAAAAAAAAATATATTTTTTACGGGAACGGGATACAGAAGAGGAACAATAATATGGCAAAACTCAGTCCAAATAAGGGACTTCGTACCAAAAAAAAAAAAATACGGAAAAAAGTTTTCAAATTGTAAAAGCTAGAATATCTTGTGGTACATAAAATTCCTAACTCGGTCTACTCAAGTCCTAAAATCTAACTCACACATTTTGAAAGAAGTAAAATAAGTATAGTCTTCCTATCAAAGGATGTCTTTAAAAGGACAGGTCAAGTCGGCTAATAAAGCTGACCCCAGGAATAATATTAGCTGATTGCCCTCGAGGTCTCGACCGGAACCGGCCGCGAAGGGGGGCGCAGGGGGGCGGGGGATCTAATGAAGAATTACCGCCCCTGTGGTCAAACTCAACGACCATCGATTGATCGCTAATATTGTTTTTTTTGGAAGTTGGGGCTATCGAATAAATAGGTGTTAGGGAAAGTTTAACTTCCTTATATTTATATTTATGTTTTATTTGAGTGAACTAAATTATGATGATATGAGTGGACAGCTAAAATTGTTACACATTGGCATTACATTCATGATCAAATCTCTTATTGATCCATGATAATACTATTGGTTAATAATTATTATATGAGGTGTCTGTTTTGTTTTTGTCATTTAACCACTTTGATGTTAAGAAATTTTTGATCAAATTTTCTCAAGTACGAATACCTATTTAATTTAATACTAGCTATTTGACCGAGCTTCGCTCGGTATTCTATGAAACACGAATAAAATGACATTTTCTGAAAATGGTTCCTAGCTAGATCGATTTATCGCCCCCGAAACCCCCTATATACTAAATTTCAAGAAAATCGTTGGAGCCGATTCCGAGATTCCAATTATATATATACAAGAATTGCTCGTTTAAAGATATAAGATTTTGTGAATAGCGGCAACAGATATACACAATCTGTGAAAATTTCAAAAACCTAGCTATAGCGGTTCTTGAGATACAGCCTGGAGACAGACAGACAGACGGACAGACAGATGGACAGACAGACGGACAGACAGACGGACAGACATCGAAGTCTCAGTAATAGGGTCCCGTTTTTACCCTTTGGGTACGGAACCCTAAAAACACGTAGGCATGAGAACCCATATATTTTGACCCATATTATATACCAATTTATACGTCCACCTATGTACCTAATAAACTGTAATAAACAACAGATACAATCAAGCGAGAATGGGTCCAGTCAACAAAAATCCCTGATTGCAATAATGAATTGTAAGTTGTCAATTACTGCTGATAACCCTTCAGGCGGCATCCGGGGCCCGTCCGACCCCACGCTCGACATAAAAATACCCCGGAAAATGTGAATTCAGACCACGTGCCGGCAGTATAGGGGCAGACAGAGGATTGAAAATAAGCGATAGTTTATATGTATGATGTATGTAATGAAACTGAGGGCATCCATTTAATAATGATTTAACATTGAACCCAGAGACATATTATTTTAATGAATATTATTAAGGCCATCCGAGCAAACGACCTTGACCATACATTTGACGCGTTGCCGAGATCGCACAAAAATCCATTTTTTTTTACTTTTTAAATTTTTTTTAGATCAATTTTTAACTAAGATAGTTCAGAATTGAACGGGGAATATGTAGTTAATGAAATTATCTATCTATTGTCGTGTGTTTCAAATAAACGTAATTTGTAAATACTAGGGAGATGCTGAAAGTATGCTTCAATTTTAATAAATTGGTATTACTTTGGAAGCTAATATCATGAGTATAATAAACAAAAATAAAAAATTTTACTGAAGATTATTGCTGTATTTTTATTATCATTTTCTATCTTTCAAATTATGAGTTTATAAGGCTCTAAATACGGTAAATTACGGAATCTCCGTAGGGGAAGGGCCTTAAGCTATAATATAATTTCATAAAGAGGTGACAGAAAATTATATGGAGCTTATGCATCGAAATGTCATACTATGTCTAACTGAGTCAAAAAGAATGTTAAAAGAAATGCATTTATAATACTTTGGCGGACTTTTAGTTGATTTTGAATAGTTTATGCCAAAATCTTCATTAAATGAAAGTTAATCGTTTTTCTGGTTGCGGCCATTATATAAATACTATGAGATAGTTAGAATAAGTACCATTACGCTGTACGTAACTTATCTGAGAATAGAGTGTATGAGATAAAATATATTATAGTGTGCAAATATCAAAGTTGATTTGTATAGTACCCACATATAGCTTGTTCTAGTTTTCATTATTATTAGTATTGGAACTACTAGCATAAACTTATGGATGACTAAGTTAGATTAAATACAGAATATGTATGGAGCTTATTACAAAACTTCTAATAAATTAAAGTTAAACAGTCAAATTGCTGCGGCCGTTACAGTATTAATAAAACGTGGCTATATTTCCAATGTATGTAACGTGGATATTAATATGGATAAGAATGACACCATGGTGTCATTCAATGGACGATCATCTACAATCGCTGGACATTGGAATTTTCCTTAAACAAACCGCTTTACTAGTGCGATGTCTGTAGCATTGACTGATTGGTCATCAATGACTTATGTAGATGAGTCTGTTTAGAAAACCTGCATCTGATTGCTTAGACAATACCTTATAATTATAGAAACACTAGATGACGCCCGCAACTTAGTTGCGCCAAAATTAGTTTATCGAGCGAAAACCAATAAAATTTCCGGGATAAAAGTATCTTATGTCCTTTTTCGGGACTCAAAATACCTTCATACCAATATGATGATGATGATAAAGAAACTTATGTGTAAGGCATATAACAATTAAAACTACACTACCTATTTGCTAATATGGAAGCTAATAAAATTATCACACATAATTTTCTTTTAAAAAAATTGTGCACATTAATGAAATAAATTATAGTAATTAAAATACTTATTACAATGTAGTACCGTAAGCAAGTACTTATAACTTGTATATTGTAATAATTGTAAGTACAATAACTTTCAATTGATATATTTTACAATAATTTAATTTAGTACTTTGTGACTTACTGCCGCACTCAGAGACATAAAATGATCAATTAACTTTAATTTAACAAATAGTTTGACGGACATGTGCAGAATATGGCGTTATCTTCATTAAATTTTAGTTAATTAATCATTAAATATCTCTGAGTGCGACCAGTCCGGGTAGTTGAAATGCGCATTAAGCTCTCTAGGGTTAAGTATTATTACAAAGGGGAAAGAAGGAGTTATCAAGGCTTAAGGAGTTCCTCAGATAATCACAGATGTGATCTTTAATTAACTATCTTTGGAAAGTGATAGATAGATTAGATCTTATTCTCCAGTTGGATTCAGAAAATAATCAGGTGTGCGTTTCTCTTTTTTTATATTATTTCTTTTTTTTGTCTGGTTTCAATAGTAACAGAAATAGTTTTAGCAATTTAGAAAAGTAGTAGCAATCTACTGACCCCCATACCAATAGTAGTCTTTTCACTTTTGCCTACTGTAAGTAATAATCTGGGGGCACGGGAGTGCCCCCGCCAAGATGAGCCAAGCGAAGCGCGCAAGGGCACTACCTACCTTTTCTCGAAACGTTTCGTCGTATTTTTGAACCCTCGTAACTTTGGTTTGGATAATGCCAGAAATTTGAAATTTTTAGGATATAATGACATGAGTGAAATAATGAAATGCGCAAAGTTTGAATATTTAGCTGTTGTACTTTTTTTTTTAGATTTTATACCTAGGTGTCCAAAAACCCACAATTTTCGCACTGACTCACCTATCATCAAAACTGTTAGTCCTGAAGTCTGAGAAAGCTGAAATTTGGTATGTAACATATTATTAGCACAGAAACCACAAAAAATTATTAAACCCAACCTAACCTATTATATCCGTACACTTATAGAGCAAAATTAGGCCAAAAATTGTGTTTTTTGTGTGGGAGCCCCCCATATTTTTTTATTTTATTTTAATATTAAATTAGACATATTATTAAGGACTATGAGAAAAAATCTAGTACCTACCTCTTGCCATTATTGATATATAGCAAAATAGGCCAAAAAAATCACGTTTGTTGTATGGGAGTCCCCTATAAATATTAATTTTATTTTGTTTTTAGTATTTGTTGTTATAGCGGCAACAAATATACATAACATGTGAAAATTTCAACTCTCTAGCTATTATTCTTGAGTTACAGACTGGAGACAGACAGACAGACAGACATCCGTCCGACTGTCCGTCTGTCTAGACAGACGGACAGACGGAAAGACAACGAAGTCTTAGTAATAGGTTCCCGTTTTTACCCTATGGTTACGTAACTCTAAAAAATACGTGTTATCCTTGAGAGACCACAGACTCACAGAAAACCGGCGTGAAACAGCGCTTGCGCTGTGTTTCGTCTAGTGAGTGAGTTTAGCGGAGGCCCAACTGCACTCTATACCAATACATTATTTCCTATACATTATTTCCTATTCTCTTCTGCTTATTCCCTTGGCCTATTCCTTCATAAAAAGGCTGGAATTGCACTTGCAACTCTTCTAATGTTACAGTGTCCATGGGCGATGGCAGTTGCTTTCTGTCAGGTGACCCGTCTGCTTGTTTGCCCCCTAATTTCATAAAAAAGGGAAAGAGAACATGGGAATAGTTATACCCCTTTTCCCTGTACCCTCAATTAAGCCTTTTCTTTCTGAAAGTATGGCAACTCGGCGACGGTAGTATTTTCCATCAGGTGACCTGTTTGCTCGCTTGTCCCCTAATTTTATATATAACCGATCCCCTCTTAAGGCCGTCCCCCGAGCAAATGACCTTGACCATACATTTGCCGCGTTGCCGAGATCGCACCAAAACCCTATTTTTTTACGTCTTATCTTAGTTCAAAATTGACCTAAAAAAAATTAAAACGTGGAATATGTAGTTTGTGATAGTGTCGATCTATTGGCGTGTGTTTCAAATAAAAGTAATTTGTAAATACTAAGGAGATGCTGAATGTATGCTTGAATTTTAATAAATTGTTTTACTTTGTTCATAAGTATAATAAACAAAAATAGAACATTTAAATCGTGGAAAGGAATGTTGATATAATGAAAATTATTGCTGTATTTTTATTATAACTTTGTAGCTTTCAAATTATGAGTTTATAAGGCTCTAAATATGGTAAATTACGGAATCTCCGTAGGGAAGGCCCTTAAAGGCTGGCAAAGCACTTGCAACTTTTTTAATAATGCGGGTGCACACGCTCGTATGCCCCTTAATTTCATAAAAACGTGTGTGGTAAAACTTACAAAAAGAAATGAAATCCCACCAAAAACATTTTCATGTAAAAATACTGTAAAAAGTATTTTGCCGCGATTTATGTGTAAAATTAAGGTTTTTAGATTTAGGGCTGAGTGTGTAAGGTTTGAAACTTGGCTCTACATGAGATCTCACTACTTTTTGGCACCACGAACTATTATGTTCTCATCTTGGCAGCATTTTTACATGAAAATGTTTTTTGGTGGGATAGACAACATCTTGTTTAAGTCTGATACCAACTAATCGAATTCAGGTGTTAATAAAATTTTAGTAGTAAAAAAATTTACCCTTTAAAAAAACTATAACAAAACATAATTATGGGGTAAGTTTGAAGAATTTCTGTTAATATTTATTATAGTATTTTTTATATTCATATTTATTATTTATTAAAAGTGTCCAAACTACACCATCTTCACGTAACCGTTTGTAATATCGGTGTTGCCAGCGCGCGACGGTTTCCCTTATTTATTGTTATTTTTCTATTTCGTTGGCAGATGTGCCTGTGATTTACGGTGGCCGGTATTACGAGGAGTTATGGCCGCTTGTTTTGTTATTGACATACTATACAGATATATTATATGTTATGATATAAATATGTTTCATAATTTCCAAAGGTAACTATAAGATTTACTAGTTATGAGTAGAATGTTTTTCGTGTAAAAAGTTTTACAGAGCCTCCAAAGCAATTGTTTAGACTTGTTTAAATATTAATTTATCTCTAATCATAAAAAAATATTTCTTATAAATTTTTAAATAATGATGTAAGTATGGGCTTACAAAAACATAACGTTTTCCTTTATTTATCAACGTGTTTCGTATGTTGCAGGTACACTGGTTATTAACTATACATAGGTATAGGTACTGTACATTTTAATTTTGTAATTCTGTGGCTTACTATTATGTATTCGAAAATTTTATCATCTACTCTGTAAGGGTGGAGAACAATAATACGATCATTTTCCACTTCAGTCTTCATAAAAAATGATAATCACATCCAGGGTTAACCCTGAAATGTTCACGGGTACCCCATAAAATATTTAAGCAAGGAACAGGTTACCCCCGCGATAAATCAGGCGAACCAATATGGGGAACAAACATGTGTTTACGCCCAAGTTAATTTGGCGATATCTCCGTGTGTGATGATATATTGTGGCAATGTGGCTTTTGATTTGTACGCCATGGGGAATTTAAAACCGCCATTTTTTTAATTTGGCACTCGGAATTGGACATCATCTTCTTTGTTCAATTCTCTGGCTAAAAATAGCTTTTTAAGAATTTACATTTTATCCTTGAGATTTATAGAGAAGATTTTCTTGTGATTTCGTTTATAGAGAACTAGCTGTCCCGGTGAACTTCGTGTCACTTTAAAACCTTCCCTGGACTTCTACGAATATTTTAAGACTAAAATCAGCCCAATCCTTTCAGCCGTTTTCGAGTTTTAGCGCGACTAACACATTTGACAATCCATTTTTATATATAAGATTGATGAAAATCACACATACACAAATACATCCAAAAATAGCGTTTTTAATATCGAAGGGCTCCAAAAGAGCGAAGAAACAATATTTTAAATCAAGAAAACTTTAAAATTACCAAAAAAGGGATTTTAAACTAACAATAACTCATTAATAGACAGCTAGTGCACGAAACTAACCCTCACGCCCATATTTAAAACCACCAGCCGGGTAATTAAATGAAAACCCGCGATCAGCGACCCGCGTCACGTCGCGCAAATAAGCGAACTAACAAGCGGTGTGTATTGCGCTGATTGTTAATTGATTACATTAAAAATTTCCTCCCAATTGTTGGGGTATTCTAATGCGGTGTCTCTTACAGATTAATACTATTATTACTTACAAAGAAAATATTTGCGTAGGAAGAAACAGCAACTCGCGCTTTCGTTTGATTTTGGAATGTTTTTGATTTTTTTTCTTGAAATTCTTAATAATTCCCCCATCGACGATATTTTAGGGTTAAGTTTACTTTTTAACGACGAGAGGTAATTTTGTATATTAAGTATTAAAATTTTAAAACGATTGTATTTAAAGTTTAACATCAAAAAGAAAATAGGTACCTATATAATATTTTGAAATGAATTCCGAATAAATGTAAAAAGTTTAGTTTAAAAATATAGTTGCTGCGAAAACAGAACTAAATAAAAAAACAAACTGTATTTTGATAAATCATAACAATTGCCGTAATACTGCGGGATCTACATCGATATTGTAAAATTTTATGGATGCCATTTTAAAAATGTTCGTATAGTTTATTGTGTACGTGAGGAATATGCCAACACGCCCCGAGACAACCCCCTAAACGCCTGTTGTTTATTGACGAATATTTTCATAATATCGCCAAATACCAATATTAATAAAATATTCCTTAGTTTTTGGTATTTTTTGGTACCTGGATAACTTGGATTTTTTTTCTTTTTCAAGTTTGAAAGCATGCAGGCTTGCATTCTTTAATTTTGACATAGAAAATGTATGATTTAGGGCCCCATCCCATGTATTTTGGAATTTAAAATTTTTGACACATAAATTGACGTTAATTAAGTTATTCATCATCATTATCATATCAGCCTATATTCGTCTACTGCTGGACATAGGCCTCTCTCAATGAACGCTAAGATGACCGAGTTAAGTTATTGCATTAAATTAATTACTATCTAATACTTAACTAAAAAACAATATCATAATAATAGTATTTCATAAATCTTTAAATTGGCAGATAGGTTATCAGATATCACTTATCACTAGGTATCTAATATTAATTCGAATATAACTTTTTTTACACATAAAACTTTTTTTCCCATGTTTCCCAGAACACTTTTTTCCCATGTGGCTGGGAGAGCTCTTGCTAGGAGAGCTAGAGGGATACTCCCAGCCACATGATGGACCAGTATGACCAAAGCACCAGCTCTAAATAAATTGTCTAAATCGACAAACCCAAGATAGAATTTCTTGGCGAAAATATACTAGGAGAGAAGCCTACGTAAAGTGGGAAAGTGCTAAAAATAAGAAGAAGACACAAAAAATTATGAGCCTGAACTTAGCAGACAGCAGACAAAAAAATAATTGGATAGGGATATCTGCGAGCCCACGTAAGTTTTTAGAGTTAACTAAAGTGATAATTGTGTGTTGTAAATTATCTAAACATGATAATAAATATTTTTTTACAGCATACGAAAAAATTTTTAAACAAAAAAAAAATTGGGAAACTCTCACGCAATTTCCTATTGTTGAAAATTTATAAAAATTTGTAAATATGCTCAATTTTAGGTTCTTTAAAGATGATAACGATTATTTTTTAAATTTTTTATTTTGATCATTCTGGGGTTCATAACTCTGTAAATAATCATTAAAAAAATAATTATCATATCTTTCCCTGTCAACATTCTAAACATGAAATTTTTTAGTTTTTTTATTTTGTCACCGAGTTGATAGATATCCGTATTTTTGTTTTTTTATTTTTTCGCGTCGGATATCAAGGTTAAAAAAAACCAAATTAAAAAAAAATTCTCATATATTCATTTTCAAAAGATCTAAACATGATATTTTTCAGAATTTTGATTTTTTCGTTTGTTCATTCGTTATCTTTATTTTATGATTTTTTTTTTAATTTTGCCCCAAAAATCGTTAAAACTCAAAAAAATCATTGTTTTGTATTTGTTTGTAAAAATTCTGATGATATTTTTTTGATATTAGGTTTTTTTGGTTCATTAGATAATCATATTTTTCAACAAAATATTACCAAGCAAATTAAAAATCGCATTTCAATATCCAGGAGATGGCGGATTCTTTTCGCTCAATCTTGCATTAAGTGCAGAGGTCGTAACTTCCTGAAAAAAAATTATTCATGTACTTATACAAAATGTAAAATTTTAGGGCCGACTCACACCGGAATGGCAGAGGCGAGGCGAGCAGTTTCAGTGTCATGTGATTTTAAACTTTATCTTCATTATTGTAATCATTAATTAATCAAATAATTATCTTTAGATAATGAATGAACAAACGAAAAAATAAAAATTCTGAAAAATATCATGTCTTAAATCTTTTGAAAATGAAGATATGAGAATTTTTTTTTAATTTGGTTTTTTTAACCTCAAGATATCCAACGCCAAAAAAAATAAAAAATAAAAATACGGATATCTATCAACTCGGTGACAAAATAAAAAAAACAAAAAATATAATGTTTAGAATATTGACAGGGAAAGACGTGATAATTGTTTTTTTTTTATGATTATTTAAAGAGTTATGAGCCCCAGAATGATCAAAATAAAAAATCAAAAAAATAATCGTTATTATCTTTAAAGAACCTAAAATTGAGCATATTTACAAATTTTTATAAGTTTTCAACAATAGGAAATTGCGTGAGAGCTTCCCAAAAATTTTTTTTGTTTAAAAAATTTTTCGTATGCTGTAAAAAATATATTTATTATCATATTTAGATAATTTGACAACACACAATTATCACTTTAGTTAACTCTAAAAACTTACGTGGGCTCGCAGATATCCCTATCCAATTATTATTTTTGTCTGCTGTCTGCTAAGTTCAGGCTCATAAAAAATTATGTTCTTTTTCCAAAAACTTTACCTCCAAAGTCCCACACACTCAGCACCTTATAGTAAAAAACCCCAATATTGACAGTAGGGTGAAATTAAGTTAAAATGACAGTGGCGTGCGTAGTGATTCGCTCGGTGGTCGCATTAACCGAATTAGGGGCTCAAATTGGATTTGTCGGGGCCCTACTACTTGTTACGAATTTGAGGACCTTAAAAAGCTGCACATGTCACATTAAGACGAATGTGGATCTATTTTATTGTGGTTAAAATGACTATATTATGTTGTACTCGTCAGCATAGATGCAATTTTATTTTGCCTTTTCGTTATGCTTTTGTAAGGTAAACTTAAAATAAGTTTATTTTATGTACAGACAATGTAATTGCAAAACTTTTTAGTCAGTATAATATTTTGTTTTGCAGTAGGGTAAGTATAACCCAAAGTTTTAAACAAGATCCATTTGCATCAGTCTGAATAGAAATTTATGAAACATAATATTATAATTATTGTGGGTCTCTCTCCTTGTGTTCCTGAAAGAGCACAAAATTTTGATAAAGGATTAATTATAATGCACCTGTTATATTTTATAAGGCTTCGTTTTAAGCTGACTACATTCATTTGTCATTTAAGTATACCTACTGTATACTGATAAATTTTTGTATTGTATTTTTTGAAAAAAAAATCCATTGACTCATACCTTGAGTCACAATATAAAAATACAAATGTCACATACACCCAAAACAAATCTGTTGCCGTATAGGTAATTTGTGTCCCCGTCTATTTGTTCGTCTGTCTGATTTACCCCAAGCCAAGTGTTAAACAAAATACGGAATTATTTATTGCGCCTTAAAAAGAGAATGTGGCTTTCGGGTGAGTTTCCCTGATTTATTTATGAAGGGTGTGCAAAAACATACAAGTTCTTCGAAAAGTTGTATTATCATTATGAGAGGCAACTGTATAAATAAATTTAGACTAATAATAAATGCCATTTTTAGTATTTCTAGTCCGTTATCTTTTCACTTGGTATACTTTGAGTTCAGGGAAATTAATATTTTTTATAGAGTTTAAACTTTAAAGGTTATGGATTCAAAATGTAGGTAAAAACTGTGTACAAAAGATTTGTATCTGGTCGCTGTTAAGCATTTGTGTACTAACCCACATTTTTTTTGTTGAATTTTGAATGTAGTCTTGTTCTAAAGAACACAACTGCATTCGTAACTCAATACGTATTTTTTGTGGGTTAGTACACGAATGCTTAACAGCGCCCATCTATACTATTATAACATGCTCGATTTGGTCTAAATGATTGAACCTATCATTAATTTTCATACCTTAAATCAGCACATAAACAATTTAATAATTGCACAATAAACACATTCACTCAATAATAAAATTGTTTCAGTGTAACCGGGTTAGAGTGACGGAGGGAAATCTGATTTGTGTCCCTCCTCTCTTGTTTAAACCACTGGGTGTTTTGCATACCAGAGGGTCCTGCCTGTCTCTTCACAAATTGTTGGTTCTTGTTCAAATTCACTATTCATTTGAGTTAAATTTCAATGCATTCTAGGGTCTTCGAAAAAAGTCTTGGTTGAGACTTGAGACCAGCGTTTTTTAAGTTTTATTTCGATATTTGAGGATATTGGTGACAAAATAGTGTTTTTGCGAAAGGAATAAAACAAAAGCTAATTTAATCTATAAATTTTATTCTAGATGGTTCTATGCAGAGGAATTTTTCTTTTGTTGTTACCTTACAAACTGCCTGTTGTGTTCATTATTCACATAGTACTTTGATTAATTTATTTTCATTGCTTTTACATGGAGATAATAATATTATTATCGTCAATTTAAAATCGGGAAGATTTTTATTTTGCGTTATTGAAATTTGATTTAAATTAATTTAATAGAAACATTTTAATAATGCAAAGTTATAGTTCCAATCTGTTGGATGTTTAAATTTCAAACTTCGAATGCACTGTTTAAATTTCGAAGCGATAAAATTAAACACTAACCTTTTAAAGTCTTGCTAGTGGGCGGGGAGTCCCGGCTCCAGGGGGGATCCCCGTGCCCCGAGAAGTCCCGGAGTTTGAGGTAGCTGATGGTCAGTCTGATGATGGAGGCTTTGTCCAGCTGGCTGGTGATGGCGGCTGGTAGAGGCAGCATCTTCGCCAGCTCATAGAACTCGTAGTTCTCCTTCCCGCGGCGGGAACGAGCCGCGTCACGGGATTTCTCTTTTCGGAGCTCGAGAATGCTGTGGAGAGAAGTAAAGGTAAGATTTTCTGTGGGTGATGATTGTTAAGTTAAAGTCTTAATTGGTCACCGTTAAGCATTTGAATGCAGTCCTGTTCTTAATCATCTCAAGCACATAACTGCATTCATAAATCAATACGTAATTTTTGTGGGTTAATACACGAATGCTTTACAGCGTATATTAAGTACAGGATGTTTTTAAACAATATTCGAACTTTTAAAGTATATTCTTGAAAATAAGCAACTTCTATTTTAGTAAATAATACTTCAACTTTGAATATTGGCAAAGCCAACTTTCAAAGTTGACAAATAAAAAAAACTGTTTCATATTAAAGTGCTGAGGCGATAGTTTTTTTTTAACTGTTTAAAAACCTTCCTGTATACTTATAATAATAATTATTACCAAGACTCAAATTTTTTTATTATTTATCATGCAAATTAGGTTTTTAAAATTGAAAGTGGACAAGTTTTATTTCTATGCTGTGTCCTTTAATTTACTAATTATTATATTTCCGGTAAATACTTAGTTCGTAGTACGTAAGTACTTTAATGGTAAACCTACATTATTCTATTATGTTTCTCAAAAGTAGACTGAAATTTTTATCCATAATATATTTTACGCTATGTACTACATTTTGTATTTTAATTTCATAATATTTTCCATCTTCATGTTTGAGTGATGTTCCGTGCGAGTGGGCGTGTCCGGGGCCCGCCCGGGGGCGGAGCTATCTGCTAATGACTCTCATTAGTCCGTTATTAGTGTGACGCCCTTTATTTGCATGTGTGAGTTAACACTTTGTTTTTATTTGCATGTGTAGGTATAGTTTATGTGCGAGTTTATTACGTATTAACACCTTTTTAGAGTTCCGTACTCAAAGGGTAAAAGCGGGACCCCATTATTAAGACTTCGCTGTCTGTCCGTCTGTCTACCTCTATACTTATTCAATACACCCTGTATTTCAAAACCGCGATAAATAGTTTTTTCACAGATCAATAATCATGTATTTTGGTTGCAGCTTTTTACAAGAAATAGGTACTAAAAACTAAAAATATAATATAATATAAGGCTCTATTTTTTAACACAAAAAAATCTATTTTTTCTCTACTTGCTCGAAACTCGAAAGCAAATAAAAATATATTTGAATGTGTGGGTTTAGGCTTTGTTTTTATTTGCATGTGTGGGTTTCCTTTATGTGATACGATATGGGTGCTATGTTTGCTATGACTATATTTGTAAATTTTATTATCAACCTACACTTAACTGTATAGGTAGGTACTGTTATAAGTATGCTAATATTTGGTATTGTTTAAAATATTTCATCTTAATAACAACATAATATACCTATTTCATTACTTTACAGACTTCTTTTATTTCTGAGTTCTGACGGAATTTTCAAAAATGTGTGAAAAATCACAATTAAAGGAACTTCTATAGAGTAAAATTTTCAAAATTGATTATTTCTGCTATAACATTCATATTAAAATAAAACACCAAATGTTTAGTTTCAATTCAAAATTTTTCACACCGATGACGCATCATCTGTCGGTCTGTGTGTAATTTCCTAACTCCAAAAGAGATAAACTGATTTTAATCTAGTTTTTATTAGAAACTGTACCTAGAATTTAGAAAGCCTATTTATGGTAACTGGTAGGCGATTGATACCTGCAGTAATATTACAGCCACAATATATCAAAAAGTACCTCTTTCAGCTTAATTTAGGCTTTTTCAAGCCTATTTCACCTAGAAGGTACAAAAACAAGTAAAAAGGTCCCAATAATTACGTCAAATAAACCCGGCTACTTTATAGACAGGAGCGCTCAACCGGAGGTGCGGAGTAAGCGATCCCGTGATGGGTTACTTTACGAGCCACCATTACACCTCCCGGAGGACCGCACTTTATTGTCACCTGAGTAAGGTCAATCCAAAATGGCGGCATTGTCATATTCGTGATCGTAAACGTCGACAATATTTACAGTTGCGTTTTTTAATCTTTGTAATGTAGATACGTGGGATGTTTTTTTTATGTGACTCTATTGTTTCATATTTGTGAATATAAACTGTAACATATTTTGTAATTGCATAACACATCACATTTTCTAACAAGGTTTTATTATTTAAAATTATACCGTAATATCCTTGTTTAAAAAAATGCATTGTGTTGTTAGAATAAGGTCGTACAATGAACTATCATAACATAAAAAATACAAAACGTTTTAAAACGGTTTCAAACAAACTTATCTCAAACTACCGTTTAGGGAGTAATAATTCTTGAAAAAATAAAAGAAAATCCTTTGGCGGATAAAATCAAATTTCCCGATAACCGGTTTCGGTATAAAACAAGCGGGTTGATCCTGATTTAATGTTCCTCGAGGGTCAGTTGACCGGCATTAAATTGTTTAAAATAACTTTACAGTGACCGAGGGTTGCGCTCCCCTGGCTATTACTTAATATCTCGCTTGTACTATGGGCATCGGGCAGCGTTTGTGATGTTTAAGGCTTAGGAAAATCTGATAAATATTATTATTTAATATCTACTAGTTTAATAATATTAATTTAATTACCTAAATTCTTAGTATAGGTATCGGAATAGCATTCCGATAAATAAGATTTTAGGCAATTTAAAGCAAAGGTAAGGTAAAGGTTTAGAAGCTTTTTTCGAATAGGAAAAAAATTATCTATATTCCGGAGTATATTCATTCTGCAAAGTTTAAAAATAGAACAACTGTTCACCATGTTTTTTCGTATATAATATTATTTTTTCATATCCCTATTTCCTCCTAACAATTTTCCTTTTGAAAGTGTGAACGATTTTAAAAGTGTTTTTATACAATTATAAAATTTTTGTGTCCCAGTGTTGGGTGCCTCACTCTGAAACGACTAACTTATAATGTAGATCTGAGGATTAGCCAACAGTTCTAAATCACGCCTATCGAAATTTCTCATCATCGTCATCATCAGAAATGACAATTTGTCGCTGCCTATTTAAACAACGTAGGTTCATGACAAAACAACGGATCCAGGGATCAGATCTTAGTGATACTACGAAAAAGTAACGTACCTAATCTTTAGCAATAATAAGCAAAACAGGTTAAAAAAATAGTTTTGAAAAATGTACTGGTTATATTTTTTTAATCATGAATTAAAATGGCGCGGTCCATCTCCTAGAATATTTCTCTCTCTCTTTTCGTTTTCGGCCATCCAATCACTCAGGGAACCACACGGAGGCAATACCTCACTAATGCACTGACCATAAATACTACTTCTCTTAAGACCATTCCAATGTTTTCTCTCCGTCCAATTTTTATGACGAACCTCCCTTTAGTCTTAAGTGTCCTCGTACGTGTCGTACACCTGGGAATCGAACCCGCTACGCCTTGACCCTCGAAAACTATCGCCATGCGAATATCAACCCTAAAACCCTCCCGCGACGGTCGATTGTACCGCAGCGCATGAAACGGTCAGCGTTGATTGGGTCCAACTCGAACGAAAAAGAACTCAAACGGTGTAGAAAAAATAAAACAAAATAAGCCTTGTGTCTTTATCTTAAGGGGCAAAGAGAACTCGTAAATTGAAATAGTATGAAATCGAAGCCGAATCGTAAAAAGTCCGAAATGCAACCGTGACGGTAGCTAGTGCTAATGCGGGCCGGACAAATTGAGTTTTGCCCGGGTGAGAATTAGTCCTCCCCGGGGAATCCCGCGACAGACACGACGGAACAACTACCAATTACATTTACATCGCATTTGGTACATATTATATTTTGTATTTGACACGTGACAGTATGGAATTATGAGTAATTATTTTATGACACATCAGTAGTTGGAGAAAATTAAGTAAAATATTATGTTCTCCATATAATGAAAATAACGATTGAATGTAACTGAGGTACTCCATCAGAATTTTGCTGTACCTATATAAGATTACCGTCATTTCTGAGGTAGAAAGAAAATCAACTTTTAATTCTTGCATAGGATTTAACATTATTAGGATATTATTATTAAGATACTCAATTTGAAAGTATCGACACGTAACATTATTGATATTGAATCAGTAATCACACTTACACCATTATGCTTTATATTTCGCGGATTATGTCAGGTAGCGGTCTATTCGGCCCCGGTCTTGTCTCTCGTCACCTTAGGGTTAACAATTAAATACCTAATGTTAACCGTTCAAATGCTGGGGTACGTAATCTTTCTGTTGTGAACCCGGCGGTCTTTAAGACCGATGGGAATTTTGAAGTTTTCGCTTCAATAGTCGGACGTCTAAACATTGGTTTCCTTTGTTGTGGTGAGTTTACTGGTGATTGGTATAATAAGGTGATAATTCATGGGAATGAATCAAAAAGAGTTTTTTAATCTATGGTAACTTAATCGTATCAGAAATTTTTATTTTAATTTTGTTAATTCTTGATATATTTTTCTTAATATTATGTTATTAGTTATTACATGATACATTAATAATGCTAACTTACAATAAAATTGGTTTTTTTATCACAAAAATCACAGAAATGACTTTTAAAAATAAACTACACAGAGGTTTATTTTATTTACAGAATTAATTATAATAAGATTAAAATAAATTATTTAATCATACAATTTTATAATTTTAATTGGGTGCGGATTTACAAATGCGCCTGTATATTTGCCAATCTACCTAGTATCTACTATTCAATACATTATACAGTATTATTTCAGATCAATTTTATGTCTTCACTATCGTTTGAAGGGTTACCGGCGTACTTAAGTTATGAAGTCTTTAAGAAAGGTGAGAATGTCTCAAATATGACACATCTCTTTGTCACCTGAAGTGGCTGCGGTACAAAATACCCACTTAGCACCGATGGGTTATGGGTACAATAAGCAGAGTAATAATTGTGAAATATTGTGAGGGTTGTAAGTGGGTATTATGATTCTTAACCGTTGGATTAAGTGTGGATAATTTCTTATATTTTTAATAATTCTTTTTTTATATAAATAATATAGATGAGTTAATTTAGTTCAGATAATGATATTTCTTACTGACTGCCACAAACAGTACCTAACATTAATTTATCACTCAAAGCATTCATTTAATGAAGATTTTGATAATATACGCCTCATGTATTTTCTGTCAAACTCTTCATGAAATAAATTAAAAATCATTAAATGTCTTTCAAATGTTATATATTTTTAAACATATATTCATAATATTGAGGTGTAGAAAAGTTAAACATAATCTTATATCGCCATCTACATATTTACCACTACATCAAAGTGGCGATGGTCTGTACAAAACATTTTTGAGTCCCACGTCCGCCTTAATAAAGTTGAGCAAAGTGAAACTTTTCAAAGCTACCCTCCTTAGGGTCGGCTAGTTTTCTTTAAAGGCGCGAACGTTCGGCCCTTCGGAATTTAGTGGAGCGTCCAGTCCCTAGGGCACAGGGTTGAAGGGAATTCCGGAGACATTCCTGTTTCGAACGGAAAAATGGAACGTTTAACCAATTAAAAAAGGTTTTGCACCCCTTTGGATTGTGTCCAGTCATTTTCTAGATCGAAATTTGAAATGTGACAGTTGTTTTTTTAAGAACGTTGCTGCAGCACAATACATAAATGCCAAAAGCCACATTTTTTAAAAAGCTACAAATAAATCAATAATTTATATCAAAAATACGTATACGTATCAAAATCATAATAAAGGAATATCCAAGTACATATCTAATTGAAGGCATGTTTATTCATTATTAGAACTATTAACTAAATGGCGCGCAGGGGTGGCGTTATTTGAGTAAGGAAATGAAAATGTCATCGACTTATTACTATTGATACAGCCGACGATAATCGCAGATACGATCAGACGCCATGTTTGATTATGCTACACCCATGATTATGCTCAATATAATAATTGGCAGTCGTGTTGATTTCAGTGTTTGTTTTAATTGCAAAATTGTTATGATTGGCTCTGGATTTCATACCATTAATATCGCAAGTGCAATAATCTTTTGCCCGAAACGGTTTACGTAAAAAAAGCAATTTGAAAATGACAGAGAACAGCCGATCCAAATTTTTTTTTCTAATTCGCTCCACATCTGCAAACAAGTTGACCATTATGCAGGCACTTCACATGGCTATTTATATTTGCTATTGGCTATTTTTTGCATTTGGCAAAATTATTGACGTATACAGAAACAAGCAAATAAAGGCAAATACGGCCTTCCACACATGGACGTCAAATACCAAACTTTTACTTGATTTTCTTTATTTGCCTATTTGACTCCTTTGGTGTGCGCCAAAAACCGACAAAGGTACGGATACGTGTATTTGGTATTGGTCATATTGGTCAAATAGGCAAATAAGGCCAATATTTGTCAAACATACCGTCTACACATGGTGATTGTTTGGCGAATACATCAAATACGCAAAACGCATCAAAAACGCCATCCATGTGAAGTGCCTCCATTAGGTATTAAAAAAAACTATTTCTTCCTTTTCTTTTAACAAAATATTTTTTGAACTACACTTTTTAGGGTTCCGTACCCAAAGGGTAAAAACGGGACCCTATTGCTGAGACTTCGTTGTCTGTCCGTCTGTCCGTCTGTCTCCAGGCTGTAACTCAAGAACGGTAAAAGCTAGAGGGTTAAAATTTTCACAGATTATGCATTTCTGTTGCCGCTATAACAACAAATACTAAAAACAAAATAAATTAATATAATCACAATCAGCCCATACAACAAACGTGATTTTTCAAACATTTTTTGCTCGGTATCAATGATGACAACAGGTAGGCACTTGAAATTTTCACAAAAGCCTTAATTATATGTGTACTTTAATAGTTTATAATAATATTTTAAAAAATAAAAATTTAAGGAGGGCTCGCATACAAAAAACACAATTTTTGGCCTATTTTTGCTCTATAACGGTACGGAACCCTTCGTGCGCGAGTCCAACTCGCACTTGGCCGATTATTTATACTTGTTGTGGTTGTCAGAAGGTTCGTGTGGAAGGTACACGTTTGTTTTTTCACGTTCTTAATTTAAATCACGATTACGTAACCCGTAACCAAGCAGAGGTCACGATGGTTATTTTAACCCACGAAGATTTAAAAGGGCCAAGGACAAAGTTTTTCTGTAAATAACACTAGCTTTTTGAAGATCCTATTTAACCTTTACTCATGAAAATATCCACACTGTTTAAATACTCTTTACTTATAAAGTTTAGCCCTTATCAGCTTTCAAGCTACTTTTTAACCGACTTCCAAAAATAAGGAGGTTATAATATTATATGTTCGGCTGTGGACATTTTTTTTCTAACGTATCTTAGAGACAAAGACAAGCATCGTATACTCAAGAAAAAAAGTACAATAATATTTGAACTCTAAAATGAATCGGTGTACACATTACTTGAAGGAATAATACATTAGATATCATTCTCTAAATCGAAATTTCTATCAAATAATCACACTTTCGTTCAGGGTGTTAGTTATCAAAAGCCCTTAACGGGCCTACGCCCTTTAGATGAGAACAGTGACTCAGCGAATTTGTATCTCTCCAATTGGGATTCACTATGAATTAAATTTAACATCGAAGGGGTTTTTTAAAGACGGAAGAAAGATTTTTTTATACATATTATATTTCACAGGTCTACTTTAGCTCGTATACTTTAAGATAGAGAACTCTGAAAAGTCGAGCATAGGCTTAAAGACAAAAATATTATTATTTTTTACCCAAATTATTAGATTTTAACCCTCAAATGCCTTAATGAAAAGCTGCTTAATCTTAAAGCTTATTTTAACTCTCAAATGCCTTCTGTCTCAAACTGATTATAGCTTATTTTAAGCCTCAAATACCTCCCGGCCAAAACTACTTAAAAAGCTTATTTTAGCCCTAAAATTCCTTCTGCCTAAAACAAAGTTTGAGGTCAAAACATAAGATTCATAGTAATATTTTTAACCACATTTTGCCATTATACGTCTGGTAACTGTAACAGTTAACGTCATCAAGGTTAATCTGATAGAGCAGAGGAATCTGACGGGTGCGGGCGTCGAGGTCACGAGCTGAGTTTTATCAAAAATGGAGCAGCTATTTGTAATAACAATTGCAAGTAACATAAGCTGGCATATAATGATAAAGTTTTCATGAAATGAAGAAAAACTGTGAAACTCGCGTCAGATTTTCGTGTTGATCGAAAAACCATAGAAAACGCGTAAGACGGTTGGAGAGTAGTGTTTTGTGTCGAACTCGAACGAAATGTACAGTCGGGGAAATGAGTTGTTTAGCAGAAATGTACAGTCGGGGAAAATTGTGCTAAGCAGAAATGTACAGTCTGGGAAATGAGTTGTTTAGCAGAAATGTACAGTCGGGGAAAATTGTGCTAAGCAGAAATGTACAGTCGGGGAAATGAGTTGTTTAGCAGAAATGTACAGTCGGGGAAAATTGTGCTAAGCAGAAATGTACAGTCGGGGAAATGAGTTGCTTAGCAGAAATGTACAGTCGGGGAAATTAGTTGTTTAGCAAAAATGTACAGCCGGGGAAATGAGTTGTTTAGCAGAAATGTACAGTCGGGGAAAATTGTGCTAAGCAGAAATGTACAGTCGGGGAAATGAGTTGCTTAGCAGAAATGTACAGTCGGGGAAAATTGTGCTAGGCAGAAATGTACAGTCGGGGAAATGAGTTGTTTAGCAGAAATGTACAGTCGGGGAAAATTGTGCTAAGCAGATTTCTGCTTAGCACATTATTAAACAACTCATTTCCCCGACTGTACATTTGTACAGTCGGGGAAATGAGTTGTTTAGCAGAAATGTACAGTCGGGGAAATGAGTTCTTTAGCAGACGCGCTGATTAAGGCCGTGTTTCCACCTGCAAGACAACTGTCGCAAGAAGTGTCTGACAGTCTGTCTGACAGCAGCTTTTTTTTTCGATTGTCGATATTTTTTAATCGATTGTAAGGGTTTCGATTAATTAATTAAAACGATCGTTTTTTTTTATTATTTTTTTTAATCGATTTTCATAAAAATGGGTTAAAAAATAATGCAGAACGTTAATAATCAAGTTTTCACTTCTGCCGGCACTCCCGGAGTGCAACCCGTCTTTTTTATATATTTTTTTTAAAGAGAGTTTGGTACAGAGCAAATCTGATGATACTTACTGCAATTTCACTGATATTCTTTTGTAATATGGGAGAAGTTTATAAAGATAGTTAATTTTTTTTTCATACAGATTTTTGTTGTTTTTTTTTTACTGAAAACTGCACAGATTTGAATTTAGTATTACATGTTCCATCAATTTGTATGTTACTTTTGCCAGCTTTTTCCAGTTCCTATGGGATACATAGATTACTGCAGTCGTAAATAAAACTTATTCGTATCCCGGACAAGACGCCGTCTCTTGGGAGACCAAATTGCTTCTTCAGACGGACGGACGGACAATAATCATATCCAGTAACCCCCGGAATACCAATGGGGTGCTGATTGAAACTATTGAATTAATTGTCTCTCATTAGACATTTGATAGGATATTTAGCAGAAAGACGGCGTTTCTATTATTAATGTAGCTATTTTACCGTTAATTTTTATTTTTTTTCGGTCCAAGTAATAAGAAATAGGAGTTAACACTCATTTAATGTTGTCAATTCAAAAAGGATTTTTAAACACTATCCAAACTTTTGGGATTTAATATACACATGAAAATAAGCAACTTCTAGTATGCAGTCAGCAGTCACCTTTTTAAGTTAAAAAAAGCTGTTTCAATTAACGCATTAATAGTGCTTCAGTACTTTTGAATGAAACAACTGATTTTTTTAACTAAGGAAATTGACAGCATACTAAAATCCAATCCAATTGTAAAAGTTTGGATGGTGGTTAAAAATTATTTATATTATAGTGACTTTTTAGCTTGTGCGTTTAAACAACTAGACTTTCGTTTTTCACTTGGACATCACCAAAAAAGCAAGACAGACAGAAAAGCAGACAATTATTATGGATTTTGTCAAAATTGGCTATATAATACAAGAAAAATTAGACACAACTAACCCTCCTATGCATAGATTTAGCCGGGCTACCACACACTGATCCTATCATGACAAAAAATGGCCATTCTCGTCGATATCAGCATGAGTAATGGTGTTCGGCCGCTTAGCAAATCGTCTGCCAAATCGCAGCGAAACTGGAAAATTGTTTCGGCCAAATGCATGAGGGGATCACGGGACCCATGTGGTCATTACAGGGTTAAGTTATTATTTTGGATTTTTTTGGAGAAATGTCTTGCTACTGGAATTATTATAAAAATCGGCCAAGTGCGAGTCGGACTCGCGCACGAAAGGTTCCGTACCATTATGGAGCAAAAATAGTAAAAAAATGTGGTTTTTGTATGGGACCCCCTCAATTATTAATTTTATTTAAATTTTATTATTAATTATTAAAATATAAATACAGCTGAGTATTTTATGAACATTTCAGGTGCCTGCCTGTTGTCATCATTGATAACGAGAAAAAATGTTTGAAATATTACGTTTCTTGTATTCCCTTAGTTAATTTATTTCGTTTTTAGTATTTGTTGTTATAGCGGCAACAGAAATACAGAATCTGTGACATTTTCAGAAGTCTCTATATCGGTTCTTGAGTTACAGCTTGGAGATAGACGGACAGACGGACAGACATCGAAGTCTCAGTAATAGGGTCCCGTTTTTACCCTTTGGGTACGGAACCCTAAAAAGTGTGTCTGTTATTTCTTTAAAACATTGAACGAATGAGAGATATTAATACCACACGATAAACTAAGCTGTACCTATGTAAGATTTAATTTTGTTTATGTTTTGTTTGTCAGAAAGTTTAGAAGAAAAAAATTGCATGTTGTGGCTAAAATATATTTTGATTTTGCTCCAAAATTAATGTTACTAAATTCGCGAATACTTAAGACTATGTTATTCGCGAATTTTACAGTATTAATCCTTCGATCGCGGATTCTTGGAAATCTATTGTTATTCTATTGTTGTCGCGATCACCGGTGCTCTTATGGGGCTTGATACGTTAAAAGTAAGTAGATTCCTCTCTATGCATGATAAAAAACTTTTAATTTTAAGTACTTAGATGCTAAATAGATTATTAAATGTCTCAAATGCGATTGTCAGTGTAGTAAAAGAGGACACAAAACAAATTCATCTTATAATATACGCATCTACTTACTCTAATAAAGTCACAATAGAACAAATGTTTAACGAAGTATAAGTTTGATAGATTTTCTTTTGTGTCTGAACTAGTGTTAGTGGAATTAGCAACACAAAGCCGTCGTGGGGCATCGAGGCCAATTGACGAAGGAAATAATAGTTATTTGCAATAATCGGCAGAAGGGACGCCTGATTGCGCCCCGGGCTTACAATTTTCCTATTTTTATTCCGATTCGAATAAGGCTCATTGATAAGCGTTTATTTTAAACGATTTTTGTTGTAAAAGCGTCTAATTCACTAAAATACTGCTACCAAAGATAAAAACGTGCACAATGTTGTGTTAATGATATTTTGAGAGAACAAATCTTGAAAAATTGAAATACAAGAAAATTTTTAATAATTTTGTCAAAATAGCCACACTAATGCTAAGTAGGTACTCTCATACGGTTTTGCTCGATAGTTTTATTCCAAATCGAGTAATAACCATCGTGTGGACCACAAAACTGACAGCTCGAAGGCTCGCTTCGAGCCGGCTCGATGGAATTAAATATGTCTAATGTTAAGTACTGACATACGGTTCTGCTCGATAGTTTTACTCCAAATCGAGTAATAACCACCGTGTGGACCGCAAAACTGACAGCTCGAAAGCTCGCTCGATGGAATTAAATAATGTCTAATGCTAAGTACTGACATACGGTTTTGCTCGATAGTTTTACTCCAAATCGAGTAATAATTACTGTGTGGACCGCAAAACTGACAGCTCGAAGGCTCGCTCGATGGAATTAAATAATGTCTAATGCTAAGTACTGACATACGGTTTTGCTCGATAGTTTTACTCCAAATCGAGTAATAATTACTGTGTGGACCGCAAAACTGACAGCTCGAAGGCTCGCTCGATGGAATTAAATAATGTCTAATGCTAAGTACTGACATACGGTTTTGCTCGATAGTTTTACTCCAAATCGAGTAATAACCACCGTGTGGACCGCAAAACTGACAGCTCGAAGGCTCGCTCGATGGAATTAAATAATGTCTAATGCTAAGTACTGACATACGGTTTTGCTCGATAGTTTTACTCCAAATCGATCAATATCACTATCGATAAAACTATCGAGCAAAACCGTATGTCAGTACTTAGCAAAATATGTCATTTCCTTCGATTCGGAGTAAAACTATCGAGCAAAACCGTATGTGAGTACTTAGCATTAGAAGAGGCTATATTTTTAGGACACGCTTATGTCTCGATATGCCACTCTATGATATACGTTTGTGATCCATCTGAAGCTTTTAAACGTCTTGTAACATCATGTAAATAAATCAGTCTTCAAACTTCTAACCTTTCGTAAGTCCTTGCAGTAAGAGTGTTATTTAAAATAGCTGTAGTCTTTCGATTAAGCCTAGACCAGGGGTCACCAAATGGCGGACCGCGGTCCGCATCCGGACCGCCGACCCATTGTGTGCGGACTAAGCATGTTCGAAGATAAACTTCGTTAAAAATTAATATCGGTCTCGACATACTGATGAACATGTAGCAACAAAAATTGTCACTTTTCTCATTGATACAAATAAACACCTTTGTAATTTCCGTAAATGTGTGGACCGCGAAGGTCATTTTATTTCTTAAAACGGACCCCGAGCGAAACTAATTGGTGACCCCTGGCCTAGACCCTGCCAACGCCTTAACATACTGCTAGATTTTTTATAGATTGAGATTAGTTTAGCGTAATATAATATGTTAAAGTTATAATATGCATATTTGAAGCAGTAAGTAATCTTCCTTCAGTTCTTACCAGGCAAAATTGACCTCAAAACTTAATCAAACTGGACATCAAATACCGGTCCACAATCGATCTTATTTACGGACAAGTGTCCAGAAAATGATGTATCCCCTTTACCTCATCAATGCCTGTGACCCCCGTTGTTTTAATTCTTAGGGTTGACTGGCTGGGGTAAGGGACAATTACCTCGTTTTCAAGGATTTTTATACCAAATGACCAAATGGTCTATGAATATTTGATGATAATAAGATGATGTTTTGTTATTGGTTTATGTCATGCCCTATTGTTGTATTGGACTCGTATCTTTTATTCATACTTATATTATGCAAAAGTGTGTCTGGCTGTCTGTTACCTCTTCACGCCCGGACCGCTGAACCGATTTTGCTGAAAGGTATATTACAAATATAAAAAGACTAGCTGTTGCCCGCGACTTCGTCCGCGTTAACATAGTATAATAACAAAGATGGATAGTTTTCCCCTTTTTGTGGTTCCTTATACAAAGGGTAATTAAACGGGATCCTATTTAAGCAAACGTCAAACGCAAACGTCAATAAACTTTTATGTTTCTAACTCAAGAAATGACGGACTTTCATTCAAACTTTCAACCCCAATTTCACCCCCTTGGGGGTAGAATTTCCAAAAACGCTTAAATATCTATCCATTCATTTTTAATCAGCAGTCCAAAAATAAACTTTCATGTTTCTAACTTAAGAAATGACGGACTTTCGTTTTTAAACTTTCAACCCCTATTTCACCCCCTTGGGGGTAGAATTTCCAAAAACGCTTAAACACGTATTCAATCATTTTCAATCAGTAGCCCAAACATAAAATTTCATGTTTCTAATTTAAGAAATAACGGACTTTCATTCAAACTTTCAACCCCAATTTCACCCCCTTGGAGGTAGAATTTCCAAAAACGCTTAAATACGTATCCATTCATTTTTAATCAGTAACCTAAAAATAAAGTTTCATGTTTCTAACTCAAGAAATGACGAACTTTCATTCAAACTTTCAACCCCTATTTCACCCCCTTCTGAGTAAAATTTTCAAAATTCCTTCCTTAGTGAGTGTCTACTTTATAAAACAACCCTATTTCTCAGCGATGATGAATCAGTCAGTCAGTCAGTCAGCCAGGACATGTAATTTTATAAGTATAGATATAATATGATATTTACCTACATTATCTCACGATAAACAAATTTTGGTGCAGCGGAGTCACGGGCATTATTCTATGAAATAATTAATTCTTCTATGATTTGAAAAGCATCAATTACTATTTAACCTATCAAGCCCCATAAGAGCACCGGTGATCGCGACAACAATAGAATAACAATAGATTTCCAAGAATCCCCGATCGAAGGATTAAATCAATAAGAAGTTGCTTTATCTTAATTTAGTATTTAGGTGTTTTTGAACTTTGATATTTTCTTTCTTACCTTTTTTTAATATTCTTTTTTAAAACGTTTCACCAGTCATAAGTTGCCATTATAAGATGATATCAAAATTACTCTCAACTTAACTGTTTTCAAATTGGATTAACATATCCGTTCCTTAAAGCGGTTAGCTTCTTAACCGCTTTATAAGATCACCTGCTTGACCGCAAAATTGTTTCCTATTGCGGATTACCGCTAGGAAACGTCTGGATTTCTATGACAAAACAGAATATAATATCATAACATAATGTACTAATAGTATGATACAGAATACAGTGTGCTTATATGAATGACAATGTTACTGAAAATGCAAAGGGTTTTCAAATTGTTTGTCAAGCTGCAATTAAACGTTTTAACACAAATAGCTGGTATTACGGGATACTTATGGCCTTATTCAGAGATATTAAAATATGATGATTAAACTTCAATTTAATGAAGGTTTTAGGTTTGACAGATAATGTATGAGGCTCATGTCAATATAATCATTCAATAGCTTTGTCCACACCGGGACTTTTTTTGTTCATCAAGGGCATGCGCAGTCAACAGCGAACGTGAGGCATGCCCGTGACGCGCGTTGAAATCGTAGCGCTCGCTATGACACTTTTCTTTCAACGCGGGTGGATTTTGACGCATTCAATTATTGAATATGCCAAACGAAAGTTGAATAAAAAGAAGATGACGAAAATTGAAGATGAAATTGCATAACGTGGACATAGCTAATAATTATTATTCGTCTCTGAGTGGGGCAGTCAAATTATTTCTATGTTCATTGGTCCTTGGTTTACGCGTAATGAAGCAACAAACAGATCCACAAAATGACATTATTAGTGTATTAAATGATTTTATTAACAGCTGATGATGATGAAACCCTTTCTCTTGATATTTTTATATATTCTAATTTAAATCGTTTAGAATACGCGGTGTATCGGTGAGGTAAAAACTCGACACGGGCCGCGACGAATCGACGTGACTCAACAAGAACGATGATTGAACCGACTACTGTGTGATACAGGGTGTTCCGAAAGGCCTATCTATAAATTGATCAATAAACGATCTTGACTAGAGGAAGGGCGAATTGGCGCTTGAATAACTGTAGAAAAGTTGGAGTCACTCACACACTTTTAAACTCTTTCTCCAAAGAGTTCGAGCGCATAAGTATGCCTCTTCGCTGGCAAAATTAATGGTTAAAATATTACCTACAATCAAACATATAAAATATGACAGCAAAATTTTCCTGCGCAATTTGCACATATATCCTAATAAAAGCAAAAAAAAAAAACTAATTTCTGAACTAAATACATATCAAAAAACGTAACAGCAATGTAATGTTGCAAAATCGAAAAAATAACAACAATTGAAAACACGCCGTATAACATAAAAAATAACACTAGACAAAACGTAATAGATCCATACATTTAAAAAAGAAACAGCGATCATTCGTAGGCCCAAAGTTTCCATTTGATTGATATTCTGAATGGTTTTATCACGAGGTGTTAGAGTTCAAAATCGCACACATTCTAGCTATTGTGAGCTGCTAATCTTAATAATGATAGCGTAGATTTCGTCCCGAATAACTCTTGCCAATAAAATTTTATATAATCGTCACCATATTAAAAATATTTGGGGTTAATATCATCTTAATGGGACCAGAATCCAGAGGAATTATTGTGGCATATTTAATATGTGATATTATTCCTTGTCTTAGGAATTTAATACTGAATAAGTAATCATACTTCTGTAACTTTCTATAGCTTGTTGTAGCTTGTTTTAATATGCCTATCAAAGGTGATTCTTTATAAATCATCTAGGTACACAGACAAGATATTATGAAGAGTAGGATATTATGGACCTCTGTTATTTGGTTTTGAATTACACTATTGTGAATGCTATAGGTAGCTTCTTAATCATGTTTAACTTTTATAGTCCAACGAAGCCCAACCTAGCGTTTAATCCTTCGATCGCGGATTCTTGGAAATCTATTGTTATTCTATTGTTGTCGCGATCACCGGTGGTCTTATGGGGCTTGATAGGGGACTTGTCGAAAGTTGGTCAAAATAATGATTTCCAAAATCAAATCTTCAGTTAAACTATACTAATTATAATCTGACTTGGTGCCCGCAACTCTGTTGCGCCAATTCGTGTATCGCGTGGGAAGTGGGAACCGTAAATTTTTCCGGGATAAAAAGTATCCCTGTCCTTTACGGGACTTAAAGTAATATCTCCATACCAACTTGTACTTGACTTGAACTTTTCAAAACTCACGATTATAATTATAACTAGCGACCCGCCCCGGCGTCGCACGGGTATAAAATATATACCTAGCCACTGAAAAAGTGATTGAAATCGATAACCAATGGTCCTTGATGTGGTCTACTTCTTATCTGTGCCAAATAACATAAAAATTGCTCCAGTAGTTCGCGAGATAAGCCATTTCAAATAATTTCCCCCGTTTTTTCCACATTCTCCTATTAGTCTTAGCGTGATAAAATATAGTCTATAGCCTTCCTCGATAAATGGGCTATCTAACACTGAAATAATCATCAAAATCCGTTGCGTAGTTTTAAAGATTAAAGGGAACAAAGGGACATGAGGGAAAAAAAGCGACTTTGTTTTATAATTATATTATGTATAGATGTTTACCAAAATCATGTCCTTAGTTGCACTTTACTTAACTTGGTGCCAAATGTAATTTGGTGCATAACGTAATTTGGTGCATAACGTAATTTGGTGCATAGTGTAATTTGTGTTACGGGAAAGTGCGAGATTACAATGCACCTGTAATAAAAAGTGTCGGCCACAAAAACTCGATTCCGTCCCGACCACAATTAGTCCGTAATAACATACTACACAAATCATAATCGAAAATCGATTTTTTCCCATTCGATTGAGAATTAACGATACTGATACTTTCTATGGTTTTTGGTTGTTTCCATAGATTGGATGAATTTTTGATGTTTTGGTACCTACATTTGATGAAATTTTGATGTTTTGGTACTAAACTTTAAAAACTTTCACATATTATACTACTTAAAACTATAAATCATGGGAACAAATATAGGGTGGAGCAAGAACATAAAATATATAATATGACGACTTCACGACTTTTAGTAAAAAAAACAAGTTCAATTTTTTGCCCTTAAAATATATTATCATCGTAAAAGCTTGGTCCATTACAACACGTAAACATGGATTAAGACTATTTTTTTTGACAAAAAGCTGTTTTTGACAAAATAATGCTAGCTTTAAACAACATATTGTAGTAGTTTTAAATCTAAGAGGTATACTTTCCCTAATTTTCCACGTTTTCAGTTATTTCTCTTAACCCAAAAAAAACTTGATATTTTTGTTTTATTTTGATATACAAAGCCTACATTTTTTACGAACATAACGTTGATAAGTATAATAAAGTAGCTAATAGCTATACCATATTCTACGAGTTTTTTTGTAAGATCTCTTAGTTTTTTAACAAACCCCTTTTGTTGTGTAAGACAAGGCCTTGCACTTCTTGCTATAAAAACATTAAGGAATCCCTATAATGAGTATCCGTTGAGGGTTTGATTGAAAAATAAAGACCATGACAAAATGGTGTAAAAGACTTTATAATAGACATATAGACCATATGAATGAAGGGTAGTTTCAAAATTTTAAGTGATTAATTCGATGACGTAGTTTTTTAAGTGATTTATACTATTCATTACAGAAAGAAAGGCATAATATATTTTACTGCTGACGAATATTAATTACTTAACTGTTATGATTTATCAATTAATATAGATTTTGACATAATTTAATAAACAGTATGTCTAGACAATGTATGGGAATCTGTCAAACTCTTAATTAAATTGAAGTTTAATCGTCATTAAAAATGTATATGAGTGCAGCATTTACAGTAGTAAGATTGGAATTATAGTAAAACCAAAATAGTTTATCGTAAAAGACATTTGTTTTTCCTTCCTAGTCGTATCCTCATGGCTGAGGGACGTGACCACCAAAATTAGCTTTCTGGGATAGGGCTCTCCACTTGTCTCTGTTTTTGGCCTGATGAAATGCCTCCTGGACCGTGCAGTCAGCAGCCTTGACAATCGCGTCTGTCCATCGTGTAGCCACTCTGCCTCTTCCTCTTTTCACCTCTAATCACTAATACGTTCCTCAATCTTTTTAATATTTTTATATGCCTCCGAGACATGGACGCTAAAAGCTCGTACTCGAGCCAAGATCGAAGCTTTTGAAATGTGGTGCTGGCGCAAAATCCTCGGCATCCCTTGGACCGCACACCGGACAAACACGTCAATTCTTCAGCAACTCAAAATTACCACCCGCCTGTCCACGCTTTGTCTACAACGATCACTCGCATTTTTTGGCCACATAGCCCGCCGGGAGCCATAATAATCTTGAGAGTCTCGTTTGTTTTTACTACATATCAAAATATTATGGATCACACTTTTGGGTAGAGTTCTAATTTATCCGTCCAGTCTGAAACGTCAGTCAGTTAGAAAAAAAAACGTGATGTAGGTTTCCCCACAGTCTAGAATTCTAAATAAATAATCTCAAAAATCTAGATGACAGAAAACCATCACTTGCAAAACGTAAGTTGCATAAAAACTGCTCTAAAAACCTTGTGCTGTATAAAACCGGCCCGGCGACTGGTATCTGCGTAATTGCGTCAAAATTATATTGAACTCCGTCTAATACTGTACTAATGTAACCGGTAGTTGTGGAGATGTAGAGATAATCTTTTATTCGTAATGTAATAAATCTAGTACCTTAGTTCTATTATTGTAATTCCTGAAGAGTTTGGTATTTTGTCTGCTTGTTTGAACGCGCTAATGTCAGAAACTACTTTTTAAAACTGAAAAAATAATTCAAATAATTTTGTGTTCATATACTGAAGCAGGTTTTAGGCTATGTTACATCACTTGGCGACCAATAGGAGCGTAGAATTAGTGGAAAATGTAAAAAAAGCGATGAAAATTATTAATCTTTGAAGTTGAAACAGGTGAAGTCTCGGGCTAGTAAGAATATAATATTATCTTTACGTCAAACAAACCAACATACGTTAGTTTGTTATTTTATGAGAAAATTTTCCGAAGTTTGATAGAGCTATCCCCAACCTGCGGCCCGCCGGGATTTCATTTGTGGCCCGCGTGATATTAAACCATTTTAAAATTCACGCCCACCGGCAACATAATGTAGTCATCGTGAGTCGTGATTTTTTTTTTCAATTGTAAATCGTTATTTTTTACACCTAAAAATTTTGTTGCGGCCCGCGACATCAAGACCAAAACATGTTTGTGGCCCGCATGAAAAAAAGGTTGGGGACCACTGATTTAAACATTTTAGGTAGCCCTCAGTATAATTATAAAGCAGTGAGCGAGCTGATGGAAGACTCAATCATGAATCAACACATCGAATCAATTTATCTTAGATAAGGGCGATTCCATTATCGCCGGTGCAACAGTTTCACACACTTAAAGCTTCCTACAGGCAAAATGTAGCATATTTATTAATAAAATATCCCTTGAAGGGATACATTTTAACTAGTTTAACAATGATTTATAAATGAAAACCTTCATCAAATGTATGAAGGGCCACAAAACAGGTCTGAAGTGCCATCGCCGGTGCAACTAATTTGACCCTCCATTAAGAACTGTGATGAGTTCATATGTGAATACTGGTTATTGCGAAACTTTTACAAAATAACTTGCCTATATTTCAAAATAGCATAAAACAAAGAAACTATGTAACTAGATAAAAGTAATTATAGTAATAAGTACTAGAAATTATTAACCATTTCTACGATCGCGGGTGCAACATCAAAATTCTCAAATATCTTAAAGGTGAATTAAATCGTAATTCTCTAACAAATTTTAAAATTTTCGATATGGAATATATAATTATACTAGTAAGTTTGTAATAAAACTGCACCAAATTGTAGTTTTTTTTAATTTTCAGTTGTTTGGCCTGACAAAATTAATCGTCTAAATCACTAAAAACGATTTAATAGTGTAATTTTTACAAAAGACTTCGACGTATTGCTGTATAACTATACTACAACTAAACATTAATTTGAAATATATGCAATTTTCATTTAAAAATATGGGAAAAAACATCGCGTCTCTTAGATGATATTGCTTAAAAACGCTCTATATTATTCGAATTCCATTTTTTACCGATAGAAGTTGTTTTGTTAGTAAATACACATCTTCTCACGTATATTCCAATTGAAAAATGTAACTAATGCCACATTTTAAGAATTCTCGTTAAGATCCGTCTGTAGCGGAATAGCCCATAACTGGAAATTGCTCTTAGTTATAGAAAGAAAGAATAAATATATTTTGATTAATCAAAAATATTACCAAAAGTAATAAAAATCTAAACTTATAAAGCCATTAGTTGAGTTTTCAGGCCTAACTACCTATATTTTTAGAGATACAAAACAGAAAAAGACCAACAAAGGACAAAGCCCTAGAAATTAGCATAGATAGTATCGTAGTAACGAGTAACAAACTGATAATAAGTTTACGTAAAAAATACAATCTACCTACAAAATATTATAGCAGTAGGAAAACATACATAACAATTTGAAATCTCAGGCCAATTAATTTTGTTTTATGAAAATATGGCGGAGTTGAGAGATGGTAATCTTGTCTACGTTAAGAGCGAGTTTTGACAGACGAGAGACAGGGTGCGTACATACAAGTTTGAAGGTCAACTCAAATTGTATACTCAAAGTTGGGAAGTGGCAGTTAGAAGCACTGAGAGACGTTTAATAATGGTTCAACTTCAATTAAAAGAAAAGTTTCACAGATGATATGTGGAGCTTATGTCAAAATCTTCATTTAATTAATAATTACAATTAAGTCAGTCTTTGAGTGCGGGCAGTTAGACAAAAATAGATTCAAGAACCATATAATCTCTATGTCTTAACTGGAGAATCTTCGTTTTTTATACAATCAGCAGACGATGAATAAATACAGATTTGAAAACTTTTGGAAATACGGTCACTAATCACTATATTATTTTTTGTATAGATAAAAATAGGCAATTATTTTCCTTAAAGAATATTCTTACTATAGGTATAAGCTACGAAGTCTTGTAGAATTTGTACAATTTATAGTTTATACGTCAGTAAAAGTGTTTAATTACCATTCACCAGCTTTTAGTATCGTCTCAGTTAATGATATTTTCAAAATTGATCAAATTTTCGTGACTTAAATTATTTCATAACGACTACTCGTAATAATTATAATTATTATAGTAGTCTGTTTATTTAATGAGTATAAATCATATGCTAGTTCCTTCTAATGAGGACTTCCTAGGTAGCTTAGCAATTGTCTCAGCTCTGTAGTATTTTGTGTAGATAAAGTTGACAAACTATAAACTCGTGCGCATCCCTCGTATTTCATATTTAACCAAGTCGGCAGAGTAGTCACGACTTGATAACATCTTAATTTACGTAGCTACTCCCATACGATCGTATTTGGACTTTATCATGTTATTAATAAAGTTTTATTTCGCGTGAGTCACCAATTCATATATTTTATTTCCCTTTGTTTTGAGGATCAAATGTTTTCTTTGTTCGCCTATGTTACGGCTATAAAGTATACATGTCCTCAGTAAAAAGCTCTATAAAGTAAAAAGCTCTATAGCTCAAAAAGTTATTTCATAATTTATATACGTGAGTCACTTATTTATGTTATAATTTTATATCATTTTATCATGTTGATAACTTAATATTACCTATATTTGTAACTATGTACTACCCTACAGAAGGGTCTTGTCTACAAACATAATCTAGTTAAAAATCAAAATCTTCAAAGCCAATCAAATGCTCGATAAAAATTTGCAAAATCGCAGATACAGAAAAAAGTTTTAGTCCAATTATTTTCGGTCGTTCGCACTTCCTTATATCGTCGAGCCACACCTAAATAATAGTACGATTGTGGTACAATCAAGTAAAACGGGTACAACAATGCCACGAGATGACTATCACGAGATATTTCTACGGCAATTTAATTTTATTTCGTTGTTAAACTTTACAATCTTGTTGAAATTGACATTACCTTGACTTGGCTTATGTATGCTGATGCTTTTTTTACGTATTATCATTCAAAGTTTTATTACGTTGTATTACAGATAATCTTTTTGTAGTTTTTAAAGATGACTTTATTTTCTTGTGAATATCGTTACAGATGTAATTAATTTCGTAATTGGTGGTAAGTTGATGGATTGATCCATTTTCAATTATTTTGAAGTTATGACTTTTGAGGGACTACACAAATCAGCTGATCGATTTTGCATTTTGATTTTGATGTTATCTCCTTTTTTCTGTCATATTGTGTAGTCTTTATATATTTCCTAGTCACTAGGACATTTATTTTACAGACAAACAACATCAAGTTGACTCTATATGTAGAGAAGCACGTAAAATAAAGCATATTAAAAATAAAACGCTTAAAATTAATAAAAATGCTTCATATATCACGTAGCAAGCGTCAATTTGTTTATTTAATTATCTTATAAGATTGTATTTGTGTCTAAAAAAGGGCAATAGCTTTTAAAGTTTTTATAGCATAAAAATATTTTGAACTTTTGTGAGTCAAACTGAATGACTACTTGGATTTAAACAAATTGACACTCACACTTAAAAATTTACAACTAAAAATAAAAATATAAAGTAAAATGAAACGTGCCCAGGTTCGAGATGCGATTGGTTGGATGCTTGTTGCTGCCGACAGATATCCGGGCTTGTCTGTACGAACCAGGAATGGGTGAAGGCCGAGTTCAGGCCCGGGTTGAGGCCCGGGCCCGGCCCGGGGAGGCCCATCACTCCCGGCAACCCGCCGGGCCGCTGGTGGTGGTGAAAGCCCGCGGAGGCCACCGCGTAGTCCATAGCCACCGCCTGGTAGGGCAACATTATCGCGGCCGACTCTAAGTCCAAACGCACATCGTCCGAGAGTCCCAAAACAGTCCCACGTCAACACGAGTCCGTATTTCAGCTTTCAGGCGAGCACCCGGTCTATTTCGGTGGGCTACCCGCGGGGGAAAAGTCACGCACAGCCACCCACTTAATAAATATTCTGGGCGTATATCCGTTTTTACGCAAACGTGACTACGACCGTCCCGGCCGATCTTCACGTACGGAACGCGCGGACGATTATCGAAAACAGTCGCACGCGGCCCCCTCCTGCGGCCTCGGACGTGCAACTGAGACCGAGCACGCGCCAAACGCGACTCTATCGGCGGCGGCGGCTCGGCTCCCCGAGCGAGACGGCGCCGTACGCGCGAGCGAGAGGCCATCGATCGCGGAGTTAAAAGCCTGCGTCGTTACGCGGGCCGTAATAGGCGGTTACGTGATTGGGCGGGGCCGCACCTATTAAGTTGAATTGTCGCGTTGTGATTGGTTAAAATTGGTAGTAGTCGCCTACGTGATATGTTCAGGAATACGTTCGGAGCGTCCGTTCATAGAATATAATAAGTGAGTTGTCGCTTGGCCGCTCGCCAGTCAGCGCGGGTTCGGTGCCGGCTCACGTGGAGCTTTTTAATTATTGGCCGAGCACCGTTAGCGTGTTTACCCGATGAATATTAAGGATGGGTGTGTCCCACGCTACAATTACATACATGTAAATACCTCCAGCCCATATGGGCCGAGCGGCAGACTTCCAATGATGACGTTGCTAGACTTCTAGATGTCGAGTTCAGATGCTTAACTATTTCTAAGCTCAATTTTCATAGATGTAGAACTTAGTAGGTCTTTCTACTGTTTTCAAACTCAATTTTTATTCCTTTGCCGGATGCAGAGAGGTTCAATTTCTGACTTTTATGTTTCATTGCCAAAACTCCGACGTCTAAGTACACTAACATGTAGAAACTCCTTTCAAGTCGTTTAAAAATGAATAAAAGTTAGAGTCCATACCATTGGTAGATTTACCTAAACTATATTATTATCAAACAAATTATAATATTATATATTAAACAACCAATAACCAACAAAATGTTCCAACCTAAAAACCAAAACTTAAAATCCAATTAATGTACCTTTTTAAAATTAACTTTAACCTAAGCTTAGGTTATTATTAGATGGCTAGAAATACCAAAGTCTAGACGCTGATAAATCAATAAGTCAGGTTTCCTAAAATGTACGTGGACAGATCAATACTTACAGCAACCTAAAATACCTTTATCCTAAATTCCTAATATAGTCGTATATAAATCGTTATCTTATCACTGGTTTTCATAAAAAAGTTTCCTGGCCTTAAAAATTAACCGTAATGAAGAGGCGAGTTTGCATGTTTGTGATGCTGTGTTGCCTTAAAACTTGTTAGACTAAATTGTCTGCTAGACTTGAGCTACTGGAAATCACCCTAATGTGTACGAACTTCGGAATCGGAACGGTCTAGTATGAGGATAGTCTACTGCAACCACTTATACTGTGACAACTGGCCTTATCGATTATAAAAATACCCTCAATTGTATTGATATATTTTTTCTTTGTTTACGTTAAGAATTGTTAATTTTATAATTATTTTAACAGATTGTCATCTATCTTCTAAGCTCGCTCGATGTGATTTGTAATGTTTACTACATTGTTTGTATCTCTTTACTTCATTGTCTTTCTCATGTAAGTGAATTTATGTAAATTCTTATGAGAATAAATGTCTTAAAACCTAAACCTAAAACCTGGCCTTTAGGCTACCTTTTCCTTTAAGGAGTACAACCTAGTCCTAAGCTACATAATATAGATTCTACAGTTGTATGACTCATAGCTATAAGTGTTCGTTCTAAGTATTCGAATGTAATGTTTTATTTATGTTCTGCAAACTTTGAGTAACAGTTTTGTAATTCAGTGGGTATTTTATATTGAAAATTTAACTAACTCAATAAAATACAACAATATTTTCACAAGAAAAGTTAAAATTGTTAAGTTTTTGTAGATAACAAAAATCATGATATTTTTCGTAGACCCACTACGCGTCCTCTACGCCGTAGCGATATGTTACTCATACAAAAGACATCAACTTGATTATTGTAAAAATGTTATCTTCAATTTTTGAGGTTTAAAAAAGTAAAAAGGGTCTCAATTTTATTATCTTGTTTTTTAAATGTTATTTGAACGCGGGAATCGATTCCACGGCCCCAGGATTCGGGAGTTAAGCTCTAAGCTACTGAACTATGTAACGTAAAACGTGTTTGTTCGTATTTACTATCGCGACTTTAGTGCCAATTTTCCATTTCATCTGTTAAAATTAATTGTGAATTTATATTCCTCTAATTTGTATCGTATCAATTTAAGATAAGGCATGATATTTAACAAGCCAATAGCTACATTGTCCACACTGTGCACTTTCGTCTTCAATTTTCGTCGTCTTCTTTCATTTAACTTTCGTATTAGCGCATTCAATAATTGAATGCGTCAACGAACGCAACGCCAACATTGTCATTAAAGAACAAAGCGAAAGTTTTGGATACGGTCAGGGGGCATGCGTCGAGGGCATGCCTCACTGTTGACTGCGCTATAACGCATGCCCTTGATGAACAAAAAAAGGCACAGTGTGGACAAATCTAATGACATACAGGCGTTGTTGAAATGTAGACTTAAACTCTATTTAACACTTCAACAAACTATCAACAAACCCGCAACAGACAACTGTAACCAACATTAGCATCTAAAATCATCACTGTGAGTCATGACACGCACTGACCAATGACTCAATAGCATACCGGAAGTGGGCGCGCAGTTCCGGTCATAACAGCACCTATCATGTTTAGAAACGGTTTAGGATCTATCTAATGTGGGTAGTTGAGGTTTTGGGCTGACTGTCCAATGCAAATTGCAAATCCATTCTAATAGTATAAATGTGAAAGTGTGTCTTTCTGTTACCTCTTCATGCCCAAACTGCTGAACCGATTTTGATGAAATTTGGTATGGAGATACTTTGAATCCCGGGAAAGGACATAGGATACTTTTTATCCCGTAAAAATGTACGTTTCCCGCGCGATAAACGAATTTTAACGCAACGGAGTTGCGGGTAGACTACGTAAGTTAAGTTAGCTTATTTTCTTACTGTTAAAAAGTTTACTTGACTATTGTGAAACTTTGCACTTTGGCGACTGGGCACTATTTTAGAAAGTACTTTAACCCATCAAGCCCCATAAGCTCACCGGTGAGCGAGACACAATAGAATAACAATCGATTTCCAAGAATCCACGATCGGAGGATTAATGTTAAATTCAACGATTTGTATGTAGTTAATTGAATTGCTCCATCAAACCCATCATTCAATAATAGTTCAGTTATCAATAAATCTGAGTGTGGCCGTTAGTCTTAAAATCATTGGGATTGTAACCTTTTTGGTCTCATTGAGAACTTTTTACGTGATCCACCGTAAATGTACGTGCCTTCTCTCATTGCGTGGGCACCCTCAAATCCTCCTTGTCTTGCCTCTCAATTAACATTCCTGTTGTTTCAGTTTCGGTGACGGTAGCGGGTTACGGTACAGGTATAATCAATAAAGAGATCAATCGCCACGGTCACGTGGAGTGTACGCGATGGTACGCAGACCGCGAGTACGGACGTGAGCGGAGCGGAGGAGGTAGCGGGAGCGGGAAGTTTTGAGGAGCGAAGAGATAGAACCTCTTTGCTCCTCAAAACTTGGTTGGAAAAATTGATTTAAAGGATTATTAATTATTATTGAAGAAATATGATGATAAAATATGTTCATGTAAATGCCTTAATAGATTGAGAAAAGTTACAAAATTAAGATTGTTGATAATATTATGTTAGGTAGTTTATAATTTTAAAAAGTGGTGCTTGAAATTTGTTTCCTTCTCAAAATTAAAATCATATCCATATTACCGGTCGGTTTAGTTGATCTCGAACTAAAGGACAGATAATTTATACTGACCATCATGGAGTGTTGTCTAGTACGGTAAAAAGTTACCTGCTCCGCCTATGACCATGGACAGTAACAACAACATTTAACCAGAAAAGTGCTTCTTATTGGATAATTCGTGATTTTAATGTTTTTACCGGTTTTTGTCGTTTAGGAAACAGGTGTTTGAACTTGCCCACGCTCTTGGCATTGGAGCCCAGTCGTTGGCCGTTGCGTATTTACTTTTTTGCAGTTGAGCGAACCAGATTATTTTTTGTGAAGTTTTCTCCATTTCTTTATTTATTCCACTTCTTCGTTCTATTAGCAGAAGGTATATTTAGTGTACTTTAGGAATTGCTTGTTTCTCATCTCCGACATTTATAAGTTTTAATGCTCCAACTCTCAAGCGGCCACATGCGGCCGCGATAACAATAGGTAAGCTATGGCTTTGTCCACATTTGTATGAAGTAGTCGTATCCGTATCAGGCGTATCGTACCGAATATGCGTATCCTAAGTGTGGACGGCTATTTTGACCATAGCTTATCTTTTATTGATTTTTATACGAAACGTATCAGATACGCGGTTAATAGCGATCGGGGTGTATCATGATCGCGATCATTTTGCGTCCACATTAGCGAACATGATACAACAGGATAAAGCCTATTGTGTCTGGTTTTTCCACGATCAAGGTTTATAATATACTCTGTTTTAATGTATTTTCATACATATCAGTTCAGACCGACTGACATCATATTTACGCGTTTATAATCATTATAGTATTGAAAGATGTACGTGCATTGTGATCTCTGACACATAACACGCTATTTAACTTCTAAGGCCTTGCACCAACCCAAGTTAAAGTTAGCCCTGTATTAAAATACTTTGCCGCTTCTTTTGTTAATACCTATGAGAAACGAGACAAAAATATAGTTAATCCTAAAATAAGCAACATATTATCACGTATAATTGTATATTTTTATCACAAGACTTACGACGGCACGCATAAACATTTTATAATTATTTAACTTTAGGAAACTAAAGTAAAGTTGAAATTGAATAAGTTTTTCACAGGAAATGTACGAAGTTCAAGTAAAGTTATTTACTGCACTGGTCCACGACGGTCGAGCAGGTCGTGGACTACATCAGGAGCAAGACCCACTTCGTCTTGAGGGTCGAGCGATTGGAGTCCCGCCATGAAGTGAATTTTAGCTCCTTTGTGGTGAGAGTCCCGACGCATCATCTACCGACCTTCGAGAAGGAAGAGTTCTGGCCGATTGGAGTCGTCTACAGGAGATTCCGAGGACGTCGCAGACAATACGTGTTTGGTGTTAGTGTTAGTTTTTAGTATAATTGTATGTATGTTAGTCTATAATATGGGCCAAGATGCCTGAGTAAAATAAATAAATAAATAAAATAAAGAAATAAATTAAATTTAAGTAGGTAGTATTTTTAAGTGGGGCAGTGCAAAATTACATACGTGTTTGGATGGAATAGTCCATGTTCGTAGTCCATAATTGATCACTGATCACCAATCACCATGCACAGTATAATCATAATACGTCCATTTGGATGTTAACCGTTCATGTTCGTATTGGATGATGTTAGGAAGGTTTAGAACTTTAGAAGCATTAGATCACCACAGTATTGCAAGCCGTAGGGAAGGTTCAGAACAGTATAATCATAGTTCGTCCATTTGGATGCTAACCGGCCAAGTTTTGCATGTCATTGGGAAGGTTCTACCATTAGATCACAGTATAATTTTAGTGCGACTAATGAATCGATCGTGTGACGTCACGGCGTGCGGGGAATGCTAAGCGGGATCGATCCGCTGCCCTACATTAGGGATGTCGATAACCCCAGCCCGTGCGGTGACCATGGGATGGACGTGGTTAGGATCCCGGAATGAGACAGTTTTGCCTTGGTGAATAAGAGTTATGACTTATGGACAAGAAGAGAGCTTTGCCATGCTGATGATCCATGGACAATAATTAAAGTGTTGGATTTTAAGACTAATATAATATTAGGATTTAACCATACAATAGGTATGGCATGTCAACGTAAAAAGTATGCCACAAACCTGAGCTGAGTCGTAATCTTGTTAAATTAGCGTTTACACTGCGTTCAATCAAGAAAGTTCGCTTTTTTGATGAATAAGGCTGACTCACCGAATTGTGAAACTTGTGGTCAAGTCGAAGACGTTCAATATTTGTTGATGGAATGTGTCAAGTATCAGGCCGGAAGATTGTCATTTTTTGAATAATTTAATTTTAATCTTTATGCGATGGGGCTCGTGCAATCCATTCTTTCGGAACCAACTTCCGAAGAAGCCAATTCGTTTTTCCGTATTTTTGCCAATATCGATTATACAGTGTAAATTTTAATTATAAGTGTAAATTTGTTTTTTTAGTTTTAATTATAAGTGTAAATTTAAAAATCCCTAAATAAATATAGATAAAAAAAAATGTGCCACTTTAATGTTGTTTGGAGCCATTTTGACACTGACTTGATAATAGTGTAACGTTTTCGTGTATGACGATTTTTGTGTATTTACCACAAAAATATGTTTCCGCTAACTTTTAAACTTTGTTTTTGATGGTTTTCTGATGCTTTAAAAAAGAAACATTTGTCAAAAGATTGAAAACACTGAAAAAGTGCCGTCCAGTACAACAACAAGTCAAATTAGAAAATATATTTTTTATTAAAATTGTTGAAATCATTTAAATATGTACATAATACAATACTTTTGCTATGTGCCTATAGGTAATCTTTTTATTATTTTCCATTTTGTGCACATCTTTAACTGTACGTCAGTAGACCAAACATCCAATTACATACACAACGCTGCCTAATCACCATATTAACTATAAACTCTTGTTTATCTCCCGAATATGCATAATTTACCCCACAGCTAAGTGAAACAAATGAACGGCCAAGTGCAGGGTTATCTCAAATTACTCGAAATTAGGGTAACATGTTAAGATAGCATCCCAGCTTGATATGAATTAAGATATTCTAATTTTAATTGTCCCACACTCGGCTTTGCTATGTTTTTATTTTGTTGCAAAATCTAAATAAACTTGCAATGTCTTTGTGATATTCGTCATGTGTACTAATTTATTCGTAATATTTATGACGTGTAATTATTCTGGACGCTTTAGTTTTTCTTTCATCATAATCATCATATCAGCCTATATTCGTCCACTGCTGGCATAGGCTTCTCTCAATGAACGCCAAGATGACCAATCTCCTAGTTTTTCTTTGTGGTTTAATATTTATTGCTTAATCAAATAATCACATAATTAGTTCTAAGTTTATATATGTATTGTGAATTGTGATGTAAATCCTATAATTTAATGCAAGATATATAAAGTGCCTCTCAAAATCCGCCTAATTTTATATTATAAAAATATAATCAACGTATGTATATTCTAAAGTAGTCTAAAGGTAACTCGGTTTAAATGTTTTGTTTTACCAGTATACAGCGCTGAAACCGTTCATTAATCATTTTAGCGATTCTAACATCAAAAGGTAACAAAATTTTGGCATTTTTTATAACAGTAATTCATTCAACCAAATCACTCTTAGCTTAAAAGTTTTCAATGCAAGTTAACCTACAAACATGATCGTGACAACCCAGCCAAGAAAGGTGATAAAATCAGGGTTAACATTAAATGCATATGGGGTAGTAAGGGTCCCGTAGTACGGAGAAGCAATTTGGGAGATACGCGTAAATAAATTAATAAAACCCCCTCAGCTAAAGGGTTAAGATGATATCTGATATTTTGACAAACGTTTGTTGTTTTACATGTTAAAAATTATTTTAATTTGGTTTTGTTTGCAGTGTAGAAGTTTTTTCATATTTCAGTTACATTTTGGTATTATGAGAGGAGAGAATATTGTTTTAAAATCTTTATACTCGTAAATATTGCATCACACTGTATCTAAGACGTTATAGTTTTATAGTGTATCCTAGTCTTTCTCATGGAGGTACTTCACATGGTTATTTGTATTTGCGTACTTGATGTATTCGCCAAACAATCACCATGTGAAGACGGTATGTTTGACAGAGTATTGGCCTTATTTACCTATTTGACATAATTTAATATGACCAATACCAAATACACGTATCCGTACCTTTGTCGGTTTTTGACGCACTTCAAAAGAGTCAAAAAGGCAAGTAAACAAAATCAAGTAAAAGTTTGGTATTTGACGTCCATGTGTGGAAGGCCGTATTTGCCTTTATTTGCTTGTTTGTGTATACGTCAATAATTATTTTGCCAAATGCAACAAATAGCAAATACAAATAGCCATGTGAAGTGCCTCCATTAGAAAGACAGAAAGTGGTAACTGGTACTATTATTATTATGCAGATTGCTGTTTGCATCCACTTTGTGAAGCTTTTACGTAAGTGTATAATTAAAAAAAAATTAACTGCACATATTTGAGAATAAATTCGCCCATGACTATTAACAATGTCGGATGTGCAAAATCGACATTTTTATTTTATTCCATAAAACATGTCCTTATAACCAAGGCTATCATTAGCTGAAAAGATAAAATCTATATTATGCATAGTTTCTGAAATAGCTACATTAAAAATGTCGTATTTTACGAAGATAGTCCGCTAACAATGTCGGATAGTCACTACCTACGTTGTTAACGGGACGCGGGGGCGAATGAGAGCGCTCGATGTGCCACTTTCGACTATGTTAACGGAGAAAATGGACGTCGCGCTGTCACTTGTTTTTTTTTTGCAACCTTAGTTATATTTTTTAAATTTTCGACGCCATTTTTAATGTCTACAAGATCAGAATGGCTAATCAAACTAGGTACTCAACAAAATTAAGAAAAATATAGTAATAGGGACAAAAATGCTAATGGAAATATTATGATGGAAGCTAATACTAGTGCGGGAAATGGTATTTACTATTCTTTATTATATTCTTTAAATATTTTGAACAGTACAGCTTATGTTTTATTGCTTTAGATTTGATTATAAGAAAAACATTTATCTTCATTTACATTTTATCGTAGGTCATTTAAAATTGTCGGATGCGCCACATCCAACGTTCTTAACCGGTTTTTCAAATGTATTAAATGTCGGTTGTACCACATACGACATTCTTAATCGGTTTTATAAATGGTTAAATTGTCGGTAGTACCACTTCCGACATTGATATAGGGATTTATAAATTGGCAAAATGTCGGTAGTATTACATCATAATCATTTCACTTATTTTTCTAATTGGTTTAACGCCATTTGGAGTTTGTTTCATATCTGTGGTGCTTACCGACTTTAAACAATTTTCAGAAGGCTTCAAAATAGGTCCTTTTTTTACGAAAATTAAAGTTTTTGTTGGCACACATGCACAATGAATGAATAAAATTTTTTAGTTAAATAATCGTGTTTTGACGATCTGGTATCTAATAGCTGATTTTCTCGGAATTTTTTAAATACGTATAATAGCAATAAAACATAAGCTATACTGTTAAAAATCATAAAAAAGGTATTAAAAGGACCTTTTTCACACTAGGTTTAACTTCAGTCACAAGATTTCCATGAGCATTTTTTTCCTATACTATTATTATAATTTTCTCAAATTCGTTGAGTAGCTAGTTTGATTATCCTTGCTGATCTTGTAGACATTGTAAATGCAGAGCTTGCAATTTGTCTTAACAAACATATAGATTTACTCAGATTATGTAAAAGTGAAATTATTCTCAAAAAATACCATAGAATAAATAAAAAATCTCGGATGAAGAAGAATGCTTTCGATTGATTAATCTAATAAATATTCATCTGTGTTTTTCATAAAAAAAAAGGCTGTGGTAGTTCGTAAGTGCCCTAAACATGTAGAGATTTTTAAGAACTACCTGATTACGCAAACTTCGTTTCGCTGACAAATTAATGGACCTGCAAAACAGTCAGTCCTTCGTCAGTATTTTCTGTATTTCCCACATATTTGGGCAAATTCATCTCTCCAGCGTATTTGGCAGATGTCGATAAGATCTATAGCAAGTTGTTACACTTGGAAAATATAATATTTTGCATTACAAATTCATGGTAGCCACCGCCATTGCCACGTCAGCGCCTTGTTTTGAGCTTTAATCAAACTGCCCTGACTACTAAAATATTTGCCCCATGGTAATAATTTAAAAGACAATTCTATTCTTTACAGAATCACAATTAATAATTTGATATTTATTTAGGTAAGGATCAATTGTTAATATGCAAAACAAGCCACGCTAATAGGAGATGATTTGAAGTTAATTTGTTAATGAAGGAAATGGTTATTATTCGTTAACCATAAAAGATACATATATGCTGTCCTGGATTTTTTGTAGATAATGATGAATACTATAAGTATTTCAATATTATTTCTATGAATCAGCTGTATTTTTCGCAGCGCAAGCGAAATAATGTAATTTATTGCAAATTTTTACCACTTTGGGTTATATTTTTGGGATTTTCGGTATGATCCCTGATATTTATCTGAATAATACACTATCTATGTTATTTGCAACCAATGTAGCTTACCAAGGGTAAAGTAATTTTTAAAATTAGTTCAGTAGTTATTGAACCTATTCAATACAAACAATAATATAAAGACTTTTCCAAACACGAAACAAACTTTTCCTCTTAATCATTGATAAAAAAAAGTATTAATTTTGTTAAGTTAATTTAAGTTATGGTATCAAAAAGTTAACAAAATAGTGATGGCAATAAACTTTAATTTCAATGTTTTAAGTTAATTTACAGTTAATTTACATTTCGGATGAAAATTTGATTTTCTGAACTATTTACGTCATAAGAAATATTTTGTATTCTCATACATACATTATTTTTACGTTTTATTTGACAGAAGTCCTTAAAAATATATATATTTTTTCTTTAAATTGTTGTCATTTTTGTTGGTAATTTCTACATGCGACATATTTTAAATATAATTTTATCACTTAACAATGGCGTAAGTGTCACTTCCGACAAGCAATCATTGATTTTGTACAAGCAACAATGTCGGTACTGGCACTTCCAACAAATCAGCATTACTCGTACTCCGTTAAAAAGGTCAGAAGTGACTTTTCTCATATTTATTCATAAAATACGGGATACTCCTAATAATAAACTAAACGTAAATAACTTATAGAGCACAACCCTGAAATTTCATGATTCTACTTGAAATAAGTAAAAAGTTATTCACAATTTAGACTTTGAATTGCTCTCCTGTAAAGTTGCTGTTTTTCACATCCGACATTGTTAATAGTCATGGGCGAATTCGGTGATTAAAATTGCTTTACATTCATACTTTGGTCGGTACCCTCTATTGCTCGGCAAACATATTAAGTTTTGTATTTATTTTTATTATATTTTGATACAAATTTTTACTTTATTTTCATAAAGAAACTGAATAAAACACCATCACAACAGTTGAAAAGTAACGAATAAATTCCGAATTCGGTACCGTTACCCCTCCGGTATTTTAAGGCCCAACACAATCAATTTCACGTTCGCGTTCTCAAATGCTCATTGGAGAAGTACTGAATACAAAAATATCGAGTTTACAGTTTTATTTCAAACGGTGTTTCTTAATAGAGTTTTATTAAAGGTTACTTCGTTACGTTGTTTACCATAAAGTTAATATACCTAAAGGAATAGAGCAACAATCTCGAGCTGTCAAACGTCGAAACCGAAATTGATTTACATCTGTGTGTAAAAAAATTATGTGTATTGTGTACGTATACACTTACATAAGCATCTTTCTATGAGATTAGATTGTCAACGTGCCGATAAGTGCTGACTGGACGTCAAACAGATGAAAAAAATTGGTTCTGCTGTTATGTATCACGCGTCTCTTTTTAACACGCAGTGTTACTGATAGTGACATCTCGCTTGCTCAGGCCTATGTTTCTCTATTCCGCTAGGTATATTAACTTTATATTGTTGTTTACACTAGATTTTAAATTTTCATAACTTGATTAAAAAGTGATTGATATTATCATATTAGTATATAATATCAGTTCTATATACACGTCATGTCATAAGTTGGATAGCAATGTTGAAATATGTATTAATCTTAGAGAGAGAAGCAACTACTCGTATCTAGCTATGATAACACTATATGCACTTTCGTCTTCAATTTTTGTCATCTTCTTTCATTCAACTTTCGTATTGGCGTATTCAATAATTGAATGCGTCAACGAACGCAACGCCAACAATGTCTTTAAAGAACAAAGCGATTTGGATACGGTCAGAGGACATGCATTGCGGGCATGCCTCACGTTCGCTGTTGACTGCGCTATAAGTGCTATAACGCATGCCCTTGAATCTTGATGAACAAAAATAGGTGGACAAAGATCAAAATTCAATAGCGGTATTTCTCTCTATCCACTGACCAAACTTTAGAACAGTAATAAAATATTTTATTCCGCGTAAAAATTTAGTTTATATCTTTGATTATTTTAATATTATACATATACATTATACCCATTAATTATCTTTGTATATCAATCAAATTGACAGTATCATACCAGATCTTCTGATTCCATAACTGTTTAGGAAATTAAGATCCCGGATTTAGCAATATTAATCCCGGGCAATCCCGGTCTCGGATATGACTTTCTGCGAATTCCGCGCACGTCGCCTTAAGAACTAGATTAACGCCAAGACGAATATTGGGTGTATTTTGACTGGTATTGATAATATCTCAGATCAAAACGAGTATAATAGCAAATATGAAATACGGGTATATAATAAATATCACCTGTATTAAAAATGAATATCTGCAGTTACCCCAATTTTTGCTACCTGTATATTATGTTTTAATTTCACCTTTACTAAATGACGGACGCAAATTAAACTAACTGCTGGACCCTACTGGACAAGAGTAGCACAGGATAGAAAATACTGAAAACAGCTGGAGGAGGCCTTTGCCAACAGGCACACCGAATTAAGAGACTATATATAACAAGAAAATTAGTATAACACTGCAAAACAGACAATCCCCATTGCTGGACCCTACTGGACAAGAGTAGCACAGGATAGAAAATACTGGAAACAGCTGGAGGAGGCCTTTGCCAACAGGCACACCGAATTAAGAGACTATATATAACAAGAAAATTAGTATAACACTGCAAAACAGACAATCCCCGTTGCTGGACCCTACTGGACAAGAGTAGCACAGGATAGAAAATACTGGAAACAGCTGGAGGAGGCCTTTGCCAACAGGCACACCGAATTAAGAGACTATATATAACAAGAAAATTAGTATAACACTGCAAAACAGACAATCCCCATTGCTGGACCCTACTGGACAAGAGTAGCACAGGATAGAAAATACTGGAAACAGCTGGAGGAGGCCTTTGCCAACAGGCACACCGAATTAAGAGACTATATATAACAAGAAAATTAGTATAACACTGCAAAACAGACAATCCCCGTTGCTGGACCCTACTGGACAAGAGTAGCACAGGATAGAAAATACTGGAAACAGCTGGAGGAGGCCTTTGCCAACAGGCACACCGAATTAAGAGACTATATATAACAAGAAAATTAGTATAACACTGCAAAACAGACAATCCCCATTGCTGGACCCTACTGGACAAGAGTAGCACAGGATAGAAAATACTGGAAAGAGCTGGACGAGGCCTTTGCCAACAGGCACACCGAATTAAGAGACTATATATAACAAGAAAATTAGTATAACACTGCAAAACAGACAATCCCCATTGCTGGACCCTACTGGACAAGAGTAGCACAGGATAGAAAATACTGGAAAGAGCTGGACGAGGCCTTTGCCAACAGGCACACCGAATTAAGAGACTATATATAACAAGAAAATTAGTATAACACTGCAAAACAGACAATCCCCATTGCTGGACCCTACTGGACAAGAGTAGCACAGGATAGAAAATACTGGAAACAGCTGGAGGAGGCCTTTGCCAACAGGCACACCGAATTAAGAGACTATATATAACAAGAAAATTAGTATAACACTGCAAAACAGACAATCCCCATTGCTGGACCCTACTGGACAAGAGTAGCACAGGATAGAAAATACTGGAAAGAGCTGGAGGAGGCCTTTGCCAACAGGCACACCGAATTAAGAGACTATATATAACAAGAAAATTAGTATAACACTGCAAAACAGACAATCCCCATTGCTGGACCCTACTGGACAAGAGTAGCACAGGATAGAAAATACTGGAAACAGCTGGAGGAGGCCTTTGCCAACAGGCACACCGAATTAAGAGACTATATATAACAAGAAAATTAGTATAACACTGCAAAACAGACAATCCCCATTGCTGGACCCTACTGGACAAGAGTAGCACAGGATAGAAAATACTGGAAAGAGCTGGAGGAGGCCTTTGCCAACAGGCACACCGAATTAAGAGACTATACATAACAAGAAAATTAGTATAACACTGCAAAACAGACAATCCCCATTGCTGGACCCTACTGGACAAGAGTAGCACAGGATAGAAAATACTGGAAAGAGCTGGAGGAGGCCTTTGCCAACAGGCACACCGAATTAAGAGACTATATATAACAAGAAAATTAGTATAACACTGCAAAACAGACAATTCGGAAAAAATCGGCCAAGTACGAGTTGTACTCGCACACGAAGGGTTCCGTACCACTACAAAACAAAAATAGGTTAAAAATTGTATTTTTTGTATGGGAGCCCCCCTTAATTATTTAATTTATTTAAATTTTATTACGAGTACTAATTAGTAAAGTACAAATACAATTAAGTATTTTGTGAACATTTCAATTGCCTATATGTTGCCGTTATTGATTAAGAGCAAAAAATAGCAAAAAAATGACGTTTGTTGTATGGGAGCCACCCTTAAATATTTAATTTATTTTGTTTTTAGTATTTGTTGTTATAGCGGCAACAGATATACACAATCTGTGAAAATTTCAGAAGTCTAGCTATAGCGGTTCTTGAGTTACAGCCTGGTGACAGACAGACGGACAGACGGACAGACATCGAAGTCTTAGTAATAGGGTCCCGTTTTTACCCTTTGGGTACGGGACCCTAAAAAAGGCTAAATAAATAAATGACAGACGCAAAGTCCGTTGCGCTAAAACTTATTTCTCTCACGTAAACCGTACAGTTTTCCGAAATAAAAAGTATTTTAGTAGGTTTAAAAGGTATCTAAGTCGTTTCCTGAGACTCAAAATGTCTCCATACCAAATTTCAGCACAATCATTTCAGTGGTTGGGCGTGAAGAGGTATGGATTTTTTGCATTTGAATAAAGAAATGTGTAACCTGCAGCCATTGTAGAATTTTTAACACATATCATGCTATTCCTCAGGGCCCCCCGTTACCATATGTGCAATGTGTGCAATGCACACGGGCGCCAGTAGCCCTTACGGGGGCCCTGCTATTCCTTAAGCAAAGTAACTTACTTTCTGGCTTCTTTTCTTTTTCCTCGGCAGTGTAAAGTTCAGTAAACAACTTGGTAACAAAGGGTGAGGAAGGTTAATGTTAACAAATGGCGCGGATTATATTAACACCCCCGTCGGGCATTTTTCTCGCGCCGCTGGCGTTTTTTATCCAATAATAAGGAACTAAGTGAATTTTTTTCTCCTCGAAACCTAATAAAGCGGGTAATTTTTCAATTGCCTTACCCAGCCTCGAGTGTACCTTGAATAGGTTCATGTGGGATAGAACCAGAATTCTTAAAAGTTATAGGTTTGAAAAGAATTGGTCAAACTTTCCTTTACAAAGGAAAATTTAAAAAACTATGTTTAACTTATGTTTTGTTTTTTCCAATGTAAATTCAATGTTTTTGCAGATAACAAAAATTTTGCGAATTTTATTTTATTTTTCTTAACTTAAAACTTAAAAGTAAGGCCTTATTACTAACTAGACGTTCCGGGCGGCTTCGCTCGCGTAAGTTAGATATTTCACAGAAAAATTAGTCCACAAAAAATAGCCTATGATCCTTCACGTGGTCAGTAAACCACGTGCTAGTATGTACTAGATAATTTTTTCTGTTATTTCATATTTGGGTCAGATAAGAAGTATATTATCTGACCCAAATATGAAATAACGGAAAAATTTCTCTAGTACTAATTCATGAGATAAGCCCTTTCAAATAATTTTTCCCGTTTTTTCCACATTTTCCTCTATTTCTTCGCTCCTATTAGTCTTAGCGTGATAAAATATAGCATATAGCTTTTCTCGATAAATGTACTATCTAACACTGAAAGAAAGAAAACTTTATTCACCGGTTTAAAAGTATTGCATAAAGCGGTCCACCCCTAGCGATTTACATACACAATTTCCTCCCTTAAGAATAGTCTTTTCGACTTTCTATGCTAATTTCACGAAACGTACAAATGTTACTTTTCGCATTATCATCATCAGCCGGCAGCCCTCAGACAATTACATAATATATTGCTTTTACGTACCTGTGTGTCTCACTAAAATAGAAGTCCAAGTTGTTAATTATTTTTAACAAAAAATTACAACCGACTTCCAGGGTAAAAACAATAATAATTATTATAATGAACAAAAAAGTATGAAATAATTCTTACTCTTAATAGTGCCTTATGCAGAATTCTCCTAAACCTCTACTATTTCTGTATACAATCTTCATTATTTTGAAGTCGATACCAGCTAAGAATGGTGAGTTCTTAGACAAAATATTTTTAATTTTAAAGACTGGTACCGACTTCAAAATTATGAAGATTGTGTACAGAAATAGTAGAGGTTTAGGAGAATTCTGCATAAGGCACTATTAAGAGTAAGAATTATTTCATACTTTTTTGTTCATTATAATAATTATTATTGTTTTTACCCTGGAAGTCGGTTGTAATTTTTTGTTAAAAATAATAATTTCACTCTTTTTAGTAATTTAAGTAATTTATAAGGTATTCTGTTATTATACTAATGTGTTCTACTAAGTGACTTTGGAGCCAGGATACACATTTATGATATGAGAACCATAAAGTTAAATATACCTACCTAGCGCCCTATCGGAATAGAGAATTGCATAAGCAACTCCAAGAATATACTCGTATCACTGTATAATATAAGCTTGGCGTTAATCAAGCAATGATAAAATTAATGTTCATGCGCTTATCTCTAAATGCTCTAAAGTTCTGTTCAGTGACTGTCTTTCTATCGCAACACTCCTGTAGCCCTAGCATGGCCACCAGTAGAAATGCGAAAGTATAGACAAACTGTGGAGATAAACTTAAGGTGCCGTTCCAATCTTTTTTCGTTCCGAAAAATTCAATTAAAATGCCACTTTGTGACAGACTATAGTCTTAAAAATACAAATAATATCCTACTTTATGACATAGACTATAAGTCTTTCATAAAGTGGCATTTAATTGAATTTTTGTCGGTCGCGATTAGCCGCGGTAAAGATTGGAACGGCACCTTAAGTTTATCTCCACAGTTTGTCTATACTTTCGCATTTCTACTGGTGGCCATGCTAGGGTTACTGGAAAGTCATTAGCTCACTATAATGTTAATATAATTTATGCTTAAGCTACTACTTAGAACTGCGTTAATATAACTATTTATTTTGTCCCAATAAATTTTAAGGAGTTTCCTGCATACAGACATACCTCATAAGTCATAGATCTCATGATCAAATTGCTAACTTGGCAACCTGATTACCAAGTTTGAATCATTTACTTTGATAAAACAATATAATTTTTGAAATCGTTCGACAAATTAAGAGTTATGATTTAATGATTCATGGTACTGTGACTGGTGGTAGTGGTAATGATGATGCTGAATGTAACTTGCATAGTAGCATATGCTTTGAGTTTTTAAACCAAACCCGAAACCCCCAAACTTGTATCTATAAGGAATCCGGAGTTCTCTTAGCACCTTCTGAACCAAGGTATATCTTAGTGCAAAATTTTGCTTTTTGGTAGCATATGCTTAGGATACTTCTCATAAAATCGAAATCACCATAATATGTTTCCATATAAATTTTGAGGAGTTCCCTCGATTACTCATGGATCTCATCATCAGGTCGAAATAATAAAATATTTTCAAAATAGCTTAACTTTCTACAGAATAATGTTTAAAGAAATCCGTGATCCATTTTGATCTAAAAATACTATGAAAAATACCTACCAATTATAATAGGGTCATAATGTGAAGGTGGAATGGTATGGTGGAATGGTGGTGGTGATAATGATGATGGTGATGATTAATGTAATTAGCTTAGTAGTATATGCTTTCAGTTCTTATCTATAAGGAGTAAGGAGTTCTGTTCACCACCTTCGAACCATGGTATATCCTGGTGCAAAATCTTACTTTTTGGTAACAAAACCAAAAAAACCATGTTTCCATTTGAATTTTGAGGAGTTCCCTCGATTACTCATGGATTCCATCATCAGATCACCACTTTTGTGAAAATGGCACCAAATTGAAATGAAACCTAATACAACAAAATAAAAATTTTGAAAATCGGTTCACAAACGGCGGAGTAATCGTTGAACATACATAAAAAAAAAAAACCACAGCCGAACGTATAACCTCCTCGTTTTTGGAAGTCGGTTAAAAAATGTTATTTAAGAGTCCGTATACGAAATTTTGCCGATGAATACGAAATTGCAAAGGTTCGCTACAGAAATATTATTAGGTTTTTTCCCCTTATTAGACTTAAAAAAATATATATTAATTATTAGATTTAAAATATATTTTTAAGCGCGGAAAGCCGACTCGAGCCTTGCGGCGAGGCGATATAATGTGAGATTTAGGTTGTTTTGAATCGTGTTTTTTGGCACAATTTGTTTTTTTTTTTCTTTTTTCTCGAATTGGATAGAATTTTATCTATAGGTTATTTCTGTCGTTTTCTTTTTATGAATTACAGCTCCAAGTTGCCGAAATTGACAGCAATTCTTTGCCCATTTTCTCTAAAATTTTGTCGAGTTACATATTTTTTTACTCAACTATTTCATATTAAAGTGGTAAAAAGTAATTCCAACATTTTATAGACGACTTTCTCAACAGTAGGTACATTGTATTTTTTTCATATCGTTAAGACGTCAATACAATCCATAAACAGGTGATATTCTAAACCTTTTACAGCAAAAATCACAAAACTGTCGCGGGTTTGAGTTGGATTATTTAAAAATACTTTTAAAAAAATCTAGCTCCAACATTAGATTAAAATGGAAATGATCTTACATGTTGTGCATTAAAACTTATAGAAATACTGTATTTTAACTGTTAAATCACGTCTGTTAAATCAGCGAAATCGGCAAATTTCGTATACGGACTCTTAAGAATCCATACTAATATGCGAAATTGTATCTGTCTGTCTGTTGCCTCTTCACGCCAAAACCGTTGAACCGATTCTGCTGAAATTTAGTATAGAGATACTTTGAGTCCCGGGTAAGGACATAGGATACTTTTCATTCCGGAAAAATGCACAGTTCCTGCTATATTTCCATAACTATCATTAAAATCAGGCCGTTAAGGGGTAAAGATGCTTTAGAATTATTATACGAGTACAGTATAGACATGCTATAAGATCCTTTATAATTTGTATTGAGTTTAAAAAATAATAAATCTTTATTTTCTCACAACAATCTACGTATAAGACTACATAATTTAAAAAATATAATGCTGTCGTACATTAGAAAGTGAGGAGCTGGGCTTAAAAAAGTATTCCTCAACTAAATTAGTCGTATGAACATGAAAAAAAACTGTCAACAATATCAGCCCTTGGCGGAGTTGTTGTGTGTTGATGACGCGCCGACAGCCGCTCACCCACAATTGCACACGCTACTGGACAGATGTAGACCTAGGTTTGTCGCAGAGATGACTTGTAAGAAATGATAAACAAGTAAAAACGGTAATTGAACGAAAAAAAACGACTACCTTTTGATGTAACCGGTGTCAGACTCTTAGTAGGTACCTAAACACGGATCTAATTTGATTCGATCAAGCTTGAGAGATGCCAAACTATTATACATACCTGTATACATAGTGCAGTCGGGATAAAATTTAAGGCCACCCATTTGTACTTTGAGAAAAAGTCAAATCAATTTAAAGTGTGTAGAGCCGTATTAGTTGAATGGTTTAGCAATGTCGTGTACAATATAAAATATTGCGATGTTCGTCGACGTCGACGAACCCGTGCGAGTTTCTTACGCCGGTTCTTCTCGCCGGGTTAGTTCCCGAACCGGTGGTAGGCCTCGACGTTCTAAAAGTGTTAACTTTGTTAACCTATTTGGAAATAAATATTTTGATTTAGATTTTTTTTTTATTTTGATTTTTGATTTTGATTTTGATTGATCTGTCGGGTATATTAAAATAAAGTAAGTTTATGAAAAGTAATTATTATTATTATTATTGTCAGCCTACAGTGTCCCACTGCTGGGCAAAGGCCTCCCCTCTTTCTTTCCAAAGTTCACGATCCTGTGATGTTGCTGGCCACTCTTTATCGAACGCATCCAGTTCGTCGCGCCACCTTTTCTTGGGTTGGCCTCTGTTACGCCGACCAGTCGGTGGGCACTCCGAAACCAGACGCGTCCATCTGTCCGGGTGCATACGGGAGACGTGCCCTACCCAGCTCCACTTAAGGCTAGCTGCCTTTCTGCCTACGTCAACGAGCTTCGTTTGGGAACGCAGGGTGGTATTCCGGACGCGGTCAATCCTTTTTATACCTAGAATGCTGCGTTCCATAGCTCGTTGGCAAACTCCGAGTCAGGACTTCTGTGAAGCTGTCAAAGACCAGGACTGGGCACCGTAGGTCAGAATAGGCAAGATACATATGTCCACGAGTTTACGTTACGAAAAGTAATTAAAAAGGCAAATTAACGATTATTATTGTCAAAGGAAAATGCTATAATTAAAATATGTATTGGTAATATTCACTTAAAAATGAAAATACAATAAAAACATAAAAAAATGGGGATCCTCTGTTTTTTGTTTACGCCACGTCTAGCAAATTCAAACTCTTCCAACTCGGCACCCCTCAGTGTAATATTGTGGGTGACTTAGATTAAAAACTCAAGAATTAAAACACGATTTTCACATTAAACTGAGCAATTCCAACAATAAAATGCTGTTATGTATGTTTGTCACTTAAAAATTCCCATTTAATTCATAGAAATGGAAAAAAAAAATATTGCGATTTTTTTATTTCCATTTCTATGAATATCAGTACAACCCTAAAATGGACACTTAAATTTTGAATTGAAAAAAGTCGTCATGTTTCAAAAAGTTAACCCTAACATGCGTTGTAAAAAAATTTTTTTAGACATTTTTTTTAACCAGCCAGATAAGACCACCTTACTTTTTTATGAAAAATGATTAAAAAAATCAACGCATCTTCAACAATGTTATAATATAGACATTATGGGAGGCCGTCATCAGAATTTATATAACTATTTAACGCGATGAATGAAATACCTTGCAGCCTTCACTGACAGGTACACGAAGTGTAGTGTGAAGAGCTGATGTTGATACTTGCGTAACTGTAAATTAAGTTTTATGTTGACTTTTGTTTTTTTTTACTCATTTATGTTTTTTTTTCCACCTATGTGCTTTAAAAAAAATATTTTGCGCCAAAACATAGGTGTGTTGAAATGAAGTTATGCTTTTTAAGCCATTTGGGTTCTATTCGGTTTTAGAAGAAATAATTAGGAATACGCATCCCGTTGTTCATTTCATTAATACATTTTTAGTAGGAAAAATATAGTTTTCATGAACGTATTAGTTTATCCCCAGAAAACAATAATTGCTAGCTTTTTAGCTAGTTGCTACATTTTCGGTAGTACCTGTTAATGCTATTTTATTGTTATTTGAAGCACGTCTATCTAAATCAGAGTATCAAAACTACACCGTCAAAGTATTCGTCAAGTCACGTAGAGGCGCGGTCGCCACCGCACGTACACCAATCATCTGAATCGCGTCCGTGACCATGTGGCTGTCTCGCTCGCACGCATGCCAGCCCCGCTAACTCCATCTCTCTCTCCCACGACGATCCATCGGGAAATCTGAATGGTATGAAGCCGAATTAGGTGCTTTGACACGAGATAGATTCCTTTAAAGACGATGTGAGGTGAAAAATCAAAGTGAAAATGGAAATTTCTCGAAGCTAAAATAAAGTTTGATTTCTTATCATAATAATACGTACATATTATGGACGAATCTAAATTCCTAATAGCGAAAATAATAAGAAACAATCTCTATAATATTACTATGTTACTCAATAATAAAAGCAATCATTTTCATAAGAATTTTTATAAATCTTTCAGTACCTATACCTACAGGGTGTAACAAAACTAAGTGATAATACTTTAGGGTTTGTACGTGTTCCTTGTAGAGAGTTCACTGTGAAAGTAGCAGCGCTGAAAGACCAATTTTTTTCACTTTTGTATGGGCATAAGGCAAGCGCAACTGAAAAAAATTTTGTCTTTTAGCACTGCTACTTTCACAGTGAACTCTCTACAAGGTACTCGTACACACCCTACAGTTTAGTTTTGTTACACCTTGTAGGTACCTACTTAGGCAAATTTTCCAACTTTTCCAACTTGCCACATCGTGACATCAAAACTGTTGGCTATTTTAGCGCCAGCTATAAAGCCAGTCTTGCCACTTGACTCACCACGCAAACTATCAGTAAGATGTGTGACATCAAAAATATTGAAAAATTAACTTGAGTCGAAACTCGAACCCCTATCGCCGGCGCATTCGTGCGTGGGCCGAGGAAATGGGATCTGGGATTGATACAACGTCATCCACAATGCCGGGACTGGCGGGATTAGCTGTATAATCTGTCATATTCCAATCATAGTTTAGGAAAATAGAGGAAAAAGGAAAGATAACATCTAGAAGAAAACACGATAAAAAATAAATACTGCAAGCTTCGATCGAATATTTCTGGCTGCGGGTTTTTTTCGGATGTGAATAATGATCCATCAAGATTGTAGAAATGTTAATTCAGTGTGTATTTTTCTAAATACATAATTTAAAAATGTAATTTTTGCGAAAATCTATTCTTGAAGAAATCTAATTAACTTTAACTGTCAAAATGCTAACCCTCAAATGCAGATGGGGGACTAAGGTGACATTTTCATTGCAATGGTATCACAGGCCGTCTTCATGTAGAAACAGCAAAATATTATGTTACTTTGTTTTGAGGCCACTGCTGGTATTTCGGTAATTGTTTACAATCATAAAAATATTCATTTACCTAGTAGGTAGGTACTCTTTTTGTAACATACTCATTTAGATTAAAAAGATAAAAAAAAAGTCCAGTAAACAAAGATATTTGAGCCGTGTCCAAATCATTACACCGTCCCGTGCACAATATAATACCAAAAGTTATTTCTGGTCAAGCAAACATTTCGCAACTGTCCGCCATCAACGATCTATCAACTCGGATCGCGCGCGGAATTCGAAATGACCAATCGCGCGCCCCGATTCAAATGGGCTTAAGCATTCGATTCGAAATTTAAAATTCGGACCAATGTCTTTTGTTTTATAGATTTAATTCCTCTTTCGGTGCTTTACGCCTTTCAAATTGCGTGCAATTGATTTTAAGCCCTGTTTGTAGGAGTATACGGTTTCGTTTGAAGTGACACGTGACTGTGAGGTTAATATTTTATTACAATTTGTTTGAGGAATATAAACTATTTCCTGTTAAATATCTTCGTCCATTGTTAGTTTCTCTTTGTGGAAATGGCGAATTCCATGACGTCATTATCACAAAATAAACTTTTATTGTCTCTTCAATATGTGATTTGAATATTTAGAGTCTGTTGTGGGTAAGCACTTAGCACTTAACTATTTGCTAACTGTGTTGGTTTTATTTTAAAGTCATTTAATTGTTTCTAAAGAATCAAACATTTCTAAGACGACATTTTTTTTAATTTGCATGCAGTATTTTTAACGAAAAAAAAATATGTAAAGCAGCAACGTGTCATAACTTTAGAAAATCGCGCTTCATTTTAAAAATATAATACGAAACATAAATTTTCCTAACCCTTCATTGCAGGTGGGTAAAAATAATTTATTCAAATAAATCTTGTGATATTTTCAGTACAGCGCTAGAGGAGGCCCCTGGGCGTCGTTTTGCAATTCTTTTAACTGCTCCAAAGAGAGTTATCTCGATCTTGATTCGAGTTTAAAAGTAAAAAGAGAAAATCAATTCCTTTTTGTAGCACAGAGTTTATGGGTAACATACGTTTCTACTGCGCCATTTAGGGATTGTAAGTAAAAATAATTCCTAACTTTTTACTTTCACATTTTTTAAATTCACTTAATATTAAAACAAACCTTAAAATCTCAAATTTCAAAAATATTATCCAATAATAAACTAAAATATTTAAAATATAAATATGTATTTATGAATAAAATTATCAGCCGAAAAAAGGAAAAAGGGAATACAAAAAAAATATATGTACAACCAAAAATCTACAATAAGGATCTTCTCAGTAAATTATTTTCACAAAATAAGAAGTTATCAGCACAATTGAATGATAAGGAATGTCGTAAATAAGGCGCAACATTATCGCGCTTGTTTTAATTTCACTTTGCATTAATCATCGCTGCGTGGACATTTTTACCCCGCACCTAATTTGTGAGGGGTCGAGGGTTAAGAATTACGTTTTTCTTTTTTATTAAAAAATGCTAAATTTATTTGAGTAGGTACATCTACTTTGTTACGAGTATTGTGTAAATTGTTATAATAGGTACTGATAAGTTAACTTACTTTATAGTTTACGACAATCAAAAAGAAATAAAAACGCTAATCATTAGCAGACAAAAAACAAACGAAAATTTTGTTTAGGTAATAGAATCGAACGAAACAAGCTAATTATTTAAGAAACAAATCTTTTGAGATTCCTCAAAAATACCAAAAATTCAATGATCTTATCACAAGCTACCGTTCACAAAGGGTGTAATAAAATGTCAAAAATATGTGAACATCAATACAGCGCATTTTTGATTTGGACTCACTGTGCGCAAAATTAATGATGTTGTATGGATAAGACGATCAAGTTATAAAGAAAAATAGTTTAAGATATATTTCAATTATTATTACTTATCAATAATACGTGTATTTACGTAATAAAAAATGCTTATAATATCTATAATTAGGACCTGTCACAGAAATATTATCGGCAATCAATAAAATATATTAAATACATATATTTCAGACAAGGCATTTTATGCCTCAATATCTATTTAAAATAAAAAAAAATGAATTTAATTCAGATTCAGAAAACTAAAACAAATCCACAACCACTCTCACAGGGTCCAGGGCGCCAGTTTTGTCAACAGACCATTGTGTTTTTTATGATGTCATAAATCTGACCACGATCATGTGATAGGGCCTGCGGTACCTGCAGACACCGCGGCTGCCTTCCCAGTATTGTTCATATTTCATAGCTACCATTTTGGGCATTTTGGGGTTGAATTAGAGCATTTTATTTTTATGGATTTTTTTACATAAAATTTTCTGAGATTGCATTTACAGGGTTAAGCAAATGCAACAATGATTATAGTAGTTTAGTTTCATATCGTAATTTTTTAACTTGTTAAGTTAAATGAAAGTGTATGTTTTGACATTTTAACTTTGATTCTACTGTTTTTAAGGTGAACGTTACATTACAAGCGAATTCTCCCTCACCGGGAGAATTCGCTTGTAATGTAACGTTACAGAGTCGAGCATTGCAATGCGCACCTTGTGATGATACAAAACCGAGCATTACAATGCGTACCTTGTAATGATACTGTGTGTAATATCTTAATACAATTTGTAACATTGCAACTAGCTATGGAATGCTCAAAGTTGAATGTTACATTACACGTGAATGCAGTCAGTCAGGGAGATAGTATTGTAATGTCAAATCTTTAATGTTATATTAGGTACAATGCTCGCAGTGAGGGAGCACTTTAATGCAACGTTTGCAGCATAATTTCTTGCTTAATTCAGTCCGATTTTTATTACACTACATGGTATTTTCAACTCTCAGGGATACTATAGTCGATATCGTTTATTGGGCATTCAGGCTTTTTAAACGTAATTATTTCTATGCTTACAATAGGCTGCACAAGGTTTAACAAGAAAGTTAAAACGGCATTATACCCCACACACACGATAACCATCATCATACATCCTACACACACCTACTACTCGTCATCGTCAGCTATCGTCCATCTACCATTGAGAAACCCACAATATAGATCAAAATCGTAAAGTTTTGTACAATTTTGACAAAAGATCATAGATAACTCAGTGTTACTTTAAAGTAGATACCTAAGCAAGGGCCACTCGGATTGTTGACTGGTTTTAAATATGCTGGACCCCTTGAAATTAGATGCTGGATGTGGCTTCAGTCTGCATCCTCTACCTATCGGCTATCGGTTGTATCACGGGGAGTGCTCCGAGGAATTGGTCGGAATCATACCTCCTCCTAAAATTGATTAGTGGCCGTCTTCCACCGTGCGTTTTTCGCGTAACTTTTTGCCACGCACTCTAAAACTCTGGAACGAACTGTTGCCAGCAGTATTTCCGAACTAATACGACATGCAAATCTTCAAGAAAATATAGTTTTCCCTCTTAAAATGTCGGCAACGCACCTGCAACTCTGATGTTGCGAGTATCCATGGGAGACGGTATGCTATTTTCCATCTGGTGACCCGTTTGCTCGTTTGCCCACTAGTTTTTATGAGTAAAACTCTTAAAACTCCTATTTCCTCCACATCTTACCATGCATTTTAACATTTGCACTACCTACCATGCATGCTAACAGAACATCCTGCGATTCGCATACAAAAACAACCACAAACACATCCAAGAACAAAGCATCATTACCCATAAAACACAACACGCGCGGAGTGTGACACCGTCAAAGTACCAACCCTTCCCAAAACGACAGATTGTCATCTAAGATTCTTTGAAGCGGGGCTAAGTCAAGCAATATTGAATATTAATAGCAAAATTATATCCCCGGCCGTCCTGGGTCATCCATAAGGTATGTCACACGTAAAGGGGGAAGACGAAGTGTGACATGGTGTGACAAGGAGTAGGGGGTTCCTAAGTTTTTTCAAAGTTTCAAATTTAATAAATTGAATCGCGAAAATATTGAGGTGGATTTAATTTTAGATGTTAAATTGCTTTGTGACACTAGTAGAGGGTCTCACAAATGCTACCTGCGAGGAGGAGGGGTCTAAAAATAATGATAATCGTGTGACGTACTATATGGATGGTCCCTCCTAAGGGACTTTTTATTACTTTATTAAGCTCCTCATATTTTTAATGCGTTATAAACAAATCGTTTCAGTTTTATATCTTCTGGGAAGGTTGCTAGTGTTAAAAAACAGTAGCTTGTTAACTTAATCGCTGTTTCATTTTATCGCCGTTTGTTTTTGGAAATTAATGTGTTCTTAAATGTTGATTGTTGAATCAGATTTGTTTTCTTGATTAATAATCACCTTAACTTATTTTCTATATATATTAACGTAAACTATAGAATTTGTTTTATACATAATATAACGTAGGTATAGTAAACTGATTGAAGTGTGTAGATTTTCTTAAGCTATAGGTATAAATTATAATATGTATTTAGAATTCATAATTTAGATACTACGTTATAAGAAAATCACGATCGAAATAAAACTGATTAATCAGATAACAGAAAATACCAAGAACTTAGCTTAGTATTTTTATGACAATGATATAATTACTTAAAAATATAAATATGCTTAAAACTAAATTCATTCATTTTCGTTCTTATTCCAGTAACCACCACCAAGCTAAAACAAAACACATAAATAACTGTGAATGACCATAAATCGTTATCCCACAATCTCTGTCAAAACAGTGTTACCAGTTGAAAAACTAACAAATTGGCAATAAAATAAAACGATCCTTTCTTCTATGATTTATAAATTTTTTTTAACGGCAATAAAAGTAGCGGTTAAGGAGAAATCTCCGGTTGGATTAAGTCATATATTACCTGCAAATTGCCACTGATAATATCGTGGTAAAGAATTAAAAATAAGGATGTAGCCTTTGTCATACGGATTTTATTGCAATTTATTGCTTTATTTGATTTGGCGTTTATGTAAAAAACTAGATGTTCCGCGCGACTTCGCCAGCGTAATTTAGGAATTTCACGGAAACCGTACATTTTTTCGAAAAAAATTGACTATGTCCCTTCACGTGGTCTATATTTGTGTGTGCCAAATAACATGAAAATTGCTCCAGTACCTCTTTAGATAATAAGCTATTTCTAATGATTTCCCCCGTTTTTTCCACATTTTTCTCTATTTCTTCGCTCCTATTAGTCTTAGCGTGATAAAATATAGCCTTTAGCCTTCATCGACAAATAGGCTATCTAAAACTGAAAGAATTTTTCAAATCGGACCAGTAATTCCTGAGATTATCACGTTCAAACAAACAAACAAACTCTTCCGCTTTATAATATTAGTATATGTAGAAGTATATACATATATGAAGTTATGCAAGTATTAAAAATATAGCTTCCTCCAAACACTGGGACTACTTCTTAGATAATTTGATTTAAAAGACATTGATGATTTAATTAATATAAAATAGTTAAAATTTGTAAGTTTTAATACTTTTTAATTCTACCAGTACCAGACATTTTGTGACTTATGTGATATGATAATAGGTACTTGAACTTGGCTTGACCATACTACCGCGTTTCTAGATAATAATATAGTATAGCAGTAATCTTCAGTATATGAATTATGAACATTCCTTTCCCCGTTATTAATTTCTATTTTTGTTTATTAAACTCATGATATCCAGCTTCCAAAGTAATACCAATTTATTAAAATTTTAAATTCAAGCATACATTCAGCATCTCCCTAGTCCCTAGTATTTATAAATTACTTTTTAACCGACTTCCAAAAAGGAGTGAGGTTATAATATGTTCGTCTGTTTATATATTTTTTTGTATGCTCAACCATAACTTCGCGCCGTTTGTGGACCGATTTTCATGATAATTTTGTTGTTGTACAGGGTTGAATCCGAGGTTGGTAGAGCTTGTCTAACTTAAAATGACGCGCCCCTCCCTCGTATTCACAGTACAAAAATGTTTCATTTATATCAACTTTGAAGTGGTGGGGCGCGTCATTTCAAATTAGACAAGCTATACCATTTTCACAAAAGTGGTGATCTGATGATGGGACCCATGAGGAATCAAGGGGACTCCTTGAAATTTGTATGGAAACATATTATCGATTTTTTTAAAGCATTCGAGGTAAATGCTACCAAAAAGTAATATTTCGCACCAGGTTAATATACCCTGGATCCGGAGGTACCGAACAGAAATTTGAATCCTTATAGATACAGGTTCAGGGATTTCAGCGTTGTTTAAACAACTGAAAGCATCAGCCAACACATCAATTTGATTGATCATCATCACAACCATAATAATTATACCATGGGTCATCACGTTATAATACAATTATTGGTACTTTTCGTGATATTTTGCTTCGAAGCAGATGTTTTTGATGATTATTTCGCTGTTTGTGGACCGATTTTCAAAATTCTTGTGTTGTTGTATAATGTATAGGATATAATATTACTTTGTATAACAATTATGAAAGTGGTGAGCTGATGCCTGATGATGGCCTCTATGAGCAATCGAGGAAAATCCTTGAAATTTATCAAAACACTCATAGTGGTTAAAATGTTGTTTCTAGTAACTTAAGCATATTATGTTACGAATAAGAGAAATTTCATACGAAGGTGTCTCTTGGTCCAAAGGCACTGAACAGAACTCCTGAACCAAAAGATAAAAGTTTGGAAATTGCAGCATCGCTCAGATAGCTGCAAGCATTTACCACAATAATTTTAGAGAAAATGGGCAAAGAATTGCTGTTAATTTCGGCAACTTGGAGCTGTAATTCATAAAAAGAAAACGACAGAAATAATCTGTAGATACAATTCTATCCAATGCGAGAAAAAAGAAAAAACAAACAAATTGTGCCAAAAAACACGATTCAAAACAACCTAAATCTCACATTATATTACTCGCCGCAAGGCTCGAGTCGGCTTTCCGCGCTTAAATATATTTTAAATCTAATAATTAATATATATATTTTTAAGTCTAATAAGGGGAAAAAACCTAATAATATTTCTGTAGCGAACCTTTGCAATTTCGTATTCATCGGCAAAATTTCGTATACGGACTCTTAATATACAAAAAATTTGTTGGTTCCCTAACCAACCATTTTAGCCGTTAGGGTTCCGTAGTCAACGAGAACTTGTTGATTACAGAATAACAAAACCCTAACTAGCAGATTTTTTGTATACCGATTGGTTAGAGTAACATTGTCCTACAAATAGAATAATCCATATTTCAGGACCATCAAATCAAAATAAATCCTTTCTATCTCTGTTAGCTATCACTTTCGAGAATTTTCGCAGAGGAAATTGTTGTTCGTCTTATCAAAATTAGCTTGATAGTAGAGATGTGCCGATCATGACTTCGACTGACTAGCCGATTAGTCGGCACATCTCTACTTGATAGTAATAAAAAAAATGATCTAGTGAACCTGTACTATAAGTAAATTATTATTATTGTTATGTTTGAGCTAATATTATGATTCTCACAAGAAAAATGATGTAAGTAATAAGCTGATAAACTGGCAGTAATATGTAGGGACTGGAGGGACAGTACAAACACTGGCCACTAAGAAAGTCATTTTTCACGGGCGAGACTTAATTTCTGCTGCGTCGTTTTTCATCCAACCCTAACGTCGCGACGGAAGTGAAGCGCCATAAGTACTGTTTGTTATCGCTTACGAAATTTAAAAACGTAATATGATAAATTTTAACATTGCAATTATGTATTTATTTTGATCTAAACAACCAAATGTTGGAAAACAAAAGACGGCTACAATATAGTACGTAGGTATAGAATACGTACAAAAGTGTACTTTTACTTATCATATTATAATATTATGTATAATAATATAATATGATTTTTGTATACATTCAGATAAAAAATAGTTTAAACGGATTATACTTGTAGTAGTAGCAGCGGGAGTAGCAGTTAAATGTATTTTTTCTTATATATTTTATAGTCATTTTAAATTTAAAATACGTGTACAAAATCCTTAAAAATAAAAGTATTAAACGCTGATTTACATGAGTTTCAAATTCATAACTATAGTAATTATTTATCTCTTGCCGGTAAATAACAGTTGCAAACATAACCATTAACCATATTATTTTAAAAAATATATATATATATATAAAAAACTAATATTTGGGTTTACACCCTTTCTGCATGTTGTCAGGGTTGAAAGGTCGCGTCTTCTCCGTGCCGAGAATAACGCAACACAATGTTTAGCGACAAAATACCGCCTACACAGAGTACACACTACACACTCACCCTACTGCGAACTGCGAACAACACGAGGGCTATATTTTATAATCTGATATAATAATTTTAATCAGGCTTTAATTTTTAAGATCGTCAAAATAATACCTAATAGATTTGAAGAATGGAAGGTTGTATAAGTCGATATTAAATAATGATTATAATTATATTTAATTTGAATTAGTTACTTTGGTTTTAAATACTTACTTAAAAGTATTGAAAATTAGTGTCCGACCGAAGCTTCGGCTTCGGCTTCGGCTTCGGCCACCTTCGGCCAAAAAAACCACGAAACCACCAGCAAAATCCGGCCGAAGCCGAAGCTTTGCCGAAGGTCCGAGCAACCGTCGAAATTGAACGAACTGTAAATTGTTACGAAAGACTGAGTGAGTCGTGTATGCAGAGGCCGCTGGGAGTCATCGTCAAATACAATAAACAAACACTAACTTCTTAATAAATCATTTAATTATTTATTAAGAAGTTAGTGTTTGTTTATTTTATTTATTAGTCTAGTTTCGGTCAAGTCGAGTAAAACAAAGACTGATTGATTGGTCTAATAATTATTCTTATTTGTGAAATAAAAAAGAATATATTTTTTACAATAGTTCAGTCAATAAAGTAGTTGTATAATGCGTGAGCGGGAACGTCAGAGATTTCTGCTGGAACTTATTGAGGATGCTTAGGGATAAAACATACTAAAAGTCCTGAAGTCTAGGAGGTGAGCCAGAGTGAGGGGAGAGTGCCAAGTCTCAATTTTTGGTTTTTGGCTAATAACTAAAAAACAATGCGTTGTAGCAAAAAACATTCTACGATGAAAAAAACTTATTAAATTCTCTATAATTTTGATTCTATATACTTTTTCCGAATTCTCATCCGTTTTCGAACTACACATTTGAGTCATTCCTCAAACTTAATTAATTATTTGTAGTCCACAAATTATTAGGTAATAAATAAATCACGAAATCACAAACTTTTATTACCATCTCTAAATCAACTTCTCTATGAGACAGTCAATATAGAGGTAAACCTTCAATATTGAAGTTTTGAAATACTTAATTTTAATATTAATTATAGCTTGTAGAATGTAGACAATATTGAACATAACTGTATTTAAAAAAGATAAAACCGACTTATTTGACGTAATTAAGAATTAAAATTCCGTATCTCCAAAACTACTGACCTGATTTTGTTGATACTTGCACTATTCCCTAAGTTGAATAGTACCTAGTAAAACAAAAAAAGAATTACTGAAATCGGAATGGTAGTTCCAGAGATATGCGAATACAAACATAAAAACATACATATATACACTTGTAATTTGGCACATTTTTGTTCAGACGATATACGAAAATTTGGCAGTTCTGGAAATATTACATACATACGCGTCGAATTGATAACCTCCTTTTTTTAAAGTCGGTTAAAAATTAATTACTGAGATTCGAGCGATTAAGATTATAAACCTTCGGCTTCGGCTTCGGCCGAAGGTTGTGGCGACTGCCGATTAATCGGCTTCGGCCAAAAATAGACCTTCGGTCGGACACTAAATTGAAAATCAAAGGTACCTAATTTAAATTATACTGGAATGTTTACACATTCCAGTATAACCTACGTTGAAGGTAAAAACTTACGTTCAAGAGGTGACATGGGTTTTATTTGGCCTTAACGGCCGTACAAAAATTGCCATAGCGGACGGTATTTCACGTCCACACGGCGGGGTATTGGTAAAGTTTTCAACTAGCAATAATCGCACCTCGGATAAACCTCATTGGTTACGATATTGCCTCTGCGCAAAGTTAACTTGAACTGCTCCGTTGAACTGTAGTCATGATTTACTGTCGGACAAGCGATAGCGCGATGCAGCACCCTGAGAGCGACATCTAGCGGTAGTATACTAAGCTAATAACAGAAGGGGAGCTGAACCATTTTGATTGTCACATAACACCTGTTTGAGTCAATGCATCCCTTCACTTAAAAATATGCACTTCATGAATACATAACAATTTGAGGTAGCCTTTTTTCATAACATAGCTGCTAAGTTTTGGTTATAAAAAATATTATGTTATTAAATATCCTCATTAAATCCTCATTAGAGCTATGCACCTTTCACTAAATTTAATTTGATTATTTTCAAGATTTAACATACAAACAATATTACAAAAACAAATAAATTTCAGAGTTATATCACTTGTAGCACTAATTTTGAGCAGACTATCAATTAAATTGCGTCAAAAATACATAAACCTCATTTAAATATGCATTAAAAAGAGAAATCAATGTAAATTCAGGTTGACACACTTAAAGAAAGAAAAATCAATTTAAATATGCAAGTTAAATGCATTTTTTAAAATGATAATTAATATGCCAAGTCTTTCTCCAGTACTGCAGTATACAGTGTTAAGATTTGTTATCATAAGTATGATTCAATAATTAGATTAATTAGTCCACCAATGCAATAAAATGATTTTATTAGACCAGCATTTTTACTTTACTTTAAAAAAGTTTGGTCCGCAAATTCGTACTGGCCGAATTTCTCCGAAGTTCGAAATTCAAATTGTATCGCGATCACGCACGTGAACCGTTAGTGCACATTTCAAAAATAGAACACGACGGCCATACTGAATACTCGGCCAAACACGAGTCGCTTATTAAGTAGACTATATTTTATCACATTCAATAAAGTATTCATGCGACGCAGCGGTGACCGCAGTACCGTGGAAGCGGCTATAAAATAATAGTTCTCGTCAATAACATGAGACATTCCAACACAGCTACGCTTTCCAACCTCACTGAAGAACCCTTGGATATGGAAATACATAATATTATGTATATGCTGTAAGAATTAAATTATTGTAATAAAACAAATATTTTGCACAAGAAAAAAAAATAAGATCACAAAAATTTATTATTTTAATCAAAATACAAATAACGAATGAGATAATATTATTTAACTAAAACTTATACTTTTTCAAGGGATTTACAGGCAAAGCGTCGTAAGTCAAAAATTTACATTTTCCTAAAATACCAAATCCACTGAGAAAAATCGACGTCACCTCAACGAGTACGTGATGTGAAAACTGTTGAAGCACTTTACATGTATATTATGTTTAAACCAACATACAGGAAACTCTAATGTTTGACTGCCCCTTATTTTAACATAGTCAAGTGTATTTTGACCTCAAAGTCACGCTTGTTTTCCAAAGTTTTAAGGAGGAATAAGGATGAAAGGGGTCTTGTTATGCTGGTGGTATCATGTGTCATTTGTCATGTCAGATCGCGGTGATATTCAGTAGCCGTGATGGACAGTTTGCGACGCGGACTATGAATATTTTTTTCATTTTTTATGGCTAATGTTTTGGGTTGTATCATTTGTAGATCATGATCACACCTTTGAATAGGTATTTTTATAATCTTTCTTGACGTACACATTTTAGGGCTATTGACTTTTAATCCTTCGATCGCGGATTCTTGGAAATCTATTGTTATTCTATTGTTGTCGCGATCACCAGTGCTCTTATGGGGCTTGATAGGTTAATATACGATACGAGGTACGTATATCAAATCTAATACTGAATATTCGACTAAATAAATAAAACAAGTACTATTATATCTCCTACCATAAAAATAACATTTCCAAATAAAACCACTTAAGCCACTGCTATTTGCACTTTGAATATCAAAGTCTCAATGCGTATTAATATTTAAAAAACTACATAAATAAACATTAAAAAGAAACCGCAAAGGAGAACGTAAAAAATTCATCGCCGAAGACACTACGGGCGCTTAACAACTCGACTCCTCAGAGTTTTTCCCCGCCAAAATTTACATATTTCATTCGTAAATTTGTCTACCGCCTGAAGATTACAAGTATGTAAATTTGGCAATATGCCACCTCTGGGACTTTCTTCAAACGAAAGATATTTTTTATATTTCCTTTAGTTAATTATCAAAGATTTTTTTCGATTACAATATTTAAATGTGGTACTTGATGCGGTTTTTACAAATGGTTTTAAGGGATAAAGCATTTTATTGTGTTCTTATTTTTATGTAAATATAAATATTTTTAGGGAGTTTTGTGGTCTCACTTTTGATTTCTTTATTTTATGATAATAATGTGTACATAGCAATAATATTATCTATATTTATCTTATATCTCTCCCTTATACTCCATATTCATAAGATACTTACCTAACAAATTATTATCGCTAGGCAAATGCCTTCAGCATTCATATTGTCAAGGACGATGTAAATATTAAATAGCTGATATTAACAGTCACTAACAGACTTCAATAGTAAATAACTCTTATTAACTAATCCAGAGACAGGCACGGTATGGTCAACAAAATAAACAATTGAAATAAAATCTATACTTATAAAATTACAAGTCCTGACTGACTGACTGACTGAATGACTGACTGACTGACTGATTCATCATCACTGAGCAAAAACTGTCAAAGTTACAGCCACGAAATTTGGTGATTAGGGTTGTTTTATTAAGTAGACACCCACTAAGGAAGGAATTTTGAAAATTTTACCCAGAAGGGGGTGAAATAGGGGTTGAAAGTTTGAATGAAAGTCCGTCATTTCTTGAGTTATAAACATAAAACTTTATTTTTGGGTTACTAATTAAAAATGAATGGATACGTATTTAAGCGTTTTTGGAAATTCTACCCCCAAGGGGGTGAAATTGGGGTTGAAAGTTTGAATGAAAGTCCGTTATTTCTTGAGTTAGAGCATGAAATTTTATGTTTGGGCTACTGATTAAAAATGATTGGATACGTGTTTAAGCGTTTTTGAAAATTCTACCCCGAGGGGGTGAAATTGCAGTTGAAAGTTTGGGTGAAAGTCCGTCATTTCTTGAGTTAGAAACATGAAAGTTTATTGACGTTTGCATTTGATGTTTGCTTAAATACCCTTTGTAATAAGGAACCACAAAAAAGGGAAAACTATCCATCTTTGTTATTATACTATGTTAACGCGGACGAAGTCGCGGGCAACAGCTAGTTATAATTATAAATTAAGAATAACTTGATAATTATTCTTGATTTATAGTTGTATAGTATGAATAATAGTTAATTATTCATAAATCACAATAAAGAAAAAGAAACAATTTGTTCAGCAAAAATGTACAAATAATCCTAACTAATGGTTACCAGTTGTAACGAAATAAAATTGGTTGGCTAAAACCATAAAATTAAGAAAACAATGTTAAACTGCTAAATATAGGAATAGGCACAGACAGTAAATTCGTGAGAAAAAATCTGTTTGAACACTGGTTTCACTTTAAAAGCTACTTTCAGTTGAAAAGACAGAAAACCGTTCAACGCATCTAATTTCTAACACTTAATCATAAATTAATAACAAATTATAAATGATTGTAGACCGTACATCTACGCCTTTGCTTCCCATTCCCATAGTAACCATCTATATGACGACATTGACAAAAGACATTTATCAAATAATATATTCCGATCAGGAGTCGAACCGACTACCGCTTCCTGCACCAACAGTTGGGCAACACTGATTTTAACTTCAACCGTTGTTACGTAACAATGACTTTAATTACAACAACAATAAGGTTCTAATTCAATTAACTGTTAAGTCTCTAATAAAACCTAAGTACAATCGAACATTTACCTTACAAATAACTACAGTCACGTGACAAAAATTATTATATCTAATTTAAACCCAGCATATTTTCATGTATGAAGGAAATAATTAAGATTTCTATCGCTATTAGATGTGTCTTCACACGGTTCATCGGCGTCAAAATTATTATAATTAATTCAATATTATAAAAATTACAGACTAAATATTAGTTGTTCAGGACGAACAAAATAATAATTTAAGAATTTACTGTATCTATTTAGTGCAGGCACTGCTAGCAAAAAAAATTACTAAAATTGAACAAAACAAAGAAATAGTAACTCAATAAAAACGAAGTTGGTAAACATCGCATTATTGCAAGTATCGAATCTACAAAGGTATTCATGGTAATCAAGATAAAGAACACGATGTCACCCTTTAAATGAAACCCTTACAAGGTCGGGGCAACATCCCCTCAGATAATAAAAACTCTTGTCTTAAAGTGGCATAGACAATTCGGATCTGTAATGTGGCGGGACGTAATCCCGAATTTAAGGCCGAAAAAGCTTTTTTATGATCGTTGTTTTACTAGTGGATAAATGTACTGTATTTTTTATTCAAAGTACACCTTTGTGACGAGAACGTTTTTGCTAAATTGTATGACGCAGGCAAGAAGGACGAAATCTGTTCCAACAACTGCGAAAATTCTAAAAACGAATAATTAAAAAAAAGCTGATACATTACTTGTAATGGGCATTGTCCAAAAAAATCACATGTACTTTTTATATATTTTTTTCATTAAAATAGAGTATTTTAAGAATATAAATTAAATAATTTTGAAATTCATTGGCTAGTTTTTTCTCAATAAATTTTAAAGTTTCGCTGTGACGTCATCATCGGCGGCCAATTGACCTCTGCATATGTTTTAAATTTCCTTTCAATCTTATTTATAATGGCTGGTTCGTCAAATGCAAGTTCTCATTATGTGAAAGCTGATACGAGAAGCTTACCAAAAGTTCGAAACGTAATGTTGGTCGAATTTATTGCTAATTTAACGCCATTGAAGGTCAAACTAAGGTTAAACATATTTGTTCAAAAATATAAGTAACTAATGGGTGTTTTTTTTTGTTTATATACAGAAAAACGATCACTGACCTTATTCCTCGAAATGTTTTTGTAATGAGCAAAATTAAAAAAAAATGGACAATCCCCATTGCAACTGTTATTGGTAAGTTTCTTTCTATTTACTAACTTAAAGTGATTTTATCTTTGAATCATTAATCATTATATTGTTTTAAAGAAAGACTGACGTGATAGTAGAATTTTGCAACTCTGACAATAATACATAATATTATATGTGTGTAGAGTCATAGATATTAAGACATTAATATTATTTAAAAGATCATTTATATTTTTACAACCTTCAACTATTCTACACACAGCGAGGTACGCCTTTTTCCGCTTCATATAATCAGAATATAAAAACAGGCAATTTGTAACTTAAACGGCCATTTTAAAGTCCCCGAGTGTTGCAACATCGAACAAATGAGATAGCTAAGTAATAAAAATAATAAAATAAGCCTTTCCCCCCAGCGCTAGCATCCCCAGAGCATCGAACACCTGTCTGCTAGTATTTATTGCTATCACTTTAAACGCGCTTCAATGGGCACAGATTGACAATTTTCTTTTATTTTACACTGTCATTACATTTTCATAACGACCGAGCGTTATGCAAAAAATGGATTTTTTAAGTTACGTCGTTTTGCCCCTCGATTTAATACTTGTAGTAGAGCTTTTATTTTTTGTATTTTTTATGACTTCTCTATTTCGATGCTAAAATATAAAATATTATTATTTTATTTAAAAATATAAGCATCATTTTTAAACAACGTTCTGAATCGGCTGCTCATAATTTTGTTCATTTATTCTGTTTTATAAAGAGGAGAGCCTCCCTCGGAACATTTTTTATGTTTACAAATGACAACATGTTAAAAGTAAATCCCACGTCATAAAAAATATCAGAACAGCGCCTTAAGATGAAGGATCAAAGTTATTAACTTCTTGTCAGACAATAATTTTTACGCTACGTTCGAGCAATTTCGCAGACGATTTTTTTTGAAGTTGGAAAATGGCAATGACGTGTAAAAGAATATTAAAGAATCGGGAATTAAAGATATTTTTTGCTTGTTATTTATTATTGTTAATTTTCATAAAAAAATTGTTATAATTTGTACGCTTAAGAGTCCGTATACGAAATTTGCCGATTTCGCTGATTTAACAGACGTGATTTAACAGTTAAAATACAGTATTTCTATAAGTTTTAATGCACAACATGTAAGATCATTTCAATTATAATCTAATGTTGGAGCTAGATTTTTTTTTTATATTTTTAAATAATCCAACTCAAACCCGCGACAGTTTTGTGATTTTTGCTGTAAAAGGTTTAGAATATCACCTGTTTATGGATTGTATTGACGTCTCAACGGCATGAAAAAAATACAATGTACTGTTGAGAAAGTCGTCTATACAATATTGGAATTACTTTTTACCACTTTAATATGAAATAGTTGAGTAAAAAAATATGTAACTCGGCAAAATTTAAGAGAAAATGGGCAAAGAATTGCTATTAATTTTGGTAACTTGGAGCTGTAATTCATAAAAAGAAAACGACAGAAATAATCTATAGATAAAATTCTATCCAATTCGAGAAAAAAGAAAAAAAAAACAAATTGTGCCAAAAAACACAATTCAAAACAACCTAAACTCACATTATATTACTCGCCGCAAGGCTCGAGTCGGCTTTCCGCGCTTAAATATATTTTTAAATCTAATAATTAATATATATATATATATATATATATATATATATATATATATATATATATATATATATATATATATATATATATATATATATATATATATATATATATATATATATATATATATATATATATATATATATATATATATTAATCTAATAAGGGGAAAAAAACAAATAATATTTCTGTAGCGAACCTTTGCAATTTCATATTCATCGGCAAAATTTCGTAAACGGACTCTTAATGATCCCATAATATTTTTCCGTTCGAAAATGAAGCAATACCCTGTATATTAGATGAATGATGAATCTATTCTAATACACGTTATAAGTCACAAGTAAGATATACTATATCACTATATTAAGCTCACAAATAAGACGCAACCTACTATATCACTATATCTAGCGAGATGGACGAGTTCGACGGTATTAACATATAAATTGTGTTGCGGAACTCCGAAGACGTGACGTCACAACTGCGGAACCCGACGGAAATCTTGTTTATTACTTCTTCATAGATCTGTAGAGATGTCTTGTTGCCTAAAGGACATTTTTTAACGAGTTTATAAGCTCTGGAAAGGCTAGGAACTAGATGTTGTCCACAAATTTCAGAATAATGCGGGAACCGTACATTTTTCCAGATCTAATTTTGTACCATCCCGGGACTCAAAATATCGGTATACGAAATTTCATCAAAATATGTTTCGGAGTTTACCTAAGCGTGAAAATATTAGTAATAGGCCCCCTTTTGCATCTTCAATGTTGTTAGATGTTAGACACTAAATCTAACTTAATTTGTGTTTAAACCTAAATTAAGTAACTCAAGTCCATTTGTAAGATATGAAACAGATGCTGAAAACCTTTTTACACAAATTACGGGAATAACTTCTAGAGGTAGAAAACCACAGTCAAAATATTCAAATGATTGTAATTTATAAAAGTAGTGAAAATATCACGGTTAATAAAACTGGGACATAACAGTAAAGTCCTGTCTTGGCCCTTGAGGTATACTTTTGATAGCGAAGGGCTAATTAGCAACGGAAGGGTTGAGCTTAACCGACCGCGAAAGAGTTTAGACGATAAAAGAAATTACAAGAAAATCTGGAGATAAACAACAAACACTTAGATTTTACCTTTAAATTGTAAAAAAAATCCAACATCTAAGATTAAAATCTTTATAAAATTTAATTTAAAAATAATAACCACATTGTGTGTAAAAAAATATTTCTCTTAATTTAATTTTAATGCCTAGATTTTTTAAAGTTAATTTTGTAAATCTTACTTTAAACCTCATAAAGAAAAACCTACATTAATTACTAATTATATCAAACTCATAAGAAAGCTACTTAATACCCTATCTAAAAAAAGAAATTTTCCTTCGATACAATATAATGAAGAGGTTCCATCGATTTGAACACGTATTTGATTTATTTATGGCACATTAATTTGTTATTCGGATGCGCTATTATTTACGGGCAAGACAGCATCAAGGGGAGTCGGATAACACAATATGTTAAGATAATGTTATACAAATCGTTTATAATATATCACGGGGAACCATGTTAAAAATGTTTCGTACCCCTGTCTTTTGCGAAAGTGCAGCATGCGACTTTACTACCTAATTTGGTTATCGACGTCAAAATATTATTATTTATTTTATTATTATTAAGGTAATGTTTAAAATTATTTTATTACAATAATAGTTCTTTTTACTACAGAAAAAAATACATACCAATTTTCTTGTGCGTAGTATCTGAAACAAAGAATAAGTATTTAAAATTATTGTTTGTGTATCACAAAACTTAATTATTACAATATTATTTTATAAAATAATCAACTTTAATACCCGGTATATTATTTAATTGTTAATAAATTATAAAAAAAGTAAGTTGTGTCGTATAGCACCATCTATGAGTCGTTAGTGGAACCAGCACACGCCACACGTGCCTTAGTGCGCCTCGCTGGCAATAGATGGCGGTAGGTATCGCTATATCGATTTTAGTTGCGCAAAAAATCTTCGACTTTGAAAATAATCATAACAAAGAAAAAACGTATTATTATTACTTTATTTTCACCAGCATTATGTAAGTATATTAGATTATATGTAATTTCTTTACATTAAAAATATATTAAATATTAATGATAAGTAATTAAATTTATTAATTAATTTATAGTTTACAGATAAAGTATTTAAGTACACTTGAAAATATCATCAAAGTGCGTGTAAGATATTATTAACCTTCACACCCCAGTTAAAATAACAAAAACTCATCGCTCTCAGTTTCGCGCCATTTTCCAATAAAACAAGGACCCCATCAAAGTAACGTTATGAAATAATACACCTTATCCTTAATCTTATTAAATTATAATAACTTGGAATAACTTATAGATGTTTTGCCAATCACACCCCGCATCCAATTTCCCATCAATGCAAATTTTGAAATTAGCATAGCCGCGGGCGCCATCTAGGAGCGAGTAGCGGCATCTACATAATCTGCGGAAAAGATTTTTTAAACAGTTTGTTTTTTTGGTGATTTAAGAATAATACTTTTTGGATTTTTTGGATCTAAACTAAGTATGATTAATTAAAATTATGACATCTTAAAAGTTAATAACTTTTATGGTGCTCCCACACCGCCGTTAGAAAATGTTTGTAATCATTTTCTAACATAAAAACATTTACTAACAAATGTTGTCAATTGTTACATTTTGTTAGGAACTGTTACATGTTATAAGTGCTCCTACACTAATAGAAAATGTTTACTAATGTTTACTAACATTTTATAACATTTAAATCTGGTATTGGCTCACCGCATACCCCGTCGTCCTTTATAAAAGTTTTACAAACAAAAGGTAACACACTCACAGTATGTTTTATTTTGTTATACATAATTTGTTTTGCTATAATTTGTTAACTTACGTTTACTAAACACTTTCTAACATGAACACATTTTTAACATTTTTTAACATTTGTGATTAAATGTTTGCTAACAAATGTTTACTAACGTTACAAAACATATTCTAACTGCGGTGTGGGAACACCATTACAGTATTATCATTTAATTCCTGTAGAAAAAAAAAAGAAATTAATCCTTCAAGCCCCATAAGAGCACCGGTGATCGTGACAACAATAGAATACAATAGCATTTCCAAGAATCCGCGATCGAAGGATTAATTAACCTAACAAGTTTTTTAACTTGTAAGCTTTTATAAGCTTTACCTGCATACACTGTGCTTATAAACTCCTGTGATTTAAGCATGTTACGAGGGCTGCTATTTATGTATCCGGAACTGGCCACTTACAAGAACAATATTTAAAAAGTAATTACAACATTTGAAAATAGAACTCTTTGGTTGAAGAATACATTTTGTTTTATGTGACTGTCAATTATTTTTCCATTGTGGCGTCATTTTGAAAATTGCGTGTCTTCATTTGCCATGGATTTAACGCGTGAATATTTTCGTGCAATGATTTACTACGATTTTCGGCGTGGGCTAAATCAACAACAGTGCTTTATTCAACTCACCGCAACTTTTGGAGATGAAGCACCATCAAAAACCACTGTTTATCACTGGTACAGCTACAGTAAGTTTAATCGTGGGCGGTCTATGCTCACGGATGAAAATAAAGAAGGTCGCCCAAAAACAGCATGCGTGATCGTCATGTTACATATCGCGAGATAGAGGCGTCCTTAGGCATAAGTATGACGAGCATACATAAGATATTACACGAACATTTGGCTGTAAAAAAAATATGTTCGCGTTGGATTCCGCACAACTTGACAATCGATCAAAAACGGGCTCGTGTCGGTTGGTGCAAAAGAATGATAAAAAAATACAACCGTGGTACGTCAAAAGCTGTTTATAATATCTACACAGGTGATGAATCTTGGATCTATGCATATGACCCCGAAACTAAACAACAGTCAACGGTGTGGGTGTTCCAAGATGAGCCGAAACCAACAAAAGTTACTCGTGCAAAAAGTACTTTGAAGCAAATGGTCGCCTGTTTTTTTGGAATTAATGGACATGTGGCTACAGTGCCATTAGAGAATCGTAAAACGGTTAATTCTGAATGGTATACGACCATTTGTTTACCAGAAGTCTTTGAAGAAATAAGAAAGGACAACCGACAACGCAGAATCATATTACATCACGACAATGCTAGCTGTCACACCTCAGCTGAAACAACTCAGTTTTTGGAGGGTCAAAAGATCGAATTGACTGGTCATCCGCCGTACAGCCCTGATTTGGCACCTAACGATTTCTTTTTATTTCCATACGCGAAGAACAAATTACGTGGTCAACGTTTTTCGAGCCGCGAAGAGGCTGTTGATGCGTTCAAAATGCACGTTTTGGAGATACCTCAATCAGAATGGAAAAAGTGCTATGAAAATTGGTTCCAGCGTATGCAAAAGTGTAAGCATCATCGCGGCGAATATTTTGAAAAACAATAAAACCATATTAAATGATATATGTTTGTTTCTTTTTTAATTCCGGATACATAAATAGCAGCCCTCGTATAATACTATTTTCAAGTAATTACCAAAAAGACGTAGCTTCAATTTTAAACTTTCATTACATTTTGTTATAAGATCACTAAGTATAATAAGGGTGCCCGGTGCCCTCAGCGAATACACAGCGAATATAATTTGCATATCGACATGATCCGACCTCCGCTTACTGGGATAAATATTTGATTTATAGATTAACAAGAAATACTTTTGAGCCATTAACTTTTTTGAATATTAATTTGCTTATCGCAAATCTGTCGCTGAACAATAATTATAAGTAGGTAGTTATAACTGTAGGTATTTTAAAAAGATAAAACCGACTTCAAATTGTACGTAATTGAGAATTAGAACTCCCTATCTCCAAAACTACTGAACCGATTTTGATGAAACTTGCACTATTCCCTAAGTTGAACAATACCTAGTACAGCAAAAAAAGAATTACTGAAATCGGAATGGTAATTCCAGAGATATCCGAACACAAACATAAAAACATACATACATACATACTTACATACATAGTACATACTCTTTTGAAATTTGGCACATTTGTTCAGACGCTGATATAGACTAACATATTATACGAAAACTGGACAGTTCTGGAAATATTACATACAATACACGTCGAATTGATAACCTCCTTTTTTTTTAAGTCGGTTAATAAATACACATGCGGCCGCACTTAGAGAATTTTAATGACGCTTTAACTTTAATTTAATGAAGACGTAGGTCACGTAGGCTTCATACATTGTCTTTCAATTAAATTTAACTAATCATTAAGGGCCCGTTTCACCACTTCCTGAAATTGCCTAGGTTATCCACAACTCATTTGACAGCTATTCACCATACTCTATCTGTCAAGTTAAGTGGTGGATAGCCTATCCGGCTATTATCAGGAAGTGGTGAAACAGGCCCTAAATCTCTCCGAGTGCTGCTACATGACTTTTAAACTTCTAGAATATTTGGACTCTAAAAAGTGTCATAAAGCTTGGCTTTAAATTTCCAGTTTGGAACCTCTCTCCAGAACACCCTAAGAAGATGACCAGTTGATAATAATAAAATAATGAATTCTATAATATGAAGGTTATTTGGTTAGTCCACCGTCTGAACCCCGGTCAGTGTACTAAATGACACGTGCCAGTACACGACGGTGAGAGATCTTGATACTTGCTTTATCTACGCTTCACACCACGTCAGTCTGGCGCCGTAAGTACCTGAAGGACTTGCGTCAAACCAGACAACGGAAATAAATATATACTTAAATAAAAATGAATTTAAAATTTTGTTACTCTCGCTAAAACTTGAGAACGGCTGAACAGATTTGGCTGATGTTAGTCTTTAAATATTCGTGGTAATTCCAGAGAAAGTTTACCTATATTAGGAGGGAAGTGAAACGAAGTTCGCCGGGATATTTTTAGGCTGTAGGTACATTTATTTAAGATTAGATGACGCCCGCAACTCCGTTGCGCCAAAATTAGTTTATCACGCGGGAACCGTACATTTTTCCGGGATAAAAACTATCCTATCCTTTCCCGGGACTCAAAGTATCCCCATGCCGAATTTCAACAGAATCGGTTCAGCGGTTTGAGCGTGAAGAGGTAACAGATAGACAGACAGACAGACAGACAGACAAACTTTTGTATAATTTATAATATTAAGTATGGAAGTATGGATTTTTAAGTATTGTATTTCTCTATGGCAGTATTTCCCAAAGTGTGGGTCGCGACCCACTGGTGGGTCGCGGGTAGATTTTTGGTGGGCCCTGAAACTATACTAGGACGATTGCGGATGCGCACGGCACGGGGGCGGGGTATTCGAACGCAAACGTAATTGTAAGTAAATAAGTAAGGCTGACGATGACGGCATGGTGGTGAACTACGATGAGAATTAACGCGTAAATGCTGGGATAGCAACATACCGCTGCTTTTTTGTCTTCGTTACACAAGGTGGGCCGCGAACTTTAAACTTTCTTGTAGATGGGTCGCGGTGCCGGCAAGTTTGGCAAACACTGCTCTATGGTATTGTATACGAGAATAATAATATTTAATACACATCCATGACCCGGGAGCATTAAAAAGTGAAAACTTTTAGTTCCCTCGACAGGATCCGAACCTGCGATCTTTAGAATAAAACTATTTTAGTTACTTTCTCGATCCTTTCCCGGGACTAAAGTATCTTCATGCGAAATTTTAGTATCTAAAGACTAAAGTTATTATCTTTACGCGAAATTTTATCAAAATCCTTGAGATTGCTTTTGATCTTTTCAGTATCTTAAAAAATACGTGTGGCACTGGACTGCCGCGGTAAAGCAATTGCATAGCATTTTTATCAACTTATGCAATTATGTATAATTCGTATACGTCTAATCACACGCACACAAACACCGTGCCGAAGTCTGGCAACGCCGCACCGACCAGCACAGCGGTGTTTTAGGTATTTTTCGTTACGGAATTCATTGATTTGGTTGCCGCGCTCATTAAAGCTTTCCATCCGTTTAGGAGCTACGACGTACGAAGCGACAGACAAATAAAACACCCCCGTTGCGGATGCAAGTATCAAGACGCACTACACGCCGGATGTCGGTAATGATCGGGCAGTTTACATAATAGTACTGACCCCCGGACAACTCTACCACTATTTTATGTATGTGTATAAGGTACGGAGGACCCTTATGCAGTTGGAATAAGGGTCATATTAATAGTATAGGTTTAGGGATAGTCTTTAATCAAAATAGGATGGCAATATCTCACAGATGTGCAACATCAAAATCTATAATAATATAATACGAAAGCGTGTCTATCCATCAGTGTTTTACCTTTTCACGCTTGTTTAGATTTTGATGGAATTTGCCTTGGAAAATTTAAAGGAAAGGATATACTTAGCATAGTTTTATGGCGATATAAGGTACGTTTTCAGCACGATTCCAGTGCAACGTAGTTCCGAGCAATATCTAGTACCTACAGTTGGAATTATTGTAGCAATGAACTTTTAACATCAAATCAAAAGACGTTTTGATGAGGGAGAGCCACAGACATAGATCAAGATAGATACCGCATGTATATGTACTTGGCGTGCCATATCGCGGTCCCAAACGACGAGCAATGCTCGTCTTTCGAAAGTTTGTTCTTTAGTCTGCTATCGGAATCGGATGTCAATCGGAAATTTAAAAATGCCTAAATGCCTAAAAGTGCCGTATTGAGCTGTAGAAATTCAAATAGAAACGTTGGCCTTGATAATGGACACGTTTCTTATCAACGGTACGTCAAAGTGTTCGGAAAAAAGTGATACGCTCGTTTTCATACAAATGGAGCGACATGCGGTATTTATGGGAGAGCCATACATTTCTACGAATTGGTCAGCTCGCCCCCTACCATGGCGTCGCAAAAAATCGCCGTAAAACAATGCTAATGTGTTTCGCTGAGTGCGTAAAGTCACTGGAAATAAAGAGATGTATCCTTGACCATTGTCAAATTTAACTCTCCTGTTAGTAGTGCTAGTAATAGACGAAAAGATAAGTCTATGTTTTAATCTAAAGTATATAAGATTCTAGACTCTGAACCTTTAAGCACTACACAAAATTCCAGAGATATTACATAAGCCATACAGCCAGTAATTTTTTCGGTAAAACATACACTCATTCAAACTCTGCGTTTGCGTATAACTCATCTCTTTCCTGAACGCACAGTAAGACAAATCCCATATTTTTTCCACATATCTTCAGTTATGACACAATAAAACTTATTTTAAAGAGCCCTGAAAAAATATTCCATTATACCACATTTGTGGACAATACAGATGAGTTTTATGACCCCTCAAGCACCCCTAAACCCCTAACTGGGGGTCCACCGTTTATCGGATGACCTCAACGCATTTTATGAGGCATTATTGTCCACTACGGCTATCTGATGCATTTTTAGATTCGATTTTGGGTTAAGACAATTGACTTGGTGCTTGGTACAAGAAAAAGAACATGTTTTTAAGATTTTCTATTTAATATTTTCTATTTGAAGTAATTAGTAAAGCTGCGTAGATATTTTTAGCATATTATAATAATGTTACATATTAAATAACTCGTAGCTAAACTATTCGTAGCGCGATTCATGATTCTACGTTCGCACTAACATGCTACGTTGTAACTTACGTTTCTATTTGTGGCAAAGTAACGCAAAAATTCCTATTATGTTATGCTCTTCTACGTATATTCGTAGCATACGTAAGCTACGTAGCTATTCGTAGAATAAGGTTACTTTTGTAGACAGAAGTATTCGTACCAAAATATTAAGCTACGTGGCTAATGGCTATTTAGTATTTATATTCATTCATTCGACGCTATGTTACATTTTGGATGGTGATTTCCTACCCTAAAATTGAATTATTTAACAATGCCAAGATCTTTATTAAAAGTAAAACGAAAACAATTTATTTTTGATTTGTTTCACTTCTTCTGATAACAAATGAATCGCTAGTTCCTATAAATTGTGTACCAAAAGCAATATTCTCGGCATAATACAGTCGGTCGGATCAGGATAACAGTTTAGTTCTGTATTTCATGGTTGAAACTGTCTGTGGGACATTCCGATAATCTTATTAGATGTTGAATAAACTTTGATGTGTGATAGGACGGCATTGGCAAAATATTTTAATTTTTATTGCAACAAAAAGTAAAGTAAGTACATCATAATCTATCAATAAAAAAAGTTGTCTGTTAGTCCCGCTAAAACTCTAGAACGGCTGAACCTATTTGGCTTATTTTAGTCTTGTATCATATCCGTGGAAGTCCAGGGAAGGTTTATATTAGGAGGGTAGAGATACGAAGTTCACCAGGTCATCTAGTGTTACAATTTGGTTATGGTGACACCTCTTGAAGCTTGGACGCTAAGCAGCTGTCACACAAATGACAACAGCCTTAGTTTACATTTTAGTCACAAACTGATAGGACGACATTGACAGCCTTAGCTTAAACATATTGACAGCCTTAGCTTAAACATATTATATTATTTCAGCCACGCACAAAAAGAATGTTGTTAATCTATAAAGTGCTGAAAGATGTTCATTTTCTTCAACTGCAAAACAATCTAAGACATGGGGTCGCCCCGTCAGTGTGACGCACAATGAGCCCGTCACAATGAGCGTCACAGCGTCACAATGAACGCGTCACAATAAACCGATCTCATGAACCGTTTACGCCTTTTTCATTACAAGGTATTTTCTGATAGCAGTACAACCATCCGTGACAATGCACCATTATTAAGAACCTAATATACCTTATGAGATCCACCCCCGATCGATTTTCAATCTTAACCCCGGGTGATAGAATCGATTTTTAAATAGCGCCCCAAATTATGAATGATAATGAGGGGTTGAAGGAAAATGTACCCTGCTAGTTCGATTTAAGATTGGATTTTCTTTGTTGCTTTTAAATTAAAAGTTATCCAAGAATTTCATTGGGGGTGCAGATATGTTCATATGAATAAAAAGTCTGATCCTGTTTGAAGATATTTGATGTTTGCCTTTTTGTGAAATTTAGAGATTTTTCGCATTTGATTGCATTCTAAAAATCATTAAATGTCAAAAGCAATTATGAATACCAATCTATTTCTACAAGCTTGCGCTTCGTATCAAGATAGTATATCGAAAATTCTCCGATACTGCACCCATAACATGGCGCCCTCCGTATGTATTTATTATTTATCAATTGTATAAATTATTGACCACTGACGCGCGGTTATGGCTGGGGTCACTTTACGACCTCAGTCTTATTGCTTCCTCCAGAATGACCTTAATACATATTTAAACAGTGCGGGGTTTATGAAATGTTTGTCTGGCCGTCTAGTTTTGGTATTTTGATGAATTTTCTGTATGTTTTCCGATCCGATGTATAAAATATGCTTGTTTTAAACCATGCGCTAAAATAAGATATTTTTACCTGCTACATTCGTTTCTTCATCATCTTATCCAAAATAACAATTTATAATAATCATCGTTTACTGTGGATTTTTTAAATTAAAATGAATTTATTTAAATTCATAGTGAATAGTTTCTCAAATTACGCAAATTACTTGTAAAACAAAAAATCGAAATCATCAAAAATAATACCTAATTTCTAGGGGTATTTTTTTACAATTGGTACAACTATACTCGAAACACAAAAAAAAAACTTCTTGTGAGTAATAACTTATAATAGCTGTAATAAAATTTTCACAACTTCACAAAGACTTTCTAATTCCTTATAAAAGTTGGTGTGGAGTGGCAAGTTGCACTATTCTCGTTAAACTCATTAAGACTCCGGACTGTCATTAAGGCCTCGTAAACTTGGCCGAACGACCCGACGGGGATTTTTGTCGTCTCCGCCAAATTACCAACTTGGCACTTCACTTCCCGTTGGCAGTCTAATGTTATGATGTTGAGTATTATGTTCTTACGTCCTTTTGGTTGTTTTAATATATGTCTTAAAATATGTTGGTTACGAAGCACCACTGAGAACAATTTTATGGTCGAAAATATTAAATTAATACACTTGTTTTTCGATTGCATATTGTGATGTAATTTATTTTACTATTTTTGAGGTATTTTATTCTAAGTGTAAGTAATTTCCGACACTGAAACAGGTATGTATTAAAATTATGCAATCAACATCAAGCTTTCGTCTTTAAAAAATAAGATATTGTTAATTTGTTAAAATGATTTCAAACAAACATCCTTACTTACATTTAAACTAGTTCACCGACAGTCGTAAAAACGAATTGGATTTTTCCCGTGACCCCTGAACGAATTTAATTATTGTTTTATGGCGGGGCTCGTCTAATGCTGATGACTTCGCGCCGTGTTTTACCGCCATCATTGAGTGAAGATTTTGGCGAGAAAACATGTGTAGCCTTAAATGAGAAAAAAGTTCACCCTTGGATAATAAAAAGAGCAATTTAACTTGGCTCTTCTGCAATAATTAAAAGGACTTCGTTCGAAAACTTTGTTCACGCAGAAATTCATTAATTGTAGATCATGAAAAGTATTTTTGTGATAAGAACTATCCTGTGTCCGGGGACTCAAAGTATGGCCTAAAATCATCAAAATCAATTAAGCGGTTTAAGCGTGAGAAGGAATAGACAGACAGACACATTACTTATTTTCAATTTTAGAATAGATGATAAAATATTAAAAAATATACAGAAACATAAAATTTAGTATCCTATTTGAATAATTTGGTATATTTCAATTAAGACGAGCCATTAGATATAATGCAAATCATAAAGAGCGCATCGCGAGCATAAGTTAAACATTAGTGAAATGTGACGGAACAAGCAAAGTGTATGCAAATGTTGAACCTTCCTGATTAGATCATAACTGTAACGGTTAACGCGCTATTTAACTTTATTTATTATATTAACTGAGCGAATGTAATAAAATATGACGTTTGAGAATATTTCATAATTTTAAATTACGAACTCTTATTCGCCTTTTTTCTGGCAGAAAGCTGTAAGGTTCGTAAGGGTTGTGTTTCGAAAAATGATATAACAGCTACATTAAAAATTTATCGTCTTGGAAAACCGTTTTAAATCAGTGATAAATATTGATCTACAATGTGCTCCAGTAAACAAATTTAAATAAACATCTTGTAGTGAGAAATAACATCAATAAAACAAAGAAAAGCCTAAGAAAAGTCACTTTATCAGTCTCCAGCAACATATTATCACTGTTGTTCGTTCTGGATGCAGACGAACGTATATGAATAATTGAAAAATTTTAACACTACTTTTAACTTTACTGTTTTCAGAAAAAAGCGAAATATTGTTGGTATTTTTTCACACGGGAGAAATTATGCAAGCTATGATATATTTGATGACTCGAATCGAATTGGCTTTCGATTAAGACACAAATTTAAAGTTGTATCGATTACCAAAAGTTATTTTACTCTAGTTACCAAAATTTACAAAAAGTTTGTTTTTGTGTACACCTACGGCTGCGACAAAGGTTTGCTTAAACCTTATTAAGTAAATAAAAATTATAATCCAAAAACATTTTTAATTATTTATTAATTTTCTACTTACCCTTTACTTTTCCAACAATAACAAAAATACTAGAAACAATGCTTCAAATTGTCCTCTACAGTATTTTTCTCCTATATCGTCACAGGTCTAGTCGACTACCCCCAATAAATAATTTGGTAACATATTAGCATATGTCGATTTATCTTCGGGCCGAAATTATTATTTATAGCTACCAGCCCTAGCCCTTTGGCGAAGGGAGCCCTATCGCTATAAAGTTTTCTTACGCACTAAGCGACTCCGAAAGATAAAAAAGTAAAAATTGCAGAAATTTTATAAGAATAATTCCTCATTTTTTTTAATTCAATCATAAAAATAAAAAATAAGTAGTAAAATTGTCGATATGGTAAATACATAGATTAATTCCGCAAATGTTATTTAAATATCTAAAATATTATATCTATCTGTCAATTTAAAAAAAGCTTGTAAATATTTATCTATAGTACAATTAAAATTATACCATTGACCAAGCCCAACAACATAATCCTATAGAAGGTGTTCAAGGAATTATGAATTTGTAGCCTAGTGTGTACAAACTTTGAAATCCGCTTGTAGACTTCCTTAGCACTGGTGCAGGCGTCAAATATGAAATTTGGCCGGATTAAGGAAATGAAATGGAAGGGTTTAGGCGGTTTATGGCGTTTTGGCCGGAGCGCATCTTATGAGAGGTTTTTCGGGTTTTTGGTTCGCGTAAAAAGTTTTCATTATAGAGGTTTATGATGTTTTAAAATTATCATATAAATCCAAAAGTTTTCGCCATATTTTTTTATTAAAAAGCTAGGTTTTACTCTAATCCTTCTGTCGGGGATTCTTGGAAATGTTATTGTATTCTATTGTTGTCGCGATCACCGGTGCTCGTATGGGGCTTGATGGGTTATTACTTATTAATTATTATCCATTATTAATTCACGACGTAAGATACAATAAAGCGTGTATTACTCGTAACGCTTCAACTCCCGTAACAGTGCGTCCACATTTGTATCATTTGCGCGATCAGATCTCCGATCAGATCTCCGTCGCGATCATCGCGCCGTATCAAGTATGCGTGTCATAGTGTGGACGCCTATTAAATCATTCTGCCGATCATGCGAGTATTTGATGCGGTTAATAGCGATCGGGGCGTATCATGATACGCGTATCATTTTGACACGCTTCGATGATACGCGACGGAGATCTGATCGGAGATCTGATCGCGCAAATGATACAAATGTGGACGCACCGTAAGGCCCAAGTGGGCCGCGATAACAATTGAAAGGCTATCGTGTCTCGTTTTGCCGCGATCGAAGGAATTGTTAATCCGTAAATGTAACTCCAAATAACGCCAAATTAGAAATACGAATTTTCAGTTGCCAACGTTATCATTGATGTGTATATCAACGTATACTTATAATTTGTGATATCACCCCATATTGAGTTATTGTCAGGGAATCGAGTCCTAATAACATTTCGTATATTAACTTATTACAATGCTGCAAGACACTGTCGCATGGGATTAGATTTGTATCGGAGTTTGATGTCTCTGCAACATTAGCATTATCCAATCTACCCCACCTTTGCCCTCGCGGGGGCTTTGTTTGTGTTATTTTTAGCAAATCTCGCATATTTGTAAGATGGCGTATTTATGTAAATTGGCGGCCGTTTGGATCAGACATGACAGCTTGTATTTTGTACATTTATGGATGCTTTATTTTCTAAGCATTCATTACCCGCAACTCCACTTATATTTAACTTGATTAGTAATTACTTAATTAAATCTATCAATTAAATAGACGGTTCAAAATTAAACTTATTTGTATAACTGTCCGTGAATTTATAATGTCGTTTATTTTATCTGTAGTCGGTAAAGAGAGTGTCACTTTATATTTCGTAAAATTGTGTAATATGAAAATACTGTGTTGAATATATTATTACTATGTAACTCTTTCGCTTAAAAAAAAAATGGTACCTTAAAATAATTTATAAATGTGTAAAGAAAAATGTATTTTTCTTTATTTGCATTTTGCCGCCATTTAGATGATTATTTGACAGATCCTTCTGCTCTACGACTTCTATGTAATCTATGAAAAGAAAAGATGGCCGAATGGACTAAAAACTAAAAAGTATTATCATTGATTTCGGCGATTGTTAATTTAATAACACTAAATGTCGTTTCTTTGTTTTTTCCAGGTAAGATTTTGTTATAATTTAAATGTAATAATTAAAGCTTTATGTTATGTGGATCCACATATTTTGATTAAAATACAAACTTTGTTTTTTCCAGAAACCCAATTGTGTTATTATTTACTACGTAATCGTCGAAAATCCTAAGAAATAACCTTATAAAACGACATTTATTGTCAAGAAAAGAAAATATGGAAAGATTGAAATTCGCATTCCAAGTAAAACCAACATCAGACGGAAAGTCGAACCACATTGCCATAACCTCAATCAGTACACAAGATGACAAGATTTTTCTAATTCCTGAAGAATATCAAGCAGTCTCACTCCACAAACATATACAAGCCAGTAAAACCTTTAGTACAGTGAAAAATACACTGAAAAAAAGACACCAATCCAGAAATGTCTGGATAAAAACTACGGAGGACATTTTAAAAACTTATGTGGATGAGGATAACAATATGATTTTCCAGGACCAATTTCTCCAGGAGATAAGTCAAGAACAATTTGCTAAAACCAATACAAAAGTAACAGAAGTCGACCCAATTGAAAAGATTTTGGAAAAATTGATTGAAAGTCAAGAAAGAAGAGAAAAACAAAGTATGAAAAAACTGGCTGACAAATTCGTTATTGAAAAGTTTGATGGACGAAATACAATTGGTGCATCATATTGGATGGAGACATTTGAAAAGGAATGTGAAAGGTCTATTCCAAACCTTTACGAAGATGAAAAAATTGAAATTTTCAGATTATTTCTTGAAAAATCTTGCACAGATTGGTATGCCGCCATGATGATTAAACATAGCTTACAATCAGAGTGGTCTGAATGGAAATCAAGATTTTTACAAACCTATGCCATTAAAGGTTGGTCAACAAGCAAGTATGCATTGTCTTTTAAGTATCAATCAGGCTCTTTGTTGGACTATGCTGTAAGAAAAGAAAAACTATTGTTAGAAGTAAGAAAAACAATTGATGAAGGGACATTAATTGATATAATAGCTGCGGGCTTGCCAGACTTTATAACAGACAGAATTAACGAGGAGGAAGTTGTGTATGTAAAAGATTTATTCAATGAACTAAAAAAGTTTGAGCATCTAGTTTTAAAAAGAAGAATTTTCAAAAAGAGAGAAGATACTAAACCAAATATAATAAAAGAAAAGTGTAGCATTTGTGAAAAATTAAAAAAGGTGTACGTTACCACTCGGAAGATTTATGTTGGTTTAATCCTAAGATAAATAATGAAAAGGATAAAAAGCAAATAAAACTCATCAATAATTCAGAGCTAGAATATGAATTACAGTGTGAAGATCAAAAAAACTAACTGTGCCGCCATTAATTAAAGTAAAATTAGTTCTTAATAACAATATTGAGATATTTGGAATCTACGACTCTGGTTCTAGTGTATCATTGATCAATTCAAAGTTATTAAAGATAAATAATAAAGATCCTAACTTTAGTAACAATGCTAATTTGAAAACAATTAATGGCGTTAAAAAAGCGAACGGCATAATCAAAGTTAATATAAACATTTTTGATATGAAAAAGGAAATGAATGTTTTTGTGATAGACAGAAAGAATTTTGACTATGACTTTTTAATAGGACTAGACTGCATAAAAGAATTTTACTTGTGTCAAGATGAAAATTTTAAAGTACATCAGAAACTGCCTGGTTCTAAAATTCAACGGTTTTTTTGAAGAAAAAAATAATTCAAATATAATACATTTTTAATGAACACTTATGTGAAGAAAACTTTCAAATTTATATAAGGGAAAAGACCCAATGCTAGACACTGAACTAATATAATAGATGACACTTATGACAAAAATACCATAAAATAAGAATTACTCTAATTATTTCTCACCACTGTAAATTTTATAAGCTTCTCAAGCTATCTGTTGAATTGAAAAAATATATTAGAGAAGCCTTCGGGAACAAAATTTTAAAATGGGATCAGTTTTCGTAAATAATATGACCGCGTCAACACGCGCTCGGCAATTTCTTAGCAAATAGGTTAAGGAAGGCGAAATTTTGCACGTAAGTTTTGAATACATCTTTCATTTTCACAAGATTTCATTGGATTAATGGTCATGTTGTATACACTAATTAATGTTTATTTAAGATTTTTTATCCATTTTCCCTAACAATATAAAGGATGTCTACTATTAGTTCTTGAAAATGTAAAAAACCTAATAGATGACATGGATCTCATCTTTGAGTTTTTCAATACATAATAAAGTTATTTTGTACTTTATTCTACTGCAAAAATCATCACTATTCTCTGAAAATATAATTCTATTAACAACCTAAGGACTTAGAACTACTGCACCTAAAAATGGACATGGTGTCTAATATTAGACCTTGTACTGATCTAAAAATCGATTGCTTTAGTTTTTTAGCAGTAAAAAGAAGAAAAAGTAGAGCTGAAAAAGAAAGAAGAAAAAAGAAGAGGCAAAAAAAGCATAGAGACTAAAGACTGAAAATAAATTTGCTAGGAAAAAAATATGAAAAATAAAAATAAAAGGAAAGATAGTTTCAGCATGGAAGAAGAATGAATAGAATCTGGAGACAACGTTACTATGACGAAGTAAATGAAATCTTTTGAAAAATGGCAAATAAAGACCTAATAATAGGAAAAATGTAAAATGTCATGTAATGTTCTATGTCAACTATTAGTTCATATTGGTGTCTACTATTAGTGATGTTCGTTTTTTGTGATGTCATCTATTAGTACTTATGACTAAGTTTACAAAAAGACCAATAATATATTTTTTAATTGATTTGTCAGAGAATAATTGTAATAGTTTTATTTTGTAAGAGTTACTGAAGACATGGAAGAAGTTATCAATCCTTTATTTTCATAAATATATATTTTATAACATTCAAATGTTTCATGTTTCCTTAAAGTGTCTGCCATTAGGTATTTTCCCTTAAATCATCTTGATTTCAAGGATCAAGCACAGATTGAGGAGTTGATATCAAAATATAAATCTGTATTTGCAAAAAATAAATATGACATAGGAAGAGCAACGGGTTATGAGGCACACATTGATTTACAAGTGGAAAAATATTGCAACAAAAGACCATATCGTTGCACTATTCAAGATAAGAAGGAAATAGAAAAACAGGTTGCAAAGTTATTGGAAAAAAATATAATCGAGGAATCATATAGCCCTTTTTCAGCACCTGTTACACTAGCTTACAAAAGAGATCAAAATAAAAAGTCCAGATTATGCATAGATTTCCGAGAACTTAATAAGATAGTTGTTCCGCAATCGCAACCATTCCCTCTTATTGAAGACCTTATAGTGAAAACAAGAGACTGCAAATTTTTCTCTACGCTAGATTTGAACTCCGCTTTTTGGTCCATACCATTGCGTGTTACTGACAGATACAAAACTGCATTCGTCACACAGGGCCACTACCAATGGACCTGTTTGCCGTTCGGTCTAAAGACAGCACCAGCCATTTTTCAAAGAATAATGTGTAACATTATACGAAAAAATAAGCTAGGAGAATTTGCAGTAAGTTTCATAGACGACTTATTAGTATTTTCAAAAACATTTTTAGACCATATAAGACACCTAAAACAATTATTTGAAGCCATAAAAAATGGATGCCTGAAACTCAAATTTTCTAAATGAATGTTTGCAGCACAATCAGTCAAATACTTGGGTCATATAATACAGAATAACTCAGTCAGACCACTGAAGGATAATTTGATATCAATATAAAATTTCCCAATTCCAAAAACACAGAAACAGGTAAGACAATTTTTAGGGAAAATAAACTTTTACCATAAGTATGTGCCAAATTTAGCAATAAAACTAGAGCCTTTGCATAATCTTTTAAGAAAAAGACACATATTTAACTGGACTGAAAAATGTCAACAGTCATTCGATGAAATGAAACAAATTTTATGTTCTCAACCAATATTAACAATCTTTGATCCTAATCTGCTTATTCACATATATACAGATGCCAGTATACAGGGACTGGGAGCAGTCTTGAAGCAGCCACAAGACAATAATGAAGAAAAACCTGTTGCGTACTTCTCCAAAAAGCTAAATGAAGTTCAAAAAAGGAAGAAAGCAATTTATCTGGAATGCCTAGCGATTAAGGAATGTGTTAAGTATTGGCAGCATTTATTGATAGGTAGAAAATTTACTGTATTTACTGACCACAAACCGTTAGAAACTATGAACATTAAATCATGGACAGATGAGGAATTGGGTGAACTTACATTCTATCTGTCACAATATGATTTCCAAATTAAGTACTCGCCCGGCAGATATAACATTGAAGCTGATTGTCTGAGTAGAACAGAAACCCTGTCCTTGAACCAAATGAAAATCAAGATGAACAATTAAAAATAGTAAACACAATAAAACTACAAGAAATCTTAGAAGATCAAGAAAAAAAATGAAAATATACAGTGTAAGAAAGATAAATTAATATCAAAAGACAACATTTATTATAAGAGAGTAAAGAACAAAGACAAAATAATTTTATCTGAAAAATTTAGCATACAATTCATAAATGAAATACATAAAGACATGGGTCACTTAGGAATTAGGCAGATGCAAAGTATGATTAGTTCATTGTATACAGCGGAGAACATCACAAGGAACATAAAAAGAATTTGTGAAAATTGCTTAGTGTGTATAAAAAACAAATCAAGAGGACAGAACTAATATGGATTAATGTCACATTTGGGACCTGCCACAAAACCGTTTCAAATATGTTTTATTGATACAATTGGAGGCTTTGGAGGTACACGGTCGACGAAGAAGTATTTACATCTGCTAGTGGACCATTTTACTAGGTATGCATATATTTTAACTTCAAGTACACAAAACTCAAATGATTTCATTAAACTCATAAAAAACTGTGGCGAAATTCATAATATTGAATTGATTCTATCGGATCAGTATCCAGGTATTAATTCTAAAGAATTTAAAGGATTTTTGGACCAGGAAAATATCTGTATAATCTTTACAGCAGTTAACTCGCCTTACTCAAATGGTCTAAATGAAAGACTTAATCAGACATTAGTCAACAAAATCCGATGCAAAGCAAATGAAAATGTTAAAAAAGTTGCATGGACAACCATTGCTCAAAACTGAGTAAAAAACTATAATGAGACGAAACACTCGGTTACTGGATATGCTCCAAAGTACCTACTATATGGCACAGATGTATGTCTTTTGCCGAATGAGATGAAGCTGAAAAAGACTGAGAATGATTTAATAAAAGACAGGCAAAAAGCTTTAGAATACACAATAAAATCACATAATTACAACAAAGAAATCTATGATAAGAATCGAATATGCATAGACTTTAAAGTTGGTGATATTGTCTTTGTGGAGAATGGTAACAGACTTAATAGAAGAAAACTGGATGAATTGAAACTCGGACCTTATCAAATTATAGAAAAAATATCAAATACAATCTACAAGATAAATACTGATCATAAGAAATCGGAGTAAATTTTTTTTCACATCTCGAAACTAACCCCAGCTCCTGATGGCAACTAGTCTGAGAGTTTGCGTGACTAAATTTTCTTTTGGGGGGGGGAGATGTAAAGAAAAATGTATTTTTCTTTATTTGCATTTTGCCGCCATTTAGATGATTATTTGACAGATCCTTCTGCTCTACGACTTCTATGTAATCTATGAAAAGAAAAGATGGCCGAATGGACTAAAAACTAAAAAGTATTATCATTGATTTCGGCGATTGTTAATTTAATAACACTAAATGTCGTTTCTTTGTTTTTTCCAGGTAAGATTTTGTTATAATTTAAATGTAATAATTAAAGCTTTATGTTATTTGGATCCACATATTTTGATTAAAATAAAAACTTTGTTTTTTTCAGAAACCCAATTGTGTTATTATTTACTACGTAATCGTCGAAAATCCTAAGAAATAACCTTATAAATGTAGTAAATTATAAAAGCCAGTGTACACTGTATGACAAATCGCAGACAATTAGCGCTGACGTTCATCAAGACAAGGGGTTGATCACCTTGGTGCCCTCCTTGATGAATAACATTAGCGACAAGACGTTTTGATTAATTGCTGCACGTTTTTATAAATATTTGCTAAATATTTAATTTGTATAAAGAGGGGTGGATTATTCCTGTCGACTTTTGAATTGCTTAGGAATTTATTGCGAGCTGTAAACTATAATACCTACTTCTTATAAAATATAAACCTTAATAAATACAACGAGTAGGTATCTATACAAGGATTGTTGTCTTTATCGGGCATGTTGAGAACGTTACATGCTAGAAAAATACAACTAATTTCAAATAGACGCGATGTAAATATTTTTATTACTAAGAAGGTTAATACATATTTAATATTGATACTAAGCATTATCTTATATCTTTAAACGAGCAATTCTTGTATATATATATATATATATATATATATATATATATATATATATATATATATATATATATATATATATATATATATATATATATATACATAATTGGAATCTCGGAATCGGCTCCAACGATTTTCATGAAATTTAGTATATAGGGGGTTTCGGGGGCGATAAATCGATCTAGCTAGGAATTATTTTCATAAAATGTCATTTTATGTGTGTTTTTTGAATGTTTTGAATACCGAGCGAAGCTCGGTCATATAGCTAGTGTTTTACTTATTCGAATACATGCTTTAATTATTAATACCTCGATCGTGGGATCGAGATAATAAACACAATAGATTTTCAATGGTTATGCGGTAGCCGGGTGCCGCTTGGGGATTGATGGGCTATAAGCATAAAAATTCTGTTTAAAATCATTTATTTCATTGATTATATTCTAAAATTGATAATGATAATGTCACCAGTGAATACAGATATACAACATTAATGTACAAAAAATACCTCAAATCCTAAACATAGCCAGCCAAAAAAAACAGACAATAACTTAACATCCTAGCAACCCTTTGAAAACAGTAGCTTGAGTGTCAAAGACGCCGCCTGCCATCCGTCAGGGGGTAGACACTTAATCAAAGTATCACAATATGACTGCTATAATAGCTGATGAATATTTATAGGGAATCTGCCGCGGCGACATTCGAGACGGTGTGCCCTCACCTTTATAATTGTTTTTTTGACGCGACCTCGAGTGACACGGAGAAATGTTTTTGTTGAAAATGTTAGAGATATTCGAAGAATGATTTTGTTTTGGTGTGAAATTATAGTGACTGTGGTCTAACTAAAACCGAACTTCATAAACGAATCAGTTTTGTGACTCGTCTTGTATTTTTGGCTAAGTAAATATTTATTTGCAAGCAATTTTAGAAAAGGCTTTTGAATATTTATCTTATTCGGTGTGGCCTGTGTGTATTAATAATTTTTTTTGTAAAAAATAAGTTGAGAATATACACCATATTTTGCAAACTTATTATATTTGGTACAGTAAATATTCGTTTTTTGACATCATTCTAATTTCAAAAACTTGGTAGGTAAGTACTTACTTTTTGTGCAAGTACCTTTATAATTTATTTACGTAAATACTAAATACACATCATAAAATGTGACCGTAAAAATGTAATTACATTAATTACAATTCGTTTGATTATAATCAAACGAATTTGCAATCAGCCAAATATTATTTTCTAGATACGATAGAAGCACATATTTTAGCACATGGTATTATAAATAGAGCATTGCAAACATATTCTAATTTAAAATATTTTGATTAATAAAATAATTTCGTATGTCCATTTCATAAAACAAACAACAAATACGAATTAGCGTAACAACAAATGTCCAAATCCGGGTTTAATATCGCCGGTCATCCGGCCCGGATCAATTCCTAAGCCCCGGACTAATAGCCGAAGGGACACTATAATCGGATGTGCAATAAGCAACCTTATGCCCCGGCAATAGAGGTGCAACGAGGGGTTCCGGATAGTGACGTTGTAAAAGCATTCCTGTGTAAGATTATGATATTAGGACATTACTCTGCTGAGATGTGGACGAAGTGACGTTTTTATGATTTACCAATTTTTCAATGAGTTCCAGCTAGTAAGGAGAAATGTGTGTAAGAAGCCATAATATACTCGTATAATTCTCACAATGGTATCGCCACGGTATGGCGAACCGCGAAGGCCGCTATAAGTAATAAAAGAAGACGAAAAAAGACGAAGGTTATAGGACGAAGGATAATATTATTATTTTATAATACCGAATTTGATAATTTAAATCATCCAAACTGATATAAATGCGAAAATGTGTCTGTCTATCTGTTACCTCTTCACGCCCAAACCACTGAATGATTTTGTCAAAATTTGCCCTGGAGATACTTTAAGTTCCGAAAAATAATATAATATGATACTTTCAATCCCAGAAAAACATTACGGTTCCCGCGCGATAAACACATTTTTGCGGAACGTTATCTAGTAATATTATATTTCAGAAAAACAACTGCTTTCACCAGTTTATAAAGTTCTAAAATACAATCTAAGTACAATCGCGAAGAATTTAAATAAGGTCCAATTAATTGAACAAAAGAAGTAACGGAGTTTTCTTATTAAGAGCAAATAAATTATGTTCCCTACTAATTGGGGGCTTTCACATTTTTCCGCCAGCATTTATGCAAAACACTCGGCAAATTAAAAAGAAAAATGCAGTTGGCATCCATTTTAATTATAATTGAAGAAGTAGGTATATGGATAAGACTTTGAGAAGATTATTCTTGGTTGAAATCTTTAGTTAAAAAGTTTTTTGATTGAAATGAATTTATATCGGTAATCGGACACCAAATGCAGTAAATCTGATTTACATTTTTTTATACATAATAATATTGTGAGCTCTGATTTTAGGGCATTACATAGTGATGGGTTACTTAGCTTTGTTGTACATTCATTATATTTAAGAGAACTAGATAATAATTATATTATGTTATAATTGTTTCCTAATTTCAGTTTTTACAGATTACGTTAAGGCCAACTTAATCTTTAAGATGTATGGCCCTTATAAATTAAGAATTAAAAAAAAGTTTTTTGATTGATTTTGGTAGTGTTTGTTTTGTTATAAAATTTATCGTCATATTATGGAAAAATAATGAAATTGAGACTTGCATGTGTAGAGATACATGAATGACAAAACACATTTTTTTAGTTTTATTATAAGTTGCAAAAATGTGTCCGTCTGTTTATATGTCAGACTATCTGTTGCCTTTTTAGGCTAAACCCTGAACTGTAATGAAATAAAATGAAATTCAGTGTAGAACTGTAAAAACTTTGTTATCGCGAAACCAGATAGTATTGGATCGTTTTGAATCCATAAATATTTATAAAAATTGTACGGTTCTCCATAAACTTATTTCAGCGCTATAAAGTTGTGAGCATCATCTATCTAGTAAAGAATTAAGTACGCCAAAAAGTAAATTAAAAGTCAGTAACAACATTGTAACATTTTAGAACGAATCAAAAAGTTAAACGACGTACGGCACGTAATCACGCTATTTTGAAATGTACAATAAAAACTTCTGTGATGTGATCCTGAGCAAAAGTTTGATGGAAATTTTATAATTTCCGTGTGCGAGTACTTTATGTGTAAAAGTAATAAAAAATGTAATTAAAAATTTTTAAAAGAATATGGTCTTATCCATGAAATCTTTCTATGAATTTGCATGATTGTTACTTGTTAGTATCAAACGCTATACAAATCTAGATTATAAATAAAATTTTATACACAAACTAGACGAAAAAATTATTAAAAATACTAGTCCTAAACAGAAAAATCTGTTGTAGCATAATATTATAATTATTGTTTAATTTTAAATACAGAGACAACTTAAGTTACAAAGTTTATTGACGACAAAAATTCTAATACTTTAATGGTCCATGGCTTCTTGTTACGACAATTTAATGATATAATTTGCAGCAGGTGTAAAAAGTCAATTATTGAAAATGCTCACAAATGATATCATCCGTACAACGCTATTAAATGCAAGCGAAACCGCCATCTTAAAATTATCAACGCAATTGTGTATGCGACTGTACTTGTAATTTGTGAATTTGTGACATTCTGACATGTGACTTTTGTAACGTGCAAGATAATGACAAACATACAATATAATATCGTATGTAATTTTTTTTATTAGTAAGCAGGGGTAACTTCGAATTTTCAATAGAACATATTAAATAAAATGAATAATCGGCCAAGTGCGAGTCGGACTCGCGCACGAATGGTTCCGTACCATAATAGAGCAAAATTAGGCCAAAAATTGTGTTTCTTGTATGGGAGCCCCCTTTAATTTTTATTTTATTTTAATATCATTATTAAATATTAAATTACACATATTAACTAAAGACTTTGATAAAAATTCAAGTACCTACCTGTTGCCATTATTGATATAGAGCAAAAAAGGCCAAATAAATCACGTTTGTTGTATGGGAGCCCCCCTTAAATAATAATTTTAATTTGTTTTTAGTATTTGTTCTTATAGCGGCAACAGATATACACAATCTGTGAAAATTTCAGAAGTCTAGCTATAGCGGTTCTTGAGTTACAGCCTGGAGACAGACGGACAGACGGACAGACATCGAAGTCTCAGTAACAGGGTTCCGTTTTTACCCTTTGGGTACAGAACCCTAATAAACAATAAATCCAATTATTATCCATATTATCGCTTTCTTTAATTTAATTTATTTATATAATCTACATACATTGTTAGGTATTTTATACAAGTTGGGTTTGTCTAACATTACTTTTTCTTCTACATCTCCGCGTAGTCTTATCTGGAATAATAAATGTGCAAAAGCAATTGTCTTGTACAATTAATGGCGGTTTATTGAAATGGCCAGCCCGAGATAAGCTATCGGTCTCATTATTCACAGATGTATACTATTAGCACAAATTAGGAGTAAGAAACCAATCTGATTAACTAACTATAATATAGTTTTGTACAAGAATATGTTACACTAGATAACGTCCGCGACTCTATTGTGCTAAAATTCGTTTATCACGCAGAACCGTACATTATTCCGGGATAAAAAGTATCCTATGTCCTTTCCCGGGACTCAAAGTATTCCCCTACCAAATTTCAGCAAAACCGGTTCACTGGTTATGGGCGTGCAGAATAATAATTATTTTCTGCAGAATATATATTTTGGACTAGAGAATGTGGTTTTTTAGGGTTCCGTACCCAAACGGTTAAAACGGGACCCTATTACTAAGACTTCGTTGTCTGTCCGTCTCTCTGTCTCCAGGCTGTATCTCAAGAACCTCTATAGCTAGACTTCTGAAATTCTTACAGATTGTGTATATCTATTGCCGCTATAACAACAAATACTGAAAACAAAATAGAATTAATATTTAAGGGGGGCTCCCATACAACAAACGTGATTTTTTGAGCCTTTTTCGCTCTATATCAATAATGGCAAGAGGTAGGCACTTGAATTTTTCACACATTCTTTTGTTATATGTGTACTTTTATATTTTATTACCTCTACGATAATAATATTAAAATAAAATAAAAATTTAAGGGGGGCTCCCATACAAAAAATACAATTTTTAGCCTATTTTTGCTCTGTATTGGTACGGAACCCTTCGTGCGCGAGTCCGACTCGCACTTGGCCGATTATTAGTAATTATTGTTTGTAAAATCCATCTAAGGCATTAACTAAAATAAAAAGCCTAGAAAGAATGTGAAAAAAAACTACCACCCTATAATAATATCATAAGAAACAGGTAATCTTATGTAATTACTAACTTGACACTGTAGATGACATACAAATTATCTATTTACAACCTATTCATTGTATAATTATCTAATTCCATTTTTACTATCTAGAAATAACTGAGTAATTGTGCTAACACCTGCAGTAGTTTTAATAGTTTCATTAATAGATGGCGTTGTAAGAATTTAAACGCGCGCTATCATTTTTAGGGTTCCGTACCCAAAGGGTAAAAACGGGACCCTATTATTTTTACACGGAAGAATACATGGAAATAATACAAAAATATAAACTAGGTTATTTTGCCTTTTTGTTTTTATTTTAAGGTGTTGCAGTCGTTAGTAATATTATTTTACATAAATAAAGATATAAATTATCTTTCAAATTGCCAATAGATAATAATATTGTAGTGATATCTAGTATTTTAAAGAAACAGCTTAGTTCAGTCTCTATACTCTCTAAACTTCAGTAGTTATTTTATTTTAGGATTTTTTTCAAATAATACGGCACTCTGTGGATTATTGTACCATTTCAAAATGTCGGTATGTCGGTCTGTGTGTCCACAATGGCGTCTTTCATATGCAAATGGCGAGGGAACTTTTATTTTCTCCTTCTTTATGCACTTCTACTGCTTTATTAAATATTTGTGAGCCGTAAGCGGTCGCGAGTTCGAATATGTTATGGCTATATTTTTAGAGCACCTGGGTTCATTTAAATCTAGATTCTGCAATTTTCAGACTCTCTTGGCCATTTTAAATATTATGCAGTTTAGTAATACATAAAAATATCTAACCAATATAATATTGGACCCATGCAAGCTGAATTGAGATACATGTCACTAGTAAAGAAAACTACGTATCTAAATACTATCAAGAAAATTGCTACTTGAAATTCCTAATCATAAAATAGCTTCAGAGCCTCTGAATTATTTTCACACACACAATACATAAGTACAAGTGAAGTTTCACTTGTATGTATTGTGTGTGTGACAGTTCTGCAGTAGTTGCGGTCACTTCCAAATATTTTCCAGCATTTGAAAGGCAATTTAAGTAAAACTTAGTAAAAATTACAGTCAGATGAATGATAAAAGGTAACCTTTAGCTGAAATATCTTTACTGTGTACGATACGAGCTCATTTACGAAACCCATTTCGGTCGTTCAGGTGATTTTTCACGGAAAACCTCGTAACTCCTAAACTAGCAACTAGTACCCCGGTCACGTTCCCGTAGGAGCGAGAGAGATAGAAGATAGAAAGAGATGGAGCTATAAATCACGTTAATTAATGTTATATTTTGAGAGTAGTTTATTGGAATTTGTGTTTTGTGATGTAAAAAAAGTTGAATAGAATATTTTTTAATAACTTACTCCTAGGCAAATAACATGTAAGTACTCTATTTTAATGCCTTTAAATCAGAGATATTTAATGATTGCTTTACTTTAATTTAATTATTCTAATGCTAGAATAATTTATGTATGTATTATAACTTAATTTTGTCTGCAACTTCTTTACGCGGGTCCTGAAAGAATTGATCTTATCTTACCAGATTTTCCGTTTAAATTGGTAAACAAATAACTGAAAAGCCTTTTAAAAATCAGATCAGATTCCTAGTCAACTTTAAAACCTAATGTTTTGAATTGTAACTTTAAAACTAAGTAAAGACCTATTAATAGAAACAAGAGAAACTAGATCTTAAAGCCTACATTAATCGATGTATCGGATGCAAATCGAATGGAACAAAATAAGGAATCATGTATCGATTGCGATCTGATTATTGTCCCTTACTAGGTACACGTAATTACTACATTGTACGTTCGTTTGGAGTTAATTTACCTTTAGTTTTATTATAATGACCCTTATTTTGATAGCATAAGGCCCAGTCAGAGGCGAAATAACTGTGGACAGTAAGGATATTCAAGGTTGGTATAATGAGGCAAGTTATGATGGAAGATATATCGATTTCCTGCTTTTAAAAGGCTTACAATAATAATACCTATATATTGTTTTATTGTTTTTTTTTAATTTTGAATTTTTGAGTCTTACGTTTCGGATCAAAAACAAAAATTCGTAGAATCTTCTGGCAAACTCGTCGCATTAAAATCCCATATGGCTTACCAAATAATTCGGTTTTGTTTGTTTGTGCCCCAATTTACATATGTGCTGAGGTGCTGCCCTCTATGGGAGTATCCCAACCTTCTTTCCCATTTAGACACTATTTTAAAAAACACAATTATGAATATTTTCAACTGCCGAATTTCTGACACCTCCTGGGCCCAAGCTACTCTCCCGACTTGTTTCGGTGGCTTGGGTCTTAGAAGTGTGTCCAGCGTGTCTCTTCCCGCCTTCCTTTCTTCAGCTCACAGCATCCATCCTCTCTTTATTAAAATCATCACCAATTCTTTTGGAAACACAGGCATTGAATCACTAGCTGAGGCGATCGATGCTTGGAAACGTGTTTGTCCTAGTGACGTTCCTGTCAACCCCAAGTCCCCAACATCCAAAAGAATTGGGATGAACCCCTTATAAAATTGGCACAATCAGAGATCCTAAATTCATCGTCCACTACAGATCGCGCGCGTCTCCTAGCGTCCGCTGAGCCGGAATCAGGCTACTGGCTCCAGGCAAACCCATCATCCAATACCGGAACATTCTTAGACAACCATAGATTCAATTTATGTGTCAGTTTGCGACTAGGAGCCAATATCAGCGAACCCCACCGCTGCCACTGCGGCGCCGCAGTAGACCGCCAGGGTCACCACGGACTGTCTTGTCGACGCAGCTTATAATGGCACACTATTAGGAGATTTGGCTAATATTACCTTTATTCTTACAATTTGGTTGGGTAAACGTTAATAACTCTAATTTATACGGCAACTATAAGGCTTCGAAATATGTTAATCTTATAGTGGCTATTTACATTGCTTTTTAGCCTTATAATATTCAAAGACATAAAAGCTTTTAATATGGTCAATTATCCTTATAAAAGTAATGCACAAGGTAACTAATAATGCTTTTAACTTATAGGGGCATTTAATAAGACATCTATCCAACAAACGAATGCTAACATTTTATATGACCTTAACAAGGATGAAAGCAATCCACATATCCTTAAACAGTGATTATAAAGATATTATTCTCTTTAAGGTTACATTAAAATGCTTTACATAACTATATTCGCCATTTTAAACGTACAACAGATTGTGTGAATTTCTTGCGGAGCGGAATGATTGGCCAAGTGCGAGTCGGACCTGTGCACGAAGGGTTCCGTACTTTCATAGAACAAAAAAAGGCCAATTTTTTTAAGTTTTTAGGCCTTTGTGTAAATTAATTCAGGTGCCTACCTGTTACCATTATTGACAAGCAATAAAAGCGAAAAAAACATGTTTGCTGTATAGGAGCCCCCTAAGATATCATATGTATTAATTTTATTTTGTTTTATGTATTTGTTGTTATAGTGGCAATAAATGCATACAATCCCGACAAATTTCAAAATTGTAGCTATTGCGGTTCTTGAAATACCGCCTGGAGACAGACAGATAGACAGACAGGCGGACAGATAACGAAGTCTTAGTAATAGGGTCCCGTTTTACCCTTTGGGTACGGAGCCCTAAGAAGGGATTCAAAACTGTGGAAGAAGTTGAAAAGGAGCGATGGTTACAGAAGAAAAGTAAAAAATAAAACAATTAATTTGATAATCACGTATTTTTAATAATATTTCAAACTTTAAATTAGTGCGCAAATGTGAGCTAAAGTATCCTTATAAAGAGGTCTCTTTCGGCCAACCCAACTACAGTGGGAAAAAAAAAAAATAGCTAGGTGCGATTTTGTTAGTGTGAAAGGAACCCTAACGATATGTAAAATGGCGATATCATAAGAAACAATTGATGCCGTTATAAAGTCTTTACTCTCATAGACTCCTTTAATAGACGATGTGTGAATCCTGTTGTTCTTTTAAAAGCACTGTATATAACTTGACTAAATAATTAATGACGTTTTTAGCACAAAAACAGCTTAAATTCAAGGGCGAGTTGATACCAATACACACGGCGTATCACATTTTATCATGGATTTTAATTCCCATACACTTTTCACTATCAACGAGCACTAAATCAGGTAAATAAACTATACATAAAATAATGCCTTATCGTTTACTTGACAGTAAAATGGCTGACGTTACTATTTCTTGTCCAAGCTGTTGCGAAAATGTAAATCACTTATGACGGCAAAAAGGGCAAACGGAGTTTAACTCCCTTGTATCGGACAATAATATAACACGTATAAGGGTGATCGCCCATATTAACGCTTTCTATATGTTTTTTATAAGTTGAAGTACCTTGTTCTTGGTCATTATATAACACGTATAAGGAAAAAAGCGGACGATAAAGCAACTATAAGGAGGGTATAAGGTTATTATCCTTATAAATTGTGCCCAAATGCACCCTTATTAGCGATAATACGACTTCTATAAGAATATTATTTTTGGCTATATAAGCCACTACAAGATCAATTTTTGTTAGTCGGGGGCCCTTGCCTCCGTCAACGTGCCGGCCACTCTCGAGCCGAACGGTATCGCACGTGACGACGGCAAAAGGCCCGACGGTATGACGCTCGTTCCGTGGAGCCGCGGGAGGCCTCTTGTTTGGGACGCCACCTGCGTGGACACGCTAGCGGCGCGGCGTCGCATGTGACGGCCACAACAAGGGAAGCGGGAGCTGCGGCGGCACAAACAGAGACAAACAAAAGAAGAAAATATTAAGCACTGGGGAATGATTACATTTTTGTACCTTTCGGGGTTGAAACCCTGGGTCCGTGGGGCCCTGGTGCCAAACAAATGTTCAGAGAGTTATCCCAAAAACTGGCTGAGAAAACTAACGATCCCAGAGCTGGCGCTTACCTCGGCCAACGTATCAGTCTTGCGATACAGCGAGGTAATGCTGCCAGCCTCTTGGGTACATTGCCCGCAGCCTCTGACATAGATTTAGTTTTTTATATATAGTCCTTGTTTTATATTTTAGCATTATTTATAGTAATTATTATAATATCTTTATAATTTTGTATAATATAATTATTATTAGTTTTATAAAATAAGACAATTGTAATTAATAAAGATTATTTCATTTGGAATTTAAATTATGTAAACTTTAGTTACTAACTTCTTCAGGTACAAATTGCTAGGCCGATTTCGCTGAAATTTAGTATGGAGACACTTTGAGTCCCGGGTAAGGACATAGGATTAGGCCCGTGGGCGGTTGATCGGGGGATCACCGCCCGCACGAAGGGCCCCGAGAAGAAAGCTCCCTAGATGCCCGGGGAGCTCTCGGTGAAGAAAGTCGGCGGCAGAACACCAGCCGCCGCACCGGAGATGTGCCGGACGCGGCAAGCGCCGTGAGGACGCGGAGTTCGACAACAGAGGGCCCTTATCCCACGGCTGGAAGGAGGGCATGGGGGGGTTTTAGTGGGTACACCTCTTGTAGGGAGTCCCACATACCCCTGCCCCTTCCCCCGAGGGGGTGGGGGATACGTAACGTATTTCCGCCCCTCAACAAAAAAAAAGGTAAGGACATAGTATACTTTTTATCCCGGAAAAATGTACGCTTCCCGCGCGATAAACGAGTTTAGACGCAACGGCGCGGCGTTGCAGGCGTGATCTAGTTTAGCATATTTTTAACATGGCGTTAGAAGTGAGCTTCGCGCACGTTGCAAAGGGGCGCACCGCGCATTTTCACAAGCTTTGAGAAATTGAGACCAAAAATATGCGATGCGGGTCATGAAAATAAACAAGGCCTTTGCACCCGTTGTGGATGATTTATACAGTATTTTCAGAGCAAAGTACTCCTCAAATACTGTAGTGCCTGGTACAAGATTTTTAAATGTCCATATGGTTGCCCAAGCACATACGATACTCTCGCAAGTCGCAACATAGTCGGCCTAGTCCAAGTCCAGAGGAATGAACAGGTCAATACGTCTGGGACCAACCATGTGCGGGTTTCCTCACGATGTTTTTCTTCACCGTACAATCAGTGTCCGCACTCCGCGCGTATTTATGTACTTGAGATCTAAAAATATCTTATTGGTACACGCCTCCCGAGATCGAACCTGCAACCTCCCGAGTGTGAACCAAATGTCTACCCACAAGGCCACGGACGCTCTCTGGTCTTCAAAGAGTACAAAAAATGCGACCCTTCCCTCTGCGGCCCGTCACAATATGCGCGTTTAGGGCTGGCGTGAAGCAATTTGTCCAGGATTAGCCGGACATGTGGTTTTTCATTATTTTCATCCACTGTCTTAAGCCCGACTTACTGGACTGTGGGCAGAATACTAATCAGACGGAAAATATGTACATCCTTTTTGTATAAATGTAGTCATATTTTGACTTTGAACAACGTTCACCCATCAATCCCCAAGCGACAGCCGGCTGCCGCATAGCAATTGAAAATCTATTGTGTCTGCACTCTGCGATACCCACGATGGAGGTGGTAATAGAAAATCCTTCCCATCGAAACGGCTGGACTGAAATTGATGAAATTTTGTCTGTCGGGGAAGGTCTAAGAATCGTCCACCATCTATTCATAACCGAAATAACTTTTATGGCAAAACATCGTCGCTTTTCTTATATCACACCAATCTACTAAAATCCATACTACATAATATTATATATGCGCAAGTGTGTCTGTCCGCCTGTCAGTCTCTCTATCTGTCTGTTACCACTTCACGCCTAAACCGCTGAACCGATTTTCCTGAAATTTGGTATGGAGATACTTTGTGTCCCGGGAAAGAACGGTATCCACGCGATAAACAAATTTTGACGCAGCGGAGTTGCACGCATCACCTATAAGCCTTTCATAACCGAAATAACTTATATGGCAAAACAAACTTTGCCGGGTCAGCTATGACCATAATAATATTATTTCTTATAGCTAACCAATCTACTATAATCTGCTCACACCTGACCCTTGTGAGAACGGGGGATCAAAATTACCATTTTTAGAGTTCGGATTAACTGGTACCTGGGTTCGGACTTTGGGGCTTAATCGGGTGTATCGATTCAGGAGCCAGGATTATAGATTTAGATATACGAGTACATGATCATCATCGCCTCTTTATGTAAAATTGAATTTGGAATTTTTGTAGAAAAAAAATTACAGTTTAATAGCAAGTCAAAGTAGGGCATTTTTCATAATAATTAAGAAACTAAAAACTTACCGACTATTCACAGAAGCTGGACTACCCACGCCGTCTACAGGTTTTCTGTAACAAAAAAGAAAATATTATATACTTACCTAGATCTTTTACATATTATGATAATATTATCATGTAAAAGATATTATCAGAGTAGACAGAATTATAGAGTATGCCGAAAGAACTGATGTTGAAATTTTTAAATTTGACGTATTTTGACGAAAATCGTCGCTAGGGTTGTTAACTTGTTCCATACGAATATAAAACTATGACATATTCGCTGGACGCGTTCCTCTTTGGTCGTATTGTTGTTTGTGTTTTGGCACATGCGATTAAAATTGTCAGAATCCAATTTTGAAATCTTTATTTTAAATATTTAAAAATAAATTATATCAGCCAGCGCGAGGCACATTCAGTTCATAATCCTAGTGAAACCCGACGAATTTGACAGATATTGAAACCTATCCGTTTCATTGCAGTCGAACTACTGGTAGTTATGTCTATTGTGATATTATGTCGAAAATAAAAATGTCAAAACATTATAATATAAGTAGTTAATTATTGACCGACAAGAGTGTTTTGGTGCATAATTTGTAACCTATTGGCAACAGGGTTGACACTTGATCAGCTTTCCAGAGCCTAAAATCTAAATTATCAAGAAAAAATATTACTTATCCATGTCGTCTACAGTTGAGACTACTTTGGTACTAATCAAACATATTAATATTCTTGTACTATCAGAGAAGTTGATTCCTATGCAGATCGGGGACCTACGTAGTTTGGTTGCGTTACGTCAAAATCAGCCCACAGATCACAATTATCATTGAATTGACATATTCGACCAAATAACGTTGGTCTATCAACTGCATAGGAATCAATTTCCTCGATGGTACTATTTCCACTATATTTCATAATTTTTAACAAAAAACATTTTTTACGGTTTCAATAAGAATCACGAATGTAGGTAGATTTAAATTAATAAATATTTAGAAAACAAATTTTAGGGTTGCCAGCGTCATGGAAATTTTTACAATTTAGCAGAATTTTTCTTCTTATTGTACTTGATTGTTTTATTTTCTACAAACATCAACAATTCAAAATCTAAACTAAGTACTTGTTTCAAATTCAATCTAAGCAGAAAAAAATACTTACATCCAACATTGATCAAGTCCTGGAGTTTCAGGGAAACGGCTTGGCAAATATGGCGAACAAAAATTCACCATTGGCATAGCGTACATTTTAAAAGTTTTGAGTAGGTGTAGATACTATTTGAAGGACCTAATAAAAAAATTTAAAACTTAGGTACGAAATTTGGGTTTAGACTAAAACTAATATCAAACTAGCTTAACATTTTGCTTCAGGCGTTGTATGATAAGAGTACGAAAGAAAGTATATTGATAGAACTTAAATACAAAATGACAGCTAATTCTTAATTCAATCTGTCACTTTATCTGTACTTTCGGAAAAATATAATATACTTTTCCTATGGCGTCCATACTAGGATTGCAGAAGTTAAGAAAAGACAAGACTTATTCCTAGTTGCCCTTATTTTCTGTCTGGAGTTTATTTATTCAAGAACGTTCTTATACTTAATTAGTTGATATTTTGATGTTACACAATCAAAAGTGCTAGTGAAACCTTCTAATAATATTATGTGCTCCAGATTTTCCCAAACATAGAAAGTCCTATTCACAATCCAATAAACATAAATACCGTTGACAAAAAACGCATTCCAACACCGTCACTAAAGGCGGGCTAGTTAAAGGCGTCGACGCGCGGAGCGAATCGCACAATGCTTCCACTTATCCACCAACAGATGTCGTTGACGCACGCTGCGTTTAGTAATTATTGTCGTCAAAAAAGTTTTAGATTTTTGTTGACGATTGCGTAAATATTTCAAATGAATATAAGAATTGCGTAAAACGTTAACACGGCGTAATTCATCTTTCGAAAAAAAAGATACGCACGGATCAATATTATGTATATAAATACATAATATTGATCCGTGCGTATCTTTTTTTAACACTGCATTCAAAGTTACTACTGGTGGTTTAATGTATTGTTGTCAGCTAATGTTATAGCAGGCAGCGCTAGCAAATATATTACCAACTCCTATTAAACATAAGTTACCGGCGTATTGGATCAAAATAACAGAATCACAGGACATGAGAAACATTTAAAGACGGTAGGAAATAAGGAAGCTCGAATCTATTTTGACTGTTTAACTTGATTATTCACGGACTGTGGGCCGCTTTTGATTGTTGAAGAATGCCCTCCAGCTAACTTCAATCGTTTTGATACTTGATGATATAAGATTAAACGACTATGAGGTAACTTTTTAGAACGCGAATACAAAGGATATAATACGTTAATTAAAATATAATATTTGTATGTATTAATTCTTATAAAAATAATTCCATACGAAAATTATAATAATGCTAAAGTGTATTTGTCTGGTGTCAGATATATAAATCTCTTCGCACTATGATCGCTGTAGGAATTTAGATGAAATATAAAAGGTATTAAGAAACGTGGGTCTCAAGAAAGCACATAGAACAGCGGGGCTAAAATGGTCACATTTAGCAATTCCTCTCAATCAATTCAACAAATGAATTGTCAAAACTTTTCAAACTCACGAATGTCAAACTAGTACGAATTCAGACGTCTGAATTGCAAGCAGAGTGTCAATTTTGCGATTAACAAAAAATCATATTGATATTATAATGATTCTCCAAAGCAACCATTTTACCCCACAGTTCTAATACCTGCAAAATGTACGTTTTCTCAACGACATGTGAATTGCTGCGCAAAGCAGTTGTGGGCCACTGGAAAAATCTAGTTTATCATACGGTGAAAATAAAAAGTAATCGTATTGCTATACGATTACTTTTAACGTCTTTAGATTGTGAAAAATAGATGATTTTTCAGATCCTGAGGACAAAAGTTTATACGCCAACGATTAAGATCGCTTTATCACAGTACACTCAATCACACACCGATCACAAATCGATCTAGCCATCAATCGTAACCGACTCGATTCGATTCTGATTTACTTTCAATTGTTGACATCGGACGCCGGCAACTTTAAAGGGTTACACTTTTTTCCAAAAAATCGATTCAAATTAGTTAAAGTGTCTCTTTAAAAAAACATTGTTTACAAAAAAAATCTTTACTAGAAAGTCATTAAACAAAAATGTGTAATTATTACTCGTTACTTTCTGGGTATATTAAAAATCTTTGCGATTTAAGTTAACGTTTTAAATTTCACATCATTCATTCACAAAAAAGGTACACGTAAGCATTAAAGTTTGTAAACCCCTCAAAAGATTCGGTAAAGAGCCACTATTTGATTTAATTGCGGACATACAAGGCCTGATGTCTACATTCTTTTATTTACGCGCGCAACAAGTCAATACAAATGTCTTCATTAAGCACCGCCGCGGCGTATCGAGTAAAAACGAACTCCCACATCGTCAGTTTCCCAGAAAACTCGTCTAAAACCCAAATTCCGATACACGAGTATGGACGACCGATTAATCAGTACGAATAAGCAATCGATCACATACTTTCGCATTTTCGGGGAAAACTTTCTTAAATATTCGGCACTTGGCAACACTGTTATCCACAGACAATTAAAGAAAACAAACGTCAAACGTCAAACACTAGAAGTTAAAACTAAAGTGTCAAACGTATCACGTTCGCTTAAAAAAAACACGAAGTTTTGAATTTGGAGCGCGAATCCGCAGGCCTGCGTACTTCGCGGTGTCCCACTAGTTAGTGGCATGCACCCCAGCCGGGAAACACCCCTGCACACACGTCCCTAATCGAATCGCAATCACTGATCAAAGGTACTTTAATGAATCTTTAATTGGACTAACTTTGACGCGCCAAGTTTAGGGAAACTTTGAAAAGTTTATTAGGGCAATAATAATTATAGGTAGAGTATGAAGGTAATTTGGTACCTACTACCTTTTCACTGAAGTAAATTGAACTTTTATCAGAGATTACAAAGAAGAAAAAAGTTGTTTTGCTATTCTTACCCTTGACTTTCCTTCATTCTTTTTCAAATTTGAGCCTTTTCCGGTTGAGATTTTTTTAAATAATATTTGGTAATATTTTATCAAAAAGAATTAAAAACTATTTTTGTGCTTCTTTCCTTCCAGTGTTCTTATTACAATTGTTATATTTCAGGAGGACGTTACTTTGGCGAGATACAGCTGGCACACATTTCTTTGCGTCCGTTAAAACAATAAAGAAAACAAATTCAGCTGAGCGCGCCAATATGCAATATGGCAGTAATATGACAGAACAGTGGCAACATGGCGTGAATAATATATAAACTGTTTTGGGGACCCAGGTCGCGCGTTGTCAATTATTTACCCACAAATGATGGAAGTATTCGGTCTATGGACGGAAATACGACGTTATTGCCAACTACCAAAATATTTATGCAACCTTGGTAGTTTTTTTGTGACAATAATTGTACTATTTTCGTTGACGAAACAAAAACGAGGATGGATCCTGATTTTTGTTAGTATGTTTTGGCACGTGGCCGATTAGAACTAATAATGACATCTTGTAATTCCTTTGAGAGATGGATGTATAATTCTACAACGGTGTGTCTTTGTCGCAGCCCACTGGTTAAAATAGGCGTTCAATCAAACAGCTAGCCCTTTAACTTAACAACGCCATTCAATCACACGGCTATACGTCGTTTAGCCGACTTGTTGACTGCAACGTTCAACACTACAGCTAGACGACGCTTAGCCAACTGGTTAAATGGCAAATTAACTAAGGTGCCCATTGGTTAATTGTGTAATTTGAGAGAATAGAAAAACTTTTTGTAATTTCTTGGGAGATTTATCTATATTTAGTTCTTTCTTTCCGAAAAATATTATTATCTTGAAACAATCACAGACACCGGCATAGTTGACGCCATTTTGTAAACAAAACGCACCTAGCGCCGCGGTGGTGAGCGCTGAACTAATTCAATCAAACGGCAGCTTTTGAATCAGCTGTAGTGTTGAACGTTTTGAGCGACTTAAATATTCAATTAAAAAGCTAGACCTGTGATTGAATGGCGTTGTTCAGTCAAAGGGCTAGCTGTTTGATTGAACGGCTATTTAAACCAGTTGGCTGTGACATCTTCACTCCCAATCTACACTGTCAGAACAATAACATGCGTGTCGCAAGATTCTTCTATCGATTAAGAATATAATATAGGTCTACCAGAATCTGATGGCAAAAAGTGAGTAAATAAATTGACTCTAGCAATACCGGAGAAATTAATTGGAATAAAACATTTGCATCCTTTTTTTTTCCTTAAAGCGACTGATTCTCTGTGTGAAACATGCAAATATATAAATTCATCCAATGATCAAGTATATTTTTTGACAATCTGCCGTCAAAATTTGCCATCAGATTCTGGTAGACCTATAGTTACTTACTACGATCTACGAGCATAAGAAGTATAAAATTCTTCATCGAAATTTCTTAAAAAAACTCGAAATGCCAACAGAAGAGAAAATATTAAAGAACAGCTACGAAAGCATACATCTTCAAAATTGCAGAAACATTCTTCTTACTTATTTACGACGAGTTTTCGATCTAATTATAATTAAAATAAAAAAATAAATGTCCTTACACCTGACGCGAGATCACATTGAAGCACTTATAAATTACTAACTGTCCCGGCAAACGTTGCTTTGCCATAATATAAAGTATTTCGCCCATATTATTTTATTGAAGTGACTAAATAAGTACGTCGCCATGGCAACGTCGATCGCTATCTCGTCGCATAAACAATGGTCGCCGTCAGTCTCAGGTTGTAATAATTTACTATTATTTATTCAAGAAATGCACTTATCAATATATAAAGTACCCAGTAGCCGATTCTCAGACCTACTGAATATGCATATAAAATTTGGTAAAAATCAGTAAAGCCGTTTCGGAGGAGTTCGCTAACTAACATTGTGACACGAGAATTTTATATATAAGAATAATATTGTATATATGTAACAGTTCCTAACAAAATTTAACAATTATTGACAACATATTTTGTAAGTTAATGTTTTTATGTTAGAAAATGTTTACAAACATTTTATAACGGCAGTGTGGGAGCACCACTAATCCAAAAGATTTCACTTCAAAAAATTATATGATCTCTTAGCTTTACAGTCAACTGGTAAATTGGCGAGGTAAATTATTGTATACAGCATCTTACCACCTTGTTTGTTATAATATGTTTGGTACACTAGACGTTTGTAGAGTCTGATTTTAGACGGTTAATAAGACCTCGATAGCAGAACATATTCTTGTTTTTAAAACTTAATCACCCACTTATCATGTTATGCAAATTGTTCTTACATTATCTGAACAAACATCTCAATCGCCAAGGGCCGATATTTATACAACGGGCTCGCGCGTCCAACCTGTTTTTGGCAAATATTGGACATAAAGATTTCAAAAGTAAGGACAGGCTACGCAGAGATGAGAAATCTTCATCTTCGTTCAATCTTCAAAAGGATGATGATTGATGATACTGTTATAGAAGTTTTGATGTAGAACTGTTAAGGGCATTCCTTACGGAGATACCGTAATTTACCGTATTTCAAGCCTTATAAACTCATAATTTGAAAGCTACAAAGTTATAATAAAAATACAGCAATAATCTTCAGTATATCAACATTCCTTTCCCCGTTTTAAATTTTATATTTTTGTTTATTATACTCATGATATCAGCTCCCAAAGTAAAACCAATATATTAAAAATCAAGCATACGTTCAGCATCTCCTTAGGATTTACAAATTACTTTTATTTGAAACACACGCCAACAGATCGACAATATCATAAACTACATATTCCCCGTTTTAAATTTTTTTAGGACAATTTTGAACTAAGATAAGTAAAAAAATAGCGTTTTGGTGCGATCTCGGCAACGCGGCAAATGTATGGCCAGGGTCGTTTGCTCGGGGGACGGCCTTAAGGGAAGCTAGTTCAAGAAACGGACGATTTTCAAGATTTAAACGGGACAGGAGACATAAAAATATAGTAATTTAAATTCTGAAAAAAATATATGTGTTAGTTAAGGATCTAACACATTGGAATTCATATTCCATTACATTTGCTCGGGGGACGGCCTTAAGGGAAACTAGTTGAAGAAACGGACGATTTTCAAGATTAAAACGGGACAGGAGACATAAAAATATAGTAATTTAAATTCTGAAAAAAATATATGTGTTAGTTAAGGATCTAACACATTGGAATTCATATTCCATTACACAATATCATGAACTTCACTCGATAGAAAAAAATTCCAAAGTTACCTCTTCTTTTAACGAAATTGCCACACTACGTCCAAATTATTTGGAATTTTCAGATAATTTTTGTACTGAATTGAACACAAATAATATATCTAGTTAGTATCGTTTATTCGACTCGATTTAATTGATGTATAAAATAACGACGATCAAAAAACTAAAAAATTGGAGGCGCAAAGGCTCGGCTGGTGCTTTCAGTCACACACTTTGCAGAAGTAAATTACTATAATATTTGCAAATAGAATTTAAATTACCCAAAAAAAATTGAAACCGACTTTCAAGTTAAAGATTTTAAAAACGTTATTATATGAGCAAAAAAATCTTAAATAATTTTATTTAGAGTAGAAACAGAATGTTGTGAGTCTTAAATAATTTTATTTAGAGTAGAAACAGATGTGTTGGCTTATGCTTTCAGTTGTTTAAACAACGCCGAAATCCCCGAACCTGTACCTATAAGCATTCAAAAGTTCTGTTTAGTACCTTCGGATCCAGGGTATAACCTGGTGCGAAATCTTGCTTTTTGATAGCATTTACCTCGAATGCTTCAGAAAAAATTAAAATCACTATATGTTTTCATACAAATTTCAAAAAGTCCCCTCGATTCCTCAAGGATCCCATCATCAGATCACCACTTTTGTGAACATGGTACCAAATTCGAGTTAAACCATATACAACACAAAAATAATTTTGAAAATCGGACCACAAACGGCTGAGTAATCGTGGAACATACAAAAAAAAAAAAGATACATACAGCCGAACATATTACCTCCTCCTTTTTGGAAGTCGGTCAATTATAATTTATCTTCCATTTATTGAAATTCTTCCATTTATATCTTTTTCAGAATTTGCCTAAACCTCAACTATTTCTGTAATCATTCTTCATCTATACTTAATATTATAAAGAGGTAAACTTTGTTTGTTTGTTTAATTGTAATGAATAGGCTCAAAAATTACTGGACCGATTTAAAAATTTCTTTCACCATTCGAAAGCTACATTATTAGCGAGTAACATAGGCTACATTTTATTTCGGAAAATATAGGGTTCCGTAAGATATTTGGGTTTTTCTGACACAAGGTGAAAAAAATCAACCAGAAAATTTACTTATTTTGCGTACGCTGCCTAAACTATAAAAGATAGAACCATACAATGTTCTAAGTAAATGTAGATCTTTTAAATATCTACAAAAAAGTTCGCGACACACTATACCTATCTATGTCAAGTGAGGTACAACAACCATTATTTTATTTAAAAATCTTGATTTTTTTTGGACTACATTTAAACGCATTTATTTTACTCATGCTATTAATCTTTATCAAAATGAATTATTTCGTCACTAAGTACAGTTTATGTAGATAATATTTGGTCTTTGAATGATTAAAATTGGACGTTTGGTTTAGAAGTTATGGCGAAATTAAAATTTGCGATTTACGCCCGTTTCGAAGTGGGCGCTACCGAGGCGGGGGTGCACAGTAGCGAAGTATATAACCGGCCCTGCAGCTGGTGAATTGGCTCATATACCAAGAGTACCAATGATCCCTACTGATTTGTCTATACCCTTCAAAAGGCTCCAATTTCCTGTAAAAAATTATTTTGCAGTAACGATAAATATTATGTAAATCCCAGGGCCAAACATTCAAATTAGTAGGAATAGATTTATGAAAAGAATGTTTTGCTCTATCACGAGTCGGGGATCCCGACCATCAGTATATTTTGTTACCTGAAAATAACTTAACGTCAATTAATGTTGTTTTAAATAGAAAAGTTCTACAATAATCGCTTTAGTTATTTATCCTAAAACAACGGTTTGCACTCCGGGACTACCGTCAGAGGTGAAAACTTATTATTAATTACATTTAAATATTCTCATCATTAACAACTTTAACATCCACAGAAAGACAATCTGTGCAACCTGCGGAAAATGACTGCGTCGTCGATGTTTCTGTGAATTGACCTGGAAATCATTTTGCTGACCGTGTCTTTCCTGGGTAGGCTTTTTGCAGCGGTAACCTATATCCACGCGGGCGGAGCCGCGGGTGACCGCTAACTATACATTATAATAAAACTGTAGAAATGAGAATTCTGTACATTAAAGATATTCAAAAAATAATAAGCGGGGGGTGTCACTACATCGCTATAGAAGCCAAAAATGTAGTTAGTTTTTTGTCTGTCTGTCTGTCTGTACTCTGTATGTTTGTTCCACTATCACACGAAAACTACTGATCCGATTTGAATGCGGTTTTCGCAGATATATTTATTTGCCTTCTTCCAACTTAACATCTGGTGTATAAAAAAAATTCCCCCCACCACTCTAAAGGGACGAAAGAGGGGGTCAGATTTTGTATAAGACTTTTGCTTTAACACGAAAACTACTGATCCGATTTGCATACGGTTTTCACAGATATATTTGTCTTCCTCCGACTCAACATTTGGTGACTAAAAATCCCCCCACGCCACCCCTCTAAGGGAACCAAAGAGGGGGTCAGATTTTGTATCAAACTTTTTTCTTTAATGGACTTACTTTGACATATTATTAACTGTTTTTTCCAACTTAACATCTGGTGTATACAATTTTTCGCCCCACCCCTCTTAGGGGACAAAAGAGGGGGTAAGAATTTGTATCAACTGATGAAGTTGAAATATTTTAAATGGCAAAACAACGTTTGCCGGGACAGCTAGTTATTTATAAATCTGTACTTGCTTACTAATTAATCGTGAGTTTCATGACAGAAAGACCAACTTCTAACATGGGACGGCCAGACAAACAGACATGGCCAATCTATAAGGCTTCCGTTTCTCTTAATAGGGTGCAAACGAACAAACAGATCACCTGATGGAAAGCAACTGTCGTCGCCTAGAACACTCGCAACATCAGAAGAGTTGCAGGTGCGTTGCCGTTTGGCTACGGAACCCTAAAATAGCTACAAAATCTGCGGCTCAGCGAGTTATTCAAAGTACAGTGAGTACTTGAATCAGCCCGGAGTCAGGGGTACGTAACGCGCGGTTTACTGGCGCTCGGGGACGCAGGGGCCGCTAATGAGGATTTATGTGTGGTAGGAGACGGATCCGCCAGGGATACTGCACGCGTAAACTTCTCAAAAACGGCTGGACCGATTGTGTTGCTTTTTTGTGTGGTGGAAAACTGAAAAAGTTATATTTATGACATTGCAGCATACCAAACAGCGCACAATCCTAAATCACGCCGTCAAAGTTTGTTAAGTTGGAGGCTCAAGCAAAGTACCACGATGTTTATGGTACAACTAAGTTTTCCGGATCGAGCTAGTTAATATATGTATATTAATATAATTTTAAATTTCGAGACATTTGTCTCGAAATTCCATAATTATAATAATACACCTTTGTCGTGATTTTGCAGTAACTCTACGGCAGAAAATTATCTGCGCAAAAATGCACGAATCATCTTATTTTCTGGTACCCGTAATACAAGTCCTTAAGGCGCTATATTGAAAGTAATTTTACCGCAAGGGCAATTTTATACTTAATTTGTATGAATATAAAGTCGTGAATACGCTGCGGCCAGAAGTTATCGGCTCGCTCGGAAAACATGCGAAAACGTAATTTTAATTATTTAAAAAATAACTAGGAGCATTTAAGCAAAATGCTTCTACACGATTTTGAGTTGCAAAGGTGTCTATCAATTAGACTAATTTCCTACAATACATCTATTTTCGTTTAAAAATAATCTTCAAATTTCGTATTTTTAAGAAGTCATTTCGATCGAGAAATGTATCGAGGCAAAACACTTCTTCTCAAACCGAGATAAGGTTATGAAGATATGTATATCTCATTACCAGATTTGTAACATTTCTGAGGGTCCTATAGTATTACGTCAAAAAGGACAGTTTTTTCAATATAGCACCTTCAGGTACTAACACGGGGCCAGACTGACGTGGTGTGAAGCGTCCATAGATATTATTATCACAATATTTTAAAGGCTGCAGCTTGCTGCTTGACTCACTCAGAAAGTTATTAATATAATATTTTATTTTAAAAATTCCAGTATTAAAAATTTAAAACATTACAATTATGTCTCCATAGCCTAAATCGAAAAGGTTCTTTACACCAAATCAAACCTTTGGTACTTAAATAAGTAGCGTTCACAGGAAAAGGTTGCCCGCCCCTGTCTCGGCGAGTACACTTCCTCAGATGGCATCACATTAGACTCTTATTTTGTTTTATTCTCCCAAAGCTTTATTGTTTAGAATACCAGAAACAAATGCCCATAAAGATGACTAAAATACGAGTTTTCATATTATGTAGAGCTCGGTGTGTAGAGCATAAGGATTAAGGGTGTGCGCACACATCTGATAATAATAATCTTTGAGCGCTTTTGTATAAAAGAAGAATTATTATAGATCATAATATTTTTGATTGCAATTAAAGTTCAACACATGTCATAAAAAAATGTAAATCAAAACTAAAAATAAGAAGGAAATTTTTATTATGCCCCAGCCCCCATTATTGATAAAAGTAAGTAAACAGTTATACTTAATTGGTTTATTTAAATATAAAAGTTTAATTAAGATTCTTTAATTATTGTCCTTAGCTAGTGGTAAATTGTTAAGGCAATGAATTTTGGAAAGTTGACAAAACACAGTTTAGTAGAAAACTGGCCCTTAGATAGGTAAATGAATTAACCTATCTACCCCCATTGGGACACCGGCGACCGCGACAACAATAGAATAACAATAGATTTCCAAGAATCCGCGATCGAAGGATTAATCATCGAATTCGGTACTTTATTTAAAAAATATATTAAGTCTATATTTACCTGTTTTCAACATTAACTTCAGGAAAGAGCTTTATAAACCACCACACTTAAAAATAAATTTCCCCGCTAAATCTTATAAGATGAACGTTGCAGTAAGTGCCTCATGTTTTAAAATTACAGCCAAATCCGGGTGTTAGCATAATTGCTTGAGGTAGCTCATATAGCACGGAAAATATTCTTTTATGATTATAGGTAATTTGTATAGAATAATGCTATTTCCAGACCTAGATACTATAAGATTGTAATAAGTTAGTCACGGGTAAATTATTATTATTATAATGATGACTGATGACTGATGAGGTATATTTTGTTCTTCGAATAAAGAATTTGTGATAAGTACTTCTATCTATATGAATAAAAACAGATTTTCAATTTTGTTAGTCTCGCTAAAACTCGAAAACCCCTGAACCGATTTGGCAAATTTCAGTCTTGAAGTACCTATTCGTGGAAGTTTAAGGAAGGTTTTTTTTTAATAGAAAAAATTGGGGCCGTCTATGGGCTGTTCGCCAATATCCTTTTTTTGTTATTTTATTATTTAGATTTTTCGCACCAATGATAATTGAAATAATTAAAAGTTTAAGTAAGGTTCATATTAGGAGGTAGGAGGAAAGTGATATGAAGTTCACTGGGTCATCAGGCGAAACACGGCGGTAGCGGTCATTGACTCACTGTCAAAAACTTGTCATTTTCTATGTAAACTGCGATTGAAAATGAAATGTCAGATGTTGTCGCCGAGTACAGTATAGATATATTTTAAATGCGAAATAAAAATGTTTTTTTTTCTATGAGTATTGAATACTCAATTAGTTTCATCCTCTTTCTTGTAAAAGATGCCATTTCCTCTATAATTTTCGGAACGTATTCGTTCTTAAGAAAAACTTGTTACTTTCAAGAGATTAAGTGAAGATAATACTTAAAGCAGTAAGCTCTTACAGTAATTATACTTAACAGAAACTTGGTTTAACTGCAGTTAAAAGTTGTTAATATTGTGAAGATGACTCTTAAGAACACACAAAGCTTAAAAGTTTTCTTTATTACATTTTCACATACCATAAGAATAAGGATAAATACGTACTATTTACTATTAATATATTACTATTATTATATTATTTTTCTTTTAACAATTTAAACACTAAAAAATACAATCTAAAACATACAAATATATACAAACTTGAAATAAAAAACTATAAACAGAAAAACTTCTTCAGGTCATCCCCATCTGGCAGAGTGCCTAGCAAGCTGACAGCATTGCCACATTGGATGGCAATTGCTATCCGCTGTGCCAGGTAGCTCCCGGCTCTGGGGTCTCGGGTGGCTTCAATAAGCTTCTTAGATATCTGTCTAAAAAGCTTATGTGCCCCCGGCCCCCATGCGCCTAAGGATTCCACCCCAAACGGTTCAAATATGAGATCTCCACTGAGGTTCTCATATTTGTGCCGCTTGAGGTTTTCTGCTAGGATAAATTATGTCTGGACTCTCAGTGGGTTTCGTAACACTCAGTGGGTTTGCAGGGTTTTTTGACAGGAGTTTATCTATTCAACTTGGTTAGCTGAGGAAAAGCCTCAGTGAATAGATAAAGTCTGTCAAAAAAGTTAGAAACCATAAAGGAGTTAGTGTCTAAACACACTAGGCCAAAGTTACGCGGCGTAAATTCCGCATGATCACGCCCGCAATGAATTTTAAATTATCGATGGCACACTATTCCGTCGCGTTCCGTCCGTATATATATTTACTATTTTGTATGCGTTTGACATTGCAGCGGACGTCACACTTTAGACTGCTTCCATGTCGCGAGTCGCGACTTGCGATTATCCTTCAGTGGTGGCTACCTTCATCAGGTGATCAGTCTGCTTATTTGCTCATTAATTTCCTTAATCACAATATCCACATCTGAACATAGAACCTCCTTTTTTGGAAGTCGGTCCAAAGGGAAGCTCACGCGCGGAAAAGAAGTCATCGGTAGAAGTCACTTCATCAGAGCGTGGTTTTTGTGGTAGAGACCCACACCTATACCACCGTCCACGGTAGAGAGTATAGACAGCAGACAGGTATAAGGGTGACGGCTGATCTTACTGTCTCGTTAACGCGGTACGGTCAGCAGATTCACCATTGCAGATAGTGCAATCCACACGTTTATAGTATAATATTTGTGCAAGCTTTCGCCCATGTTTGAGTGTTATCGGTCAACGCTAATTACCTATGAGTGCACACTGCACGCGCACACTACAATAAATAGACCAATTAAGCAAAAGCGTCACGGTCAAAGGGAAAGGTGCCCACCCAAAAAGTGGTGGGGCGCGTCTTCGTGGATTGCACGGACTATAATATTATGTTACTGTATAAAATGCATGAATTGAATAATTTTTTTTGAAAAGAAAAGAGAAGACTTTTGGCAAAAAAATACAGCAGGCATGTATAGCTCAAAACTTGAGAACCGAAACTTATTTATTAGAAGGCTTTTTTGTGGGTGGTCAAAAGCAGAAATAACGCCAGAATCTTGTTTAGAATCACTTGTGAAAAAAGTGTCCCTATTGAGTAAATAGGTAGGCCAGGATGTGAACTCCCACAACCTGGGAATATCATCCAAGTTGCTGTCAAATTGAAACATTAGGTGTCATTTTGAGTAGCTGCTTTGTATCGATATTGCCATGACAAATCTAAGGCGTTGTTTCACCACTTCCTGATAAGTGCCGGATAGACTATCCACAACTTATCTGACAGGTACTCCATACTCTATCTGTCAGATAAGTTGTGGATAGCCTATCCGGAGCTTATCAGGAAGTGGTGAGACAGGCCATAAGTATCATAAAATCATTATAGGTAAGGACCTATAACGATCCTTTAAAATCAAGATTTCATAACAGATAAAGGTATCTGTTATGAAATCTTGATTTTAAAGGATGCAACAATATATTTTGTTAACCGTACCTGAGAGTAATAAGTCAGTAAAAATGTGCATACAATGGTGGAATTTAAAATGCAAAGGGCACGCATTCTGAGGGACAGGGAGCCGTCAGCGTCGTACACGCAATTGTCAACTGTATACCAAAACAAAGTGTGGAAGCCTAAAATTTCTGGAAAAGTTAAAAACTAGCTCTGCTACTATCAGAGTCCAGAGCTCTCTTGGTCTCTTGACACGTCGAAATTGATATGGGATCATCAGCTGAGGCGCAAGTGACGCTACGGTTGGACAAACAAAAATATACAATTAAGGTTTACTTTAGTTTATGCTTGAGCTTCTCCAGTTCGTGTTTGGCTTAGCCGAGTATTGGTAATTACTCCGAATAATCGTGACTATATTATTATTAGGCGCTCATGTACAGGGAGGCCAATCAATCCGTTCGGACTGAATGCAGACTTAACCGACTTAGCCGGGCTTATACACACACGGGAATGCACAAAACGGCCTGCAATCAGTCCGACTAAAACGATCGGACTCACCGTAATAAGTATATAGATGCCTTAAGGTGTGCGTCCACTGGATCGGAATCGGAGCGTATACGCAGCGGATGGATTTGTAGCTTTGTATGGATTTCGTCCTGCGTGCACTGGAAATTCTGCACCTGACAAATTATAAGACGATGCGACGCTCCGTCCGCGCCGTACGCGCAGCTTTAAAAGCAAACGAAAGTGATGCGTCAAACTTGGACGTTTTCGAAACTGTCAAAGTATTTAACCGGTATCGATATTAATAACAGTTTTTGTCCATTGTGTGGACTGAGTGTATCTGCATGTGAAGCGGCGAGGATAATGACAATTTACATTTGTACAGCGCCGCTTTGTTTCGCTGACTCAAACGGTCGTCGGCCTGGCGATTCCGTTGGTGACGGCGCATTCGATACTTTCTGAAGTCTTTTTAAGCCCGACCAAAAAAGTGGGATGTTATAAGTTTGACGTGTCTGTCTGTTTATCTTTCTGTGGCATCTTAGCATCCAAACACTCGTTTGGACCGATTTCGATCTAGTTTTTCTGACTTATGAAAACAGCGTTGTGGTAACGGGGTATGTGGGGCTAACTGAATGCATTATGAGCACCTTTACTGCACTTAAACCTCGGGGTAATCCTCAGAACCGACTTGGCGGAGCCATGGAGTGGGTACTATCAATCGCGGCTCTACCAGCGGACGTCTGCCTAGTGCACTGAAGACAGCTCTGGTAAAGCATTTCACTTGCCTTCCAGAGTGTGGTGCAGACCTAGCTCCAGTGGTGGTATTTCACTCGCCCCAGGCCGAACAGAGGCCCTACTAATATAAAGTGTTACGGCCATACGAGAGATTTAATTATAATTAAACTTAATTTTAATAACGACTTAGGTCTTACACGAAAACTCCATACAATAATTAATGTCAAACTCTTCATCAAGTCAGGTTAGTCTCAGGTAGGACATAAAGTAGTAAAGATTGGCTTTAAGTTATTTTGGTCAATGAGTATCGAATGACCAGTATATACCGTGAGTAACCACCGGGCACGGAACTAACATTTCTTTCTTCGTGTAATGACGAATATTACATGTGACCGCGACCTACTACATCATGTCACTCAGACAGACAGAAATCTTCACCACAATATAAATAAAAGACTGGGTATTTATTTTGTTTCGAGACTTTGCAGAATGAACACACTCCTGATTCCTAAATATTTAAAGCATCTTTTACAGCGTTTACATAGAAAAGTGCTAAGTGTCTTTGGCATAAAACGGCAGATTTTTTAAGCAGAAAACATTGCCATAAAATATAGAAATACATCAATAACATATAATATTAAGATATATTATATTCCTTTAGCTAATTAAGTAATATAATATTAAGATATATTATATTCCTTTAGCTAATTAAGTATCGAAACTTAAGAAATGTTATTATTGCACAAAGTATAATTGATTGTATACCCGAGGAAGTTGATTGCTAGGCAGTTGACAGAACTACGTTGTTTGGTCGGCTTTTGTCAATTCAATGTTAGCTGTGATCGGTCGGATGAGTTTGACTTAACGCGGCCAAATTACTTAGGTCCACCATCTGCCTAGGAGTAAACTTCTCTGATAGTACATAAGTTTTTCTTATTTAAGCATGTCTATAAAACTATTATAATATCTGCTTCAGCAAGTTGTGATGCAAATGTAGCATCCTTATTCTATTGTCAGTCAGTCACCAACCCACTATATTTAGTCACTAACAATGGTCATTAAACTGACCCACAGTTGACAGCCAGATGCTCTAATAAATGGTGACTGACTACTATAATGACAACCTTTTGTCTAGTAAAATGCGACCTCTCTAGTCTCTACATTAGATATACGTCCCTAGTCTCTACATTAGCCCATACGAGAGTATACAGGTTGTTACAAAACTAAGTGACAATTATTCTTTAGGGCCTGTATGCATACGTGTGTAGAGTTCACAGTGAAAGTAGCAGCGCTAAATGAACAATTTTTTATGATTTGTATGGGCAAGCGCCTCAGCAAAACGTACAGTCATGATGACTTTGCCTATACGTTTTTAGAGAAAATCTGATAGTACTTTTTTTTTCTTCTTTTTTGGCAACTTGACACAAAGGATGTGTATGTTGTGCCACAGACAAGGTAAAAAGGTAAGGAATATGGCGGGAAAACCATATTCCTCCTATTATAATTTTCATCATCGTTTTCATGTATCGTCAGGTCTAAAGTCTAGTCAAAGTCTAAGTAAAAGTCAATACAGTCACAGGAGTCAAGTCGGTCGATTCAGTAAAGTGGTAGACGCTTTACTGAAACTTTCGATGGAGTTTTGGAGGGAACACAAAATAGCACGTTTCTGGATATTACATCACTTTCCTACACTTGTGAATGAACACGAATATCTAATGGTTAATATTCTACCAATATTACACATTAAAAACCCAGCTAACACAATTTTAGGAAAATAATACAAAAACACAACAGCACTCGTTCACATGCTCGCCAAAACTCTAATAGTACTTATCACTATCAATTTGCACATACATTATACAGATTATAAACAGACTTATTGCTGCAAAAATCTGCCAAGTGCGAGTTGGACTCGATGTCTTGGTAATAGGGTTCCGTTTTTACCCTTTGGGTACGGAACCCTATATAAATCAACGACTAGTTAGCTCTACAAAAATCACACATCAAAAGGCATCTCAAAGCCGGGTACCGTGTACCGAGATCACAAAAAGCGTGTACTGTAACAAACTCCAATTACATACAAGGTGTAAGAGTGCGGGGCAAAAACCCTGGGCCCCGGCTATGCGGGGCATCCCGGCACCAAAACCACTTTTTGGGGCACAGAATTTGACAATGGGTATCGGCATCCGCCGCGCCGATCGGAATTAGAAGCTGTATGTTCAGTTATTATGGTTTTTGTATGTCATTCATTACTGTGACATATCATCGGTGATTCTTAGAAGCTGGTGAAGGATTGCGTAATAAATAGGAAGATCATAGGTGTGAATAATTTTATTAGTTTTATCTCAGTAACAATAAATGTACGAAAGTGTGTATGTCTGTTACCTATTCACGGTCAAACCGCTGAACCGATTGTGCTGGGTATGGAGATACTTTGAGTCCCAGGAAAGGACATGGGATACCTTTTATCCCGGAAAAATGTACGGTTCGTGCACGATAAACGAATTTTGACGCAACGGAGTTGCGGACGTCATCTAGTTAAGTATAATAATTGCCAAGAACATTAAACTCATTTTACAAAAAGCATGATTAAACCAAGTCAACCAACCCAATAACTGCTCTCCAGTGCGTTTAATCAAAAAGTTTAATAAGAAATTAAAACATAATTTTTACATCGTTTACCGCTAACACAAATTGCATGCAATTTATTAAATGGCGTACATAATGTTAAATAAATATTGTTTAATAGTAGCTTATGACATCGATGGTAATATTATAAGGTGAATAAGTGTAAGTCAGTGAGGCTCCACATAATTTTTTGTTAGGAAAATAGTATTATATTTTGAATGAAATCTTTTTCCGTATACTGATAGTAATAGTAGGTACTTGGCTAGTCACATCATCTTTCACATTTTCATTTTTCATTTAAGCCAATCATAAAAAAATCCAGCAGCTAAAGGAGCGTCATATGGATTTCCCATTAAATACGGAATTCTAAAAAGCTACAAAGTGCAGATGCATAGTAGAATTTTCATAAGCGCGCAATTTACTCATAATAACACGTTTGTTTGTCTCCCTCACACGTACGGCGAAATATACCCGTCTCTGTCAGTCATTGATCCTACACGATACAAGGTTTTATGGTCCAATAATTATATTAATTTCAGAGAGTAGCTTATTATAAGTTGATTATGTGTAGAATACATTGTTACCAGTTTTTTTGACGTATAAATAACTAGATGATGCCCACTACTTCATTTGCTGGAACTGTTCATTTTGCAGCGTCAAAAAGCAGCCTATATCCTTATCTATGGTTTACACACAGATGTAGTTTACTCTACATCTGTGTGAAATTTCATAAAAATCTCACCAGTAATTTCATAGCCTATTCGATGCAATCAAACAATGTTTTCCTTTAAGATATAAAATACTTACTTTTAGGGCCTGTTTCACCACTTCCTAATAAGTGACGAATAGGCTATCCACCAATTAACTTGACAGATCAAGTGTGGAGAATCTGTCAAAACAGTTGTGAATAGTCTATTCAACACTTTATCAGAAAGTGGTGAAACAGGCCCTTAATGTTATAATTTCGGTACGGAGTACGGAACCCTAAAATACTTATCAAATTCAACTGCGTTATATACAAGAGTGATATTGTAATTTGTAGCTTACAGAATCGGCGTCGCAAGCTAGATTATAAATCTTGCCATCAGGCGAGTCGTCGCTCGTTCTAATATTAGTATCAATTAAACATATCAGGACCTAATAAATCTTTTATTGTATAAAATGGTCATCCTATTTTGATATGCGATAAGCTACTTAAAGGAAAGCGATACTGAATTAACCGAGCAATTTTCAATCCTATATAGTACTACTAAAGTTCATTTTACAATGGTGGTAAAAGCGATTATCGACTAAAAAATAATGAAGGTTTATTCGAATGTCATTGGAGAATCGATTCTAGGACTTTTTGTGATAATTATACGAGCGTACGACCGTGGATAGCAATCTAGAAAATTGTACAAAGTTGGATGTTTATCGATTACGATTTCAAACCTTTATTTTTAGTCCTTCAAAAGGTTTGTCGGTACTTTGGGCTACACCGAGGTAGAAGAAAAACGTGGGACTTGTGATCAGCAAAGTTTTTTTTACTGAGTTCAAAAAGCATCAGATTTGATGCTTATTCTTTTTTGAAACTATGCAGAATAATACACTTCTGAATGTAATAGGCAACTTTTGCATGCATCATCTGTGAAAATTTCAGACGTCTAGCCTAAGCGGTTCTTGAGATACAGCTTGGAGACACACAGACTGAAGGACGGATGGACGGATGGACGGATGGACGGATGGACGGATGGACGGATGGACGGATGGACGGATGGACGGAAAGACGGACAGACGGACAGACAACGAAGTCTTAGTAATAGGGTCTCGTTTTTACCCTTTGGGTACGGAACCCTAAAAATAACTCTTTCAGCGCTGCTACTTTCATAGTGAACCACCAGTGAACTCTATGCAGAGAACACATACATACCCTAAAGTATTATCACATAAGTTTTGTTACACCTGTATTATCTATACTAATATTATAAAGAGGTAAACTTTGTTTGTTTGTTTGTTTGTTTAATTGTAATGAATAGGCTCAAAAACTACTGGACCGATTTTAAAAATTCTTTCACCATTCGAAAGCTACTTTATTTACGAGTAACATAGGCTACTTTTTATTGTAGAAAATATAGGGTTCCGTAAGATATTTGGGTTTTTGTGACACAAGGTGAAAAAAATCAACCAGAAAAGTTACTTATCTTGCGTACGCTGCCTAAACTATAAAAGATAGAACCATACAATGTTCTAAGTAAACGTAGATCTTATAAATATCTACAAAAATGTCTGCAACACACTATACCTATCTATGTCAAATGAGGCACAGCACCCATTTTTTTATTTAAAAATCTTGATTATTTTGGACTACATTTAAACGCATTTATTTTACTCATGCTGATAATCCATATTAAAATTAATTATTTCATCACTAAGTACAGTTTATGTAGATAATATTTGGTGTTCGAATAATTAAAAATTGGACGTTTGGCTTAGAAGTTATGGTGAAATTAAAAATTGCGATTTATGTCCGTTTCGAAGTGGGCGCTACCAACTTACCAAGGCGGGGGTGCGCAGTAACGAAGATTATTACCGGCCCTGCAGCTGGTAAATTAGTTCATATACCGAGAATACCAATGATCCCTACTGATTTTCCTATACCCTGCAAAAGACTCCAATTTCCTGTGAGACGTAGCTTTTGCGACGGTACCGACCAATGCGGGCCACGGGTAGTATTAAATGAATATAAAACTGCTGAATCAATCAATTTTAATCATTTCTTCAGTGGCTATATATTTTATACCCGTGCGAAGCCGGGGCGGGTCGCTATAAATATAATAATAAAACTGTAGAAATGAAGATTCTGTACATTAAAGATATTTGGAAAATAATAAGCGGAGGGTGTCACTACATCGCTATAGAAGCCAAAAATGTGGTCAGCTTTTTTGTCTATCTGTCTGTCTGTCTGTCTGTATGTTTGTTCCACTATCACACGAAAACTACTGATCCGATTTTAATGCGGTTTTCGCAGATATATTTGTCTTCTTCCAACTTAACATCTGGTGTATAAAAAAAAATCCCCCCCACCCCTCTAAAGGGACGAAAGAGGGGGTCAGATTTTGTATAAAACTTTTGCTTTAACACGAAAACTACTGATCCGATTTGAATGCGGTTTTCGCAGATGTATTTGTCTTCTTCCAACTTAACATCTGGTGTTTAAAAAAATTTCCCCCCACCCCTCTAAAGGGACGAAAGAGGGGGTCAGATTTTGTATAAGACTTTTGCTTTAACACGAAAACTACTGATCCGAACCTCCTAACCCCCACCCCTCTAAGACCAAAGAGGGGTCAGATTTTGTATCAAACTTTTTTCTTTATTGGACTTACTTCATATTATTAACGGTTTTTCCAACTTAACATCTGGTGTATAAAAATTTTCCCACACCCCTCTAGGGGACAAAAGAGGGGGTAAGATTTTGTATCAACTGATGAAGTAGAAATACTTTAAATGGCAAAACAACGTTTGCCGGGACAGCTATATATTATATAGGTACAATATCCCTCTACTAACATTGTTTTATTTGTTTGTAGCTCTGGCAGATACGGAACCCTAAAATTTATTAGTAAATTATGTTTAACAATTTATTCAAAACGAGTAAAGTACTTAATAAATACTTAAAAATTAGAATCGATAAACAAAAAATATGAAGCCATATCATGTCACTTTACATGACAGATGACTAGGGTCTAGTCTAGGGGCGTATTGATACAAAATATACAATCATCTTTCATCTTGCTCACACCCCCTATATTATTGTATCTTTCTCTTTTCCACACTTGCAAATAAATAATTTATATGACGAGGTACAATAGCGACAGTTGATATATTTTAACATACATTAATAGTCAAAGAATTTATTGGAAAAGTATAAAAAATTGGAAAAGTAATTAGCCATCTGTAGTTATAGAATTTGATGAACAACCTAGGTACTTACCTATTAAGTTTTTATTCAAGTCAAGCCAGTTGCCTGGTTGTCAGTGGTGTAAAGTTGGTTTTAAGTTAAAATTTTGAGTTATGAAAACTATAGGTGCCAAAAATCCATACTAATACTTAAGCGATAGTGTGTCTGTCTGTCTATTCCCTCTCCACGCCCAAACTGCCGAGCCGATTTTGCTGAAATTATGTATGGAGATACTTTGAGTTCCGGGAAAGGTCATGTGATAATTTTTATCTTATGCTTTATACAATTATACCTATCCGAAAAATGTACAGTTGCACCGCGCGATAAACGAATGGTGCAACGATGTTGCGGGCGTCATCTGGTTATTTATAATCCATACTAATATTATAAATGCGAAAGTGTTGTCTGTCCGTCTGTCTGTCTGTCTGTCTGTTACCTCTTCACGCCCAAACCGCTGTACCGGTTTTGCTGAAATTTAGTATGGAGATACTTTGAGTCCCGGGAAAGGACATAGGATACTTTTTATCCCGGAAAAATGTAGGGTTCCTGCGCGATAAACGAATTTTGGTGCAACGGAGTTGCGGGCGTCATCTAGTTAGATAATAGTTTTATAACAAATCAATTTTACAAGGGTTCAAGCCAGGAGTAATTTTTGCTCGGTTTCGTATGTTTTTTGATTGGAGTATCTATTACTAGCATAATATGATAAGGCTGCCACTTCTGCCGTTTCGGTAGTCGTCTGCTCGCATTCCCGCAGGAGTACAAACTATTGTTTTTTTTTTAATAATACTTCTATAAGATAAAAAAAACTTGTTTAATTATTCTAAGCCCTAAGGTATGTAATTATTCTTAGATCAATCGATATCAACTTTATAATAGAATCAGATAGCATCAGACCATAGACTTAGAAACCAATAGATTTTCCTGTTGACTGACTTATATAATATAAAGTTATGCTTACTGCCAACTTGTTGAAATTCATAATCGTACCTATTCATGGCACTTCTATAACCTTCAAGAAGAGAGCGTATTTCCTCCGCCAACGCGCCTGCAGCTCTTCTAATGTTGCGAGTGTCCATGGGCGACGGCAGTTGCTTTTCATCAGGTGACCCGTTTGCTCGCTTTTCTCCTTATTTTATATAAAAAATATCTGCCAATTTAACGAAACTGATATCATCGAAATTCAATCTACAAGTAATGGCATAATTATACACTGGTAAATGCTTGGCAAAAACTTTTCGCCAAGTACCTTGGAGTCCATAACGGATTCTCATTAGTATTAAGTGCTTAATGAAGCAGGTATTATAACATTAAACAATGCTATTATAATAATCAAATGTAATAAACTATGAGAGTATAGGAAAAGGGGGTGGTCTTGTGTATTCCGCACATACTCGGGCAATATAAAAGTTAAACCAACCACTGTCACTAAAAGAATATGAATCAATAATATTAAACCACACATAGGAATAAAACGGTACTTATTTAATTTTAACACTGCAGTACACGCGCCCCTTTTTTTACCATGGTAGGCCATCTAAAAATCTTAATTCTTTCCATAATTATTATTTTTTTATTAAAATTACATATAAAATCAAACATGTAATTAATTAACTTACTTTTAAAACTAAAATCTATTTTATTAATTATTAAATTACTGAAAAATAAACAAATTTGTGAATTTCTATGAAAATGTGACAAAAATCGTACCGATGAAATCAAACATGTGTATTGGGTATTCCTTTCGTGAAACTAAAATAAATTAGATTTCTGTTTGTTATATGATATTCGAGATTCAATCCTACTCACTAGTCAAAATTTTTACACTTGTTGACATTGCACCATACGTCTTATCGGTGGGGCTAAATCGTGCTGGATTCTTAAAAAATCCTGAACTATTCTACACACAACACCCATGAGTTATATCTTCTATTTACAAACTCATTTATTTTTATATTTTAATAATTTCTTTTCTAAGAATAAACGACCCTAAACTTCAGAAGTCACCGGATTAGCACATTTTCATACAAGTGTGACTCCTAGACTAGGGTTTACAAAACTGAACAATATTTGTCACATGTATGACTGTTGATCGGTTATTTGGTTACAGCAGCCTATTTAGATACCAATTTTCCATCTCAAAACTTACATAAAAAGCCTGACGAGGAAATTAGAAATCTGGCACTGATGGCGCTAATTTTCCATTGTAAAAACTACAAAATAGTTTATTTTTTTAATTAATTAAATACTCAACACAAGTTTAATATCTATTTTTTATTAAATTTAATTTTTTTTTTTTGCAATTAGCTGAGATTTCCTATGTTTCTGGTGAGTCACAATATGGTTCGGATATAGGTCACCATCTTATTAAAAAATCAAATTTTAGTATTTGTAATCCATTTATCATTTAATGTATTTTAGTTTTACTGCATAAAATATTTAATCAAAAACAATTAAAACATTATAAATCAATAATTAAAAAAACATACAGGGTTGAATTTAGTACACCAATACTCGCGCGGACTACTATGGTAGTCCAGCGTTTTTGATGCTAAATAACTATTATTTCGATCAACTGTGGGTTTGCAGGAGTTACTGAGGTTTTGTCAAATTTATTAAACGAGGATTACCTTGAATAGCAAGTTTCTAGAACGCTTGACTCAAAAAATATTGCTGAAAAAGTGACCCTGGTCTACCATGGTAGTCCACGCGCGTACTGCAGTGTTAAAATCTATTTATTTAAAAAAATAAACAAAATATACTTTTTAATTAAATGCATTCCCCAACGGAAAAAAAGGTACAACTGGGTACAGAAATTAAAAAATCTGTCTTTTCCAATATTTTCTTTTTTTTATTCAATTAACAAGCACATCACTTATAAGTAACAGCCGAGCGTACTTGAATTATGATTTATAGCTTATTCAGAGCCAGCCGAAATTGCAAGCCGTTTAACTTAAGTACTGCCTGTGCACGGCATTCGTTTTTTAAAAAAAATCTATGCATATCAAAGCAGCCATCTTTGTTTTACGATTTTTATCAATCATAATCAAACTGACTTCACCATAGGATAAAACATGTGAAAGAATAGAAATTCCACAGGAAATAGTTACTTAACAATGGACTTTGAGGTTGAAATTATAGTTTTTCTTTTCAACTGTCACTTCTTTAGTAGATACAATGTACCATCGAGGAAATTGATTCCTAGGCAGTTGACAGACCAACGTCATTTGGTCGGATCATATCAATTCAATGTTAATTATTATTTATTGTGATCTGTCGGCTGGGTCTGACGTAACGCGACCAAACCACGCAGGTCCCCTGCCCCTAACAGCTGCCATCTTAGATATTCGATGAATACTTAATATTAATTTAATGAAGACTAGCTGTCCCGGTGAACTTCGTGTCACTTTAAAACCTTCCCTGGACTTCTACGAATATTTTAAGAGTAAAATCAGCCCAATCCATTCAGCTGTTTTCGAGTTTTAGCGCGACTAACACATTTGAAAATCCATTTTTATATATATAGATATTGACATAAACTCGATACCTTTTCTATCAAACTATTAGTAAAACAATCATAAAATTACTCTGAGTGCAGCCGTAATTTATTTAAGCTATGGTGTGGCTTCTAGTACGACTAAAAATTTATAATTATTGTAATTAGTGTATTATTGCGTATTATGATGATGATTTAAATATCAAACTTTATTTTAGATGTTAGTGCAAACTTGCACAGAATGCAAGTAAGTTAGCCGGTCGACGTACGAGGGAGTATTTACTGATATTTGATAGCATAGAGTAAGTAAGGTACAGATCTGTCTAGCCTTGTGTGTTTTCCAATAACAATTTACAGCACTAAAGCGTATTTTGCAACGTCGAATTTTTCAACTACTGTAACATTTCGCACAATCAAGGTTTCTCAATCAAACTAATTTAGAATTATCACAATACGACATTGTGTAGTGTATACCACTGAATAGTATTGTGCTCTGCAAAGTGGAAAACACAACTCTTTACCCAACTACGACAAAGTCTAAGGGTGTGCATTGATGGTATCCATTAATTATTTTTGACATTAATTCAGCTTTTATCATCGACGCAATTTTATTTCATATCATAATTCTAATTTCACAATGGATAATGATTGTTAGATAGTTTAGTTGCGGGTCCATGTTGGATGCGAGTAGCAGGAGATCGGTCATCTTGGCGTTCATTGAGTGAGGCCTATGTCCAGCAGTGGACGAATATAGGCTGATATGATGATGATGAATGATTGTTATATTATTCATCATTAGCTGTTGTAAAAATATTATTTCAGCACAAATATTTGAAATGTCAAAAATTGATGGATGGACGTAACCACCAATGCACACAATTACGCCTGGTATTTCTGTTTATTTCCTAAGTCTATGTAAGATACCCTCCTATAATTTAGCAGCAAATGAGACGAAAGCACACATTAATCGTTTACGAATAACTAATAAGTTATAAGCGAACCAGTTTTGAAAAAGTTAAGACATTTTGGGCAGTTAAGAGTTCAAGCTTTTTAGCAGGTGGCAAAAATGTAAACCTTCACAGTTTTAAATTTCAAAAATAAAAAAATTAATCTGTCATTTGAAATTTCAATTCTGGAATTCTTTTTTAATTCAGGGCTGTGCCTTGTTAAAATACGCGAAACAACATTTTCACTTAAAGAAAAATGCACTTGTCGCAAAAAGTGAATGATGTGCCCACCGGTACATTTTAAACGAGTTAATGAATATTGAACTTTATTTGCCTGGTATAAGAGTTACATTAAACGTATTTTTATGTTGGTAACTCGTTCCAAAATTTTTATTTCTTCATACATACGTCATTCCCACGCCTCGGTTATGCAAATGTTTTGCATCGATTGAGACACTCCTTCTGTTTTTGGCGCAAAACTGTGATTTTGTAAATAAAAAAATATGTTGGTAACGCTATATCCTTCCTAATATAATAATTAATGCAAAAGTGTGTCTGCCTATATTTTGTTAGCCCCTTACGATTATACCGCTAAACCTAAAGAGAATGTCAGTCACCATGCATTTTTTTACGTACAACGAATAACATCATTAACATAATATTATATTGCTTTATATTTTCAACTAGATGACGCCCGCAACTCCGTTGCGCCAAAACTCGTTTATCGCGCGAGAACCGTACATTTTTCCGGGATAAAAGTATCCTATGTCCTTTCCCGGGACTCAAAGTATCTCCATACAAAATTTCAGCAAAATCGGTTCAGTGGTTTGGGCGTGAAGAGGTGACAGACAGACAGACACACTTTCGCATTTATAATACATTAGTTAGTATGGGTATTATATGGAATTATGGGTATTATATGGAAGTATGGATATGGATGTTTGTACATATTTATGTTTACATTACATTTGAACAAAATAAAGTTTCTAAATTGGCCATGAGCACAATGTGGCGGTAAACAATTAAACAGCCATCTTGGCCACCGGGCGGCCGTAACGACCGTAACGACCGCAGAGTGGCCAAACCCCGATACATTAAGGGTTAAGCGGTTGACCTATTGTTATTAGGGTTGTGGGTTTGTGTTTGGTCATTTTGAGTACATTGCAGTATCTATTTTAATATTTTAAAGAAGAAGAGGAGACAAACTTTAGTTTGGGACGTTATAACGTCCTATCCTCTATAGTCTATAGGGAAAGCTTTGAATCTACTGTACGTTAGTGTAAACACCTTGAAACCATCAAATGATCCCGGATCGGCAATTTCTATGGGTATGAGGACGGCATATTTTTTTGAGTCCCCAGCATTGTATTCATAGAAAAAAATTGTTTATTTTGACGGGCTCATTTGATGCTTTCAAGGATAACGGTGCTTACACTAACACACGGTATAATAAACGAATTTTAAAAACTTCACCTTGGAGTTTTTAATTGAAGATAAAAGTTTGTATGCACCGATATTGGCTTAAAGTTTTATAGTAACAATACTAAGACAAGCTTTTTTTGTTATATTGAAATCAATTTTATTTCAAATGTATCGTCTTTTTTGCATTTTTTATTTAGGTACAGAAAAAAATTGAGCCAATATAAAAAAGTCTCATTTAACTTTTTTATGCGAATTTTAAAATAACTCGTCATTGGCAGCCCTAGTGTCCAACCCCGGACAAGGGACATCTCTACCGCATCCGTAACCGATTGCCGTTACGACTCAACTATAATAACAATTGAGCTATCGGTCTGTATGTCACTCATATTGAGTTGGAAAGAAGAAACGAAACAAGAAGAAATAAAGTATCCTGAATTTTTATGAGCCCTGCAGTGTTACTTTGAAATAAACGTGCCTCTCAAGTCTCAAGCTTAAAAATTCTTTAAATCTTTCAGGCTGCAGAGCTGGCCAAATAATAGATACTAGTAACTAGTTAAGTACTTCGTTAGATACTTTCAAATAACCTCACCCTACTTCTAACCTAGTCGGATAAAATTATAAAATATACATTTAAATTTTAAAGTACTTAAACGTACGCTAAAAAGCACGATGGTATTAAGTGTGTAAAAATATAGCCTAATAGTAGCAAAAAAACTCTCTAGGTATTACCGTTCTTGAGTTACGTAGGAGAGCCATGCTTCGGCACGAATGGGCCGGCTCGACCGGAGAAATACCACGGGCTCACAGAAAACCGGCGTGAAACAGCGCTTGAGCTGTGTTTCCTATTCCCTATTAAAAGGCCGGCAACGCACCTGCAGCTCTTCTGGTGTTGCGAGTGTAAATGGGCGACGGAAGTTGCTTTCCATCAGGTGACCCGTTTGCTCGTTTGTCCCCTTATTTCATAAAAAAGTTACAGCCTGGAGACAGACAGACAGACGGACAGACATCGAAATCTCAGTTATAGGGTCCCGTTTTTACCCTTTGGGTACGGAACCCTAAAAATAAAATGAAACTTACCTGTCAGACCAACATAGCGCCTCGTCTCTATACCTGAAAAAGGAAGAAAAAAATAAATAAAATACAGTATCAATTACAAAATGCACAGTTCCTTGCACATGACAAGTCTATTCGTCACCATCAGCTATTTTCAGACCCCCCGGGCGATGGATGAATAATTCAGAACAGATCGGGCGCTTACCGTCTACATTATTAATAACTACCGTAAAGAATGTACCGAGTGGTTACTCAAAATATCGCCAGTTTCGATAGCGAAGTTAGATGTCAATAAAATCGGCCAAGTGCGATTTGGACTCGCACACGAAGGGTTCCGTACCGCCATAGAGCAAAAATATGTAAAAATGTGTTTTTTTCTGTATGGGAGCCCCCATTAAATTTGTATTTCATTTTAAAGTAGACATACAATAAAGACCTTCGTGAAAATATCATGTGCCTACCTGTTGCCATTACTGATATAGAGCAAGCGTTTGTTGTATGGGAGCCACCCTTAAATATTAATTTTATTTTGCTTTTAGTGTTTGTTGTTATAGCGGCAACCGAAATACATATTCTGTGAAAATTTCAGAAGTCTAGCTATAACGGTTCTTGAGTTACAGCCTGGAGACAGACAGACGGACGGACGGAAAGACGGGACAGACATCAAAGTCTTAGTAATAGGGTTGTGGCGGTACCCGCATTTCGCCTAACATTCCTGCATCGCGCTATCGAAGTTTTCTGAGCGCGTCGGTATATATACGACAGCTGAAATGTATCAAGTGGGCTCCGGCCTGACCGAGCATACCACCTCGCCCGGTCGGAAGATCTTCCTTTGGCCGCCACACATTATTGCCACAGGGTCCCGTTTTTACCCTTTGGATATGGAACCCTAAAAATGTATGTAATTAACATAAGTCATAACGCATATACGCTAATAGAGTAAAAGCCTGCGACAGCCAGACCTTCCTCAGTTTAGTAAAGCTGAAAGTTTACCTGTTTGTGACCTTTACAGAGGTAAGAACGACCAGCAACTATGGAGTTTCGGTCGCGGTTACTTTAGGGGGTATCCAGTTCTAAAGCTTTACCTGACCTTCTAGAAAGAGTAAAGCTCAATTTCATAGTTTATATTGTTTGCGGTAAGTGGAGGAATCTCGTCTTCCAGTGCCGGACATTTTTGACAGTTCCTTCCCAGTGCCAGACACCCTTAAAATTTCTTATAGTATCCGGCAAAGGTTGTGTGGCAAAACAATGTTTGCCGGATCAAGTAGTATTTTATTATTTCATACTATACTAGCGACCCGCCCCGGCGTCGCACGGGTATAAAATATATTATAGCCATTGAAAAAATGATTAAAATCGATAGCCTATGATCCTTCACGTGGTCTACTTCTTATCTGCGCCAAATAACATAAAAATTGCTCCAGTAGTTCGCGAGATAAACCCTTTTTAACCCCCGACAAAAAAGAGGGGTGTTATAAATTTGACGTGTCTGTCTGTCTGTCTGTCTGTCTGTGTGTCTGTCTGTGGCATCGTAGCGTCCAAACCGATTTTGATCTAGTTTTTTTTGTTTGAAAGCTGACATGAACGAGAGTGTTCTTAGCTATAGTTCATCATCATCAGCCTGCTCAGTGCTGGAATATCACGGTTCATCTGGTCCGTGAAGGGCCGATTAGCGACTTGCAGTCGTTTGGTAGGCTTTATATTTTGCATTCTAGCTCGTGATATTTGTGAATACACATTAATGGAAAGTTGACCTGGTGTTGCAGCATCACCTGGTAATCAATAGGATATCCAACTCCTCGCCAACTTAGAGCAATGGTTTCGTGTTTGGGCTCATTTTAATTGCGACACCTAGTAAGACGTAGATAAACAGTACATTTTTGCATGCTGCTCCTGCAGCATCACCTGGATTCTATTGGAGCCGAGCTCCATATGAACCCAAGGTGGAGGTTTCATGTTTGGACTAATGTTGACGGCCTCATCCAAGAAGACATTCATAGGTGGTATTCATTGGGATATGATCCTATCGATAGGAATTATTCTGCACTATTATAACCAAAACAAGTTTAAAAAGTATGAAATAAAATAAAATTAAGAAATTAAAAAAAAACCCGCCAAACAACTCTAAAAAGTAATGAAATAATATTTACTGACTTTAATTAGTTTAAATAATTCCTAAGTGCAAAAGTGATATTTTAATCCATAATTGTTGTCAAGGTGTGTCGGGGGACCGCTAATGTAGATGTTTGATGTCACATAACACTATAGTTCAAGGGTCAGTAATTCACAGCGAACCGAATCGATACTTAATCAGTCACTTGGCGATACAAAATTCAAAAGACGCTGTTGGCGGTCCCCCGACACACCGTGACAACAATAATTATGGAATAAAATATCACTTTACACTTAGGAATTATTTAAACTAATTAAAGTCAGTAAATATTATTTCATTACTTTTTAAAGTTGTTTGGTGGGGGTTGTTTTAAGTTTCTTAATTTAATTTTATAAATAATTTCCCCCGTTTTTCCACATTCTCCTATTAGTCTTAGCGTGATAAAATATAGCCTATAGCCTTTATAGCGGACCAGTGATTCCTGAGATTAGCGCGTTCAAGTTAGGTCTTTTAAATAATTTTCCCCGTTTTTTCCATAATTTCCTCCATTTCTTCGCTCCTATTACTCTTAGCTTGATAAAATATAGCCTATAGCCTTCCTCGATAATTGGGCTATCTAACACTGAAAGAATCATCAAAATCCGTTGCGTAGTTTTAAAGATTAAAGGGAACAAAGAGACATGAGGGAAAAAAAAAGCGACTTTGTTTTATAATAAGTATAGATATAGATACTGTACTCGGCGAAACATGGCGGTAGCGGTCATTGACTCCCTGTCAAAAACTTGTCATTTTCTATACAAAGCCGCGATTTACAACATCTGAGTTCTGACACTTCATTGTCAATCGCGGTTTATATAGAAAATGACAAGTTTTTGACAGGGAATCAATGACCGCTACCGCCATGTTTCCACCAAAATTTTATAACACTGGAACCCTACATTTCCGGGACAAAAAGTATCCTTTGCCCTTCCCCGGGACTCAAGCTTTCTCAAGCGTGAAGAGGAAACAGACAGACAGACACACTTTCACATTTATAATATTAGTAAGATCATGAAAATAAAAAAACGCCTCCGTGGTCCAGTAGTTCAGAGCTCGGCTCTTGACTCGGAGGTCGTGGGTTCGATTCCCGCGTTGGAAACATGTTATTTCCAAGTTTGGTTAGGACAATGCAGGCTGATCACCTGATTGTCTGACAAGTAAGATAATCCATGCGTCGGATGGGCATGTAAAAAGTCGGTCCTGCGCCTGATCTCTCGCCAGTCGTGTCGGTCGTCGGTCCCACATGAATAGAGAGTGCTCTTGTGTACTGCGCACACACTTGGGCACTATAAAATTACTCCTGCGTAACTGGCCCTGTTTTCAATGAAATCGGCCACCGTCACCGAAACCGGTGTGGGAGTTATTATAAGATCATGATCATTTAGATCATCTCGCCGGCCGTAACAACAAAAAGACTTCAGTAACAATAACCTCTCAGTTAACTATAACCGTGGCTTTGACCGTTCTCATGCTAACAAGTCGTTATGTGCATTATACTATGAATAGACCTTACAGCTTGCTCACGGGAAAGTCTTTCGAAAAGGCAGTTAGTACTAATAGCACTTTCTCGATATTTAAGGATAAGTCTTTGAATACTTTGACTCAAGTATTATGTAAGTAGAAAAATACTTGCACAATATAACTTTTGGTTTGCCAACAATCAAGGGCTTAGGGGTTTCGGGGTTCCCAAACAATGGTCACTTCATTTGTTATACATATTAATAAAGACATTTTGTCTATTACGTTTAAAATTGTAACTTTCAGCCCCGGGAAGTTTCATAGGATATTATTTTGATCACGGAAATTAAATATTTATCATGAAAAATTTGAAACATAAGCCACAAATGTCACTTTTTTATAAAATATCAATAAAAATGTGACTTCTGTGTGAAATAACGTATTTTTAAATATATTTCGCGGGAATGGTATTGCAAAATAAATAGATGTGCATATAAATTTATGTAGTAATAGTATGAAATTAGCTAATTAATGTCGATTGTTTTTTTTGTATGGGAAACGAACCACCTTAAGAAAACAAATCTTTGGACAATATGTCGGTAGCCGCCGACAAAACAACATTTTATACTACTGATACAATATCGACTAAACATTGCTAAAAACCATTCCACATTCAAATCGTCAGATTTTAAATTTGGAACAGTGGAAACGTCATAAAACGTAATCGAATACGGCTTAGGAGGTGCTTGCGAGCAGCCGGCAGCACATTCCAGCGTGTTGACATGCTAATGTTGCCATTTGTTGAAAACTTCCCTAAAAATGGGGAAATTTTCTTGTTAAGTGTTGTGTATGATAATACGTGTGCCGGTTATACCTATTTATGGAGGTTTAACGCCGCGCCGAAGAAAAGCAAGTGGTACAAAAGATAGAGAAGTGAAGAAGTGCACTTAGTTGACTTAGGACTCCTAAGTTAGGACTCCAGAAGTCGGAACCTAGACTTCTCTATTGACTATTCTGATATTAGTCGGGAGTCGGGACTCGGGACAGAAGTCTTTGGTCGGGACCATGAAGTGATGATATCCATTTTATCTCCAAACCACTTTTTTACATTATTACTTACTTTAGAACCCAGACAAACCGTACCTACCTACTGTCAGAATGGGCCGTATAACTAATATTATCACTTTAAGGGTTTTAAAATTACATAATATCTATTAAGTACTAAGTATTTTAATTTTTAACTCTTAAAAATATTGAATGGTTAGTGGTTACTAAGTTTTATATTTAGTTATTTAGCTCAGAGATAAAAGTACAAAGCACGTACTATATCCATACTAATATTATAAATATGAAAGTGTGTCTGTCTGTCTTTTTGCCTGAGATACTTTGAGTCCCGGGAAAGGACATAGGTTACTTTTTATCCCGGAAAAATGTACGGTTCCCGCGCGATAAACGAATTTTGGCGCAACGGAGTTGCGGCGTCATTTAGTCCAAAATAAAGGTAGGTAATCAATACAAATTACCATACACATGTATGTATGTTTGTCTAAACGACCAAACTTATACAATAAACCGCACATGACACACGGCGCCGGTTAGTATACACAAAGCAACTTCACCATGACCTTTATTTCAAAATTTGTAAGGTTCTTATTCATAGAATCCCCGGCTAAAATAGCTATGAACATACAGATTTAATCTGATATTAAATTGTTAAATGTGTTATGGAAGTGAATAGCTTTTATAACTGAGTATTTAACATTATGTTAATTATGCAATTGTAATTAATACTCGTATTATAATGATTACAGGTACAGTAATATGCAATAGTATGCTACAAAAGTTAGAGAAAATTAGTCCAAGTGGGAGAAAATTCGGCCCAATTTTTTGGAAATAACTTTAAGAATAAAAGCCTTTAAAAGATGTCACACTTTTTGTCAACATTGGACAGGGACACCTACTAAATTCTAATTTTTTTGTTAATATTTCAGACTAAAATTTCACGAAATACTGTATTTTTTCATAAAACGAAACTCGTACATGTAAGATTTCCACAAAATATTTTAATAAATATTGTAATTTTTGGTTTACAATCCGGGGCTGTGAGCAATATAGCACACGTGTACGTTTTGCACCCCGTGGAGAATTTTAATAAACGCAAATGAGGGTATTTGCGAAACATGACGAGATCGTAAACGTATGTTCTGTACTTTTATCGACATATTGTTTTTTTTTTAATGATATACGGAAGGTAATTTTGATCCCCAATCTATATAAACTAGCGAAAAGCCGAGCGTCGTCACACCTTGACTTACTGATGACAACACATCTACATATAAATGAAAATAATATGTTAAGGCCGTCCCCCGAGCAAACGACCTTGGCCATACAATTGCCGCGTTGCCGAGATCGTACCAAAACCCTATTTTTTTTACTTATCTTAGTTCTAAATTGTCCTAAAAAAAATTAAAACGGGGAATATGTAGTTTATGATATTGTCGATCTATTGGCGTGTGTTTAAAATAAAAGTAATTTCGTCGCTTAGCTAACAATACCGCGTAAGTCAAGTAGTTAACAAGATAAACAAAAACTTCGTATTTCATAAGAAATAATTCTAAATGAAATATTTTTGAATATTTAAATTATATATTTAAATATTATATTTAAAAAAACATTGACGGCTGTCAAGAAAACAATATCGATATTTTCGTAACAAATTTTTAAAGTTTAAAATTTGCGTAATATTACAATGTTTTGGAACTGAAATACACTAAATTGTATCTACTTTCAAGAAATAATTGCTGAACAACTTAGAACAAAGCCGTTTTGATAAATACATAATATAAAAAGGTGCTCTTTGGAGGAGGAGCCTATCATTGTTTGACAAAATAAAGAAGCGAAAATATATAGATCTGCCGCCTGCCGGCCTTGTAGAAGTACTTTCCTGATTGTCAGAATGAGTCGTGAAAAGATAATATGTTAACGGCAAAAGACAAAATTGTAATCATGAACAGTGTAATATGTTAGTTTGGATCAAAGATTATAACTTGCGATGAGAGCGGCCTGAGCTGTTTCTACAAAGTAACTCAATGCGGTCCAACACTCTGATGCCTATCAATGACGCTGACTGGGAACCGTCCGGTCCGGAGAATTAGCACACGAGTTATGGCCAACGACAGTATAATGCCCAAGTCTACGCCGCATGATGAAAGGTACAGAAGACAGTTACAAGGCTAAGAGAAATAATAAGGAGAAGCAGCGACGTCCAAATTTTACACCGGCTACATCATATTTATCCGAATTAGTATTTAGTTAATCTTATTCTTATTTATTTTCCTTTTTTTATTTTTACTTTGTAATTTATGTATAAAATAAAATATATTCTAAGGTTCTAGTCTAAGTTATATTTTAGTACAATGTCTATGGACATTAATAACAGCAGCCAGGGCATTGAATGCCCGCACTCCCCCTGTTCAAGTCGCCGTTTCAACGGCGTTCACGGGTTGAATATACATATCAGCCGCAAGCATAAAAACCTGCTCCCGCAACCTTCGTCTGATTTATCCTGTATCTCGACATCCCTCGGCAGCTCTGCTCAGCCCAACCAGGTCAGTAACGACCCCTACGATTTCGACAGGCTTTCCAAGTTCAAGCGCAGTGTTCGCGTACTGAAACACGTTCCCAAAGGAGCCAGGAGTCTCGCAGCTGGCAAACTCGCGGACCTCATCGATGCCTGTGTCGATAAAAACACTAAAGCTGCCTGATATGATTTTTTAACATTTGCCTTTTCTGCACTGAGAGTACCTGATCAGACAAACAAGTTATCCCTTACAACGAAAGTGAAACACAACACCTACAGCTCCTGCCCTTTGCCTTGGGAGATCCTAACTCGGCAGCCCTTCAATCTATGTAAAAGGGTTGAAATGAAAGTACACGAAGGTGATTTAGCAGGTGCAGCACGTCTGCTCGTCTCGGACTGCAAAATCGCCCCCGCCGACACAAGCACCGTTGAGTCTCTGATCCAAAAACACCCTACACCCTACCGCTCACTGTCCATACCCCCCCCCCCCCCCTGCCCTCCGTAGAGCCCATATCCCCTCTAGTGCTGTCCCCATCGGACGTCGTTTCCGCTATACAAAGTTTTAGTCACTCATCTGCCTCCGGCCCCGACGGCATCCGCCCCCAACACCTTAAAGAATTATTATCGCCCTCCGCTGGCAGCAACGGCTCGCGTCTGTTAAAATCACTTGTAAATCTCTGCAACTTCCTACTACAAGGTGAAATAAACCCTGATGTGGCTCCACACCTATATGGAGCGACACTCTGTGCCCTTTAAAAAAAAGACGGAGACATACGGCCTATAGCCGTAGGTTCGACCTTTAGACGCCTCGTGGCAAAGTGCGCATGCCGAACCGTCAGGGAACCTATGGCGTCACATCTGCAGCCCATCCAAATTGGCTTTGGAACTACCCTCGGCTGCGAAGCTGCAATTCACGCGACGCGAGCCTTTGCTTTGAACCCCGCCAACAGCGACTGTGTCATCGTCAAGGTGGATATTAAAAATGCCTTCAACTCTGTTGAAAGGGATTCCATCTTAAGCGAGGTTAAGGAACTAATTCCTTCTCTATATCCATTTCTTCACCAGTGCTACGCTTCGCCCAGTTGCTTAACATATGACAGTCATAAAATTTTATCACAGGTAGGAGCGCAACAGGGTGATCCCCTGGGTCCCCTTATATTCAGCCTAGCCATTCACAAAAAAATATCATCGATTAAGTCTCCCCTGAATGTCTGGTATCTTGACGATGGCACAATTGGAGGAAGTCCAGAGGTAGTCGCAGAAGATATCCGAACTCTCACTAGTAGCCTTAAAGATTTGGGACTTGAAATTAACACCAACAAATGCGAATTATTCGCTTGCGGCGAGACAGACTTACCCATAACCACCATTTTCGATTCCCTGCTCCCCGGAATAAAAACCCTCAACAAATCGACATTCTCCCTACTAGGCGCGCCGATATTCCCAAATGGCATTCCGTCGGCCCTAGAAAATAAAAGTAAAACCCTAACGCAAGTCCGGGAGCTTCTCGGCAACTTATCCTCCCACGTCGCCTTAATACTTTACCGCTGTTGCTTTTCCCTACCAAAACTCACATATATTATTAGAACGGCTCCAACCTGGCAATTCCATACAGAGGTCTCCCAGATAGACGCTATCACACGATCCACGCTGGAGGATATAATTAATATTTCTCTCAATGATCTGCAATGGCAGCAAGCTACATTACCGGTAAAATACGGTGGTTTGGGTATCAGAAGTATGGGTTCTGTTGGTTTGCCGGCATTCCTCGCGTCGTCGAATGGGGTTGCTGATCTTGTCACTAGCATTTTAAAAGTCCAAGGTGCAAGATGCAGCATCCCCTTTATGAACGACGCAGAAAATGCCTGGCATGAAAGTTATCCCGGCGTTAACCCCCCCGTTGATGTCACCTCCCAGCGTGCCTGGGACGAACTCTGCTCCAGATACACCTTAGTGCAAATGAGTACCAATTCATTTTCGGAAATAGCGCTGGCCCGAATTAAGGCAGCTAGCTGCCCGGAATCAGGCGCTTGGCTCCAGGCGTTACCATCACCACACCTCGGCACTCTTCTTGATGATAACACCCTTCGAGTAGCAGTGGCACTGAGACTGGGTTGCGAGGTGTGCGAGCCTCACTGCTGCCCCTGTGGTACTGAGGCTGACGCCTATGGTCACCACGGGCTCAGCTGCGTTAAAGCAGCCGGACGTTTTGCTAGACACCATGCCCTCAATGACATTGTTCGTCGAGCTTTGGTGTCAGCAGACGTACCGTGTGTTCTCGAGCCCCCCGGTTTGAGCAGGAGCGACGGCAAACGCCCGGACGGCCTTACTTTGATACCATGGGAAAAAGGTCGTTGCCTCCTATGGGATGCCACGTGCGTGAGTACATACGCCGCTTCGCACATTTCCGGCACCGCTCGGACCGCGGGGTCTGCCGCCGAGTACGCAGCCAGGCAGAAACACACTAAGTATGCGGATCTGGAGCAGAAATACCTTTTCGTTCCTTTTGCCGTGGAAACCGAGTACCTGGTGTAACGAAGCAAAAGCTTTCGTTCGCCAGCTCGGACGTCGGTTGCGGGAATCGGGTAACGATCCCCGCTCCGTGGCGTACCTGGCCCAACACGGCTCCCTAGCCATTCAGCGCGATAACGCGGCCAGTGTGATGGGGACGTTTGAGCATGGTACGCTGCGGGGTGGCCTTTTTGATTAAGATCTTTAGTATAATGAAACGCAGTTTTTAGCGGTGACAAAGTATAATAAAAATAACCGGAAAGAGCTTTTACAACAGACTAAATCATGACACAGACTATATTAAATACAGACTATACAACATTCAATCACTAGGCTATAATATTATAATTTTGATACCTACATTAAACAACACCCCCACTTATCAAAATAATCTAACAACATTATAACTTTACATCTTGTATACCCAATATCTCCATAAAATAATAATGCTTTACGTTACCTAAGCCTTTAGTAAATAAGTCCGCTGGCATTTCAGCTGTTTCCAAATACTTTAATTCTACAATACCAGCACTAATACAATCTTTAGAAAAATGGTACCGTATGTCTATATGTTTACTTCTTTTATTAAAATTATTATTACTTAAACACAACTTAATTGCACCTTGGTTATCATTATACAAACAAATTGTATATGACTCATTTACAATTTCTTTATATAAATTTATTAAATATACAGCTTCTCGACATGCTTCAGCAACACCCATATATTCTGCCTCAGTACTAGATAATGCAACAGTTTTTTGCTTTTTAGCCTCCCATGAAATGACACTCCCTGCTAACATAAAACATAGACCCGTGTATGACCTTCTGTCTACAATATTATTTCCCCAATCTGAATCTACAAATCCTATTAATTTGGAATTACCTTTATTAGTGTATTTAAGTCCATAATGCTTAGTTTTTTTAAGATATTTCAAAATTCGTTTAGCATAAGCCCAAGTTTCACTATTATAGCAATTGTTAAACTGGCTTAAAAAACTGACTGAGAAAGCTATGTCTGGTCTAGTTAGTACTGCCAAATACATGAGTCCTCCAATCAACTGCTGATATGGTAAGTCCTGACTACTTTTATTATGTAAATTAACGTTCAATTTAGACTCTAAAGGCGTATCTGCTATTTTACAATCTGCCATATTAAATCTGTTCAGTAATTGGTTAACATAATTCTTTTGACTCAGTGTAACTGTGTTATTAATTTTATCAATATTAACATTCATTCCTAAACAATTCCTAACCTGCCCTAAGTCCTTTATTTTAAACTTAGAAGCCAATACCTTTTTCAAATTATTACATTCAGTATCATCATTTGAAAATATGAAGAAATCATCGACATACAAGCTAACTATTGTCCTTTTATCATTATAACTTTTAGTATATAAACATGGTTCTAGCTTGGAACATTTATAACCAATATTAGTAAGACATTCATCAACCTTCTTATACCATGCTCTTGAGGATTGTCGTAGCCCATAAATGGCTTTGTTCAATTTAAGCACTTTATTCTCAGAATTCAACAAACATTCTGGTGGATGCATATAAATAGTCTCCTCAAGCTCACCGTTTAAGAATGCCGTAGTAACATCAAGATGTGTAACATCTAAATTAAGTTTAACTGATAATGCAAACAACAATCTTAAAGTTGAATGCCTAACAACAGGCGAAAAAGTATCTGAATAGTCCACATTTTTCTTCTGCATATAACCTTTGGCTACTAAACGTGCACGGTAGCGCACTTTGTTGTCATTGTCCAACTTCTTGCGTAGCACCCACTTACACTTAACTACAGTCTTACCGTCTTTCGGCATGTCTACTATTTCCCACGCATTGTTGTTCTCGAAACACTGAAGTTCTTCTTTCACTGCTAATAACCACTGATTTTTTTCTGCACCCTGTAATGCTTCTTCTATAGTTAGTCCACTAGCGTCATCAAATACTTCCTCTGGAATACATATGTTTGACATCCCATACCGTTCTGGCCTTTTTCTAATTCTGCCACTTCGCATTCGTAGCTCTGGTGAACTATGCGCATCTTCATAGTCACTAGGTGTGTATGTTTCATCTGAGTCACATAATGTTTCTTCAACCAGTGTATTATCATTTTCAACTAGTGTATCATCTGAACTCTTGTCATTCTCATTACTGTCCCCCACTGAACATGAGTTTTCTTCACCTTCTGTGATTGGTATACTGACTACTGGACTCTTTTCATCTTCCATAACAACAACATCTCTGCTCGTCGTTATACATCTTGTTCTTGGGTTATATATTCGATAGCCTTTGATGTCATCAGGATAGCCAACAAGAATGTGCATTTCTGACTTCCTGTCCCATTTCTGGCGCTTTTCTTTTGGCAAATGCACCATGACATTACTTCCAAATATGCGTAAATGACTTACATCGGGCTTACAACCAGTCCAGATTTCAAAAGGAGTTTTGTGATTTAAGGTAGGAAGTGCTGTTCTATTTTGCAAGTACACTGCCGTGTTCGTGGCCTCGGCCCAAAACTCTTTTCCTAAGTTGGCGTCAAATAATAAACATCTTCCTTTTTCTATAATTGTACGGTTGTTCCGCTCAGATAACCCATTTTGTTCGGGGGTATACGGGTTGGTTTTCTGGTGAATTATTCCTTCTTTTTTCAAATATACATCAAATGCCTTATTACAATATTCGCATCCGTTATCACTTCTTAAAATCTTTATCTTTTTATTTGTCTGTTTCTCAGCCTTTGCCTTAAATTCTGTAAAACAACTTAGTGCTTCACTTTTGTATTTTATAAAATATATAAATATCATACGACTAAAGTCATCTATAAAAAGTATAAAGTACCTTGAACCACCGAGCGACTCCTGCTCCATAGGTCCACATATGTCGGTGTGAATAATCTGAAGTATTTCATCACTTCTAGAACCTTCATTTGAAAACGGTAAACGGCTCTGTTTGCCCTCGCAACATACCTTGCATGAAAACTTATTAAGTTCAACTTTTTCTTCAATATTCATACCTTTAACAGCATCTGTCATTTTGTTTAGATAGTTACTGTTGAGATGACCCATCCTACGGTGCCATGTACTCCCTGATACGGTCATATTAACCACTATACTGTCAGGTACTCTTAATTTGTATACACCATTGGTCAACACCGCTGTAGCCACCAATTCATTATTGCGATTATATACTTCACAGCCATCTGACGTAAACTGAACATTATTACCGGATTTTACTAACTGGCTCACTGACAATAAGTTGGTTGTCAATCCTGGAACACATAATACATCCTTAACTGGAACATTGAATTCACATTGATCCGTTTTCGTTATAATGTTCACGTCGCCGGAGCATAATACATGCAGTTTATCGCCACTAGCAACATAAATGTCTTTCTTTTCGTGTTGCTTTCTATTCACAATCCACTCCTCGTTAGCAACCAAATGCATACTCGCGCCTGAGTCAATGTACCAATCGTGTTTATAAAACTTCTCACTTAAAAATACAGTACTGAACGCATTTGTTTGTTTGCGATGCGATTCTTTCGTATTTTTATTATCTTTGTCGGCGTTTGGGCACTGATTTTTGTAGTGTCCCGTTTGTTTACATCGGTAGCACTTGATGTGAAGTTTGTTGACATTGACGTTTTGCTTTTGACACACTGGCGCTTTGTCCATAGACAGTCTAATATTTTTCTTATGTTGCCACTTCTGCCCGCTGCTCGCAAAGGCGCCACTAGCTTCATTCAAATGATTAATTGAACTTACATCCGTTTCCATGTCCATGAGCTTCGTTCTAATGGCGTCCGTTGTGATTTTGATGCCCGAATGCTCGATCGCCATGATCATCGGCATGAACTTTTCAGTTAATCCAGCTAGCATAAGACACCCGATCCATTCGTCACTGATCTTAAATCCTGTCCCGCTCAACTTTTGTCCGGTTTCAACTATTTGCGTTACATATGACTGCATAGAAACACAATTTTCTAGGCGGATTGAGATCAAATTCCGTAATAATGATATTCGACGAGTAAACCCAGAATCATCAAATAACGCCTTCAATTTGTTCCATAGCTCCAACGTAGTATTAACATCTTTTATATGTACGTACAACGCACTATCAATGGTCATTATCAGTTTTGCCTTAGTCTTCGTGTCATCTGCAGTTTCTAATACCTTCCCGGGTATTTTCCTTATGCAATGTAGCATATCCTCTAGGATTAGAAAATTCTCTGCGGCAAATAGCCATTCAGTATAATTTTCACGCCCCTTTAGCTTGGGCACGTTTACAAGATAATTCGATGCCATTCTTGCAAACTATCACTGTATTCACTGAATAACACGCTATTCACAATTTCACACTACTTTTACTGTACTGGAATTCACTGATAATATTAAAATGCTGAGTCCATAACCTATAATGAAACGCAGTTTTTAGCGGTGACAAAGTATAATAAAAATAACCGGAAAGAGCTTTTACAACAGACTAAATCATGACACAGACTATATTAAATACAGACTATACAACATTCAATCACTAGGCTATAATATTATAATTTTGATACCTACATTAAACAACATTTAGTTTTTCCTTTTTTTTTATTCTAATTATTATCATTGTTAAATTATTTTTTATTTAAGTAAGTATATATTATGTAGGTACTTAGATTATTGCATTGGATTATTGTCATTGTAAATTTTATATTCTGAATATGTTAATTTAGTATATTTAATAATTAATTGATTTCATTGGATTAATGGTCATGTTTTATACACTAATTAATATTTGAAATAAAATTTAATGAAATGTTTTAAATTAAAAAGAAATTATTTTAAATTAAATGTCAAATGATTTCCTATGAAATGCGAAGTTTTTGGTATCTCCTGAAAACTTTTCAAACTTGACTTACGCGGTATTGTTAGCTAAGCGACGATTTGTAAATCCTAAGGAGATGCTGAATGTATGCTTGAATTTTAATAAATTGGTTTTACTTTGGAAGCTGATATCATAAGTATAATAAACAAAAATAGAAAATTTAAAACGGGGAAAGGAATGTCGATATACTGAAGATTATTACTGTATTTTTATTATAACTTTGTAGCTTTCAAATTATGAGTTTATAAGGCTTTAAATACTGTAAATTACGGAATCTCCGTAGGGAAGGCCCACAAATCAATAGGCGTGATAGTTTTCCGTAAATTGTACTACAAAATGTTAAGGTTGTGGGATATACTATAATAGGGTTCACTTCGCTCGCCCTGATTGAAATGCATTTAATTTTTTTAGTCTCGCTAAAACTCGAGATCGGCTGAAGCGATTTGGCAAAATATTTTATTTCGAAAGAGGATCTGGAAAGTATTTGCTAAAAAAACTAAAGTACCTATAACAGTCATTAAAAAAAGTATAGTCACCATCAAAGTTGGTATTGTTCGAAAATAACAAGTGTTAATCAAAAAATTCAGATTTCAATAAAAATGTACAATCGTTGTACAAAAGTGAAAAATGTACAAAAAATCAAATTTCAATAAAATATGTACAATCATCGACAAAAGTGTTTATGCAAAAAATCAGAATCCAATAAATGTACAATAATCGAAGGAAGTGTTTATGCAAAAAATGCGAAACACAATATCGAGTTATTTAAATGGCTATCGGCTCGGCCAACAAGGTGTCACTTGAGAATGTTTGCCTCACTTGGCTAATTGCCTTTCCCTGTAATCATATGCGAGCGCCACTGTTGCTGAGTACGCTACCGGATATGTTTGTCCGTCTGTCTTTATTCATGTCTTACTGTAAGCCCTTACAGATTTTGTTTACTATCCATTTTAACAGAAAAATCAATTGTAGTTACTTTTTAAAAAGATTATTTTTGAAGTGAAAACTTCTTTAGCGGCGTTGAGCACTTTTGTGGGATGGGTAAAAACTGTGAAACTCGCGTCAGATTCTCGTGCTGATCGAAAAACCGTAAGACTGTTGGAGAGTAGTGTTGTAACATCGAAATCAATTAATCGAATAATCGATTGCTTTTTTTCGATTTATTAAAAAATCTTTTTTTAAAAATCGATTTTCATAAAAAATGGGTTAAAAATTTAATCGATCGTAAGGGTTTCGATTAATTAAAAAAATCGTTTTTTTTTTAATCTATTTTCATAGAAAATGGGTTAAAAAAAATTGTAAGGGTTTTGATTAATTAAAAAAATCGATTTTCATTAAAAATGGGTTAAAAATTTAATCGATTGTAAGGGTTTCGATTAATTAAAAAAATCGATTTTTTAAAAATCGATTTTCATAAATAATGGGTTAAAAAAATAATACACAACGTTAACAATCAAGTTTTCACTTCTGCCGGCACTCCCGGAGTGCAACCCGTCTTTTTTTTATTTTAACGGAAAGATTTAAGAACATTTCTAAAACCTTAAAACCATTGACATTTACCATAACCATATCGTAATGAGCCGTCAATTTGGGGGTATAATATATGTGTTTAGACCGGTACCAACATCACGGCCTAGCCGGTACCAATATTACGACTACAATCAATAATTTTCTATCACTGCAACACCCGCACCGGTTATTATGGAAAAAACAATAAGTACACTAGATTGTTGGGATGGATTAGTGTGGATATCCGAGATTACTAATATCATAAATTTAAAAATGTGTCTGTCTGTCAGTCTCTTACCTCTACACACTTAAAATTTAAATGGGTATAGAGATATATTTTGAGAGGACGGGAAAGGAAAATTAATTTTTATTGCAGCGAAATTTATGGTTTCCGTGCGATAAACAAAATTTGGCAAAAAGTAAATTAGTTTAGTATTGAATTTCAGGTAATGATGCTTTTCAAATTGACCTCAGCAAATGTGCATTTGCTCCAATAAAAACTGTTATTACAAACGACTTTGCGTCATTATGAATTACATGCAAACATCAAATTTTAAGAAAAAGACTGAAAATGTAATTAATGTCTAGGTGCATAAATGTCTTGCATATCATTTTATATATTAAAAGCTTTTTTGGCTTACTTAATAAAATTAAAACGATAAAAAGAAACTAATATAAAAAATAACTAAAATATCCACATATTGATAACGTACAGTCGGGCCTAGTGTAAAATCACAGATATAATTCTCATAATCCGCGCTGCGTGCTCGTAACCTTTCACACCTCGCTCCGTGCGCGATTGTACCTCGAGTCTCGAGCCAAGCCACACTCTACACAACTGTACTTTATTGATATCATTTTTCGAATCGAAAACAATTTCTTACTTAACTGTACTTTATTGATATCATTTTTCAGTTCGAAAGCAATTTGTTACTGAACTGTAGGCTGTAGCTATAGTTAGAAGTATTTGCCGAGAAAAAAAGCAATGGGTTGCTCTCCGTGAGCTGGCTAAAGTGAAAAACGAAACAGGAGATACCTTACACTTTCGCCGCGCGGTAGAAAGAGAGGAGATATCACTTCCCCTCCTACCCCGCGCCGGCGGTCATCTCTATATCCGACGTCCTACGATTTTTCAAACATGAACCCCTGGGATCTGGAACCTATTTTGAAGAACCTTGTTGACTGTTCTACACTCTACGTTTTATCTACAGGGTCAGGGTATAAAGAAAACTAAGTGATAATACTCTAGGAGTTTAGGGTGTGTATGGGACCCTTATATTGTACATAATTTAGAGTTCGCTGTGAAAGTAGCAGCGCTGAAAGAGTAACTTTTTTTCACCTTTGTGTGCCTTTGTATGGAAAAATTCATGACGCGTGCGGCGTGGGTGCTTGCCCACACAAATCACAAAAAAATAGCTCTTTCAGTGCAGCAACTTCCACAGTGAACTCTATATAAGGGATTTAAACACACCCTAAAGTATTATTACTTAGTTTTGTTGCACCCTGTATTCTATTCTATCTATATATCTATTCTATGTTATATGGTATGAGTCAGACTAACAACAAAGGTAGTGTAATAATAATTACACTCATTAATTACTCGTATTATACTAAAGCAGAAAATAATAGTATTACAATCACATACAAATCAATATAATATTGTGTGTAGAGTACTTTATTGACATTTGGAGATTCTATATAGATTGTAGTTCTTTCGTTTTTTGGTATAAAAAGTACTCCCATAAATGTTCCGTAACAAACAGACAGGCAGACATAATTTCGCATTAATAATATTAGTATGGATATAGAATGGATATTCGTCTCTGAGTCCGGTAGTAAGGAGGACAGAAGATAGCATGTGACTTGGCAGTTGCCACATCTCTTTTTGGCGTCCAGTGCTCGACCGATGGCGCAAAAGCAGGTTAGTAATCTCGTTAGTCGTTATAGTTTATATGACGTCAATAAATTGTAAATAAACAATTTGTTTGAGCGTAGATCACCGCAAGTAACGGCTACATAATATTTTCTCACGATCTACAAAGTTCCCGGTAAATCTAACATGTCGACACTTTGTTAAAAATAACATTCGTCCAAAGTTCAGTTCGCACAATATAACTGCGATGAAGTATCTGTTAAAGTTTAAACCGAATTCCAAAAAAGGTTTTAACTGTATTTGCATGTTTTAATTTTTGCGTTTTACATATTGGTATTTTTTGCAGTTTTTAATCTACCTTTAAAATTATGCTAAAGCGATTGATTTAAATAAAAGCTGTTCAAACGAGGCTAAGACCATATTTTCTTACATCCGGAAAATTTATATTATATTTTTGATTTGACACGATTAGATTTCAGCTTTATTTCTATCGAATGTATCTCTTTCGAATAAGTATTTTAATAATTATTTCAGCCCAAGACTAAAGCACAAGACATGAGCAGCGACTAAAACTTAATCCAACTACTCCAACTAGACAAGAATAAAACATCTGCAAGCTAAGCATAGCCACTGCCAAATGTGAAAGAATAGAAACGCTGACAGTTTTTGCGGACAAACTGATAGATTTATCAATCCCCACGCGGCACCCGGCTGTCGCATACGACATAACAAATGAAAATCTATAGTGTCTGTGATTCCCACGATCGAGGTCTTAAAAGTAATTAATCCATCACTTTGTCTACTTTACCGTAAAAATAAGCCCAGGGCCCCCGCTACCATACGTGCAATGTGTGCATTGCACACGGGCGCCATCCTCTAGGGGCGCCAAATCGCCATCTTTAGGGGCGCCAAAAACAAGGACCCTAAAAATTTGCCTAAAAGGGCACCAAAATCCTTTTTTTGCACACAGGCGCCAATAGCCCTTACGGGGGCCCTGAATAAGCCTTTCTATGGTGTTCATGCTTAGGCGGCAGCAGTAATACACGATGATAGTGTTGACGATAGAGTAGCCAGCCTACTGAGACCCCAAGGAAACATGTCAAACAATTTTTCCCGAGCAATTTACCACAAAATAAATCGACTTATTCGATTTGAGAATCGATTCGAGATTCAAAAAATAATCTGTCATCGGAATGAATCGAATGATCGGCCAATTTCGCCACCCGCAGCCAATCAGACGCGCCGATGAGATCGGACGCTCCTGTGTGGTACAAGCTATAGACTGCTTGAGAAAGGCTTTAAAGGAAGTGATATTATGGATTTTATGATGAGTTTACTTTTTTTCGTTTTTAGGAACTCATAAGTGATAATGCTTCAACTCCCAAGCGACCACATGCGGCCGCGATAACAATATAATTTAAACTATCGTGTCCGGTTTTTCCACGATCGAAGTATTAAATTGTAATTTTTATATACATACTAACTGTCCCGGCAAACGTTGCTTTGCCATAATTTAAAGTATTTCGCCCATATTATTTTATTGAAGTGACTAAATAAGTATGTCGCCATGGCAACGTCGATCGCTATCTCGTCGCACAAACAATGGTCGCCGTCAGTCTCAGCTTGTAATAATTTACTATTATTTATTCAACAAATGCACTTATCAATATATAAAGTACCCAGTAGCCGATTCTCAGACCTATTGAATATGTATATAAAATTTGGTAAAAATCAGTAAAGGCGTTTCGGAGGAGTTCGCGGATTAACATTGTGACACGAGAATTTTATATATAAGATGTTAACGTTAATGTGCATAACAAGGCTAAAATATCTGCAACCTGAAACTTGATAAGTATACGATAAGGCGTCGTAACTCGTAATTAATAATGTCATAATCAGGTCTAGCCCAACTAGCAAATTTCTCTCAACCTACGTACGTTATAAGAGTACTGCACTTATAGATTACTTATAGTAGTTTTGACATATGCTATTTGCACTATTAATAGTTTTGAAAAATGCATTTTATGCTCAAGTCAGTTTATTCTTACAATTACACTTATAAGCCTTTATGAGTATAAAAATTCTAACCCTTATTAGTAAACATACTTACAGTTACTCCTATAATAAGCTCTTGTAGTAGCTTATAAGATGACAGTTATACATGTCGAAAAAGAGTTACTAGACTTTAGAGTACTTACTCTAGTTATTTGTGCTTGTAAGCTATTATAAGACAACATGTTTTGGCCTTTATAAGTTCCATCAGCTGTATTGGTAAGAGCATTATGCGAGAGTATTATTAGTACAATTTATCTTTAATCGTCTCCACCAAAACTCTTATAAGGCTATTTAATCTTCAATTGTGCTTGCTAGATCCACTTGTCAAATCAGGAGTTCTCATCTGACAAGTGGATCTAGCAAGCACAATATCGTTCGAAGTGATGAGGGTTCTGTACTTGTAAAAGGGTAAAAAATTAATTGTCTTGAGATAATTATAAGAGCACTTTTTGCTAGTTGGGGGACCTATTATGACTGGATAGCATAAGAATATTGACTATTGAGTAAAGTTAAAACAATAAAAGCTTAACTTGATGTCTTATCCATACTTCCGTACTAATATTATTATTGCGAAAGTGTGTCTGTCGGTCTGTAGGTCTGTCTGTTACCTCTTCACACTCAAACCACTGAACCGAATTAGCTGAAAATTGGTATGTAGATACTTTGAGTCCCGGGAAAGGGCATATGATAGTTTTTATCTCAGAAAAATGTGCGGTGTCCGCGCGAATAATTAATATTTGCGCAACGGAGTTGCGGGCATTATCTAGTTCCTAATATTTCCGAATATATAAGGACTGAGTATGCTTAAAGTTATTCAGGATTAACTAAATAACAATCTAGTAGCTAATATCATTAGTGTAGTATTAAGGTGTATTTACTGGAAGTTGATATCGTGCAGAAGCTGATTTTATTGAGGCATAAAATCAAAAATTTAATTTTTAAACTACCAGTTCACGAGATGCGTAGAACACTTGTTTTTCCCCTATAATCAATTTTTAAATAAATATGCAAGATGTACATATTATGATCTTTCTCCCGCTCCCGCCTATACCTAGCACCACACAGCATCCAAGAACGCCGCCCTATAATTCCAATACTTACCAACATTACCTTTGGACTATTATAATGTATTATGGAATATTATTTTATGCCTCTACCTCGAGCGTTATGGCCGTTTTCGCGGCTAAAAATACCCAGTGTGCTCCCACCTTTATCCACCTGTCGTCCGCGCACGCAATAATGACGTCTATGACAATGGAACATGAGTTATAATTGCTTAATTTCAACACGTGGTGCTACAGAATGTGATATGGCTGGGGTTACCATAAGTTTGTAATAATCGTGGAAATATTAGTTCGCGTCTTATGGTTTTATTAGAAGCATATTCTTAATATTTAACAGAAAGCTTTACAGAGTCAAGTGTGTGTTCTTAGAAGGATGTTTGGTACGTGACCGAACTTAGAACTTACACAATCTTCTAAAATTGTCAATTGTGAGACAGTTTCACGGAGACAGAGAAAGAAATTTAAGAATTCACTGCACCTATTTCCGTCATTCAAATATTATTTTGCATGTGCCATAATATTATGAATTATTATCGCTGGTCTCATTTCAATTGACAGCTATTTTGCATCCACGCCCCATAATAATGTCATTTATATGAACCAAAAACCACTTGTAGGTCTATGAGCATGCAAATCCTATAAAATGTAAATCTCACACAAAGTTATGTAGAAAATTCTTTTCTAAAAGTCTGATCTACTTCCAAAATCCAAATATCAAGAACAAAGCAAACATTATCCGCATTTTTCTCACACTCATGGTGACTATAGTAATGGTTGATTGTATGATAAACGCGCACATAGCCAATACTCATATAATTTATGAAGAACAAGATACATTAGCGTTTAATTGTAGTGGCACTGACCGAGCGGAGATGAGGGCAAAAACTATACCGAAAAGGTGTGTCGGACTAGTGGTGACACGTTACTTACCATATAGTATGTTTCGTCAGTGAAATTGACGAAAACATCTTGGCTAAGCTCCTATGTTTTCATTGATGTAAGCATCTTGGCTACAGCCTAAAGATCCATGGGTAAGACTTATATAATAATACTAGCGAACCGCCCCGGCGTCGCACGGGTATAAAATATATAATAGCCCTAAAAAAAATGATTAAAATCGATAGCCTATGATCCTTCACGGTCTACTTCTTATCTGTGCCAAATAACATAAAAATTGCTCCAGTAGTTCGCGATATAAGCCCTTTCAAATAATTTCCCCCGTTTTTTCCACATCCTCCTATTAGTCTTAGCGTGATAAAATATAGCCTTCCTCAATAAATGGGCATTCTAACACTGAATGAATCATCAAAATCCGTTGCGTAGTTTTACAGATTAAAGGGAATAAAGGGACATGAGGGAAAAAAAGCGACTTTGTTTTATAATATGTATAGATTCAAGAATTTCAAATGGTAAGTGAAAAAAAAACTTCAAATATCATGTAACATACAAGCCGTTAGTGCCATGGTTTTTTGGCTTTTGTAAATTCCACTGACTGTAATAATAATATTATCACAGGATTCGACAAAGTAATGCAATTTGCAAACGACTTGTTAATTAACTACTGAATGGCTAAAAACTTTACTGTCAGAACTCTACTTTTTCTTTAACTTTGCGATTTTGAGACCAATTAAAAAACGGTAGCTTCTCCAAAAGGCCAGTTCACACTTACAATTGTAAATGGACTTTTAATATACGATAAGACTTATCTGGTACAAATCGGCGCCTCAAAGCCACCATCACTATCGCGACGCATAAACTTAAGATAGTAATTAACACTAACAGCCTGTTAGTTTATCAGCAGATAACCGAGATTATAAATAAGGCAAAATCTGATACATACGGAATACCAACACGAGAATCGGCTTAATCTTTTTACAGTCGTTTTGTAAGGTACCATTTTGTTATTCTTAATTTAAAAGTGTGAACTCGCCTTTACCGCATACGTCAAAGTGACAGTTGATACATATTTTCCCAACAATTTTTCGTAACCTCTTTAATCTACAAGTGCGTTTAAGTCTTTAAACAAACGCATTACACTTGCTAGACACGAATTTTGGACTGAGCCGAGGATCAACAGTATGTTTTGACATTTCTCCCATGACAGCTCATCCAGCATCCTTCACTAAACAGAAAATAGACTGTTATATACTGTTATATACGCAGTCCTTACATAATCAATTCGCACTTAATTTAAGTTTATAGCAAAAAATAGACATCACAATATCAGCAAGGACAACAAAACATCAGAGTGCGCAGCGTGAATCCGATCGCACCCCGCCAGTAACGCATATGTCAAACTGACAGTTGACACATAACCTACAAATACCACCAATTTCCCGAACCTCCTAGGAAGTAGATATTATTTAAAAAGTAATAACTTTATCGAATGGAACTTGATATTATAATAAACTAATATACAAAGTGAGATGTCACGTTATTGGCAAGGACAACATAATCTATACTAATATTATAAATGCGAAAGTGTCTCTGTCTGTCTGTCTGTCTGTCTCGCTTTCACGACAAAACTACTGAACCGATTGTAATGAAATTTTGTACACAGATAGTCTAAAGCCTGAAAAAGGACATAGGCTACTTTTTAACTGGAAAAGGGGGTTGTAAGGGGGTGTTTATGCGTAAAAAGTTAGTTCCAAAAATTCCTAACAGATGGCACCAAGAGTCGCCTAGATCGCGCTATCACTTACACATACGTATTTCTATAAGAGGTGGTACCATATTGAGTTAAATTTTTCGATTCTTTCGATTGTTATACAGGTTATTAAATAACTTACTAATCAGTACCTACTTTATCTATGCAGTGACGTAACCTTAAACCTACCAATGATAAATAGTTTATGGGTAAAGCTAAAGTTGTGTAATGGGGGGCTAAATAAGCTTTAAAATTTGGTATAAAAAAGTTTAATTAAAAATATTTAAATGTTATGTACACATAACACTGGACAGCTGTTTTTGGGTATTTTGATTTGAGGGGTACCAGGGTTTTAAAAAGCTTTTAAATTTGACACCAATTTTGTTGACACCGCGCGCTATAAACAGCTGAAGTCCACGCGGACGAAGTCGCGGGCAGCAGCTAGTATTTTATAAAACGCAGCGTGAATCCGCGCGCCCCGCCTTTGCCGCATGCGTCATAGTGACAGTTGACACATAACCTACTAATTTTGCCGTCAAATTCCGATAGCCTCACTTTTTAATATTGAATAATGTCATGGTCAATCTTGGGTGTTCCGTAAGCAATGTACTATCAGCGAAGTTGATTCATAGGCATATGGCGGACCTACGTAATTTGATCGCGTTATGTCAAATCCAGCCGGCAGATCACGACTTACATAATTTAGCATAATCCGGCCAAATAACGTGATTCCGTCATATATGAATCAATTTCTTCGATGGTACAATTTGTGCTTCATTGATATCATTTTGAGTGCCAGCCAAGTGCCAGCTGTTTCCACGACTATGACAATGTCTCGTCAAAGCATCCTTGCAGACATGTTAAGATTATAGATTATAGAGCAATTTACACCAGAAGCAGGTGTATTGAAAGTTATTATAAGGAGTCATTGAAACTAGTATTTAATAGTTTATGATCCTAGAACACATTAGCTTGATTATAGATCAATAAAGGTACACCAAAGTATGAGTTGGATGTTAGCAACAAAATAAAGGAGCATAAAACGCAATTAAAAATATCTGCAGTCGAACTTTTTATTGTGTTCTCATATTTTTTTAAGTGGGATAATGGTGCTACTTAGATCATATTATTATAAAGTCCTAAAGTATCAGTTGTCCTCTGTTTGTACTGTATTATGCTTGTATAATATTAGATATTATATAATGTGTCCTCTTGGATTAATTAAAACAAACCTTAGCGTTTTACACATAGAATAATAAATAATAACTTTGCAAACCATACATGGGGAAAGACAGCGGCAAGCAATTTTATGCAGTGATATTTAAATTATTATCTAAGAAATACTAATTAAAAAGTAAAAGAACAAAAAGACGCATGGAGTCGAACAGCTTAAAAATATTTTGTTATCGTAAGTGCAGAGTTAATTATGTCTCAATACGTTTTGTTCGTATCTGTATTTAATTGAAATGAAAATATCTGTAGATAAAGGCCGGAGTTCTTTATGTCTTCTGGATAATTTACTCGAAGGTCGCTATATAAATACTCTTAATAAGACGTTTTTTGTGAGTATTTTAGGTACATTGTACAATGTAAAGGGACGATCGGTGATTTGCTCATCAGATAAGAGCTTTTATCCTCACAGTCTTAAAGTTTACAATAAATAAATCGATAACTATGTCCAAAAATTGTTCTTTGACTTATTCCTTTATCGCGTCTGGGATCGCGAAAAACTATCAAGAGTTCTTTCCGGTCTCACAAGTTTTTCATGACCATGACTATGACAACATGCATACACTTTGATATCAGTATGAATTTTAACCAAAATCTGAATAATTGAAGCCGAAAAAAAATCAAAATCCTCCTAGTCCTCTAATTTTGCAGCCAGATGCAAGCAAGCCCTTGTTATTTTACCATGACGCTCGTGCAACTCCGTCGCGCCATTTGTTTATCGTGCGGGAACAGTATATTTTTCCGGGAAAAAAAGTATCTGTCCTTTCCTGGGACTCAATCAATCTCCATATATAGAGATTGATTTTCATCAAAATCGGTTCAACGGTTTGGGCGTGAAGAGGTAACAGACAAACAAACAGTCACACTTTTCGCATTTATAATATTAGTATGAATATAGGTGCATCCAAATCTCCCATTATTAATTTTAATACAGTTCTACGTACCTATTGTCAATATATTATATCTGAAGATAAGGACGCCCCATGGCTAGCGATCTGTCCGACGCTTAGGGTCAGCGCAGACAGAACGGATCGCAGCGGAGCGGATTTTATATAAGGTTCAAGCATTTATACACTTTAGTGTAACAATTTTAAAGTTTATTTTCAAGTGCGTTAAGGTGACGCCGCGTTAAAGTAAAAAACCGTGTTGGATATGTTTTAGATTGCTTGTTTTCTATGAGAGGCCGGCCCGGCCTCTCATAGAAAACAAGAAATGGAACAGCAAGAAATGGAAAGGGCATAAGCGACAAAATGGTTTTTGTCGCGTAATTTAAAAACCATAAATATATTTCATATAAGCTTTGGGCAAATTAAAGTATATGCTTGAACCAATCTATGTACAAATTTTGGAAGCTTAAATCACTCTCCTCTGTTGGCACAATTAGAATCCCTTTTTTACAGAGGTATTTTTGATTGATTATTCTGTGTTATGAAAGTTGACCAATCGTGTTATGCTTAGATATGAGTGCCGCGCCGGCGCGCCGCCGCCGCCGCCAATATCTCCGCGCCGCCGCCGCCGTGAAAAAGTAGCGGCGCGCCGAGCGAGAGGATTTTTTTTAAATCATATACATTCAAAAGCTTATCAATAAGGCATATTTAAGATAATTTCAAAACGAAATAAGTAAATCATTCAATACTAAGTCAGAAAGTCATTCAATACTAAAAGACTGTGACACAGCTCCCAGCGTCTTCCACTGAATACAATTTTCATATCTGGAATAAGATTCAATGAATCAGTATTCAGTACAAACGAACTCGTTGTTATAATATATGTGTATGGTAATAGCGCCTCTATACGATGGCCCGTCATAGTGGACCATCACGAAGGTCCAGCGTGTGGAGGACTTCGTGGTGTCGGAGGCTGATGTCGCGAGCAATGCTCGTGGAATGACGTCGGTATCAGTTTTTCGGCCGTACATCAAAGGGAATGGCCTAGCGATGGCGGTACGCATCTACACGTGTGATGTGGCCCATACCACAGTCTGCAGTGCCCGAACGCGTACGAGTGAGGACGTCGCAGATTTTTTTCGAATTTCGTTCAAAATGACGAGTACGTGGTCTCAACTCTCATAATGAATGAAGTTTAAATATTTTAATATTATAACGGCGAAAGTTTGTATGTTTGTATGAATATTTGTTACTCTTTTACTCAAAAACTACTGAACGGATTTTAATAAAACTTTACAATGATATAGCTTATACAGGGTGCAATTAAACCTTCCTGCCAAATTTTTTTCAGGGCTTACGTATCATTAGGTGAGTCCATTTAAGCAACAAAAATTGGGTGTTATTTTTTTATGACATAATATTTTATCTCATTTAAAATCGTTGCAGAAGGGTCACTAGCGGCGCGGGGGATTGACCGGGGGTGACGCGGGGAGAGGCGCGCGCGCGGGGGCACGTCACGCGCGGACGACGCGTCGTGTCCATTAATTGCAGTGTTTTTTAGGATAACTTTCGGAAGCTTTTTCTCAACATTTTAGTACTGAGTGATTATAAAAGAAAAAATACGTTTATTTTAATTGTTAAAAAGGACCAATTTATCAAAATTTGGCAGGAAGGTTTAATTGCACCCTGTATATGTCATAGGATTATTTGATAAATCGAATTATCGCGAAAATCCTAGGGACATCGTGAAAACACGGATAATTAGACAATGGTGATTACATTTTTCAAACTTACTGACAAAAGGTAGTGTTTTCGCGAAAACACGAGTCGCCTTAGTAAGATTGCAAAACGAATCGTTAGTTATTATCGAAAAAAATCACTGATTGGTCGGTTTAAGCGCCCCACAACAACATCTTCTCTGATTGGTTGAAGAGTTGACATTTTAAATGTCAATTGATTGTCACGCGTTGTTTTGTTTGTGGTTGTTTTTGTAAGCGAACTAGCAGTTTTTAATATTTAATGTGTTTAAAATTGCAGTTGGATTTAAAAAATAGTGCAAAAAGTTATCTGAAAGTGTGTCTGTAAATACAAAATGACTGATACAAGTGAAATTAGTGCTGAAAGTTCAACAGAACCAGAAACTAATTCTGAGGTTATGTCCATAGGGAAAGATAGTAACCAATCAGAATAAGAGTTGGCCAGTAAGTAAAAATCAAGCCAATCAGCGTTAAGAACGTGCAATGTTGTTGCACGTTCTTAACGTAGTGTAACAAAGGTAGTGTTTTCGCGAAAACTCGTGTTTTCGCGAAAACACTACCTTTTGTCAGTAAGTTTGGAAAATGTAATCACCATTGTCTAATTATCCGTGTTTTCGCGAAGTCCCTAGAATTTTCGCGATAATTCGATTTATCAAATCATCCTACGACATATACATCAGAATACACATAGGCTAAAATTTTAACCGACTTTCAAAATGAAGGACGTGTTATGACTGTTATGTTCGTTTTTAGGGTTCCGTACCCAAAGGGTAAAAACGGGACCTACTGATACTTCGATGTCTGTCCGTCTGTTTTGTGTTCAATGATTACTCCGCCGTTTGTGAACCAATTTTCAACATTTTTCTTTTGGTTTATAGTATATTATCATCCTAATTTGGTACCATGTTCACAAAACTCGTGACCTCATGAAGAAATCCATAAGTAATCGAGGGGACTCCTCAAAATTTATATGGAAACATGTGGTGACGTCGATTTCGTGGGAAGTATTCTAAGCATAATAATATGCTAACAACAAGTAAGATTTTTCACTGAGGTGTATCTATCTGGTATACCAATGTTCGGAAGGTATTGAGAGAACTTCTGACTCTTTAAAGACAAGTTTGGGAGTTTCGGCGTTGTCTTAAGAACGGAAAGCATATAATGCTATTATTACATTCATAATTATCATCATTAACCATAAATCATTATTCTAATTTTAGTCGCGAAATAATTATTCGTAGAAGTTCAAGGAAGGTTCATATTAGGAGGGAAAGTGTTACGAATTTTACTAGGTTATCTGGTGAAGTTAAGAATTTTTTTTAATGTGCGTTTTGCATTGCCGCAATGGCTAATGCTTACATGTCCATCTTGAAAGACGTTTAGATCACAACTGAACGCGGCCATCGTGTAGATGCATTGCAACCATTGTATAGCCATCGCATGCGCCATATTTTGATGGCGATGGTCATTGTGTAGAGGAGCAATATACGCTTGCATCAAAATGGCGTCTTTTTCGTCGTCATTAGGAGAACAAAATGTTCACTGTGTCACGCACGAAGGATTCCCTACCAATGGAGAGCAAAAATATGCTGAAAATTGGGTTTTTGTATAGGAGCCACGCTTAATTGTTTAATTTAGATATCGAAGTCTAAGTAATAGATCCCGTCTTTACCCTTGGGGTACGGAACCCTAAAAACAGATTAAAGTCGCATTTGAGGCACGCCGCCGACGGCGCCGCCGCGCCGCCGCCTACCACAAAAAGTCGGCGCGCCGCCGCCGGCCGTTTACCCATTGGCGCTCATATCTAGTTATGCTATGGGTAATTCAAAGACAAAGACATGATGAATACTGACAATGTACTTTAATTTCTTAGCTCTTTAGTCATTGCTGAGAAAAATCTATATCGCAACAGCCAAAGTATTAAGGCGTCGCCTTTATAAAATCCCCTCCGCTGCGCTCCGTTCTGTCTGCGCTGACCCTTAAGGCATAAGTCTCGCGAATTTGTTCAATAAAACAAATGTTGTGTGAGTTTTGTCGCGCGCCGTGTTCTGTAATGGCCGGAATATATGAATGTTGGGCTGAGTGTACACAATATTATAAAACTACACAATATAAAAATTATTAAAAAAAATCCCGGGACCCGGCTTCATAAGTTTTTTGGCAGGAGGTATCGGTTAAGCCACATGACTGATGAATAAATAAACTTTTCAACAGTGTTATTGATTCGACGATAGCAAATCAAATGCTAACATACGACAACGCGCATAGTAGTCGTGCATTTAATCACGATGACGTAAAATAATCACGTACGAAATACTTCGACGACCTCTGTGGCTCAGTTGGTGGGCTGTTGGTAGCTCAAGCCGGGGGTCGCGGGTTCGAATCCCGCCGACGGAAAAAAGTTTTCAAAGTTCCTGGGTCATGGATGCGTATTAGGCGCAGCGCAGACGACAGACTTTCTGTGACACTTTTTTTGTCTGTGGAAATAGAACCTATGCAATTATATGCGGACTTTTTGCGCGTCGTGTGCGTTGCTATAATTGCATAGGTTCTATTTCCCACAGACTAAAATAAAAAGTGCGTCACGGATAGTCTGTCGTCTGCGCTGCGCCTCAAATATTATGTGTATCATAATATAATAAATATCTTAAATATATGTATTGTATAAAGATATTAAATATGTTTCCGTTGTCTGGTACCCGTAACACAAGTCCTTCAGGTACTTAGCACGGGGCCAGACTGACGTGGTGTGGAGCGTCCATAGATATTATCATTATTATATTATTATTATATGTAAGTTTTATTTTGAAAATTAAATAGTTTGGAAGGACTTTGAAACCGAAAAACATGTGCTTGTAATGTTATTGAATAATTCGCAATTTCCCTGTGTGCACTAAGCTTTAAGCATTGCTTACTGTGAAATGGTTGTGTTAAGTTTTAATAAAGTAACGACACTTTATATTGTACTTGACTTGAAAGCTATTGGTTTACTGTTATTATTTTTATGTTATTATTTTTAGCAATAATCCGCCTCAACCTGTAAGTAAATGAGTGAGTGTACGCATAGGCATGCGTACAGCACCTCCCTCCTCCCACACTGCCCATGCGTACACTCGCATGCAAGAACCTGCAAACACCACCACCACACTAGCAATATTAGCTTTGTGCAAGGCCTCTCACCACCATGCAAGTTGAAAGCAGTGAGACAGGCAAAACAGACAAAAAGTGTGGGAGACGAGGGAGATGCTGTACGCATGCCTATGCGTACACTCACTCATTTACTTACAGGTTGAGGTTAATTTCGCGGAATATTGCTAAAAATAATAACATACTAAATTTTAAGCTATTAATTTCCGCTAAGTAACGCCTTATTCTATTAACGATTATTCTACAATTTATAATACACGAATGAAAAGGAAAATATTACATTATACTCTTGACTATGACTTATAAAAATGATTTTTAGTTTAGTCTAATATATCTACACAATACACGTGCAAAGTCATACTAAAACCAAAGATTCAAAACTCAGGAATATTGCACGAAGTATGTATATTTGACAGCAAAATCATAGTACAAGACAAAGTTATGCCAATAACGACTTTGCCTAAATGGCCCCAAATATCTAAAAAGTGCCTCCAGTTTTTCTGCCCCAATTACATAATAAATGTCATCTAACCCAACCAAACCTGTTTTGCTAAAAAAGTGAAAAATAATTCCGAATTTCATGTGAATAACCTTTAAATCAAAAACATCAACCTTAAACTTAAAAAAACAAAACGTACATAGTCAAATCTAACCCATTTGCGCCAGACGGCATCCATTACAGAAGAGTTTACAGAAGTACAACTTCCTAATTCCGCTTTTAAAATGTCTGCCAATAATCAAAACGGCTAATACGGGCAACACTGAGCGACTTTTAATTCTTACACCCCATTTGTCCTACACAATTATGAACAGGGAGAAGCGTGGAGCTGTTATAAATTGTTACTCTAATTTTTGTGGAAAGTGTTATATAAATTATCAGTAAACAGCAAAATTCGCCTATAGAAATGTACTTAAAGCATTCAAATACAAAAACACTTAAGTTCTAACACAATAACAAGCTAAAAATACTGAAGAAAAACACAAAGCGACAGCTGATTTGAAACTTATGATAATATTTTGTTATTATTACCTATTTATTCTTCCGCACTTTTATTCTGTTTACTGGTCATGCTAGACGCTGACTATTATAATTTATAAGCAATAACCACTTAGAAAATTTTATTATGGAGATGATAAATTACCTCAATTCAAAATCACATATTATGAAAATATTTTAAAAATCATCCATTATAAGTTTGTTGTACCAAATTCCAAAAAAAATATAACTACTCTTCTCCACGCATTTTCTAATCTCATTGTTTTTCTAATTCTGTCGTCGGTCCGGCACCCTTTATTCTCTCAATCGCCCTGCATCCCTTTAGCACATTTCTTTTATTCCCTTTTTACCCCCTCTCCCCCCTCCAAGGAATGTCGCCAAGCAATTATGACTGAGTTAATTTATATTCTAAGGGGACGGAGTTACCTGAAAAATGTCGCAAAATAACTCGCGTTAAATAATTGCGTTATTGTTTTATGAAGCTTATGTTTTTGTTGCCAGTGACATAGGCTTTAAGCACAATATACATTAATACACAGTAGATCAAACGTAATAGCAATGGAGTATGTATAACAATTTTTTTATTTCTGAAGTAGAAGACTCGTTTACTACTTACTACTTTAATTCGAAAACAATACTGCTTTGTTGCTCGATCTAGTTTGTTTCCTACCAAAAAAATATACATCAATCAAACAACGTAACATTTTACACAAAAGTTACAAGTTAAAGCCAATAAGAACAATTCTGACCGTGGTTAGAAATTTTATAAGAATAGATACCTTTTTGAATTTTCTTAAGATAGGGGCTGTATTAAAGAAATGAAACTGTACCTTTATTTATATCTCATTAAAAAAATAGTTGGCATATTATTATGTTTCAAGAATTAAATTGTAGAACATGTTTGAGCTACACTACCGTATATCTCTGTACAGTGCTAAAACGATGAATGAGTAATAACTAATAAGTTATTTCGCACGGTGTAGGCTGCGCAGGCGCTTTTATTTATAGCTATTATGTAGACTGTCTCTACTTATTATCTCATGTTTATTTATTGCAGTAAAGTATAGAGTTACAAGCATGTTTTGGCGCGTGGATGACATAAGAGCGTGGACGCGAAACTATCACACTTTAAATGTAAGTTCTGAAATATACGCCATTGTATTTATGTGCATGAATTTGATAGCAAATCGATGGCCCCAACGAATAAACGTGCAAGAGCTCTTACCCAAAAAAATTTTATTTTTTATTTTTCGTTTGTATGGATTATGATACACCTATGTAATTTTTATTTTTATTTTTGACGTGATAACGTCTTATAATTCGATATGGGGTGCGCGCCCGAAAAACATGACAGTTCATGCGGCGTTACCTCGCTGACAGCTCTGAGGCGTTCCATTTACACTCTCAAGTCTCTCAACAACCGTAAGGCCCACAAGGGCCGCGCTCTTTGTTTCGATTATATTACGTATTTCGATGACTTAGAGAATACTTTTGTATGAAGAAGTTTGGTTAGTTATGACCTTTGATACATTGACCACACTCTGAATGAAAAATAAATAAACAATCTGTGAGCTATTACTATTATTTCGGCTATTCAAAATTGTGCTCTATTTCCTACGTGTCAAGGTATGACTTAATATATGAAGAATAAAGTATTCGTTTATTTCTTCTGAACAAGTCACTAATTATAGTTTCGAAAGTTTATAATTGAGAAACTAATATCACATCGGACTAAATACTATATTAAGATGGCTTGATAGATAGAAAATTTAACATATATTATAATGTTGTTCACACAAACATAAAATATGGATTGTATGTAAGGATATTACATTAATTTTACAAAGAGGGTAGGCCGGGTGCCATTTTTTTTGCACATTGACCTGCCAACTTTTTTGCATAGATTTTTCCCGGAACTGAGGGGTTAAGGCTATGACGTTGTCACGTTCAACTATCGTCAGTAAACCGACTTTACAGACAACCGATTTTTTTTGACTTAAAATAACGATTTTATAGCAATGTAAACCTTTATTGTACGGAAAAAATAATAACATATATCACATTAATAATAAAACATGCGCTTATTGCAGATTATTTGTTTATTTGAGTTCACCAGAATAAGCGTGTTAAAACGATTGTTTTAACACGTTTATTCTGGTGGCTCTCGTGTCTATCTTTTCCTTTGGGTTATAACTCTTGCACGATTATTCGTGTAAAAATGCAAGCGATTTCTATCACTAATGCCTCATTGCAGATGGCGAAACTTTGAATATAATAATCACAGCTATTATATTATCTTTTACTAACTTCTCTTGTCTTTTCTGCTTTTGTAAAGATTATTCGAAGAGCTATTGTAAAGTTTATCACAAGAGATGCTGGTGAGTTGCCGGTCTTTTTAAGAGGGCTGGCTCTCTTCTTGAAGGTTTGCAGGTCGTATAGGTCCGGAAATACTGCTGGTGACAGTTCATTCCAAATTTTACAGTGCGCGGCAGAAAGTTACGCGAAAAAAGCACGGTGGAAGACTGCCACTCATCAAGGTGGTATATTTTTAACGTGGAACGATGGCGAAAAGTTGCAGGAGGTATGAACCCGAACAATTCCTCAGAGCACTCCCCGTGATACAACCGATTGAGGATGCAGAGTGAAGCTATTTACATCTCGGCGTAATTTCAAGGGGTCCAGCCTATTTAAAACATTATGGCAGTCAACAATTGGAGCGGCCCTACGTTGGATACGATCCAAAGGGATTTGTTGGTATTTTGGGGTCCCTGCCCAGATATGAGAACAGTATTCCATATGAGGCTGAACCTGCACCTTGTAGAGTTGCAGGCATTAGTTCAGACTGAAATACTGTCTCGTCCTGTTAAGAACAGAATCAGAAAAGTATCGTCAACCCCATTCAGAGACTTTCTCATAAGTAGACATAAGTTCGTTTCGACTCTCGATGACATTTAGCCGAGAAATATGGTGGAAGCCGGTAGATAGGGCATCACCTGTACTATCATCCGCATAGCAATAAATGCCATTGGAATGTAACATGTCATTGATCTGCCAAAAACTTGTGACCTATTTGCATAAATTCTCGGGAAGCCCATATTATGATGGAAGCTTTGATAGTAGCGCATTGAGCCAAAACCGATCAAATGCCTTTGCAATGTCCAAACTAACAGCCAATGCCTCTCCTCTCCACACAATCACTTGAGCCCAACGATGAGTTTGGTACGCCAAGAGATAACCAGCCAAGCTACCCTTTCGGAACTCGTACTGTTTGTAGTGTTTGTCGCTTTGTAATGTCTGGCCGCCAAAGTATCGAAAGAGCTGATAATGGATTCCATTATCTTCGAGATGACGAAGGTTTTAGCAATTGGTCTGTAGTTGGAAGGATTTGAGCGGTCACCTTTTTTTGGAGATCGAGTACACTAAGGCTATCTTCTAAGAAGCCGGGACAATGCCAGAAGAGTAAGAGAACCAAAAACGACGCGTTAAGACCGGAGCCAACTCTGGAGCACACTTTTTCAACACAATAGGAGGGATTCCGTCAGGCCCACTCGATTTTTGGGTATCAAGGGCACGCATGGCTATTCACACTGAGCGCTGATGTAACCTAATATCCGACATGATGCCTCTGCATCATGGTTTGGTCGGCGGTTTTTATCCCAAGGTCTTCAAGGGTCGAGTTTGACGAAAGGAGCTTACCCAGAAGATCGTCTTTGTATTTTGCGTCGTGGGCCAATGATCCATTTCCTAGTTGTAGGGATGGTATGATGGCTTTCAAAAATACACTTCAATAGCTTAGGCCAGAGACCAGACTTCACTGGTTCCCAAAGGAAGGCACTCGAGTCTCTCACCAATACTATTGACGTGCTGTTTCTTTGCCCGATTGATCTCTCTCTTGAAGGATCTATAGGCAAGGTTGTACTCCATTTTATATGTTTGTGTCCATGCATAGACGCGAGGTAGGTTAATATTAATCAACAACAACAATAGGTCAACAATATTTTTTACTGAACCATCAACAAGAAAATATTAGCTAACTAGACGTTCGACGCGGCCTCGCCTGCATAAATGAGAAATTTTACGGAAACCGTACATTTTTCCGCAAAAAATAGCCTATGTTCTTTCACATCATAATCTAGTCTACATCTGTGCCAAATAACTTAAAAATTCATCCAGTAGTTCGCGAGATAAGCGCCTTCAAATAATTTTCCCAGTTCTTTCTACATTTTCCAATGTTTATTCGCTTCTGTTCGTCTTAGAGTGATAATTTATAGTTTATAGCCTTCCTCGATAAAGGAACCATCTAACAACGAAATAATTTTTCAAATCGGACCAGTAGTTCCTGAGATTGTCGCGTTCAAACAAACAAACTCTTCTACTTTATAATATTAGTATAGATTTACATTTTATACCATACACTCATAAGGTCGAAATCAAAATCAAAATCAAAATATTTTTATTCGGAGTAATTTTTTTACAAAAACATTACCGAACGTCGATACTACGGTGCCTACCACCGGTTCGGGAACTAACCCGTCGAGAAGAACCGGCGTAAGAAACTCGCACGGGTCCATCTTTTGCTAAAAAGATGGAAAATTACAATTAAAAACATACACAGTACAACACGGTCACATTAACCTGACGCACCACTGGAATGCAATATGCCATCACCGTACGTCTAGTTAATTTGACCGTGTTATATAACAATATTATAACTTAGAGCTGTTTACAATAGGAATTATAAAAAATATTCTTGTAGCCTGTAAGAACCACCCTATTCCCAAGGTGTGTTGTCGTTGATGAAATCATTGATTTTATAATAAGCTTTAGTACACAAACGTTCTTTTACTACATTTTTAAATTTATTGATAGAGAGATTTTGAACGTTTTCTGGGATTCTATTGTACAGGCGTATACACTGGCCTTTAAAAGATTTGCAGACTTTGCTGAGTCTGATGACTGGTATTTCTAATTTGTTCTTATTCCTAGTGTTAAAACAATGATTGTCGCTTTTCTTTTTGAAATTATTTAAGTTCTTTCTTTCATGCAGTACGTTATCCAAGACGTATTGAGATGCGATGGTCAGAATATTTATTTCCTTAAACTTTTCTCTTAAGGATTCACACGATGAGATCTTATAAATAGAACGTATGGCTCGCTTCTGCAGCACGAATATTGAATTAATATCCGCTGCATTTCCCCATAGAAGGATTCCATAGGACATAATGCTGTGGAAGTAACTAAAGTAAACAAGTCGCGCTGTTTCTACATCAGTTATTTCTCTGATTTTTTAACAGCATATGCTGCAGAACTGAGCCTATCCGCCAGATTTGCAATATGCGGACTCCACTGTAATTTACTGTCTAAAATTATACCTAGGAAAACAGTGGTGTCCACTAATTTCATTTTCTCATCATTTAATAGTACATTGGTTTGTACTTGCCTAACATTTGGCAAACTGAACTTTAAACATTTCGTTTTGTTAGAATTTAATAGTAAATTATTAGCATTAAACCATTGTACTATTTTTGAGAGAGCACTATTTACCTCGTCGTAATTAAATTGTTGTCGCTTCACATTAAAAATTAGTGAAGTGTCATCAGCAAAAAGTACTATCTCATGCTTATCTTTAACTAGATAAGGTAGGTCATTTATGTAAATGAGAAAAAGAAAGGGACCTAAAATAGATCCTTGTGGAACACCTAGCTTTATTTTACTACCATTAGACCTTTTAGAATTAACTTCAACTCTTTGCGTTCTATTTGCAAGGTAAGAACTTAACAGTTTTAGGGCCGTGTCCCTTATACCATAATGATACAATTTTCTGATTAATGTAGCATGTTCAACGCAATCAAATGCTTTGGATAGGTCGCAGAAGATACCAAGTGCATCCTGCGACCCCTCCCAAGCTTCAAATATACTACATAGAAGACTGATGCCTGCATCTGTAGTGGACCTACCTTTAGTAAAGCCAAATTGATTGTTATGTAACAAATTATTACAGTTAAAGTGAACTAGTAATTGATTTAGAATTATTTTTTTTTAAATATTTTACTAAAAGTTGGCAAAATAGATATTGGTCTGTAGTTGACTGGGTCAGACTTAGTCCCAGCTTTGAAGAGAGGCATCACCTTGCTATGCTTCATTAGGTCGGGGAACACACCATTTTTAATACAATTATTAAAGACTAGAGCTAAGTGCGGGGCAATGATGTCAATTATTGATTTAATAACTCTTGTGGACATACCCCAGAGATCAGTTGTACTTTTAACATTCAGCGATTTGAAAGTCTTAATAATATCCCTGGAGTCGATTTCTTTAAAAATAAAATTGACATCACATTCCTTGACATTTTTTTTAAGTAACCTTTCCGCAACTTCAGGTGAGGAATTTGAGTTTTTTGTAGTTGAGATCGGAATGTCAGCAAAAAACTTCTCAAAAACTGTCGCAACCTCAAGGTCAGAGCTGACCTTTTTATCATCAATATAAAGTTCAAGTTTAGAGTTACGACAGTTGACTCTTCCAGTCTCATCTGCGATAACTTTCCAGTTGGTTTTCACTTTATTTTTAGAGTTCTTTATTTTTTCTTTTATGTGGAGGGCCTTCGCAGCTTGACAGACTTTTCTAAAAATTTTTGAATATTTCTTTACGTATATTTTAAAGGATTCACTAGTATTCATTGTTTTTTTATCATATAATTCATACAGTCTTTGCCTACTTACAATAATCCCTGGAGTTGCCCAATTTCTGAAATTATTTTTTTTATTATTTAAACTGACCGTTTTAGAAGTAAAAACAGACTTGAATTGGTTTCTTACTACTTTAAACAATGTATTAAAAGCTTCATCTGGTTTATTTGACATATCTAAGCGATGAAGACTTGAAACAAGTTTACTTCTAAATTTTTTCAATACGTTTTGTATTTACAGGAATAAACTCAATCTTTTCTTCAGTATTATTATCACATTTCATGTTAAAAGAAGCTAACTGTCCACGATGATCAGAACTCAGAGCATTAATTATTTCTTTTTTACATGGAGTAACATTTGTGAAAATATTATCAATGCAAGTAGCAGTTGTTTCGCAAACTCTAGTTGGTTCATTAAATAATTTAATTAGGTTATACGATTTTAATAAGGATGTGAATCTAATAGTGGTGGAGTTTAAGTCTAACAAATTAATATTGAAATCACCACATACAATAATCTTTTTTTTAGATGCACATACTTTATTTAAAACTTGTTCCATTATTTCTTCAAAAGAGTCGTATAGACCTGATGGAGGCCTGTATACGCCTACAATAATAAGGTGGCTCAACTCAATACAGGCCACTTCAATTATTCGTTCAGAAGAGAATTTCACAATATCTTTTCGCTCTTTAAACTTTAGCTTTTTATGAATTAATATTAGAGAGCCACCTCTAATGGCATTTTCTCTGCTGAACGAACTTGCTAACTGGTGATTACAAAAGTTAAATATTAATTCACAATTTCTAAGCCAGTGCTCTGTAATACACATAATATCTATGTTATATTCATTTAAAAACAGTTCGATATCTAATTCTTTTCCCATCATCCCTTGCAAGTTCTGGTGTACAAGGTTAATATTAAAATTACAGTTACTTCTTTTATTTTTGGTAGTTTCCCGGTGGTGGGCACGTATATTATTATTTATATTTCTTAATACATTGCTAGAGTGAGCCTCTGTTGTCTTAGTAACTAATTTAAATCATTTGGAACATATTCCAAACTGTTATCTGAACAGTTCTTTAATAAAAGTTGAATGCTCAATAAAAGCATTTGATCGTTTAGCCAAATTATTGGCTTGTCTTAGAACTAAAAAATGAAATAGCCATCTGGCTATATGTCTGGTATAAGAATATGATAAGAAAAACTTATCATATGTTAGATTATTAAACCTAAAATTTAAAATAGTATTAATATCAACCACATCTATTTGTGGGATATTGTTACTTAAAAGTATACAATTTTGGTTGGTGGCACTACAAAGTAGGCTGTTCAGCTTATATCTTATATGATTTTCTTTGATCTCGTGTGGCAGTTTTTTACTTGTCTCTTTAATGTAAGGAAAGGTAAACAAAATATTTTTTCTAATATTTTCTTTATTACTTAAAGTGTCTATATAATCCAGCATTTGTTTTTTGTTTAACTTTCCTCTTCTCCCGATTAATATAATTAAAATTGAGTTGGGGCAAAAAGTAGAATTAATTGCCCGGCTAATTATTTGTTCATATGATGCTCCGGGCAAACAGGTACAAGTTATGTTTTGTCCCAAACACAATTTATTCAAGTGTACACCTACCCCTTGGCCTATTTCATCACAATAAATACTGATGGAACCGGCCTCAGGGGCATGTGCCTGAGTTTTATAATAATATTTTGAGGAGTCAGTTTCTACTGACTTCTTCTGCCTTCACCGCTGAACCGATAACTGAACTATTATTATAATTCTGTGAATGACCTAATTTTGTCTGGCAATTACAATTGTTAAACAAGGAGTTTACACGTTCCTCATTGTATTTTCCAATTTCTATGAGATCATCCATAGCTGATATATATGCAGAAATTTCTGTTTGTGCTATTTCATACTTATTTTGGATATGTGTTAAAGTAGAGTGCAAACCTGAAATTTCTGATTGAAGGCTACTTATATCCGCCTCATAACTAAGCCTAGTCTGTTCTAACTCTTTAGAGCAGCATAACAATTGATTTTTAATATTTTTTTTGTTCTTTGATAAATTGTTAAGATGCTTTACAATTTTTTTATTTTTTTGCATTAATTGCTCCGTTTTCCTAATACATTTTTTAACTTTGATATATTTTTTAAGTTTCTTTTTACTCTACATAAAATGTTGATTATTTATTGTGTCATCCCCGGTGAGATCTATAGTAGTAATGTTATTTTTTGACAAGACCATTCCATTACCTAAAAGTTCATTATACAAACTTTGCGTTTCTTCAGTTTTTTTTTAGTTTAATTGATTCTCAAGGGACTTTATATAATACTGTGCATCCTGCAGCTTCTTTTTAATATTATGTGTGTCCTCTAAAGATTGTTCATACTCTAATCTGCAATTATCAAAACTGTCCACGACACTTTGTAGTTCTGAGTTACGGTCACATATAAGTTCATATTGTTGATTCAGTTTACTAAGCTCCACTTTTAAATTTGCGTTTTTTTCCAAAATTATAAGCATTTCTTTCTCACTCTCATCACGTTCAAATAGTAGTTGTTGACATTGGTCCTTAGAGTCCTTCAGCTCCTGAAGGGCAACTCGGAGTTGTTCTTCTGTCCGACTGGCTACATTTGAACGTGTCATCATTTTGCAGATTAATTTATACCTGATATCTGAAACTGAATACAGAAATTATTTTATGGGGTGAAATTGTAAAGCAAATGCTCACCTGCTGCCCAAGTATTACTTGTCAGCCCCAAACTTTGTTTCAGTTGCACAGTAAGTACACAGGAAAATGTTGAAATTAATGAAGCAAAATGAAGAGATGAAAATAAAGTTAAGAAATAAATGAAATAAAAGAAACAAGAAAGATAGTATAGACAGATTAAAGTAGTGACTGCAATCTGTGTATACTGTACTTTAACATAGGTTAATGTCAAATACTCAAATAATATTTGTATTATGAAAATTTGAGAGTGACAAGTTATGTTAGTCTGAATAGTAGACTAGAATATTATTTATACTTAATATATTGTCTTATTGTGATAATGTTATAGAGTTATTAAGTATAATGTATGTTTATTATCATCTACTTTGCTTTAACAACAGTTAAGCCAAGAGATACCTATGAGAGTGTTAATTTGTATAGGTTATTGAATGTATGTACATACTTAATATTTTACATAAAATTTATAGTAATTAGTTAAAGACAGTTAAGTTATGATAGAAACTATAATATTTTGAGTTTACGAGTCGGCTAGTGTATGTTCATCATCTTTTAAGCTTCCACAAGTGTTAAGCTAAGAGAGAACTAACAAAGCCAAAGTGTCATTCCTTGTAAGTATTTCAGGGTAAGTTATGTATAGTGTAAGGCAATTAATACTATATTATATTGAGCAGTAGGTGAAGTGGTATGTGTATGAAGCACTGTACTCCCCGGGCTATTCGCAGAATATCAGGAACAAAATTCATCCACTTTGATTTCGCAAAGTTCGTTAGGTGCCGTCAGCTGTCACTTTACAACTTGCTGGAAGTCCACAATAAAGTTCACTAGCCAATGAATTATTTGTTTTTCTTGGAGATTACACACATAGGATTAGTTTTACAAACTTTGTTAACTTTTAATACTAGTTAAAATAATAAAATACAATTTTCTAATCGGGAGATGAAAACTAACGTATTGTCACAAATGTTGCCACCATCCAAATTCGTATTACACAAATAATGAATCAACTTCTTAACACTAATATACGGGCTTTTATCTTTACAAACATGTAAAAGCAACAAAATATACAATATATATATATATATATATATATATATATATATATATATATATATATATATATATATATATAAGCGTGTAAATGACCAGAGCATGGCTCAGGGGGAAAAAAATACGTGGAATAACCATGCAACATTTCACTGCACCTGTTAAAACTTCATTTATGACACGAATAAACGTGCATTGATACAATAGTGTTAACAAGTCACATATTATTCACTAGAATTATAATTTAATATGGTTTTTCTTAAATATGTAGTAAACAGTAAATGTTTGTTTTTTAATAAATATATGAGCTGAAAGATATTTTTTTTACCTTTAATTTGATTATACATTATATTTGTCTATATTTATTATGTAGTTAAAGTTATGTGGTTCCAAACGTTTTTTTGTCTTCCTGAAAAGTTGTCTTTTTTCGATTGCACGTTTATTCGTTGGGGCCATCGAAATGTATTTAGGATAAAATAAGTCGACTTTTATTCTTAAAAAGTACCAAAAAGTTTTACCGTGGGAGACGCATTTAATTCTAATTAGTAATTATTCTTCCGTAGGTGAAAGCTTGTAGTAACAAAGCCATTTAATGAGTTTTTGATAAAGAAACTAAATTTGTTGATTAGAATTTTGCCTCAGAAATATGTACTTATAATAAGACCATAGATATAAGAAATCGTTACCTACGATAAAATGACTGTTTTTATTGTATCATCATCTTTTATTGGTTGAAGTAAAAACATTCATCAACTATAAAAGTAGAAAAATTATCAAGAAACTGTATTGCTTAAATCCTGTAAGTAGGAAAAATAATATGAAAATATTTTTACAACGACGACTCTATCCGTTGCATGAGACTAGTGATTACTTGACTTTAATTTAATTCATCAAGCCCCAAGCGGCCACATGCGGCCGCGATAACAATGAAAAAGCTATTGTGTCTCGTTTTACTCTTAATTTCTCCGAGTAAGGGCAATATGATACCATATTTATGTTAAATTTAATTAATTTACGGTAATTTATGTATAAACAGATGGTCCAAATTATCACATAATTTGAGTATTTTTATTAAGAAATTATCCTACGGCACCTCTGCCTGTTTCTAAATCCTAGCCCAATCAAACAGCCGTAACTAGTAACCACAATGTCACGCTAATCCCTGGTTGCTAACCATACTTAAAGGTTGCGGAGGCCAAACCGCAAACTCTATAATCAGCTGGTTTTCTCTGTTAAACAAGCTAGGAAGATGTTGTATGAGATTGCAGATTGCTAAGTTTAGTAGAAACTTCAAACTTGATACAAATAATTGTTTTAGAATTTTTTAGAAAAATTTCAAAACTTTCAGCAAAATCGGTTTAGCGGCTTTGGCGTGATAAGACAGACAGACTGACACACTTTCGCATTTTAAATAATATTAGTATGTGGATTTTGAAAGCGACGTTGCATCTGGATATCTTTTATCTACCCAAGCTGCTAGGCCGATTTGGTATAAAGATACTTTGAGTTCCGAGGAATGAAATAGGATACTTTTTATCCCGAAAAATTAGGCGCCACTACGAATTTTGGCGCAACGAAATCTCTTAATTTCAAGGACCTATAATAGACTTTTAGATATTTTATTAATAGCAATGTATGAGTAGGAGATTAGTATGTTATTAATGATGGTAAACAATCAGAGCTAATCTCTACTTGCTGTAAAAACCAACTGTCAGAGTCCACACCGTACATGGCAAGTGGCAACTCGCGTCGACCGGTACACAAATCATACCATACTGTTTTTATGTAATTAGAGTATAAAATATACATTCCTTAATAAACGATCATTTTAGTATCATTATGAATATACAGGGTGTAACAAATAATACTTTATTACTGTGTATGAATCTCCTGTGTAGAGATCACTGTGAAAGTAGCAGGCAGCAGCGCTAAAGAGAGAATTTCTCCACTTTCAGCGAAATCTCTATAGGGGACGGAGGACCATACACACCCTGAAGTATTATCACTTTTTGTTTGTTTGTTGTATGTTTTATAACGCCTTGTATAATGTTGTATTTGTAACGGTTTGCGCCCACTACCATCTTTGAGGATGCACTGAATCCTACATATCCACGATAGTCCCAATCAGGCAAAAAATGTATTTATCTGAAAGTCCCTGAATTTCGACATTGTTAGCACAAAAATAAAATATCTATTCTCTTTGGTATGAGAACAGTGCCCAGATTCTTCTATATAATACAACAATAATGCAGCTTCGTTACTTGTTTCAAGTCCATTTTTCATCGAATAACAAAATAGTCAAAACTTCAAAAATGTCAGACACAGCGGCGTAGCTACGGGGCTAGGCGGGGCAGTGCCCCGGGGCCCTCAAGCTCAGGGGCCCTCGAATCCTTACCAAAAATCTCGATCGAACTGAACTTCTGGAATTTCGAAATGAATTAGCTGCTGATCATCGATTTCTAAACCGAGAAAAATATTTAAAATTGAAATTTTCAATAATGTAGTAAACACAGTAATATCTAAATATTTAAAGTATTCGTATATTATTTCATATTTTTATGAAATAAAACCTAATCAGTTTTGAGTTTACATAGCAGTGGGGCCCCATTTTTTAATTTGCCCCAGGGCCCTTGCTTACCTAGCTACGCCACTGGTCAGACATCTGACGTTTGTTTGACAAAAATGAAAAGACAATGGCGGAAAGATCAATTTGAAACTAACTTTCCGCTTTTCCTTTACACCTAGTAAATATTATGTTCTAGTAGTAATAAATTTCCTTCGATATGAATGCGATCAGATTATCAACGAGCGTGCGCAGCTAATGGTGTGTCCCATTCACATGGCAATCCGCACCACGACAAGGCAAGCAATGCGCAATTAGATATTTCGTGAATGAATAAAGATTCAAGAGATTGTTTTAAAATCAATGAATTTATTGCTTAGATTCTAGACATCTAATAAGCTTAAACTGTTAGGGTGAATGCTTATTCCGTTTCGAGATTTTGCAGAGTAGTCTGGTAGTTATCTGGTTCCTCCACTCACGTCTTTACGTTAGTGAAGTAACCAGATAACTGACATTTTACATAAGGACAATTTCTCCTTTTTTCCTTAGTAAATAAAACACACCTTGTAACTTACCTACTTCATCATCTGGCTGATATATCTGGTTATGTATAAAATCCACAGTATTGTCATTTCAAATCCCGGCCCTAAAACCATCATTTAAAAAGCGCAAAATTTTTAACTGTTAGGTACTTACCTGATTCATCCACTAACGTTTTCTGCTGAATACAGTTACTAATGCAATCCTAGGGCCGGGGCAACCACGTGATTTTTAAGAATTTTTTAAATACAAAAAAAATCCTAGGGATATTTTCGTGATTTTTGTCAAACACATATTTTACAAGCCATTTGCATCCAGTCAATTTTGGATGAAACAGAAAATTAGTATGTAATTTGCGTTAAACAAATGTCTTTTGGGGTTTCGACCAATCAAAACCCGTTGGTTTGACATATACATATACATTTTGACACAATACAATTTCATATTTTACTCAGATTGCATCAAACCTAATCGAAGCTGCAATAATATTGCATCATAGCAGAATCAGGGTATATTACATGAGAATCGACGACGATTTCTTTACAAAACAAACCGGCCCTTAAACGACTAATTGTGCAGTATTTTATGACCGATAGGAAGAATTAAACAGCAGTTCGATCTTTTTATTCGAATCGATCAGCTTTGAAGCCCTACACGGCTTTGTTTAGTGTCCAATAACCGTAAATATAAAGCAAATTATTGTTTCTACAGATTCTCTTTAAAGTTTTATGACGAATTACGATTTATAGCTTTACTAGATGCTGCCTGTTGACTGTTGTGTAGCTCGAAATCCCATTTGAGGGATCCAGATTCTACGGCTAACTTACACCACTGCAGCGTTGGATTAAAGTTATTTATGATCATCAAATATCATTCTAACAAGCCTCTGCTCTCTGTTAATTTTATAAAAGAGTCAGCATGTTATCTAAACAAACGATTAGCACCAACTTGTTCGAGTTGTTGACTGCCATCGTGTTTCAAACAGCTTGGACCCCTTGGAATTACGCCGAGATGTAGCTTCACTCTGCATCCTCTATCGGTTGTATCACGGGGAGTGCTCTGAGGAATTGTTCGGAATCATACCACCTGCAACTTTTCGCCATCGTCCCACGCGAAAAATATACCATCCTCATCACCTTGATGAGTGGCAGTCTTCCACCGTGCGTTTCTCGCGTAAATTTCTGCCGCGCACTGTCAAACTTTGGAACGAACTGTCACCAGCAGTATTTCCAGACCCATACGACCTGCAAACCTTCAAGAAGAGAGCGTATTCCCTCTTAAAAGGCCGGTAACGCACCTGCAGCTCTTCTGATGTTGCGAGTGTCCATGGGCGACGGTAGTTGCTTTCCAGGTGTCCCGTTTGCTCGTTTGCCTCCTTATTTTATATAAAAAAAACATTCTAAGCCTCTGCTCTCTGTTAATTTTATAAAAGAGAAAGCGTCTTATGTTAAACGATTAGCACCAACTAACTTGTGTAAATACAATAAAAAATAAATTCTCGAACTCTTACCCAAAATGTCCGAAACAAGCGCCTGAAAATGATAAAAAGCGTAATTTCTGTACATTTGGCATAAATGAATAATTCGGTTCTCGGCTGTACATGGAAGTGGCATAATTATGCCACCTCGTTCGGGCTAGCCATGCATTATGGATGACTCGATGAGATCGCTGACTAATTGACACCGAAATGATTGAACGATAGCGAAAACGGAAAAACATGTCATGACTGAGCAGAACCTTCGTAAGGTAAAGTTCTGAATACACATATTATTAGTTAACATAATTAATCTAAAGGGGGAAGGCCGTCATGCTAAATGTAACAATTACAATATGTCAAATGTACCTATTAAAAATACTGACTTATAGAGGACGTTCAAAAATCTAAATTTTAGTGTGACGTAGCACATGTTAATATGTGGTCGATGGCCCCTAATTTAATAAATTAATAACTCCCACATCGGTTTTCGGTGACGGTGGCCGGTTGTATTGAAACCTGGCTAGTTGCACAGGAGTAATTTTATAGTACCCAAGTGTGTGCGCAGTACACAAGAACACACTCTCTATTCAATTTATTATTATACCCCTAATATTATGAACTAAACAGTAAACTCATGCTGAATATAAAATAAATAAATGAAATTGTGGTTTTCGATTTTGGTAAGGTTTGTCGTATCCCGAGGTGATCCCGATAACCTGATAGTGTACAAGAACAAGTAATAACTACATACATAATAAGTTTAAGTTTTTTAACTCGACTACGCTAAATGCCTTTAATCAGCGGACGATCAAAAATCATAACCTCCATGCTTCGCCATAGTCGGGTAAAAATCTAAAATTTAATTTCATGTTAAATCTGATTCACCTGTAAAAATCATTACGTCAATTTCAACAGTATCATTCCGTCATATATTATAATTTATCGATATAATAATAATAAACAGGCTATAACAAAACTAAGTGATAGGATGTGTATGGGGCTCCTGTATAGAGTTCGCTGTAAAAGTAGCAGCGCTGAAAAAGTACCAGCGCTAAAAAAGTACCTTTTTTATAATTGTATGGGAAAATGCATGACTCTAGGACGCTTGCCCAAACAAATGTGCCTTTCACAGTGAAGTCTATTAAAGGAACACATACACATCCTAAGGTATTATCATTTAGTTCTGTTACACCCTGTACATATGAAATCATTTCGTCAACTTCAATCCACACTATCATTCGGTCATAGTTTTGTTAATATTTATCGATGTATTATATTATACTCCGAAATATATTATTCGGAGTCGGATATGACGGACGGACAGGACGGTATACTGTAATTAGGATGACCACAGAAATGACACGGTTCGCATTCGGACGTAATTTGGGCCGAGATTATAGGGCAGGATCCCGGCGACACATAAATGCCATAATATCGATCCGAATATCGAATTGTAATTCGATACTTCGATTCGGGATTTTTTTATGGAAACCCTACCGATTTGTTTTGTTTGAAATGATTGCGTGGGAGTTTAATATTGAAATAGACGTCTCAGACTGATGAACAGTCATCATTCATCCAACATTCATCACTTCTGCTTTGCTAAGAAATTAGATTGGAAATAATAGTGTTTTAAAAAGATAAAACCGACTTAAAATTTTTGTACGTAATTAAGAATTAAAATTCCCTATCTCAAAAACTACTGAACCGATTTTGATGAAACTTGCAGTATTCCCTAAGTTGAACAAAACCCTAGTATAGTAAAAAAAGAATCACTAAAATCGGACTTGTGGTTCCGGAGATACGCGTGCACAAACATAAAAACATACATACATACATACATACATACACTTTTGAAATTTGCCACATTTGTTCAGAAGCTGTCATAGATTAACATATACAAAAACTGGGCATTTCTGGAAATATTACATACATACGCGTCGAATTGATAACCTCCTTTTTTTGAAGTCGGTCAATTGTGGGGTCGCCACTCTTGTCCCCCGGCCGCCATCTTGAAAAAAGGGATGACAACACTATTTTCGTAATATCTCGGAAACTATAAGTCTTACAAAAAAAAATTAAAAGCATAATTTGTTGCAAACTATTTTGCCTACAAATATGTTCATATTATTTTTTACCCTAAATTAAAGAATTTAAAAGTTATAAGCAAAAAAGTTATATTTTTTTAAAAGGTTTATTATTGCTCTATATATTTGTTTTATACATTTTACAATAAAATTACCTAAGACCAGCCTTGTAGATGATCTTTTGAGAAAAAGATCCCCCAATCCCCCCCCCGATCACATGAAATTAATTTTCTGCAGATGCAAAGCAAACTGTGAAAGCATGTGTGGCTGCAGAAAAGCAGGCATAAGATGCTCTACAGTATGCCTACTATTCTGTAAAGCATTTCAGGCCTACTTTTCTGCAGCCACAGTCTACAGTATGCCTACTACACTACATAAATATATGCAACTATATTATAGTATGCCTACTATATTAGTCTACTCATACCTACTATACTATTTAAATCATTTCAGGCCTGCTTTTCTGCAGCCACACACGGTTCCACAGTTTCCTTTGTATCTGCAGAAAATTAATTTCATGGGATCGGGGTATCTCTTTCTCAAAAGATCATCTACAAAAAAAATACCTTAGACCAAAGGTATTTTTTTTTTGTAAAATGTATTAAACAAAGTTAAGGAGTGATAATAAACCTTTTCAAAAAATTTCTCACTGTTTTGCTCATAACTGTTAAATTTTTTAATTTAGGGTAAAAAGTTTTATGAAAATATTTGCAGGCAAAATAATTTGCAACAAATTATGTCCTCATAACTTTTTTGTAAGACGTATAGTTTCCAAGATATCACGAAAATTGTGTTGTCACCCCTTTTTTCAAGATGGCGGCCGGGCCGGGAGACAAGGGTGGCGACCCCACAAACTTGAGGTTAAGCTTCTATTGACCCCCCCAACATATTCCAAAAATAAAATTGCGTCCTCTAATAAATGCAAAGCAAATGTAACATTTCAATGGACTATACGTAAGATGTATGATATGTTTTTGGCTACTTTAGAGGACGATGCAATAAAACCCTGTTTTGAGGTGAGTTTGTAAATTAATTACAGCCAAAGTATTACGTTTTATAAAAATGTTTATGGTTTAAAGTCTTTTCAATATTGTGCTTTATATCTTATATTTTTTTACATTTCGTTATTATATTGGAACTAGGTAAACCGGGAGTCACGGAATAACAAATTGGGGTTTATGCCCGCCTTAAGGCTAAAAGTCTGAGTTTTCATCATCCCAAAAAGGATCAATGCAGTTTATGCATGGCGTATCGTACCTGTAATTCCGAATAAGGTTTAAGTACATAACTAAGATGTGATCTCAAAGATAGTGTTTTATGAAACTGTTAGTTATCTAATTAAACAGATGTTGATTATGTTTGAATTTTAAACAATGACGTTATAAAAAAAACTGTTATTTAAGCTTAAGTTACAAACTCTTGTTAAAAAAAACACAAAAATTTAAAATTTTAGTTACAATTTGTTATTTTTTTAAACTATCAGTATACCTAATGGTTACGTGTTTGTAATTTGTAACTTGTAATTTGATTATTACTGATTATTTTTATACCCTGAATTTTATTACATGATTTATAGTACAAATTGCCCGACGTAAGTTACAACAAATACCGTCCTAATCGAAAACAAAGTTCTCTCAAAGATACGTATCTGCTTTGAAAATGTATTATTTAAATAATAATAATGATATTTAAATAAAATTTATACCCACGCGAAGTACTCTATAAGATCAATGTACAGGCAGATTTTTATTTTGTTCACGCTGATAAACGTTGAGCTGCCTCCGATTTTAGGTAACCATAAACCGAATAAAGTTTGCCCTGAACATTTTGCTCAATGTCAGATACGTCAGTTAGAGAGGCAAGCGACGAATGTGTGAGACAAAGGCAGAACTTGTGCATATTTGCTGTGATAATGTATAGCAAATATGAACTTGAAATCACATCTAACGTAAAACCTAAGCATTTCTACGTAGCTTTTAATTGTCTATTAAACTCGACGGCACAAAAAGCAGGCGCGTCGGATATGGTTAGTTATATGGACGGCATTGCGCGGGCGCAGTTTTTGCGCGCGCATAACGCACAGAATACGCCAAGTCGAGGAAACTTATCTGCCGATCCATTGTTGGATTTTTTATACCCGAAAGTGTATACGAATTGTAAATTTGGCCAGTTGGTTTGATTAATTTTGAGCGTTCATCTTTTTGGGTTTGCACTTTTTGGATTATTTTGATGCGTAAGGACTATAATACTTTTCCAACATACATCTAGATGTATTGTAAAGTTTGTGACTTGTATTGGTAGAAAACAGTGACGGTAAACAAATACTTAGATCTTTAATCTTAGGAGCTCTCGAAGTTTTTGGGACAAATATTTCTGCTCTAGATCTGACGATGCAAAAGCGCCAGAGAAAGGAATTTAGATTACGAACGAGATTCGAGCTCTATTTGTTTGATGACTTTATCTCCAATCGAAAGCCATACAATGCTTTTATTAGGACTAGATCTGCCGTAATATGGATTTTTCAGCTTAAACCCGGGAATTCAAGAATTCAAGCTTAATCAAGTCAAAGCCAAAAATAGACGATAATGCGAGAAATCCATAATTTTATCAAACTAAACAGACGTGTGGTTTGCAGGCCTGTGAATCATAAGATCAATTTTAGGATCAAGGATTCCTTACCTTAGGATTCCTTGGGAAGGCTGACTTTCATTTAATCCAAGTCTACGTTTAGGTGTAGGTACTTTTAACTGAGAGTTAAAACGTTATAGTGCTAATTAGTAGTAGCTCAGGGCCCCCAAAACTGATGATCCGGTCTCTATTATAAGTAGAGCAGGGGTTCCCAAACTTATTTTGTCTACCACTTTGAAAACAAATCATTTTTAGTGCGCCTATTGTTTCATCTACTTTTTTTTCCTTTTGCTTTGGTTTATTCATTTTTTTATTTATTATTATTTATTAACAAAATATATTATAAAAAGTCGCCTCCAAAACTTGCTAGCCAAAAATTAAAACTAATGTACTTAATACTAAAAATGAAAACTAATGTAAAATTGATGCATTTCATTAAAATGCATCCATTTTTTTTTTTTTGGGTCCCACTCCCATCCCACACCCCTTTAGGCCTTCAGAGCCCGTGAGAGGGCGTTATCGCCTACTTTCGGAAAGGCTGAAGTAGAGTTTTATCGACCAGCCCAATTGCTTTAAAAAAAGAACTCACCGATAATACGGGAAAGCCTGCGGCACATGCAGGTCCATGGGCACGGACGCATGCGGCGGGTACTCGTGCTGCATCATGCCCATGCCGTGGCCCAGCATCGCCGCCCAAGGGGAACCGAAGCCGGTGGGGTGCTCCATCTCACCTATATCTCCATCTCTTTCTAGTGTTCACTGTTTCACCATCTCTTTCTAGCTATGTTCACTATTTCACCATCTCTTTCTAGCTTTGTTCACTGTTTCACCATCTTTTTTAGCTATGTTCACTATTTCACCATCTTCTTAGTGTCAATTATTTAACATCTCTTTTTAGCTATGTTCACTACCTTTTTTTTTTTCTTCTTACAGTGTTCACTATTTCACTATCACTTATTGTCCATTACTTTTGTGTCTTTTTGATCTCCTTTTGTCAATGTTAAATATTTCACTACCTCTTTCTAGTTTTCTTCACTTTTCCTTAACCTCTTCTTAATAATGTTTATTATTTCTTCACCACTTTTTTAATGTTTACTAATTTTTCATCACTTTTAACAAGATAAACCTAGACTTCTCCATTTCTTTTTAAACAATGTTCACTATTCCTTGATTTCTACTTAATAGTGTTCTTTAATTCTCTCTTTATACTCAAAGTTTCCACTTTTTCCGCAGCATAACTTTCTGTCAACTATTGATGATACTTTATGTTTATGTCAAGTTCTAAAAATGCTTTGTATTGAGAAATCAAAAATCTATGACAAGGTTTCATTTTTTAAATTCAACAAGAGTTTATCTCTTCAATAGAGTTAACTGTTAAGATTTGTTAGCTATTTGACGTTAAGGTGACGCAGCGTTAAAGTAAGAAACCGTGTTGGATATGTTTTAGATTGCTTGTTTTCTATGAGAGGCCGGCCCGGCCTCTCATAGAAAACAAGCAATGGAACAGCAAAAAATGGAAAGGGCGTAAGCGACAAAATGGTTTTTGTCGCATAATTTAAAAACCATAAATACATTTCATATAAGCTATGCACAAATTAAAGTGCATGCTTGAACCAATTTATGTACAAATTTTGGAACCTTAAATCACTCTCCTTTGTTGGAAAAATAGGAATCCCTTTTTTTACATAGGTCTTTTCGATTGATTATTCTGTGCTATAAAAGTTGTCCAATCGTGTTATGCTATGGGCAATTCAAAGACAAAGACATGATGAATATTGACAATGAACTTCAATTTCTTAGCTTTAGTCATTGCTGAGAAAAATCGGCATCGTTACAGCCAAATTATCCAAATTATCAAGGCGTCGCCTTAATAATCAAATTAAAAGCGGAATTGAAAATGTTAATTCCTGTCAAAAAACCTCCGAAACTGGGCACAAGTAACTAATAAAAGATACACAAGCAAAAGCTTTCATACCGGAACTACCACAATACAATTTTTTTTAATAAATCACCCTCATACTATAGTCTTGATGAGAACACGTTTATTTTTATGTAGTGCGAAGTTATATGAATATATTTAAATATATTTGCATACTCGGAATTCAGCAAGCCTCTATATCTAGCCTTTGTTGATTACACCAAAGCCTTTGACAGCATTAAACACCCCACTATTTTTAATCTATACATATAAAATTACAAGTCCTGACTGACTGACTGACTGACTGACTGACTGATTCATCATCGCAGAGCAAAAACTGTTAAAGTTACAACCACGAAATTTGGTGAGCAGGATTGTTTTATTAAGTAGACACCCACTAATGAAGGAATTTTGGAAATTTTAACCCGAAGGGGGTGAAATAGGGGTTGAAAGTTTGTATGAAAGTCCGTCATTTCTTAAGTTAGAAACATGAAACTTAATTTTTGGGTTACTGAATAAAAATGAATGAACACGTATTTAAGCGTTTTTGGAAATTCTACCCCCAAGGGGGTGAAATTGTGGTTGAAAGTTTGAATGAAAGTCCGTCATTTCTTGAGTTAGAAACATCAAACTTTATTTTTGGGCTACTGATTAAAAATGAATAGACACGTATTTAAGCGTTTTTGGAAATTCTACCCCCAAGGGGGTGGAATTGGGGTTGAAAGTTTGAACGAAAGTCCGTTATTTCTTAAGTTAGAAACATGAAACTATTATTAGGTTACTAATTAAAATTGAATGGATATAATTTAGGCGTTTTTGGAAATTCTGCCCCCAAGAGGGTGAAATTGGGGTTGACAGTTTGTATGAAACGTTGTCAATTTTAAACCGATCGGGCTGAAACTGTGTATTATGCACAAAGATACTATGACGTAGGCATCCCCTCAGAAAGGAATTTAATAAATTCCATTCCTAAGGGGATGAAATAGGGGATGGAATTTTGCATGAAACTTTATCAATTTTAAACCGATTGGGCTGAGACTGTGTATGCATTAAGTTACTATGACGTAGGCATCCCCTCAGAAAGGAATTTAATAAATTCCATGAAAGTTTTTAGAAATTTTCTTAGACTTTCGGCTGATTGAAATGAAATTATTAAAGATTTGAGCTTCTATGATGAAGACGTTCGCTTCAATAGGATATTGGTAAATTCAACCCCCATGAGGATAAAATAACAGATGATGGAGGACGTAATTGTATTACTTTGAACCTATTGGAACGTATAAATTAAGACAAACAAATGATTGAGTATTTTGTAGTCATATATTGTCAAGTGCCTACCTGTTGCCAATGTTACGTAGCCTGATATAAATCTATACATATAATAAAATCGTAGGAAAGTTAATTTTGTACATTGAATATATTTTAAAAAATAAGTCATTAATTCAAAGCGAATTTATTCTGACCTAAACTAAACATATTATTATACTTTGTAAGTGCCATTTAATTACCATGTGGGGGGGGGCTTTAAATTTCTTAATATTTGTATACCATTCAATAACATAAGCAATTAAAAGCAACTTTTGTTATCAAACCACTTTCATAAACGCAATATTTAATATACCTACCGAACGAAGTTCTCTCTCGATGCGTACAAACTACGAAAGATTGACGTCATTCTTTCGTAGCACTTTGTATGGAGCGTTTCGGGCAGGTCTATTTTATGAGATGTTTGAATTGTCATATCTTGGTGAATTTTTAAGCTATCAGAGTCATTATTTCAGCTATGTTTCTATTTTTTAAGGGTCTTTTAATTACCAATAAGAAAAAAAAATAGTCATTATGCCTATTATGGTTGAAAGTTTGAATGAAAGTCCGTCATTACTAAATTTAAGTTGGAAACATGAAAGTTTATTGACGTTTGCGTTTGACGTTTGCTTAAATAGGGTCCTGTTACTACCCTTTGTATAAGGATCCACAAAAAGGGGAAAACTATCCATCTTTGTTATTTTACTATGTTAACGCGGACTAAGTCGCGGGCAACAGCTAGTTCTCTATATAATCAAAACATAGATCCAACATACATAGAACTTCTCAGAATCATTTATGCCAATAGCACCGCTGATATAAAACTTAATACTACCGGTCCTAAGTTCCGAGTACTCAAGGGTGTCAAACAGGGTGACCCGCTCTCTCCTAAACTCTTTACTTGTGTGCTTGAAGAAGTCTTCAGAAAACTGAAAGATCCATGGGCGGCGAAGGGCATTGAAGTTGGCGGAAAACGGCTAACAAACCTCCGTTTCGCTGACGACATTGTCCTGTTCGCTTCCACAGCCTCTGAGTTACAAACAATGCTCCAAGACCTGAGCACTGCAAGTCTCGAGGTGGGACTGGCAATGAATAGGTCCAAAAGGTTTAGGCTTGAAATAATAATAATAATAATAAAATGCCTATACTTTATCTAGTCAATACAAAATATTCTACCCAAATAAAGAAACAAATGAATAATTGGATTGAAAACTTCTTTAGTGGCATTGTGCAACGATGTCAATACTTGGATATGGCATACGCCATCAAAACTGTAGCAATGTTTTTGCATGTAAAATATGTATCGAGAAAATATTGTCGTCCTTTTTGCCTCAGTAATAGCATACACTACTTTCTCTTTCATTCATTTTACGCTTTCAATGCATATTTTACGTAATCAATGCATTAAACACGTCCGACTGTCACCGCGCCCTATGGCACACTGCTCTCAGATGAGTGAGCTCACTCATTTCGAGGGTGATACATTTTCGCGCTGACGATTGTATGGAATGCCTTTTCTAAAGGTTATAATTCTATGGCATTGTGCAATTTTTTTGGTGTGAAAAAAAAATGTTTACCACTGTCACGAAGATATGGTTCACTTTTTTTTTCAAATTTTATTTCGTAAAGCTATTGTACGATAAGCAAATATTATAATATTATAATAAGCTTGTTACTAATTATTTATTTTAAGGATTGAAACTATAGTTATAAGCTTTGATAATCCACCAAAATGAGGTAGAGAAAGAGTTATTAGTAAAAACTTATTACAAACACTTTCATCAAGAAAGTAACGCTCATAATAACTTCTTTAATTTTAAGATGGCGGAAAAATTGACGGCAAAATGGAGTCATAAAGACGGGACATTTATTATGGCACGTCATAATGTGCCTGCCCCATGTGGAATACAAAGCAGACAGACTTAATAAAGACTTCCTTAGTCTAGACCGCGACTCTAGGCTGAAAACATTCTTAATATAAGGTTGTTGGGAAATTCTTGAAAAAAATGGTAGGGAAAAGTTACGGATATTTAATAAATAAGGGGGCAAACGAGCAAACGGGTCACCTGATGGAAAGTAACTACCGTCGCCCATGGACACTCGCAACATTATAGAAGAGCAGGTGCCATGCCGGCCTTTTAAGAGGAAATACGCTCTCTTCTTGAAGGTTGGTGCTGGTATTAAGACTATTTAGGAAAAATAATTACTCTGAGTAGTATAATACATACCTAATTTATTATCTCCTTTGTGGATAATTTTCTGTTGATCGCTGGACGCAAGACTGACATAAGAGAACTTTTTTTATTACTTACAACTTATTTTCAGAGCCTTTTCGCTTCAAAAAAAATGCTCCGTCTAAGTAATTATTTTATAACTAAGGTAAGGTGCAACCTTTTGTTATTAAATCAGAAAGCATAATACATAGGCTGCTATTTATGTATCCGGAACTGGCCACTTACAAGAACAATATTTAAAAAGTAATTACAACATTTGAAAATAGAACTCTTTGGTTGAAGAATACATTTTGTTTCATGTGACTGTCAATTATTTTTCCATTGTGGCGTCATTTTGAAAATTGCGTGTCTTCATTTGCCATGGATTTAACGCGTGAACATTTCGGCGTGGGCTAAATCAACAACAGTGCTTTATTCAACTCACCGCAACTTTTGGAGATGAAGCACCATCAAAAACCACTGTTTATCACTGGTACAGTGAGTTTAATCGTGGGCGGTCTATGCTCACGGATGAAAATAAAGAAGGTCGCCCAAAACAGCTGTTGTCCCACAAAATATAGATGCTGTGCGGGAACTAATAATGCGTGATCGTCATGTTACATATCGCGAGATAGAGGCGTCCTTAGGCATAAGTATGACGAGCATACATAAGATATTACACGAACATTTGGCTGTAAAAAAAATATGTTCGCGTTGGATTCCGCACAACTTGACAATCGATCAAAAACGGGCTCGTGTCGATTGGTGCAAAAAAATGATAAAAAAATACAACCGTGGTACGTCAAAAGCCGTTTATAATATCTACACAGGTGATGAATCTTGGATCTATGCATATGACCCCGAAACTAAACAACAGTCAACGGTGTGGGTGTTCCAAGATGAGCCGAAACCAACAAAAGTTACTCGTGCAAAAAGTACTTTGAAGCAAATGGTCGCCTGTTTTTTTGGAATTAATGGACATGTGGCTACAGTGCCATTAGAGAATCGTAAAACGGTTAATTCTGAATGGTATACGACCATTTGTTTACCAGAAGTCTTTGAAGAAATAAGAAAGGACAACCGACAACGCAGAATCATATTACATCACGACAATGCTAGCTGTCACACCTCAGCTGAAACAACTCAGATTTTGGAGGGTCAAAAGATCGAATTGACTGGTCATCCGCCGTACAGCCCTGATTTGGCACCTAACGATTTCTTTTTATTTCCATACGCGAAGAACAAATTACGTGGTCAACGTTTTTCGAGCCGCGAAGAGGCTGTTGATGCGTTCAAAATGCACGTTTTGGAGATACCTCAATCAAAATGGAAAAAGTGCTATGAAAATTGGTTCCAGCGTATGCAAAAGTGTGTCGATCATCGCGGCGAATATTTTGAAAAGCAATAAAACCATATTAAATGATATATGTTTGTTTCTTTTTTTAATTCCGGATACATAAATAGCAGCCCTCGTATACAGCATACATTCTGATTTTATAACAAAAGGTCGATGCTACGCCGCCAGAGTAGTTGGAGAATCGCTAAGCTGATTTCTTTGAATCTAACAGATATCATCAAAAACGGTCAGTTAAATGAAATTCCAAGGTAAAAATCATCAGAAGCTTGGGTGCACTCCTGGATTTCTGGTAGAAGTGAAACCAAACAGCAGTAGCAGGCATACATTTATTAAACATCCTTTTCCGCCGCGCGGCATAAAAAGATATCTCTCTTTATACCGCTTTTGCTTCCTTTTCTACGCCGCGCCGCGGTCTGCACTCCGTCTAACGAATTTTCGATCAGGTCACGAGTTCTGACGTGAGATTAACTATCCATCCCAAAAAACACAACGCCGCTAAAGAATTTTCCATTTCAAACTCTTGTGTTCCAATTTCAAACGTAATATTTGACAGTTTCGCAATGATCAAACACCAAGGGCTATTTGCCGTGTTTTGTTTTCTATATCCACGGCATTAGACGTATTTACATATCTTAGTGTGATGTTAACCTCATCATTACAGGTTTTCGTGTTTGTTCAGTGATACCACAGTGTATTTGATATACAGTACACCGTCTGTACTAGACCAATCGGGCACGCACATAGGTACGTGATTTCAAATAAGTGATCAGGCTGCGGTCTAAAATGATGCCTTTGAGTTATTCGAATATTTTTATAGCTTGTTTTATTTCGAACGTTCTAAAATAGCTTCTTTTCAAATTTGTCAATTTATTACGGTACAAAGTTCTATTAAAATGATAATTTGATGAATTCTTTATAATATGTAGTTACTTTAAAGCAATTCTACAAAACATTACTTTTAGTCATGCCCGGCTTTTATGTTTTTTGACAGGTGTTTATATTACTAGTCTAGTATTACTGGATTTTGGTTTCAATATTACGGCTTTATTGCTCTACTGTACACATATATTATATTGTGGCAACCAGCTGTTTGGTTTGCGGGTTTATCTTACGGGTTAACGTTTGGTCGATGGATTATTTTATGGTACGCAAACTTCGAGTTAGAAACTTAACATGTCGTTTCGAAATTCCCTCATTTTAGTAATTAGTGATTAAATATCTTAAGTGTGAAAGAAATGTGTAAGTTAAAGTGTTTGACCACAGTTAAATAAACTAATAATGTGTGATTCTCGTAAAGTTAAGTCGTGGTATATTTTTACTACAATTTAGGTATTATATTACTGTTTTACACTGTTTTACTATGTTTGAAAATTTTCGACCTAACATTTGCTCTACTGATAGAGCTGTTATAATCGAAATCTTACAAAGAATGTTAACATGAAGATTGAGTTACTTTAATTAAGATTTTTTATTAAAAAGTTAAGTTTTTCACTTTTATAAATTTTAATTTGCTTTTATTAGTAGGGTTAATACGAACTATGTTTCCTTGTTTATTTAACGTAATTTCTAAAAGTCTACTTCGAAATATTAAATTCGTTACTTTATACTTAAAACTTTAATATCGTCTTTACGCAAACAAATGAACATTAAAATAACTATACTTACCTACCAAACTAACCACTACAGAAAAATGTGTCAAAACAGCATAAAAATACAGAGAGGTAGAGTAGCTTAGAGAAGAGATATAAAGCTCACTATTGTATTAGAAACTATTCGAAATAACAAACCAACTATATTATATACGAACTTAGTTTAGACATAACACAGTGTCAATCACAATCACACAAATCACAACACCGAAAGTCATGGCCTCGCGGATACACTAAAATAAAAAAATAAAAACGTCAACTGTCAAAGATGCGCGGGTGCGTTCGCGCGCTTTCGCATGGTCCGCCCGCACCAGCGGTCTAGCGGTCATTGAGCGGGATGTGTGCTCGAACCGGCCCCGCATACGAAGCGTGCTGTCGAATTTCGTTGTCACGTCGCCAGTAATTGGGTTACCTTTACGTGACAGCGGGGCGCGTCACGTACGGGGTGTGCCCTAATTATTTCTGGATCCATATTTCACAACTGAAATTTCGCTGTATTCCTTAAATCTTCGCTATACTAAAGAATATATTCCATTAACTACTGTAAATAGAAACAATTACAACGATAATGTTAATTAGTGACAATATTTTGGAAATATTCAAATCGTCTTTCCGCATAAATCTAGAAAAAAAAGTTTTACTTCAATAATATTTCTACGTACGAGTTTTGAGGTAATACACGGTCATTACGTATTTTATTTCAATCCTAGCTCTACATTTTACAGTAATTGTTTATTTACTGTACTTATATTTAAACGTCTTCTCCTACAAATTAAGAGATACAAACGTCAAACAGACGCAAGTTACACAATAAGTATATTGACTTCGTCTAACAAACCACCATTTAAACTATTAGATAAAAAATTGTAAATTATTACTTATAACATCTGCATATACAATCTGTAAAACGTACAAAAGCAATAATTTTACAGTAAATAGAAAATTTTCGAAAGTACGAAGTATTTAAAAAATGACAAACTACAGAATTTATGCCAAATTGTAAATCTAGAGAACTAGGTATGAGAGAACTCTACATTTTTTCAATTTTGCTTTATACGTATTTTTCATTTACTTAAATGATAATCTTGGAGTGACTTTACTTATATTTCTTACTAGTTGCTTAGTATGGACATTTACGCAGAGTAAGTTACTACATGATGTCCGCTGTCTCTGTCTGTCCCGTTACCTTTCCAATGTGCCAGACAAATACTAACAGATCTGCGACGCTGCGTCGACATTTTTAACCGATTCCCAAAAATGAGGTTAGGTATTTATAATAACCTCCTTTTTGGGAAAAAATGAGGTTATTTAAAATAACTCCAAAGAGGACTATATTAATATGTACCTCCAAAAAGAAGGTTATTTATAATAACTTCCTTTTTGGGAAAAGAAGGAAAATTACTTTCCTAACATTAGAAACAAAACGCAACCAAACAATATGACACAAGATATTTCTCACGGCAAAGGACCTATGGCTTGACCTTGGCGACATTTAGTAACTGTCAAAGCTATTCAAGCCGACCAGCCTCACATGACCCTCTCTACATCATAATCCCGAACTAAGTTGTATGGAGACTTAATATAGAGGGGTCTATTTATACTGGTTACGACCATAATAATTGCCCGAAGAAATGAGACACAGTATGAATAACTGTTTTTTATCTGATTCAACGTTTTAAGTTTTAAATAAAAATTATGCGAGGTTCATACTTTCGTATATCATTATAAGATCGTTTTGAAATGATCTTGCAATTTTTTAACCGATTTGCTAAGGAGGTTCTACGTTGGGTACTAGAGGTTCAAAAATTCAAATTCTTTATTAAGCATACAATAATATACAATAGTGTAAAAGCTAAGTAGCGTACATCACGTCGTCTAATCCCATGCTAAGTAAAAACTTGTGTTATGGCAATCAGACAACGGATGCACGCCGAACAATTTTATCCTAATATATATTATTTACACATTCACACACACACAATCACACTACACTTTATCACGTAATGTCTCTTTCGGCGATGTGATGTGCGTTTCGTTCGGGAGCCTCCCCCGGAACCTCCGGAGAACTACACCGTCGGGCCAGAACTCCTCCACCTCGAAGATGGATAAAACTTGAGTCGGCACTCTCACCACAAAGGAACTGAAATTCACTTTGTGGCGAGAGTGCAGACGCTCCACCCTCAAGGTGTAGGTGGTCTTCTCGCGGATGTAGCTTACGACGTCTTCGACCGTCATGGACCAGTGCAGACGCGACACGTAGAGCGGCGTCGCGGGCACCTCGCTGCGCAGGCGCAGCTCGGGCACATAAGGTGCGGTGCCGCGGTGGTTGCGGACGATGGGCTTCCTCTTCTTCCTCCTCTCCACCAGAACGAAGCCCTCCTCATCGCACCTCCTGCTCTCGTCCCTGTCGAGTCGAAGGTGTTCAGCCTTGCGGCCCTCCTTTGCACCCCTCGCCTTTACCCGCGGGGGCGGTGCGGGGCAAGCAGCGACGCTTGCATAATTTTTCTGTCGAGTCGATGGTCTCAATTTCGTGTCGACGTCACGCGGTGACGGCGAGCTGACGGCGACGGCAGTTGCTGACCCACTCGGTTTCGCTGACGTGCAAAACGGCGAGTCGCGCTGAGCTCCGCGCCGCATATTTATCGAGTCGATCGGATGCTCGGGTGACCTACATAATGAATTATTACTTTTTAATTGTAATAATTCACTACGTAACTCACTGATGGTGGATTCCGAGGCATCCAATCTACCTCGCATCTCGTCCAGCTCCGCCCTCATGATGTTGAACTTCTGGAGCAGGCTGGAGACGTTGACGTGGTCCGTCGTTACCGCCGGCAGTTTGTGGAGCTGCTTGGCCACAAACACCGGCAACTCCGCAGGATTAGTCTGCTTGAGCAGGGAGATGATGTCCTGCAAGCTTCGTTCGCTTCCGTCTCTCCTCCGGGACGTCATCTGCGCCGTCTTGCCGAGCGCTTCGTACAGCATCAGCCTGCCCTTGCAGATCTCCTCGTTGGTGTAGGTTGACCTGCACAGCTGCACGATGCTATCTTCGTCCATGGTGTTGACGACGTGTTGTACGAACGCCAGCAGCTCGTTGGATACGAGCGCCATGGTATCGGTGCAGCGGCTGTGAGCCGCGCGACTCGCGAAATATTGGTAAAAATACTAGTTAAAATAACAGATAGAGAAAGGCACAAACAATAACTCATTAGCTTTGTCCACACTGTGCCTTTTTCTGTTCGTCAAGGGCATGCGTTATAGCGCAGTCAACAGCGAACGTGAGGCATGCCCGCGACGCATGCCCTCTGATCGTATCCAAAAAACAAAAATGACAATGTTGGCGTTTCGTTCGTTGACGTATTCAATTATTGAATGCGCCAAGACGAAAGTTGAATGAAAGAAGATGACGAAAACTGAAGACGAAAGCGCATATTGTGGACATAGCTAAATCATTGAATTTAATTTAGATGTCAAACTTTGCATTTTAAATCTTCACAATTTTTTGTAGTGCTAATATTTCTGCCTAGACTTTATTAGATGTGTCCTAGGGAGGTTAGGTTAGGTCATAACCTAACCTTCAGGTAGACCGGCCGGTCGTGGAGGGAGTCCTGTGGTAGAGAGAACCAGGATATCCCTCCGTACACGGCTGAAGGTAACCGCAGTTGGTTTTAGTGAGTAGGAGTCTCACATACCCCCGGGGTACCCAACCCGGGGCACCCATGATGGGTTTCCCCTGCGTAAAAAAAAAGGTTATAACCTATCCTAAGGAAGGTTACCTAAGGGAGGTTTAGTTAAGTATTTTAAACCCTATTGCAAGCGCAGAGCTCTACAAATCTAAATAAAAGGTAAACATAATGAATGTTCCTATCTCAGTACCTACCAGTTTTAACTTTTTAATTTTTTTTTTCATCAAGCAAAAACTAATTAGGTACGCTACCTAGCTTTTATGCTAAATATTGTATTCTATAATTGTATGCTTAATAATAATTTGAAATTGAAATTTGATTCTATACCCATTATTATCAGTAATGAAAACATTATAATAATGTTTTATGTAAGTAGTTATTTTGATACGAAAATATTATAGTAGTAGGTACCTACCTATCAGCCATCATCCCAATCCATTTAATTTCTAGGAACTTTGAATCTCCCATCCAAATAAAACACTTTCCATCCATATTACAAATTGTAATTTAATAAGCATACGATATTAATATCATAAGGTGCGAGAGAGACAGCTATATCGTAGTCGGGGCTACTTAGCATGCGGCGCGCGATTGGCGCGCGGCGGGAGGCGGGGCGGGGCGTGGCTAGGTCAGTTATAGCTACGCCGTAGCTGACTGACCTGAAAAAATAGCCTGACTGACTAGCGTAGAGGTGCTACGTCGTAGCACTGACTGACTTAAAAAAATGTCGCAACATTATATTTAAATAGATGACCTAGCGAACTTCATATCACTGACCTCCTAAATCCTAATATAAACCTTTCCTGGACTTCCACGATTATTTAATCCTTCGATCGTGGATTCTTGGAAATCTATTGTTATTCTATAATTGTTGTCGCGACGCGGTCACCGGTGATCTTATTCCGCCCCAGAATGGGGCTTGATAGGTTAAAGACTATAATAAGCCAAATCGGTTAAGGCGTTCTCGAGTTTTATCGAGACTAACAAAATTTTAAATTGATTGTTATTTATTTTAAATTAGCTTTAAATTTTATTTTCTATTGGTTTTCGAAGTAAATTAAATAGAGCTTACCTCTAATTACCAGTCGATTAAAACTTATAATTGAAATGTAATTTGCAGTTTAGAGTTAGACTCTACGGTAGTCAATACATACCTACATAGCAAAAATATTATCAAACTATATTTTTGCGTCTATTAATTGTAGTTTAAACTGAAATTGAAAAAGCTAGTCTGTCATGAAAGTCATGACAGGCGGGAAAATTTTTAAATGTTATAAAAAATATGAGAACTTTACTAATTCGAGATAAAAATGTGCAAGGTGATAATATTTAAAATGTAATTAGCGTTCTCTGTGAAAATACAAAGAAAAAAATACACCTTATAAGCGTGATTACGTTTAGAAAATTTTCCCGTCTGTCATGACTTTCTTGACGGACTACAACTTCGTATCACAGCAGCATAATATTATATTAGGTAAGTAGGTACTATTTTGGGCCTGTTTCACCACTTCCTGATAAAGTGCCGGATAGGCTATCCACAACTTATCTAACAGAATCTTCACATCTGTCAAGTTAAGTTGTGGATAGCCTATCCGTCACTTAAGTCTATTTAACTACATATATCAGACTTTTTATGTTGTTTCTAAGTACTTTCTGTTAATGAATAATGAGCCCTTTAAAAATAGACACTCCATGTAAAAATGATTTACTAGTCTAGTTTTGATAAAATGCCTCCGTTTATAAGTTAAAGTCACAAAAATTCAATAAAAATGTAATTTGTGTGAAACTCAATGCCACGTCATTTTTAATTTTGATTAGACCTTAGGGCCTGTATTCACTTTGATTAGTGCGAGTGCAAGTGATTAGTGATTAGAATAAATTAAAGGATTTGCACTAATCCTTTAATTTATTCTAAAAAAGTACGCGTGGACAGCGACGTCCACGCGTACTTTTTCCTGATTACTAATCACCTGCCCTAATCACTTACACTTATTACTAATCAAAGTGAATACGGGCCTTAGGGCCGGGACATAAAAACACGACACGACGTCGACGTCGTTTCACGATACGACGTCGTGTCGTGGGAATCCACGACGAGCATCGTAAAAAAACTACGACGCGACATCGTGACGTTCCACGATATACCTACGGCACGACGTCGCGTCGTAGAAACTCACGTAGAAATTCAAAGATGAGTTTCTACGCGACGTCGTACGATGTCGTGTCGTAGTTTTTTACGACGCGCGTCGTCGATTCCCTCGACACGACGTCGTATCGTGAAACGACGTCACGTCGTGGTACTTCACGACGTCGTATCGTGTTTTTGTGTCCCGCGGCCCTTAGGTATAGGGTTAGACTGCATGGTAATTTATATCTCTTAGCTTACATATCATTAAAACTCCAAACTGGATCACAGTATCAAATTAAAAACTTATAATTTCCGTCTTAACTTTTCCCAGCTAAATCTGACCTTATACAAGATTTTATCCACGTCAATGCAAATTAACTCCTATTTCTTTCGTGATAAGAATCAAATTCGAACAGTTATCCTTGAGGAAGTGAATTAAGGATGCAAGCAGCGTATGCCGAAATCGATAAGGCTCAGGAAACTCGGCTCTACCGAAATTCGTGAAACTTTTCACGGTAAAAAGATTAAAGAATTTACTTGAGCTTTAACGTTTTAAAGGTTTTATATAGGTGGGTTTTAAATTTTATTGGACGTAAAGAATACATTATAGGCCTTTCCTAAATGTCCTCTAACGATAAGTAGCCAGTAATGCAATATGAAATATACAGTAGTAAGGTACACAGTATACCTACACAGGCTGTAGATTTGTCTATCCATACTTTCATATCCATACTAATATTATAAATGCGAAAGTCTGTCTGTTACCTCTTCACGCCCAAACCGCTGAACCGATTTTGCTGAAGATGAAGAAAGTAACTATTACAGTGCTGCTATACTCTATACTCTATGTCGTTTGCACTCTAAAGTAACTATTACAGTGCTGCTATACTCTATACTCTATACTCTATGTCGTTTGCACTCTAAAGTAACTATTACAGTGCTGCTATACTCTATACTCTATGTCGTTTGCACTCTAAAGTAACTATTACAGTGCTGCTATACTCTATACTCTATGTCGTTTGCACTCTAAAGTAACTATTACAGTACTGCTATACTCTATACTCTATGTCGTTTGCACTCTAAAGTAACTATTACAGTGCTGCTATACTCTATACTCTATGTCGTTTGCACTCTAAAGTAACTATTACAGTGCTGCTATACTCTATACTCTATGTCGTTTGCACTCTAAAGTAACTATTACAGTGCTGCTATACTCTATACTCTATACTCTAAGTCGTTTGCACTCTAAAGTAACTATTACAGTGCTGCTATACTCTATACTCTATGTCGTTTGCACTCTAAAGTAACTATTACAGTGCTGCTATACTCTATACTCTATGTCGTTTGCACTCTAAAGTAACCATTACAGTGCTGCTATACTCTATACTCTATACTCTAAGTCGTTTGCACTCTAAAGTAACTATTACAGTGCTGCTATACTCTATACTCTATGTCGTTTGCACTCTAAAGTAACTATTATAGTGCTGCTATACTCTATACTCTATGTCGTTTGCACTCTAACGTAACTATTACAGTGCTGCTATACTCTATACTCTATACTCTAAGTCGTTTGCACTCTAAAGTAACTATTACAGTGCTGCTATACTCTATACTCTATGTCGTTTGCACTCTAAAGTAACTATTACAGTGCTGCTATACTCTATACTCTATGTCGTTTGCACTCTAACGTAACTATTACAGTGCTGCTATACTCTATACTCTATACTCTATGTCGTTTGCACTCTAAAGTAACTATTACAGTGCTGCTATACTCTATACTCTATACTCTATGTCGTTTGCACTCTAACGTAACTATTACAGTGCTGCTATACTCTATACTCTATGTCGTTTGCACTCTAAAGTTTTTTCACACACATGAAATATCGTTTTACACCGGTTTTCTGGGAGGCATAGAGAAAAACTAAGTGCTTGATTCGGACACAGCGGAAATCACGGGGTTTGGAACCGCTCGCAGCTTATTATAAGGCGTTGTATTATAGCGTTCACGCTAACCGTTCGGTTTCTACACGGGAAACGCGCGGTTCCCGCTGTGTCTGAACAAGCACTAAGTGTCAGCACAGACATAACAGAGAGCAGCGAAGAGGATTTTATTAACGCACTTGAAAATAAACGAAGGTTTGCGCACGAAATTCCGAATGTGGAAAACCTGTGTATGCGACCAGTCTAGCGCGTGTTCAGACCAAACTGACTATACGTCGCTGAATGTGAGCAGGCTCACTGTGAGCCCCAGTGTGAACGTGAAAATATACGGTATTGAATGTCCGCGCCTACGCCTAGCGTAATAGCGTATTGTCGGTTAGGTCTAGGTGTGAACGAAAAAGTAAATATGCTCGCTCACATTTGGCGGCTCACAGTCTAGTCGGTTTGGTGTGAACACGGCCTAAGACAAAACCCTTCACACATTTTCGTTTTCAAACATCCCTATACCTTGTCTAAAGATACCAGAAAACTTCAAAGGCTGATACGGCACTTGTCCATGGTAATCACTTACCATGCTTTTCCACCATGGTAGATAAATTTAACCAATTTTTCCCAACGTTTCTCATGTAAGTGGAAATTCAGTTCCTGAAGGTGTCTGGCCCGATCGATGGAGGCGCGTGACTTGGTTCTTAACACCGACTAAGTGGGCACTTTCCTTTTAATGTATTTTCAACCTTAAATTTGTAGGCTTTAGGTTTAAATTCATCTGGCTTTGTAAGCAGCTAGAGGTCTATTCGTGGGTAAACGAATTTGAACTTTAATTCTTGCAAACTATAAGTGAAAGTCAATTGTAAATGAATAACTGGAAGTTTCAGAGCTATACGCCGGATGTTATCCATTAGCGAGAGCATTTTTATTTCAAGGCTTTTGCGCTGAAATTGTGATGTTTTGTCGTCCTGTTATTATATTGTAAGGCTCCAGCCTCCAGCTACGTAAAGTCTCTAAGTTTTACTGAAAATTAAAGACCTGCACCCGTAGCATGGCTACAGTAGAAATACGAAAGTATAGACAAACAGCGGAGATAAACTGAAGGTGCCGTTCCGATCTTTACCGCGGATAGCCGCGATCGACAAAAATTCAATTAAAATGCCACTTTATGACATAGACTATAGTCTACATCATTAAGTAGGACTTTATTTGAATTTTTAGGACTATTATAGTCTATGACCTATGTCATAAAGTGGCATTATATTTAATTTTTTTGTCGATCGCGGGTAGCCGCGGCACAGAATACATATTAGTTTAACAAGCCGCGGTAAAGATCAGAACGGCACCTACAGTTTATCTCCGCTGTTTGTCTATTAGGTCAAGGGTCACCAAATGGCGGACCGCGGTCCGCATCCGGACCGGCGACCCATTGTGTACGGACCAAGCATGCTCGAAGAGACGAAGATGAAGTTAGTTAGAAAATTAATTTTGGTCTCGACTCTCCATACTACTGGTGAACATAATACATATTATAGCAACAAAAATTATCACTTTTCTCATTAATACGAACAAATACATTTGTAATTTTCGTAATCACATATTATATTTTGTTTATTTTTTTTTAATGTGCGGACCGCGAAGGTCATTTTATTTCTTAAAACGGACCCCGAGCGAAACTAATCGGTGACCCTCTATTCTTTCGTATTTCTACTGTAGCCATGCTACGGGTGCAGGGGTCAGATTCTCGAGTGTCGAAACTCGAATATCGTTCCAATCGCTGGCTCACTCGCGTGCGCGCACTGTCTCGAAGAGCGAAACAGTAAGAAGTTTTATATTTTCTATGGAAGTAACATTCTGTACCTAGTTGTTAGTCCAAACTGACTGGACGAAATAACGAAACTGTAATAATGTTGCATCAAGCATTATCGAAGTCGATAGTAGATACCTAAATAAAGAATATCCATCGTTAATGGAATCAGGCGTTACTTTGCGGAAATCCGTAGCTTAAAATTTAGTTTGTTATTATTTTTAGCAATATTCCGCGAAATAAACTTCCACCTTTAAGTAAATGAGTGAGTGTACGCATAGGCATGCGTACAGCACCTCCCTCCTCCCACACTGCCTATGCGTACACTCGCATGCAAGAACTTGCAAACACCACCACCACACAAGCAATAATGTTGGCAAATCCGTGCAAGGCCTCTCATCACCATGCAGGTTGAAAACCTCGACGCGCGTTTCGCTCCAACACCGGAGCATCCTCAGGATGTGGACTCTACGAACAACGTCCGTCAAGTGCCGCCACCGGCCAAAACACCGCCTTTGTTAAAGAACTAAATAAAAAACAAAATAAAAAAAATATCGATCCCTCTTAGTAAAGATAATTATCAAAATGAGCTTAATATCATTTTCCAAATTGCGATATCCAACGCATATAGTGCAAAAATTATTAATAATATTTTGAAAAATAAAAACAAGAAAGAACTGGTTAAGTTTTTGTACGCAGGTCCTATTGATAAGGAGGTAGTTAGATATAAGTGTGTGTGAGGTACAAATGAAGCTTTTGTCGTCAAAATAATATCTATATTATATATAATACCAAACATAATATTATGTAATAAAAACTATGAATACTATTATCGTATCCAAAGCATTAAGGGCCTGTCACATAGAGCAATGCAATAAATCAAATATGGCAATTTGTGTAAACTCTATTTTAGACTTAAAAAATTGAGCCCAAATACGTTCCTAATTCCTATGCACTATAAGTGAAACAGGACTCTTCTGGCGCAGCCGTGAACAAAAGGATTCTTTTCTGAATTCACTATCACAAAGATAATAAAATGAATTCAAAACTCGGCGATAAATCGAACATACCGCGGTAGGTAGCTTCGCCTATATGGTCACCACTAAAAACATCCTCCTTTTATAACATTTAATTTACTTAAATAATCGATAAATCTCACACCTGAGGCCGCGTTATAATAAAACTGGCGAAATCACGAAAAAACACGGAATATATGAGTGGACGGACGGACGGACAACAAGAAATCATTATTACGGCGGAATCCATACAAATAATTGGTCCGTAAACATGTCAGGGCGGCGCGGCGACTCTGCCATGTATATTATGTTAGGGCTGCCACTAGGTCGTATGTTATTGATTTGATTTTATAAGTCCTGGGAAGGTTTATATATGGAGGATAGTTCATCGGGTCGTCTAGTTTATTACTCTCTCTTATTTGATTATTATTTAAAAAAGGTTAATTTGTAAATAAGTAAGAAATATTTATTGTTAAATAAGTACTTCTACTTCATCTAAAACATTTTACAACAAACAGTACAAACGTCTTAAAGTATGTAAAGTTCAATATCATATTCTGTATCACCCTTCATAATTTGGGCAAACTTGCATTGGAAAGTGACTCACCCATACGTGCGATGAAAGAATCATGGCCAAATTTGTATAGGAGTTGGACTTGACTTTTATTTTTGATGTCCCAAAATAAACTATAGTTAGAATTGGATGTTCTTATGCTCTAAATATAATTCCGTTTGAGAATTAGGTATGTGTTGTAGTGTGCTTATGAAATAAGGGGGCAAAAAGCAAACGGGTCACCTGATGGTAAGCAACTTCCGTCGCCCATGGACACTCGCAGCATCAGAAGAGCTGCAGGTGCGTTGCCGGCCTTTTAAGAGGGAATTATAGGGTAATAGGGGAGGGTAGGGATGGGAAGGGAAGGGAATAGGGGAGGGTAGGGAAGGGAATAGGGTAGGAGATTGGGCCTCCGGTAAACTCACTCACTCGGCGAAACACAGCGCTAGCGCTGTTTCACGCCGGTTTTCTGTGTGAACGTGGTATTTCTCCGGTCGAGCCGGCCCATTCGTGCCGAAGCATGGCTCTCCCACGTATAAACTTAACAAGTATGGCACCATGGCAACGTCCATCGCTGTTGCTCAAAGATAAAGTCAATGATATTCTATGTTACTAAAGTAGGTATATTATATGATATATCAGCTCTCCCCTGCTTTTCCTGACTGCTGGCCTATAGCTATTTAAAATAGCTAAGTTGGTAGCCGCGTCTTCAACTCAACACTTAGATAAATATTATTGTATTCTACGAATAATAAAAAACTAAGGAAACGTAACTCCCATACTAATACAGTTTTAAATTTGGTTCCATTCGAACTGTCATGTAACGTCAGCCTTTATACCGCTCAAGGTCACCTAAATATTGCAAATGTAAGAAAAGTGAACCTAAGGTACACTTTTTTGACAAGTATTTTGGAGCATGTTTTTGACGGAGTTACTCTTCCTTAGTTTTTTATTATTCGTAGATTGTATTATTATTAAATTGCCGCGTGCATTAATATTATGGATTTGAAATAACAACTGCATGGTTACCATGGTGATGAGTTATTTCAAATAGGTAGCGGGAAGAAAATTTTAAACTGTCACTATAGTGAGCAGTCTGAAATAATATGCACCTTTCTTCCCGCAAACAAGGGAAGAAAATCAAACTTTCGGTCCTGGTATGATGAAAAATATATTTTGTAGTTGATTTTTGACTATATTTTTAATGCAATTTAGAAAAGTAAACAAATATTTAAAAATATAATATAATATTTTATATTTTATAACTTTCTGGCATGTGCCAGCCCTGCCTCGCTCCCGAATCCGTCACTGTGGTATCAATAGAGCGAGCGACGCGTTTTTTTCGCGACGTGCGAGCGGCGCCGATATATCAGCCGTCTCACTCATATTATGTATGCCCAAAATATATTTTTGCAATTCTCTTTTAACCTCATCATAATATTCTAAATATTCAACAAAATCTGTTCTTTAATTATTATTGTAACCATAATTTATGTTTGCCGGAGTTTTAGCTCTACATATTAAATACTTTGCCACCGGGACTTATCTTATAGTGAGTTGTTTATACAGGACCAGTAATGAAAATTATTGAAGGAAAAGATGACAACGTAGAAGAATTAATTTGTAAAGAACATTTCTGGGACAAAGATATCATAACGCCTTTATTATACTGCGTGAAAAAATTATTCCGTTTTTTCTTGACTTGACTTTGCATAGTGTGTAGGTACTACTGAATATACATGTTATACAAATCTTCTATGACAGCAACTTTTCTACTTAAAAATATGCCGTTTCATACAGTGCAAAAACGCCCCAGAATAAAACAGCAAATTCTTCATATAAACAGGGTTCCACATTCGATGTAATATTTTTCTGTATACGGAACCCTAAAACCCCTAGCTACAAGCGGTGAAAATGCGACAGACATTCCTCATCCGCACACAACGATCAATAGTTCCACATTCTGCCGACAGATGACACCGTAATAATTATAATGTAATTAGCCCTTAATTAACCATCAGATAAAAGTGCCAATTAAAGTAATTAAAAGACCGATCGATGTTCGATTAGCTGTATCGATTAAGTTCCGCAATCGAAATCGATATCGCTAATGACAATTGTCCAAATCGATTTTATGTAGTAAATACCTAAGACGTTCTATCCAAAAATACAATAATAAAAAATGTTAATGGCTATAATAGATTATTATTCTTTGTTACTTTTACTCATTTTGATAAATGGAGTACCTACCTATTTTTTTTAAGGCTTCGTTCAAACCTACGCGACCAAGCGACTGCGAAGCGGGAGCGTCAAGTTGCGTCAAGTTGTCAAATAGCTATGTCCACATTATGCAATTTCATCTTCAATTTTCGTCATCTTCTTTTTAATCAACTTTCATTTGACATATTCAATAACTGCATGCGTCAAAATCCACCCGCGTTGAAAGAAAAGTGTCATAGCGAGCGCTACGATTTCAACGCGCGTCACGGGCATGCCTCACGTTCGCTGTTGACTGCGCTATAACGCATGCCCTTGATGAACAAAAAAAAGGCACAATGTGGACAAAGCTAATGTGTGTTTTGAATACAAAACCCTATTGTGTGTGTGTGCTGTGCTGTGCTGTGCTGTGTCCCTATTAGCACTATTTAAACTGTTGAACCAATTTTTGATATAATTTAAATGAAGAATAGGAATACTTTGAGTCCCGAGAAGGCATAATAGAGTAAAATATTTTATTAATTCATAATTTACACTTAAAACGTGAAGCTTAGAGTTGTACGAGTATTTTACCTTTTTATACAGGTAGAGTTGAGTAATTTTCAATTTAAAATATTTCCTACTAACGCTTTCTTAATCTTTCAGGCCCCGCGCGAGCACCGGTGATCGCGAGAACAAAAGAATACAATGGGAATTCCTAGAACCTCCGATCGAAGGATTAATATTAATATTATATAGTATTACGTAACTAACAGTGTTACATAACTAATCTATACAGTCTCACGAGAAATATTACCTATAATATAAAATACCGTAACAAGTTAACAACAAAAAGCAAAACTGATGCGATAGTGACAAATATCTGTGGTAAAATCTAGAATGTTTCAGCTGTCAGCAGTGCCGCGATATTATCTGATCTTAGATGTGTTGAGATACAGCCTTTCCTGAATACGGTATAGTAACTTGCTACGATGATGCTAGTTACTTGCATGGAGAGGTGCCAGTAACTTGCAACCAGTGATACTAGTAATATGCATGTTGGAGAAGAAAAATAGACCTTCCCGATAAGGTATAGTAACTTGCTACGACAATGCCAGTAACTTGCAAACAGTAACAATAACTTGCATGTTGGAGAAGAAAAATAGATTTATAAGCCCCTTACTAATAAAAAATATCCACAATGCTTAAATACAACTTTGCGTCTTAAACAGTTTTGTTTTTATCTGATATGTTAAAAAAGTCATCGAACGTTTGTTGAACAACAAAAGCGAGGGTGTAGAATATTTAATCCTTAGTCCTTACTCCTTAGTCCTTACACAAAAACTACTGAATAGATTTTGTTCAAAAGCACGGTAGTAATTAAAGCTCCGAGTTATACTTACTGTAATTAAAGCTAGTTTACTGAACGAATAAAGCTCTACAATCCTTTTGCTCCTTTACATAGAGCAACAATACGAAATAGAGTCTATCTTACATTTTTAACGGTTCCTATTTTGCTCGGTTACGACTTACGAGCCGAAATAACAATTTCGCATCAAGTCGAACACTGGCAAACTCAACAGTACAGCACTGGCGTTATCGCTAAGATCAAGCTGTATTATTCATTAATGCTTGAAATAAAAATGGAAAAGCCAAGTAGGGGGTTGATATAAGCTGCAAAAACGCGGCCGGCAAGCTTAACACGGCAGCAGTAAAAAGTTACTTGAGATATTCCGAGCCTGACAAGTAAGTTTATATTGCTTTTAATTTATTTAATAAATAAATTACTATACCCAGGTGGTATTTTTGCTGTAAAATAGATGGAAATAGACTATGATTATCATTATGACTTTTAATAAACGAAGGATAAGAGAAGACTTATTTCTCTGTTATTGTAATCCATATTAATAATAAAACATGTAAGTTGTTGTACTTGTAACATCTGTTTAATACCCCTTCAAGGCCAAATCGCTAAATCGATTTTGCTGAAATTCGGTATGGAGATACTTTGAGTCCTGGGAAAGAGCATAGGATACATTCTATCCCGGAATAGTGTATGTCTTCCGCGTCATAAACGAATTTTGACGCAACAGAGTTGTGGGCGTCATATAGTTGTCCTTTATATCGGAAAAGCCATTGACAGACTTTAAGAACTTTTCCTCGATATGATATCAATATATGTATCTGTAAATTTTACAGAAAGAAAAATTAACCGTATATGTATTAACTAATAACCTTCAAATAAATCGATATCAAAGTGCCTATAGGCGTTTAAAAATTAATTACTTTTGTTATTAGCTTCCAAACTAAATTGGTGCATCAAATCTTAACTAATTGCAAAACAATTTTCAGCACTAACACTTAACTATGGGATCTTAACACCCATTTACCTTATTACAAATCAATAACAAATATAAAATCGTCAACTCAACAAAACCGATCTCCGATACAATCGACGATTAAATCCAAAACCGGCGTTTGTCAAAGCCCGACCACAAAAAGTACAGCAATTATTTTACTCAAAGAGTAATTTTGCGTCATTGTTCTTAAGAAATACCAATTATATACAATTACTCGTATATGACAATGTGTCGTCGCGGCCTTTGGATGCCGATGTATCGAACCAGAATCGATGTTCGAATGGCTCGGATTACTGCCATACCCATCGGAAACAGGGCTGCCGATCACGAGAAAATTAACCGAGTATTTCCACAGATTTATTCTGGAGATATAGCCTTTTTGGTAGCCCTAGCTGGAATAATTCCTGGAGCGATCAGTAAACAACATTATGGAAGCTGCAGCTCAAAATAATAGTTGTTTCGAAGCAAAATTTCGGCTAGCCGCCAGCCCTAGAGGGTCCATTGTTGTGGTAAAAAGTGGGACCATGAATAAGAAATATTATGTTACGTTATGGCGTGGGGTGTGAAGAATTTGATGGAATGCAACTTTTTGGCGATTCAAATACGATACTGAATTTAGAAGTTTTCAATTTACACTTTCCCCCCATAGCTGACGATATTTTGAAAGGTTTTAAGGGAGAACAAGTATTTTTGTTATAAAATCGCGTTATAAAATATTGAACGCGTCCCGAGATACTCGTAGTAGTTACTGAGTTATAATTGACCAGCACTTTTATTTAATCAACTTTCAAATTTATAGCATAATACATAGATGTTGCACATAACATTTTTGGGCGTAATATTGTACTGTAAACGAAAACTTCGAAAAAGCTCTAAGCTCGAAATAAGTCGTAAAATATTGATAGTTTTTCCTTACATCTAAGTTCAAACTTTTATGTAATCAGATAACTTAAAATCCAGTGTTTTCTAACTTCAGTAAAATAAATCCGATCTATATAGATCTGCGATCGATCGATCCAATCTTCGGACCGGTCCGGTGCTGGACAAAAACCGCGTCCCGCTGGGATTTATTATAATTACGTCGGCCTGTCGATAATGACATTTAGGCCGCGTACACACGTCGCTATGGTTTGACACGATACGTACTTTGATACAATACTTATTTCAGGTCATTTCAGGACGATTTTTGGGACACTTCTCTGAAGTCATTTCAGGACACTTTAGGACACTTCTCTCAAGTAATGTTAGGACACTTTTTAGGGCACTTCAATGATTGATCGCGCAAGTAGAGTTGATTGAAGTTCAAACAGCTCTACTTGCGCGGTCGAGTAAACATAATATAATGCACCACTAACAACTGCGCTCAGCGATTTGTTTTATTTTTACAAGATCCCCCTTTAACTTTGTATCACCTAACTCCTAAATTTTCTCTCCGAATAAGCCTTCCCTGGACTTTCATGAATATTTCAAGACTAGAATGTGGCAAATCGGTGCAGTGATTTTCAAGCTTCTCAAACTTCGTATAACTTTCCTCCAAAAATAAACCTTTTCTGGACTTTCAAGAATATCTTAAGACTAATTAGCCAAATTCTAGCAGCCGTAGCCGATTTAGCGAGGCTAACAAAATTGATATATTTTTTATTTACTTACATAGATATTTTTATAGATTACTTAGGTACTTACTTAAATTTTGTGAATATTATAATAGAAACTCTATACTATACTATATTACTTTGTGTCAAACTCTTTGTTAAATTAAAGTTAATTCATGAAGCCCCAAGCGGCCACATCCGGCCGCGATAACAATGAAAAAGCTATTGTGTCTCGTTTTGCCACGACTGATGGGTTAAAGTAATCATCAATGTCTCTGAGTAGGTATATTATCTACTTATGACTAATAGTTATTCTGTCTAAAGTTCGTGTTTACAAATTAAAAGGTTTTCGTGTATTTTCGTGAATATAAACACAAATAACGTTCTTTTTTCGTCAATTTGTTTCAGTACTAAAATAAACTAAACTCCTCTAGTAGTCCACAAAAGAGTCCGATTCTAAATCGCGTAGTATGTTGAGAGCCTATTGCATTCGCACGGAGAAGTCAATTATTTGTCGTTAGGTCCATACAAGAAATATTGTACAATACACAGCGATAAGGCCGATTATAAATATTTACAAGTATGCACATAAAACTTACATAAGATATACCTACTGGGAGGTCTTAATTTACACTGAATATGCTCTTGGATAATTTTTGCGGCTTTTTCAGGAATCCAGATATCTTAACAGCATCGAAATCGGTTCATCGGACAGAATTTGACCAAAAATTTTAAAATTATGAATATGTTTGGGTTTGTTTTGTTCCTTATAGGAAATTTAACCGTTTCAATTCACCATAGCATTCAACTTTCCATTCAAAATAACTATATTTTTATTGATCTTCGCTTTAACGAAGATATTTAAAACTAAATAATTTGTATTCGATAACTTTTATTCTTAGTTATTTTATAATTATTTGAATTTTGTAGATTGTATCAGATTGGAGTAATCTGATACTATCTACAAAATTCAAACATGTGTGGCCATTAAATTGTTTGTAAGAGATAACTAGAATTATTACGATTTGATAAGTTTCTATTTTCGGATTTGTTGACAAAGATTTTTGTCATATTATTATACCTACGCTATTTCGGAAATGACTATACAGGTTGTAACAAAACTAAGTGATAATACTTTAGGGTGTATACGTGTTCCTAGCAGAGAGTTCACTGTGAAAGTAGCAGCGCTGAAAGACCTTTTTTTTTCACTTTTGTATGGGGAAACTCGTGACGCTAGGGCGCTTGTCCATTCAAAAGTAAAAAAAAAGTTTGATCTTTCAGCGCTGCTACTCTCACAGTGAACTCTCTACAAGGAACACATACACATCCTAACGTGTTATCACTAAGTTTTGTAACACCCTGTAGATGTTGACCGATTCTTAGACCTACTGAATGAAAACACAAAATTTCATCAAAATCAGTCCATACATTTCGGAGCAGGAGAGTGGCAATAAATATCGCGACACGAGAATTTTTTATAATTATTAGAAGTTAATTGCAGTTAATTTTTAACAATAGGTGCGTCGTGCGACAGAACAATGTATGTCGGGACAGTAAAAATATAAATAAAGTTTTCATCGATCTCTATACACTTAATTATAAGGCCCCTTCCACACGTCGCATTACTTATTGTCCGGATTAGCGATGATTTACGGCGGCAAGCTCAATGTCTTACCTCCCTCCAGTCGCCATTTCGGTAGGCCATGACATTTTAGTAAGGCACAAGAGCTAGCGACTCTGAGAATCATGGCCAAAAATTCATGCAACATAATATAGTATAATGAACACGATATGATACTATACATTGTTCTATTGGTCATATGGTTTATGGTTTTTATAGAAGTTAATTTCATTGGCCTTTTTAATTGGCGAACGTCAAAATATTAACCAATGTACCAATCGAGGAAATTGATTCCTAGGCGGTTGACAGATCAACGTCATTTGGTCGGATCGGTGGAGTTGTGGTTGGGTTTGACGTAACGCGACTGTACAACGCTATTGAAAAAATCTCAGAAAAATTAGCAATCGTGCATTGTAAGTTTATCACTTATGTCATTTAATTTATCGTGTTAATGATTTAACACGATTAATTTAATGAACATAAAAAAATTATACTACATTTTCAATATAATATACTATTGGTCCGATTTTAAATCAACATTGAAACATTTTGTAGCTGCATAACAATTATTATACAAGGTGTAACAAAACTAAGTGATAATACTTTAGTGTGTATGTATGTGTGCCTTTTATAGAGTCTACTGTGAAATTAGCAGCGCTGAATGAGCAATTTTTTTAGTGATTTGTATGGGCAAGCATGATGAACTTTTCCATAAAAAGGTGAAAATAAAAGTTACTCTTTCAGCGCTGCTACTTTCACAGTGAACTCTATATACCCTACTAGCCTAATTATCACTTAGTTTTGTGACACCTGTATAAAATCGCTCTAAGCTAAGCTGAAGCGTTCCCCGCCAACTTACTGGCCCCACTCGCTGTCCACACACGTGTCGCGCAATTGTATAGCACTTACGACACTTTTTTAATATCGCAAAAACCGGACCCCGGCAAAAACAATTTGTTGTCCCGCCGGACTTTTTTGTGTTATTGTTTGGTAATCCCTTAAAATATGATGTCGTTTGTGTGGACATTGGATTTGGTGATTGATAGTGGCCGAATTCTGATAATTTAATCCTAGTTAATTTTAATAAAAAGTATGATAGGCAGCTAGTTTTGATTTTAGGGCCGAAACACATAACCGCGTTGCGGCGCCGCGTCGCGCCGTTGAAATCGGCAGTTTGCGTTGCGGCGCCGCGAAAAACGGCGTTTTGACAGGGTAACTTCCTCGTGATTTTTTATTGTGAATGGACGTGTCTCTGGCATGGATCGTCGAAAGAAACTTATTGCTTATATTTTGTTATTAAGAAGACATTACTCGGTTTTGAATATACGACACAGAAGCGGCGAAATTAGTGGCACCGCGCCGCTAAAATCTGCAGTGGCGCCACTGCCGATTTCAGCGGCGCGGTGCCGCAATGCGGTTATGTGTTTCGGCCCTAAATGCTTACTATGGCTCATATTAAATTTGCTGAATTATAGCCACCCATGGTCTATGGGTGGCATAATTCGGCAAATTTAAATTTCACGTAGATATTAACCGCACGATGTACGTTGTAGATTAAATTGTCGATTTTCAAAAAATTAAATGGAGAATAGAATAGATACATAGTTCATTATGCTAGAGCTAGAGAGACTAGAGCAGCTCTATAGCTATTGTTACTTTATTGTGATCTGTGAAACAGCCAGCCTTTTCCAATAACAAGCTAGAATCCCCTTACAAATAAATTTATCTTTCATATCATCTTAGCTATCAACACTGCGTAAATTTAATTTATACTAACGGTATAGTTATTAATACTTACATTATTATTTTTTCATTGTTACTAAACTCTTGATTTTACTCTATTTTTATGTGGAAAAGACTAAAGATAAATTAATAGACATAATTAATATTTAAACTTTAACTACAATTTACCTCTAATATAATATTGTCGTAAAATTGGTTTGAAAAGTGTGTTTTGCCTGTTTCTCGATGCTTGTGTCATTAAAAGAATCTATACAAAAAGTTGGAGATGCCGGGGATCGAACCCGGGGCCTTTCACATGCAAAGCGAACGCTCTACCACTGAGCTACATCCCCGATGATAATGGTTATTAAATATCAGTTTGGTTTGAGTTTAAGTCATTAAATTAAATTGAAAATCACCATATTTTTAATTTTTCACTCAGAAAAACTTTTACTAAAACGTAGTGATTATATTCTCTTTGACTTTTACGAAGAATCTTTTTTATTTAAAAAAAAATTAAAAAAGACTTCTTCGGCAAAATATTATGTTCAATTGTACAAAGAGAGGCGTATGAAGATACCGCGCATTTTTGCAAAGTATAATATCGGAACTGAATGCCTTGTTATCAATCTATCAATCTATCAATCTACTTTTATATTAGCCCATTAGACACTAGACAGTCATAATACATTATCTTTAAAATTTTCATTGGAATGTTTGATGAAAACGTAACGTAACGTGTAAGCTGAACAAACATAGCACTGACGCAATTTTATTCATTGACGGTCACGAACGATAAAAAGTAATTAAAGACATGAGTGGAAGAATCGAACAAGTAACACATTTCGAATTTCGAGTAAATCGCGTTCAAAGTTTTGAAAAAACTTTTTATGATTTCTCATCACAAATCAAGTAATGGCTTTTGTAAATTGTATCAGGAGGTGTAAATATCTTCCATTTTTAATATTATGTTAAAAAATATATAAAAAATTCTCCATTCTAGGATAAATTAAGAAAAATGTGAAGTTATTCGGTTCCACACTTTTATATGCAACAAAATCTGTAAAGACTGTCATGCATGAAGTAAACAATAAACATAAATCACTTTTTTTTATTGAGATGAAACAAAACTCAATTGAAAAGACAAGAAACTCACGGCCAAACAGACAGGCCAAAAAGAAATTTGGATTATACTTTGGAAATTTAAATGGTATCCATTACTCAGTAAACGATTAATGTGTAATGTGTGGTCCTCCATTACACATTAAAAAAAGTAATTAGTAATGTGAATATTCACATTACTCATTACAAAAAAAAATAGTAATAGAGTATCTTACATTGACTAAATAATGAGCCATTATCGGACCTTCATTGTCCGTTAAATGCAAAGAATGAGTAATGTAAAATTTGTCCATTACATTACTATTAAAAGTATTGTAAGTATAGTGGAAGACATCTAATAATGTCAATAAAAAATTTATTAGGATGATATAGTTAAGGAGTTTTTTTTTTAATTTTGATGAGTATACAAACTATTACCGAGTAATAAGGTAATAAGGGCGACAACTATTTTCATATTCAGGAGAACAGCGAGGATACCGCACAAGTACCTTCGGGCAAGCAAACTTTCAAGACTTCACCAACATCACTCTCGTGAAACTTGCCCTCCCCCCCCCCCCCCCTGGAAGAAAACCCCACGGCTCATAACCCTGGTCCTGGACCCCCCGAGTGAGGACTCATTTAAGGAATTTTCCGAAAAAAAAATCTCAATTTTGAGGCCAGGATCGTATAGAGGGGAGAAATCCAGGAAGAACAAGCCGAAGAACCCCATATCCAGGACAAACAGTTGCCAAGTTATAAGCACTCAAACTTTGACATTGACAGCTCGGCAACTGTCAAACGTCGAACAAAAGCGGCCATAACTCCGCTTCCAATAGGCCTCGAGGAACGGGGTTTCTTCTAACATCAAAGGCAACACCTCGGCTACCCCCTCCCTGAATTTGAACAAAATTAGAGACATCAATATTTTTTCTCAATTCTAAGGCCAGAATCGAATAGAGGAGAAAAGTCCAGGAAGATCAAGCCGAAGAAACCCATATCCAGGACAAATAGTTGCCGAGTTACAAGCATTCAAACTTTGACATTGACAGCTCGGCAACTGTCAAACGTCTTACTAAAGTAGCCATAACTCCACTCCCAATAAGCCTAGAGGAACGGGGTTTCTTCTAACATCAAAGGCAACACCTCGGCTACCCCCTCCCCGAATTTGAACTAATCAACTACTCTACTACTTTTTTATCTGAATAATGTGTACATTCTATATGTATACCTAATATTTACCCGGGAATACCCACTCTTTAAACTTTAAAGGATTGTGCATTCAAATCTTGTTAAAAAAATACAGTTGTACTTAGTAAGTACTTTTTTATCTGAATAATGTGTACATCTATCTATAAATATATATAAAACTCAAAGGTGACTGACTGACATGGTGATCTATCAACGCACAGCCCAAACCACTGGACGGATCGGGCTGAAATTTGGCATGCAGGTAGATGTTATGACGTAGGCATCCGCTAAGAAAGAATTTTTATCAATTCTACCTCCAAGGGGTTAAAATACGGGATCAAAGTTTGTATATAATAATATTAATAATGAATGAAATATTCTTTATTGTGCACACTTATAAAGATACAAAAGGAATACAAGAAAAAGACAAAATATTCAGGTGTCACAATGGCGGCATTATTACTAGGTAGCAATCTCTTCCAGGCAACCACGGGCAAAGGTGAAATTGCAGTAAAGAAGAGAATCAATGTGCATGTGCAAACAAAAGAATACAAAAAAAATACATTTTTAAATATATGTTTAGGATTAAATTAAATATATATATACAGCATGCATAATACAAATATATAATAATACTATACATAGATATTATAAATATAATAGAATAATACTATACTTAAATTACTAAAAGATAGATAATCATTATAACAGACACGGATAATAATTAATAATTTAAAGTGTAATTTAACTCACAAGAAATGCATGGATTATGATTAAGTATTATTTTTACAGACAGCTAAATAATGCGACTTGACGAGACTTTTGAAAGCATTCAACGTTTTTGCAAGTTTGATATGCTTTGGCAACGAATTCCAGAGCCTTATACCAGTAACAACGAAGGAGGAACGTTAAATTTAGTTTGATGCACGGGCATTTCAAGTAGATTATTCGACGCAGATCTGAGCTCCTTAACAGTGGCTTGACGAAATACAAATTTTTCTTTTAAGTAAATAGGTATCGTAGGATCATTTATGATATTGTAAACGAGTGATAGTATACGAGCATCTCGTCGGAAGCGTATGGGCAGCCACTTCAAACTCGTACGAAATTCAGACACGTGGTCGAATTTTTTTAGCCCGAATATAAATCTTATCGCAAGGTTTTGAAGTCTCTCTAGCTTATTTAATTGATCCTCGGTCATATTTGTCAAACAAGCGTCAGCATAGTCGAGGATTGACAGGAATAGGGACTCAGCGATCTTAATTTTGGTTGGGATAGGCAAGAGGTAACGAAGGCGACAAACAGAGTACCAGGTTGCAAAAATCCTTTTACTGGTTTCTTTTATGTGATGAGATTAAGATAATGTATCATCAAAATACACACCCAAGTTTTTCACACATTTACTAAAAGGGATCACTACGTTGTTTAGGCACACGGGAGGTAAGCTGTTCCAGTCAATCCTAGATACAAGCCCAGGGCTGCCGATAATAATTAGCTGGGTTTTAGATGGATTGATAACCAGGCCGTGACGCTTACTCCAGTCATTAATTAATTCCAATTCCGTGTTGAGAGAGCTAACAGTGCCACATAGATCAAACAAAGAGGTATGAGTATATACTTGAAAGTCATCAGCATATAAATGGGACAGTAGAGAAGTGGATTTAGTGATGGAATTGATAAAAATCGCAAATAGAAGAGGTGACAAGACCCCACCCTGCGGGACACCGGTTATGATGTCACTCCAATTCGAGAAAGATTCATTCAATTTGACTCTCTGACGACGACCAACGAGGTAGCTACGAATTATGGCAACCACTGCCGGAGATAAGTTGATAGACCTTAGCAAACTCAGCAAAATATCGTGATCAACTGTGTTAAATGCATTGCTAAAGTCTAACAATGCCAATATAGTGAGTAGTTTGTTGTCCATGCCAAGACGAATGTCATCGATCACTTTAATTAAATAATACATTTTAACGCGAGCGAAGCCGCGGGAAAAAGCTAGTTCTATATAATATCCTATGCCTTTGACCACCTTGGACAAATAGAATAAAAAAAAGTCGACATATTGCTTAAAAAAGTAAAATATTCAAGCGATCTCCCGTAATACAACACATAATATAATGGCTGTTACCCGCTTCTTGCATAGTCATTTGGACGAACCTTGTAACTTACCTGCTTCATCATCTGGCTAACTTTGTAAGTATACGTAAAATTCAAGTTTTTTTTTTGTTGCAAATCATTTTCCAAGTCCTAAAAGCTACATTTATGCAAAAAAACGTAAATTTTCAAAAATTATACTTAACTCATTCTTCCACTCACCTCTTCAATTATAACCTACGAGGGCTGCTATTTATGTATCCGGAATTAAAAAAAGAAACAAACATATATCATTTAATATGGTTTTATTGCTTTTCAAAATATTCGCCGCGATGATCGACACACTTTTGCATACGCTGGAACCAATTTTCATAGCACTTTTTCCATTCTGATTGAGGTATCTCCAAAACGTGCATTTTGAACGCATCAACAGCCTCTTCGCGGCTCGAAAAACGTTGACCACGTAATTTGTTCTTCGCGTATGGAAATAAAAAGAAATCGTTAGGTGCCAAATCAGAGCTGTACGGCGGATGACCAGTCAATTCGATCTTTTGACCCTCCAAAAACTGAGTTGTTTCAGCTGAGGTGTGACAGCTAGCATTGTCGTGATGTAATATGATTCTGCGTTGTCGGTTGTCCTTTCTTATTTCTTCAAAGACTTCTGGTAAACAAATGGTCGTATACCATTCAGAATTAACCGTTTTACGATTCTCTAATGGCACTGTAGCCACATGTCCATTAATTCCAAAAAAACAGGCGACCATTTGCTTCAAAGTACTTTTTGCACGAGTAACTTTTGTTGGTTTCGGCTCATCTTGGAACACCCACACCGTTGACTGTTGTTTAGTTTCGGGGTCATATGCATAGATCCAAGATTCATCACCTGTGTAGATATTATAAACGGCTTTTGACGTACCACGGTTGTATTTTTTATCATTTTTTTGCACCAATCGACACGAGCCCGTTTTTGATCGATTGTCAAGTTGTGCGGAATCCAACGCGAACATATTTTTTTTACAGCCAAATGTTCGTGTAATATCTTATGTATGCTCGTCATACTTATGCCTAAGGACGCCTCTATCTCGCGATATGTAACATGACGATCACGCATTATTAGTTCCCGCATAGCATCTATATTTTGTGGGACAACAGCTGTTTTTGGGCGACCTTCTTTATTTTCATCCGTGAGCATAGACCGCCCACGATTAAACTCACTGTACCAGTGATAAACAGTGGTTTTTGATGGTGCTTCATCTCCAAAAGTTGCGGTGAGTTGAATAAAGCACTGTTGTTGATTTAGCCCACGCCGAAAATCGTAGTAAATCATTGCACGAAAATGTTCACGCGTTAAATCCATGGCAAATGAAGACACGCAATTTTCAAAATGACGCCACAATGGAAAAATAATTGACAGTCACATGAAACAAAATGTATTCTTCAACCAAAGAGTTCTATTTTCAAATGTTGTAATTACTTTTTAAATATTGTTCTTGTAAGTGGCCAGTTCCGGATACATAAATAGCAGCCTATGTATAATGTAATAGAACAATGAACATTAAAATTAATATTGTAATAGATAGAGATTAGAAATAGCTCCTATGAGCTATGTCATGAGCTATGTCTATACGTGAAAAAATATTTTATGTTAGAAGTTAGAACTAGTTACTGGATAAAATATAGTTAAGTTAGTTAAAAAGCCAAAAATAACTGTTTTTTTACTTTTAAAAGTATGTGTACTAAGTACTATGTAATATAACTACTGACTAAAATATTATTTATCCAGTAACCAGTTAACTACAACTAACGCTTTTTTCTGCTAGCTTTTTCAGCTTTTTACAGATCTGTTTTTATGCGGACGATGTCAGCTGGACTGTCTGTTATCTGTTGCCAGAACTTTCTAAACAAATGCCATGTACCGATTACTCAGATTAAGACCACATTGCCTCTCGTTATCACAAAAGTGGGCGTAGGAGTACGCCCCGTGAATAGAGCAATTTGCGATCATCCGAAAACAGTTTCAGACAGCCACCAAGTCCAGAGCCGCGAGCATGGACAATGGCTTTCATAGCGCGTTTGTTTCTCATTTACATGTGTCTAGTTCAGTTCCAATGTGACGTGTACCAGGACAGACCGAAGATAAAAACTGTCGACGGCGATATCATCATAGAGCCGGCCTACGGCAAAAATGTCCACATAAGGCCCAACGGGCCCCAGTCCAACGTCTACGTGGGCGACGTGAATTTGCTGAGGATCAACATGACATCCGACTACAACCGAGTGTCCCTCCCGACCCAGAATACGGACGTGCCCGGAGACCTGCTGCATAGGATCGACCAGCTCGAAACCGCAGCTTCATCGCTGGCCAGCAGTATTCAGCAAAATATAACCACTCTGTCCCAGAGAATCAGAACTCTTAACATTAGAGTGAGAACTCTCCAAAACAGACTAAACAGTCGAGGCGCCGACGAGTGCCAGAGTCACCCCTGCGAGAACGGCGGGACCTGTCTCAACCTGGTGAACGGCTACCACTGCCTGTGCCCGTCCGCCTGGAAGGGCCGCAACTGCGACGAAGACGTGAACGAGTGTCGCATATACGCCGGCACCGACCTCGGCTGCCAGAACGGCGCCACGTGCGTCAACAGACCGGGCTCCTACGAGTGCCTCTGCAAGCCCGGATGGTACGGCCTGGACTGCACGAGAAAAGCGAAGGACTGCTCCGGTGGAAACTACGAGATGTGCGGCCACGGGACGTGCATCCCCGTCACCGCGGGGGATGGCATCGTGTGCATCTGCGACCAGGGCTGGACCACGAACGGCACGCACGTCGCCTGCCTCACCGACGTCGACGAGTGCGAGGCCGGCCGCGGCGCCCGCTGCTCGGTCAACCCCAGGGTCGAGTGCGTCAACTTGCCGGGCTCCTTCAGGTGCGGCGCGTGCCCCGCCGGCTACGAGGGTGACGGCTTCACGTGCTACGACGTCGACGAGTGTCTCACTGTCCCCAACGGCGGCTGCAGCACGAGCCCCATGGTCTCCTGCCACAACACGATCGGCTCCCGTATCTGTGGGCCCTGTCCCCCGGGCTACACCGGCGACGGCGTATCTTGCACCTGGCGAGGCTCGTGCGCCGTCAATCACGGGGGATGCCATCCGTCCGCACAGTGTGTCGAGTCATCGGCCCTCGGGAGTCAGGTCGCCCGGTGCATCTGTCCGATCGGAATGGAGGGGGACGGGTTCGGTTTACACGGCTGCTATGTTTCTGTAGCGGATCGTAACTCGACCGATCCCTGCGACGGCAACCCATGCGGCAGTCACGGCAGCTGCCACCCTCTTCGCCGGGGCTACAGCTGCATATGCTACCGGGGCTACGGCGGCGTGCACTGCGAGAGATACGACGACTTCTGCTCCAGCAATCCGTGTCAGAATGGGGGCACGTGCCGACCGGACGAAAACTCGAGCAGAGGCTTCAGGTGCGAGTGTACGTCCCTGTTTTCCGGCAGCGTGTGTCAATCGCGTTCCCAACCGTGCGGCGGCGTTCTCAACTCGGAGGAAGGTAGTATAACGTATCCCCTGGCCAATCACAGCTACGTCAACAACGCCCGCTGCGCCTGGGTAATCCACACGGCTCCTAATAAGGTAATAAACGTAACGTTCACCAAATTTAATTTGGAATTTCACACTCAATGTCACTACGATTTTGTTCAAATCCACGACGGACGCAGCTCCGCGAGTCAATTGATCGGAAGGTTTTGTGGAACCGACCTCCCTAACGGAGGAAACATAATATCTAGTCACAACAACTTGTACTTTTGGTTTAGATCCGACTCCACCGTAGCTAAAACGGGATTCTCGCTACACTGGACTAGCGTGCCCCCGCAATGCGGGGGTGAATTCAGCGCCACCACCCACGGTCGCATCAGCTCGCCCGGCTCCCCGGGGCCCTACCCGCCCAATCGCGACTGCTACTATCACATCAAAACTACGCTAGGCAGGAGAATTCAGCTCCACTTCTATCAGCTAGACATCGAGGTACATCAAAACTGCAGCTTCGATTACGTCGCCGTATACGACGGCGCGCAGACGATAGATCCCCTCGTGGCTAAATACTGCAACTCGACCCAGCCCGCCCCCCTGGAGTCCTCCGGCTCCGAGCTGCTCGTCTACTTCCATTCGGACGAGTCCGGAGTGGGCAAAGGTTTTCAAATATCTTATGCGCCGATAGACGGATTTCCGGGCTGCGGAGGCCTATTCACCGGCGACAAAGGCGAAATAGCTTCCCCTGGCTACGACGGCTCGTACCTACATAATTTGCTATGCGAATACAAAGTTAAAACTAGACCGGATACGAAAATCTCGGTGAAATTCACGTCGTTCGATATAGAGAACTCGTTCAGGTGCCGGTACGACTACCTAAAAATATACGACGGTGATTCGGAGAGCTCGCCCCTGGTCGGCAAGTTCTGCGGGAAGGTGGCTCCCGTCTCGTTCGTGTCCCGGTCGAACTCCTTGTACATTATTTTTAAATCGGATCACACAATGGCCGCGGGAGGTTTCAAGATCCAGTATCAGTCCCTGTGCCAGCGGACGTTCCTCGGCGACAGCGGCGTGATCGTTTCCCCCGGATACCCGCTCGCCTACCCGAAGCAGACGGTCTGCGAGTACATCGTTGCCACCACCCCCGGGAGGGCGATAAAACTGACATTCCAAGACTTCGATATCGAGGACAATAGATACTATAACTGCCAGTACGACCACGTCGAGGTCAGGGACGGCCCGAGCGCCAACTCGACGTTGATGGGCAGGTACTGCGGGGGCTCCGAATTCACTCCGCCGATTCAGATATCCTCGTACAACTACATGTATCTCAGATTCAGCTCCGACATGAGTATCGTGGGGCGAGGGTTTTACGCGAACTACACGACCGTCGATATCGAGTGCGGCGGTGTCTACAAGGCGCCCAGTGCTACCATCACTCACCCGGATAACAATCACGGTAGGTACAACAACGATCAGACCTGCCTGTGGACGATCATCGCCCCGGTAGGAACGCAGATACAGCTGACCTGGCAGCGATTCGATCTCGAGGAAATGTCGGAGTGCAGTTCGGATTACGTTGAACTCATAGAAATAGTAGAAGGAAGCAACAGCAACAGCAGCCTCGCCAAATATTGCGGGTCGACGCTCCCGCCCGCGGTCACAATATCGAGTAATATTTTAATGATCAAGTTCGTGTCGGATAGCTCTATACGTTCGGATGGGTTTTCTATGTCGTACCAATTCCTCGACGAGAGAAATCATTGCGGAGGAAATTACATTAAAACGCATGGATTTATCTACTCGCCAGGATGGCCGGCCTCGTACGAGCCCAATAAAGACTGCACCTGGGTGATAAGCGTTCCCGCGAGGCAACAGATTTCGTTAAACATATCCCAGTTCGACCTCGAGAGGCCGATCAGAGGAAATTGCGACCTCGGCGATTATCTCACGATAAGAGACGGCCGCTACAAGGATTCGCCTTTGATTGGTAAATTTTGCGGGTCCTTCCAATCGAGAACTATAGTATCGACTACTCATCACGTCTTTCTCAAATTTCACTCGGATTTCTATCTGAACGGCAACGGGTTTAAAATCGAATGGGACGGTACGGTGAGGGGCTGCGGGGGATCGCTCACCGGCTACTCCGGTTCGATAGCATCACCCAACTACCCAGAAAAATACAGCGAGAATGCTGAATGTTTTTATAAAATAAGTACAAGTAGCGGATCAAAAATTCAATTAAACTTCACAGACTTGGAGCTAGAACAAGTGTCGGGTTGCTCGGACGATTACGTGGAAATATTTGACGGTCAAAATACTAACGCGAAGAGCTTCGGCAAATATTGTTACCTTTCGTTGAAGAAGCCGAGGAACATCGAAACGTCTAGCAATTTTGCTATGGTAAAATTCAGGTCCGATTTTCTCATAGCAGGCAAAGGTTTTCTTTTAAAATATACCACAAATTGCCATAACAATATAAGCGGTAGCTATGGAGTCATCGAAAGTCCGGGGTATCCAGAAAAATATCCCTCGAATTCGAATTGCTTGTGGACGATCACCGTGCCTAAAGGAAATGTGATCAATGTGACTTTTACTGATTTTAATATTTATACGATCTATAGAAGAAGATATTATTATACACCCAGAATACAACCTCGTTCTATAATTTCTGCGCGACGCTTTTACACTTACGACCGATCTGCTAAGTGTGATTTTGATTACATACAAATAAAGGAAACGTCGGATAAAATTTTTACTGAAAAATTGTGTGGAGCTACATTACCCAAAGCTTTCACTTCCAAAACTAATTCCTTGCAAATAAAATTCGTATCAATCGACTACTTTTCCTCCAAAGGATTCCGTTTGGAATGGATAAAGCACGGGTGTGGAGGTCATATTCAGCAAAGCGCAGGGCCTCTCGCGTTCGACAGTGTTAAGAATACACGCAGTGATATTGAATGTGAATGGCTTCTGGAGACTCCGGTAGGCACGTCCGTATCGCTGACGATCACAGATCTCTACGTAGCGGACTCTCAAAACTGTACACTCGACGCCCTCGAAATATACAACGGTCAAAGTACTTCTTATCCGTTACTGAACAAAATATGTCACAAAGGAGGACACACTTTCCAAGCTACTTCCAACTTTATGCTAGTCCGGTTAGTCAAACGGTCGACTCTGAGAGACATTTACTTGAAGTCTAGTTTCGATTCGTACAGGGTAGGATGCGGGGGAATAATTCGATCCCCGTCCGGATCTATTCATTCTAAAAACTATCCGAACAACTACGAGAATCAGTTGGACTGTGTCTGGTATATATCGGTGGCCCCGAATCACAAAATAGAAATCGATTTCAAAGATCTCGATCTTTACTACGACGAGGATGAGGAGGAACAATGCGACGACAACTTGAAAATTTACGATGGTAGTAGAATTTTGAACTCTAATTATTTGGGCTCTAAATATTTACAATCCAATTATTCGTATTTAATTTGTCCAAAATGGAATCGGTCGAGTATCGTGACGAAATATTCGTCGGCTTCGATTCAATTTTCTACCAATAGCTATGGAACGGCCAAGGGATTTATGATCGATTATACGACTGTCTGCGGAGCCGTCATTGAAGCGACGCACGATGGAATTATAACCAGCAATAACTATGTTAATTCGAAAAATCAAAATTGTACTTGGACTATTTCTGCACCGAATCTAAATGACAAAATAAGATTGACGATACAATATCTCAATATACCTAAAGACGACGATGTTGCTCCGACTAGAAGCTGTCCCTCCACTTTCCTTAAAGTTTATGATGGTGACGACGAGAAGGCTCCCTTAATTGATGAGTATTGTGGAAAAAAAAGTCCACCGATGATCGTCAGTCGGGGCAACAAGTTAACAGTCACGCTTGGCACCTACGTCGATAAGGTAAACGGTCAATTCGCTGCACATTACACACCTTTAAGTACGGCATGCGGAGGAAAATTGAGTTCGGAGGAAGGAACCATAGCGTCACCGAACTATCCGTTATCCTACCCTGTTAATATAGACTGCGAATGGATTTTAAATACGTCACCTGGAAACAGGGCTTATATTACATTCGAAAAGTTCGATTTAGATGAGTCCGAAAAGTGTAATGAAGATTATCTAGAAGTTAGGGAAGATAATGGCGCTGGAAATTTATTAGGGCTCTACTGCGGACGTGAAATACCGTTGAATCAAACGATTTCTTCCAAGTTATATATAAAGTTTCACAGTAACAGTGATAAAACGGGACAAGGATTTTTACTGCATTACGGTTTTTTACATGGCAATGATATTTTTGATAAACATGAAGGAGAAATAGCGTCCCCTCTTTACCCAAATTTATACTATAATGAGGGTGTATACTCGTGGCGGGTAACGAGTAAAGGAAATAAAAATATTGTTATTAATATAGATTCTGTGGAAATACCGTCGTACTCGGAAGTGTGTAATAATAAATTAATAATTTATGATGGGTACGACGAAGACGCTTTAGTTTTAAAAGAAATGTGTGGTTTCTATAAGAATAACGCAGTCAGAATAAGATCTTCTTCCAGCGTTATTTTCATAAAACTAATTTTAGATAAAACCAATACAGGATCATTATTCCATTTAAGATGGACCGAAACAGATAGAAACATTGATTCATCTACAGTAAGTAAAATTAATTGTGGTTTAAATGAAACTCAATTAGTTTCTGGGACTCGAGACGTAGTGATAACGTCCCCAAATTATCCAAATAAATATAAATCTGATTTAAATTGCGAGTGGATATTTAAATCGGAACCTGGAAGACATTTGACATTAAAGTTTACTGACTTCGCATTAGAAGAAACGCCTAGCTGTTTTGCAGATTACATCAATGTGTATACAGCACATGATGAAATGAAATGGACACCACTAAAGGAAAATATGTGTCTTTCATCAAATGCGAGTGAAAAAATTGAAGCAGCATCCTATATTAAATTGAACTTTATATCTGATCCATCATTAAATAAAAAAGGATTTACTGCTACTGTAAGCTCAGTCTGCGGTGGCTTGCTCGACGATACGTCAGGGGTTATCGAAAATTCCTACTACTATCAAAGCAATAGGCCAATTCAATATCAAACAACTTGTGATTGGATAATAAAGGTACGGCCCGGACGCACAGTAAAATTAACATTTGAACATTTCAATATAAGTAACGGTGACGTTTGCAATAACTATGTAGTGATCAAAAACGGTGCCTCGAATGAGTCTCCACTACTCGGTGACGGAAAATATTGTGGTTACTCTCATGAAAACCGTAGTGGAATCGTATCAACCACTAATTATTTATTTGTGAGATATGTGAAAGTTATGCGTTTCCAAAACACATATCAAAATTTCAGATTACGATACGAGGAAATGAACATCGAATGCGGGGGTACGTCACTTTTAGAAAACGACCACAAATGGGAAATTATCACTTCTCCTAATTATCCCAAAATATCGACCCCCTACACCGAATGTGTTTGGAAATTTACTGGTCCCCCAGGTGAAATTCTGAGAATAGATTTCATTGAGAGATTTGACATAGACTGTGCAGCTGAAGCTGTCGAGGTCCGAGATGGATCAACAGATGTATCACCACTAAAGGGCACATTTTGCAAACGTCCCAGTACGATTAAATCGAGTAGTAATAGGTTATTCGTCAAATATTTAACCCATCAACTGGTGCCGAGAAACGGTTTTAAAGCCAATATATCTATAGATATTTGTGGTGCGACAATTATGTCTGACTCAGGAGAAGTAGTTTCTCCTAACTATCCGAGCATGATCGTTCTTCCAGCAGGTACAATTTGCGAATGGCACATCACTTCTCTTCCTGGTCATATTATCAATGTAGAATTCAAGGACATAGACTTACCTGAATCTGAAATTTTATGCGAGACAAAAATAACAGTAGAAGATCTGAGTGTTGGAGATAGTAAAGCAAGAAAGTTAAAAGAATTTTGTGAAAGTGACCTCGAAAACTACTCTGAAGCCTTTGAAAGTATAAGCAATAAGGTTTTGGTTAAATTACATATCGGTAAACCTGGACCTTACTCACACATTTCAGATTCTAGAGGCTTTAAATTTACATTCAAAACATCGAGACCGGTGTGTGGTGGAACGCTTACTACCTCTGAAGGTATCATAACCACTCCAGGCTATCCCGGATCAACTAATCTCAAATATTGTCAGTGGATCATTGTTGTTCCAAACGAAAATCGAAGAGTTCGATTAGAGATTGAAGACAGTAGTTCAAATGTTCAATTTTCTGCCTACAATGATATCACATATGGCTCAAAAATCGAAGAAGTCGTCGTGGGCAACTCATCCTCGGCATCGTATAATAAATCAAAAGTTTTCGAATCAACAGGCAATAAATTAGCATTTTATATATGGATAACGCCAACATCCAATACAGTAAGTCGATTCAAAGCAAGATTTAGCTCCGATTCTCCAGCTCTGTGTGGTGGAAGTCTCGAAGGTATACAAGGACAATTCGCATCTCCCAGTATAAACATGCCCTACAATTGCGAATGGCATTTTACAGGGCCTGTAAGAAACGGGACCGAAGAATATAAATCAGTATTTATTCAAGTGGAAGGTACAACTGTGTGTCGAAACTATGCTTTTGGTGTTACTATACTGTCTAAAGATGGTTACATCAGGCACAACAGGAAAGTTTGCGTGAACAATACGCAAGTTTCATACCGACTAGCGAGCCCATATTTTAAAATCAAAGCTACACAAAATAAAATTCCTATGCTTTTTACTCTCAATTGGAAATTGCAGCCATGTGGAGGTGTAGTTAAAATTGAATCCAATGATCCAATTAACGTTATAAATCTACCAGAAAAATTGGATGATCAAGCTGAATGTGGATGGCTAGTTGTGTCCGAAGGTCGTACACGAATGGAACTTAAATTAGAAGGCACATTTAATCTGGCATGTTCTGATGAATTTTTACTGATAAGTGACGGAGTGAACTCTTTAAATTTTGGTGATTACTGTAAAGACAGAATACAAAGTCAACCTCTCCTTTTATCATTTGCGGACACCTATGTGCAATACCACTCCAACGTTCAGAACAATAGAAATATAAGATTATTGGCTAAATCGATCAGCGCTCAGTGTGGAGGTATGTTTACGAAGTATGCACAAATGTTTACGTCTCCAAATTTCCCGGGTAATTACAAAGAGAATCAGGAATGTACTTGGGAAATACGTGCAGATTTAGGTTACCGAGTCTCCTTGCAATTTATCGACCGATTTGTTATAGAGGATACAGTCAACTGTACAAAAGACGCGGTCATAATATACGACTGGAAAGATAATGCTTACAAGGAAATAGCTCGATTATGCGGTCGCAATCTTCCGCCTACTTTCAATTCGACGCATAATCAAATGAAAGTAGTTTTTCGTAGTGACGCTAACATAACGTTGGACGGATTTAAAGCACATTGGAAACCGATTTGCGGTGGAAACCTGGTGGCGACACAAGAAAATCAGATTCTTTATAGTCCCGGGTACGATTACGGCTACTCGCGATCTTTGGACTGTCACTACGAAATAGCAGCTCCAGGGAAGAAAATAGTTTTAACATTTGTAACCTTCGATTTGGAAGGATCAGTTAACGAATGCAAATATGATAATGTAACTGTATACGCTGAAAGTGATTACGACACTATCAATGAAGTCCTCTGCGGCTCAGACTTACCGAAGCCTATTATAGCAACGAACAACGTAAAGATTGACTTCAAAACGGACAAATATGGCCAAAGGAAAGGGTTCAAAATATCATATTCCACGTTCTCTTGTGGTGGAGACGTGAAAAGCCCAACGTCTATTGTACTGGATAAAGCTGACAATGACATGAATTGCACTTGGACCATTGAAGCACCACCCGACAAACTCATAGCATTGAGGTTTGACTATATAGATGTGGAGAGTAGCTACGAATGTTACAACGGCTATTTAGGCGTTTTCGAAGGACCTCTTATAGATGTTGAAAAACGTCTGGCTCTATTGTGTGGTCGCATAAACGGAACTAGCTTAAAAAGTAAAGGCAATAAAGTCACTTTGCAATACTTCTCCGGTAGCAATTTCCAATCTAAGGGTTTCAAGGTCAAAGTGCTTTTCACATTTTCGCAATCGGTCGGGTGCGGAGGCGACATATATTTAAGCGCTTCGGACAATCGTGTATTAAAATCACCTCTCTTGAACGGAGCGATGGTATACGAAAATTATTTAGACTGTCATTGGAATATACAAGCGAACCTGGATTACATAATTCAAGTTACCTTCAAATCGTTCCATATCGCTCCGTGTTTGAACGCTAACCAGACGGCTCTAGGCTTCAGCAACTGCGACTGCGATTACTTGACTTTGAAAGACGGGCTGAGTCTGAATAGCTTCGTGATAGGCAAATACTGCGGACACAACATCCCCCCACCGCTTTCATCCTCCGGAAACTCGCTCAGCATAATTCTATCGACCGACGGAGACATCACCAGCTCTGGATTCGAAGCGACCCTGACATCCGTACCGTCGATTTGCGGTAAGTCCTCGTACCAAATATCGCGAACCCCGCAGCGTATAACTTCCCCCGGATACGCCTCGGGCTCAATACCCCGGAGTCTCCACTGCAGCTACTTCTTGGACTCCAGCGTGAGCCCGTACAGTTTGATACACATTCAAATAAAATATCTTGACCTAGAGCCCGGAGCGCGGGAAACGTGCGATCAGGACAGGCTGGTGATATACAGTCACCCGAGATTCCGGAACGCCACAACCGGGAAGGATTTTATTCACAACGAGGACGAGAGTAGCTTTATGCTGTACGCTCACTTCTACGACTCTAGTCTCGTTTTCCCGAAGGAGTTCTCTCTGTGCGGCCTGAAGCGTTCGGTAGACTTTTACGTGACGGGGAGCGTAAAAATTAATTTGATCACGTCGTCCGAAGCCGGTTCTTCTCACAAGGGAGTGGATCTGGAGGTGTCCTACCTCGGAATTTGCAACAAGAACTACTCGGAGGCTCAAGGCCGAATTCAGAACACCTACGAAGCCCCTGACATGACTCTCGAAAACGACAAAGGGGAATGGGACTGCCACACTCTAATAACCGTTCCGGAGAACCACACAGTATCGACATACTTCCTGGCCATGAACCCGGTTTACTGGAACGAGAGGGTGTACCTCGAGATATTCGACGGCAACGTCACCACTGCCCCTCTCCTCCGGAACATCTCGAAGGAGTATTCTGAAAACTACCCCGTATTCTCGAGCGGCCGTTATATGCTCCTGCACAATCATATCGTGAACACCGATGCGGTGACTTTTGACCTAGTGTACGTGGCCACTGATAAGGGTAAGGGCTGCGGAGGGAAGCTGACCACGGAGGACGGTCAGGTGACGAGCCCCCTTTACCCCGAGGTGTACAGGAAGAGGGGGACCTGCGAGTGGGAGCTAGAGACCCCCAGTGGCACTCGCCTGCACCTCCACTTCTCCGTCTTCGACCTCGGCCGGCTTTGCGATGCGAACTACGTGACTCTTGTCAATAGAAAGGGAGAGACGATATCGACGTTCTGCCTGGAGCCCCCGGCCGATTACAATAGCCCGGACAATTACGTCAAAATAGTTTTCACTACAACCATGAATAACGGTGGGACGGGCTGGGTCGCTGACTTTGTGGGTGTGGCGTAGAATGTAGATTTTTATTTATTTGATACCAAATAATAATGTAATTGAATACCAAATATTTAACCCCTAAGCCTACAATAATACTTAACATTATTTTATTGTTCAATATATTTTACATGTAGATTAAAAGGCGCGGCAATATTCAATAATAACCCTAAAGTCTGTCAATAATGCCTATTAAGCAATAAAATTGATCGTTTAGCTCTAGGGTCCCGCTAACAGGAATACCTGATAGTCCGTCAAGAAAGTGAACAAATTAAAAAGTGGCAACATCGTAGTGTCATCCCTTTTTTCTTAGATTGTGATTTGAAAGGGATGACACTACGATGTTGCCACTTTTTAATTTCTTCACTTTCTTGACAGACTGTAAATGGCTATTTTGAAAAGGTTAATTTATTTTGTTATTTATTATTAATTATTATAAAAAACACGTTTGTTGAAAATAAACATTAGTTGTTACTTCTAGCGCCATCCTGTGTTGAGTAGGAGCATTAATCTAAGTACAAGTTGTTGTTTTCTATTTTAATACTTAATTTCAATTTTTGAGAAAATTAGTATGGTTAAAGAATGTATGTTTTTAAAACAAATTATGTAAAAACAATTTTATAAATGTGTTAAATTTTAAGCCTAAAATCATGAAAAGTTTTATAAAAAAGAATGTGTTGATAATTTATGTAATAAAAACGGCAATTCTGGATATTATAATATTATGTCGAAATAAATTGTATTTAAGTATACAGTATGTATTTTATTTAGTTTATAAACGTCACGTCAAAATTGCTTTTTCAGCCTTATTTCAGCACTACAGAGTACAGAGAAGTCGTAAGGGTCATACACCTAAACTCTAAAGTATTATCACTAAGTATTGTGAAAAATTGACTACATAATATTTGGAATTCTAAAACCTTGACGGCCTAGGTACCAAAGACTCAACAGCATCAGCTCAGGCTTAGCTTTAGGCGATCTACCTAGAATCTAGTATCAAAATTAGTGTCTACTAAACGCACCAAGGTAGAAAAAACCTGTTCATAATGATTAATTTGTAATTTTAAGTATATTACGTTTCAGCCCGCCGTACGCAGGAGTTAACCCCCCGGCGGTATTCGAGTCACGTGCTTCTACGTGACACAACCTCTCCCCCCTTTTTCCTCCTCTCCTCCCTTTATACCCCCTCACTCACCTAGTTTAATATACGTATTGTAAATTTGCTACTGAAAATTGACAAAATACAATATGTTTTGGGCTGTTAAAAGTATTAGGTCCTTACTAATCAAAATCTAATGCGTGTAACAAAACTAAATGATAATACTTTAGGGTGTTTATGGATTCCCTATATAGAGTTCACTGAAAAATAGACAGCAATTTTCCCATGCAATAGTTAAAAATAAAGTTACTGTTTTTGAGCTGATATTTTCACAACAAACTCTATATTATATGGCATACCATACACATTACACACCCTAAGGCCTAAAGTATGATCACTTAATTTTTGTTACATCCTGCAGGTATATTACGTAACGTATAAAGCTTGTTCTTGTCTAAAACACTGAAAAAGTCGCATGACGGACACAGACAACAGACCTTGAATAATACGCTACACAAATATATTATATTATATAAGAGTCAAATGTCCACTAGTTCTCTCAAAAAAATGCTGTTTCATACAATAGTACCTACTAAGGCTTGTACTATTATCTATTCTGTGCCAAGGCATTTTAGCACTTTTGTTTGATAGCTTATTTACTTGAACCCAAACTACTGCGGTTTAAGGGTTCATTAACCGATTCGTTGCCACCTTCATTTTCACGAATTTTTACCACAGGCCAAGTAGTTTGTTCGATGACGCGCCATGAGCGGCATCGGCCCTGCTAAACGATGACGCGCCACGTGCGGCATTGGCCACTGGTTGTGTTTTATGCACATTTAGACTAAGAAATTGTAATTACAGTATAATAAATTAGTTTTAACGTGTTTTTTAACAATCCTTGTATGCCGCGCCTGGCGCGTCATCGGCCTCACTGAATCTTTTTAAATGACGCGCTGGGCGCGGCAGTGGCCACGAATCGGTTAAACTAGGTAGGTATTGCTAAAATTCAACTATCTACGAAGTACTACGGTCTACGAGCTACGAGCCTAATCTACCGAGTAGGTATCGAGGTAATAACAACAAATTAAAATAAATAAGTATTGAAAATAATTCAAAATATTATTAGGAGGTGCAATATATTTTTTAAATGTTTTTAAACGTAAATGTAGTAGTAATATAATAATTAAACAGCAAGTTATACAAGGTAACTATGTCTTTTTATTTATTGTTTATAACTTTTTATATTTTTATATTCTTTTTCTGGCACAAACGAAAACACAGACAAAGACACTCATACCATGATATTACGATAGAGTTTTTTAGTAGCGAGACTTCTTTAGTAGCGTGGACTCTATATTAAATTTTTCCTCTAAGGGTCAGCTCAGCCCACAACGTAGCGCGTAGTTGCTATTAGATGCATTTCTATACCTATTGAACTAGAATCTAGATGGTGCCCGCAACTCCGTTGCGCCAAAACTCGTTTATCGCGCGGGAACCGTACATTTTCCCGGGATAAAAAGTATCCTATGTCCTTTCTCGGGACTCAAAGTTATTACCATACCAAATTTCAGCAAAATCGGTTCAGCCGTCAGCGGTTGGGGCGTTAAGAGGTAACAGACAGACAGACAGACACACTTTCGCATATATAATATTAGATAGAGTATGGAAGTATGGATTTACTGTAGGTATAATCGGTCTGCATACCCTTAGTAGGCGATGATTTAGTGTGTAATATTGTCAGTCTATGAATTATTAATTCTACTAAACGATTATTAAATAGTACTCTCCCGAATTTCATCGGTTATTACCGGGTTAAGTACCGCGGTGGGCGCGTGGAAGTATTTTTATGGACATGCCAAGGGTGATCCTTTGTAATTCACTCTTCCCCTTGACAAGGCATGATTTAATGCTATTGGTTCTATTATGGTTTTCACGTTTCTTTGGTAAGTATGAAAATTGCATGAAAGCCTCGAAAATGTACGACCGTCTCAAGAAATCTAAAGTAAGATGCACTAGCAGTGGCGTAACTATAGGCCATAGGGTGGTAGGACTGGCCAAATGCCACGGGCCCCCGACCCAAGAGTCCCCAAGGCCACGTCCTCAGATTTTTTTTGCTACCTCACAAAAAAAAAACCTTGTATCTGAGTGTTTTATTTTACTTGTAAAAATTTTTTTTAAATTATTGCTAGTGTTGGAACACTAAGTACATAAGTACTTAGGTTATTAAATTTAAACTAAGTAAGTACAACCGAAGATTTTTACTGATAGGGCCCCATCAAAACAATAATTTGCCACGGGCCCCAGAACTCCTTGTCGTTGTGATATAGTATTAACTATTAGTTACCTACCCCAGATGTTATAGATTTTTTTTTTTAATCTTTTTATTTTACGAATGTTATTGACATGAAAACTATTTCGGCGAAACTAAAATCGAATGAGCGTAAACGTAGTCGAAGTCTGAAATAAAAAAAAAACCTTAGAAATTAATTCTTTGTTAGAAATTATAAAAATATTTGAATATGTACTTCTTTTTTAATTTGGCCACTCAATTTTTCAAACTCATTGGCACTGCAGATTTTAGGTTTATTTTACTTTTCGTGTGTTTCGTGGTCTAGTTTATATCTCGTAAATGTTAGCTTTTTAGTTTTTATCCCTTTTACCAAATCTTATCTTAGTGTTTTACTTTTAGAAATCAGCCATTTTATTTTTAGATACGTGTTTAAAACATAAACAGTCCATATGACAATGAAACAAATGTGAAAGTAATCTGCAGTTCATTTAGAAAAGAATTATAGTTCAAAGCGTTGCTGAAAGTTATTTGCGAAGTTTCTATGATTATGATCCTTATGTGGATGGCATAAGGTCCTATCAGAGGTAAAGCATCTCGGAGCAGTCGGTGGTGCGAATCACCTATAAAAACTTTTTACACCACACAAGGGATCTTAGGGATATACTTTGTTCGTAATATCGACAGTCGATATAATTTAAAAAGATTTTTTTTTTTAATTTTAATATGTAGGTACTTACTTAAAACAAATAACACGGTATTGTTTTTTTTTTTATCTTATTAACAGAAACATAATTATTATACATTTTGATTACCATTGAACCGGCTGACAAAGGTGAATCGAAAAAGAAAAGGTGGTGGAAACAGTCCAGTATTAATGTAACACATAGGTATATCAGCACAAAATAGCGCAAAGAGTCGGGGCCCTATCACGGATCCTTGGGGAACCCCTCTGGTTACTCTACGCGGGCTAGAACGTATCGGTGTACCATTTGCTTTTCTTAGTTCTGCTACTTGATATCGGTTACATAAATAGTCCGAGAACCAGGCAACCACTTCAGGTCCGAAACTGTAGTATTTTAATTTGGCAATCAAGAGCGGTATATTGATAGTGTCAAAAGCCCGGGAAAAATCTAAGAGAACTAACACCGTTATCTCGCCCGTGTCTTGTGACGTAATGATGTTATCTACAACATGCGGTCGTAGTGCTATGTTTGCTGCGAAAGCCAGACTGTACTGCAGGTAATATTCGATTTTCTTCCAAGAACCTACTCATTTGACCATGTACTACATTTTCCAATATTTTAGATATACACGGCAATATACTTATGGGTCTAAGATCTTTTAGCTCGCACACATTTTCCTTCTTAGGCAATGGCTTAACAATTGCAAAACGCCGCAACTCGGGAAAGATGCCAGTTAGAAGTGAGCTATTAATAATTTTAGTTACAACCCCTAAGCATGCTGGAAAACGGCAGGCCATGGACAGCATGTCTAAATTTATCCCGTCAGCACCCATCGAGTTAGATTTCAGATTTTTTATAATTTTTAAAACCTCACTTTCACTAGTGATGGAGAAGTTAAATTTTACATTGCCAAATAAGTTATTGTTGAAATAATCAAGCGTTGAATGTGCTACAGAATTATTATCAGGTAAATTCAAGAAAAATGCATTGATTAGGTCAGGATCTAAAAGATGATTAGGCAGATTCAAATCAGATTTAGATTCATATGGGTTTATTTTTTTTTTCAAGTGTTTCCACATTAGTCGCGGTGAATTGATATTAGCATTGATATGTGTACTAAAATAAGCAGTCTTTTCTCTGATAAGTGCACAAGAAACTTCACGCTTAAGTTCCTTATAAAAGCGAATGTGTGACTCAACTTTAGAGATACGTGCACGTTTATGAGCCTCGTCTCGACACCTCATCATTTGCTTGATGTTATGTGTAACCCATGGATGTTGCCGTTCCTTAACGTTAACAGTTTTGGCAGGAGCGAGCAGATCAAATGCCCACAAAATACTATTATTAAAAACGGTCACTAATTCGTTCACGTCAGTCAGTCCTTCAAAATAAAGCCAATCAATTGTGTTCATAATATATTCAAAGTCGTCAGTTTCAATATCTTTCATAGGTCTGTAGGTAATTTTTTTTTGTATAGTTTTTAGGTTTCTTAACACTAATCGGGAATGTAATAAATGCATGGCCACTGAGTTCGGGTATGTAGTCAACCTCGACTCGATCCAAGTCTGTATCGGTGCAGACTAGGTCGAGCAGGGTCTCTGTGTCCGAAGTAAAATGTGTGGCTTCCGTTGTACATTGACGCAGTCTGTGAGTCGACAAAAAGTCACATAACATTCTGTAATGTACAGTGTTAGTATTTAAATAATTAATGTTGAAGTCACCTACAAGATATAAATAGTCATACCCCGGTAAACTATTAATGGTGTCTGTAAGTGCATTTAAAAAAAGATTAACAGATAGCCAGGGAGGTCGGTAGGCCGTACCTACAATGATGCGTCTACTATTAGCTTTAATTAAGAGCCACATCTGTTCGATCTATAGCCAATAGGCTATTATTAAGCCTATTGGCTATAGATACTCTTACAGTATCGAGTCGATACTATAAAAATATCGATACTATCGACAAGACGTTACGCCCATCACTAGAAGGCAATATTAGCGGAGCAAGTTGATTTGCATTTCTTTATTGGATCAGCGGAAATTATGAAAAATTCAACCACTCGCTTTTAATTAGAGCAGGGATACAAAGCTTAATGAAAAAAAATCCTCAACCGAAGACCGCCTTTTTGGGAGTCGGTTAACTCTCACAGTTAAAATTCAAGTAAGATTTATATATTTTGGTTACAAGAGAACTCTAAGGGCCTTTTCACACTGGCGATTAGCGAGCAATTTGAAAGCGACGCGCCAGTGTGATAAGGCCCTAAGGCCCCTAAGGGTAGGTTGCACCAGAGGCATGGTTAAATTTAAAATTACGGTCAAAGTTATGGTTATAGTTAAGGCTTACTTTAACCTTAACTTTGACCACGGAATTTAACAGTTCAATATTATGTCTGTTGCGATTATTTTTTTGTTTAAAGCTACAGTTACAGTATAAAGTATGAATTATCCGTAAAAATCGACAGTAAAAATATTTGCTATAACTTAAAACAACACCATTGTAAATTTGCAGATGTGATCCATAAAAAAATCGATATAAGTATGAGCGGTTATAGTTATCGTTAAATATGGCGTCCTTAACCACAGATTTGACATTTTGCACTGTAGTTATAGTTAAAATCAAAGTTACAGTTAGGTATAGTAACAGTTGGTGCAATCCACCCTTACTGTAATTCTGCGGAAACCGTGCATTATGTTGCGATAAATAGTAGCAAATTACGTGTAGGGTAAGCCGTAAGACGAAAGTCGATACTACCACTGCGGCACCATACCTAGTGTAGGAAACGAACCGATCCTTTGTATGGGGACCCCGTAATAATTCCTCAGTCGATGAAACTTTGCTGGGTTATAGAATAGTATGAGCCAATAATATCATATAAAAATCCAAAAAAAAAAACATTAGGAAGTCAGTTATTTATACCTAAAAGTACAAATCTGTGTATATATCGAACGCCATAATTTCTCAGTCTAAATTAATTTTACCAAATGATTTATTTATACAAGTATGTGATACTTTATAAAAATCCAAAACTTTTTTCAAATATAAGTATTGCTTTTGTATGATAATTCTTTTTTCTAACCTCATTTTCCCAGCAAAATTTCTCAGTATTATTTTTTTTCGCATATGACTTAAGAATGTCATTTGGCGTCATGAGTAAGAAAATCCAAAAAAAAAAAACGTGCCAATAAAAAAATATTAAAAATGTATAAAAACTTAATATGCAAAATTTCTCACCATTATTTCTTTTCAAAACTATGTTATGTAGTCAAATATACACACAAATACAAAATATCCAAAAGAAATACCATCCAGAACACCGAAATTTTAGAAGCGAAGCTATGTATCTATCCCGTGTTTACGCAATAATGTACCGTCTTGCTTTACTAGTTAGGTGCAGATTAGCGTCATCGTGCATATAGTACGACCTTGACCGCGTGACCCGCACGGTCTAGGGACGTCGCGGTCGGTGTGTGCATACATTTTACATTTTTATTTTCTTTGTGCGTACGTAGACAACACAAAACTAATGGGGGCTACCGCGTGGGAATTTTCCGCTAGAGGCGCTAGTGTCGCGCGAGGTCCAAACATGTCTATTTTGTACTAGTTTTTGCGGTTTTCGTGTCAAAAATTATTATTTATCCAATTTACCTGTTGAAAAGCGATCTCCTTCGTATAATTATCCCAAATAGTATTATTTAGCGATCAATGTAAATGCTTTGAGAGCGAAATTAAGAAAAGAAATAATAATGGTATTAAAAAATATTCTGTTATTAAAAAAAATAGCAAAAGGAAAGGAGATATTATTTAAATTTAATTAAATAAATAAATGGGATTCTAGATTATTATAAAGTCGACTTTAATAGCTATACTTCGGACCTTAGTCTACAGTTGCGCCATCTAGTGAGCAAAAAAACGGTAGCCCTCATTGAGATAGATAATATATAATATATTTTTATCTTGGCTAAAAATTAAAAGTTATAGGTACTTACACGTAAGTATCTACCTACATAACATAATATTATGTAGAACAATAATTAATTAATGAAACTTATTTACCTCAGTGTTAATAAGCAATTATTTTTTTTATTAATTATGTTTACGAATTGTACAGTTGCTTGAAAAACACCATAAATTATAAACTATCGGCTATGGCAGGGTCGGATTAAGTCTGAGCTCCTCAAGATAATAATTTATTATTATAATTATTAATTAATTAAGTACATTATTTATTTATAAAAATATAAAATGAAATATTTGGTGGATTTGTTACATTAGGAAATCAAGACGTATTTTTATTTAGGACATATTAAGGCTGTCCCCTGAGCAAACGACCTTGACCATGGCATACATTTGTCGCGTTGCCGAGATCGCACCAAAACCCTATTTTTACTTAACTTACTTCAATATTGACCTAAAAAAAATTCTAACGGTAATTAAGTAATAAGTGAAATTGTCAATCTATTGGCGAGTGTTAAAAATAAACTTAATTTGTAAATACTTGGGAGATGCTGAATGTATGTTTGAATTTTAAGTATAAATTGGTATTACTTTGGAAGCTGATATCATGAGTATAATAAACAAAAATAGGAAATAAATAACAGTAAAAAGAAAGGTTATAATTATGCTGAAGATTATTGCTGTATATTTATTATAATTTTGTAGCTTTCAAATTATGATTTAACCATCCTTTTCTCAAAGCAATTCGGACTCTTTTTGACCCCCTAAAAATTCGTTGTGGATAAAACAATAAGCTTGAATTTTCAGTTGCTAAGCAAGCGTTGTATAAACACGGAATACTTAAGTATTTAAAAATATTTCATTCAATTTGAACCAGTAGGTTAAAATTGAATGAAATTTACTGAAACTTTACTTTGAAATTTACAGATTTTTTTTATTGAAACTGAAAATAATAAGGTTTTTACGGATGGGAAATTATTTCCCTTTGCCTGTTCATGACTAACCAAGATGGGGAATTATTTCCCTTTGCCCGATTACGAAAGAAATGTATAAATAAATATACTAGTTAGTTGATCTGACTCCACTTTTGAATTTATTTTCCTCGATTAATGTGCACAAAATTGTTTAAGTTAAAACGAGCGTATGTATCAGTATGCGAATAAAGCATCCAATAAACAATAAAGTACCTAATCTTTAGGAGGTGTTTTTAAAAAAAAACATTAATCAGACAAATGAAACTGTTTGAAACACTCCTGCGGACATAATGCATTTTGCATTTTTTAAAGGCATTATCTAAAACAATTATTGATAATAAAAATTTAAAATAAACTAAAATGATTGACAAATCTTAAAAGTTGACAAAAATAAATCCCCATTTTTTATATATAGTGACGCTAAATGGAGTTGCTAATGGACAATGAGAACTATTTCCCCACTTGCAAGTATGTATTTCAAATAAATCAAAACCACATAAACACTACGTTTTGGCACTGAAAATCATAACAAAGCTACAAATAATATAATAAATAAGTACATAACAAATCAAATATCTACTTATAAGAATCTTTTTTGAAGAAACTTTGCAGATTTATGTCTCCACTATGTGAAAATTGCGCAATTTTTTCAAAACTGACATTTATTTAATTCTTACATTGACACTAGACACTTGAAAGGGCTGGGTTGCTAGTAAGATAATGTTGTACTTATCTTAGATTCTATTTGTGAAAAGAAAAAAACATGTTTTTTTCTTTTCACAAAATTTTTTTTGAAGGTTGCCATTTCAAAGATATTCGGAATTTTAGATAGATTGACAAATGAGAGGGTGGGAAAATACTTCCCTGTACCCGATTAAGGGTTAAGAACTGAAACTTGTCAAACGTTCTTAATTTTGTCACTTACTCACTGTCTGACTGACTGACTGATTTCTGTCCAGTTTTCGAGATACACTTAACATCGTGACTAAATTTGTAATCCCATACAAATGTAGATTATAAAGTTACATATTTTGCAGATAATGATCTTAATCAGATTATGATTCTTAAATCATTGTACCCGTATCATCGATATCTCCGGTATATCATCGGTAGATATCTAGCTGTTAGTGCTTTGGGTCTTAATCACGGGAAAACCTAAACATTTCATAATAATTTCTGTCCAGTTTCCTAGATACACTAACTTCGTGACTAACTTTGTGATCCCATATAAATGTATAGGATTACAAAGTTACATTTGCAGTTTATGAATCATTGTTGATTGTACCCGTACCATCGATATCTCGGGTATATCATCGGTAGATAGATATCTAGTTAATGCTTAGTGTCTTAAGAGCGGGCTGTGCAATTTTGCTGTGTTTTCTAATAAGTATTACGATCTCGGAAGACGATTGACTCAAATGAAATTGAGATTTATTTAATCATTGTATATTTATCTGATATTTAGCTAACGGAAAACACGATTCACTTATTTTGACTCGATACTCGATAGTTTTATTTTTCGAAATTATGAATCTTTTTGGGCTTTTAGCCTAGTAAACGAATGCTCGAAATGGGGGTGTGCTTGGAAAAGTCGAAGGCAGAAATTATGACTACGCCACTTTGTTTGGACTAGTTAGGAGATAAACATACTAAAAGTCCTGACCCCTCCGAGGTGCGCCGGAGGGGAGGGGGGGAAAAGAAGGACCCATTTTTGGTTTTTAGACTAATTTACGAAAACGGTGCTTCGTACGAAATTTTATTGTACTCCATAAGAAAAGCTAATAAAATTCTCTACAACTTTGTCCTTTACACTTTGTATCTATCTCCAATCGTTGCCTAGCTATGAGCTTCTAAAATTGGTCGATTTTCAAATACACTTATTACACACATCAATACGACCTAAAGATATTTGTATTTTCTGAAATATCAGGAATTTTTGAAGACAGTAAATAGATAAATAATAGCTTATTTTATGGTCTTTAATAAAACATAAAAAACTTTTCTGGATTTTTTGTCTTTATGAAAAATCTTTGATTTTTCAATGGCCATAGAACTTTCGTATGTAACCAACAAATCATTATTTCGTTTTATAAAACTGAAAATTTCATTCTAATGAGAAAAAATCTTCAACATTTTTATTGCCAATGGTCAAATTAATAATAATGAATCCTAATCTATGGTAAGTGCAGACTATTTTCACCTAAAAATACATTTTTTGAGTCTTTCTGCGGTATGAGGCATTATTATGAGGCTCAAAATTCTTTGTAATTGCAAGTCATTTTTCCTGCTATCTAAGTTACTAAAAAATCTTTTAAATGCCTGTTCTAGTCACAATAGACTGAATTTATGCCAGAACAACCTGTAGACCAGTTCAAAACCAGAATAATTTGGTTAAATCAGCTAAAAATTAAGCCGATGCGATCAGTAAAAAGGCTCCAGGAGAGCAACCAGTCTCTAGAAACCGACCAAACCGTGCTGAAGGGTTCCCACTTAGACGGTCCATATGATATCAAAACATTTTGTTTTCCAGCATCCCGATCTGGAAAATGCGGAAGGTTGATTTTTCATGAGTTTGGGATTTATAATTTCTGCTTTCGACATTTCCAACCAGAATCATTCGTTTGCTAGGCTATTTTTAACAAATATAACTTGCACTACTACAATCACACACTTTATAAAAAAATGGATAAAGGCAATATTAGTATTGTATTTCATTTTTAAATAATCATCATAAACAGTTTTGGGACATACGACCTTTAGTTTCGTGCTATAATTCGGGAACCGTTGTTACGCGATATTGTTCACTATTAGCCGCAGCGCAAAGCACAATTCTCGGGAGCACGATTCTATTATTTATATACAAATAAACTTACATATAACGAGCGCGATAAATAAAAGATATTAAATTACTAGTCTGATGACGTCACATCCAAATCGGAAGTACCGCAAAAACGTTTTCGTCAGTACAAATTAAAATATATAAAATCATATTTTCAAATCGACTTTATTTATCAATCATAAGCTTTTATTTGATGATAAGGGTGAAATACGGTTTCCTAGGCCAAGTTCTACTAGAAATATGCATTTGTGCAATGAAATTAAATATAGGTCAAGTAGCCTATTGCGATTTGCAACGGATATAGTCCCGAAATTATTTAAATATAGATATAAGGGAAAGGACCTAATGCTAGACATTGAACTAATAGATGACACTTAGGACAAAAATGTCATAAAAATAAGAATTACTCTAATTATTTCTCAACACTATACATTTTATAAGCTTCTTATGCTATCTGTTGATGTGAAAAAATATATTTTGCCTTCGGGAACAAAATTTAAAATGGGATCAGTTTTCGTAAATGATGTGACCGCGTCAACACGCGCTCGGCAACTTCTTAGCAAATAGGTTAAGGAAGGCAAAATTTTGCACGTAAGTTTTGAATACATTTATTAGATTTTTTGTAATTTCTATTGATTTCATTGGATTAATGGTCATGTTGTTTACACTAATTAATGTTTATTTATGATCTTTTCTCCATTTTCCCTAACAATATAAAGGGTATCTACTATTAGTTCTTGAAAATGTAAAAAACCTAATAGATGACATGGATCTCATCTTTTAGTTGTGCAATACATACTAAAGTTGTTTTGTACTTTATTCTACTGCAAATATCATCACTATTTTCTAAAAATATAATTCTATTAACAAACTAAGAACTTAGAAAGCTACTGTACCTAAATATTACATGGTGTCTAATATTAGACCTTGTACTGATCTAAAAATCGATTGCTTTAGTTTTGTAGCAGTAAAAAGAAGAAAAAGGAGAGCTGAGAACAGAAAGAAGAAAAAAGAAGAGGCAAAAGAAGCATGGAGACTAAAGACTGAAAATAAATTTGCTAGGAAAAAAATATGAAAAATAAAAATAAAAGGAAAGATAGTTTCAGCATGGAAGAAGAATGAATAGAATCTGGAGACAACGTGGATAATATTTCTGATGCATGTAGTTACTATGATGAAGTAAATGAAATCTTTTGAAAAACGGCAGATAAAGACCTAATAATATGAAAAATGTAAAATGTAATTTAATGTTCTATGTCAACTATTAGTTCATATTGGTGTCTACTATTAGTGATGTTCGCTTATTGTGATGTCATCTATTAGCTCTTATGACTAAGTTTACAAAAAGACCAATAATATATTTTTTAATTGATTTGTCAGAGAATAATTATAATAGTTTTATTTTGTAAGAGTTACTGAAGACATGGAAGAAGTTATCAATCCTTTATTTTCATAAATATATATATATATTTTATAACATTCAAATGTTTCATGTTTCCTTAAAGTGTATGCCATTAGGTCTTTTCCCTTAGTACCAAAATTATTAAAAAAATATATAAATAAATAATAATATTTTGAAAAATAATACCAAGAAAGAACTGGTTAAGTTTTTGCACGCAGGTCTTATTGACAAGAAGGTAGTTAGATATAACTCCAGTTTGACCTACATTGGGAGAGGTATCTGCACGCTTATCCAAAATAATGAAAAACAACGATAATATGCATGTCGCATTCAGGACAAATAATACTTTAAAAGATCATTTGTGTCACAATAAAGACCGGATTGATAAAAAATATCAGTCTGGTGTCTATAAGATGATGATGATGATGATGTTATTTGCTTTAAGTAATTAAAATTTTCGTAGATTTCCTTTTCTTAACATATTTTATGATAAGTATTAATTTATTAATTATTTTTAACAAAAATTTATTAATATATTGCCTAAAATTTTAAATAATTTTACTGATATGGCCCATTTGATCTTGTTTTGAAATTGTGTTTGTATTTTCTAATTTTATTTTATTTATACTGCTCTTAGTTAAGATTTAAATGTATTCTCGTAGTTTTAAGTTATTTATTATTATGAAATTTCTAGCTTGTTATTACTGTTATAATTAACTGGCATGTAATTTTAATTTTATTTAATTCATAATCATATTTTATCGATTTAATTGTGTTTTGATGAGAAATCAATACTGTATCTGTAGAGCTATAATCGTGAATGCTGTGTCGCCTGTTAAGGTACATGCATCGGTACAGATTACTATTATTGTGTTTAACAAGGTTTTAATGTATGTACTGTTTGGTATCCTTAATTTAAGTAAATAAATAAATATAGGATCGATTATCCTAAAATATGCGATAGTGTATGCGTTGGTCAAACTGAACGCAGCTTAGAGACTCGGTTTAAAGAAAATATTATCGCGGTTTATAGAAATGGTCATCCTGACAATACTAAAGGTACAATTCCGTGCATCGCGATCGATCGCGGTCGTGCACGACCTACGACTGTCGTCGGACGCTCGCGACCATAGTCAACGTATGAAAATGTATGGCACCGCTTTCGAGGCCCGCGGGCCGCGACTGACGCGCGCGGCCTACGACTGTCGTAAGCCGCGCGCGATCGTGCCATATAACTTTGACACGGTCGCGCGGGGCCTACGACTGTCGTCGGTCGTGCGCGACTGTCATAACTTCAAGACACGATCGCGCGCGGCTTACGACAGTCGTAGGCCGCGCGCGTCAGTCGCGGGCCTCGGAAGCGGTGCCATACATTTTCATACGTTGACTATGGTCGCGAGCGTCCGACGACAGTCGTAGGTCGTGCACGACCGCGATCGATCGCGATGCACGGAATAGTACCTTTAGTCACATTTTGATAAACCATAAACATCTTTTAGATAATAATCATACAGTGCCCAACATTATGTCAAGTATTTTGCCGCGACTTAAGACCTTCCCCCTACGAAAATTTCGTAATTTACCGTTTTTAGAGCCTTATTATTAACTCATAATTTGAAAGCTACAAAATTATTATAAAAATACAGCAATAATCTTCAGTACCTATATGAACGTTCCTTTCATAGTTATTAATTTCCTATTTTTGGTTTTTATACTCATGATATCAGCTTTCAAAGTAATACCAATTTATTTAAATTCAAGCATACATTCAGTATCTCTCTAGTATTTACATAATATTACGATTATTTGAAACACACGTCAATAGATAGACAATTTCATTAGGTACATATTTGACGTTTGAATCTTTTTTAGGTCAATTTGGAACTAAGACATGTAAAAAAATAGGTTTTTGGTTCGATCTCGGCACCGCGGCAAATGTATGGTCAAGGTCGTTTGCTCAGAGGATGGCCTTAAGTGTAAAATTAAGGTTTTTAGATTTAGGGCTGTAAGGTTAGAAACTTGGTTCTACATGAGATTACTACCTTTTGACACCACGAACTATAATATTATGTACTCGTCTTGGCAACATTTTTACATGAAAATGTTTTTGGTAAGGTCTAGTTTTTTTCTTTTACAAATATTATGATTTGATAATATTTTCGTTTATGTATGCTTTTCTGCAAGAGACGTGTACGAGTAACTCTTCTTTTTCAAGTATAAGCTCTATTAATACGTCGTTTCATTTTATGCTGCACTTTTTTATGTTTCCCACTCCTTTTTAGGGTTCCGTACCCAAAGGGTAAAAACTGCCCGTCTGTCTGTCTCCAGGCTCTATAACAGCAAATACTAGTTTAAGCAAAATATTTAAGGGGGCTCCCATACAAGAAACGTGATTTTTTTGCTCGTAACTCGTAAGATTCAATAATGGCAAAATCCTAAATAATTATATTTGTACTTTAAAATTAAGTTATAATAAAATTAAAATTAAATAAATATGTAGGGAGTCTCATACAAAAAAAACATTATTTGCCTACTTTCGCTCTATAACGTTACAGAACCCTTCGTGCGCGAGTCCGACTCGCACTTGGCCGATTTATTTTTCTTTACTGTCACTTTTTAAGCCATTGAGGCTTTGTTGCACATAATGCAACGTTCCATAACGAGCAACAACCAGACGGTAACGTGTGTTAGTGTCAAACAAACAACCGCAGCGAAAAAAAAATCCTAAATCTATTACAACAATTTACTTATTAGCCACGAATGAATAGCGCGCGGGGTGGCGGGCGGTGCGGCGGGCGGCCTGTACCTCCCGCCCGCGCCCCGCGCATACACCTCGCTCGCTCCCGATTGCTATATTCAAATCTGTCTATGTAAAATGTTTTTAGTTTTTAATACGCTTGATGATTTTTTTGGATATTTTTCTAGTTGAAAAGAAAGTTGACAGTGTACTTAAATCAATAAATAAAACAGACAGAGAAATTTTGCCCTGCTAGTAAAAAGGCAATTCTTAAAAATAGTACAAATACATGGTTTATGTTTTGGATTTTCATTTTGTGGCTATAAAACTTCAATATAATGTCATTCCCGTAAAAAAGTTCGACAGAGCAATTTTGGCGTCCAAGCCACGCCAAAAAACATATTTTATTAAATTTTGGGTGTTTCTGCTGGGATAATTTTTTGGATATTTCATACATTGTTTCTATACGTTCCATGAATATGTCCAGTGAAAAAAAATTCGACGGAGCATTTTTTGCTACAAAAGATATTAATTAATTACGAATTGAGGTAAAAATACCTAACTTCTATTATTATTATTTTTTGGATATTTATACAAAACTTTTAATTCATTGATACTTTACCATGCTATAAAGTTTTTTCTGACTGAGGAATTACTCCGAGGTTCACTTGGTTCGTTTCCTACACTAACCTATAAAAATTGCTTTACTCATTGCTCTAAGGGTGCGTCCACATTCCTGTAACATGGCCGTGACCGTAACCGTGTCATTCATTACTCATTTGATAAGTTCATGTCAGTACAGGCTGTACCTGTAGGCTGTAGCGTAGCCCTCTTCCTATCTAAGCTGATATTTAGGCAGCGTATCATATAATCAAGGTCCGCTATCTTTGTCACGTGACCTTTAGAATGTGGATAGAATAAATAAATATAAGCTGATTTGAGTAGTATTTCCATTGCCATTTGATGGCAATGGAAATACTACTCAATTTTACCTAACGGCTAACCTAACCTAATCACGTATTACGTACCGTATACAGTATTATTATAAGCTACGTCGGGTTTCCAAAGTACTTAGCGGATAATCTTATATATAAAATTCTCGTGTCACAATGTTAGTCCGCGAAATCCTCCGAAACGGCTTTACTGATTTTTACCAAATTTTATATGCACATTCAGTAGGTCTGAGAATCGGCTACTGGGTACTTTATATATTATTGAATAAGTGGATTTGTTGAATAAATAATAGTAAATTATTACAACCTGAGACTGACGGCGACCATTGTTTGTGCGACGAGATAGCGATCGACGTTGCCATGGCGACATACTTATTTAGTCACTTCAATAAAATAATATGGGCGAAATACTTTTATGGCAAAGCAACGTTTGCCGGGACAGCTAGTAATTTTATGAAAATTGAACTTGCAAGAAATTATCAATTTGTTATGTCACTTTGCATATCTTGGGTAAGTATCTTGTATACATACTTATATTATATAATTAATGGAATCTTGGAATCGGCTCCAACGATTTTCATGAAATTTAATATAATATAGGGGGTTTCGCTGGCGATAAATCGAACTAGCTCGGAATCATTTTTAGAAAATGTCATTTTATTCGTGTTTTATCGAATACCGAGCAAAGCTCGGTCAAATAGCTAGTTAATAATTAAAAGCACTAGCAATCGGAATCATCCAACTTATTCTCCATATCCTTAAACATTGATAGTAATGGCGTCGGTTCGGTCGTTCCGGCGATGGATGGTGCGCCGCTCGTGAAGTATCGCCAATTTGTGGATTGCGCGCCAAATGGACTGTAACTGTCAATTCGCATTCGAATTTCAAAGTTGAAATATAACTTTTTTAAATCTTCTGGCATATTAGGCCTAAGTCTTATGCCGGAAGATTCCGCGTACGAGTTCCAGAAAATCGAAGGTCTGAGGAGCTGACGGGATGCTACTTGCTAGACCTTAAATAATCTTAATTTAAAACTAAACTTGATTAATTTCACAAGAAGATAGCACACTGTTTATATTTAAAGAAGACTGTAGATAGCACATCGATATGTAACATATTATAATAATAAAGAAGACGTGAGTGGAAGAATCGAACAAGTAACATTTCGTAACATTCGGACAATAACTAATTTTTTCCCTAATTATTTTAATAAAACTTGTAACTCATCTACTTCAAAACTAAGTAATTAAGCGCATCACACACGGTGAAGATAATATAATATTTTATCTTAAGATGCCCAAATATAAAATATTATAGTATCTTAAGCTATCACACACGGCTAAGATACGATAATATTAAAAATCTGTTGATTTCCTTACGAGTCTGCGTTGGTGCCACACGTATTCCTTGTTAGAGTTCTATATACAGGGTGATTGACTATGAGTGATAAGTGATAACTGATACTGCTTTACTTCTTGATTTGTTAGACAACTCCTCAGACGATGATTCTAATATAGAATGTGAAATGCAGATTGCAGTAGCACATTCCAAAAGGAGAAACATTTGGATAGAGCCTCACATGAAAAAGAGAAAAACCTGCGGCGAATTTAACCTTTATCAATATATTCTGTCAACGAAGAAGTTTTAGGAGTATTTCAGAAATTCAAGAGAAACATTCATTTCGATTCATGAGCTTTTTAAGCTAGCAATAAATTATAAGTCATTTTTTTTTAATTATCCGAAATGTTACTTTTTCCCTCCAAATGTTACTTTTCGAATGAGACTTGAGAGTTTGTAACTTTCTAACATACAGCACTGGCAACACTGCATCCACTAGTGCGTCCGATCACCGATGAGCCCGCTGCCCGACACAAAAACATCCTGTATTCATAAAGATGTATATATTTCGCATCTTAAGATAACATATTAAGATACGAAATATATATTTCGTATCTTAAGATAACATCTTAAGATACGAAATATATATTTCCATATCGCTCGGTATCTTAAGATACAAAATATAAAATATAAATTAACTTCGTCGTGTGTGATGGTTGATAGGATTTGTATGGTGAGCGATATTCTAAAATATGCTCTAAGATAATATATATTTTATATTATCTTCACCGTCTGTGATTCGCATTAAAAGTAATAAAGTCAATTCTGTGCATTGAATATTTTTGTACAAAAAATAATACTTGGGATGTGATCTACTATGCTAACGCGGACGAAGTCGCGGGCAACAGCTAGTACTTAATATTATAAAGCGGAAGAGTTTGTTAGTTTGTTTGTTTAAATGCGCTAATCTCAGGAACTACTGGTCCGATTTGAAAAATTCTTTCAGTGTTAGATAGCCCATTTATTTAGGAAGGCTATAGGCTATATTTTATTACGCTAAGACTAATATGAGCGAAAAAATAGAGGAAATGTGGAAAAAACAACAAATGTGGGGGGAATTTGAAAGGACTTATTTGAACGCGCTAATCTCAGGAACTACTGGTCTGATTTGGAAAATTATTTCAGTGTTAGATAGCCTATTAATCAAGGAAGGATATAAGCTATATATTATCACGCTAAGACTAATACGAGCGAAGAAATAGAGATAGAGATAACCTAGCTAATGTATCTGGCTACACAAAATGTAGCCATAGTTAGTTATATGTAGCCATAGTTAGCCATAGTTAGTTAGTATCCATAGTTTTTCTATTTCAAATAATTTTTCCGGCCCTAAACCCTCCATTTAAGCAAAAAAACGGGAAGTTTTTTCATGTTACTTACCTTATTCTTCCACTCACATCTTGATTATAGTTAAATACATAGCCTATCCGTTTGAATGTCTATTTTAATTAAAAATACATCTCGTCACGTTGATCGAATACCTATTATAATATTATGAACTGACCCTATGACAGCATGTGACTACTGAGTACTGACTAAATTACAGACCGACAAGGCTCGCATAGACTTAATTGAACGTGGGCGGGGGAGCGCTGCCGGTAAAGGAGAACTGTCAAAAATAATATTATGTCAAAAATTATGGAGTTTTTGCAAGGAACTAGAGTCAAACTCTTTGACTCTAAGGGCGGATTGCACCAGAGGCGTGGTTATAGTTAAAGTTATGGTTATAGTTATGGCTAACTTAGCTTTAACTTTAGGCGTCCTTAACCAAAGAATTGACATTTTGCACTGTAGTTAAAGTTACAGTTATAGTTAAAGTAAGTTGGTGCAACCAGAGGCGGCGCAAGGCCACAACACAAAAAATGTACATAAATCATAATTACTTATCTTGCAATGTAATGTTAAGTAATAAAAAACGGCTAGCAAGTACCTGGTAATACTGACCTACCATATTTTTTTAATCTAATCTGGCAACATTTGCTTTGAATGACGCGGGGATTCCTCGCTTCGCCCGCCGGGGAATTCCCATTCTGTTTGCTCCATTTATGTTCCCGCTTCTAAACGCATTCGGTCATGCAATTGCGCGACGACATTAACCTAATGTTTTTTTGAATTTTGATGTATTTTCAACAGATTTCTGTATGTTGAATGTATAAAGAATTTTATTACTTATATTTATTTAAGGTATTGTGTCTAAAAGTGTTTTTAAACCAACACGTCCGGCCCACTTATTTATTAAAAACAAGGTAAACAAAATATTATATTGATTTTCGTAGTTTTTAGAACTTTTTTGTATCATTCTTTCGATTTGCTGTGAACGTACTATAGATGTAAGGCCAGTTTAAAACAAAATCATCGTGCTGCGTTAAAAACTATATTGAATTTTTATGTGAGCTTAGTGTTGGTCATACCATCAAGCTTATCAGATTTTTTATCCATGAAATTTCAATATTTTATACGAGAGGAGCAGTGCCTATATTTATAAAACTAGGGCTGGCGAGGGGCAGCTAGGCCGAATTTATATTATGCGCCCGCCCGCACGCGCGGTTTGTCCGCTACATAGTTTTAAATTCAGACTTGAATGAAATATTCGTTAGCGTCGCTGCGTTGCTAGCTCGCAGGCACCGATGACAGGATAGGATAAGGTCGGTTTAGCGCGCCACAGTGCGACCTACTTCTTGAAAATTTAATAATAATGTGTTACGGGCACCAGACAACAATTATTTTTTAACAAAAAATTAAAACCGACTTCGAAGGTAAAAACAAAAGTAATACTTATTCTTAATCTAAAAAGAATCAAATAATTCTTATTCCTTATTATAGTGGCGTCTTCAGACTTCGCCTAAACCTCAACTATTTCTGTACTCAATCTTCGTACTTTTGAAGTCGGTACCAGCCCGGAAAAGTTCTGAGATCCTTGACATAGCAATTACGCTAAGGTAAGCTGGTACCGACTTCAAAAGCATGAAGATTGAGTACAGAAATAGTTGAGGTTTAGGCGAAGTCTGAAGACGCCACTATAATAAGGAATAAGAATTATTTGATTCTTTTTAGATTAAGAATAAGTATTACTTTTGTTTTTACCTTGGAAGTCGGTTTTAATTTTTTGTTAAAAAATAATAATTTTACCCTTTTTAGTTAAGTACATAATATGAGACGACAAGGCTATAATACTATAGCTTGTTGAGTTGTACATATTACTAGCGGTCGCCTGCGGCTCTGCCCGCGTGGATGTCGGTTACGGCTGCAAAAAGCCTACCCAGGAAAGACTCGGTCAACAAAATGATTCCCAGGTCAATTCACAGACTCCGACACTGACATCGACGACACGGACGCAGTCATTATCCGAAGGGTGTACAGTGCACACTGCACAGATTGTCTTCCACCCGCAAGCGCATCCCGCTTGGTGACGCCCACTATCGTAATATTTTAATTTCGCCATAATTTCAAAACCAAACGTCCAATTTTAATCATTCAAAGACCAAATTTTATCTACATAAACTGTACATAGTGATGAAATAATTTATTTTGATAAGGATTAATGGCATGAGTAAAATAAACGCGTTTGAATGTTGTCCAAAAAAATTCAAGATTTTTAAATAAAAAAATGGTTATTGTCTCTCACTCGACATAGATAAGTATAGTGTGTCGCGGACTTTTTTGTAGATATTTATAAGATCTACAATACTTAGAACTTTTTATGGTTCTATCTTTTATAGTTTCGGCAGCGTACGCAAAATAAGTAACTTTTCTGGTTGATTTTTTCACCTGGCGTCCGAAAAACCCAAATATCTTAGGAAAACCTATTTTTTCCAAAATAAAATTTAGCCTATGTTCAGTACCAATAATGTAGGATTTGTTTGGAGTAGTTTAAATAAAGCCAAAATCCTCAAACTTGTATCTATAAGGATTCAAAAGTTCTATTGGGTACCTTCAGAACCAGGGTATATCCTGGTGCAAAATCTTACTTTTTGGTAGTATATGCCTGAAATACTTCAGAAAAAATCGAAATCACCATATGTTCCCATATAAATTTCATGGAGTCCCCTCGATTCCTCATGGATCCCATCATCAGATCACCATTTTTGTGAACATGGTACCAACCTCGAATTCAACCCTGTACAACAACAAAAGAATCATGAAAATCGGTCCATAAACGGCGAAGTTATGGTTGAACATACAAAAAATATATATATATATAAACAGACGAACGTATAACCTCCTCCTTTTTGGAAGTCGGTTAAAAATATATTTAATTCTTTTATATTTAAGATTTTTAAGATTTTTATTACGTCTGACAAATATTTAATACACATCCATAACGCAGGAATATTGAAAACTTTTTGTTCCGCTGGCACGATTCGAACTCGCGACCCCCGGCTTAAGCTATACCACGCGCTCAACTACTGAGCCACAAAGGTCGGTCGTCGAAATGGTGTTGTAATATTTACTATGTAAATAAATAATATTCGTTTTAATTAGTAACAATAATATATTTCATATATTTTATTCTTATTCTTATTTAATAATTTTGTTTTAAATCGTTTTAAACGGTTGTTTTACAACTACAGTACGTACGCAAACTACCTTATAGTTTTTAAATATTATAATATGTAACACATTATAATATTTCAGGCTTACGTCTTAATATTATGTCAGGCCCAGGCCCCAGTAGAGATAGAGATATGGGGAGAAAATGGGAATCTGGTTCAGCAAAACGAAAAAGAAAAGCTGAACGAGCTGTAGCAAATCAGGTTTTAAGTTCAAGCATGACAAAGTTTCTCAAAAAAACTCCTCCAGAATTATCAGAATCAATTGCTTCGACTTCCACAAAACTGACTGAGATTGCGTCAACTTTGGAAAGCACTCCAGACGCACTGAGTACCTAAGTAAAGTCAGAAATACAAGTAGAATCGAACTATAGCTTATTAGACTCTGAAAATTCTGAAACTCTCATAATACGCAGTAGAATTCACGAAGAACAAGTAGTTTTACCGCCAGTTAGCAGCGATATCGGTGATGAAGTCAAACAAACATTTGTGAGTTCGGATCCGGCACTGTGGAAGTTTCCCATAACAGATTCTCAGCGTCATGATATAGTTCAATGTGGCCCTACACAGCAGAAAGCAATGATGATGAATATCCCAAAGATGAATATCATAGGCACGTTTCAAATTTTTATTTCGCAAGAAAACTAAATTATGGTGTAATTCAACATCGTCGTTGGTTGATTTATTCAAGTTCTCAAAATAAAGTTTTTTGTTTTCCATGCAGATTATTTGGTAATTCACAAACTCAGATAGTTGAGAAAGGATGCTGTGACTGGAAACACTTAAGTAGTATTTTACAAAGACATGAGAATACTAAAGAACATATGTCATAATTATTATGTTCCAATGGATGATATTAGAGAATGGTATAAAACATGGAAAAACAATAGACCAAGAATACGAAAGACTTATTCAAGAATCTCAAAGACATTGGAGAAATTTGTTTGAGAGATTAATTATTGATATAATTAATTTCTTAGCTTCCCATAATCTAGCATTTAGGGGTCACAGAGAATATCTCCATACAGGAGATGAAAGTGCTGGTAGGAATTCTGATAACTTTATAGACTTATTTAAATTGATATCTAAGTATGATCCTACGTTACGGGAACATATGAAGCGCATAAATGACAAACAACTTACGCATCATTATTTAAGTCATAACATCCAGAACGAATTAATTACATTAATAGCACAATCAGTTATCGACAGAGTGGTAGGTAAAGTAAAAGAGGCAAAATACTATTCCATTTTACTTGACTGCACCAGAGATTCTAGCAGAGTGGAACAGATGTCAGTAATTTTAAGATATTGTAACACGTCCACCGGTATAATAGAAGAAAACTTTATCGGATTTATTGCTGTTACTGAGACGACTGGGGAGTACCTCTCTAATGCGATACTGGCGGAATTAGACAAAAAAGGACTCGACATTCAAAATTGTCGTGGGCAAGGATACGACAATGGTGCAAATATGATAGGTGTAAGTAGTGGAGTTAAAACTCGAATATTAAATATTAATCCTAGGGCATTTTTTACACCGTGCGGGTGTCACAGCTGGAATCTGCTGTTGATAGATGCGGCTAATTCTTCAGCGGCAGCAAAAACATTTTTTGGTTTTATTCAAAAAATCTATTTGCTATTTTCGAGATCCAGCAAACGCTGGGCGGTTATAAAAGATAAATTGAAGTTTACCATAAAGCCTTTATCAGACACAAGGTGGGAAAGCAGAATCGAAGCAGTAAAGGCCATATTACTGCAATTTGACGACGTTGTTGAATGCATTGAAAACCTAAAAAAGATCACGGAAGACTTGGAAACTCTTAGTGATTGTAATTCAGTTTTAAACAAAATGTTCAGCTTAGAATTCATCGTTTCGTTACATATATGGTATGAGATTATCGCGTGTTAATATGATAAGCAAATTATGGCAATCTGTACAAGTTCATTTAAGCATTGTTCTTGAACACTTACGTAATTTTTGTGCCTGGATTAAAGAATATCGACAGACTGGGTTTGAACAATGCTTGTCTGATGCTTATAAATTTATTGACAAAAGTAGTTACGATCTGCCAAAAGACTAAGTAAAAATATAAGAGTTGCAAAAAAGAAAAGAATGTTCGATTATGAAAGAAGCGATGAACCTGTATAGTCTCCCAAAAGCAGGTATGAAATAGATTTTTTTAACACCATGATTGATTATATAGTGAGCAATATGGATTTAAGATTTGAATCTTGAATCAACATTTTAAGAATTTTGGTTTTCTCTACGATATAAAAAATTTAAAAAATGTTTCAAAAGAGCATATATTAAAAAATTGTCAAGATGTACACACAATCCTGCGAGTGGGAGAGGACAGTGACTTCCAACCTTACGAATTATATGAAGAATTACAAACAATGGCCCCAAATTTACCGGACTTTATAAGGGATGTGAAACAGCTGCTTCAATACATAATTGAAAATAATTTAAAAGAAATTTACCCAAATATTTATATTGTCATTCGAATTTTGTAAGTACAGCCTCAGCTGAAAGAAATTTTTCAAAATTAAAATTAATTAAAAATTATTTAAGAAGTTCAATGAGTCAGGAAAGACTCGCAGGATTGGCAGTGTTGTCTATTGAGGCAAATATATTATTAAGAATTTCAGTAACGCTAAAAGCAGGAAATATTTGTTTTTATTAATAATAATTAATTATTGTTTTCATTACTATTAAAAATTTTAGTATCAAAAAATTCTTTCTCTTAACAAAATCTGCGTCACCCATCAGGGGGGCCTCGCAAAATATATCTCGCCCACATAAAATTTTGGTCTTGCCCCGCCACTGGGTGCAACCCACCCTAAGTTCCTTGAGTTTTTGTATGATGGCGGCGTTAGTTCTTTTTTCGGCACGTTCATTTAAAGCCTTGTCGGTCTCTATCTACAATCGGAGCGACGTTCGAACTTCGGAACATGAGAATTGGGACCCTGACACATAAAAATAATCCTTATTTTACATATCCGTATTTTCTTAATCTTGTAGCCATGAGACTTAACTTGACGAAGGAAAGTTTTTAAAATATTCACCAAGTTTCCCACTTATTAAGTTACAGGATCATGTTGAGGCGAAGTTGTATTAGTTTGGAGTCCAATTAAAACTTGCTTCCATGGAGCATTTTTATTTACGTACTGCGTGACTTTGTAACTTGTATACAATTTTATTATGGACGTAAAATAAAACTAATTATGAATGTTAGTAGGTAAAAAGGTTGTCTGGCAGCAACTTATACTGTTAACAGTATAAAACCGCCTAGTATTTGTACAATGTACATACATAGTTGTAAAAACACAATATAGGAAACTAGATGACGCCCGCAACTCCGTTGCGCCAAAACTCGTTTATCGCGCTGCACACTGGTCCCAAAGTAAAATAAATGGGACATTAAGAATTTTCGGATCGAAGGTCAACGGATTAGGCTGATTTTTTTTTTGTAGACAGCTGATGCAATTACAAGTCACTTTTATAGATGTCGTTTTTTTCAAATATGCCGTATCTACAGAGATAAAAATTAATTAAAAAAAAATTGTATGGACGAAATCATAATTTTGTCATTTTAATCCAAGATTCAAACGTATTCAAAATAAATCATAGCACAGCTTATAGAGGGACTCTTGTCGTACATTTTTGTCATAGACACTCAACTGCGATTTTTGCGCCTCTTAGAGCTACAGGCACTTTAATTTTTTTTTGTCAGCGGATGAGGCTGATTTTTTTTTGTAGCATCTGCGGGCCGATTCTGTATCGTACATTTGTGAGTTAATCACTGAGTTAGTAACGAAACGGAGGAGTGAGCAACCGAAAGTCTTACTTTTGTATGCAAGTGAATACAAAAAGTGGCACTTTCCGTTACTCACTCCTCGGTTTCGTTACTAACTCAGTTATTAACTCACAAATGCACGATACAGAATCGGCCCGCTGATGCAATTACAAGTTACTTTTATAGATGTTGTTTTTTTTCAAATTTGCCTTATCTACAGAGAAAAAAAAATATGAATTATTTTTTGTATGGACGAAATCATAATTTTGTAATTTTCTTCCAAGATTCAAACGTATTCAAAATAAATCATTGCACAGTTTTGTTATAGACACTTAACTGCGATTTTTGTGCCTTTAGGAGCTACAGGTACTTTAATTTTTATTGTTTTGTATAATTAATTTCTGAGTATTTCATATAGTTTTTAATAAATATTGTTAAGGATAGACAAATAATAATGTTTTCTTTATTGACAAGTAACTCTTTCTAATGTCTTATTCATAAAAAAGCCTATATATACTAAAACTAAACAAATTAAAGTAGAAATCTCAAAACATGTACGTACAGGTAAATTATTTTATGACTCATCCAGTTTGCAAACATTGTTTGGTAACTCATTGCCTAATTGGTAATTACCTCTATACTTGGAATTTGTGCTCTGTTTTGATATTCAGCGCTAGCGAACGCTTCGAAAACGCTAAATAATAAATAGGCACATAGATTGCAATTCAAATTTTCCCTTCCGAGTACTTTTACGGGCTTAGGACCGTCAAAATACAAACTTGTATGATTATAATTATAGGTAATGTATTAACAATAGTGGAAATCTCAAAACGTGTTTGTACATGTAAATTATTCCTTCGATCGTGGAAAAACGAGACACAATAAGGCTATTGTGAAAACCGATCATGAAAGCCTCATATTACTTCAAGTAGTAGGGGTAGTTAGACAATGAGTTATAAAAAAATGCTTGCAATACGGATGACTCGCGCAATAATCCTTCGAGCCCCAAGCGGTCGCATGCGACCGCGATAACAATAGAAGCCTTACTGTTGTAATCGCGGTCGCATGCGACCGCTTGGGGCTCGAAGGATTATTGCGTGAGTCATCCGTATTGCAAGCATTTTTTTATAACTCATTGTCTCATTACCCCCACTACTTGAAGTATATGAGGCTTTCATGATCGGTTTTCACAATAGCCTTATTGTGTCTCGTTTTTCCACGACCGAAGGAATAATTTACATGTACAAACAAACAAACCTATATAATCATACAAGTTTGTATTTTGACGGTCCTAAGCCCGTAAAAGTACGAAGGGAAAATTTGAATTGCAATCTATGTGCCTATATATTATTTAGCGTTTTCGAAGCGTTCGCTAGCGCTGAATAACAAAACAGAGCACAAATTCCAAGTATAGAGGTAATTACTAATTAGGCAATGAGTCATTACCAAACAAAAGTTGCAAACTAGATGAGTCATAAAATAATTTACCTGTACGTACATATTTTGAGATTTCTACTTTAATTTGTTTAGTTTTAGTATATATAGGCTTTTTTATGAATAAGACATTAGAAAGAGTTACTTGTCAATAAAGAAAACATTATTATTTGTCTATCCTTAACAATATTTATTAAAAACTATATGAAATACTCAGAAATGAATTATACAAAACAATAAAAATTAAAGTACCTGTAGCTCTTAAAGGCACAAAAATCGCAGTTAAGTGTCTATGACAAAACTGTGCAATGATTTATTTTGAATACGTTTGAATCTTGGAATAAAATGACAAAATTATGATTTCGTCCATACAAAAAATAATTTATATTTTTTTCTCTGTAGATAAGGCATATTTAAAAAAAACCACATCTATAAAAGTAACTTGTAATTGCATCAGATGCTACAAAAAAAATCAGCCTCATCCGCTGACAAAAAAAAATAAAGTGCCTGTAGCTCTAAAAGGCGCAAAAATCGCAGTTGAGCAACATGACAAAAATGTACGACAAGAGTCCTTCTATAAGCTGTGCTATGATTTATGTTGAATACGTTTGAATCTTGGAAGAAAATTACAAAATTATGATTTCGTCCATACAAAAAATAATTCATTTTTTTTTTCTCTGTAGCTAAGGCATATTTGAAAAAAACAACATCTATAAAAGTAACTTGTAATTGCATCAGATGCTACAAAAAAAAATCAGCCTCATCCGCTGACAAAAAAAATTAAAGTGCCTGTAGCTCTAAAAGGCGCAAAAATCGCAGTTGAGTGTCTATGACAAAAATGTACGACAAGAGTCCCTCTATAAGCTGTGCTATGATTTATTTTGAATACGTTTGAATCTTGGATTAAAATGACAAAATTATGATTTCGTCCATACAATTTTTTTTAATTATTTTTTATCTCTGTAGATACGGCATATTTGAAAAAAACGACATCTATAAAAGTGACTTGTAAGTGCATAAGCTGTCTACAAAAAAAATCGTTGACCTTTGATCCGAAAATTCTTAATGTCCCATTTATTTTACTTTGGGACCAGTGTGCGCTGGAACCGTACATTTTTCCGGGATAAAAAGTATCTTATGTCCTTTCCCAGGGGCCGGGACTCAAACAGCAAAATCGGTTCAGCGGTTTGAGCGTGAAGAGGTAACAGACAGACATACAGATAGACGGACAGACAGACAGACACACTTTCGCATTTATAATTTTAGTATGGAAGTATGGATATTGTGTTTTAGTTTAGGTTTAGTTTTAAGTTGTACAAAATATAAAGAATTTTCTATTCTATTTTTTTTATTATTAGACCAAGACCAATACCTTAAAAAATAATGAAAAGTGAAAAAAATTACAGTAGGATGAAACCCATTACAAAAGGAGGAGAATATTATAAAAATTAAGGGAAAAATAATTTACGGGCGATCTTAGTTAGGGAAAAGTGTGGGGGGAGGTTTTAAGGGGGAAAAACGGTTTATCTCGAGTTCTGGCAAAAGTAATATTCCTATGAAAAAAGTCAAATGGCATAGTTGTAGGTAAGAAAAAGATCTAAAACTTTTCTATTGACACTTCTTCTCCATAACCTCAAAATTTATGTGAAAAATTCAAAAAAATATGTTTTTGGTTTTTTATTTATATCTTTTACAAAAAAATTTTTTTTTCACGAAATTTGGTGGAAACTTACATTTTTATGTCCCAGATACGCTGTCATCTATTTGATTAGAAATATTTATTTTTTCTCATTATTTTGAATTTATATCGAAAAAATACCCTAATTTTCAATCGAAAATTCGACCGTCAAAATATCAGCTTTTTTCAAAAAGTTGGTATGCTTTCTGTTCGTTGAAATCTCTACTTTGTGATGGAAAAAAACATATATTTCACCATAGTAAATCTTCTCAGAAAATGCAAAAAATCGAAAAAAACTCGAATTTGAAAAAAATTTTTTAAACATTATGAATAATTTCATCAAAAAATGTAATTGCTGCAATTTGTTACAGTTAAAAAGTTGATTTATTTAATTCTTATTACATTTCTGTCATAGAAAATCTCATTATAAATAAATATATATATAGATCTATACTTATAAAATAACATGTCCTGACCGACTGAAGGATTCATCATCGCTGAACAAAATCTGTTAAAATTACAGCCGAAAGATTTGGTGAGTAGGATTGTTTTATCAAGTAGAAACCCACTAAAGAAGGAATTTAGGAAATTTTACCCCCAAGGGGGTGAAGTAGGGGTTGAAAGTTTGAATGTAAGTCCGTCATTTCTTAAGTCGAAATACATAAAAAATATATTAAAAATCTATAAATTTATATAAAATTTATAACGTAAATATAACTTTTGGCCGATTTTCATATATATATAAATATATCATAAATTTCAAAAATATTTCAGATTTATTCAAAATGTATTTTTTTATATCTTTTAAGTGTTGTAATGTTTTTATGTCTTTTAAGATATATTTTGATTTTGAATGATAACATTAATGTGTTTAAATATGTTGTAATGACTAATGAATAACGTAACCAGAATAAAGTTTCTACATTTAATAGTACGACCAGCTGTTGCCCGCGACTTGATCCGTCTCAGCATAGTATAATAACAAAGATGAATAATTTTCCCCAATATAAATAATAACAATTTAATTATTTTTAACGAATTTATTTATTTTCAATCAGTAGGTTTTTCGTACTAACTTTCAACTTCTATTCCACCCCTTTAGGTGTAGGTTTTTCAGAAATGCTTTAAATACTCGTAAGTATCCATTCATTTTTAAATCAGCAGCCCAAAAATAAACTTTCATGTTTCTAAATTAAGAAATGACGGACTTTCATTCAAACTTTCAACCCCTATTTCACCCCCTTGGGGGTAAAATTTCCTAAAACGCTTAAATACGTATCCATTCACTTTTAATCAGTAGCCCAAAAATAAACTTTCACGTTTCTAACTTGAGAAATGACGGACTTTCATTCAAACTTTCAAACCCTATTTCACTCCCTTGGGGGTAAAATTTCCTAAATTCCTTCTTTAGTGGGTTTCTACTTGATAAAACAATCCTACTCACCAAATCTTTCGGCTGTAATTTTAACAGATTTTGCTCAGCGATGATGAATCCTTCAGTCGGTCAGGACATGTTATTTTATAAGTATAGATCTACATATATATTTATATATAATGAGGTATTCTATGACAGAAATGTAATAAGAATTAAATAAATCAACTTTTTAACTGTAACAAATTGCAGCAATCACATTTTTTGATGAAATTATTCATAGTGATTAAATTTTTTTTTTCAAATTCGAGTTTTTTTCGATTTTTTGTATTTTCTGAGAAGATTTACTATGGTGAAATATATATGTTTTTCTCCATCGGAAAGTAGAGATTTCAACGAACAGAAAGCATACCAACTTTTTGAAAAAAGCTGATATTTTGACGGTCGAATTTTCGATTGAAAATTAGGGTATTTTTTCGATATAAATTCAAAATGGGGAGAAAAAAATAAATATTTCTAATCAAATAGATGACAGCGTATCTGGGACATAAAAATGTAAGTTTTCACCAAATTTAGTGAAAAAAAAAAATTTTGTAAAAGATATAAATAAAAAACCAACAACATGGATTTTGAATTTTTCACATAAATTTTGAGGTTATGGAGAAAAAGTGTAAATAGAAAAGTTTTAGGTCTTTTTCTTACCTACAACTTTGCCATTTGACTTTTTTTCATAGGCATATTAGTTTTGACAGAAATCGAGATAAGCCGTTTTTCCCCCTTTAAACCTCCCCCCACCCTTTTCACTAACTCAGATCGCCCGTTAATTATTTTTCCCTTAATTTCTATAATATTCTCCTCCTTTTGTAATGGGTTTCATCCTACTGTAATTTTTTTTTGTTTCAAAAATTATTGGTCCTGGTCACAGAAATAAGATCTAGATAGAAGCGCTATGTCGCTCCATTTGTATGAACACGAGCGTGTCACTTTTGTCATACCTACTGTGAGGTCACAAGAGCGCTTTAGTGATGGGAATACCCGTACGCGCGGAATCGATTCAAAGGAATCGCCGCGCCCCAACTCTTTTGCCATTTTAATAGGTATATCGATTTTTAATCGATTATTATTCGAGTTCATAGACAGAGGAATGATAAATCTTAAGATACGTGCTTGCCAGGACAGCTAGTAATATATTATATTATTCTAAATTAAATCACTAAACAGGAACATAAATACATATAACATAACTAGCTGTCCCGGCAAACGTTGTTTTGTCATTTAAAGTATTTGTACTTCATCAGTTGATACAAAATCTTACCCCTCCCCTCTTTGGTTCCCTTAGTGGGGTGGGGGGAATTTTTTTATACACCAGATGTTAAGTTGGAAGAAGACAAATATATCTGCGAAAACCGCATTCAAATCGGATCAGTAGTTTTCGTGTGATAGTGGAACAAACATACAGACAGACAGACAGACAGTAGACAAAAAACTAACTACAGTTTTGGCTTCTATAGCGATGTAGTGACACCCCCCGCTTATTATATTTTTAATACCTTTAATGTACAGAATTTTTATTTCTACAGTTTTATTATATGTATAGAAAATGTATAGAAATATAATTACCCAGTCACAAAATATCCCAAAGCGAACATTATCATTTCTCTGTTTCATGTCTGTTTCGAAAATCGATTAATTAGAATCGAGAATATGTACAACACTATTTGCTTCATTTGACAGAAAAATGAGAATATTGACTGTACCTCGAAACTAAGCGATGAGTGAAAGTATCGATTGTTTTATTTCCATTGCGCGCTCAATAGCGGACAAACAGAACGGGCTCTATAATTTTCTAACTAAATCGGCAATGTATTATGAATCATGCGGTACACACGCAGTTACGTAGATTTCATGGTAAAAACTACAGCCACACACGATTTACATTAAATAATTGATTTTAAAATAAAGGACACATTATTAAATAATAAAATTTCTTACCGATGATAACAAACGTGTCCACTATTTATACCAACGTTTCTATTCGAATTTCCACAGCCCAATACGGCACAATTAGGCATTTTTAGAATTCCGATTGACGTCCGATTCCGATAACTGTGGAGCGCAGACTAAAGAACAGACTTCCGAAAGAATATAGTTTATACTCTTTTGGGAACGCGATGTCACGCGAAGTACATGCGGGATCTAATTAGATAGAAATCTGTGGTCCTGGTCTATACATATAACCAATGATATTCTACTTATATACAGATCTGTTACGTTCATAGGTACTATTTTCCGGCTTAAATCTCTTCCGAACAATTTTCAAATTCAAAATTGGACTTTGACAGATAAGTGAAACAAAAGACACGAAATGCCATTTACATAAAAGAGGGTCGTATTTGAGTCTTCACAACGCGCTAGGTAGGTAGTAACCACAGAAATAAGGTCTAGATAGAAGCGCATTGTCGCTTCATTTGTATGAACACGAGCGTGTCACTTTTTCATACCTACTGTGACGTCACAAGAGCGCTTTAGTGATGGGAATACCCGTACGCGCGGAATCGATTCAAATGAATCGCCGCGCCCCGCCTCTTTTGCCATTTTAATAGGTATATCGATTTTTTAATCGATTATTATTCGAGTTCATAGACAGAGGAATGATAATTCTTAAGATACGTGCTTGCCAGGACAGCTAGTAGTATATTATACTAGCGGCCCGTTACGTGCTTCGCTACGTATAAAGTAAAAATATAATACAAAAATTTGTTAGAACATTGATTCATTTCTTTAAAAAAATATTACTTACCTAATTGCTAGCTATAAACTTAATCCAAAACATATTAAATTGGATAAACAATATTTTTTGTTTTTCCATTTTGAGTGTGAATCAACAAACGGCTGGCAAAACTTAATTAACCGACTCTGGAACAGGCAACATGAAGTTGGCCATGTGAAAAACATATTTAATTCTTCCAAATTTCACACCACAAACGTTAATTGTGATTACTAGATGGCATACGATCGAGAGCAATTTTAAACAATTGAACTAATGCGTTATGCTGATAGAAAAACCAATGAGCTACACTCACGAATAATTTCTCGTCTTGAATTAGATTTTAGAAATAATTGCACAACGTTGATCCAATTCACGATTTTCATCACCAATAAAATAAATTAGCAAAAATTGATGATCAGCGTCGCGGTACGGCAATAACGAACCAACTTGATGATAAATCTGGCCCTAAATCTGTAACATCAAACATGTATGCAATTTTAGGTTGTTGGATAAAAATTTTTAAAACTATCGAATACTTTATGGTTAAGATTGAGATAAGCATGGGACGACAATCCAGTTGAAAAAATAATAATTTCACTCTTTTAAGATAGTTATAATATAAGGCTTTCTGTAAAGACTTATGTGTCTGCTTAGTGACTTTGGATCCGGGATACACCTTCATAATACGAAAACTCATAATCAGCTGACTTAGCACCACTTTAGAATTTCTTAAAAACTCCATCTTATACTACTGTATTATGCTTAGAGTTTATCAAGCAAAGCTGAAAATGACATGTTCAAACACCTATCTCTAATTAGGCTCTAGAGTTCTGTTCTCTGACTTTCGTTTTTACCGACTTCCAAAAAGGAGGAGGTAATATGTTCGGCTGTATGTATCTTTTTTTTTTTTTGTTTTGTATGTTCCACGATTACTCAGCCGTTTGTGGTCCGATTTTCAAAATTCTTTTTGTGTTGTATAAGGTTTAACTCGAATTTGGTACCATGTTTACAAAAGTGGTGATCTGATGATGGGATCCTTGAGGAATCGAGGGGACTCCTTGAAATTTGTATGGAAACATATTGTAATTTCAAATTTTTCTGAAGCATTCGAGGTAAATGCTACCAAAAAGTAAGACTTCGCATCAGGTTATATCCTGGATCCGAAGGTACCGAACAGAACTTTTGAATGCTTATAGGTACAGGTTCGGGGATTTCGGCGTTGTTTAAACTACTGAAAGCATAAGCCAACACATCAATTTGATTGATTCTCATCATCATCATCATGGGTCATCACACCATGACCCAATCATTGGTACTTTTCGTGATATTTTGCATCGAAGCTGATGTTTTTGCTGATTGTTTCGCTGTTTATGGACCGATTTTCAAAATTCTTGTGTTCTTGTATGGGATGTAATCTTAATTTGGTATAATGATTACGAAAGTGGTGATCTGATGATGGGATCTATAAACAATTGAGAGAAACCCTTGAAATTTATTAAAACAAACATGGTGGTTAAGAAGTTGTTTATAAAAACTTAAACATATTCGTACAAATAACTATAAGTGAAATTTCATACGAAGGTGTATCTTAATCCAAAGGCACTGAACAGAACTCCTGAACCTTTAAAGATAAAAGTTTGGAAATTGCAGCATCGCTTAGATAACTGCAAGCATTTACCACAACTTCGCTTACAGTAACATAATGTGAATAGTTAACATTCGTAGTGGTTATATACGCATCTAGCCTTATCTTGTAGATAACTAAAAAGAGTGAAATTATTATTTTTAACAAAAAATTAAAACCGACTTCCAAGGTAAAAACAATAGTAATATGAACTAAAAAGTATTAAATAACTCTTACTCTTTATTAGTGCCTTTTTCAGAATTCGTCTAAATCTCAACTATTTCTGAACACACTACAGTCTTCATTACTTTGAAGTCGGTACCAGTCTTGGATATTCTGACACTGACTGAACTCACGATTAAATTAGCTGGTACCGACTTCAAAATAATGAAGACTGTAGTGTGTTCAGAAATAGTTGAGATTTAGACGAATTCTAAAAAAAGGCACTAATAAAGGGTAAGAGTTATTTAATACTTTTTAGTTCATATTACTATTGTTTTTACCTTGGAAGTCGGTTTTAATTTTATGTTAAAAATAATAATATTATTATAACACTAATTCCGCATGGAAACTCATCATAAAAAATATGCATAAACTACTTAAAACTACATTAAAAGATCTATATTTGTCCCAATTTTGAAAGACTCTCCTATACAATATACCTACATACCTCATAGATCCCGTGATCAAATTGCTATCTTAGTAACCGCAACACTAAGGGTCAATTTATAGGTACTAAGTCGAAGCGCATCGAAACGACTCACTAATATTGAACTGTGTAACAAATTCAACCTTAACTCCAGAGCGTAACGCACACAGTCACGTGACATTGGTGACTCTGATGTGGTAGTGATGATGATGGTGATGATGATGATGAATGTAATTTGCATAGTAGTATATGCTTTCAGTTCTTAAAACAGCGCCCCAACCCCCAAACTTGTATCTATAAGGAGTTCGGAGTTCTGTTCAGCACCTTCGAACCATGGTATATCTTGGTGTAAAATCTTACTTTTGGTAACATATGCCTGGAATACTTCATACAAAAGCAAAATCGGCACATGTTTCCATTTAAATTTCCCTCGATTACTCCTGGATCAGATCACCACTTTTATGAACATGGTACCAGTCCACGATCATACCCTATTAGTCTATAGTCTATACAACAAAACAAAAAATTTCCCCGACTAAAAAATGTCCATTAACAAAAGACCCGCCATTTATTGAATTCATTTGTTACAAAAAATGTGATAAATGAAGAACCACTCGACCGATTTTCTGCAAACTTCACATAAACCATCTACTAAATAGTCCGAACAAACCCTGAAAATTTGGTTTGGATAGGTGAGCCCGTTCTTGAGTTATAAAGTGACAACGAAAAATACCACTTATTTTTATATATTAAGGGGCCGGGTACCCTTGGAATTTCTCATACAAACGTAATTCCAAAATCATTTTCTCATACGAAAATATTTAACATGTTTGAGTTATTTTTCAGTTTAAGATAGTAATTACCTAGGTTCCTACACAAAAATTTACTTCAAAATATTTAAACAAAAAATTTTTTTTTTGTTTTAAATTTTTTTTTTAGTAAATTTATTACTAAATATTTAAATACTAAAAAATAGAGTAAAACACTAAAAAATATATAAATAAATAGTAAATTTACTACAAAATATTTTTTAGTATTTAAATATTTTGTAGTAAATTTACTATTTATTTATATATTTTTTTGTGTTTTACTCTATTTTTAGTGTCTAAATATTTAGTAGTAAATTTACTTAAAAAAAAATTAAAACAAAAAAAAATTTTTTTGTTTAAATATTTTGAAGTAAATTTTTGTGTAGAAACCTAGGTAATTACTATCTTAAACTGAAAAATAACTCTAACATGTTAAATATTTTCGTATGAGAAAATTATTTTGGAATTACGTTTGTATGAGAAATTCCAAGGGTACCCGGCCTCTTAAGAAGATTATTCTAAACTAAATCACTCAACAGGAACATAAATACATATTACATAAAATATAATTACCGAGTCACAAAATATCCCAAAGCGAACATTATCATTTCTCTGTTTCATGTCTGTTTCGAAAATCGATTAATTAGAATCGAGAATATGTACATCACTATTTGCTTCATTTGACAGAAAAATGAGAATATTGACTGTACCTCGAAACTAAGCGATGAGTGAAAGTGTCGATTGTTTTATTTCCATTGCGCGCTCAATAGCGGACAAACAGAACGGGCTCTATAATTTTCTAACTAAAGCGGCAATGTATTATGAATCATGCGGTACACACGCAGTTACGTAGATTTCATGGTAAAAACTACAACCACCCACGGTTAACATTAAATAATTGATTTTAAAATAAAGGACACATGATTTATAACAATAAAATTACTTACCGATGATAAGAAACGTATCCACGATTTAGAGTTTAGACCAACGTTTCTATTCGAATTTCCACAGCCCAATACGGCACAACTAGGCATTTTTAGAATTCCGATTGACGTCCGATTCCGGTGAAGCACAGACTAAAGAACAGACTTTCGAAAGATTGAAATTTGTCATCGTTTGGGAACGCGATGGCAGGCGAAGTACATACACATGCGGTATCTAACTTGATAAATGTCTGTGGTAGTAACATATCTGCATTGAGTTTTTTATATAATATCATTGATTATACCTATCCTTGCTGTGATTTGGTAGTTATTAGGACTCTCTGGTAGTTATTGAAATCAAAGATAAAATAATAACACAGTCTGACTGAACTTTAATCCACGTGTTAATAAATCACTGTCAAGTAACTTAAGAAAGTGTTAAATAAATCGTACACCAGAGATACATTAGGAAATACCGAACTGAAAAAAGTACGAGAATTTTTCAAACGTCCAAATTTATGGTCGCTCAATTGAATTTCACAGTTGATTTGCGCGGGGCCGAAAAAAACTACCGGTTTTCAAATTTCGAATATCTGTCAAATAAAGGCGGGAAACGCCAGGCGCCAACTAAGGGCCTGGACACACATTTATGCCACTTAAAAAAATTATAGAATAAATAAGAAGGATAACGTGTTGCAAAAAGTTTCCATTGTAAATAATTATTCGGTCACTTTATCAAAAGCTTAAATACTCGCAAAAGTGAGAAAGGGAATAGTTATACATAAGATTTATAATATAAAATTGAAACAATAATTAATAGGAAAGTACTAAATTATAACATTTTTGTAAACATGAATGATGACGTACTTGGTACCCCCTTATCAACCTATCTGGTTCCGTAGGCGATGGAGTTTGAATTATAAAATTAAACACGAAGTGGACGATACTTAAACGTTAGCGGTTGTAGAAGTGGCAAAGCACAAAGTAAAACACAGAACACTAACCTTTCTCTTCTCTGGAACTGCTTGTGAAGGCACCATCTGGATTCTTCTTGCGTTGTCACAACTCACACACGATTATTATTGAAATAGCGCAATTACAGATATTATATCAGACTTAGGCTATAATACGGCGCGGGTACGAATTACGATTGCGACAAATGTGACGCGTGGAAGTCGCCGCGGGCTATACAGTAACTGCTTACTGGGAAAAAGTGAGGGTAGGTGGAAAACTTAATCGCTTTTACGTCAATATGAAATAAAGTTATTCGGGCCTAACTAAAGTGCTTATTCCGTTTCACTAAATTTAGAAGTTCTAACTAGGATCCTAAAAAATTTAGTCAAGTGAAATAACATTTAGAAAGCTAGGATCCTAATTAGGATCCTAAATCGGAAAAAATGTGGCTTCTGATTAAATCAGTGTTGCCAGATGGTTTCAACCTTTTATCTGTAGTGGGAACTGCTAAATCTGTATTAAAGTCAATTTATATTATGTTATAAGATCTGGAATCCATTCGTAGGTAATTTCTAAAGTCTGCTGGTTCCAAGTAGTTCAGAAAGTTCATAATTCATAATTTTTCGTGGACCAAAAATTCTTTCAACCATCTTTTTCGCCTTTTATTTATTTTGATTTTCATTGAGCCAACAGCTAAGCCTATGAGAAGACCAATTTTTTGTTGCTTTGACAGAACTGGAGCCATTAAGAAGACCTCTGGCCAAAATCACCGCGTGGTCACAACTGATTTAGTTACTAAATTAGGGCAAGTGGAATAAGAAGCTTCTAATTAGTCTTCGTTTTAGGATCCTAGCTAGGACTTCTAAATTTAGTGAAATGGAATAAGCGCTTTAACACTATGAAGAAGAAAAGTTTGTTTGTGTATGTTTGTTTATTTGAATCGAAATTTCACCAATTTGGCATAGAGTAGACCACGGAAACGCAAATAGGATAGGTACCAAATTTTATCGTGCAAAATCGTACGATTACCGTGGGATCCTTTTTTTACGCGAGCCTTTTTCTAGTCCATACTTACTATACTTACAGTTTACGAATTTTGGTGCAACGGAGTTGCGGGTGTCATCTAGCAAACTATAAAGCAAAAAGTCTGCAATCTGCCTTATACGGAGGGTCGTATGTCAAACGGGAAATAGTTATTTATGGGGGCTATTCACAAATTGCATCGTGGTCGAATTGATATATCGAAATGTTTTATATGTAAATGCGGCCATAGACGGATAGTGCCCACAAATAGGCCCACAGTGATTTACTGGCGACATACATCTTATAACGCATACCTAATATCAGCTATATTATATTATGCAAAGATAATGTTATGATTAAATTATTAAAAATATGTACCTAATATGATGACCAAATTCATGATATTATACTTACTTCTTTCTTCATTGAACGTATTATTGGTACTCTAATCAAATAATAATCAAATGTGGGTACTTTTTCTTTACTAAAATACCCAGAGGTTAACCAGCATAATATAAATAAAATTAAACTGAGATAAAAAAATATCATCGAAATTGGTTCAGCCACAGAACAAACTGTTTTTTTTGTTCTGTGGGTTCAGCACAGACATGCAGACTGCTAGACACTTTCTCATCCATTATATACCTTAACCCTTAGCTGGTTTCGCTAAAAAAGGCAACGTATCTACTATCTGGTATCGGGGGTAAAAAGTGACCCCACTCAAATGAAACATAAAAAATATATCAAAAAAGCTTTTTTTTAAATTAATTAGTTTTGTATACTGAAATAAATCTCTTAACCTTAATAAATTTCAGCTTTTAAGGCCAATAATGTTAATGAATAATATTTTTTTCCTTTTATAAAAAAAGATGTAAGTTTTCGATCATACTTAGACGACTGTTACTTTAACAGCCCCTCACTATATTAAAACTTAAACATATATTTTATTTCTTTTTTTATCTAGTTTTCTTATGTAACCTAAATAATAAAACAGACGAATTTATTTTGATATCGGCTAAAAATAAAAAAATGACAGCTAACCCAGAAACCAAAAATTACACGCAAAATTTTGCTATTTTGTATGTGATTTTGGCAAAATTTTCTTTACATTACAATAACGAGCACTTGCTATTACGAGTATACTTGATACACCTTCTTTCACTACTAGAATTTTAAGAATCCGAAACTGTCTGTACCTATGATAATTTCGCTAGAATAGCTGACTTCCTTCCTCTCCTTACGATCGTAAGCTGTTTCACGTTGCAGACTGTTATAATAGTTTTCTGGGTGGTTTCTGAATTAGATTTCGAGTACTTATTACATAAAAGCTAATTTTGGTTTAAAATTCCCGAAATATCTAAAAAGTTTTTGAAAACCATTACAAGGTACCGTTGAAAAATAACATAAACTTCTGGTATCGGGGGTAATTTTTGACCCCACCACTGTATGTAACTCCACTTTCAGCAACAGTAGAGCCACTTACGTTCGTCATCCGCCGCACTACCCGACGTAATGAGATTACACAGAATCAGAAGAGTTTACATGTTTAAATAGTAAAGATATCATAGAAAATCCAAACACCTGGATAACACCAAACTTTTGACCCCCGATACCAGTTAAGGGTTAAGGGGGCATCCACAAATTACGTGAGTGTTTAAGGGGGGGAGGGGGTCTAGTCAAATCTCATCTAATCTTACATTGGGGAGAGAGGGGGGGGTCGCGCCAAATCTTTTCTCGGCTAATTTTACAAAAAAATATACTATTTTGGTCAATTTCAACCAGATTGTGTACATATGCATAAGATTGAATTAAAGATTAAGATCATTCACTAATTGGTTCGAAAGAAAATAATTATTTCATTATTACGCCAGTATTATAGTACTCTGTGATTAATACTTTGACGTTATAAACATCTACTGACTGTTAAACAATCCAACGCGTTTACGTAATTGAAGCTAAAGAAGCCCACATTTTGAAAAATCTCACGTGAAATTGTGGGTGGGAGAGGGGGTTGAATAAAATCTCACGAAATCTCACCAGGGGGGGGGGGGGGGGGTCAGAAAATTAAAAAAAAAACACCTCACGTAATTTGTGGACGCCCCCTAATACATATTATAAAATATGCGAAAGTGTGTCTGTACGTCTGTCTGTGTGTCTATCTGTCTGTCTATTGTCTGTTTGTCTGTCTGTTACCTCTTCACGCCCAAACCGCTGAACCGATTTTGCTGAAATTTGGTATGGAGATACTTATTTTCTTGGAAAAATGTACTGTTCCCGCGTGATAATCGAATTTTGGCGCAACAGAGTTGCGGGCTGACACTAGTCGTCGGTTCAGTTTTATGGAGGCACTTCATAATATGGCTATTTGTATTTGCTATTGGATATTTGTTGCATTTGGCAAAATTATACACAAACGTGTACACACAATATTACACAAACAAGCAAATAAAGGCAAATACACATGGACGTCAAATACCAAACTTTTACTTGATTTTGTTTACAGTGCGACAAGGTTTTAAACATTGAGATACTTTACACTAGGAGAGAGCCTTATATCGGTGTATAAGCGTCAAAATCGTGTAATGTTATGTCCTACTTACTAGGACATAACAAAGGAGTCAGTCTGCATATTTCATGTATTAAATGTGTTAATAAAAAGAATGGCCAAAGAATGCCTCAAATACGTGGATTTAACATTAAATACGTAAGTTTTGAACAACGTTTTTTGGGCTTTTCAATCGGTATTTTTGTAAGCTAAAAAGATAATTTATAAGATTAATAATCTCTTATTCGTGCTATATAAGGCATTAGTGCTAAAAATGTCACATCAATTAATAATTTGTCTACAAAAATTGCATAGCTTTTTACGTGTGTTTACGGATTCTCATTACTTGAACTATAGTTTATCGATATCATGAACTTAATGACTTTCTTTTCTGTATTATAATGTGCTTCGAAATGATCGACAAATAGAAATATTCAAGAAAATAAACGCACACTACTTGTATGAAAATAAGCACAAAATGGCCACGAGATGACGGGCTAAGGTTACATCTATACTATATTACTATAACTATGGTTTTAAATGAACGTGGGTGGTGGCGCTGCTCGTAAAGGAGAACTGTCAAAAATGACGTTTTTGTATGATGCAGCATTAGTTCCTTTTTTCGCCACGTTCATTTAAAGCCTTGTCGAGCAGTACTATCCGTAGTACTAGTATCTCTTATTAGTCTGTGGCTGTACTTGCCTATTTGACTCTTTTGGTGTGCGTCAAAAACCGACAAAGGTACGGATACGTGTATTTCAGTGTATTTGGTATTGGTCATATTTGTCAAATAGGCAAATAAGGCCAATACTTGTCAAACATACCGTCTGCACATGGTGATTGTTTGGCGAATTCATCAAATACGCAAATACAAAATATAGCCATGTGAAGTGCCTGCATTATAGACAGCAGTCAGCATCAATGGTTTATGAAGCCATAGCGCATAGCGCCATGTATAAAGAAAAAAAATAAACAGCTGATTTTGACTTTGACAAATTATCACATGATCGCGTGACAGATCACAGATCACAGCTGAATGAGCTGAAATCTAAAAATAATAACATCTCCTTGCCGATCGCCGGAGTATTTATTTATGGAGATTGGAGTATTCTTTAATTATTGTATTTTGTGTAGTTTTCTGCGTACTGCGTAGTGCGTAGTATCCCCAGTAGTCTTTGATTACAACAAAAATTCAAAACGGTTTTGTTTATAAAATTCTGATAAATACCCAGTTGTTACGAATTATATTAAAAATATATGGACACTTATTAGTTATTAGCACAGAAATAAGACTAGATAGAGATCTGTGGTTATTAGTTACTAAACAGTAAGTGAAGAATCAAGATGGATTTTTCCGAAAAGGTGGTGTTAATAACCGGTGCCGGCTCTGGCATCGGAGCCGCCACAGCTATACTATTCTCAAAATTATCTGCCAAACTCGTCTTAGTCGATAAAAAAGGCGACAACTTGAAAAGAATCGCCTTATATTGCGAGAAAGCGAAATCAATAAAACCATTGACGATAGTCGCAGATTTAACCGAAGATTTGGACGTGGAGAGAATCGTAAAGGAAACCATTGAACAGACCGACAAACTAGATGTTTTGGTGAACAATGCCGGTATAATAGCAATGGGAGGAATCAAGAAAACCGATATGGAGTCTTTCGATAAAGTTATCTCTACAAATGTAAGATCTGTGTATCATCTCACGATGCTGTGCGTTCCGCATCTAGTCAACAGCAAAGGCTGTGTCATAAATGTCTCCAGCATATCCAGTAGCAAACCCAACACCATGTCCTTAGCGTACAACATGTCTAAAGCTGCCTTGGACCAGTTCACCAAATGCACAGCTCTGGAACTGGCAGCCGACGGTGTTAGAGTCAATTCTGTAAATGTTGGTTTTGTTAAAACCAATCTGTTCAAGTATACGGGCCTCACAGAAGATCAGCTTGATATGTTCTGCAAGAATAATGCTTGTGGAACACCTCTGAAGAGAATCGTTGAGGGGGAAGAAGTCGCTAACTTGATCTCCTTCCTAGCGAGTGACATAGCTAAGAGCATTACGGGATCTTGCTATATCATAGACGGAGGAAAGTCTTTGGCCTAGTTTGCATTTATATTTTTTAACAATATTATGGATCTTAGATCTTGATTATTTTTATTCGAATGTTTTTTGTCTAGGCTTCAATGTCTTCCTGTATTTTGATAGGAAATTTTTAGAACTATAGGTATTATTGTGAAAGTATTAATTTATTTATGACATAAGTACTTACTTATTTAAATTATTATTAAACTTAATATTTTTCATATTACAATTGGTATTTTTTTTTTCATTACATTAAACTTGTTTTATTGGAGAAATCAAACTTGTTGCCAGGAAAGTAATTAATATATTTTTAAGAAGAGTTATCAACATCAATAATAATAATTATTGTCTGAGTGCTCAGTGTGCAATAGTATAGACCCGCTATCCCCAAGTCCCAACCAGCGGCAACTTTGTTTGTGGCCCGCGTGATGTGAAAAATTTTGAAATTCACGCCCACCGGCAAAATAACGTAGTCTACGTGACAATCGTTAAATTTTTTCCACTTTTAAATCGTTAATTTTTGAGAACGTTATTTTTCAACCCTAAAAAAAATTTATCGTGGCCCGCGACACCAAGACCAAAACATGTTTGTGGCCCGCATGAAGAAAAGGTTGGGGACCACTGGTATAGACTAATAGTATAGGGCTTATAATTAACTGATCACCAGAAATAGTAACATTTCACAGACAAAAATAGTAAACGATCACCAAAATACAGACCACCATTTTAATGTAAAATGATAACCAAAGATTTAACATCTTAAAACCAAAAATAGTAAATGATCACCAAAATAAGTAAATGATCACCAAAATTAGTATATGATCACCAACATTATACTAGCATTTTAATGTAAAATGATCACCAAAATTAGTAAATGATCACCAACATTATACTAGCATTTTAATGTAAAATGATCACCAAAGATTTATTATCTCGCTATCCTATTTATGCAAAATGACTCCAAATAAATCATTGTTAAACCAAAAGTAGTAAACGATCACCAAAATTAGTAAATGATCACCAACTTTATACGTTAGCATTTTAATGTAAAATTGTAACCAAATATTATTTTTATTTAGCAATAGCAAGTCTTAGTAAAAGAGTCCCGTTTGTACCCATTGGGTACGGAACCCTAAAAACGGGACTCTATTACTGAGACTTCGATGTCTGTCCGTCCGTCTGTCTTTCTCTAGGCTGTATAATATCAAGAACCGCTCCAGCTAGACTTCTGAAAATTTAACAAATCTGTTAAATTTCGAAGTCGAAGTCGTAGAAGTAGTATTGCAATTTTGTTTTTAGTACTTGTTGTTGTAGCGGCAACAGATATACACAATCTGTGTATATCTGTTGCCGCTATAACAACAAGTACTAAAAACAAAATAAAATTATTATTTAAGGGGGGCTCCCATACAACAAACGTGATTTTTTTGGCCTTATTTGCTCGATATCAATAATGGCAACCACGTGCCTACGTTGATATTTTCGCAAAGGCTTTGATTATATGTTTACTTCAATAATTAATAATAATATAAAAAAAAATTAAAGGGGGCTCCCAAGTCCCAACCCATACAAAAACACAATTTTAGGTCTAATTTTGCTCTATAAACGGTACGGAACCCTCCATACGACTCACACTTGGCCGATTATTTTGTTAATAATATGCTTATATTTTGGTCAATCGTAGTGATTTATTTGGACAGAAATATTGCATTGATTTGCTCACAAGGATTTGGCGATAATTTACTATATTTGGTGATCATTTACTATATTTGGTGATCATTTACTATATTTGGTGATCATTTACTATATTTGGTGATCATTTACTATATTTGGTGATCATTTACTATATTTGGTGATCATTTACTATATTTGGTGATCATTTACTATATTTGGTGATCATTTACTATATTTGGTGATCATTTACTATATTTGGTGATCATTTACTATATTTGGTGATCATTTACTATATTTGGTGTTCGATTACAATTTGATTAAGTGTTGTCATGACTAAAATAGCTGGTAGTATTGCAATTTTAGACTGTATTTTTTTGGTGTTCAATATCTTTTTTTGGTAAACATGTTTAGGGTATCAGTGCATTTTTTGGTGGTCATTATATTTGTTCCCATAGTATAGTACCAATAGGCTCAACTCGCACTGGGACAGAGACGGCAGAGTTGAATCGATGCGTCACGTTTTTTGCCAAAACATATTTATTATTCACCTCTATTGGACTATTTATGTACTCTGGAAATATTTTCAAAGCGTTGATGAGCGAATGCGCGAGTCGACGCACGTTTTCACGTCACATATTTTAGTACAAATATAGCTTGTCAGTTGTCAATAGTATTTTTTAAAAATAAAACAGACTTCAAAATTGTACGTAATTGAGAATTAAAATTCCCTATCTCGAAAACTGCTAAACCGATTTTGATGAACCTTGCAATATTCCCTAAGTTAGACCATAACTAGTACATCAAAAAAAGAATTACTCAAATCGGACTTGTAGTTCCGGAGATATGCGACACAAACATAAAAACATAGTACATACACACATAGGTACTTTACATACAGTTCTGGAAATATTACATAGGTACTTACTACATACGCGTCGAATTGATAACTTCTTTTTTTTAAGACAGTTAAAAAAGAGTAGTGCTGAACATAACTTATCAGTTATCAGTTATCACTTAAAAACTACAATAATTATCTATACTTATTATAAAACAAAGTCACTTTTTTTCCCTCATGTCCCTTTGTTCCCTTTAATCTTTAAAACTACGCAACGGATTTTGATGATTCTTTCAGTGTTAGATAGGCCATTTATCGAGGATGGTCATAGGCTATATTTTATCACGTTAAGACTAATAGGAGCGAAGAAATAGAGGAAAATGTGGAAAAAACGGGGAAAATTATTTGAAAGGGCTAACTTGAACGCGCTAATCTCAGGAACTATTGGTCCGATTTGAAAAATTCTTTCAGTGTTAGATAGCCCATTTTTGGACTTTATTTGTGGCTCGCGTGATGTTTTGAAATTTACGCCCACCGGCAAAATAACGTGTGATAGTCGTTAAATTTTTTCCACTTTTAAATCGTTAATTTTGAAGAATGTTATTTTTTAACCCAAAAAAAAATTTGTTGCGGCCCGTGACATCAAGAACAAAACATGTTTGTGGTCCGCATGAAAAAAAGGTTGGGGACCACTGCTATAGGCTATATTTTATCACGCTAAGACTAATAGGAGAATGTGGAAAAAACGGGGGAAATTATTTGAAAGAGCTTATCTCGCGAACTGGAGCAATTTTTATGTTATTTGGCACAGATAAGAAGTAGACTTAATCATTTTTTCAGTGGATATATATTTTATACCCGTGCGACGCCGGGGCGGGTCGCTAGTTGTAGATAAACCTTATTATTTTTTACCGTGATTATGTTTGGAAAATTTATTTCAGCGTTTACTGTTATCTTTTCTGTAGGGGGCCGTTCATAAAATACGTTCGCATACAAGGGGGTGGGAGGGGTTTTGCCGAATGTGACAAGGGGGGACAGGGGGTCTACGGCAGCGTGACGTTCGCTGTTCATTACAAAGCTCCTCGAGCTGTTATATATATTAGGAGATGAAAAAGCTGGTACGGAAAATGCAGAATAGATAGATGACGAAGATGTAGAAGAAGATGTTGCAATACTAATTATATGTAGATGTTTCTTAGCATTTACAGAATCCTTGGACTTCTGATAAATAGAAATATTATTTATTTGTTTGTTATATTAAAGATATTTATAAATTTATTTACTTTTTTAGTATAAAAATAAAAAAAAATATTTTGTAATATCAAAATTTGTATATTATCAATTTATCAATCAAAAATTATCATGTTTAGGGGGGGAGGGGCCTTAGTTTTTGTGACGGAATATTTACAGGGGGGGTCACAGAAAGTGTGACACAGCGTGACAACTGGGGGGGAGGGGTCAAAAGAAGGTAATTTTAGTGTGACGTATTTTATGAACGGCCCCTAGTGGAGTAACGTGCCTATTTTTGGACTCAGCATTTTTACTACTATGCTCAATAAGGGGATGTAGCTCAGTGGTAGAGCGTTCGCTTTGCATGTGAAAGGCCCCGGGTTCGATCCCCGGCATCTCCAGATTTTTGTACAGCTATAAATAAAAATAATATTTCATCTTTTTATTTCAAGGATCAGATCAAACAATCATGTAAATTTTAAGTAGGTAAAACACTAAATTAAATGCTTACATGTAATTTGTTCAGATTGAGTAGGTATGCTCACAAGTCTTTGGCTTTTGAATAACCAAAATTACCAGAATTCAAACTTGTCACAAACAAAAATGTACTTATAATTTATACATATTATTTAATAAAATTGAGGCAAAGTGTAGACAGTTCTTACTTTAAAATTAAACCTAAACACATTACATAAAATGTAAAGGAATTTTCAGCAAACTAAGTAGGTACGTAAGTACTTATTTATCGAATTCTTGGACATAATAATATTATTATAGTAAGGTACATAAGGCACCTATATTTGATATTTAAATCTGTAAAACTATTACACCACATTCAAAAGACGAACCTTTCATACGTCTACTTAGTAGTAACTAGTAACTCAACTGTCTTAAAAATCTTCTAATTTTCTAATCGTATGTAAAATCTACTAGTAGTTTACAGCTCAATTGTCCAGAAAAAGACCTAAGCCCAGAACCACATTATCCGGAATCTCTACGATCAGAAAACTGCGCAGTTAGTGGAACTCTACGCTAATACTGTAGCCTACGAATAATAAAAACTAAGGAAACGTAACTCCCATACTTCAACCGTTTTGAATTTGGTTCCATTTCGCACACTAAAATATGACAATAGCTATGAAACACTAACTTACGAAAGAAAGCCGTTGACAATAATTATCACTTCTATATAGATTATACTTTATAGGTATTAACTATTAACACAAAATTGAGGAGCGTTTTCACAAAGTGAAATATCTACCAAAAGTTGGTACTTTTTTTTTGACGTTTTTGCATTCTTTCATATGGGATCTATTGTTTGACAAAAGCGAATTTCAACAAAACGTAATATCTTTTCATGTAATCTTACTCGAATATGAAGAAATTTCACAAAGTGAAATATCTACAAGTAAATATTTTTCACAAAACGAAATATCTGCTCAGTTGATTAGCTGTTTGTTTTTAATAAAATGGCAATACTTTGAAATAGGCGGGAAATAACTACCAGTCGTGACTTGTCAATCGTTTGTCGTGCTAGGTCAGTGTTCTAAACTTTCTTATATCGAAAAAATGGCGGAAATTGAATACAATTCACCTGTGATTGAAGTGAATCGTGGAAGAAAAACCAGGAAAAAAGGTGAAGGGAACATATTGTGCCCGTCGTCGACAAGATACACGGATCGGGATACTGGAGATCCTTATATGTCGTGTAATCACGGTCTGGGAGTGACGTCAAATCCAAGAGTAACATGTAAGGCCGCTCTTCTTACATATCATGATTTGTTAAGATTTAAGCGCAAACTGTACGCAAATGTAGGTAAAATTAATCAAGATCTTTTTTTATATAAATACATGCAAATCAAGAGTGTATCTCGAAAAACAGTGCCTGTTCAAAAGAGACGTATGGATAGGTTGTGGACTGTAACATACAACATACCAAACATTGACGGTAATCTTGTTCCTGTATGTAAAAAAACTTTTTTAACTGTTACTGGAGTAAATTCCTTACGACTGTGGCGTTTGGTAAAGTCCTGTGGCTTATCAGGCCAGCCACCATCAGAAAAAAGAGGGGGTAGACGAACTGTTTTGAAAGATGCTGAAAAGACAGATATAGTTAAGGAGAATATTTTAAAGTATCGTTGTCGTGAAAGCCACTATTCTCGATCCAAGTGTCAACGTTCTTATTTACCCCCAGATCTTAACTTAAAAAAGATGTGGCAACTTTTTGATGCAGAGAGGAAATCCAAGAATGTAGAAAGTGTTAGTCTATCTAAATATAAAAGTGTTTTTTACAAGTATTTTAACTTGGGATTTGGCAATCCCCATGAAGACACATGCTCTGCATGTAAAGAAATGCTGTTGAAAATTAAAAAGGAAAGAGATCTCGATGCAAAAAATGAGCTGAGGACCCAATATCGACTTCATAATATGAGAGCAAAGGCTTTCTTTCGAGTAATGAATGAAACTGAACCAAATACCATAAAAGTGTGCTTTGACTGTCAACAGAATCAGCCATTACCTAAGCTAAGTGTGGAAGAAGTATTTTATGCCCGACAAGCTTGGCTGTACAACTTGTGTATTATGCAACATAGAGATGATAAAAAGCAACTCAAAGAAGACATATGTTTTTATACATGGTTAGAGACACAAGCTGCCAGAGGGGCCAATGAGGTATCTTCAGCCTTGTTGCATTACGTTCAAGAACTAGATAAATGTCTTTTTGAAAAGGGTGAACAAAACTTGACTTTGAAACTTTTTTCGGACTCCTGTAGCAGTCAAAATAAAAATTCAATCGTTCTTGGCGTCTTGTCATATTTTTTACTAAAAAGCAAAGCTTTTATTAGAGTTATTCATTACTTTCCTATTCGTGGTCATAGCTACATGCCACCAGATCGCGTCTTCGGACGAATAGAAAAGGATTTTAGAAAACAGGAGTTCATATTGAGTCCAAACGATTATAGTAAAATCCTGATGAAGCATGGAGTTGAAAAAAGGTGGGGTGATGACTGGAATAGCTATGATTTCAAGTCAACAACAAAGAAGATGTTGAAAACGAGACTTCCATTTAAGATGACTCATGCTCGTATCCTGCAATATGAAAAAAAAAGGAATAAAGTTAAACATTATTTCAGCGAAACTTATTCGGGAAGTCCGGTCAATGTTGAAATTTTCAAACCTGGAATTAAATCCATGGAGTTATTGGTCGAAAAATCACAAAAAAAAACTGAAAATGAACATGGTGTCTTTAAAGAAAAAAGAAGATATAAAAAAACTGTTAGCTTTTTGTGACCTGGACGATGATGCGCAGAATTTTTATGATGAAATGCTTGCTGCAAATTCAGTTCCTGGAAATGAAAATGAGGATATAAGACGTGAATTTGACGAGTTTGAGCCACTGCTATAAAATTATTACATTAAATAAAAAATAAAAACAAGTTACGCATAAAATATGTTAAGAAAAAAAATGCAGATATTTCGCTTTTGTGAAAATTCGTAATTTTAATTAGTGATTTTAATAAAGAGCCTGGTATAAAAAATGTATTTTATTTCATGTACATATGTAGGTACCTGTATTTTTAAAACAACTATAGAATAAATTTTACCTAAGTCCTACCCGAAAAAGAAATAAACACTAAAAACCTCATACTGAAAAAAAACATTTTGGTAGATATTTCGCTTTGCAAAAACGCTCCTCAATTGTGTACCAAATACATGCATAAAGTATGCTAATATGACACTGAAACTGCTCGCCTCGCCTCTGCCATTCCGGTGTGAATCGGCCCTTATAGACAAACTACGATAACATGGCGCGCCCCTCCAAAATTCAAAACGTTTGAAGTGCGTTGTCAAAACGTTTGATGTGCGTTGTCATGTGCGGTCGACTAGTTATGATTAGTTGACCAACAAAATATATTGGTAATGAGTGTCATTAAGTGAAATATTACGAGTACTGTTGATTGGTTAAATACTTACTACATACAAACTCTTTCATAAGGATGTGACTACACACATTGAAACAGTAATTTGGAGGGGTGCGCCATGTTATCGTAGTTTATCTCTACTCTTCCTTAGTTTTTATTATTCGTAGACTGTAGCAGACGGCAGTTTCAATACCTATGTGTTAGATTCAAAGTTTTCTCTAGCCATGCTAATTTATGGTCAGTAAGATTCCGGATAATGAATTGAGACGGCACTACGCGACACTTCACGTTCTACACAATTGACCAATTGACGTTCGTAAAACGCCCCACTGACAATGGGTTATGGGGGCTACCGCGTGTCAATTTTCCGCTAGAAGCGCTAGTGTCGCGCGAGGTCCAAAAACGTCTTTTTTGTACTATTTTCAGCGGTCTTCGTGACATAAATTATTATTTATGCAATTTTCCTGTTGAAAAGCGATCTCTTTCGTAAAATTATTCCAAAAAGTATTATTTAGCGATCAATGTAAATGCTTTGAGAGCGAAATTAAGAAAATAAATAATAATAGTATTAAAAAATATTCGGTTATTAAAAATAAATCAGCAAAAATAAAGGAGATATTATTTAAATTTAATTAAATTAATAAATGGGATTCGAGATTATTATTAAGTCGACTTTATTAGCTATACTTCGGACCTTAGTCGACAGTTGCGCCACCTAGTGAGCTAAAAAACGGTAGCCCCATTTCGCGCGTCGTTGTGTCGCGTCGTGTCGTGTCGCGTACTGAGGTCTCTCCTTTAGTGGAAATGATAATTGATAACATCGGTCGTATAGGAAGGAATGAATGACAAATACACTATATACATTCAGAAATCGATTTTAATTTTGAACACCACTCGACGCTATATAACAAGCTTAATTTATTCGATATACGACTAAACTAGCAACACTAAGTCTGAACACTTTTCGATTACATCTATCGATTTACTTTGCCTATTAAAAAAATAGTGTCTCGACAACTATTTTTAAACGACTTCATTGAAAGCTCTAATTTAGTTTACAATTCGATTTTCAGGAATGTTTATTAGACACAAGTTACAGATATTATCACCGATTTCGAAATCGTGGGTCAACCACGTTATTTATTGGCAAATAACGGTAAACCAAACTTAAGCAGGTTATAATTTATTATTCTCGTTGGAATTCTATGTCACCTTTAAAAAATAAATCCACATGATGTACTACGGATGTAAAACATTTAAATAGAAAAGATGTTAGCCGAAAATAATCTAGAAAGGTCTCCCGCGGGTCACTCCACAGCAACATAGCTGATCACAAAACGCATATATTTTTAGTAAAAACTAAAAAGAAGTTTCAAAAACTGTCAAAGCCCATATTAAGACAATCAGTCACTAAAAAGTATACAATATTTGTAACTTTGTGTCGCACAATTTTAAAATAACTAAAACATTCGATGCAAAACACTGTAAAATCGGTCTTGAATAAACATAAGCTGAGCAAATTTTGTGATAGTTTAAAATTTAAATAATAGATTTAATGAAGAAAAAGATTTTTGAAACATATTAAAAGATATATTTATATGGAATTAAATCATTTATTACACCTTAGTTATTCCATTTATACCTGAGTATTTTTTTTATATTATTATTTTTCAATTGTTGAAAGATTTAAAGCTAAAGACAGCAATTTATTAACACTCACTACCTTTATAACAAAAAAGGCGTAATTTAAAACGAAAATCATTAATTTTTCATTGAACGGACTACATTTTTATTTATGTACCAAATATATACCAAATACACATTTTTAACTGTAACGTCAGATGGGGTAAGATGTTTATGGGGAAAGAGGGTCAGCTAATACAGGAAATATGTTTGCTCTTACCCCATTAATTCCCTTTAGGAAACTTCGCTTAGTAGAAATCGGCAAAGCTGCTGTTGCCAGACGAAAAAAAAAATTAAACGAATCTGCTCCAGTGCATGTCGTCGCGTCTTCGAAACGGATAAAATCAACACGCATTACCTTCCCTCAGCTTTGTTTCTTGTGCGTCAATCTGTTGAAACATCGCTTGCGACGCCGCGACCCTTAACTGCGACTGCTATAATTTTTAACTGCGTTGCCGTTGCGACGACGCGACGCAACACAACGGAGCAATGTCTAACAACAAAATACTACAGAATTGTTCCTCTTACCCCACTTGACATTAAAATATCCTATGTCTTCTGTCGATTCATGTTGAGGTCGGTGTTACGCTCGCGGCTCGAGCGCAAGCGGCGGCGGCGCGAGCGGCCCGCACACGCGAATCGCGGCTGCCGCTGCTGCGTTGGCTGTCGCTGCTGCACTTCCTGTGGCTGCTGCTGCGATTGCTGTCGTGGTGCTGTCGGCCTCGGGCACGTCCGACGCTGAGGGGCGTGTCGAGGCGGGCGGCGTCGGCGCGTCCACATCATTCTGCAATCCAACGCGCTGAGCTCAGCCGCCGCCCGCTACAACACCGGGAGGAGGGGTAGGAAGGGGGCGGGGCGGGGCAAAGGGGAGGGGCGCTCCGTTACTATGGATACGGTGCCGCGTTACCGACGCGTCGACTGCGACTATTCTAGCAAATGATTTTTGGTCTAGCAAATGATTTCTACTCGCTATAGAAACGGGTAAGCAAGTGGGCTAAAACTATAAATTTAATTGTTAATTGTGATTTTTAATTTAACACTTCTATTTAGGAAAATTGGGAGTTTCTGTTGAAAATATCTATATTTTTATAGCAGTCAACGGTCAGTGAAGCGGCAGTTCGTATATAATATAATTATGCTAAGTAACTATAAAAAACCAAAAACTGTTTTGGAAACAATCGTATATTTGAAAACGACTATCTAGGTTTTAAAAACAAAAAGTTGATATGTCTAAATTTAAAATTTAGTGCTGAAGCCATGAAATGAAGAGGCAGAATGATAATTATGAGTTAAATGTAGAGAAACGAAGCATTATCATGAAAAACAATGGAAAATGAGGACTAGGTTACCTATGAGAAGTATAGGCAACCTATAGGAACTATGCTGGACTTATGGGTTTTGGGATCTGTGTAATATGATTTGTGCTAACCATCATAAAAAATACATATACTGCTAATAACATTCCTCGTTACCAAAAACACAAAAAATATTAAACTGATAATAAAAGTCATGCATTGTTAGTACCAAGCTACCAAAAGGCTTTGTGTTATAATTTTAAACACTTTCTTGTGTATGTAAAGAAAATAAATACTGTTGTAATTCGTTGGTATAAGTTAGTGAAAAATATGTTAGAACGATATTATCCTACCTACTTCAAAATTGAATTTCTAATTATTTTATATATCAGGGGCACATCATAAGCTCTCGTTAAGCATGTCAAATTAATTTTACCATATTTAAAAATGTGTAAATCATGTAAAACGCAGAGAATTCCAACGAACGGCCCGCAACCAGAGCTTAGGATAAACAACCATTCATGCAATGGATTATTGACTGTGTGTGTAATTTATATTAGCTAGTTTTAATATGATGCGAAAGCTTAAGACATTATATAAATACATTATAAAAATACAAAAATATAAAACTTATAACAATAACCACTAGATAACAATAAGGTCCTAAAACCGACACCTTTAATACACTCACAAAAATACAGATACAAAAATACAAAAAATACATATCACAACATTCGTACATTTAAATACCTGTTACAATGACGATGAAGATAATAATAGTGTTAGGTCACAAATATTGCCTAAATCCCGAATAGCTGACTAGAAACAACAAATAACTACATTTCAACAATTTGGCCTTCCTTACTCTCCTCTAAGACAGGGATTCCCAACCTTTCACCCAAGAAAGAAAGCTATTAAAATGTCGCTAACAGACGCACTACAAAATTCTAGCTATAACTGCTAAAACACCAAACTGCAACAGTTCAAAAATTTTTGAAAATAAAACCTTAAACAAATGGTCTCATTTTATTGGTCCTAATTTATATTTTTGAGACTTAGCGACCCATCGGTTGGGAAGTCCTGCTCTTACCACGACTACATCTGTACTGGCCCTAGCTTTAAACCATCCATGCGTTAGTCTAGCAACATTTTTTTTCTAGCAATATTATTTTACTCGTGTACCAAACCTTTATTTACTATGACATTTTGTGAGCTTACTGTAAAAATACTAGCTCTATTATTAAATTACATATTTCTAGCACCATTTTACTCCTGACCACGGCGGATCTAATGCTACCTATTACCGAATAATAAGAATTATTTTTAGTCTACAAAATACTTGTTTGATACAATTTTACCGTTTTACTAACCAAGAAACAAAGTTTTTAATCTAGCATGTTGATGGACATTTTAAATATAAATTATAAGATCTATTCTTGTAATCTAAGTTTAAATGAAGATGAAAAACTACACCGTAGTCAGGTAATCATACTTTTTAATTCGTAGCGTCTTCTATGACAAAATACAGTCTATACATGGCATCCCTATAGGTTCCACTATGGGTCCTCCTTTTGACCGTAAGGCCCGGTACACACTTACTGTGAGCGACGTGCTTACAACCCAAGTACGCTCGCCTTAGCGCTATTGTCACTTTGCCCTGAATCACAAATATGCCATGGTCAAATTGAAAATAAAAAAAAAAACAAATCGATATTCATTCGCGCCAAATTTTTTCAAAGTTCAATTCGAATTTTAAATTCAGATCATCATCAAAATTCTAAAATCTAATCTATAATTTGTATTATCCAAAACACACAGTTTCAAGCGAAATAACAATTATAAACAACTCATAAATACGCAAATGAAATATAACAAAACAAGCTCTTCAAAATACTTTTTAATTTTTATATCATTATAAAAATATGTCCGACTTTATTGGCAGTATAAACAATATTCATTTGCCTATTTCAAGGTTTCTAAAAAAAAGAAACCATGCCGAAATAGAAAGGTATCTCACCACGCTATATCCAGACTTGGCCTGCAATAATATTGACAGTTGAATACCTAGCCTAGTCCTAACCTACAGTAACGAAAACTCATGTTCTTAAACATATAAAACATAAAAATATATTAAACAAATTACATAAATATATCTTGATAATATCGATATATTATATTTGCAACCGCGATATAAAAATATATCTAAAGAGAAACTTAGCAAATGTTAAGAAGTTGCACTTAAAAGTTGACACTCCTTTGTAAAATACTGCATTCATAAAACCATAAATAATAATAAAATGTTGCAAATATAACAGAAATAAATGTAAATGTAGCGAATTATACCCAACATACATATAACATACAGTAACATATAAACGCCAAAGTAAACAAAATAGATCCATACACCAAAATACCAATACATATTACTTAGTGCTTTGTAGTGCTTTCACAATGACTTATTCTAGTTTAATATTTATTCCTAAAATATTCATATTTTCGTACCACATTATTTAACCTTATTTTGGAAAATAATAATTTAGCAGCATCTGTCTACTGAGTTAAAGTTGATTGTTATCTATTTTCTTCTAATTTAATGTGATCCCTGCATGATTTTGTGTCAAAAAGTTAAAAAAATATTTTTAAAATTTAAATATTTAAATGTCATTGCAAACTCTACATATAAGAACTATAGTTATATACAATGAGTCAGTGTGAAGCAGTGTGCTAATGGAAGGGGCCTTATTTCTCGGAAAGACAGTCACAGGGGCACATTTGGGCCACAATAACATGACAAGTGGTACAGAGGATTTTAAAAACATTGAGGTTTATTTTCCTTAAAATACCACAATAAAAATATATACAGTACAGTAATTTAGACGAGTATAAAGATTGTCTATTGTATATATTTAAATTGTGATAATTCTAACTGAAAGAGTACTCATATATTTTATGAGGTCGAAATCAACCCCAATAATTTTAATAGATGGATGATCCCAGTAAACATCTACTTCGAAATTCGCGATGAACAGAAACGGATAAACGGACAGAGCGACGCAGATGCAAACGACGCCATAATTTCATTTGACGTGTGTCAAAGATAAGAACTAACGCCGCCATCTAAATGACACCTGAGAGACACATAGACACCTTATGTGTGACACCACGAAGCACTACGCATGTGCGGCCGCAGCATGAGCGACATTGTAACATTTGCAGTAAGAAGTTCATTTATGTTAAGTTCCGCATAGATCTCGACACTGCTCACCGCGAAATTCGAAGCACCGACCTGACGGCACTCAAGGTAGATGATTACCTAACTTTAATCCTTCGATTGCGGATTCTTGGAAATGCTATTGTATTCTATTGATGTCGCGATACCCGGTACTCACATGGGGCTTGAAGGATTAATAAGGAACTTTGACAAAAAATGCATAGTTTAAGTTAGAATCTTCGTTAAGTCATAACAAAGATTATGAGTTATGCTTATGACAGACTAGGTACATACATTTCGATAGCGTCAAAATCTTCGTAAGTTATGAAGAAGATTATATTTAAAAAAAAACTTGATAGTTGTCAAGGGACACCCGGATGGACGAAGTTATAAAAAAAAATAAGAGTACCGCCACCCCACCCAGATAAAAATATTCAAATTCTCGCCATAGAGGAGTCGTGGAATTTTAAATGTCCCGCCAGTTGACGTCATCGCCACATCAACGCCCTCTTCTACTTCATAGGTACTAAAATATGTTTCGGTTAGGTGTCGTTACAACTTTTTTCCGTCTAGCCCCCTTTCGCAACGCGCAATAAGGAACTTCGTTCCAATTAAAGATTGAAAAAAGTTAGGTAATCACTAATCCCCGAGTGCGGCCGTTAAAGACAAAACCACATGGCCCCACTATAGTCGTGTGCGTACAAGACAAAAAACGAGGAATACGGCTTTTGCTGAACCAAAGATTTCCTTTGGTAGGATTGATCTTTATATCCCTAAGATGGGTTTACGATGTGGAGCCACCTGAATATTTCATGCAGGTGGGGGGGGGGGGGGAGGATTTAGATATATAGGCGAGTTTGGTATCATTTTCGATTGAATCGAATGTTTAAATGCCAGTTTTGGAATAATATTTAAATAAAAGATAGTAAAAATAAAATAAAATAAAAAAATTAGAATATATGATTTTCAACCAACGAAAACGCTGTTGACAGGGCTTAATTAATATAAGGAGGCTGATAGCCGCATTATTCTGCATGCCAAAGACATGGTGATGAATGGAGCAATAAACATATTAATATTACTAGACGTACCGCGCGGCTTCGTCCGCGTAAATCTGAAATTTCACGGAAACCGTATATTTTTCACAAATTAATAACCCATATCTCACGTAGTCTACTATATATTCGTGTCAAATAACATAAAAATTGCTCCAGTAGTCTGTGAGATATTAGCCCTTTCAAATAATTTTCCCCGTTTTTTTTACATTTTCCTCTGTATCTTTGCTCTTATTGGTCTTAGCGTGATAAAATATAGCTTATAGCCTTCCTCGATAAATAGGCTATCAAACACTGAAAGATTTTTTCAAATCGGACCAGTAGTTCTTGAGATTAGCGCGTTCAAACAAACAAACTAACAAACAAACTCTTCAGCTTTATTTTCACATATTCCTCTGTATCTTTGCTCCTATTGGTCTTAGCGTGATAAATATATAGGCTATAGCCTTCCTCGATAAATAGGCTATCAAACACTGAAAGATTCTTTTAAATCGGATGAGTAGCTCCTGAGATTAGCGCGTTCAGAAAAACAAACTTTTCAGCTTTATAATATTACTAGACGTTCCGTGCTGCTTCGCCCGCGTAAATTAGATATTTCACAGACAAATTAGTCCACAATAAATAGCCTATGATTCTTCACGTTCCTACTTTTTATCTGTGCCAAATAACAGAAAAATTGCTGAAAAATCGTAAGCCCTTTCAAATAATTTCCTCCGTTTTTTCACATTTTCCTCTATTTCTTCGCTTATATTAGTCTTAGCGTAATAAAATTTAGCCTATAGCCTTCCTCAATAAATGGGCTATCTAACACTGAAAGAATTTTTCAAATCGGACCAGTAATTACTGACTCATACTAAGATTAGCGCGTTTAAATAATGCTTCTTCTTCTTCTTCTTTTTACGTTGTTTAATATCTTTATCGTGCAAATACGAGTCCTAAAATGAATATAGCATTCTTAAGCCATCCGAATATGGTACCGAACTTGGAATAGTACCATAATTAATGCCTCTATACAGATTGAGACTCTATTTTCCTCCAGAGTAGAAGCTGCTAAAATTAAAAAAAACTAACATCAAAAATCGCGGTGGCTCCACATCTTAAATCCATCCTTGGACCATAAGGACCAATCCTACCAAAGGAAATCTTTGGTTCATTAATAGCCGTATAATTCACCGTACACACGCAACTACTACTGCCTAGTGTGAGTGCAGGAAGCGTAGTGTGAGGAACAAAGCGAGGATGCAGTGCAATATCCGCAGCAGGGTTACCTTGAGCGGCACGGGCGGAGCCTCCAGGTGGTAGCCAGTCGCGCACAGCCGCTGGAGTAGCGAGATGCCTGGAACATACACATTCACTTATAACCTCATTTTTGGAAGTCGGTTAATAAGATAGACGAGAAAATCTAAATATCGATATGTTCTACTTGAGGCTTGCTACCAGATCGGGAAATAACCCGGCGAGAAGCACAAGGTGTAAATCTACATTTTACGTCTGCACAGTGCTACAAGGATCTTCCTAGTATAAGGCTGCGTTTCCACTGAAGCGGAGCGTAGCGGAGCGGAGCTTAGCGGTGCCGAATTGACCAATCACCATGCTCGAAATCTTCGCTCCGCTTCGCTGTCATTCCGCTGGAATAGCACGATTGGTCAGTTCGGGCACCGCTAAGCTCCGCTCCGCTTCAGTGGAAACGCAGCCTTAGGATCCTTGCAGGGCTGTAACTGTACTACATTACTAACTGGCCTGTCTGTCACCGCTATATTTATGCCTGTTTTCACCAACCGCCTCCTAACGTTAAGGTATTCCCTGGCGGCCATTCAGGGGTGTGTCACCTATTAGGGCGTAAGAACTTTCGTGAACCATAAGTTCTTTTAAAAACGTGTTTGTTTTTATAGATACACGACCCTTAGAGACCGCTAGGGAACACTCAACGTTATTAGGAGAAGGTTAGTGAAAACAAAAGTCTCCCAGGTGTCGAACAGCATGTTGTATAATAGTAACCACAAGGATCCTTTTGGTGAGAATAGAATAAAGATCCTTGCAGGACTGTAACTGTATTAAATACTAACCGGCCTGTCTATCGCCGCTATATCTCGTCTCCCGGCGGCATACAGCCTGTTATAGTATCGGAGACCAGCGAGGTATGTCAGGTAGCGATGAGTATTCGCCGTAGGAAGTCTACGTCTTGCATACATATTTTAGCAGGACTGTAACTGTAATAATACTAACCAACCTGCCTGTCGCCGCTATATCTCGTCTCCCAGGCGTCGAACAGTCTATTATAGTGTCTGGGACCAGCGAGGTATGTCAGCTAGCGATACCTATTCGCCGTGGGAAGTCTACATTGTGCACACATATCCTAGCAGGACTGTAACTGTACTAAATACTAACCAGCCTGCCTATCGCCGCTATATCTCGTCTCCCAGGCGTCAAACAGCCGGTTATAGTATCTGGGACCAGCGAGGTATGTCAGGTAGCGTTGCGTATTCGCCATGGGAAGTCTACGTCTTGCATACATATCCTAGCAGGACTGTAACTGTACTAAATACTAACTAGCCTGCCTATCGCCGCTATATCTCGTCTCCCAGGAGTCAAACGGCCCGTTATATTATCGGGGGCCAGCGAGGTATGTCAGGTAGCGATGAGCGCGTGTTGTAGCTACATGGATCCTTTACACAGTATAGAAAGATACAGGACTGTTGTATACTCACCGGCTTGCCTATCACCGCTATATCTCGTTTCCCAGGCGTCAAATAGTCTATTATAGTATCTGGGGCCAGCGAGGTATGTCAGGTAGCGATGCGTATTCGCCGTGGGAAGTCTACGTCTCGCATAGCTATCCTTGCAGGACTGTTACTGTACTAAACGCTTACCGGCCTGCCTGTCGCCGGTATATCTCGTCTCCCAGGCGTCAAACAGCCTGTTATAGTATCGGGGGCCAGCGAGGTATGTCAGGTAGCGATGTGTGTTCGCCGTGGGGAATATCCGCTCCATGTCGCCGCACACGCGAAGCTCGTCCTCCGCACAAATGAGGGAACGCACGTCGTCCGATGTCAGAGTGTTGAGGATTTCACGGAGGTACTGAAAACAATATAAAAATTACTACTTAAAGCCCGCAATTACGTTGCGGCGATATTCGTTTATCAAGCGGAAACCGTACATTTTTTTTTCGCCAAGGAAAGAACCAAGATTTAAGCCACGAAGATATTACATAGTTAGTCCAATAATATATTTTAATCATAAATTTCTTAAAATTTGGTAATTATCAAGGCGAGCTAAGCGAGCCCTACCATGTATATCCCACAACCAGATCACTTCTGTGGTACACTTTACGGAAAAACTATCACGCCTATAGATTTGTGCTTTAAACCATCAACTCCCAAGCAGCACCCGGGTGCCGCATAACAATTGAATGTATGTAAATGTGTTATCATCAGTCAGTCAAGGTTTGGTTACTATTCAAATACAAAAAAAAAACTGCCTTAAGAATTATTACCACGCAGAAAAACGACGCGAGCCCTCACAAAGCTCGGCTTTTAGCTAATATAAAATACATACCGTCTGTCTGTCTTCCATATTGGTGTAAATTAAATGTTTATCCCTCTCTTCTTTTGACAGGTACACGGTGTATAATCTGCTATCGTACGGCAATCCATCCTGAAATTATATAGTTTATTACTTCAGCTTACAAATTATTTAAAAAACATCATATTCAAAAATGCTAATAGGATAGGCCATTTTTGAGTTAAATAATTATAAGAAGTGATTTTATTCCTCACTCTCATATCACGCGCTTTTCCGAGCGCGGCTATTGATTGTTAGCGTCATAGCCCACTCCATTCCAAAAGGTCGTATGCTAATAGTTTTGAATCTGATAATAGTAGTTATTATTAATAACATACCTCCAAAAGACGTCTACTACTCACACTACTCTAAACTTAGTAATTTTATCATCGCATCATATTCCAATCATTTTAAGCATCACGAGAATATCCCCCTATAAACCACTCACCAGTTTACAATTGTGTCCGGGCTGGAAAGAGTCCAAATTAGTCCGGGCAGGTACCATTGAGGAAATTGATTCCTAGGCAGTTGAAAGACCAACGTCATTTGGTCGGATCATGTCAAATGTCAATTCAATGTTAATTGTGATCTGTCGGCTGGTTTTGACGTAACGCGACCAAACTACGTAGGTCTCCATTCTGCCTAGGAATCAACTTGATTATTCCTAGTTTATGGTCTACCCTACCCAGGTCTACCTTACCGCTTTCGTCATTTTAACATTACAAGAATATCCCCTTATAAACCACTCACCAGTTTACAATCGTGTCCGGGCTGCAAAGCGTCCAAGTTAGTCCGCGCCGGTACGTGAAACTGCGCCAGGTTGAGGACGGTCGACACTAGAGGTCCCTTCACGTGGATGTCGAGGGGCGAAGCGCTGTGCAGACTGGGGGAGATGTTCACCTGAAATGAGTCAATAAATCGTATAATTTAAAAAACCAAACTTTCGTATTTGAATATCTACGAATAATAAAAACTAAGGAAGAGTAACTGAGTCAAAAAAGTCCACGAGACCACAAAATGTGACCCGAATACATGCATACTTTATGCATGTATTCAGTATTCGGTACACAATTTTGTGTAAATATAGAAGTGTCAACGGCTTTATTTCGTAAATTTGAGTGGAGTGTTTTTAGTGTGCGAAAAGGAACCGAATTCAAAACGGTTGAAGTATGGGAGTTACGTTTCTTTAGTTTTCATTATTCGTAGTTGAATATACGTAAGTGACAGTACTTAAAGTGCCGTTTACATTCACCCCTGTTGGGAAGGAAAGTGGGCAGGGAAGCGATCAGGAAAGTGGGCAGCGCGAGAATGTAAATAGTCACCAGCGCTACTCGTCATGCCGCTGCCGCTGACTGACGCGGCAGGTATGTAGAGGGCTGAGTGTAAACGCTCACTCGCGTCGTTAGCGTTACTGCCGCAGAAGTATTCAGGGCAATATTGCCGGCAGCGCGAGGAGCAGCGGCAGTGGCCGAATATAAACGCCCCGGCCCCCATATCACGTATCTTGCGAGAGCAATGCGATAGCAATTATTGCGCGATAATTGCTCAAAAATCGCAATTTCGTATCACGTATCAGCCAAAACAATACGATTGCAATCAATCACTATACATGACACCATTGTTTGTGACATTCATGACACCCAGCAATCGCTCGCGCGATTATTGCTAGTGTATTGTTGATCGCTATTTTTACGTGATACCCCAGCGGGTGTGTATGTGTTGTGTCTCTTGTATAGAGTTCATTGTGAAGGTAGCAGCGCTGTAAGAGTTACTTTGGACATCTATGTTTATATGAGAAATGCCCAACGTCATGAATTTTCCCATTCAATCATAAGAAAAAGTATTTTTTTAGCGCCGCTACTTTCACAGTACACTCGATATAAAAGCACACGCGGTGTGCACGTGCCAAAGTATTGTAATAATAAAACTGAGGACTTTGCATAAAATTGACATTGCTAACAACACAAGTGGTTTTTCGTAGAAGGCCGGCAACGCACCTGCTTTTCTGTAGCGAGTGTCCATGGGTGGCGGTAGTTGTTTTCCATCAGGTGACGAACGGGTCACACTCGTTTGTACGCTTATTTTATATTAAAAAAAAAAGATCATAAAGCACAAACCTCCAATAACCACGGCTTCAAATCCTCATCCAACAGCACATCTATACCGAACAACTCATAGCAGTTATATCGCGAGCCCACGTTCGCTTTCGTTAACGCCGATATGCTCGCTTCGCCAGATATTATTGTTTTGATAACCAGGTCCTTGATGGACTCCCATAGCGCCTCTGTGTCTACTGCCTTTTCAGTTTTCAGGTATTGGAATAGGGTGTCTAATGTCCTGAAATTAGTATAGAATCTATGATATTCTATTATAAAAAAAAAGGTAGATATCGCACTAGCGCGTACAGTCTGACACGGCCAAATGAAGGTAATTGCCTTCTTTTGAATTAGTTGCGTGTTGGCAGCGAGTGAGCGACGACGTGTCACGTTAGAATATCATTGTGTCACGTTTTTGACTTAAAATGCCAAGCTGCGTTTTTAGGAAATGCAAAAATTATAGTTATAAGGTAAAAAAGGATGAAAAAGTTACGTACCACAAGGAAGTACATGAAAACATCTAGTAATTAATTTTTATTTGGATATTTTCCAAAATTATCGACAAATTATTTAATGCAAAAAATTAAACTAAATAAGGATAGAAAATACGGACGACAGCTGCAGCGTGATAAGGACAGATAATCGTGACATATATTAATCGCGCATGCGTGCCGATGCGCCTGTCAAGTGCAAAGCAATCCTATTCTATACCATTCGTTACGTATTATCTGTCGCATTCATTGTTGTAATTTATAGATATACCAGAGGTAGGTATTTATATGTCGCATAGGAACAAGTTCTGAGGACCGCTTTGTATGAGCGTACGCCATCTTTAATATAACATCATTGTATAGAATGGTAAAATTAGTCACATAATGGTAAAATTTGTCACATAAGTCATAACCATACACATATAGAAGCAGCAAAGCTATGAGGTAGCCGCTTAGTAAATAGGTATTTATAATTAACTAGATGACGCCCGCAACTCCGTTGCGCCAAAATTCCTTTATCGCGTGGGAACCGTACATTTTTTCCCAAGATAAAAAGTATCCTATGTTCTTTCCCGGGACTCAAGGTATCTCCATACCAGATTTCAGCAATAATCGGTTCAGCAGTTTGGGACAGACGGACAGACAGACAGAGACACTTTCGCATTTATAAAATTAGAATAAGTATGGATAGTTTTTGTTGAAACCTATGAGTCTTAGACCCCCCGCGCATTAGGCGGCCAGGTCGCGCGGCCAGGTCGCTGCGGCCAACTAATTCTTCTACGATATATGTAGGTGCGCGCATTACGCGACCAGCGGCCAGCTGTCACGCTCTGGTCGCGCGGCCAACGAAAAACATCGCGACACACACGCGGCCACTTGGCCGTCGCGGCCAACGAGATACGGGAATTTGTATGAAATTACTCAGTGTGCGCGCACTGGTCGCCGCGGCCACACGTTTTTTGTATACAGAAAACAAAATAATTGTCAAAGTTTACTCATCAAATCACTTGTCATACTGCCCTAAAGGGCCCTAAAGGCCCCCGCGCATTAGGCGACCAGGTCGTGCGGCCAGGTCGCTGCGACCACACCGCGCACTTTGCGGCCACGTCTGCGACCACACTCGTATGAGTAGTGATTTTGATGAGTTTGAGAGAGTTCAAATTCCCGTATCTCGTTGGCCGCGGCGGCCAAGTGGCCGCGTGTGTGTCGCGATGTTTTTCGTTGGCCGCGCGACCAGAGCGTGGCTGCTGGCCGCTGGTGGCGTAATGCGCGCACCTACATATATCATAGATAAGTTGGCCGCAGCGACCTGGCCGCGCGACCGGCCGGGTCGCGCGGCTTCGGCTTCGGCTTCGGCATCTTGAAAGTAGATTTGTTATTAAAAATTGGTATTTTATACTCTTACCATTTATGCCCCTCGCATGCGGCGAAGTCCTCATTTGGCGTGTAGTTTTTGGACAGTCTATTGATAGAGTAGTTCGTTAAATGCATGTACCGGTCGTTCAGAGATGACAATTCGTCGTTGTATTTCACTGAAAATTAGATAAAGACAGTTTAATATATTTGCAGCAGAGACCAGCCATCTATGATTTGCAGTATTATTACAAAATTGCAACTTACATAATTATTTTAACTTTGAGTTTAATATAACATTAACTACCTTCGGTCTTCTTGCGTGCAAGTATGCGTATGCGTACGCAGGAGTGCGTGGGCATAATTTTAATATTATGGATCAATAAAAATAACAACTGATATGTGTAAGTATCTTTTACTGATGGAGGTTTCCATGTTTGGAGGAAAAGCCCTGTTGTTGCGGTGGGTAGTTCCTCGGAGAGTCCCACATACCCCGGCCGATATCCTCAACCTGCCGGGGATGTGATGTGTGGGGAACGTTTCCTCATATTAAAATAAAAAAGCAAAACCCTATTTAAAAAGTAAAAACTTCTAAACTCTAAACTTACCCGACGCAAACCTCGCCAAGCCATCGTGATACAGGTATATCCGGAGCGGATGGACTGATGTGACCAGCACGTATAACCGGAGGTCGAACTTGCTACCATTTATGAGGTAGGGGCGGCTGACGTATCGCTGGACTACCACGGGCCGTTTCTTGGGTATCTGGGCCCAACGGGACACCACTTTGATGCCGGTGCCTCGGGCTGACGCGGGCTGGAATAGTAGAGAAAGATGGTTAGAAAATATTATAGTTTAGAAGTTTTTAAAAACTGCTACAAATGTATAAAGCTGAGGCTTAACCTACGCGACCAAAGCGACTGCGAAGCGGTAGCGTCTACCGCGCGGCGGACGCTGCCCATGTAATCTTATGGCGCTGTGCACACCTGCACGACCGCGACGCGGGATGTTCGCGTCGGCAAGCGGAACGTGCGCGTCAAGTTGTCAGACGCGTGTTTTGAAGTGTACATAACTAGACTTCTTTTTTAAAACCTTTTTTATATTATTTTGTGCTACTCTTTAGTTTATGATTTTTTGATTTGTTTACGTTTTGATAGATTGTGTCATGAATCATGATTGCCCGGTGTATTATTTTTCTCTATGATCATGATATTAGTAGTCGCGCAGGTGTGCACGCCCAGTTTCGCGTTGCAGACGCTCTCGTACCGCGTACCGCGTCCCGCGTCACTGACGCGTAGGTTTGTTCTAAGCTTAATGGTTAGACATTACTTGTAGAAACAAAAAATTGTGATAATCCTTACTAATATTATAAAATATACGAAAGTATGACTGTCTGTTATTACCTCTTCAGTCTTCACGCTTACACCGCTAAACCGATTTTGATGGTATTTGGTTTGCAGATACTTTTGAGTCCTGAGAAAGGTCATGAAATAGTTTTTGTTGCCGAAAAATGTACGATCTCCGTGCGATAATGAAATTACGGCGCAACGGAGTTGCGGGCATCATCTAGTGTGTAAAAAAAATTAGTTGTCTGTAAAGTCGGTTTACGTGAACTACGAACTGAGCCGATCGCTCGAGCCGATCATGCCTCTCTCTCGTTCGTACCGCGCTCTCGCTTGCGGAACGGGACTATGATGCCAACTTTTTCGTGCATGCAACCCGTAGTAATGAGTTATTAGACGTTGCCACGTCAAAAATAAGATAATATTCACTCACCGGTTTTATAATCCACCTCTCATCATTGGCCACGTGTTTCTCCCACTCATGCTTCAGTATTTTCAGATCATGGGGCAGGACGTATGTTTTGGGCATAATCCCAAACTCGCTAATACCATATTTAGCTGATAGCTTTTGAAGGTTCCTCCATAGCCTGTCCTTTCTGCCAATTTGGAAGGTGCCAGGAAAATGGTTCATTTTCTGCCCCTCTTTGATTGCTCTGAACATAAGGGATTTCATGTGCTTCCCCCATATGCCGATCCAGTCTAACGTTTCTGAAAATATATTAAGTTTATCAAAATAAATAGATGTTTGAGGACATGACTTACTACTTGTGTTGTTAAGGCAGAAAGAAAATGAAATTAAAATATCTACACTTTTAAAAATATCAACAGGGGGTATACAGACATTATAGTAATACAACTTTTTGTCCTTTTCTGTCAAGCGACGTTTATAACGAATCAGAAAAGGACAAATTGTATGGCAATAACAGTCTTTAACAGTCTGTATACAGTATAGATCTTTTAATTAGTAAGGAGTCTATTAAAAACCGATAAATAATCGGTTTTTAATAGACTCCAACAAGGCCACTGACCTCAGTAATATATCTGATATCAAAACATCACTTAAAATCAGATCAATATAATTGGTCGCTGTCAAGCATTTGTGTATTAAACCCACAGCAAAAAATGTTGAGTTATGAATGTAGTCTTTTTCTTAATATGTAATCTAAAGAACATGTAAGCATTCATAACTTCATACGTATTTTTTTCTGTGGGATATTACACGAATTTTTAACAGCGTGCAATATTATCTTTCATAAACAATAAACTCAATTACCTTCTTGTGGACATTCTGCCGTATCACATTCACTCTTGATTAATCTAAAGCCTGAATTAGTTAGCGTTTTCTTCACAACTATCGGCGTTATGGTGGTGAGTTTCCACTTGAGGTGTTTTTGTATGGCGGGGGGGATTTTGAGGGGGGATGCCTCGTCGTGTCGGACGAATTTCAAATATGGCGGCACCCGCGGGAACAATGACGGCCGTATACAGCTAGCTATCGAGTTGGGCAGGGTGTCTGTAAAAATTAAATTAAGTATGTTAAGTTAATTCACAGATAATTAAGTGCAGATTCATTTTGATCTCAATGTTAACAATAAAGTGACTATAATGGCACCAATTAATTCATGAAACCCCAAGCGGCCACATCCGGCCGCGATAACAATGAAAAAGCTATTGTGTCTCGTTTTGCCACGACTGATGGGTTAAGATGTCACTTGGTCAATTAAATGTTGACAACGCAAACAAAGAATGGTTGGCATTTTTTTTTTTGTTTCTTGTTACTATTCAGATCAAAATGAAGATATTTATGTATGTTCAATAACATAAACGTCAATGTTCTAATATTATAATACCTTATTTTAATAATTAACACAAGCCCAAAAAAGAGTTTTTAATTTAAAAAAAACACTCGTCTAGCTTTGAGGTTCTCTAGCGTTACAACATTGATACCTAGAAAAACTTTCTTACCTAACTATCTTTAAATTACAATTTCATATAGACTCATAAGTAACATATTTTATTTATATATAGTTTTTGACATTTTAATCCAACATGTTTGAATCAGTTCAGTTCTCAGTGATCAGTTGATCACACAGGCAGTGGCGTGACAATATACATATATAGTGACAAGGCAAAATATCATGGGCTGCGACACAAGAGGGCCCCAGCTCAAGAGGCCTGAGGCTCAGAAATATTTTTATACATTGATTTTAACTGTTTTATTAACGTGCCAATTTTTACTAATGTGACCACTGACCTCTATTATACAAGTACGCTGGACTTATGATACCCAACTTTTTTGTGCCTATTAGAAGCGGAATCAGCGCCTTCAATGCGGGGGAAGAGAACTAAATCTGACGTAACTTGCAAATGGCCGTTTAATCGCTATTGGTTGTAGAAACTAGTTTTAGTTTCAAGTACTCCCACAACGACTTTCAAACGCCATTTTTAGGGTTCCGTACCCAAAGGGTAAAAACGGGACCCTATTACTGAGACTTCGATGTCTGTCCGTCCGTCCGTCCGTCTGTCTGTCTCCAGGCTGTAACTCAAGAACCGCTATAGCTAGACTTCTGAAATTTTCACAGATTATGTATTTCAGTTGCCGCTAAAACAACAAATACTAAAAATAAAATAAAATTAATATTTAAGGGTGGCTCCCATACAACAAACGTGATTTTTTCGGCCTTTTTTGCTCTATCTCAGTAATGGCAACAGGTAGGCACATGATATTTTCACGAAGGCCCTTATTGTATGTCTACGTCAATAATTAATAATAATAAAATAAAATAAAAATTTAAGGGGGGCTCCCGTACAAAAAACACAATTTTGGCCTATTTTTGCTCTCTAACGGTACGGAACCCTTCGTGCGCGAGTCCAACTCGCACTTGGCCGATTTTTATTACTTCAGATTTAGTTCTCTTCCCCGCATTGGGGGCGCTGATTCCGCTTCAAATAGGCACAAAAAGTAGCTGTCATTTCAAAGGGTATCATTTATGTCCAGTGTACTTGTGTAATGGAGGTCAGTGAATGTGACCCATTGATTTGCCACGGACCACAGATGCTAGAGCTACGTGACTGCACACAGGACTGTATTAGGCTGCGTTTCCGCCAGAGATGTGTTGCGAGGAATGTGTTTTTGAGAACCAATAGAATCGCTTCATTGACGTGACCACGCTCAGCGCAGCGATGCCGTTGGATCTGAAAAACACATTCCTCGCAACACATCTCTGGTGGAAACGCAGCCTTAATGTTGGATTAAAATAGCAAAATTGAGGTACAGAGCCAAATATTTGACTACAATAATGACATAATCCTCCAGCAATGCAGGAAATAATAATTACTTGTCATATTATCTCAAATTTATTAAACAAACACCAACGCTCGGCCATTATCGCCCTAACTAAATAAGCTACAAAATAATACTGGAATAATTTCAAACTAAAACGCAATAATTGCAAACGAAAATGACATTTAAAATGATTTATTAACCTTTGGTGGTTGGTCCGGATTTGTGTAAGCTTATATAATGCATCGCTTCTATAAGATCTTTATCGCTATTTATTTTACCTGTAAATTAGTTTTGAGCTTTAGAATTTGTATAATGTAAGTTTAGTTGCCATATGGAAAGATTTAAAAAATCTTAATGTATGTACCAAGTCTGTTTCGCGCAGAATATATCAATATATTATATCAGCGGTCGGCAACCTTTTGACAGGCAAGGGCCACAAGGTGGCAAAACAAACTAGAGGCGGGCCGCAGGCATAGTATTTTAACCCTAGAAGCCCAATACCTACGCATAATGAGGGCTTTTCTAAACCACAATTTAAAAAAAAAGCTCAAGCTCTCTGATGTATGGCACAAGTAAAAAGTGAGCTGTCAAAATTTGTAAGAGAGAGTATTAGAACGGGATTCAGACAATAAGGGTGAAGCCAAACGTGCGTAATTTGTGAGTCGTGAGCCGCAGAATTTCTTCCGGGCATAATTTCTTTTCATACAAATCACGACTCACAAAATTACGCTCGTGTGAATCAAACAGGACTTCTGTATGCAGCAGAATTCTGACCGGTAGAAATTCTGCGGCTCACGACTCAGAAATTACGCTCGTTTGGCTTCACCCTAAACAAAGTTTTTATTACAAAATGACACAAACAGCTACGTTTTTAAGTTGCGATAACGATGGCAATATTAGTAAACATTGTTTTTACTTTTTGTAATTTATAACTTATTCTCAAAACATTCACGGGCCGCAAGTAAAACCTTCGCGGGCCGCGCGTTGCCGACCGTTGTATTATATCAATATATTCGTGAGCGAAAGAGACAAGCAGCGTTATACGCTTCGCTCAAAATTTCACTCAATCTAGGGACCAGACTTTAGAAATGAATACTTAAAGTGAAATGTAATATAAAATATTTTTCTTTTGTCAATAGTTAAATGAAGGGAAAGTTTTACTATGAATATTTATGTATTAAACCATTTTTGCATTAAGTAATAACCTTAGTATGATTATTATCTTCAATTATTATTATTGATATTATGATATCTTCATTACTTACTTGAGTAAATATTCAAATCAAGAAGTTTGAAAATAGAGTTACACACAAGTCTCGAAATTCTAAATTCAAAAATTTTAAATATACTGGCCGAGGGCCCATTCACGGCGGACTGCCATGCAGGATAGTGAATGGGCCTTTTTAAAAATAAAAACTAACGGGCATTCGAAATTCAAAAACACAAATTACCTTTTTGAACATTCTTCTTGGGCGACACTATGGTTCCGTTGAGTTTAGTAGTGATTTTGTTGACGCAGTCCGTCCGGGGTTTGTCCGGTGTGTCTATGTGTATGTCTGTCTCTGTGTCCATCTGCCAACTGTCCACGTCCGGCGACGGAGAGCGGCTGTTGTAACTGAAAATGCATAATAAAAATTATTTGAAAGCCAGGGGTTCTCAAAGTGGGTTCTTGAAACCTAGGGAGTCACGAAATACAATACACATTATCAAGTGGTTAGAAATACACAATGAGTAATATTATTCCTTTGATCGCGGATTCTTGGAAATCTATTGTTCTCGCGGCCACATGTGGCCGCTTGGGAGCTGAAGCGTTATTCAGAAGTTGTACTAAATAATAAGCAATGATATGCAATGCAATTAATTGACGACATCTGTGGCTCAGTGGTTAAGAGTGTGTGGCAGCTCAAGCCGGGGGTCGCGGGTTCGAATCCCGCCGACGGAACAAAAAGTTTTTCAATGTTCCTGGGTCATGGATGTATATTAAATATGTGTATGATATAATAAAAATCTTAAATATATGTATAGTGTAAAAGTATTAAATACATTTCCGTTGTCTGGTACCTGTAACACAAGTCCTTCAGGTACTTAGCATGGGGCCAGACTGACGTGGTGTGAAGCGTCCATAGATATTATTATTATTATTATTATTATTATTATTATAGAAGAGTAGTCTCGGCTGTTTGCCGGAGAAGATGACTCAGGTACGGGCAGGAGCCAAGTATCCTGGTTCATATTAAAGATGTGTTATGATTGGGGTGTAGAGAAAGATGAGGTTGGGTTTAGAAAACGGCGAACTAATGAGCATTATTATTATTATTATTATATTTATTTTAAGTTTTGTCTCGGCTTTCACCGGCAGAATGAAGCAGGTACGAGCATTTGCCAAGTACACTGTTCATGAAGTGTGAAGTTTAGTTGCTATAAGATGTTGGAAAGGATGAAGATGAATTGAAGAAGCGGCGAACTATAGAGCAGGTATCTATAACAATTGATTTTTGTAGCTGTATATATGTGTTTTTGTGAAGGTCAAGAGATTTAAGTGCAACGGCGAGTGTTTTTGGAATAACTCCGGTGGAGGAGATGACTATAGGGACTATTTTTACAGTGTTTTGATGCCACATTTGTTTGATTTCATCGGCAAGCGGTATGTATTTTTGGATTTTCTCATTATGTTTCTGTTGCAGGTTGTTGGTGTTCGGAACGGCGACGTCTACAAGATAAGTGGTTTTTTCAGATTTTATTGTGAGGGTTATGTCTGGTCTATTGCTGAGTATGGTTCTGTCTGTGATGATATCGCGATCCCAGTAGAGTTTTACTGAGTCGTTTTCTAGAACATTACATGGTTTGTATTTGTAGTACGGTGTATGTGTGTCTATAAGGTTAAACTTAATTGCTATTAATTGATGTATGTGCTTAGCTACATTGTCGTGGCGGTGAGTATATTCTTTATTTGCTAATGCACTGCATCCTCCGGTAATATGGTCTATTGTTTCAGTGATTTGGTGGCATAGTCTACATTTGTCGGTTTCTATGGGTTCTTTGAGAATAAATTTTGAGTAGTTACGAGTTTTGATAATTTGATCCTGTATTGCTACGAGGAATCCTTCTGTTTCGCTATAAATGTTACCTTTAGTTAACCAAGTAAAAGATGCAGCTTGATCTATATGGTCCTGATTAAGTTGGTAGGGAAATTTGCCGTGAAGAGCTTTGCTCTTCCATTTTTCTATTTTTTGTATATCTTTAGTTATTTTATTTATCGGGTCGAATTGGTCATTATTTAGCTGTAGTGGTGTTCTAGAATAGGGTAGGCTTACGATGGCTTTATGAAGTGTGCTTGTGGTAGCTTTTGTCTTAAAATATTTCCGAAGGTTATCTATTTGGCTGTAATGCAGATTTTTTATATCTATTACACCACGTCCACCTTGGGCCCTCTTTATTGTAAATATTTCTACTGCTGAGTGGATGTGATGAATATTATTTTTGTAGCTAGCGGTTCGGGTTGCGGTGTTGAGGGCTTCTAATTCGGTGTCGGACCACCTGATAATTCCAAATGAATACGTCAGTATAGCAATGGCATAGGTGTTTATAGCTTTAATTTTGTTACGGCCTGACAACTGTGTCTTTAAAATTTTATTTAGCCTATGTTTGTATTTATTTTTTAATGTATTTTTAATTTTTTTATGATCTAATGCTGTATTTTGTATATATCCTAGGTACTTATATGTGTCTTTTGCTTGCATACTGTCTATTTTTCCTATTTGTAGTTCTAAATCAAGTGGTTCTGTATGTATGTGTTTGCCCTTGAGAATGCTGTTAATTTTACATTTGTCAGTTCCGAATGTCATGTGAATATCAGTGCTAAATATTTCAGTTAATTTTAATAGGTGTTCTAACTGTTGCCTGTCAATTGCGTATATTTTAATGTCATCCATATAAAGCAGATGAGTGATTTTAATTTGATTTACTTTGTCTATTGTATATCCATAATTTGATCTATTGAGTATTTTAGATAATGGATTTAATGCTAAACAAAACCATAAGGGACTAAGTGAGTCACCTTGGAAGATGCCGCGTTTTATTTTAATTGGCGATGTACTGAGAGTGGTCTCTGTTGTTTTTAGATTGAGTTTGGTGGACCAAGTGAGCATTAGGTGCTTCAGAAACTGTATTAAATTGTTATTATTATTATTATTATATAAATAGAAGGTAGCTAGCAAGAATTCAGTCAGGATAAGGGTTACAAAATCCTCCCTGATGCAGTTCCGTTATAAAAATGGTCGGTGTTATCTAAAAAGTTTAAGAACATCTGATAAACAATAATACTGCCCTTGTAAATATGAGGAACCCGATGATAGAACAAACGTACACATTTGTATATTACTGGAATTGAAAAGCTTGACACCCACACGGCGTTATTTCGGCGTTTTTATGGCTTTCCCAATATTGCGCATAGTGCAACAACTTAATAAGTTTAATAAAAGAATTTGAAAAAAGCCTAGGTTAGGTACGTCACACTCGGTATCATTACTATATTGCAGAGGCTGAACGAAGCAGTTTAAATATTTTATGTATTGAATATTAATAAAAGTTAAATTTAGATTGATTTATACATAAAAGAGTATGGGAATGTCTGAGCGTTTATCTCGAGTGGCCACTTTCGTCGAACAGAAATAGCGTAAGCAGTTGCTTTGTATCGATGATTATTTCCAAGCGTCTAGCGAAGAGATTAATGGAACGAAATTATTATTTTGTGGCATTTACTTTACTAAATATCCCAAGAAGAAAACACGGACAAAAATAAGCGAAAATATAAATATTATGTAAAGAGGAGCATATCTTATACTTTACTAGCTGTGCCCCGCGGTGTTACCCGCGATTTATTAGGTGTAATTAGATAAACTAAATTGTGTTGTAATAGGTAAATAGTATTAGAGACAAAATAAATTCAGTTTGATCATCGGAAACTTCAATTTTGATGACTGAGAGATGGAAGTTTGATGGAAGACACTGTTTTGTGATAAGCAGCACTCCTAGGGTTTGGTAGAAGATGGGACGAAAATTAATCAATTGACACTCGAAATCGATATGTTAATCTATACTTATAAAATTACATGTCCTGACTGACTGATTGACTGACTGACTGACTGACTGATTCATCATCGCTGAGCAAAAACTGTTAAAGTTACAGCCACGAAATTTGGTGAGTAGGGTTGTTTTATTAAGTAGACACCCACTAAGGAAGGAATTTTGAAAATTTTACCCCGAAGGGGGTGAAATAGGGGTTGAAAGTTTGAATGAAAGTCCGTCATTTCTTGAGTTAGAAACATGAAACTTTATTTTTGGGTTATTGATTAAAAATGAATGGATACGTATTTAAGCGTTTTTGGAAATTCTACCCCCAAGGGGGTGAAATTGGGGTTGAAAGTTTGAATGAAAGTCCGTTATTTCTTGAGTTAGAAACATGAAATTTTATGTTTTGGCTACTGATTAAAAATAATTGGATACGTGTTTAAGCGTTTTTGGGAAATCTACCCCCAAGGGGGTGAAATAGGGGTTGAAGGTTTAAATGAAAGTCCGTCATTTCTTAAGTTATAAACATGAAAGTTTATTTTTGGACTGCTGATTAAATATGAATGGATAGGTATTTAAGCGTTTTTGGAAATTCTACCCCCAAGGGGGTGAAATTGGGGTTGAAAGTTTGAATGAAAGTCCGTCATTTCTTGAGTTAGAAACATGAAACTTTATTTTTGTGCTACTCGTTAAAAATGAATGGATACGTATTTAAGGGTTTTTGGTAATTCTACCCCCAATGGGGTGAAATTGGGGTAGAAAGTTTCAATGAAAGTCCGTCATTTTTTGAGTTAGAAACATGAAAGTTTATTGACGTTTGCGTTTGACGTTTGCTTAAATAGAGTCCCGTTTTTACCCTTTTTATAAGGAACCACAAAGATGGGAAAAAAGTTGAAGACGGCAAAATTTTGAAAATCGGTTCACAAACGGCGGAGTCATCGTTGAACATAAGTAATTTAAAAAAAAAGAACATAACACCTCCTCCATTTTGAAAGTTGGTTAAAAATGTAGCCTATGTGTTAATCCAGGATGTCAGCTACCTCCTTGTAAAATTTTGTCGAAATCGCTCCAGCCGTTTAAGCGTGAAGAAGTAACAAACATACAAACATACAAACTCACATACTTTCGCCTTTCATGGGCGTGCGTACCATGAAGGCATAAAAGCACTGTTACCTAATGATAAATACTTGCTATACACATATTTTAATTTAACTTTCGCACGTTTTAGATGACGTTAGTTATTATATAAAGTAAAAAATGAATACACTTAAAACGCCTAAATTTATAAAATAGCAAAAACTAATTTGCAAAACTTCATAAAAACATTATTATTTAATCGCAACGGCCCGCCGAGCGGAGATATATGCATTTGAGGCCTCGCAGACCTCGGGCATATGTGTGCGATGAGATTTTTGTATCGGTGCACAGATTGCAAACGCACACAGACATGAATATCTCATTTGCCTAGTACGGGCAAGTAGCTTCAAGGACTGCGGCAGCCGGCAGGTCTTCCGATTTCCGAACTTATCCGAGCGCCTCCGACGCGGCGTTCGGTTCGGGTTCGTTGCACTTCACACTTCGTTGCCTATTATAATCCGAGTAAAAATAATGGACGGAAATCTAATTACGCGTATGCATGTATAATGCATTTTTGTTTAGTAAGGGTTATATTTGTTTACATTACATTAATGTTTTGTATTTTTGGAACGCCATTTTCTTTTTTCATGTGATGAGCACTGTTACGATAATTTTTGTTTGCGCAAGTTTATAGTTTTCTAAAACGGCTTTTTTGTTTTAACATTTAAAAGTTTGCACATTTTAACAGTTTAATAGTTATTACTGAGTTTCTATATTAAGTGCGTTTTTGATTTCTTAAAAATGTTATTTGACTGTGAGGTCTGTGTTGAGAATGTGTGTTTATTAAAAATTAAAAATAACAAGTTTTCACAATTGTCATTCAGTGAAAAGATTCAAATTGTGTCGAAAGGTAGGTGTGTACCCGAGTTACAATTAAACCAGCAAAAAGGCAATGTAACTCGGAAGTTTCATGTTAAAAGTTATGAATCATATAACTGGCTGTGTGGTTGTGTGCACACGATTAAATTATATTGTTTTCCTTGCATATTGTTTAATAATTGTAGTTCAGTGTGGACTGATTCAGGATATTCAGATTTAAATAATTTCTATAACGCGGCAAAGAAGCATGACCATACAGAAAAACATCTGGAGGCCTGCTTAAAATAAAATACTTTTGGTAAATCTCGTATTGAAATGAGTATCAACAGTCAGTTACGATTAGATATTGAGAGGCATAATGCTAAAGTCGATCGCAATAGAAACATTTTTCATAGGCTGATCGATGTTGTTTGCTTTCTGGGAAAACAAGAATTAGCTTTTCGCGGTCACGATGAGTCAGTATCGTCGTTAAATAGGGGTAATTATTTAGAAATAGTAAATTTATTAGCCAAGTATGATGGAGTTTTAGAAACCCATTTACAGAATGCGAGTACCTCATTCACGGGCATGTCGAACCGTACGCAGAATGATTTGATCTCGAGCCTTGCATCTGTGATGATCGATCGCGTTAAAGCCGAAATTAAACAGTCCGATTTTGTCGCCGTCATGGTAGATGAGACTCCTGATGTTAGCGGCCGTGAACAATTAGTATTAATTTTGAGATATTTTCGTGATTCAGAAGTAGTTGATCGATTTATCGAATATGTTGATGTCAGCGCGGATCGGACCGCTGTAGCCTTGAGTTCTATAATTTTGGAAGTTTTAGAAGAGTTCGATTGTGTATCCAAATTAGTTGCACAAACTTACGACGGGGCAGCAGTTTTATCCTCACAAATTAATGGCGTGCAGGCTTTGGTGAGGCAAAAATGTCCACAAGCTATTTAATATATAAGTTCAGCACATGTATTAAATTTAGTTTTATCGAAATCTTTCGAACGAGTTGCTGAAACAAAACGCTTTTTTAGTATTATAAAATCAATCGCGGCTTTTTTTCACACTAGTACAAAGCGAATGGCCCATTACAACAATTTTGCCGATATGAAAAAAGCTGCCTCGTGTCGCGGAAACAAGGTGGACGTATCACTCGCGCACGGTTAATGTAATTAATAATGAGTCCACCCACCCCCTAGAATTGTTTGAAAATATGAACGAAAATACACAAGACTGGGATGGTGAAACACTGACACAAGTCAGTTCATTTTTATTTAATATGAAAGAATTTGAATTTAATTTTCTATTAAAATCTTTCGCAGATATTTTTGCAGAAACGGATATTCTGTACGATATTTTGCAAAAAAAAAACTAGTGACATCGCGTATTGTGTAAGAAAGATAAAAGAGTTAGAGTCAATTTTAGAACGTTTCAGAGAGAAGTTCGAGATCTATTATGATGCCGCCGTTCACATAACCGGACCACCTAAAAGAAAGCGCAATGTCGATGATGTAAAAATACATTATCGGCGAATTTTTGTTGAAATAATTGATAATGTAGTGAGTGAATTAAGAAATCGTTATAAAAACATTAAAGATTTAAAGTTTGTTGAGCTACTTTCTTGTGAGAATTTTAGAAAATATAGTGAATGTTTCCCTGAAAATGAAATCAGAGAATTTACTAGTAAATATCAGGCAAATTTTAATTTTGATAAATTGAAAAATGAATTGCGCTGTATTTATAGATCACCTCAATTTGCAAATAGTTGTGTATTTAGTATTATTCAAAATTTGCATAATGACAATTTGAATAAAGTTTTTTCTGAAGTGTTACGATTAGCGAAATTCATTGTGACTATCCCAGCAAGCAGCGCATCGGCAGAGCGTTCATTTTCGAGTTTAAAACGTATCCACACATATTTGAGAAACACACAAAATCAACAACGACTCACAGATCTTTCCATGATTTCTATAGAGAAGGCATTAATTATAGAATTAAAACGCAATCCAACTTTCTATGACGATATCCTAAAATTATATTTAAAAAAGGATAGGCGCATAGATTTAATCTATAAATAAATGAGTAGTTTGTTTTTTACGAACCCATAGTTTTATTATTAAGTTTATTTATATATTTTGCGAATCACATGAAAATCGGCCTTTTTAACGGCCACATCGGATTTCTTGCGAGGGACGTGTTCTGTAACTATCACTCACTTACATAAGATATTTGAGGTGGCCGAAATCTTGCATCTATAGTATTTACATCAGAATATAGTAAATCTCAAGTAACCGGAGTCCGGAACCATGAGTATGTGAAAATTGAAGCCGATTAGGTGAGTACTTAAAATAGTTCTCGATGTTCTCGATAGATGGCGCTGGCAATATTGCTGTCGCTGGCTACATTGCGCTATTAAGATTTTTTCCGACCATATAATATAGGCCATCCAACTACTCCGCTGGGCCCCGCATACCCTGTGTCATATTGCTCTGCACGCCACTGTCGCCTTTATAATATTAGTAGGATGACAGCCGAAAAGTGTATGTTTAGTTTTGGTCATAAAAGTTTATTGTGCCGTAGCCGTACATGTTTTCGGGACAAAAAGTATCCTACGTCCTTTCTCGGTACTCAAAGTATCTCCATACCAAATTTCAGCAAAATCGGTTCAGCAGTTTGGGCGCAAATCATAAAAGTTTATTGTGCAGAAACCGTACATTTTTTCGGGACGAAAAGCATCCTATGTCCTTTCTCGGTACTCAAAGTATCCCCATACCAAATTTCAGCAAAATCGGTTCAGCGGTTTGGGCGCAAATCATAAAAGTTTATTGTGCGGAAACCGTACATTTTTCGGGACAAAAAGTATGCTATGTCCTTTCTCGGTACTCAAAGTATCCCCATACCAAATTTTAGCAAAATCGGTTTGGCTGTTTGGGCGCAAATCATTAAAGTTTATTTTGCAGGAACCGTACATTTTTCCGGGACAAAAAGTATACCTTGTCCTTTCTTATGTCTTAAAGTATCTCCATACCAAATTTCATTGAAATCGGTTAAATAGTTTACGTGCAAATCATAAAAGTTTACTGTGCGGAAACCGTACATTTTTCCGGGACAAAAAGTATCCTATGTCCTTTCTCGGGACTCAAAGTATCTCCATATCAAATTTCAGCCAAATCGGTTCAGCGGTTTAGGCGTGAAGAGGTAACAGACAGACAGACAGACAGACAGACAGACAGACAGACAGACAGACACACAGACACACACACAGACAGACAGACAGACAGACAGACAGACAGACAGACAGACAGACAGACAGACAGACAGACAGACAGACAGACAGACAGACAGACAGACAGACAGACACACTTTCGCATTTATAATATTAGTATGGATAGGAGCTAACGCCTACATTGTAACTATTTGAATAATATTTTCCTGAAATTTGGTAAGTACGTTTGTAGGGCCTAGGGGAAAGAAACGATCTAGCTAAATCCTATATTCAGGAAGCCGATATACAATATTTCGAAAGTATATTAGGGAAATGTTGTCTATTATAATGAAACTATCTCCTAGAAAACAAACCAAACAATCTTACAAAAACTTTTCTAGGAATGCGGCCATTCCGCTACAGACGGATCTTAACGAGAATTTTTAAAATGGGCATTAGTTACATTTTTCAATTGAAATATACGTGAGAAGATGTGTATTTACTAACAAAACAACTTTTACCTGTAAAAAATGGAATTCGAATAATTTAGAGCGTTTTTAAGCAATATCATCTGAGGGACGCGATGTTTTATTTTTAAATTAAAATAGCATATATTTCAAATTAATGTTTAGTTGTAGTATAGTTATACAGCAATACGTCGAAGTCTTTTGTAAAAATTACACTATTAAATCGTTTTTAGTGATTTAGACGATTAATTTTGTCAGGCCAATAAACAACTGAAAATTAAAAAAAACTACAATTTGGTGCAGTTTTATTACAAACTTACTAGTATAATTATATATTCCATATCAAAAATTTTAAAATTTGTTAGAGAATTACGATTTAATTCACCTTTAAGAGATTTGAGAATTTTGATGTTGCACCCGCGATCGTGGAAATGGTTAATAATTTCTAGTACTTATTACCATAATTACTTTTATCTAGTTACATAGTTTCTCTGTTTTATGCTATTTTGAAATATAGGCAAGTTATTTTGTAAAAGTTTTGCAATAACCAGTATTCACATATGAACTCATCACAGTTCTTAATGGAGGGTCAAATTAGTTGCACCGGCGATGGCACTTCAGACCTGTTTTGTGGCCCTTCATACATTTGATGAAGGTTTTCATTTATAAATCATTGTTAAACTAGTTAAAATGTATCCCTTCAAGGGATATTTTATTAATAAATATGATTCATTTTGCCTGTAGGAGGAAGCTTTAAGTGTGTGAAACTGTTGCACCGGCGATAATGGAATCGCCCAATGGTTATTAGGGGGGTACCCAAGTTAACAAAAATTTTGGGAAACACTGACTAATAAAGGTCGATACTCACTCGTCAATCTCCCCATCTATAACGCTCTGGTTGACGGTCCTCATGACTTTGACCTTGGGCTTGGGTTTCTTCTTGGGTTTGGGCTTCGTCTGCGCCAGCCCCGAGTTGATCGGCCGGACGGGGTGCGAGTCCTTGTGGGGTGACTGAAAAAAAAAGAAACTTACGTAAAAAAGCAAAAAAATCCACGAGACTAATAACTTCCTCCTTTTTTACAGTGGGATAAAAATATACTACAGTATGGTAGTTTTGATTGAAAGATGTTGTCCCGAGCTACACAGTAGAGTTAGGCATAACAACATAATACGGTACCGATATCAGTAATTTGTAATTTTTATGTAATGTCAATTCACCTATAAGTACTTAAGACAAGCGTATTCGGGAATAGATAAAGCTACTACAACCTCAGAAGCTTCAACAAACATAATATCACCTTAAAATTACCAAAGAGAATGTATGTGCTAGTAAGAAAAAGATAAGACGATAAAACACTAGCCAATAGTGCGTGAGATGATCAAAAAATTGTAAACAGTTACTCATCATATTGTTTACTATAATTTTGTTATCATATCATCACCTACGCTTTCAATAGCAGACTACAGTATAAATAAAACCTAAATATATTATTAGTATAAACGAGAAATTATATTAAAGTGTTTTTTTTTTTAATTATGATTTGTTAGTAAACCGGCTTAAAAATATAATGGAGTTTTAGTCCCATCAAAATCGAACTCACAACTCTATGGATTTTTTGCCATCACCTACTTATAGTTCGGATTTCGCCCCCTTTTTAAAAATTCACCCTGCGTATTCGGATTGTCTGCAATGGTAAGTTTGTTTATAAAATTTTGTGCGAATAGGGTCAGAGAGAGACAAAAGTTTTTAGGTAAGTCTTATGCCTAGAAACCGCGCATTTTTAAGTTATTCAAATATTTTTTTAAGTTGAGTTCTAATTACTGACTTGTGCTGTGTCGGGTCGTGTCTTGTGAACTAAAGCTTCTTATCATGAATCAGGCGTTGCCAATATTGTCAATATGTCGTAATAATAATGCTATGCCAATATGAGATGAGTATGTTACAATGTCAATAGTTATTGCCTATTGGTTATCTATTCCTGGCGTATCTTAAGCTTTAACTACATTCAAACGATCTGCATGAAATAACTAACGCCTATTTTAATAATTGTTAAAATCAAAAACACTAGAACAGCTGTTGTTCTTATTTGTTTTTAATTTTATATATTTTTTATGATCCTCTCCCATCCCAACTTAGTAAGTCTTTAGAGTTTGTACACATGTGAAAATCTCTATCTAAGGTGATTTAATCCTTCAAGCCCCATAAGGACACCGGTGACCGCGACAACAATAGAATACAATAACATTTCCAAGTATCCCCGATCGAAGGATTAAAGACGGTCTTACCACAAAAGATTTAAACACCCGTTGAACAGTTGATTAGAGAAAAATTCAGAACAAAATGGTCACAAAACAACTGTTCAACAGATGTTTAGTTTTTTGTGGTAAGACCGTACATGTCTTGTAAATAAAGTAATGTTAAACTAAACAAAAATAATAATTAAAAAATTATAAGAAGTAATTAGTCGAACTAGTTAAAGTACCAATTTGTGAGCATTAAAGAGTTATCTATCTATCTATCTATCTATCTAATTATTTAATATTAATTTAATTTCAAAACCTAGATAGGATGTTCTAATCCTTTGTACTCAGATCTACATAGGAACCCTATAAAATATGTTCAACCCCTTTTATAAAAAATAACTTATATTCAACATAATCCACGAATAGAACCGTGTTCTATCACGTGTAAAAACAGGTTAACCTGAAATTAGGTTGACAGGAATAGAACAAAAAATATACCAGCGTTACTCCGTAACCGATCACGCACACTTTTGCCACCATCACTGCACTTTCAAAAAAAAAAAAAAGAACCACTTAAAAATAAGTGGTCTTTAGATGTATTGTTGCGACGACGTACTCACGAGTATTAATGCATCGTATTGACATTTCGTACAATTGGCATAGCGCCATAGCTGCAAAGGCCGAGGAAGCCGGGTCATGGGACAATATGGTACAGTAAGTGTGGGACGAGGTAAGTGTGAGAGTGGCTTAAAAGTGGGACATTCCAGAATTCAGTCAGCACTCAGCTTTAATTTTAGAGTTTACTAGAAAACTTTGTAAAACTGAAAATTAGTTTTTTGCGCGGAAAAAAATGTAATGTCCTAGGACCTAGAACGTCCAACTGATTCTGGAGACTTTTTAAATTGTTATTTAAATAACTAGTAATTCGCTCGTATAGTTTTATCCAACTACACCTACCTACTACTGAATATTTTAATCCTTGGATTGTGGATTCTTGGAAATCTATTGTTATTCTGTTGTGTCTCGCTCACCGGTGAGCTTATGGGGCTTGATATTATGTATTCCATTTCAGTTTAATAGTAGTAAATTAGCTAACAACTTTCCAACAGCAACTCTACTATTGTGTACTGTTTTTAAACTGAATTGTCTTGGTTATTTCAAGTGCAAATTCTAGTTTTTCAAATCAAAGTTTAGCGCCCCAATACTATCGGCAAGTGCAATGATTGTTATACTCTACATACATGACTCTACGAAAATCCAGAAAATAAATTAATACGCTATGGCATAGCAATGCAACGCAATGGCGATCCACACCGAGCCAGTCTACCGAAGTGAAACGACGTTAGTGTCTAAACACACTATGCCGACGTTCCGCGGCGGAATTTCCGCATAATTCCGCCTGCAACGTATTTCATTTAAATTACCGATGACACACTATTCCGTCGCGTTCCGTCCGTACCTATATTGTATGCGTTTGACATTGCTGACGTAATCAAGCGGAATTTCCGCCGCGGAACATCGGCCTAGTGTTTAGAAAATTAGACGAATGTTTTTTCGTTACGGAATTTCTTGATGCGGTCGCCGCGCTTAAAGCCCGCGATAAAAGCTATGCTATTGCATAGCTTTAAAAAACCGGTCAAGTGCGAGTTGGACTCGCCCATGAAGGGTTCCGCAGCAGCAATGAGGTTTATTTCTATGAAATTAAAAGGTTTTTGATTTATTTATATATTTCAGTTGATTTAATGAAAGTTAAATTAAGGTTTACTATATATGACGTATAAAAAAAAACTATTTGCTAGATCTTGTTCAAACCAATTTTCGTTGGTAGTTTTTATAGTATTGTATATCATATATTTTATTTAGAATTAAAATGCCCCTACTTTAGAAGTTAGAGGGGGGGGGGGACTATTTAGGTTAGAAAAAAATGATATTAGAAACCTCAATATGATTTTTAAAGACCTATCCATAGATACCCCACACGCATAGGTTAGATGAAAAACATTTTTTTTTTGTTTCAGTTGTACCTATGGGGACCCCTAAATTTTTTAATAATATTTCCGTTTTTGTATCAAAATCTTAATGCGGTTTACAGACTACATCTACTAATACCAAGTTTCAATAGTATAGCTCTAATAGTTTCGGAGAAAAGTGGCTGTGACATACGGACGGACGGACAGACAGACAGACAGACATGACGAATCTATAAGGGTTCCGTTTTTTGCCATTTGGCTACGGAACCCTAAAAATCACTTTCAGCTATTTCTCACTGGCATATTTCGCCTACCGCATTATAGCGTCACGCGATATTCAAATGTTTGTGTTTGCGTCACGATTATGTTGTTACAACTGTACAAATAGTGTGACGTTGTAACATCAAAAACCGGCGGAAATAGTCGAATAATCCATATGCGATTTATCCTGCATTTAGCAGCAACGAAACAAACATATTCAAAGCAATAATCATACATTTTTACTTATATTATAACTGGCGACCCGCCCCGGCGTCGCACGGGTATAAAATATATAGCCACTGAAAAAATTATTAGAATCGATAGCCTTCCTTCCTTTCCTTCACGTGGTCTACTTCTTATCTGTGCCAAATAACATAATTATTTTTAACAAAAAATTAAAACCGACTTCCAGAGTAAATTATTATTTTATAACAAATAATTAAAACCGACTTCCAAGGTAAAAACAAAAATAATACTTATTCATAACCTAAAAAGAATCAAATAATTCTTATTCCTTATTATAGTGGCGTCTTCAGACTTCGCCTAAACTTTAACTATATTTTCTGTACTCAATCTTCGTACTTTTGAAGTCGGTACCAGCCCGGAAAAGTTCTGAGATCCTTGACATAGCAAATTTTAAGCTAAGGTAAGCTGGTACCGACTTCAAAAGCATGAAGATTGAGTACAGAAAATATAGTTGAGGTTTAGGCGAAGTCTGAAGACGCCACTATAATAAGGAATAAGAATTATTTGATTCTTTTTAGATTATGAATAAGTATTATTTTTGTTTTTACCTTGGAAGTCGGTTTTAATTTTTTGTCAAAAAATAATAATTTTACCCTTTTTAGTTACATAATAATTATGAGACGACAAGGCTATATTATATAGCTTGTTGTCAGTTGTACAATGTACATATTACTAGCGGTCGCCCGCGGCTCCGCCCGCGTGGATATGCAATACGGCTGCAAAAAGCCGACACAGGAAAGACTCGGTCAGCAAAATGATTCCCAGGTCAATTCACAGACTCCGACACTGACATCGACGACGCGGACGCAGTCATTATCCGAAGGGTGCACAGTGCACACTGCACAGATTGTCTTCCTACCGCACGCGCATCCCCGCTTGGTGACGCCCACTATCTTAATATTTTAATTTCGCCATAATTTCAAAACCAAACGTCCAATTTTAATCATTCAAAGACCAAATTTTATCTACATAAGCTGTACTTAGTGATGAAATAATTTATTTTGATAAGGATTAACCCATCAGTCGTGGCAAAACGAGACACAATAGCTTTTTCATTGTTATCGCGGCCAGATGTGGCCGCTTGGGGCTTCATGAATTAATAGCATGAGTAAAATAAACGCGTTTTTTAAATGTAGTCCAAAAAATTCAAGATTTTTAAATAAAAAAATGGTTATTGTGCCTCATTCGACATAGATAAGTACAGTGTGTCGCGGACTTTTTTGTAGATATTTATAAGATCTATAATTACTTATAACATTTGTGGTTCTATCTTTTATAGTTTCGGCAGCGTACGCAAAATAAGTAACTTTTCTGGTTGATTTTTTCACCTGGCGTCCGAAAAACCCAAATATCTTACGAAACCCTATTTTTTCCAAAATAAAATTTAGCCTATGATCAGCAGAAATAATGTAGCTTTTGCTTGGAGTAGTTTAAATAAAGCCAAAATCCTCAAACTTGTATCTATAAGGATTCAAAAGTTCTGTTGGGTACCTTCAGAACCAGGGTACATCCTGGTGCAAAATCTTACTTTTTGGTAGTATATGCCTGAAATACTTCAGAAAAATCGAAATCACTATATGTTTCCATATAAATTTCAAGGAGTCCCCTCGATTCCTCATGGATCCCATCATCAGATCACCACTTTTGTGAACATGGTACCAACCTCGGATTCAACCTTGTACAACAATAAAAGAATCATGAAAATCAGTCCATAAACGGCGAAGTTATGGTTGAACATACAAAAAAAATATATATAAACAGACGAACATAATATAACCTCCTCCTTTTTGGAAGTCGGTTAAAAACAATAATAATTATTATAATATTATAATGAACAAAAAAGTATGAAATAATTCTTACTCTTAATAGTGCCTTATGCAGAATACTCCTAAACCTCTACTATTTCTGTACACAATCTTCATTATTTTGACGTTGATACCAGCTAAGAATGGTAAGTTCTTAGACAAAATATTTTTAGTTTTTAAAGACTGGTACCGACTTCAAAATTATGAAGATTGTGTACAGAAATAGTAGAGGTTTAGGAGTATTCTGCATTAGGCACTATTATGAGTAAGAATTATTTCATACTTTTTTGTTCATTATATTATAATAATTATTATTGTGTTTTACTCTGGAAGTTGGTTTTAATTTTTTGTTAAAAATAATAATTTCACTCTTTTTAGTAATTTAAGTTAGTAATTTATAAGGTTTTCTGTAAATACTAATGTGTTCTACTAAGTGACTTTGGAGCCAGGATACACATTTATGATATGAGAACCATAAAGTTAATATACCTAGCGTCCTCTCGGAATAGAGAATTGAATAAGCAACTTCAAGAATATACTCCTATCACTGTATAATTAATAATATAAGCTTGGCGTTAATCAATCAATGATAAAATTAATGTTTATGCGCCTATCTCTAAAGGCTCTAAAGTTCTGTTCAGTGACTTTCTTTCTATCACAACACTCCAGCCTGCCTAGCATGCGCCAACGAGATATCTCACTCTACATGATTCTCGATGTTTGGTAGGTTGTATTTTTATCTCTATTGACCCTAGCATGACAAACATTTTTTCTCGCGTAGATCTATCATCGAAATAACACATTTTTATAGAGTTTTGTCGAGATAATGTCGAGATTTTTACATTATGAGACGAATAGTTTTTAATTATCTTGAGAGTGAGATATCTCGTTGGCGTATGCTAGGCACGCTGGAAAGTCATTAGCTCACTATAATGTTCAAATAATATTATGCTTAAACTACTTAGAACTACGTTAATATAACTACATATTTATTTTGTCCCAATAATAACGAGTTTCCTACATACGGACATACCTCATAATTAATAGATCTCATGATCAAATTGCTAACTTGCTAACCTGATCACCAAGTTTGAATCATATACTTTGATATAACAATATATTTTTTTTTGAAATCGTTCGACAAATTAAAAGTTGATTTAATGATTCATGGTGTGGTGACTGGTGACTGGTGGTAGTGGTGATGATGATGAATGTAACTTGCATAGTAGCATATGCTATGAGTTCTTAAACCAAAGCCGAAACCCTCAAACTTGCATCTATAAGGAATCCGGAGTTATCTTAGCATCTTCGGAACCAAGGTATATATTAGTGCAAAATTTTGCTTTTTGGTAGCATATGCTTAGGATACTTCTCATAAAATCAAAATCACCATATGTTTTCATATAAATTTTGAGGAGTTCCCTCGATCACTCATGGATCTTATCATCAGGTCGAAATAATAAAATAATTTTCAAAATAGCTTAACTTTTTACAGAACAATGTTTAAAGACATCCGCGATCCGTTTTGATCTAAAAATACTATGAAAAGTACCTACCAATTATAATAGTGTCATAATATGAAGGTGTATGGTGAAATGGTGGTGATGATGATGATGATGATAAATGTAATAAGCTTAGTAGTATATGCTTTCAGTTCTTAAAACAACGCCGAAACCCCCAAACATGTATCTATAAGGAGTAAGGAGTTCTGTTCACCAGCTTCGAACCATGGTATATCCTGGTGCAAAATCTTACTTTTTGGTAACATATGCCTGGAATACTTCATATGAAACCAAAAAAACCATATGTTTCCATTTGAATTTTGAGGAGTTCCCTTGATTACTCATGGATCCCATCATCAGGTCACCACTTTTGTGAACATGGGACACAACAACAACAACAACAAAACAAAAATTTTGAAAATCGGTTCACAAACGGCGGAGTAATCGTTGAACATACATAAAAAAAAATATCCACAGCCGAACGTATAACCTCCTCGTTTTTTGGAAGTCGGTTAAAAATTGCTCCAGTAGTTCGCGAGATAAGCCCTTTCAAATAGTTTCCCCCGTTTTTTCTACATTCTCCTATAATTAGTCTTAGCGTGGTAAAACATAGCCTATAGCCTTCCTCAATAAATACGGGCTATCTAACACTGAAAGAATTTTTCAAATCGGACCGGTAGTTCCTGAGATTTTGCGCGTTCAAGTTAGCCCTTCAAATAATTTTCTCCGTTTTTTCACATTTTCCTCTACATAGGCTGCTATTTATGTATCCGGAACTGGCCACTTACAAGAACAATATTTAAAAAGTAATTACAACATTTGAAAATAGAACTCTTTGGTTGAAGAATACATTTTGTTTCATATGACTGTCAATTATTTTTCCATTGTGGCGTCATTTTGAAAATTGCGTGTCTTCATTTGCCATGGATTTAACGCGTGAACATTTTCGTGCAATGATTTACTACGATTTTCGGCGTGGGCTTAATCAACAACAGTGCTTTATTCAACTCACCGCAACTTTTGGAGATGAAGCACCATCAAAAACCACTGTTTATCACTGGTACAGTGAGTTTAATCGTGGGCGGTCTATGCTCACGGATGAAAATAAAGAAGGTCGCCCAAAAACAGCTGTTGTCCCACAAAATATAAATGCTGTGCGGGAACCAATAATGCGTGATCGTCATGTTACATATCGCGAGATAGAGGCGTCCTTAGGCATAAGTATGACGAGCATACATAAGATATTACACGAACATTTGGCTGTAAAAAAAATATGTTCGCGTTGGATTCCGCACAACTTGACAATCGATCAAAAACGGGCTCGTGTCGATTGGTGCAAAAAAATGATAAAAAAATACAACCGTGGTACGTCAAAAGCCGTTTATAATATCTACACAGGTGATGAATCTTGGATCTATGCATATGACCCCGAAACTAAACAACAGTCAACGGTGTGGGTGTTCCAAGATGAGCCGAAACCAACAAAAGTTACTCGTGCAAAAAGTACTTTGAAGCAAATGGTCGCCTGTTTTTTTTGGAATTAATGGACATGTGGCTACAGTGCCATTAGAGAATCGTAAAACGGTTAATTCTGAATGGTATACGACCATTTGTTTACCAGAAGTCTTTGAAGAAATAAGAAAGGACAACCGACAACGCAGAATCATATTACATCACGACAATGCTAGCTGTCACACCTCAGCTGAAACAACTCAGTTTTTGGAGGGTCAAAAGATCGAATTGACTGGTCATCCGCCGTACAGCCCTGATTTGGCACCTAACGATTTCTTTTTATTTCCATACGCGAAGAACAAATTACGTGGTCAACGTTTTTCGAGCCGCGAAGAGGCTGTTGATGCGTTCAAAATGCACGTTTTGGAGATACCTCAATCAGAATGGAAAAAGTGCTATGAAAATTGGTTCCAGCGTATGCAAAAGTGTGTCGATCATCGCGGCGAATATTTTGAAAAGCAATAAAACCATATTAAATGATATATGTTTGTTTCTTTTTTTAATTCCGGATACATAAATAGCAGCCCTCGTATTTATTAGCTCCTATTAGTCTTAGCGTGATAAAATATAGCCTATAGGCTATAGCCTTCCTCGATAAATGGGCTATCTAACACTGAAAGAATCATCAAAATCCGTTGCGTAGTTTTAAAGATTAAAGGGAACAAAGGGACATGAGGGAAAAAAGCGACTTTGTTTTATAATATGTATAGATTAACACTGAAATAGTTATCTTGACCTCTGGCGAACCCCCAGGTGGGTCGCGACCAACAGGTTGAGAACCACTGCCCTGAAGTATCATTACTTTGTTTACACTTGAATTTTTACAGCCATAAATTACATAATATAGATTTGTATATGCCTTACGCTATATTACACACAGTATCTATTTTTGGATGTGTATTGTGTATACTTCCTATTCATTGACGAATTTGAGTACGCGTGAAATTCCAACGCTTTACTCACAGTCTAATGTTAGATTGCCATTTAATTGCATAGTGAGTAACGACTAACTCACTCAGATTAATTGACTACTTAACTTTAATCTAATGACGACTTGACAAAACTGTCAGAAAGTATAATAAGCAGTTTTTATCAAAATCTTCCTCCAATCAATGTTATCTTAATAATATTGACGAGTAATCTGTCTTTTCAGATAGAGAATGACGTGCTAAAAGGCTTTGTGTCCTTAAATAAATCTACTTGGAGTCCAATTTCACGACATTAATGAAGACAGCCGCACTTAATACCGTACTCAAAGACATTTAATTATGATTAACCTTCAATTTAAGGGAGATCGCACACGTCACACTTTTTGTGTGATCGAGTCTGCGGCTTACATACAATCTGCATGGCGCGCGCCATCAGATTGCATGTAAGCCGCAGACTCGATCACACAAAAAGTGTGACGTGTGCGATCTCCCTTATGAAGAGTTTGACAGAGAATGTATGGAGCTTATGTCAACATTTTCATTTAATTACATTTAAATAATTATTCGTCTCTGAGAACGGCGGATAGAGTCGTTTAATGATAACTTAAATTTACTGATGATTTTTACTGAAATTGTATGTACCTAATAAATAATAATAGGTATGTATAGGACAGCCCAAAGAGCTCTAGCAAGTTACAGATTGGACTATCTTTCTCTTTCTAACAATTTTACTCTTACTTTACTAAAAATATCGTTCTAAAAAAGAAAACAAGATTGCACAAGTTATAAAAGTAACGAACATTATATAAAAGTGGCGAAATAAATTCAAGAGCACGTGACTCGTAAGTCGTAGATGGGTCGACAAACATAAAATTACCTGTGCTCCAGAAATAACTTGTAATAATTTACTCGAGTTCTAAAAACACTACGGAATTTCAACCGGAATGACATTATTAAACCATTGGATACAAGCCACAAATTTTCTACTGCCATACTAATATTATAAATGGGAAAGTGTGTCTGTCTGTCTGTCGTTTATAATCTGTTCACGCCCAAACCGCTGAACCAATTTTGCTGAAATTTAGTATGGACTATTGAGTTTACTTAAATACTTTGAGTCCCGGGAAAGGACATAGGATACTTTTATCCCGGAAAAATGTACGGTTCCCGCGTGATAAACAAGTTTTTGCGCAACGGAGTTGCGGACGTCATATAGTATAAAATATCCATGACGTTTACTCCTAAACTTCTGATACAATATTGATATTTGTTACAGATCTTTCAGAAAAAAAATTACGATTCCTGTGCCATTTAAAACGAATTTTAGCGGGATGAATACGCAATTAATTGTAGTTTCGTTACACTTTTCCAAGGGCAATACCACTGTTTGTTTACATTTTCACGAATATTGTTCAGACTAAACATGTGTTGAAGAAACAATAACAAACACTAGATTCTCGCAACGCACAAAATATTTCGATTCCACCTTTAAATCTACACATTGTTTGCACAGGCTCCCAAACTCCTAACCGATTTTGATGAAATTTAATGCTATTATTTGACAACTACTATTTCTGTCCGCGACTTCTTTACATGAAGAAAGAGCGATAGAAATGTTCTTCACTCTTATTTTTAATTAATTTCGGTAGCTCATTTACATTTTGTCTGAGCTCAAGATGAAATTGGGAGCTCTTTACATTGTTAACGAGTCTCCAAATTGCTGATTTACCTAGATTGAAGTACTTACCATAATATTATGCTCAAATTTAACGCTCTTAAGTATAGTAATTAAAAGCGTTTAAAAGTTAAAATACCATAAAATAAAAATATATTACACAACCGAATATAGAATCTACTTTTTTGGAAGTCGCTTAAAAATATAGTTTGATGATTATCATCGATTTTAATTTAAGGGTTAAAGTGGTGATCCAGTATATTATAATAATACTAGCTGTCCCGGCAAACGTTGCTTTGCCGTAATATATTTGCTATATTATTTTATTGAAGTGACTAAATAAGTATGTCACCATGGCAACGTCGATCGCTATCCCGTCGCACAAACTGAATGGTCGCCGTCAGTCTCAGGTTGTAATAATTTACTATTATTTATTCAACAAATGCACTTATCAATATATAAAGTACTCAGTAGCCGATTCTCAGACCTACTGAATATGCATATAAAATTTGGTAAAAATCAGTAAAGCCGTTTCGGAGGGGTTCGTGGACTAACATTGTGACACGAGAATTTTATATATAAGATAATATTATGTATTATGCAGTGGCTGGTGTTCGGGCGTTCTTTTATTATCAACATGGCACGTTAATGTATCATCGAGATTATCATTCTTGTCAAAAGATGACTGACTATAATGACGTCTTGGAATTTTTTTGCTCTAAAGCGCAACCCTGGATTTGTAAATAGGCCGCATAGGCCGCGGCCTAGGGGCGGTAGAGTCGTGTGTCCTAAGAGCCGCAGCGTCCTACTCGTAGGAGGCCGGCAAATTTCGTACATGGGGCTGCGAAAATATAGTGGCCTACACTCATAAAAATGTAAATCAGGCACTGCTAAAGCGGGAATCAAACCCGTGAGCTACGGAGTGAGAGCCAAGCTACCACTGAACTACAGAGGCGTACAGACTGAGACAAATGTTACTGAACACTAATAAAACACAATTTTTCGTGCACTTTTTCCACTATATTATTAAGATATTATTATAACTTAATATATTTGAAAAAGTGCACGAAAAATTGTGTTTTATTACTGTTCAACATGAATTTCCACCAAGAACCGACAGTACAATCTATAACGTAAATGTTACTGAAGCCAAAAAACAACACAAGAGCGTACATGACATAATTTTCTAAACATTTTCTTCAGTGACGGCATGTTTGAAACTGGAAACGACACTTAAAACAGGTGGACGATGTATCAACTAATAAAATCTATCGTCGCACACGAAATATATATTTAAAAAATTCCGCACTTCCGCAAAGAAACCGCGGCAAACAATCGCGAAATATTAAGGCCGGCTACACGCTCGCGATTGCTGCAATGTTTAAGTTTAGACTAGATTTTCTTTACCGTTGCTTGGAGCGCTGTTTACACAACTATTTACAGGACATACAAAGCATACATTCATAGATGCGTAGTTTCAGCAATGATATTTTTTAATAATATCCATGCTAATATTATATATGCGAAAGTGTCTGTCTGTTAGCTCTTACGCACAATCCACTGAACCGATTTTGCTAAAATTTGGTATAAAGACATTTTTAATCCCGGTAAAGGACATATTATGATACGTCTTTTTACCCCGAAAAAATATACGGTTCCCGCGCAATAAACGAATTTTGGTGCAGAGTAGTTGCGGGCGTCATCTAGTTACCAATAATAATAGACTAGCGTAGTATACTTTCTTCTAAAAAAAATCACTAGCTAAAAATATATTGAATACTTACTAATAAATACCAATCAAAGCTACGAGTTTAAAAAAAGACGGGTTGCACTCCGGGAGTGCCGGCAGTAGTGAAAACTTGATTATTAACGTTGTGCATTTTTTTAACCCATTTTTTATGAAAATCGATTACTTATTAAAAATCGATTTTTTTAATTAATCGAAACCCTTACAATCGATTAAATTTTTAACCCATTTTTTATGAAAATCGATTAAAAAAAAAAAACAATCGATTGTTCGATAAATCAATTTCGATGTTACAACACTACTCTCCAACCGTCTTACGGCTTTTCCAAGGTTTTTCGATCAGCACGAGAATCTGACGCGAGTTTCACAGTTTTTACCCATCCCACAAAAGTGCTCAACGCCGCTAAAGAAGTTTTCACTTCAAAAAACTTACTTGTTTTGAGCTTGATTTTGTTTTCGATTCCGATTTTTGAGTATCAAGACTGTAATAGCCACTTTTGCTCTCCTGTAAATGATTTTACGTTATACATTACGATAGCTAAGTAAGACGAGACTTCAACATTTTAAGAATTCGGAGACAATATTAAGTATTTTGCCAAAAAAGCAAAATATAGAGTAGATAGAGTGTGTATGTGTCAGGGTGTAAAAAACAGTAGATTTTAGGGCCTGTATCACCACTTCCTGATAAGTGATGGATAGGCTATCCACCACTTAACTTGACAGATAGAGTATGGCGAATCTGTCCAAAAAGTTGTGGATAGCCTATCCGGCACTTTATCAGGAAGTGGTGAAACAGACCCTTATAGTTAATCTTCCTGCAGATAAATTATTAGCCTTACTTTCTGTAAATTCAGTCTGTCGTCTATTACAAAATAAAATAAAAATACGAGTGTGCAAGCAGCCTAATCATACTGAAGTATTGCACCGAATTTTGTGCTGTTAAGCTCCGTTTAGACCAAACGAGCGAATGCTCATTCTAGTAAAGCTCTTTTGATGTAAACTAACAACGAGCATTCTTTCGTTGTTCTAGTGTGTTCGCCACGTGTTCGGCGGTAAATAGGTAGAATGCTCTAAGAATCTCGCTCGTTTGGTGTAAACGACGCAAGAGCGCTCGAGCAATTGCCTAGAGCGTTCTTTCGTGTTCGGACGTGCTCGCTCTTCGAGGCGGTCTCTTCAAAGGGATTCTAGTGTTCTTGATATTTTTACTTTTTGGCGGCTGGTTTTAGGTAGTTTATCAAAGGTTATTTCGTAAATATGGATTGGAGTAATGAAAAATGTTTACAAATGATAGAATTATACCATAACAAAAGATGTTTATGGGATCCAACCTTTGATGACTATAAAAATAAATTAACTACTTATCGTTGACGAATGAGCAATGAGCATTCGCTCGTTTGGTCTAAACGGAGCTATATGATTCTCATCTATAGAGCAAAAATTCTTATTCTTGATGTTCTTGTTGATTCGATTGGTGTAAACGATCTAAAGTATGTTGTAACGAATTATAGTTTACACTAAACGAATACGAAAGAATGTTCTTGTGCTGTTCTTGCTCTATGTTCTTTTGGTGTAATCCCACCTTAAGTATTACAAGAGTCATTGGGGTCAAATCGCTTTTCTTGTATTTTTGTAATAATAGGTGATACTAGTGAGTGCCAGGTGAAATTAGTGAACTAGTTCTGACATCCTAGGGCTGACGAACTCGCGACCTACTTAGAAATAAGCAATTACTAATAATTCGCGCATATTTGTGTGGGATTCATTAACATCAGACTTTTGCCTGAAAATATGTAATTTAAAAAAAAAGAACAACTTTTTTCAGACCGACTAGGATTGCAATAGCCCTAAGCTCAAGGACAGTAAAATTTATAATATTATGTATTTTTTTCATTTTTTAGCAATATTGAAAAAGTGTGTGGGAAGAATAACACATCCTAACTTGATAAATTACTGTGTTAAAAATAATTATTATCAACAATAACAAACAAATTTGTAGTATGTATGTGTAATATAGCAGATCTTTGGATGCAAACTAAGCCATGTAAAAAATGATGTTTTTCTTTGAGCACGCTAATTGTTTTCTCGACCATAGACCGTTTTAAACATATTGGTCAAGGACAGCAAAGACAGTAAAATTTGCCTAGATCCTATTTTAAATTGTAACAGGAATAGTTTTTAGCTTGAACAAGTATTTACATATTCTAATTCAAGCATGACGGATAAACTTTTCTATACTTTGTTTTAATTCATTTTAATCTTAAGAGTCCGTATGCGAAATTTGCCGATTTCGCTGATTTTACAGACGTGATTTAACAGTTAAAATACAGTATTTCTATAAGTTTTAATTCACAACATGTAAGATCATTTCAATTATAATTTAATGTTGGAGCTAGATTTTTTATTTTTTTAAGTATTTTTAAATAATCCAACTCAAACCCGCGATAGTTTTGTGATTTTTGCTGTAAAAGGTTTAGAATATCACCTGTTTATGGATTGTATTGACGTCTTAACGGTATGAAAAAAATACAATGTACTGTTGAGAAAGTCGTCTATACAATGTTGGAATTACTTTTTACCACTTTAATATGAAATAGTTGAGTAAAAAAATAAGTAACTCGGCAAAATTTTAGAGAAAATGGGCAAATAATTGCTGTTAATTTCTTCAACTTGGAGCTGTAATTCATAAAAAGAAAACGACAGAAATAATCTATGGATAAAATTCTATCCAATTCGAGAAAATAGAAAAAAAAAACAAATTGTGCCAAAAAAACACGATTTAAAACAACCTAAATCTCACATTATATTACTCGCCGCAAGTTCGAGTCGGCTTTCCGCGCTTAAATATATTTTTAACCGACTTCCAAAAAACGAGGAGGTTATACGTTCGGCTGTGGATATATATTTTTTTTTATGTATGTTCAACGATTACTCCGCCGTTTGTGAACCGATTTTCAAAATTTTTGTTTTGTTGTATTAAGTTTCACTCCAATTTGGTACCATGTTCACAAAAGTGGTGACCTGATGATGGGATCCATGAGTAATCGAGCTCCTCAAAATTCAAATGGAAACATATGGTTTTTTTGGTTTCATATGAAGTATTCCAGGCATATGTTACCAAAAAGTAAGATTTTGCACCAGGATATACCATGGTTCGAAGGTGGTGAACAGAACTCCTTACTCCTTATAGATACATGTTTGGGGGTTTCGGCGTTGTTTTAAGAACTGCAAGCATATACTACTAAGCTAATTTCATTAATCATCATCATCATCATCACCACCATTTCACCATACACCTTCACATTATGACACTATTATAATTGGTAGGTATTTTTCATAGTATTTTTAGATCAAAACGGATCGCGGATGTCTTTAAACATTGTTCTGTAGAAAGTTAAGCTATTTTGAAAATTATTTTATTATTTCGACCTGATGATAAGATCCATGAGTGATCGAGGGAACTCCTCAAAATTTATATGGAAACATATGGTGATTTCGATTTTATGAGAAGTATCATAAGCATATGCTACCAAAAAGCAAAATTTTTTAACTAAGATATACCTTGGTTCCGAAGGTGCTAAGAGAACTCCGGATTCCTTATAGATACAAGTTTGAGGGTTTCGGCTTTGGTTTAAGAACTCAAAGCATATGCTACTATGCAAGTTACATTCATCATCATCTTCACCACTACCACCAGTCACCACACCATGAATCATTAAATCATAACTCTAAATTTGTCGAAGGATTTCAAAAATTGTATTTTTATATTAAAGTAAATGATTCAAACTTGGTGATCAGGTTACCAAGTTAGCAATTTGAGCATGAGATCTATGAATTATGATTTACGAGGTATGTCCGTATGTAGGAAACACCTTATTATTGGGACAAAATAAATAGTTATATTAACGTAGTTCTAAGTAGTTTAAGCATAATATTATATGAAAAATTATAGTGAGCTAATTACTTTCCAGGAGTGTTGTGATAGAAAGAAAGTCACTGAACAGAACTTTAGAGCCTTTAGAGATAGGCGCATGAACATTAATTTTATCATTGCTTGATTAACGCCAAGCTTATATTATATACTGATACGAGTATATTCTTGGAGTTGCTTATGCAATTCTCTATTCCGAGATATATTAACTTTAGCTTTAGCTAGGTATATTAACTTTATGGTTCTCATATCATAAATGTGTATCCTGGCTCCAAAGTCACTTAGTAGAACACATCAGTATTTACAGAAAACCTTATAAATTACTTAAATTACTAAAAAGAGTGAAATTATTATTTAAAAAAAAAATTAAAACCGACTTCCAGAGTAAAAACAATAATAATTATTATCTTGAACAAAAAAGTATGAAATAATTCTTACTCTTAATAGCTGGTATCGACTTCAAAATAATGAAGAATGTGTACAGAAATAGTAGAGGTTTAGGAGTATTCTGCATAAGGCACTATTAAGAGTAAGAATTATTTCATACTTTTTTGTTCATTATAATAATTATTATTGTTTTTACTCTGGAAGTCGGTTTTAATTTTTTGTTAAAAATAATAATAAATCTAATAATTAATATATATTCATTTAAGTCTAATAAGGGGAAAAAACCTAATAATATTTCTGTAGCGAACCTTTGCAATTTCATATTCATCGGCAAAATTTCGTATACGGACTCTTAATGAAAACAAAGCTCAGTATAAGCAGCTTCTTGCTGCTTATACTTAATGCTTCGAAATTAGCTCATCAAGCCCCGTACGAGCAGTGAGCACCGGTGATCGCGACAACAATAGAATACAATATCCCCGATCGAAGGATTAATAGTCACATATTAATCCCTCGATTGTAGATTCGTGGAAATCTATTGTTTACGCAGTTGAATGCGACCTCTTGGGAGTTGAAGCATTAACAGTGGCATAAATCGTATGGCAATTTTCTTTGTTTGCCTTCTAGTATTTTAGTATATTAATAACTCGGAAAACAACTTTAACTGATGTTATTCTTTAACCCAAATTTTAATTAAACTAATAACAAGCTTATCTTATTACTCACCACAATAACTGGTATGTCGTTAATAGTATCATTATTGATAGCGGTTGTACGTAGCACATGCATCTTATATTCGTCTATTATAACTTGGTCCTTACAGGAACACCTTGTGTTGTTGACATAATTTAGTTTAGCTTGCGGAGAATTATGGGGCGTATTCCCATATAGATAACCACCAGAATTGTCCTTCCCTCTTTTTGTATTGTTTGTGTGGTAGTAGTTTCTGAAAGAAAATAATTGTTTTTAATGCAACAATTATTAAAAGGAGAAAAAATATATTATGCCAGTATTTCCCAAAGTGTGGGTCGCGACCCACTGGTGGGTCGCGAGTCGATTTTGGGTGGGCCCTGAAACTATAGGACGATTGTCGTACTCGTTCGATTGTCATATTTTTACTTGTTCGTTCGTCGTCGTGGGTGCGTGCGATACGGGGGCCGGGCGGGGCAAATAATTAGAACGCAAACGTTATTGTAAGTAAGGCTGACGATGATATGGTGGTGAACTATGATAAGAATTAACAGGTAAATGCTGCGGCAGCAACAAACCACTGCTTTTTTGTCTTCGTCGTTCTTGTAGATGGGTCGTGGTCCCGAGAAGTTTGGGAAACACTGTATTATACTATTTAATGTTTTCTTAGAAACACTTGTTTTAAATGTAAGTTTATTATAATATAGCTATATTTCTTGTTAAATATGAAAATTTTAATAATTATTTATTGCAATCACAAGTATTTTTCTTGAAACAAAACAATGTGCAGTTGTAAAAACAATCACATCCTCCATTGAAGCATTAAACTTTTTAAAGTTTTTTTTATTTTTATTATTAACAATATTTTAAAAATAAACAGTATTTTCAACAAAAGTTAAATCACATGTGCTATAACCTAGAACTCACCTGTCATAGGACAAAGGCGCAGACAAGTGATAATTACAATAAGCATTGTCTGGTTCACTCGACGCCCGCTGTCTTCTCCGACCCTCAATTATTCTGCTTTCATAATACGGTTTACTTTTAGGTTTCTTTAGTATCCCGTGTGGTGGGGATTTTGGTAGAGGATTGTTAAGTATTGATTTCAACGGCTGCTTTATTGACGACACTTCCATAATTTCTTGATCCACCTTTTCCAATAATTCCTCAACTTTTGGCAACCTATCGTCCACTTTTGTGTTAGAAAGTGTCGTTATTAGTGGTCTAGTGGGACTTGCTCTATAATATTTCGATTTTCCTTGTTTGTACCTGAATAATAATAAATGGCTTATAATTAACTGATCACAGACAAAAATAGTAAACGATCAAAACAAAATACAGACCACCAATTTAATGTAAAATGATAACCAAAGATTTAAACATCTTAAAACCAAAAATAGTAAATAATCACCAAAATAAGTAAATGATCACCAAAATTAGCAAATGATCACCAACATTATACTAGCATTCTAATGTAAAATGATCACCAAAATTAGTAAATGATCACCAACATTATACTAGCATTTTAATGTAAAATGATCACCAACGATTTATTATCTTGCTATCCTATTTATGCAAAATGACTCCAAATAAATCATTGTTGAACCAAAAGTAGTAAACAATCACCAAAATTAGTAAATGATCACCAACATTATACGTTAGCATTTTAATGTAAAATTATAACCAAATATTTTTTATTTAGCAATAGCAAGTCTTAGTAAAAGAGTCCCGTTTGTACCCTTTGGGTACGGAACCCTAAAAATGGGACTCTATTACTGAGACTTCGATGTCTGTCCATCCGTCTGTCTTTCTCTAGGCTGTATATCAAGAACCGCTCCAGCTAGACTTCTGAAAATTTAACAGATTGTGTATATCTATTGCCGCTATAACAACAAGTACCAAAAACAAAATAAAATTATTATTTAAGGGGGGCTCCCATACAACAAACGTGATTTTTTTGCCCTTTTTTGCTCGATATTAATAATGGCAACCAGTAGGCACGTTGATATTTTCGCAAAGGCCTTGATTATATTATGTTTAAAATTAATATTAAAAAAATAAAGGGGGCTCCCAAGTCCCAACCCATACAAAAACACAATTTTAGGTCTAATTTTGCTCTATAAACGGTACGGAACCCTCCATACGACTCACAATTGGCCGATTATTTTGTTAATAATATGCTTACATTTTTTGTCAATCGTAGTGATTTATTTGGACAGAAATATTGCAGCATTGATTTGCTCACAAGGATTTGGCGATAATTTACTATATTTGGTGATCATTTACTATATTTGGTGGTCATTTACTATATTTGGTGATCATTTACTTTATTTGGTGATCATTTACTATATTTGGTGGTCATTTACTATATTTGGTGATCATTTACTATATTTGGTGCTCGATTACAATTTGAAGTGTTATCATGACTAAAATAGCTGGTAGTATTGCAATTTTCGACTTTATTTTTTTGGTTTTCAATATCTTTTTTTGGTAAACAAGTTTAATAGGGTATCAGTGCATTTTTTGGTGGTATTATATTTGTTCCCATAAGTAATTTAAGTTAAAAAACACAAGTTTTTGCAGAATAATATTGGTAATATTTGTTATACAAATGAGAAGATTTAATATTGTTTATTAGTAATTAATATACAAACAACTTGTAAAAGGATTTGGATGAATTGGATGGATCACTAAGTTGTTTCTTTTGTCCTCAATGTTTTAGATATCTGGATAGTAACTCAAGATGATCATTCATATCATTATAACCTCATCAAGTGTCCATATCTGATTATTTCCAAGACATTTAGCAAAGTTTATAGGTTATGAATTGTTTTCTCTTACCCTGAATATCCATTGTCGTTAGCCATTATGTAGTCGCCGTTTTCTGCTGAAGCACATTCGTGGTACCTGCCGAGGCGCTCGTAACCGTTGGTGAAGCCTTTCGGTGGTGGTATATTGGGACGTGCGCTCTCCAAGTAGCTGTGCAGGTCCCGACTGGCTTCCTCGTACGGCGAGCGGTCTACGCCCTCACTCCGGCACCGCCGCCGCAGCACCCTCGCGGGCGCGCGCCCCGACCACTGCACCGATCCCAAGGGACCGTCGAAACCGGCGTAGTTCGGACGCATCCCATCCATTTCCACGCTCACTCGAGGCGCATCGTCGAAATTCCACATGGATGGACACGCGTAATTTCACCGCACTAAAGATTTATCATAAATTAATCATTGAGGATGATCCGCGAAACGAGGAGGCCAGTCACGACAGCTGCTGACAGATCACTCCGTGACTACTGACTCCATTCAACATCACAAATAAAACGTAGTGATTATATTCTCTTTGATCACAAACAAAGTGGATGTAAACTGTGTCAGCGGCTACACGGTCAATTTTTCATCAATCTGATCCATCAATCCGGTACGGATTGACGAAAATTTGATCGTGTACGACTCGGATTGATGGATTGATCGTATTTTTAACTATTCTACAATAATGAAGCTCAGAAAAAACTTACCCATACCGGCTTCCGGTATGTCAACATGGCGGGCGAACATGTGTTTATACCGGGAGCAGGTATATTCAACATACGAAAGGTATGAACTTTTTATAACCATCAATATTCCGTCAATCAGATTGATGGATCAGATTGATGAGAATTTGTCATTTGACCGTGTAGCCTTTGATTATAGTACTACGTAGCGCTTATTCCATTTCACTAAATTTAGATATCTAAATGATTTAGTGACTAAATTTAGTCAAGTGGAATAACATTTAGAAAGTAAATTTAGTCACTAAATCATTTAGACGTCTAAATTTAGTGAAATGGAATAAGCGCTTAACAAGAGGTCGGACTTAGAAGAAAAAAAATAAACATCCGTTATTTTTTTAATTTGAAACTAAACGTAAAATTTTTAAGTGCAAAACCTTTCACTCTAAACATACCAAAAATTAAAAAAAATATATATCGGCCAAGTGCGAGTCGAGCTCGCGCACGAAGGGTTCCGTACCGTTATAGAGCAACAATAGGCCAATAATTGTGTTTAAACGAAAGGTAAGCCATTGTAAAATGTAAATGTAACCGTAAATTGATAAATTGAAGCAAAACATAACGATATCATACCATGTTCTAATACAAAGTATGTCGTAGTATTATTTGCTTAATTGTCATGGACGTATAAAAAAAGGCGGACGGAGTCCCACCATACACAAAACTGTGTCGTTCAGAGTCGGCCAGCTGGCTGTATATGTACAAGGTCCGCACGCACACATTCTTGCGTTAGTCCATACCATTTGACAGGCGTCAGAATGTGTGCGTGGCCGACTCTGAAGAAAAGTGAAGACACAGTTTTGTATATAACAAGACTCCGTCCGCCTTTTTTTCTACGTTCATGTTAATTGTACAATAATTTACAACTTAAACTATATTAATATGAAAAAGATAGATTATTATTTCATAGAAATTATTATAATGTATATCAGTATGCAGTTAATTTGGAAAATGATGAAATGTGTGTCATGTGTATATTTTTTTATTGTAACAATACATTAGGTTATTAACTATACTTAATAATTTATGTAAACTGTATGGAAATGTAGCAATTAATGAAAAATGTTTCATTAATTTCAGATTTTTAGGTCCCTATACAGCTAGTTTGCAACATTTTAGTCTGCAAGCAATAGCTGTTACCTCGATCGCGGATTGTAGGAAATCTTTTGTTCTCGCGGTCGCATGCGACCGCTTGGGAACGAAAGCAGCAAAGAGATTCAAAGCAAGGAGATTTTAGGAGAAGGAAGGTATGGGATTATGAGTGGTACGGCCACCAAGGAAAAATCCTCTGATCAAGTGAGGTGGTATGCAGCTGGCCTGAGCCCACGCGATAGATTTCAGCTGTCGTATACAGGGTGTAAGAAAACAAAGTGTGTATGTATAAAGGTGCGGTCCACTGGATCGGAATCGGAGCGTAGGTACGCTGTGGACGGATTTGTTGCTTTGTATGTATGGTACTGACTACTATGAACTGCACTACAAGTACTGGAACGTCATTCTGCGCCTGACAAGTATATGACGACACGACGTGCCGTCCGCACCGTACGCCCCGATTCCGACCTGGTGAACGCGCAGCTTTAATCCCCTCCCTATATAGAGTTTACTGTATAAGCCAATCAATTAGTTAGTAGAGTAGCATAGACAGCTATTCTATTATATTTATAAATAAAATACATAAAACTGTACTGTAATATTATAATATTTAATAATAGAAAATAACAAAAGCTTGTGGATTAAATCTGTTTTATTGGTCAATTTACCTTATTACCCTATTTATTAAGTTATGTACAATATTTTTTATTGAAATAAAACATTTATTTGAGCTTATTTCTTTTTTATTTTTTAAAATTTGTGGTATGTTTAGAGTGAAAGGTTTTGCACTTAAAAATTTTAACTTCAGTTTCAAATTAAAAAAATAACGGATGTTTATTTCTTTCTTCTAAGTCCGACCTCTTGTTACGTCGTATACAGTTTACATCCTCTTTGATATGTAGTATACTGTATACCAGGGCCTGTTACAGGCCCTGGTATACAGTATACTACATATCATGTACCTGGTACATAGTATAGTATTCGTTGGTCTACAGTAGACCAACGAATACTATACTCACAAGGAGCTGTAGACAACTAGCAAAGCGCTAACCAGTGTTGCCAACTCTTCATAACATTTTCCCCCTAAAGCAACTTCGAAACCCACTAAATTTCAACCAAAACTTCCCAAAAAAATAAAAATATTTAAAATTACTTTGGGTGTGTTTTACTAAGCGCTCAAAACGCTGAAATACACCTTCAGCCGGTCAGCCATGGTGACCGCGATCGTTTCGACCACGGTAAAAACGAAAAAAGGCAGTTAATTATTTGTTTAAAATTTAACCGACAAAAGTTACCAATTACAATATATTTTTATATTGTAGGAATAAAAAAATAATTCAATATTCCAGAAAATGAAGAATCAGTAAGCATTTATAATTAAAATGTTAATTTTAATAATAATTTATGCTTTTTTAAATAAAATTAATATATTTTTTATTTTTAAAATATTATTAAATTCAATGGTTAAACTATACAGGGTGTAACAAAAATAAGTGATAATACTTTAGGGTGTATACGTGTTCCTTGTAGAAAGTTCACTGTGGAAGTAGCAGCGCTGAAAGACCGATTTTTTTTCACTTTTGTATGGGGAAACTCGTGACGCTCGCGCCCTTGCCCATACAAAAGTGAAAAAAAAATCGTCTTTCAGAGCTGCTACTTTCACAGTGAACTCTCTACAATGAACACGTACACACCCTAAAGTATTATCACTTATTTTTGTTACACACTGTAGAGACATGTGCTTTGTGTGGCAGTTCCATCTGGTAGTTGTTGCAGTATTTTTTTTTATAAAATGTATTAAAATCGATACCAAACTCTAAGGTTGTTATTAAAAAAAATATCCATTCTTCAAAAATTTTATCCCCAAAAATATCCCCATGATATTTTACCCCCTAAAAACCCCACTAAATTTATTTTTCCCACTAAATTTAGTGGGAAATCCCCATAGTTAGCAACATTGGCGCTAACGCTAACGCTAACGCTAGCGCTACAAAATGTATGCGATTTGACACAAGTCATCGCTTCGCTAGCGAATACTAATGTCAAATCCATACATTTTGTAACGTTAGCGTTAGCGTTTTGCCAGTTGTCTAAAGGGGCAGATAATAGAGGTCATAGTCTAAGATCCCACTGCAAAATTGTGCAGGTATCGAGTACACGCTTAAAACCACATATCAAATATTTATGATAAGGAGAACATATTTCTACTGGGGTGCCAGTCCAAATGTGGCCGCAACTATTTAAAAAAAAATTAAAAATTTGAGTTTGCGGGATAAAATGTTTTCATCAGGTATTGAAAGCAAACATGGTTCATTTCACGGCAATGAGTATAGAGATTTAGAAAAATCCGGTGTGCCATTGGGCACCCGGCCGCAACTTTATTGTAACCAGGCGTGAACAGGTACGATTAAGATATATTTTTGCATCCATAACGTATATTGATCTTTTATATATCATATGGAAGCTTATTTTCCTCTTATTATTATAATCTGGGGCACTGTGATCTGGGGGCACGGCAGTGCCCCAGCCAAGCTTTTTAGCAAAGGCACGGCCGTACCATACTTTTCTCGAAGCGGTTCGCGGCTATTTCACACCCCCTTTATCTTCGATGTTAACCAAGCTAGGGATTTAAAATTTCGGTCACTAGGAGCAAGTATTTAAACTAGCTTAACCTCCAAATTAAATGAAATTCCGATAAATAGTTCAATAGTTACGGATGGTCAAAGTTACTACATTTTGTCACTCACTGACTGACAGATCATCAAAATTCTAAGGTACTTCTAGCAGACTTAGAACCTTGAAATTTGGTACCCGGATAGGTATTTATTTACAATGAAAGGAAAAATTATGAAACCAGCCAAGTGCGAGTCGAACTGACGTACATAGGGTTCCGTACCGTAAATTTGTATGGGACCCCCCTTAAATATTAAGTTTATTTAATTTTTATTATTAATTATTAAAGTAAAAGTACAATTGAGTATTTTCTGAAATTTTCAAAAACCTTACTGTTACCATTATGGATATAGAGCAAAAAGAGGAAAAAATCGTGTTTGTTGTATTATAATAATAACATAGGTCGACAAAAAATGACTTTTTTCTTGTGCCTGTTACTTAATGGCTATTTTCCGATTGTTTGCATTGAAAATTAACCAGAAACACAAATTTCAAAAATGAAAGTTTGCTTTTATTGTCTAGGCGAAGACCAATAAAAATATAAGATTTTTGCAAAATTCTTAGAGACTAACCTCGCCGTAACTTAAAAAAAGGGGTTTGGGTTGATATTAGAGTTGAAAGGGGAAGTGTGTCACTGGCACTCACTGTGCGTATTCAATTTTTTGAGAAATTACGAGTTTTGTGTACTTTAAAGCGTAAAAATATCTGGAAAAATGTGTAAAATGGACGTGAAAAGTTTTTGCTATATTTTCAGAAAAATTATTAAAGTACGAGCAAAAAAGTTACTCTCATCAACAAATAGTAGTATTAGTCAAGCCTTTGAAATATATTTTAAACTTCCTATTAAAATCAAAAAAAATAATATACGGGACCCACATATCTCACGTACCTACTTACTAAAGATGCACGTTACAAGCTATGTTTGGAGTGTGCCACCTAAATACAAAAAATATCAATTTTTAAACCTAATTTCTATATTATTTCCTTCTTAGTGAATGTCAATAATTATATAAATGTAATAAATAAATATGTTTTATTATATTAATACCAAAGAGAAATAAAATACAAGCGGCACCTGCCTATTCTACAAAATATAATAGAAAAGTTTTTGCTACATTTGCGGAGAATTTATTGATATGAGAGTTAAAAAGATAGTTGCATCAACAAAATAAAGACTTTGTCAAGCCTATGAAATAATTTTAAAGTTCCTATTTAATACTAGAAAATAAATATGAGCGCCACATATCTATACCGGAGCACACACCGTACCCGTTTAGTTCACCTAGATACAAAAAATATTAATTTTTAAATGTAAATTACGTATTCGTTCCATTTTAATTTTATTTTTGGAATTTAAGCAACGATATAAATAAGAAACTTAATCATATATTTTATTATTTTAATACATAACTGAAAGAAGAAAATTCAGGTTTTCTTCAAAATTTGAAATTTCAAAAGCTCTCTGTTTCAATAAAAGCAAACTTTTTGAGTTAAAATCACTGATTCTACAATTAATTAGGTGCAATACATCCAAATAGGGTGCACAGAACTCAGAGTCAAAAATCGTGTTGACTAGAATTTATTTTATTTTAATTGGACTATTAGCTTTTATAACGACACCAGAAATACATAATTTGTGAAAATTGCAACTATCTAGCTATTGCGGTTCTCGAGATCCAGCCTGGGGACATGCGGATGGACGACGGACAGACAGCGAAGACTTATTAGTTATTAATTATAGGGTCCCGTTTTCATCCTTTGGTCAGGAAAACCTAAAAACTAAAAATAATATTATGTATATTATACTTTATTAAATAAAAGATTTTTATGTTTGTAACATTTGCAAGAACAGTATGAGTTTCGACTGCATAATATTTGTTTTACGTACAAAAGTACGTACTTACTACTTATAAAAATATGTAATCAGTAGGTACTGCAATATACACTCCTTACTCGCTCGATATATGGGAGTTTTAAGTTATCACGTCATGAAATAAGGTGTGCTCCTTTCCTGCGTCGAGGAACGTCGAGACGCTTACATCAGTGCTGCTCAACGGTAATGCTAAAAATGACCACCTTCAAGTGAATACTTAGATAATATCTAAGAATTTAGATATTATGTGAATATAATAATCGACACAGAACTCAGAAAATTACGTTACGTTGTCTACCTATAGGACTAACGAAGCCTCAAAGAAAAAATATAAAGGAGATAATGAATGGGTGCTAAGCTAAGTACCTACAGAAAAGTTATAACGTGACCAGCACCTGTAGCATGGCTACAGTAGAAATACGAAAGTATAGACTATAGACAAACAGCGGAGATAAACTGAAGGTGCCGTTCCGATCTTTACCGCGGCAAGCCACGATCGACAAAAATTTAATTAAAATGCTACTTCATGACATAGATTATAGTCTACATCATAAAATAGGATTTTATTTGAATGTTTAGGACTAACTTATAGTCTATGTCATAAAGTGGCATTATATTCGATTTCTTACGATCGTGGCAATCCGCGGTAAAGATCAGAACGGCACCTTCAGTTTATCTCCGCTGTTTGTCTATACTTTCGTATTTCTACTGTAGCCATGCTACAGGTGCTGAAAAGAAAAGAACAAAAACCTTCAAAAAATAAATAAAATCCCACCAAAACATGAAATGTAAAAGGAGCCAAGCAAAATAATGCATAGCTATTCAATACTTCTGCCGTAAAAAGTTTTCAGATCACATTCAAGCCAAGCCTTCAACTTATTTTGTAATTTAAATCAACATTCAGTAAATGTTTCAATAGATTTCTTTATTTTATAATTATTATAGTGGCTTGGCAATGAGCACTAGAGAAATAATCAGCGACCAATTGGATTTATTGGGTACCATCGGCCACATGATGCGTCGTTACTCGTTACTTACAAAAACACTTTACGCTTGCCGTCTGTATAAGTATGAACTCCTCCAAATATGCAGTTTTATATTTGTTTCTCTTGTGCTTATTGCCAAGCTACTATAATAATTATAAAATAAAGAAATCTATTGAAACATTTACTGAATGTTGATTTAAATTGCAAAATAAGTTGAAGGCTTGGCTTGAATGTGATCTGAAAACTTTTTACGGCAGAAGCATTGAATAGCTATGCATTATTTTGCTTGGCTCCTTTTACATTCCATGTTTTGGTGGGTTATAGGTGTGCCTAATTAAATCTGGCCGCAATTAAGGGGTGCCGGCTGTCAAAGATGGCAAACTATCGAAGGTTGAGGGAAAGGGAGCTAGCGCGTAACATTACGGGTCTAACGAGGATAGTGATTATACATCATGTTAGTGTACTTAACCATCGGTTCAAACAATAGTAATAATCGGCCAAGCGCGAGTCGGACTCGTATTTTTTATATTAAATTTGTGTTTTTGTATGGGGGCCGCCCTTATTTTTTAATTTTACTTTAATTTTATTATTAGTAATTAAATTGCACATTTAATTGAAGATTTCATGAAATTTTAAAGTGCCTATCCATTACCGACATAAAGCGAAAAAGGCCAATAAACCACTTAGTATTTTGTTGTTATAGCGGCAACAGATATTATACACAATCTGTGAAAATTTCAGAAGTCTAGCTATAGCGGCTTTTGAGACACAGCCTGGAGACAGACAGACAGACAGACAGACAAACAGACAGACAGAAGATAGATAGACAGACGGACAGACAACGAAGTCTCAAAACTCAAACTCATTTTTTTTTATTCAGAATAAATTTTTGCAAATATATTCTGAACGTCTACATCAGGGGTTAGCAAGTAATTTTAGGTGCGGTCCGGATACTGTGGAAATTTTTTAACGAGATCTAGAAAAAACACTTGTCCTATGTAGCTTGAAAATATTATTTTAATTAAATAAAGGTATAATGAATACCTTATTTATGTATTAATTGATACTTGGTATAAAATGCATTACAATATTTCACGGTCCGAGATTCGACCTTTCGCGGTTTCGCGGCCCGGCTGTTGCCTACCGTTGCAGTTGGTCTACAATCTACATGACGCCTACCACGGGTTCGGGAACTAACCCGGCGAGAAGAACCGGCTCTCTCAGTAATAGGGTTCCGCTTTTACCCTTTGGGTACGGAACCCTAATAAAAAGATTTTATTCTAAATTAAATATATTCAATTAAAAAACTTGAGAGGTGTCAAGGGACACCCGAATGGAACGAAGTTATTTCTTTTAAATTTAAACCCAAAAAATCTGTATAGGATTAGGGACATATTATAATTATACACTCAAAAAAAATATTTAATTAAAAAAAACTCCATCTATTGACGCCCAGGAATACCAACAACGCGTCGCTGTTTAATTAAAAAACGCCATCTAGTTGACGCACAGAAATACTAACTAATGACGCCCTCTTAAAATGGCCTTTTTCGCTCTATGTCGATACTTTAACAGATAGGCACTTTAACATTTTTCGAAATCTTCAATGAAATGTGCAATTTAATTACTAATAATAAAATTAAAATATAAGGGCGGCCCCCATATAAACACACAAATTTTGTCCTAAATTTGCTCTATAATAGTACGGAACCCCTCGTGCGCGAGTCCGACTCGCACTTGGCCGATTATTACTATTGTTTGAACCGATGGTTAAGTACACTAACATGATGTACTAACCTAACCTAACCTAACCTAACCTAACCTAACCCAACCTAACCTAACCTAACCTAACCTGTACAATCACTATCCTCGTTACGGCCCGGGGCTATTCGCTAAAATATAAGTTTAGTTAATCAGGGCCGAAACGGGTTAAACTAAACGTACAAACTATTTTATATGTACGATGTACGAAATTATTTATAATATTGATACGCAAAAATAGTGATATAGGAAGATAATAATCAAACGGTACGCGAGCTTTTAAATATCTCACCAAAAACAGCCAAATTTTAATAACCGAGAAGCCACCTGCACGCATCTTTATTGCACACAACTGAGACCTTGTAGTTTATGTTTTTTAATTTCCAAAATTTAGTTTGTTTAAAAACAAAAAAAAAACATACAATGAAACTTGATTCCAGTACGTTATTTGTAATAGAGATTCAGATATTGAGACCTTATTCACTATTAAAATATAGAGTCCGTCCAGAGTCTCGCCCATTTGCCACTAGTTTCACACGGCAGTCGCACCTATTACAATTTTTTTTGCACGATTTGCCGCCCTCTATATTTGGCCGCCCTAAGCCCGGGCCTACTGGGCCTTAGGGTAAATCCGCCACTGTGTTCAGTATTGTTCCAAATTTCCAACAAGACGGCAGGTACTGGAATAAACTAATTAACTATGTATCTCTAACAACAATAATAATTAGAGGTAGACACATTCAATGTCAGATTAAAGTTATAAGTATCCCAGATGAGGCTGTTTCACCACTTCCTGATAAAGTGCCGAATAGGCTATATACACAACTTATTTGACAGATTCTCCATACTATCTGTCAATTTAAGTGGTGGATAGCCTATCCAGCTCTTATCAGAAAGTGGTGAAACAGGCCCTTTGTCTTTACTTATATTATAGCCTTATATGCGATCACAAACATTACAGTTACAGGTTACTCAAAATATTATGTTATACTAATGTTATTTTACCCTCGTATCCCAACTCCCAAGAGACTTTTTAGCACTGAATCTGAGGGACGGACTGTAACCATGGCCATGTGAAGTGCAATTTAACTTTTTACTGCGGCGCGGACTCGCCGTGTCCCGCTTTTTGATATAACTTTAATTGAACCCTTGGCTGGTATCGCTATTTTTGGCTACACTACTGGTATCGTGGGTCAAATTTTACCCATACCAAAAAACCTGTTGTAGTATGTATGCAATTGTTTTATTTATGTAAATAGGGATAGAAATTAATTAAAAAACCTATTTTTTACAAAATTATCTTAGTTTAATTTTAGAATCTTAAAAAGTTATTTAGTTCTACATAAATTTGTAACTTAGGATAGTTTTTGGCACTTTTTGGTAAGAGTGTATTTAAAATGAAATAAAAAAATATAAATTCAAGAAAATCTTAATCAAAACTAAGTTTAATGGTACTTCTTATATCCTCTTAACAACAAAAAAGTATATTTCTCATGAGATCAGCCAATATTTAAAAAATGACAATCAAGAACAAACGATACATATTTTAGTCTTATTTTTCTGACTGTTCTTGTATTTGTTCCAAAATTGTATCAATCTTTTTCTTTAGATCGGTGGAAAAATTAGCGTACCCCGTTTTCAGTGGCAACATAAATGGTATTGTCAGATCTAAGCCAATTTTTTTCACATACTAGTTCCTTTTCATACAAAAATCACAAAGTAGCTTTATACTTGGATTCCTTCGAGCATCTGACTCCAAATCATCAATTACGTCGTGCAACAACTCCTCAATTTGTCTCTTGTTCATAAATCCTCCCATTTTTGTAGAAATATTCACTAAAAACGAAAAGTTTGGAAATCACAGTCAGTGAAAAAGGTTACGTATTTGGTGTCGTGGGTCAAATGTGACCCAGCCGACTCCATACCTCAGCTCCTATGATGGTCACCACGCTGCACGTTTGCCTCCTGCTGCAGCTTGCGACTTACCGAGAATACGTAGAAGAAAGCACTTGTACCATGAACATTAAAAGAATAATAACTAAAAATGTTTGCGTCTGGGTCAAAATTGACCCACGATACCAGCTAAGGGTTAATGTTCGCCGTGTGAAAAAATCAGAGCGGAATTTTTATTTAGATAATGCTAATGGAATTAAAAGTTAAGTTCCATGGAGTTTTCATATATTTATTTATCCTTAATAATATGTATCCTCATATCCTTAGAAGAGAAGTATTATTATCACATTATTTTGTTGCACCCTGGCTATACCCTTTAGGCTTAAACGCACGCGTAAAGCCTAGCAAAATCATAATATTAATTCTCCCTCAAAAATCTAAATTTCTTGGAATTACGTGTAGCCTTATCCATACTAATAATATTATAAATTCGAAAGTGTCTGCTGTTACCTCTTTACGCCCAAACCGCTATACCCATTTTACTGGGTATGGAGATATTTTGAGGTCCAAGACGTTTTTATTTCGGAAAAATGTACGGTTCCCGCGTGATTTTGGCGAAACAGAGTTGCGAGCGTTATCTTGTGTTTCATATTCATCTAAAAATATATTTCTCGTCTAGTCACTGAGCATTTAGTTAGCACTTAACTGAATATTATTTCAGGTGGAAATCCTGTATAGGGGTGATTAATTAATGAAATGTGTAGGGGCGTGTTATATTTGAGATACGACAGATCCGTCGCTCAAAAAACTATGCTATTTTAAGTTATCTATACATTTCCTCTCAAAGATACATCATTTCTGCTGCATAAAATAGAAATATTTTTTGTCGTAACTTGTTAAAAATCAATGAAATATCAACTTTAGAACAATTTTAACAAACTTATTGTATAGGTTTTAGATTAATTTAATTACCTTCCAATTTTTAGGGTTCTACCTTAATAAATATAGAAGTTATGAATGTTTTAATAAGTTTTTTGGCTCTCCTGTAAAGTTGGGTTTTTCGAGTTACGCCACTTCTGCTTTCACCCGTCGATATATTATATCATTAAAGATGTAGAGTATTCATAAATAATATTATTTTTCTAAAATAAACTTAATTATGATCTTATTCCATGTTAATTTTATATTTAATAGCATTTTAAACAAAAATAAAAAATATTTTTAGTATTCGTATTATTCGAAAAATAATTTGGCGAATATTCGAATAATAAAATCGTCGAATATTCGAATAACATACCCTAAATTTAAGGCGCTATCAAAAAAATCAAGGTATTTTTAAGTTGTTAATAATATTTAAATTATTAACAACTTAAAAAGGAGGAAGGAAAAAAAAAGATCTAGTCTATTTTATTTACTAAACCGATTTAGTAAATTAACTCTTTGGCAAATTATCTTATTGAAATACGATGGAAGAACAATTTCAAGCATTATTCGACAAAATAAAAAATGAAATGCAAAAACTTAATCTTGAACTAAAGGAATCAATCACGGAAAGCATTATGGAAAAGATGGACGAAAAACTAATACCTATTGTCGAGGAAAATAAGAATTTAAAAAAGAAAGTGGAAAGTTTAGAGCGAGAAATTGAGTACTTCAAAAGAATAGAAAGAAATAACAACATCATAATATTCGGTTTAGAAGAGAAAGAAAAATCCTCACACGACTTAACATCAAATCTAAAGGAAATCTTAAAGCAAGATTTAGATATCAATGTAGAAGAACATGAAGTCAATAAAATCCACCGCTTGGGAAAGAAAATAAGTGAAAGCAATTAACCAAGACCCGTATTGTCTTCATTTACTAACAACTGGAAAAAATACGACATCATGAAAAACAAAAAGAATCTCAAGAAAATCTATGTTACTGAAGACTCCTCAAAGGAAGTTCTTGCAAAACGAAAAGAGCTACAACCAAGATTAACTGAGGAACGACAAAAAGGAAACATAGCCTATCTAAAATATGACAAACTAATAATAAAAGAAAAGAACGGCAACCAAGAAAAAAGGACAAGGGAGACATCAACATCCCCTTCCTCATTCAATAAGAACCAGCCAAAAAAGCAGCAGACTTTAAGCTCTAGTAAAATAAACAGAACTAACGCCTTCGACATAATGCGTTCTAGATCCAAGTCTCTCTCGACTACACCCAATAAATAACTGTCTTGTCTGTCAATAGCAATTAAAGAAAGGAAAATGGAATCCAAAACCAACAAAAAAAAACTGCCTACTATACTAGTCTGCACATGCCTACTATACTATAAAGCATTTCAGCCCTGCTTTTCTGCAGCCACACACGGTTCCACAGTTTCCTTTGTATTTGCAGAAAATTAATTTCATGGGATCGGGGTATCTTTTTCTCAAAAGATCATCATCTACAAGGTTGGTCTCAGGTAATTTTTTTGTAAAATGTATTAAACAAAGTTAAAGAGTGATAATAAACCTTTTCAAAAAATTTCTCACTTTTTTGCTCATAACTTTTTAAATTTTTAATTTAGGGTAAAAAGTTATAGGGACATATTTGTAGGCAAAATAATTTGCAACAAATTATGCTCTCATAATTTTTTTGTAAGACGTATAGTTTCCGAGATATCACGAAAATAATGTTGTCACCCCTTTTTTCAAGATGGCGGCCGGGGGACAAGAGTGGCGACCCCACAAACTTGAGGTTAAGCTCTGTTGACCCTCCCAACATTTTCCAAAAATAAAATTGCGTCCTCTAATAAATGCAAAGCAAATGTAACATTTCAATGGACTATCTGTAGCTTTCTAATTATGAGTTTATAAGGCTCTAAATACGGTAAATTACGGATTCTCCGTAGGGACGGCCCTTAAGCATACGTACAATCTGGATGAAATGGACCAAAAGAGTATTATTTTGTTGGGAAAAAAAATTACGTGAGATTTGCCCCCCCCCCCCCCCCCTCTCCCCAACGTGAGATTAGATGAGATTTGACTCGACCCCCCCCCCCCCCTAAACACCTCACGTAATTTGTGGACGCCCCCTCAAAGTCATCATAAAATAATGACTAATAGTACAGTTTTAGTGCAATGCGACAATAAAACTGTAATCGCATACCTTCGTCGGCACCAAATCTCAAAAACTTTCTTACAAAGTTTTCGAAATTTTAGAACGATATCGAACACCTCAGTTTTTCACATTCCAGGGATGTACAACAGCCACGCCGACCATTTGCCAAGGCTTCGTCGGAACCCAGAGAGGCATTTGACGTCCGAATGGACAAACAAAATTTTCCGCAGATAGGGCATCCCAGTGTTCGACCTCTTTGCTTTCAGTCGGGTGCATGTGGTAACGAACTACATTTCTCTGGATTTAATCGACTCTAGACTCCTTTATACTGCAGAGGATTTTCCAGTTAGCTTGGATATTTCCGCCACCATGTCTAATACCCAAAGTTTTGAATCATCTCAATCACGCGCAGGGAATATACTTGCTGGTAGTCCCCCGCTGGAGGAAAGTCTATTGGCGAGCAGATCTGAAAGCAGCGGCGTGCAGAGCAATATGTTAAATGACACAGGGTATGCGGGGCCCAGCGGAGTAGTTGGATGGCCTATATTATATGGTCGGAAAAAATCTTAATAGCGCAATGTAGCCAGCGACAGCAATATTGCCAGTGCCATCTATCGAGAACATCGAGAACTATTTTAAGTACTCACCTAATCGGCTTCAATTTTCACATACTCATGGTTCCGGACTCCGGTTACTTGAGATTTACTATATTCTGATGTAAATACTATAGATGCAAGATTTCGGCCACCTCAAATATCTTATGCAAGTGAGTGATAGTTACAGAACACGTCCCTCGCAAGATATCCGATGTGGCCGTTAAAAAGGCCGATTTTCATGTGATTCGCAAAATATATAAATAAACTTAATAATAAAACTATGGGTTCGTAAAAAACAAACTACTCATTCATTTATAGATTAAATCTATGCGCATATCCTTTTTAAAATATAATTTTAGGATATCGTCATAGAAAGTTGGATTGCGTTTTAATTCTATCATTAATGCCTTTTCCATAGAAATCATGGAAAGATCTGTGAGTCGTTGTTGATTTTGTGTGTTTCTCAAATATGTGTGGATACGTTTTAAACTCGAAAATGAACGCTCTGCCGATGCGCTGCTTGCTGGGATAGTCACAATGAATTTCGCTAATCGTAACACTTCAGAAAAAACTTTATTCAAATTGTCATTATACAAATTTTGAATAATACTAAATACACAACTATTTGCAAATTGAGGTGATCTATAAATACAGCGCAATTCATTTTTCAATTTATCAAAATTAAAATTTGCCTGATATTTACTAGTGAATTCTCTGATTTCATTTTCAGGGAAACATTCACTATATTTTCTAAAATTCTCACAAGAAAGTAGCTCAGCAAACTTTAAATCTTTAATGTTTTTATAACGATTTCTTAATTCACTCACTACATTATCAATTATTTCAACAAAAATTCGCCGATAATGTATTTTTACATCATCGACATTGCGCTTTCTTTTAGGTGGTCCGGTTATGTGAACGGCGGCATCATAATAGATCTCGAACTTCTCTCTGAAACGTTCTAAAAATGACTCTAACTCTTTTATCTTTCTTACGCAATACGCGATGTCACTAGTTTTTTTTTGCAAAATATCGTACAGAATATCCGTTTCTGCAAAAATATCTGCGAAAGATTTTAATAGAAAATTAAATTCAAATTCTTTCATATCAAATAAAAATGAACTGACTTGTGTCAGTGTTTCACCATCCCAGTCTTGTGTATTTTCGTTCATATTTTCAAACAATTCTAGGAGGTGGGTGGACTCATAATTAATTACATTAACCGTGCGCGAGTGATACGTCCACCTTGTTTCCGCGACACGAGGCAGCTTTTTCATATCGGCAAAGTTGTTGTAATGGGCCATTCGCTTTGTACTAGTGTGAAAAAAAGCCGCGATTGATTTTATAATACTAAAAAAGCGTTTTGTTTCAGCAACTCGTTCGAAAGATTTCGATAAAACTAAATTTAATACATGTGCTGAACACCAAACGTACATAGCTTGTGGACATTTTTGCCTCACCAAAGCCTGCACGCCATTAATTTGTGAGGATAAAACTGCTGCCCCGTCGTAAGTTTGTGCAACTAATTTGGATACACAATCGAACTCTTCTAAAACTTCCAAAATTATAGAACTCAAGGCTACAGCGGTCCGATCCGCGCTGACATCAACATATTTGATAAATCGATCAACTACTTCTGAATCACGAAAATATCTCAAAATTAATACTAATTGTTCACGGCCGCTAACATCAGGAGTCTCATCTACCATGACGGCGACAAAATCGGACTGTTTAATTTCGGCTTTAACGCGATCGATCATCACAGATGCAAGGCTCGAGATCAAATCATTCTGCGTACGGTTCGACATGCCCGTGAATGAGGTACTCGCATTCTGTAAATGGGTTTCTAAAACTCCATCATACTTGGCTAATAAATTTACTATTTCTAAATAATTACCCCTATTTAACGACGATACTGACTCATCGTGACCGCGAAAAGCTAATTCTTGTTTTCCCAGAAAGCAAACAACATCGATCAGCCTATGAAAAATGTTTCTATTGCGATCGACTTTAGCATTATGCCTCTCAATATCTAATCGTAACTGACTGTTGATACTCATTTCAATACGAGATTTACCAAAAGTATTTAATTTTAAGCAGGCCTCCAGATGTTTTTCTGTATGGTCATGCTTCTTTGCCGCGTTATAGAAATTATTTAAATCTGAATATCCTGAATCAGTCCACACTGAACTACAATTATTAAACAATATGCAAGGAAAACAATATAATTTAATCGTGTGCACACAACCACACAGCCAGTTATATGATTCATAACTTTTAACATTAAACTTCCGAGTTACATTGCCTTTTTGCTGGTTTAATTGTAACTCGGGTACACACCTACCTTTCGACACAATTTGAATCTTTTCACTGAATGACAATTGTGAAAACTTGTTATTTTTAATTTTTAATAAACACACATTCTCAACACAGACCTCACAGTCAAATAACATTTTTAAGAAATCAAAAACGCACTTAATATAGAAACTCAGTAATAACTATTAAACTGTTAAAATGTGCCAACTTTTAAATGATAAAACGAAAAAGTCGTTTTAGAAAACTATAAACTTGCGCAAACAAAAATTATCGTAACAGTGCTCATCACATGAAAAAAGAAAATGGCGTTCCAAAAATACTAAACATTAATGTAATGTGAACAAATATAACCCTTACTAAACAAAAATGCATTATACATGCATACGCGTAATTACATCTCCGTCCATTATTTTTACTCGGATTATAATAGGTAACGAAGTGTGAAGTACAACGAACCCGAACCGAATGCCGCGTCGGAGGCGCTCGGGTAAGTTCGGAAATCGGAAGACCTGCCGGCTGCCGCAGTCCTTGAAGCTACTTGCCCGTACTAGGCAAATGAGATATTCATGTCTGTGTGCGTTTGCAATCTGTGCACCGATACAAAAATCTCATCGCACACATATGCCCGAGGTCTGCGAGACGTAAAGTGCCTACCTCCACCCGGCGCGCCGTTACGATTAAATAATAATGTTTTTATGAAGTTTTGCAAATTAGTTTTTGCTATTTTATAAATTTAGGCGTTTTAAGTGTATTCATTTTTTACTTTATATAATAACTAACGTCATCTAAAACGTGCGAAAGTTAAATTAAAATATGTGTATAGCAAGTATTTATCATTAGGTAAGCAGTGCTTTTATGCCTTTATGGTACGCACGTCCATGTCTGAAAGCCCGAGCGATTGCCGCCCCATATACAATTCCACGCCTGGACAAGTTCCTCATCGTCGTGTCGACGGGTCTGCCACCACCCGGGGTCCACAAAATAACTCTGGAAGTTTGGAAATCCGAAATGTGGGAGTGGAGTCAGCGCATAAGAACCTGGAGCGAACGGTAAGTAGATCTGCTATGTAAGTCATGGCGTAATTCTACACAGAAAAGCTTATAATGTTGCTTGGAAACGATGACTACACTAAAATCAAGTCGATTCATGTAATCCAGGGTGAAGATGTAGCCAGGTTTTATCAGACCCTCATTTAGTTCATAACTTATCTTATATAACAATAATTTTACACAAGTCTGTTGGTTCAACTCTTTGTAACCGAATTCGGCTGGAGTAATTAGTTATAATATTATTATAGTTGAGCAAATGTTAAAATCCATAGCTTTACAAAAACCTACAAGCTCAAAACCACCAATATGGAATATAGATAGTTTGGCATCATATCTAAGTAATTACGCTTTAAAGTTTAGATCATGACAACCCTTTTCAAGTACAAAGACACAATATAGCCTTTTTACTGCTCTTATGTTCTGGTAGAAGAATTCATGATCTAACCCTGCTAAAGATTGATAATGACCATTGTATACAAAATACTAATGAAATAATATTTTGGCCATTCTTTGGTTCAAAAACTGACTTTTCTGATTACAGGCAATCTGGTTGGAGATTGACTGATTGATCATGGGCGCCGGCAGAAATAATTTCCAAGGGGTGCAAATTTTAGTTTTCTTTCTTTTTACTTTAAACTAACAACAGTGACTATATTTTATTTACGTCAACAGAATACATATTTTAGTGCCGAAACATTACGAACTATCTTTGTACGACATGGTAATAGGGTTACAGATGGCTTTTTATTTATTTCAATAACTAGCTGTCCCGGCAAAAGTCTACATCCTCTTTGATTGTGGCACTCGAGTCTAGGCGGAATACAATTAATTTACATAATTTATTATTACTTGCAGAGGTCAGATTAAACCTGCCTCAAGGACCATTATTTCAGGGTGGATCATATCCCTTTTCAAAGATGTGGGTATAACTGCTACGCGGTACGCCGGGAAGTGTTCGATCAGCAGTTGCATTGAAAAATTGGGTGGACAATTTTCCAATAGAAGATATTTTATTTAGGGGAAATTGGCGATCCCATAGTAGTTTGGTACTACTGGTTGTTAAAAATAAACTATTTGATTTATATTATAATTTTGTATCTTTCATATTGGCGTCTAATATACATTCTGTAAACTTTCGTTCCCATCAGGCGATAACAAACAATTCTCAATTAAATAAGCTTCGAATTAATAGTGGCGTTTTACCTACCAATAAAACGCATTTTAATTTACTTACTTTATTCGAAGCTTATAGTTTAAATTCTGCCTGGTGAGTTTAGACGCAATAAACTGGCAGACGACGGTAGCTCGCTTTTATAAACTCTCCCTACCTCTTCACCATGGTGGGACGAAAGTGTGGGAGTAACCGGAAGTCAATAGTATGGATATAATGGCGGGAAACGTAGTGCCTATCTCAATAATTAAATAAGCTTCGAATAAGGTAAGTAAATTAATATGCGTTTTATTGGTAGGTAAAACGCCACTATACCGTGGCTTGACTAAAATCTAGATGCAATATTGCACTGAAATTTGTTTATCGCGCAGGAACAATACATTTTGCCGGGATTTAAACTATCCTGTATCCCTTTCCGGGGATCAAAATATCGCCAAACCTAATTTCATCACAATAGGTTCAAGGGTTTTTCCTTTCTATTGGAATTTTAGATAAAGGTTCAAATTCAAATAAAACACTTTATATAAGAGAAACTGTTTGTTTTCTTTACACATTATAATTATTTCTACCTTAACCTTGCAACTGACATACTTAAAATAATATACGAATCTTGACTCTCTTACTAATTTATCTATACTGTTTAATAAAAAAATTTATTTGTGAGAATTATACACTTAAGAACGAACGCCTTACCACAATACGCATTCTTCACTAGAAAATATCTTGGAATTTTTCGCCTACAAACTAAGTAATATGAAATATTACGCACAAGTAATATTAAATATTACATACAAGTATTAAATTCTCCGGTCGCTTAGGAAAAGAACGTGAAATTGGGATGCCGAGTCAACGTCCATCTAACATTCGTACATGCTGTTCGCTACGCGTATGTACACTTTAGAATCCATAAGTTTCAATGACATACCAATACATAAGCACAGCTTATTCATACGAGAGTATAAAATTAAAAAGATAAATTAATTACATCTGTCATTTGAAATTAATTTGATTATAGTATTTCTGTACATAAACAGATTACATCAATAGAAATTGTGTCACCTTGCATAAAAATCACTAACAAATGTTTTTACGTTGCATTATGCTGTCCTTAATAAACGTGATATACAAAGTTTAAAAAAATATACACTGCAAGTGTCTTCACCGAAAACCGTAAAGTTGGCGAATACTGCTGTCGTTGCCATGATGTTTCTCGTTTTGAAAAAAAAGGGCAAAGTTAGTCAACGGCCAACCACCACTCATGTCAATCGAGTCTGAAAAAAAAATGTTTATATAGTACATTACGCACCTAGGGCAGGAAAATAAGAAATGTCTCAGATCACATGTAAACAAACATGTGATCTGTGGCTTTCTTATTTACAACATGAGATTAGAAGATTAGATTATTTTAGCTGGATATTACGTCATAGCATCCTGCATCCATGCTATGCTCATTGATCATTATATTATTTGAACTGAAAGGTTAGAGTCTGGTTTGTATGCGAATTTTATGAAAATGTTGTGAATTGTCACTGAATCCAATTTAACCAGTTGATTGAATGTAAATAGTAAAATGCAGCATGACATGTATTTACGTGACAATGTTCGTTGTTGCTTCGATCATGTCATGCATGTATTGCAGGACGAAATATTAAAGAAATTGTCAATGTACAGCACGTAGTTTGCATATCATTCGCATCAATCAATACAATAAACGATCATGCGTGCATAACAGCACGTAACGCATGTCATGCTGCATTACCGTCTAGGGTCCCCTTTATGTTAAGTACTGACATACGGTTTTGCTCGATAGTTTTACTCCAAATCGAGCAATAACCACCGTGTGGACTGCAAAACTGACAGCTCGAAGGCTCGCTTCGAGTCGGGCTCGATAGAATTAAATATGTCAAATATGTCATTTCCTTCGATTTGGAGTAAAACTATCGAGCAAAACCGTATGTGAGTACTTAGCATTAGACGTTCAGTTTCGCGTCAACCCTACCAGATTGATGGACTGAACTGATGAGAAACTGAGCATGTAACTTACGTCATACGCTGCGTACAATATAAAAATAATAATACCTATACCCCCTACTAAACCGGGTTAAATTCTCCTATTTATTATACCTTAGCTAGTGAGCAGCGCGATGTTAATCTCCTTGACCATCTTGACGCGGTGCAGCATCTTGGCGAGTGCGGCGCGGCTGAGCGGCTGCGTGGAGTACCACACGGGCGAGTCTGGCACGCACGACCGCTCCGGCTGCAGGTAGAACACGTCGTTGCGCGTGCGCACCGACTCCGGACTGGACAGAGAAGTGGGGTTAGTCAATAAGTCCTGAGCATTTAGTCAAAATGCTTCTTGTCAAATCTCATAATTTTTTTTTATAAAATAAGGGGGCAAACGAGCAAACGGGTCACCTGATGGAAAGCAACGACCGTCACCTATGGACACTCGCAATATTAGAAGAGCTGCAGGTGCGTTGCCGGCTTTTTGAGAGGGAATACGCTCTCTTTTTGAAGGTTTGCAGGTCGTATTTAACCTTCACAAGGTCTTTAATTTTACAAACGTTACCATGCCTTGGGTTAGATTTGACCCAAGTAGTAAAATTATTATAAAAAATTAAGAAAAATAAATATAAATTAGTAAATGGAATTATTTGTGATTTTTTTATATTTATTTCTATAAAAATACTTAAAATTTTTGTAAAAACTATAATTTATTATATCTAGACTTTATATTGTAAAGCTGAAAAGTATGTTTGTTTGGACACGATAATCTCACAAAGTGCTTGACGAATTTTTATGTAGTTTAGCGAAGCTATAGAGTAGACTACGGGGAACGATAATATAAACTATTTTTTTGATAGAAAATGTACGGTTCCCGTTTCCCAGTTCCTGCGAAATTACTGATTAGCGTGGACGGAGCCGCGTGAAATATCTAGTCTAATATAAAAAGAAAATAGGCAATTTTGATAGATATTTTTATAAAATGTGGCAAAGCAGTATTAAAAGAAATGTAAATTAGGTATGTCAGCTTATTGAGGTCATATAACTATGTACTGTATTTGATTTTTTTACGTACGTACGTTACGTCTTACAATCTCACACCAAAAGTTTTACTGAGAGTTTCAGCACATTGTTGGCAACGACTTCTTTTAGGAAGCTTCTTAGCTGTTAGGAGTAAGTTGAATTTTCCAAGTAGTATCGTCGTTTTGCTAGGCACCCCTTCTTCAGTCACAAAAAGTGTGAAAGCATTTTAGGCTGATCTATGTACCATGTTACTTGAGGCCAAAGTTTTGTTTTTCTTTAGTAGCTTTATCCAGGGCATCTAGGCCATCTTTATATTCGGTGTAGTCTTACATAACCACAGGTTTTTTGTAAGATCTATAACTCACTCTTGAGATATAATGCAAAGTAATGAATAAAAATATTCGCCGACTTATTTTTAGGTGTCGAAACAAGTGTTAGTATCTATGGTAAGAGCAAAACATGATGAATATACAGGTCATTTCTTTGTTGTTACTATTTCTAAAGGTAATCCAGGTTTATTCTAATGTATAGCTGATCCAACTACAGTGATTTGTTTTTTGTTCATGCCGATTTGATGTAAAAAAAAATATATATCCACCGTATTATGGAACTCTCAGGGCGCGAATCAAACCAAGGACTACATACAAGCCAAGGTATTTGTCAACACCTGATTCTTTGCCCGTGTGGAGTTGAATATTCCAATCTCCAATCTCAGTTGGTGGCAGAATCACATAAACCGCAATTGTAACATTATTATTTAGTTTGTTTAGATGGCATATATTGTCGAAACGGGAAACCTTTTTTGAATACGACAAGCTGCTCATCTATTGTAAAATATTTTATTTTTATTGCTCTTAGTGTAATAAATAATAATTCTAAGACTTGTATGGGTAGAACATTATTATTTTTTAACAAAAAATTAAAACCGACTTCCAAGGTAAAAACAAAAGTAATACTTAATCTTAATCTAAAAAGAATCAAATAATTCTTATTCCTTATTATAGTGGCGTCTTCAGACTTCGCCTAAACCTCAACTATTTCTGTACTCAATCTTCATGCTTTTGAAGTCGGTACCAGCCCGGAAAAGTTCTGAGATCCTTGACATAGCAATATTACGCTAAGGTAAGCTGGTACCGACTTCAAAAGCATGAAGATTGAGTACAGAAATAGTTGAGGTTTAGGCGAAGTCTGAAGACGCCACTATAATAAGGAATAAGAATTATTTGATTCTTTTTAGATTAAGATAAAGTATTACTTTTGTTTTTACCTTGGAAGTCGGTTTTAATTTTTTGTTAAAAAATAATAATTTTACCCTTTTTAGTTACATAATATGAGACGACAAGGCAATAATATTATATAGCTTGTTGTCTTAGAGTTGTACATATTACTAGCGGTCGCCTGCGGCTCTGCCCGCGTGGATGTCGGTTACGTCTGCAAAAAGCCTACCTAGGAAAGACTCGGTCAGCAAAATGATTCCCAGGTCAATTCACAGACTCCGACACTGACATCGACGACGCGGACGCAGTCATTATCCGCAAGCGCATCCCGCTTGGTGACGCCCACTATCGTAATATTTTAATTTCGCCATAATTTCAAAACCAAACGTCCAATTTTAATCATTCAAAGACCAAATTTTATCTACATAAACTGTACTTAGTGATGAAATAATTTATTTTGATAAGGATTAATGGCATAAGTAAAATAAACGCGTTTAAATGTTGTCCAAAAAAATTCAAGATTTTTAAATAAAAAAATGGTTTGTAGTGTGTAAGCATATTATTAAAGTATACCTAAGTATACTAACGTGTATTGTCTTCTGAGTGTTTAACAGTCAGTAATAAAGTAGATATCAATGGATGAGGTTGTTTAATATCTCCCTCCGGGCGCAACCTTACATGGCGACCCTGCCATCCGAGACGGGTCGGCCGATCGCGTCAGTATGCCGTGTCCAATTGGAAAATTTTAAGTGTAAAGTTTAATAAAATAATAAATAAAATTAAATAAATTCTATTTCGCGATGTGTCGGTCAAGTATTCAAAAAGAGGACGTTTTCATAAATCAAAACGGTGCTGCAAATAAAGCTTCGGTGACGGACTACCATTTATCGAACATTAGTATCGTGATGTTCATAATTTGCACGATAGTGGCTATCGCGGGACTATACGGTATTTACAAGCTATACCAAAGGTGCCATCATTCGTGGATCTGGAATGAGGTTCTAGCGCAGAACCTTAGAAGGTCGTTTCGGCGATCCACCCCCGAGGCTCGTGTGTGCTACAAGTGCCGCCGGGAGCCCGAGGACCACCACCACCATCTCCGAGAGGCCGGTATGACGCAGAAGTCCAGTAAGTGATTTGTGATTCAATTACTAACAATCGATGGGCAATTTGTGAAAAGTGCAGTGTTATAAAAAGTGTTCTGATTCTGACGTTGAACTTTTAAGATAAGATGGGAACTTTTATTTTATAATAAGCCAGCATAATTATACGAGTTTTCAAGTTTTAAAAAAAAAAGTATGTTAAATACTATACAAATTTTATACAAATAAATATTATAGACAATTTTTATATTAAAATGTAATGGCAAATGAACTAAAAATTATATATGACCAGTTAAAAGATATTAAAGAAAATTTAACAAAGCTCAGTTATGCTAGGAGAACAGAAAATGTTTTAAAAAGGAAATTAGATGAGGCTACATTATTGAAAAATCAATTCGATCAATGTATTAATGTATTGTCAGATCAAATTGCAAAGAAAAAATTTAGTTCTGATGTATTGCAAGACATCCAAACATATTGCGACTTAATTAAAATTATTTTTATAGATATAGAGAATTTTTGTTTAAAATCGTATAATACTTCCGAGTCTTCTAGTGGCGAGTGTACGGTGAGTAAACAAAAAGAAGCAACAATGGAGTCGTTTAATTATAGAACTGCTGTCGCTTTACTGCCGGTAATGAACGGTGATGAAAATGTCACCAAATCTTTAATAGACGCCATCGAATTGTATAATTCATCGCTCACTGCTGACAGTAAGCAGATGCTTATTAATTTTATTTTAAAGACGAGGCTGCACGAAAATGCTAAATTGCGGATGTCAACCTCGTATGATAGTTGCGAATCGCTCATTCGAGACATGCGTCAGCATCTTCTCACCAAAAAATCGAGCACTGCTATTCACAAGGAATTGTCACTTATTAGCCAAAACGGTTTAACCTTAGATAAGTATGGGTCTAAAGTAGAGCAGCTTTTTGTTGATTTGACGGTCGCTCAAGCTGACGGCGATCAAAATGCTTATAAAATATTGCGCCCTCAAAATGAAAAAATAGCTATTAAAAGTTTTATAGACGGGCTACGGAACCGTGAAATCCGTACTATTCTTTCGGCGCGTAATTATGACACGTTGAAGGACACTATACGTGCTGCTCAGGACGAGGAGTTGTCGTACAGTCGTCCGCAATCGCACGATATGGCTTATGTTGGCTACCAACAACGTTATTCTTTTAATAATGTTCGAGGAAATTTCCGTAGATTCGAAAATGGACGATCTTTTCGCGCTAACAACAGATACATAAATAGGAATAATAATAATAGAGTTTCTGTTAAGGGGCCGTCTCAAAATTATTTTCAAAATCATGGGAATAAATTTATTCGACATACTAATATGCAGCGCGGGTCGTCGCGTGGAAATCGCGGCAGGCCTGCAGGACGTACTTTTAATCGTAACAATTACGTGCACGTCATCGAAACGGGCATAAACAATATGACTTTAACCGACGGAAATCGTATCGACGAAAACTCGGTAGAATATAGAGATAACAATTTGCAGTTTTTTCGATCCTAATTTCATTTATGCTTGTAACAATAGTAGCTCGGTAGAATTCTCGATATTAGGTGCCAAATATGGTTTGCTTATAGATTCCGGAGCATCATTATCCGTATTGAAATACAACACGGTAGCGCAATGGAACGTTCCAGTACAAGAAGAACGCATCTCCATAAACGGTATCGGAGGCAAAGTGCAAACCTTAGGCTATTTTTCATTACGTTAACCATAGATGGTCAGGAATTTAAACACAAATTTTATGTCATGCAAACGTTGCCAGGTATAAGACATGGTATAATAGGTAGAGATTTTATGCATAAGTACAATGCTATTTTAAATTTTGAAAATAATACTTTTACTCTTAGTAATAATAATAATATTTTAACTTTACCTATGTTGATTAATTCGACAAGTAATAAGAGCTGTTTTTTAAGTATTCCACCGAGATGTGAAAAGATATTTACATTAGATAGTAGTTTTAACGAGGATTGTGTAATTTTGCCGTACCAATTATGCGATGGAGTTTTTATGGCGGGAAGCATTTGTAGGCCAAAAAATGGAAAAGTTAATTTACAGATTTTAAATACACGCGAAACACGAGTTGATATTAATTATTTTAGACCAGAGGTACATTTATTATCAGATTATAACATTTGTAAGTTCGATCGGAGTTGTAACATTGATGGAGAAAGAGTGCGTACATTATTAAATCTCATAAATTTTGATCATTTAAACAGCGAAGAAACGTCATCAATTCAAAGAATTTGTGCAAAATTTTCAGACGTTTTTCACTTGCCTAATGATAAATTATCAACCACTAACCTTTACGATCAAAATATACAGCTCAAGCCAGATGCGGACCCAGTTTACACCAAACAGTACAGGTTACCATTTTCTCAACGCGAGGAAATCGAGACACAGGTAAGGAAAATGCTTGCCGAAAATATTATCGAACCAGCAAAAAGCGAGTGGTCGAGCCCAGTTTTATTGGTTCCCAAAAAATCCGACGATAATTCAAAGAAGTGGAGGCTGGTTATAGATTTTCGAAAACTAAATTCTAGAATTTTAGATGATAAATTTCCTCTCCCCAATATTTGCGATATTTTAGATTCTTTGTCAGGCTCAATGTATTTTTCACAGTTGGATTTGTCACAAGCTTATTATCAATTGAGTTTAAAACCGGAGAGTAGGAAGTACACAGCATTCTCTACACCATCAGGTCAATATCAGATGACAAGGTTACCTATGGGTTTAAAAATTAGCCCTAGTGCATTTTCCCGTGTAATGACAATAGCTATGTCAGGGCTTACTTACGATAAATAATTCGTTTATTTAGATAATTTAATTTGTTTCGGACGTAACTTAGAAATGCATAACAAAAATTTAATTGACATTTTAATTAGATTACGAAAAGTAAATTTAAAACTGAATCCGAGTAAATGCGATTTTTTAAGAAAAGAAATACAATTTTTAGGTCACGTTGTTTCTTCTGAAGGAATAAAACCGGATTTAGAAAAGATAAATATAGTAAAAAATTATCCCACTCCGAAAAATGCAGATGAAACTAAGAGATTTGTAGCTTTTGTGAACTTTTATAGAAAATTTATCCCAAATTTTGCTGAAATATGTTTACCTCTTAATAGGTTGTGTCGAAAATATGTCAAATTTGAATGGTCAGATGAGTGTAAAAATTCTTTCGAATTATTAAAGAGGTCACTAATTTCTCCACCAATTTTACAATATCCTAACTTGGATAACGACAACACGTTTATTTTACAAACAGATGCGTCGGGATACGCAATAGGATCTGTCTTATGCAATAATGATAGTAGGCCGATAGCTTTTGCTAGCCGTAGTTTAAATAAGGCGGAAGTTAGATATCCCACGATAGAAAAAGAGTTACTCGCTATCGTGTGGTCCGTGAAATATTTTAGGCCCTATCTTTTTGGAAGAAGATTTATTATTAGAACTGATCACAAACCATTGATTTATTTATTCAATCAAACGAATCCATCTAGTCGTTTGACAAAGTTTAGATTACTTTTAGAGGAGTACGACTACGTAATAGAATACGTTAAGGGTGCTGACAACGTAGCTGCAGACGCGTTGTCACGCATTCAAATAAGTAGCGATGAATTGAAGGAAATAAATCAACATGTTGTGTCGGTATTAACGAGAGCTCAGAAAAGACGAATGAACAAAGATAATGAGGACGTTAGTGACAACCCTAAGGTTTCCGAGCAGACTGCTAACGATTGGACTGATCACCCGAGAGTTATGGAGTTACTCAAGAAACCAAAGGAGTGTACTGAATTAAGATTTTTGGATGAAAAGCAGTGGAAAAATTTAAAGTTCCGAGGTGAACAAAATGTAGAGATATTTAATTATGATGCATCAAATGGTATTTTAAGAGTAAACCCATCTTCCCTATTACGATGTACACGAGATGTCTTTGTAAGGAAGTTGGCGAATTACTGTAGAAAAATTAATGTTAATAATTTGTACGTGATACAAAATGATGAGAATAGCGCATTGATAAAAGACTTAAGTCAGAGTATAGAAATTGCACCCGATTGGTCCGGACCACGTCTGTATATTTTAAAAGGTGTAAAAGTTATAAATGATCATGATACGAAACGTGTAATACTAAACGATTACCACTTATTGCCGAGTAGCGGTCACGCCGGCATACGTCGTATGATAAGTAACATAAAACGACGCTACTTTTGGCCGAAATTAGAGAAAGACGTTATCGATTTCGTAAATCGTTGCGATAAATGTAAACGTCAAAAACATTTTAAGTATATAAAAGAGCCGATGGTCATCACCGATACGGGTTGTTCGGCTTTCGATAGGATTTTTTTAGATTTAGTCGGGCCCTTAAGTAAGGATAGTGATAGTTACAAATATATTCTCACACTACAGTGTGACCTTAGCAAGTACGTAGAAGCTTATCCCTTAAGAAATAAGGATACGATTTCAGTGGCAACAGCTTTTATTAATAACTTCGTTTTACGCTATGGCATTCCACGTAACATAATATCTGATCGGGGTACTGAGTTCATTTCCAGCGTTATGAATGAAGTGCGTAAAATTCTTAAAATCAATAAAATTTCTTCAACGGCATATCATCATCAATCAATAGGAAGTTTAGAAAATACTCACAAAAATTTAATGTCATTCCTTCGCATACAGACCGATAATGAACCTCAAAATTGGAGTTCATGGTTACCATATTGGTGCTTCGCTTTCAACACCACCGTACACATGTCAACAGGATACTCCCCATATGAACTTGTTTTTGGAAAAAATTGTAATTTACCTAGTAATTTAACCTCAGATGTTGCTCCTTTATATAATACCGAAGATTATCCGCAACAACTTAGATATAGACTTCAAAAATCACAGTATGATGCGAGACAAAATTTAATTAGCAGTAAACAAATTAGAAAATGTAAATATGATTAATACACTAACCCTATAACTTATAATGTTGGTGATATGATACTACTTAAAAATGAACAAAATGTAACCAAGTTAGATCCTTTGTACCTAGGACCATATAAAGTAATAGAAGATTGTAATCCTAATTTAAAAATTGAATATAAAGGTAAAGAATTAATAGTACATAAAAATAGAACTAGACCATATTCAAAATGATTTTTATTTTGTTTATTTTAAAATCTTTTGCCATTGAAAATGAAATTTATAGGTTTTGAGTACATTTATAATTGAATTTGAAATTATTAATATATTTGATATATTTAGAATTCAAAATGTTTAGAATAATAATTGTAAAACTATTATTTTACTTTATTATGTAATACGTCATAATGGAGATTATTTCTTTAATTTTTTTTTTTTCTTCTTTTTAACAAAGTATATTCTATTAAATAAAAATAAATGTAATCCATTATTTTTATTTTTTTTTGCCGGTGGGCGTGTAGTGTGTAAGCATATTATTAAAGTATACCTAAGTATACTAACGTGTATTGTCTTCTGAGTGTTTAACAGTCAGTAATAAAGTAGATATCAATGGATGAGGTTGTTTAATATCTCCCTCCGGGCGCAACCTTACAGGTTATTGTGCCTTACTCGACATAGATAAGTATAGTGTGTCGCGGACTTTTTTGTAGATATTTATAAGATCTACAATACTTAGAACATTTTATGGTTCTATCTTTTATACTTTCGGCAGCGTACGCAAAATAAGTAACTTTTCTGGTTGATTTTTTCACCTGGCGTCCGAAAAACCCAAATATCTTACGAAACCCTATTTTTTCCAAAATAAAATTTAGCCTATGTTCAGGACAAATAATGTAGGATTTGCTTGGAGTAGTTTAAATAAAGCCAAAATCTTCAAACTTGTATCTATAGGGATTCAAAAGTTCTGTTGGGTACCTTCAGAACCAGGATATATCCTGGTGCAAAATCTTACTTTTTGGTAGTATATGCCTGAAATACTTTAGAAAAAATCGAAATCACCATATGTTCCCATATAAATTTCAAGGAGTCCCCTCGATTCCTCATGGATCACATCATCAGATCACCACTTTTGTGAACATGGTACCAACTCGGATTCAACCCTGTACAACAACAAAAGAATCATGAAAATCGGTCCAGAAACGGCGAAGTTATGGTTGACATACAAAAAAAAAAAAAAAATATATATATATATATATATATATAAACAGACGAACATATAACCTCCTCCTTTTTGGAAGTCGGTTAAAAAGAACGTCTCATTCAAAAGTTATACGATACCTAAAAAATTAAGACAATAACAGATGCGCTGTGCGTTTGTTATGAGTTGCGATCAATTCTGACCCAAAGACCGTTAGAGTAAAAAAAGCCATACGCGAAATATTTAAATTATTTTTTAAAAACTTATTTCACTAATAAGTAAATCGAAACGAATAATTAAAAGTCAATTAATATCATACTTCTTTAGCGCTTATTTTCTGAGAAAAATTAATTTCTATCTCAAAATGGGTCAAAATTGACCCGAAGACCGTATGAAGGTTAAGGAAACCTGTGATAGTTGGTTAGACTTTGAACCAGCCCGACAATGTTGTGTCAATATCAAGCAACAACTTTCATTGCGAAATATTTAATTTGGGGCATTACCCACATGTCGAAATATTTTGATGTCTAGAATGGTAGTGTGGAGGTACCCACAATTCGCCTAACATTCCTGCATCGCGCTATCGAAGTTTTTCTGAGCGCGTCGGTATATATACGACAGCTGACATGTATCAAGTGGGCTTCGGCCTGACCGGGCATACTACCTCGCTCGGTCGGAAGATCTTCCTTTGGCCTCTACGCATTATTCCCACATTGGTGACCCTCGACAGAACACGCCTCCTTCATCATCATCACCCCCCGCCCCTCCGCACCGCGCCAGCCAGCATCGCCTCATCGAGTACATCGTCCACTAGCCGCAACGTACCGCGGCCTGGGCGACTCCGCATCGGCATCATCGGGCTTTCTCACTACACCGACCGGTCAGCAAGCAGAGCACATCTCTCCTGGTCAGCACGTAGCATCGGCCCCGCACGGCAGCTTATCCGACTCACTGGATCCCGTGCAGTAGCTTACAGTTCCGACTCACTGGGACTCACTGCAACAGTTCCGACTCACTGGGACTCTCACTGGCACTGGCGACTAAAGCGAACAAGGCTTCAAGATTCGACCTCCGGTCTTCGGGGGGGAGTGATGTGGCGGTACCCACAATTCGCCTAACATTCCTGCATCGCGCTATCGAAGTTTTCTGAGCGCGTCGGTATATATACGACAGCTGACATGTATCAAGTGGGCTTCGGCCTGACCGGGCATACTACCTCGCTCGGTCGGAAGATCTTTTTTTGGCCTCTACGCATTATTCCCACAGTAGCTTTAGTTACAAAATTAGATAATAACTTACACATACCATTTAGAAATATAGAACTCGTACAACTTCACGGGACATCTCAATGGATTCTCCTCGTTTTCCTGTTGTTCATACACTTTCTTTTTTCTTGAGTTTGCTTCTGTAAAAATAATAACAGTTTCTTTAATTCATGAAGCCCCAAGCGGCCACATCCGGCCGCGATAACAATGAAAAAGCTATTGTGTCTCGTTTTGCTACGACTGATGGGTTAATATTATAGGTGACATACAAGCAAACAGATTATCCTAAAATTAGCATATGTATCTGAATGTCTAACTGAATGAAATTTTCCAATCTTTACACCAGCTTTTGTTTCCGTAAAGCTCTTAAGATTGACAAGAGATTTTAAATATTGTTTAATCAAAGTGTTAGCAGTCAGATTAAAAGACATAAACTTACCTAAAGCCGATTGTGGTGGGTAGAAGCGTAGCAAAACATTTCTAGAACCAGGAATTTTGGCTTGGCCAGGTTGATTCGGATTCCTCTTCCAATGTTTCATTATGTGCGAAAACGATAGCTGCATATGCTCCTCTACAGTCTGTAAATATATAATTTTAATTAATCCTTCGATCGCGGATTCTTGGAAATGCTATTGTATTCTATTGTTGTCGCGATCACCGGTACTCTTATGGAGCTTGAAGGATTAATTAAGAAACAAACATAAGCTAACAGATACGAAGATTGCAGGAATCCCTCGATCGCGGTTTCCTGGAAATCTATTGTTATTCTATTGTTGTCGCGGTCACCGGTGTCCTTATGGGGCTTGATGGGTTAACGTAATAGGGTTTATTAGCGAGAAAATAAAAATGTATTGCGGACCACTTTGTCGTAATTTGTATTGATTTGCAAGTGAAAGAGATGAAAATCGATGGATGAGTGTACCAATTTCTATATAATATGCTCCATGATCACGTCATCATGGTGATGTCATTCATGACTACATTTTTATTCATATTAGCATACACAGCATTAAAAAAATCAATCACTGTATTCCAATTGCTGCAATAGAGCGCATTATGCGGCATAGTGCTCAACGTTTAACCGTTCATCTACAGCAACGTTTCGCACACTAAATGGTATTGCGCTCTGCAATTAGAAAACACACAATGTTTGTAATTTTGTATGATTATGATACTCACCACAAGATTAAAATGCTTAGTATTGAAAAACATGAGGGTAGACAGCAAAACGTGAGGCGAATGCGCGCCGAGCTGTTTGCTCTCCCATAGATGTTCTTCCTCCACGCGAGTCACAATGTATTCTGCAATATCGTAAAGGTAATTACATCCATACTTACTTCTTATATATAAAATTCTCGTGTCACAATGTTAGTTACCGTCACAGAGATATTAAACCAGTAGAGAGGCTGTGGGGGCGTGGCCGGTGTAAGTGAAACATGAGCAAAACAGGCGAAAGTTGTGAAAACACAATTAGTCGGGACGTGATTGTCTAAGCGCGCACTACGGGAGTGTTTTTTTAAAATGCCTACCTATTCAGTTGTTGTATGCAAGAATCGAAGTGACCATAAACTTAAAGGGTCACTTTTCATAGGTAAGTACAAAAACAATTTAGTATTTCCAGTATTTTCTACCAAAATCTCATTTTTTTCGTTAAAATAATTGCACTAGTCGGGTACTGAGAGAAATATGTAACCTAACGATTGAACCCAATACATTGCTCGCTAAGTGTAGCGTGCCTGGTGTTGAAAACAGTCTGACCGAGTAATGAAAATTGCGCTTATTGAATCGGTCGCTTAACGTGCATGGCCGCTCCCGCCGCTGATAAGAGCCGTGAGATAGTGATGTACCTGTCGTTTCTTGTTGTCGATACATTACGTTGCCGCGATTAGTACTTACGAGTTATAACTAATATTAAACTGTAGATGATTTTGATAGTTTAATAAACACTAATAATTATGTAAGACAATCTATTGAATTACTTTATTATCTTCTTTTTTATTTTTATTTATTATTAAATTAGTGTAACAAAGTACCCAAATGAATGTAAGTAGATGTGCGAATGGATGTGTGTAAATTCGCCTTTCGTGATTTTTGTTTTTCCTATTAATGAAAAATCATCATTTTAATTGCGATAACCAGTAAGACGTGGATAAACAGTTAATATTTGCATGCTGCTGCTGAAGTAGACCTGGATTCTGTAGGAGCCGAGCTTCGTATGAGCCCAAAGTGGAGGTTTCGTGTTTGGGCTTATATTAACAGCCACATCAAAAATTACATTTATATATGGTGATCATTAAGATATGATCCTGTTGATAGGAGTTATTCTGCACTATAACCTACATAAGTTTAAAAATAAAATAAAATTAAGTACTCGTATATCATGCTTTTTTAGTTTTTTAGTTTAACTTTAAAAAGTAATGAAATAATAGTTTACTGACTTTAAGTTTAAATAATTCCTAAGTGTAAAGTAAATAGTAATATTGTAGTCCATAATTATTGTCAAGGTGTGTCGGTTGACCGCTTATGTAGATGTTTGATTTCACATAACATTAAAGTTTAAGGGTCAGTTCACAGCGAACCGAATCGAGACAACCAGCGACTTGGCGATACAAAATACAAAAGTCGCTGTTGTCGTAGTTTACTTGGCTGTCCCCCGACACACCGTGACAATAATAATTATGGACTAGAATATTACTTTACACTTAGGAATTATTAAAACTTTAAGTCAGTAAATTATTATTTCATTACTTTTTAAAGTTGTTTGGCGGGGGTTTTTTAAAATTTCTTAACCCTTCAAGAAAAATTGAAATAAAGGGTCGCGGGATTCGAACCCGCGACCCCCGGCTTGAGCTACCAACACCCCACCAACTGAGGCACAGAGGTCGTCATTGAACAGAACTTGTTCAAAATTATTGTATTGGGGCCTAAAGCTAAAATTGTTCGCGATATGCTACAAAGTAACTGCTCGATAGCAAATTTATCGACAGTCAATCACTAGCGTAAGTGTGAAATTTGTTGAATGTGTTTACTGGACTGAGGCGCGTACTTACACAGTAGATGGCAACGTGTGCGCAGCAATGAGAGCACCGCCTTGAATGTGTGAGTGACAGGGATTTGTCAATGTGTGGGTGTAATTTGTGTAATTATTTAGGTGTCAATGTAAGTGTAGCTTACATCAGGACTCAAACAAAGTGCGCTCGGCGGCCTATCTCCTGTTGTTTCTGATATCTATGGTTACCGTACTCCTTCGAAACTGCTTTACTAATTTTTACCAAATTTTATATGCACATTCAGTAGGTCTGAGAATCGGCTACTGGCTACTATTTATATTGATAAGTCCATTTGTTGAATAAATAAAAGTAAATTATTACAACTCGAGACTGACGGCGACCATTGTTTGTGCGACGAGATAGCGATGGACGTTGCCATGGGCAAAATTGAAAATACTTTATACGGCAAAACAGCGTTTGCCGGAACAGCTAGTAATATTATAAATGTGAAAATGTGTCTGTCTGTCTGACTGTTACCTCTTCACGACAAAACCACTGAACCGATTCAGCTGAAATTTGGTATGGAGATACTGTGAGTCCCCTGAAAGGACACAGTATACTTTTCATCCCGGAAAAATGTACGGTTTACGCGCGCTAAACGAATTTGAGCGCAATGTAGATGCGGGTGTCATCTAATTTTTTAGGGTTCCATACCCAAAGGGTAAAAACGGGACCCTATTACTAAGACTTAGTTGTCTGTCCGTCTGTCTGTCACCAGGCTGTAACTCGAGAACGGTAATAGCTAGAGAGTTGAAATTTTCACAGAATGTGTATATTTGTTACCGCTATAACAACAAATACTAAAAACAAAATAAAATAAATATTTAAGGGGGCTCCCATACAACAAACGTGATTTTTTTGGCCTTTTTTGCTCTATATCAATAATGGCACACAGGTAGGTATTTAACTTTTTCACAAAATCCTTAGTTATATGTATTTAATAATAATATAAAAATAAAATAAAAAATTAAGGGGGGCTCCCATACAAAAAACATAATTTTTGGCCTAATTTTCCTCTATAATGGTACGGAACCCTTCGTGCGTGAGTCCGACTCGCACTTGGCCGATTTTTGAATATAAAATTGACCCCTTTACTAATTTTAATATGTACACAATGGATATAACAATATTTTATCCTTGACTTTCAAGTGGTATTACATTCATCAGAACAATACATTATACATTGTGTAACACGGTAACATATTTTATTAGTAGGAAGAAAAATTGTCTACTCTGTCTAAATAACCACAATAAAATGCCATAGCATGATATTAACTAAAAACTATAATTTAAATCAGGTAGTACTTACGCGAGTCATTATATAGCACAGAGAACTTTCTAGCAACTTCGTCCAAGCAATCCGTAAACTTCTCGTAATATGGATCGGTGAAAATATTGTCTATCCTACCATTTTCGAACAAATATTGCTGAATACCTGTAACAGAAAAAACACAACAATAGATATATTATAGGAATTTAGCAGGAGCTCCACCAAACAAGAAAGCAAGAAGAAATATAAAAGGACAATTGCTACTTGTGACTTTTGTTGATTTGCCTTAGCCCGGCCGCACATTATCCGAATTTCTGATTACAAAAATTCGGACGCCCCGCCCCGCTCGTACATTTGACACGTCAGAATTCTGATAGTATGCGGTGTCTACAACAAAATACAGAGAGCGTTCCGGCGGGAGTCCGAATTTTTCTGATCAGCGGATAATGTGCGGCCGGGCTTATTAACGCAAACACAGTGTTTTCGAGTGCGAAAGAGTCAATTAATAGTGATAGACAATTTCTCTCTAAGGGCGAAGCCAAACGAGCGTAATTTGTGAGTTGTGAGTCGCAGAATTTCGGTTCGGCAGAATTCTGCTGCATTCAGTTTCATACAAAAGTCCTGTTTGATTCACACGAGCGTAGTTTTGTGAGTCATGATTTGTATGAAAAGATATTTACGCGGCAGAAATTCTGCGACTCACAAATCACGCTCGTTTGGCTTCACCCTAAATGGAAGTCTTAGGCCCGTTTTCAACAACTACACCTTAAATTTAGGGGTCCCCTAAGCCAATGTTCCAAGTTTTGTTCTTGATGAATTGACAACCCCGTAACTCTTAGGTGACGTTTATTTGAAACAAAGTCGCTTTTTCTGTCCTCATGTCCCTTTGTTCCCTTTAATTGCAGTTTGCTTTTATATATAGAGTGATTAAAGAGGAAGGTTTGTGATAAATATGTATATTAATTATGGGAGTTCGCTATTTTACAAGTAAAATATCAGACGGCCATTCTATAACAGATTCATTGTCAAGGCAACCGTCGTCGTCGCCACATCCGTCACCGGGGGATATTAGATTATCATTTATATTGGATCCTAGATCATTGAGTCATTTATATTGGATAATGTAATATAGATAAATGATTTAATTCTTCCTTGATCATAGATTTTGACATTTGCTGAGAGATTGGATCCAATACGGTCATAGAAATTGGTGTTGCCAGTTATTTAATATAAAAAAAGAGTTTTTAATTTCTTGTTCGTTAATATGTTTCAAATAATGTAATGTAATTCTTTTTCTAATTATATACTTGAGTAATCTTGCCGAAATAACAAAAAACAAGCCATATTAAAAATGACGATGTCTTTTGACAAATCGAATTCTCTGAGATCTAGTAACACTGATGTCAATACCTGTCAGCGTTAGTGCTCCCCATTGGCTATTGAAACCACATATGACGTAAAATAGGACCAATGATATATGATAATGTAATATGCAGATATGATCAAATGATCATTTTTATTGGATCCTATATATGATCCTATAAATGATCCAATATAAATGATAATGTAATACCCCCCTAAGTGTACGGGGTCGTCAATCCATCCCGTAAATTATAAACGTCACCTAATGGTTTGATGTATGAATCGCATAATAGGTTGTTTTATTTCAAATAAACGTCACCTAAGAGTTACGGGGTTGTCAATTCATCAAGAACAAAACTTGGAATATTGGCTTAAGGGACCCCTAAATTTTAGGTGTAGTTGGTGAAAACAGGCATTAGTGTCTAAACACACTAGGCTGAATTACGCCGGCGTAAATTCCGCCGCGTTTCAAACTCATACAAAATACGGGCGGAACGCGAGAGACGACACACTATTCCGTTGCGTATTTGTATGCGTTTGACATTTGCGGCGGAATTTACGCCGGCGTAATTCAGCCTAGTGTGATTAGACACTTACGTTAGTTAAACGAATGACTTACCTAAAACTAAGTAATATATTGTATCTGGTGCGTATTCACTGCCATTGGGTTTCCTAACTTCTTTCACGAACAAACACAGGGAGTAATTAAGCTCGTCCGCCGTCAACTGCAGTATTTCCGACTTGAAGGGTTTCCTTCTTAGAGAACTCTTCTCAATTTCGGCATTCTTCGTCATTACCCACTGCTTCCACGCGTTCACACCAAAAGTGTACTGAAAACATACAATGCCATTACTATAGTTTGTGCGTTTTAAGATGATATGGGTGACAGTTCTCATATTCCTTGCTACGGATTTTTTTAACAAGAAACAAAAAAAATCAAAATGTAATAAATTTTATTCTATCTACAAAAACAAATGTTTCCTATAACGGTAAATGAATAAAAATTAAGTTGCTAAATACTAACTTATTAATAAAAAATTATAAATATTAACTGTGAAAACTTATTGTGACGAAAATATTTGAAAATTGTCAGATGCATGAAACGGAACTTATGCAAATAGAGATTGACACTGTTGAATCGAAATCAAATCGATAAAAAGGGCGGCCATTTTAAATCGCCAGCGCCACTCTGAAACGTCAGTACGAAATCGATAATTTCGATTACAATTCCTTTACGAAGTGATTCGATATTTTTAAATTATCGATTAATTTTTTTAGGTAACTTCCCTACTATTGTCAATTATTATGTGTCACCCATATCATCTTAAAACGCACAAACTATAATTTATAGTAAAACTAGATATTCCGCGCGGCTTCGCCCGCGTAATTTAGGAATGTGTTCCGCAAAAAAGAAACCTATGTCTATTCTTCATGTGTGCCAAATAACATAAAAATTGCTCCAGTAAGTTTAAATAAGCCCTTTCCAATAATTTCCCCGTTTTTTCCACACTTTCCTCTATTTCTTCGCTCCTATTAGTCTTAGCGTGATAAAATATAGCCTATAGCCTTTCTCGATAAATAGGCTATCGAGCACTGAAATAATTTTTCAAATCGGACCAGTAGTTCCTGAGATTAGCGCGTTCAAATAAGCCATTTCAAATAATTTCTCCCGTTTTTTCCACACTTTCCTCTATTTCTTCGCTCCTATCAGTCTTAGCGCGATAAAGTATAGCCTATAGCCTTCCTCGATAAATAGGCTATCTAACACTGAAAGAATTTTTCAAATTGGACCAGTAGTTCCTGAGATTAGCGCGTTCAAACAAACAAACAAACTCTTCCCAATTATAATATTAAATAAAGTAAGTATAGATATTGTAACAGCCTCAAGTAGTGCTCCAGAAATATGACACTATATTTTGATAGATTTCTACATTTTAACAATCCGAATTATATTTATGGAAATCAGTGATGTCCATGATTGTAATAAATTACATTGTATAAAAAAACATGAAAGTATAATAATTATAGTTTTAAAAGAATACTACTAAAGCTGTGGCACGATTGCAGCTTACAATTTTTTGGTCGCAAATAGTAATAGCTACATTACAGTACTCCCAAATTATTAATAATGCGCATGCAAATCTTCGCAAATTGTCGTAATCACGGAAACACCCGAATCTATGAAACGTAAGAGCCCCAAATAATGCTTTTGCATTTTGCACCTTGTGCGAAAGAAATAGAAGTAAATATCATATTAATTGTCTGTATTTTTGGCGCATGCGCCACAAAACCTTTTATTGCGCATGTCCAAATCATGTCGTGCCATGGCAACGCCACCGACAAGTAGCGGCGTTGCCTCAGAACAGGAAAATATGGGCGTTGCCATGGCATTACATGATTAGGACATGCGCAATAAAAGGTTTTCTTCCGACGCTCGGCGCTCGGGAAAAACGGTCGTTGCCAACCAATGACGAAAATTTCTATGCGCATTTTCACTTTGGGAGCATGTACCTATGTCAATTACACAGATATTATGGATTTAATATCCCCCTTCTTGGATCGCGGCTGTTTGTAACGTTACCTTGAGGCACATATTAGCGTCGGGCTTCTCTGCGGGCTCGCGCGGCGGCTCCGGCTGCGGGGGCGGCGGGTCGCGACGCCGTTTGGACTGGCGCGTGGCGCGGGGCGGCGGCGCAGGCGCACGCTTCCGTGCCGCGGCCGCCGCCGCACCAGAGCTCGCACGCAGCGCCGCCACAGCACGCTGCTGTTCAAGCACCATGAGGTGGTGTTGATGCATGCCCTCGCCTTCTAGACCTGAAACGACCAAATATGTTAGTCCCATAGTTTTTTTTTTTTTTGACGACCTCTGTGGCTCAGTGGGTGGGCTGTCGGTAGCTCAAGCCGGGGGTCGCGGGTTCGAATCCCGCCGACGGAACAAAAGTATTATTATATTATATTTTTAAATAATAAAATCCTTTATTGAAATTATTCAAATAAATGAATCTAATAGCCCGCCAAACCACATAGCGGTTTGTCGGCGAGACATTATAGCGGAATATACCTAGCGGAATAGAGCAACAATCTCGAGCTGTCAAACCAAACCGAAATTGATTTACGTCTGTGTGTAAAAATGTGTTACGTACACTTACACAAGCATCTTTCTAAGAGATTAAATTGTCAACGTGCCGATAAGTGCCGACTGGACGTCAAACAGATGAAAAAAAATTGGTTCTGCTGTCATGTATCACACGTCTCTTTTTACCACGCATTGTTATTATTATTATTATTTAGCCTCTTTTTCCGAATTGTCTGTTTTGCAGTGTTATACTAATTTTCTTGTTATATATAGTCTCTTAATTCGGTGTGCTGTTGGCAAAGGCCTCCTCCAGCTGTTTCCAGTATTTTCTATCCTGTGCTACTCTTGTCCAGTAGGGTCCAGCAATGGGGATTGTCCATTTTTTTTTAAATTTTGCTCATTACAGAAACATTTCGAGGAATAAGGTCAGTGATCGTTTTTCTGTATATAAACGAAAAAAATACCCATTATAGTTTGTGCGTTTTAAGATGATATAGAATAGAATAGAAAAGAATAAACGTTTATTTGCAGCTAAAACTATAAAAATACATAAATTATAAAAGAAAGGAATAAAAATAAAAAAATATAAAATCGTTGAATTATCATAAAAATATTGAGTACATTAGCCGCAAATTGGACCAAGCTCGGCAGTGTTGGCACACCCAGCAGGTAACCAACGCCGGTCTTCCGCTTGACCCATTCCGTGACCTCACAGCCGTTCCAACCTTTTAGTGACACAAGTCTTAAATAATATTATGAATTACTCAAATCACTATTTAAAAACAATAATAATAATAAAAACAATTATATATTCATTTCGATCTTACTAACAATTATTACATTAATTAAAATTTATTAATCCAGGACATTATAAATATCTATTCCAATTTATAATATTATTATAATTGTGAATAAAAACCTATTGCCTTATATTTACAAAAATAAAATATATTTTAAATTACTAAAAAATAAAAAATTCTAAACATAGAAAAAGTAGGCGAAGGAGATAACGACAAGACTTCAAAATATTTTGACAGTGACATAGGAGTTTTTGGCGGGCATGTGAAAGAGTGCTGTTGTGTTTTTGTATTATTTTCCTAAAATTGTGTTAGCTGGGTTTTTAATGTGTAATATTCGTAGAATATTAACCATTAGATATTCGTGTTCATGCACAAGTGTAGGAAAGTGATGTAATATCCAGAAACGTGCTATTTTGTGTTCCCTCCAAAACTCCATCGAAAGTTTCAGTAAAGCGTCTACCACTTTACTGAATCGACCGACTTACTCCTGTGACTGTTTTGACTTTTACTTAGACTTTGACTAGACTTTAGACCTGACAATACATGAAAACGATGATGAAAATTATAATAGGAGGAATATGGTTTTCCCGCCATATTCCTTACCTTTTTACCTTGTCTGTGGCACAACATACACATCCTTTGTGTCAAGTTGCCAAAAAAGAAGAAAAAGAAAGAAAAGAAAGACAGTGACATAATATGACAGTTCCATAAGTTAAAACAATAATAATAATATTATGTTTATGTGGTAAACACTGAACTTTGATTAAGTATTTTAAGATGATACACCCATGGATTAAACTAAATATTATTAAAATAAGTAATTAAAAGTGTTACAAAATGATAATATTATAACAGAATATAAAAACATTATTGGGAAACAACAGTATTACAAGGAATATGTGATGGCAATCGAATCCAACAATATTAGAATAATTTGTGGAAAAAGAGCGAATGCTTTCCTGTGCCTTTTGTGCTTGTAACAGAAATTTTTGGAGATGTTTCCTGAATGATGCCAGACTATTAAGATTTCTAATAGGCGGAGGTATATTGTTCCAGCATTTAGAAGCCGTGTAACGAAAGCTTCCTCTGAACGACGCTGTCCGGTGTTTCTCAATGGCTAATTGGGCTGAACATTGCCTTGGACCGCAGGACCTAAGACTAGTCGTTCGTGAAAGTTTTTCGTAGAGATATGCAGGCTTTCTATACTTTAACACGCCAAATAAAAGACAAGCCAGATGGAGTTTACGTCGGTGTTTCATTTTTAACATAGAATGCTCATTGAGGAAGGGTGTAACGTGACTTCTAGGTGGTATATCAAAACAGAAACGTGCACAAGCATTCTGAACTCTTTGTATGAGTCTTTTAGTTCCTGATGCAAGACGAGGCTCATAAACAACATCTGTGTAATTAAGCTTTGACAGCACCAAAGATTCCACAAGGCGAATACGCATTTCCGATGACAGATATGATCTCACTCTATAAAGGATCCTCAGTCTGTAAAAGGAGTTACTAACTATATGGGTGACAGTTCTCATATTCCTTGCTACGGATTTTTTTTACACGAAAACAAAAAAATCTAAATGTAATAAATTGTATTCCATCTACAAAAATAAATGTTTCCTATAATTGTAAATGAATAAAAATGAAAAGTTGCTAAATACTAACTTATTGATATAAAACTATAAATATTTACTGTGAAATAGGGTTATAAAATTATTGTTACGAAAACATTTGAAAAATATCAAATGCATGAAACGGAACTTATGTCAATAGAGATTGCCACTGTTGAATCGAAATCAAATTGATAATTAACAAAAATTAAAACCGACTTCCAAGGTAAAAACAATAATAACATCCTTATAATATGAACTAAAAAGTATTAAATAATTTTTCCTCTCTAAATGTGCCTTTTTCCGAATTCGGCTAAACCTCAACTATTTCTGTACTCAATCTTCATCATTTTGAAGTCGATACCAGATATAGCTGAATCTTTATATTTTCTTTGACAGAAAATTTGAAACTTTTGGAACTGGCACCGACTTCAAAATTATGAAGATTGAGTACAGAAATAGTTGAGGTTTAGCCGAATTCGGAAAAAGGCACATTTAGAGAGGAAAAATTATTTAATACTTTTTAGTTCATATTATAAGGATGTTATTATTGTTTTTACCTTGGAAGTCGGTTTTAATTTTTTGTTAAAACTAATAATTTCACTCTTTTTAGTTACCTAGTAGATAAACTATAATTAGTGCCAATTTAAACTGTATAAAAAATAGTTTCATATTGTCTTCACTAGATGTCACTGAGGCGCTCTTGTGTCGGCGCTATCGCTTGTCCGAACTCCGAATGTTGTTCTGAATATAGTTAACTACACGATGCATTCAATAGATGGCGCTGAGGTGCTCCTGAATCGAAGTATCGCTTGTACGTAGGAGAGTCATAACACATACCCCAAGGCCCAAATATCAGGTAGATAAATTTAAACATTACATTAAAAAAATCTAAGTGAACACAACCCTATGCGTGCTAGGTAATTTAACAATTTAACGCTTCAAATTCCAAGCGGCCACATGTGGCCACCAGAACAATGGATTTCCAAGAATCCGCGATCGAAGGATGAGCCGAATCACACCCAGCGGCGCGGCGAGCATATTTTCAGTGTCATAATAATATTATAATATTAATCTTTATCTTCATTATTGTAATACATAGTAAGTACTATCGCTTGAGAAACTTGGAAAGTCTCGCGGCCGCCTGCGCCTTTCTCAAGCGATACTATATTGTATTACATTAATGAAGATAAAGTTTAAAATCATATGACACTCAAAATGCTCGCAGCGCGGCATGCCCTGACATTCCGGTTAGAACTTAGAACTTGCATACGATGCTTACGCACGCGCCGCACCGACCGCCGTGTATAAACAGTCTATATTAATAATTAGTGTTGTTATGTACATAATTATTATTATTGTATCCATACCTATGCCTTGTAAGTTGTACTATTATCTATTTTGTGCCATGAGACATTGGTGACCTTAACACGACGTGGTAATGATGATGATGACGATGATGATGATGATGAATTTGAATTGCGTGGTAGCATATGCTTTCTGTTCTTAAAACAACGCCGAAACTCCCAAACGTGTATCTATAAGGAGTCAGGAGTTCTCTCAGCATCTTCGAAACCATGGTATACCTTGACCCAATATTTGACTTTTTGGTAGCATATTCTTAGTACACTTCACATAAAACCAAAATCACCATATGTTTCCATATAAATTTCGAAGAGTTCCCTCGATTACTCCTGGATCCCATCATCAGGTCACCACTTTTGTGAACATGGTACCAAATTGGAGTGAAACCTAATACAACAAAACAAAAATTTCGAAAATCGGTTCACAAACGGCGGAGTAATCGTTGAACATACAAAAATAAAAAAATAAAAATATCCACAGCCGAACATATAACCTCCTCGTTTTTTGGAAGTCGGTTAAAAAGGGCGGCCATCTTAAATCGCCGGCACTACTCTGAAACGTCAGTACGAAAGCGATAATTACGATTGCAATTCCTTTACGAAGTGATTCGATATTTTTATAAATTATCGATTATTTTTTTTTAGGTAACTTCCCTACTATTGTCAATTATTATGTGTCACGCATATCATCTTAAAACGCACAAGGTATAGTTACTTATATTTTTTGACCGACTTCCAAAAAGGAGGAGGTAATATGTTCGGCTGTATGTATCTTTTTTTTTTTTGTATGTTCCACGATTACTCAGCCGTTTGTGGTCCGATTTTCAAAATTCTTTTTGTGTTGTATAGGGTTTAACTCGAATTTGGTACCATGTTCACAAAAGTGCTGATCTGATGATGGGATCCTTGAGGAATCGAGGGGACTTCTTGAAATTTGTATGGAAACATATCGCACCCCCGGTGCGACACAGACACTTATGCAAAAATGTAGTTTTTCAGGAGAAGCATTTAAAACGTTGACACCTCACAAAACAATGACCTAAGAATATATGTATAGATGAGATGAACAGCTTATACTACAACGTCAACTTTTAACTTTACTTTTTGATAAATATTAATCACTTTATATTGTAAAATATATACTATACCATTATTTAAGCCTTCCAACCCCCTCAGAAGTGACGTTGTGGCTCTATCGAAAAATTATAACTGTAGTTGTGACACAATGAGTTAAAAAGAAAACAAGAACAAATTGTTTACTAAGTTTTATTTTAAATTATAAATACGTACTGTTATTAACGAAAAAAATAAAACAAGTCAAAACTCTTCAAAATAAACATAAAAAACTTTGTACTTCTTAACATTTCTACATAAGTTTAGTACTAGTCCACTTAATAAAGCAGGTATAGAGTGCGTGAGCTGCAACCTAAGCAATTTCTTCAAAAATGTATTAAGGATGCCTAGAAGATAAACATACTAAAATTCCCCGCCCCTAGGGGGTGAGCCGGGGTCGGGGGAGGGGGTTAAAGTTCCCATTTTTGAGTTTTTGGCTCATATCTTTAAAACGGTACGTCGTAAAGAAAAAGTGTCTTCTACATAATAAAAGCTAATAAAATTTACTACAACTATGTCATTTACACTATGTATCTATCTCTAATCATTCCCATGCTATGAGCTTCTAAAGATGTCGAATTTCAAAAACACACATCAACTAAGGCTAGGGATATTTGTATTTTATGAAATTTATCAGGATTTTTGAAGATATTCAATAAAATAATGATAGCTTATTTTATGTTCTTTAATAAAACAAAAAAAACCTTTCCGGATTTTTTTTTGTTTCTACGAAAAATCATTGGCTTTTCAATGGCCACAGAAAAGTTACATGCCTACAATCTTTAAATCTCTGGAGACCAGGCCAAAAACAGAATAATCTGGTCAAATCAACAATCTCACAAAGTCATGAAAAAGCAACCTTCCGCATTTTCCAAATTAATTCAATGCTGGATTACAAAATGTTTTGACATCATATTAAGGACCAACTTGATGGAAACTCCTCTACGTGGTTTGGTCGGTTTCTAGAGACTGGTTGCTCTCCTGGAGCCTTTTTACTAGTTGCATCGACTTAATATTGGGTTGATCTGACCAGATTATTCTGGTCTTGGCCTGGTCTCCAGGGTTTTCTGACATAAAATCTATTTACGGTGACTAGAATATGCAATGTTAAATACATTTCAGAGATTTTCTAGTAAGATAGATACCAGAAAAAAAGATTACTTGAAATTACAAAGAACATAGGGCCTCATACCTAAGAATAAAGACTCAAAAAATGTATTTAAGGTAAATACACTCAAAAGTATCGATTAAAATTCATTAATTTTTGTGTATTATGTGGCACATTTCTTTAAAAAAAACGTTAGGATTGGAGAAACAAAGTCATTTATCAACAAAGGTCATTGAAGTACAAAACTAAACATTGAAAGATGCTTAAATATTGGGGAAATAATGTCACAACTGTACCTTAGGTCACTATTGCTCCAGAATCAAAATGCACTGGCAGGAGAACCGCGCACAACTGACCAATAAAACGATGTTGCTCCCAGCGACGCGTGATTTGCGCCAAAACGGCAATGACACTCACGTCCTCATACGGAAACTATGCGTACTACAGAAGTATCGTTAATGCACCAAGTAAAAGGGTGCTTTAGGATCTTTTTGAGACATTTAACTCATTTTTGCATTTTTTGCATAAGTGTCTGTGTCGCACCGGGGGTGCGATATAGTGATTTCGATTTTTTCTGAAGCATTCGAGGTAAATGCTACCAAAAAGTAAGACTTCACACCAGGTTATACCCTGGATCCGAAGGTACCGAACAGAACTTTTGAATGCTTATAGGTACAGGTTCGGGGATTTCGGTGTTGTTTAAACAACTGAAAGCATAAGCTAATACATCAATTTGATTAATCATCATCATCACAACCATCATTATACCTTGGGTCATCACACTATGACCCAATTATTGGTACTTTTCGTGATATTTTGCATCGAAGCAGACGTTTTTGATAATGATTTCGCTGTTTGTGGACCGATTTTTAAAATTCTCGTGTTGTTGTATAGGATATAATCTTAATTTTGTATAACAATTACGAAAGTGGTGAGCTGATGATGGGATCTATGAGCAATCGAGGAAAATCCTTGAATTTTATCAAAACACTCATAGTGGTTAAAATGTTGTTTCTAGTAAGTTAAACATTTGTTACGAATAAGAGAAATTTTATACGAAGGTGTCTCTTGGTCCAAAGGCACTGAACAGAACTCCTGAATCTTTAAAGATAAAAGTATGGAACTAACTGCAAGCATTTACCACAATTTCGCTTACAGTGACATTATCTGAATAGGTAACATTCGTATTGGTTATTTACGCATAAAGCCTAATTTTGTAGATACTTAACTAAAAAGAGTAAAATTATTATTTTTAACAAAAAATTAAAACCGACTTCCAAGGTAAAAACAATAGTTATATGAACTAAAAAGTATTAAATAAATAACTCTTACCCTTTAATAGTGCCTTTTTCAGAATTCGTGTAAATCTCAACTATTTCTGTACTGTATACTACAATCTTCATTACTTTGAAGTCGGTACCAGTCCCAAAAGTTTCAGATAATCTGACATTACTGAACTCACGATTAAATTAGCTGGTACCGACTTCAAAATAATGAAGATTGTAGTATACAGTACAGAAATAGTTGAGATTTAGACGAATTCTGAAAAAGGCACTATTAAAGGGTAAGAGTTATTTAATACTTTTTAGTTCATATTACTATTGTTTTTACCTTGGAAGTCGGTTTTAATTTTTTGTTAAAAATAATAATCATACGCAAGCTTAAGTCTTTGCTTTTAAGAATCTCTTTTATAGTTTGTGCGTTCTAAGATGATATGGCTGACAGTTCTCCTTGCTACGGATTTTTTTTACAAGAAAACAAAAAAAAAACTAAATGTAATAAATTATATTCCATCTACAAAAACAAATGTTTCCTATAATTGTAAATGAATAAAAATGAAAAGTTACTAAATGCTAACTTATTAATATTAAATTATAAATATTGACTATGAAATAGGACTATAAAATTATTGTTACGAAAATATTTGAAAAATGTCAGATGCATGAAACGGAATTTATGCCAATAGAGATTGACACTGTTGAATCGAAATCAAATCGATAAAAAGGGCGGCCATCTTAAATCGCCGGCGGCGCCACTGAAACTTCAGTAGGAAATCGATAATTTCGATTGCAATTCCTTTACGAAGTGATTCGATATTTTTAAATTATCGATTAATTTTTTTAGGTAACTTCCCTACAATAGGCTACTTGACCTACTTTTTTTCTTCATGCTGATCGCTTCTTAATCATTCATTTTCACAAAAAAAAAAAACTAATATTTTACACAGTAGAAACCCATAAAAATGTTTATTGAAAAATACGCCTCTTAAATGGCGCCGAAAACACTGTCCGCCATAGTGTGACGTCATACGCTTTGTATTTTAAACTCTCTTTATTGAACATTTTTTATGTGCTAAATGTACGAGTCTAAAAGTGCCCAAAAATTATAAAAGAATTAAATAAGAAATTAGAAATCATTTGTAATGTTGAAAACTTTTGGAGAAAAGTTTTGGCCATTTCATTTCCCGTCTACAATAAATGGAGATAATATATAAAACTGATGTTTTAAGCGAATTATTCAATAAAATATATTTTACAAATCTTTCTAGGCTTATTCTTACTATTTATGTACAGATAAACTTACATATAACGAGCGCGATAAATAAAAGATATTAAATTACTATGAGGATGACGTCACATCCAAATCGGAAGTACCGCAAAAGCGTTTTCGTCAGTACAAATCCTATTTTCATAAAATCATATTTTCAAATCGACTTTATTTATCAATCATAAGCTTTTATTTGATGATAAGGGTGAAATATGGTTTCCTAGGCCAAGTTCTACTAGAAATATGCATTTGTTCAATGAAATTGAATATAGGTCAAGTAGCCTATTGTCAATTATTATGTGTCAAGCATATCATCATATAACGCACAAACTATAGTGACCAAAATTTGTTCCAACCATGTGCTATTCTTTTTTTTTATTTCTTTGGTCATTTGGTCCTCGAAGGAAATTATCTGTCCAAGGTAAGTATAGTTTTTGACATATTCTACTTTGTAGTCATCATCTGTTATGTCTTGGTTTGCAGAGTTTATTACTGATAGTGAAATCTCGCTTGTTCAGGCCTTTGTTTCTCTATTCCGCTAGGTATATTAACTTTAGCAAATAGAATTTGAAACACCCGCATTCAATAAGGTGTAAGGTGCGACAAGGCTTTAAACTACGAATAACAAAACTACAGAAACGTAACTCCCATACTTCAACCGTTTTAAATTTGGCTCCTTTTCGAACACTAAAATATGACAATTCAGATTCTCGCCAAGGTCGTTTCCCAGGTAACGTATCATAATATTGCGCGCTGGACGACAGCCTGCGCGGTTATTGTCACTGTCACAGTTATGAAACAAAGCCGTGGACAATAATTGTCAAAAGCGGATGGCATTATGCAGTATACACCAAACATATCTACTATCACGAAGAAAGGAGTGCATAATTATTATTTTAAAATCAAACATTTTCCTCTGATCCTTAAGTCATCGATAATAATAATATATTATTATATATTATTTTGAACAAACCTTGTACAACTCGGACGAATTTAAAACTATCCAGAGCACCTAGACAAGACGTTTTCAGATTACAAAAATCTATGTGCTAAATTATTACAGAATTATTACAGAATTGAAATAAAAAACTTACGGTGCAAATGCAGATTTTCGTAATCTCTTTAATTTTCGGTCATTAGTCATTACTCATACAAAATATATCATGACTACATAAATGAGTAATCTGGCTCGGCATCCAATTCGGTTCGTTTCTTACTAAACGAAGTACGAACGGCATTATAAAAATAAGATACTCCATACTGATGTCAGTCAGACCCTCGTTTATGATTAAATTGTTACATCTTGCATAACTCTGTCCATGGCGACTTTGTAAAAATTTTGTAATTATATTATTTTTTGATTATTGCATTTTTACAATAACATGTAAACTTAATAAGACAAACACAAAGAGACCAGCTTAATTTTACGCAAATACCCTGGCATCCAACTTAAATAAACCATCTTTTTGGGCATGTTTTTGGGTCGGAAAAAATACAAGAACTTTACCTAAGCATAATTTAAAAAAATTCACTTACTGATGAAACTTGAAAGGTTATTCCTGTATTAAAAGTCGTATCTGTATGACTTCTACACCATTTCACAGGGCATTTAGGCATTTTAACAACGAAAATTTTGTAAAAAGCTACGTAAAAAGTAAGTAAACAAATTGTAAAATGAGTTTGACAATAATTATCATGTCAACCTGGTTGAATGTCACTCGTGTATAATATATACACGAAAAATGTGTACCGAACACATGCATAAAGTATACATGTATTCGGGTCACATTTTGTAGCCTTTTGGTGCACTTTTTTTGACGGAGTTACTCTTCCTGTAGTTTAAAGTTCACTGGCTTTAAATGAACGTGGGCGCGGGCGCTGCTGGTAAAGGAGAACTGTCAAAAATGTAGTTTTTGTAGGGAGATCGCAGACGACAGACTTTGTGCGATCAAATTCTGCGGCTTACATACATTCCGCATGGCGCGCGCCATCAGATTGTATGGAAGCCGCAGACTTTGATCGCACAAAAGTCTGTCGTCTGCGATCTCCCGTATGATGGCAGCGTTAGTTCCTTTTTTCGACACGTTCATTTAAAGCCTTTACGAGCTCTCATTTTAACTTAACTTACCTGGCATACCAGGGTGGGAGCTGGGTGTGATAGTGTTAGCAGTCATAGCTGACTCCAAGTCGACAGGTTGGTCTTCGTATTCCGTGGCCATTTTGAGCGCCATTTGTAACATGTCCTCGCCAAACGCGTTGTTCCCGTCCATCGCGGCAACTGGACTGAATGTCTCTTCTGTGAAAAAAAAAATTTATACTTAACCACTAAATCTGATACATTAGGCTACTTGACCTATATTTAATTTCATTGAAAAAATGCATATTTCTAGTAGAACTTGGCCTAGGAAACCATATTTCACCCTTATCATCAAATAAAAGCTTATGATTGATAAATAAAGTCGATTTGAAAATATTATTTTATGAAAATGAATTGTACTGACGAAAACGCTTTTGCGGTACTTCCGATTTGGATGTGACGTCATCCCAATTGTAATTTAATATCTTTTATTTATCGCGCTCGTTATATGTAAGTTTATTTGTACATAAATAATATGAATAAGCCTAGAAAAATTTATAAAATATATTTTCTTGAATAATTCAAATAAAACATCAGTTTTATAAATTATCTCCATTTATTGTAGTTGGGAAATGAAATGGCCAAAACTTTTCTACAAAAGTGTTCAACATTAAAAATGATTTTTTAATTCTTTTCAAATTTTTTGGCACTATTAGACTCGTACGCTTAGCACATAAAACTTTTTTCAATAAAGAAAGTATAAAATACAAAAAACATGACGTCACACTATGGCGGCACAATGGCGGACAGTGTTTTCGGCGCCATATAAAAGGCATATTTTTCAATCAACATTTTTATGGGTTTCTACTGTTTAAAATATTAAAATATTAGTTTTTTTGGTGAAAATGAATGATTAAGAAGCGATTAGAATGAAGAAAAAAAAAGGTCAAGTAGCCTTTTATAAAATACCACAAAATGTTAATCCCGTTTCAAAACGTCGCTGAATCAAAAAACTCTTAAATATTTAAAAAACTTTTGGCATTTTTGTACTTTTTTTTTCAAGGAGGATAGTTGCTGCCATAGGAAAGGTAGCCAATATTCAGGTTCATAGTGTGGAGTCTTGAAACGAAATTATACACCTTGTAACCCTGTAAAGTTTATATAAAACGTATAATAGCAAGTAGATCTCACCGTTATCATCATCGGTGTCGGAATCGCTCTGATCTTTCTTCTTGTCCCCAGCTACCATCTCAGCCATCATCAGCAGTTCCGCCTCGAACGGATCCGTCGGCATCTTATCGTGGATCTTGTTAATCTCCTTCATGATGCCCTTGGCAGAGTTCCGGGTAGTGGGTATAAACACTGGGGTAGGGATGGGGATAGGTATAGGCACCGGGATGGGTAACGGCATGGACCACATAGCACAGGGTACGGGGACATAGATAGGCACTGGAATGGGGATCAACACCTTTCTCTCTAAACTCGAATCCGTTTGGCACTCCTTCGTACATGGATGGGGTCTACAAGCCACGCCTTTGGAGACCATCATGGGTTTGGACATGGTCGCTTTGTTCGCTACCTCCCGGGGTGGGAGTGTTTTGACGATCACGTGGTTGTAGATCTTGGGGGGCGGGGGAGGGGGCGGTGTGGGGGGTTTGGGGGGCGGTGGCGGCGTCGGGGGCGCGGCCGGCGTCTCGGGCTCCACGTGGCGTTGCTCCACGTGGCGTTTGGACTTCGTGCGTGTAGGCGCCGGCTGAAGCGGGGGCGGCGGCGCTAGCGACTGCACGCTCGAGATCACCGGCAGGCCGCTTGTTCGCGTTTCGCGCTGAGCTTTAGTTGCTAGACAAACATTAATCGTTTAGAAAACTATTCAATGATATATTTATTTGTCTCTCCAGTGCCTTTGTTTTTTTAATTTCAGCTAAGGGCCAACCCACACATACCACAACCACACCACGTCGCAACGACAAAATGCCGTCAAGCAGTGGTTACGTGTGAAAGGTGTCGCTGCAGCTTTTTGTAGTTGCGTTGTGGTACCGACAAAATGTCGACGTGGTTGCGTTGTCACCAGTAGTTGCAGTGTGGTTACGTACGAAAGTCAATGAAACGACGACGATAACGACTGCAAAATGTGGTACGTGTGAATAGTCCAGTTCATTTACAATACGAAATATACGCCCGACCACGTGATGTGGTTGTGGTACGTGTGGCCTGTGGGTTGGCCCTAATCGCTTTTTTTTTTAAACGGGCTTTGGCCCACCACACATTCCCACCACTGTATCTCCTGTGTCGCCAGGATCGACAGCGGCATCCAACCACGAAAACCCTTTGATATGATCTCAGGGAGCCCGAGGGACATGCTAATACTGTCTTGGGACCCGCAACGAAATTAATCAGAAGAAAATAGGAGGAGTAGGAAGATTCCAATTTCCCTCCCCATAAAAGCGGGAGACAGCACAAAGTTGCAATGACCGAAAGTCAAAGAACTTAAGGGGGAGCACCACGGAAATAAGGTTAATAATTGTGACTCCTAAGCTGAAGCTAAGTTAATATTGGAGTTTATTGTGTTTGACTGTTGCCAATAATAATTGTGGCAAAAACGCTTGAAGGCACGGAAGTTCCTAGCGCTGTCCACGAGATCACCGTAGTATGCTACTCCAGATGTACAGAATAGGTTGTTTAGCATAGTAGTTCTTTCGTCCTGCCAGAGACTGCACTCCCAGAGAACATGATGCGCGGTTTGTTCAAACATGTTGCCTTCGGTCGAGCACTCGCACATGGGTGATGCTACTAGTTTAAATCCGTAAAGTTTGGCCTTAAAATTTCCATGACCGGTCAGGAATTGAGAAACGCAGTGATCAATATCCATCCAATGTTTGGATAGCCGTTCACGAATATTAGGGAAAAAATTATAAAGGTGTCGCCCTTTGGTGGAACAGTCCCATCGTGACTGCCATTCGGAGATTAGGCTTTGCACAGAGTTTTCTAAAGGTTCAAACAGTCTTGCTATTTTAATTTTATCGCGAGCGCTTAAAAAGAACGGGTTGTCAATGTTTTTTTTATGATAGTACATTGTCGCACGACGCTGAATCTCAAGGTCAACGGGTAAAACTCCGGCTAACACAGGTAAGGCTTCGGTGCTTGTGGTCCTGTAAGCTTTGCATAAGAATATAAGAGCAAGACGTTGGCTTTGTAGCAACTTGCGACGAGCCGCGCCGATTGTTGCTCTGTCGGCCCACACGGGGGCCCCGTAGCAAATGCTGCCTAGGTAAGTAGCAGTGTAAATTAATTTTAGGGTTTTGAAGGAGAGGCCCCATGTCGACGTAGATATTTTGGTAAAGGAGTAAAAATTGCGCTTCGCTGTCTCACCGGTTTGAATTATATGTTCTAAAAATGTAAATTTATTTTCCAAGTAAAAACCAAGATAACAGAGTGACTGTTTGCGTTTAACGTTAATATTGTCAAGTTTAATGCTAGGGGAAGATATAAGGGACCCTTTTAAAAGAATTTGGTAAGTTTTATGCGCGGCGAATTTCAGGCGATTACGTTTACCCCAGCTCGATATTAAATTAAGACTATCATTGGCTTTAGATTCAATTTCGGAACGTGAATTTGCATGAACGATGAGAAAACCGTCATCGGCGTAGCCAACTAGTACGCACAGCGGTGGTAGGGGAAGACTTAATAAATCATCAAATCCGAAATTCCATAGTTTTGGCGAGCTTCTCGGCCTTTTGGCTAAGATCAAAGTGTGGCCCTAATCGCTTGTGTGCGTACAGGAATACTAACACGGAAATATTCTCACATGAGTGAAACATTCTAAAATTTCTACCGGGGATCAATTATCATATTCCGAATAACGTTTCCATATCAGGCTCTGTCTCGCTAGCCCGCACGCATGCTGCCTCGTGCTCGAATGAGACAGCACGAGATCGAAACGACTTCAAGATATGAGCATCGAGTCCCTAGCCTTGATACAATGTTTGTCTACAACAGCCTTTCCCAAAGTGGGCGATAACGCCCACTCGTGGGCGCTGAAGGTCTAAAGGGGTCTAAGGGGGTGTGGGACCCAGAAAAAAAATGGGGGCGTTGTGTAGAGACTGATATTTCTATATATTTCTATTTTCATTTCATCCGGATGCATTTTTAATTGAAACAATGGGGGGTGCTAAAACATGATTTGTTCTCAAAGTGGGTAGTAGACAAAATAAGTTTGTGAACCCCTGTTCGACTAGACAAGTGGCAAGCGATTATCGGAAACGCCAACAAATTGTATGAGATTTGACATTAGTATTCGCCAGCGAAGCGATGACTTATGTCAAATCGCATCCATTTTGTTGGCACAATAATCGCTTGCCTCTTGTCTAGTAGGGCTGGTCTACAGCTATACTTACTATTAGCTTTCGAGTATGTGCGGCGTGGTGCGCCTGTGGGCACCGCCTTGGGTTGGTCTACCGCCTCGCCTACCGACACCGAAGACTTCGCGTATTGACTCTGTAGACATTTTATAATTATTGAATGATGTAAGAATGTGGTGAACATGAGGTTTTACAGTATTATAACAATAATAGCTCATACATATTACATTCTACCATCTCAATTGCATGGACTGTTATATTTAAAATATGAGATGTAGTAGTAATGGGAATTAATGCTATTTTCTATTAATTTCATTAAAATGCTAATTTTGACGTCACAGCATGTATTATTGCTTTGCTATTTGCTAAAAACGCAGCATCGTGAATTATCGGATCGCATCGCACTGATCACGTTGAGTATTATTTCGCATCGAGTGAAAAATAACAGAACTTAGAACCACGTTGCGAAACAGCACATTTTTATCATGATCGCAGACTATTGCTACGCAGGATAATATTAGCAATCGTATTTTTAGCAAGTACGATTAATTGGCATTTAACAATTATTATTGCTAATGCTATTTTTACCGACACTAAGATGCAATAAAAATAGCTACAATTATATACTCGTATTTTTTTTTTATTGAAATGCTCGTGTCCCTGATTTTCATTCGAGGGATTTGAATATACTCGTAATTTAAACAGTACTAGTGTGGTACTAGTACTGTTGTGAATAATTTTGAGAAAAGAGGGAGAAAGAGAATTTATGAATTACTGTGCTAGTTGACGCCCGCAACTCCGTTGCGCCAAAAGTCGTTTATTGCGGGAACCGTACATTTCTCCGGGATAAAAGTATCCTATGTCCTTTCCCGAGACTCAAAGTATCTCCATACTATTTCAGCAAAATTGGTTTAAAGATAAAAAAATTCTGATAAATCATTTACCGGAAAGGAATTATTATTTAAAAAAATATTATACTAATTATAAAATAACCAACCTGGAAAGACATGACGCACTGGTATGTGCAGAAATTGCGTACCGTTGCGTCCGACATCGTCAAGTGATATTGTGCTAGGGCTATTCTCTTGCACATGTCACATTTGGTCCTGCAAATAGAAAGACGTTAAATAATAGTTGTAGTTGCTATATGCAATTTCGGTCACTTAACTATACGTGTAACAAAACTAAGAATAGTAAATAATACTTTAGGGTGTGTATGTGTCCCTTGGATAGAGTTCACTGTGAAAGTAGCAGCGCTGAAAGAGCAAATTTGTTTTTGTGATTTGTATGGGCAAGCGCCCTAGCTTAATGAATTTTGCCATACAAAGGTGAAAAAAAAGTTAAGACTTTCAGCGCTGCTACTTTCACAGCAAACTCTATATAGAGGACCTATACACTCCCTAAATTATTATCACTTAGTTTTGTTACACCCTTGTAAAGTTTATGCATATTCCAACTGCTCGGTCCCTTAACTATTTTGGTTGCGCCAGAGTGTGTCGTGTTTACTGGTATACAGGAGTTACTACACGATTTTTTTCTACCTTCTTAGCCGGACTGTAGCATATTAGTCGATATTGAACATGAATCAAAATCTTTTGCAACTTATTACAAAATAAACTATATTGATTAATCATTGAAAAAGACAGTACTGTTTTGCGCAATCGAGTCGCAACATCACTTACAAATAACATGTCATTGATATCTTATACATGTATATAAAATTCTCGTGTCACAATGTTAGTCCACGAACTCCTCCGAAACGGCTTTACTGATTTTAACCAAATTTTATATGCATATTCAGTAGGTCTGAGAATCGGCTACTGGGTACTTTATAAGTGCATTTGTTGAATAAATAATAGTAAATTATAACAACTCGAGACTGACGGCGACCATTGTTTGTGCGACGGGATAGCGATCGACGTTGCCATGGCGACATACTTATTTAGTCACTTCAGTAAAATAATATGGGCGAAATACTTTATAACTATTATGGCAAAGCAACGTTTGCCGGGACAGCTAGTAATGATATAATAACATGTGATTGATATAAAAACAAAATCATTTTACCTTTTCGATGATACAGCGTTGATAGACACTTGATATAGATTCAAACAGTTGAGAGAACACATCAAGACCACTTGGCCGTTACTTTGCAATTTTCGTATCATATCGAAGTTGTACTTCTTCACTTTACACCAATTACACGGTACGATATGTCGTGTGTTGCTAATGTAGATGTTCATACACGATTTAGAACAGAAGCAGTTGGCAGCTGAATTCTCATATATTGTAAAATTCTTCGATAATGTTCTCTCAAAATACTTTTTGCACCATTTGCATTGATCTGAAAATGAAAGAGTAATAAATACTTGTGTGTGTAATGTACTTAAATGTACTTATGTGTGTTCCCTGAAATCATATTAAAGGGTTTTCGTGGTTGGATACCGCTGTCGATCCTGGCTATACAGGAGATACAGTGGTGGGAATGTGTGGTGGGCCTTATGTCTGTGTAATGTGTATACATATGTACAATTATACAATATTTTGTCCCTATCTTCAAGACACTTTTCTGATGTATCCGTCATCAGACAAGAACAAAACCTTGTATAAATATAGCATCTAAAAGAAGAATTATTTTATTATTAGGGGAATAAACTAATAAACTCACCTGGTAAAATGTTGTTAACAAACTTAAAGGCTGCAAAACATGGGTCCGAACACAACCTCTGACAAATATTTTCGGACACCTCTACTTCAATAGTAGTAGCTTTCTCCAAAGAGCATACAGCACAGTTAGCCCAAACAGGTTGGGGCACGGGGTTTTTGCTCATCTGATCAAACTTCTCCATGCAAAGTTGGGAGCAGAAGTCTTTAAACTGGCCTTTATCTCCTACTGGGGCCAAGAATCCTTGCGGCCCCACAGATATATCTCGCTGGCAGTAGCAACAAATCTTTAACCCCTTTTTGAACTCCTCCAGACAGCCGGAGTTACAAAACTGGCGAATATCGTAGCCGAATCTCACGCAATACTTCCCTAAGCTAGTATGTTGAACTACATTCTTGCAATTGGCACACTTGGAACCAATTTTGTTCTGATACCTCGCCAAGCATACTTCGTTACAGAAATCCATCGTTTCCCAGGTGATGAGTTTGTCTTCGCTCTCCAGTACTAGATGACAGTCGGCGCAAGTACGTAAGAATGTTCGCTCCCTTTCTTCCCGAGCGCTTTTTACCATAGCGGGTGTTTTCGCTTTAACCTTATATGCTTCGTCTAAATATTTATCGGTCGCATTACTTATTACCTTTAATTTTAATAGAGGTACAGTCGGTTTCGGTACGAGGACTGGCACCTCCTTTTGCTGTGGTTGCATTCTTGACTGCCTTTTCTTTTTAGGATAGTATCTTCCGTTTTCCTTTATATTTAACGTCTTTAAACAAGGCTGATCGCATATCTTTAACTGCACACCGAATCTACTGAGAGCATATATACAATCCTTGATCTCATTGCACACAAAACATTCACCGACGACTGGTTCTCTTTCGTCGACAGTGATTCTTCTCCTCTTGTATGTATACTTTGCTTTTTCATCCGCCATCATGCTGAACAAGCATTCCTCTGAGCAGTAGTATGTATCAACGGAATCATAATTGTAATAAAAGTAGCAATTTTTCTTTTCTTCACACTCGGAGCATGTTAAGCTTCTGGGAATGATTTCTTCGATCATGTATTTCTTGCTGACGACGACATACTGGCCGGGATGTTCGGTTTGGAATGCGATCAAGCAGTTTAGGGAACAGAGATAATTTGTTTCCTCGTCCTTGGTACGGAAGCGGTACTGGCACTGCACATCCATTTGGCACTTGTAACATTTGCCCTCGCATGGTGTAATTTGCCTGATAGTACTCGGCTCTGTGTCCTCGACCTCTGTAGTTTCCTCATTTTCTCTGTCTGTAAAGATATTATCATGTAGTTGGCTATTAAAAACATATCAGAAACTTATGGGATAAAACTTTGGGAATTCTAAACATTAATATCTACTAAAAAATTTATTAACTGTAATACTGATGTAATTTACCATACAATTAAAGAGACTTATGTCCAACATATCGGATGGTTCACTAAATCATAAATTCATGATGGATTTAAATAATCATAAACACATATTTTGACATTACCACCTCCATTTTCTTGCGATGTCCCCTCGTTCAAGTTTTCAGTTGTCTCTGAAATAACCGCATCATCATTCGGAGTCTCATCTGTTGGGGTTTCAGTAACTTCAGCTTCATTTTCAGTTTTGGGCACTTCGGGGGGTGCAGCAGCTGCTAATTCTGTAGGCAAATACTTCTCATGTAGAGGAAACTACATAGCTACATAGAGCCCTTTATTCTGCGTATTTACAAATTTTGTGGTTTGACATTATTATAAACTTCTAAACAACTTCAAAATCTTTCGTACTTAAAAAAAACGCGGCTTCACCAAAGAACTGCTTAAAAACTGCTAATTTGTAAGAATTCTTCAGCAACTCCGTTGTGCTAAAAACTCGTTCATGGCGCGGGAACCGTAGATTTTTTCGGGATAAAAAGTATTCTATGTCCTTTTACGGGACTCTAAGCAGCTCCATACAAAATTTCAGCAAAATCGGTTCAGCGGTTTGGGCGCGAAGAGGTAACAGACAGAGACACTTTAGCATTTATAATACATATTAGTACTAGCTGTTGCCCGCGACTTCGTCCGCGTTAACATAGTATAATAACAAAGATGGATAGTTTTCCTCTTTTTGTGGTTCCTTATACAAAGGGTAAAAACGGGACCCTATTTAAGCAAACGTCAAACGCAAACGTCAAAAAACTTTCATGTTTCTAACTCAAGAAATGACGGACTTTCATTGAAACTTTCTACCCCAATTTCACCCCCTTGGGGGTAGAATTAGCAGAAACGCTTAAATACGTATCCATTCATTTTTAATCAGTAGCACAAAAATAAAGTTTCATGTTTCTAACTCAAGAAATTACGGATTTTCATTCAAACTTTCAACCCCGATTTCACCCCCTTGGGGATAGAATTTCCAAAAACGCTTAATACTTATCCATTCATTTTTAATCAGCAGTCCAAAAATAAACTTTCATGTTCCTAACTTAAGAAATGACGGACTTTCATTTAAACTTTCAACCCCAATTTCACCCCCTTAGGGATAGAATTTCCAAAAACTCTTAAACACGTATCCAATCATTTTTAATCAGTAGCCCAAACATAAAATTTCAAGTTTCTAACTTAAGAAATAACGGACTTTCATTCAAACTTTCAACCCCTATTTCACCCCCTTCGGAGTAAAATTTTCGAAATTCCTTCCTTAGTGTGTGTCTACTTAATAAAACAACCCTACTCACCAAATTTCATCGCTGAGCAAAAACTTTTAAAGTTACAGCTCTAACAGTTTTTGCTCAGCGATGATGAATCAGTCAGTCAGTCAGTCAGTCAGGACATGTAATTTTATAAGTATAGATAGTATGGATAACAGCTCTAGACATTTCGTGTAAGTTAACTAGTAATGCTAAGTACTCACATACGGTTTTGCTCGATAGTTTTACTCCAAATCGAGCAATACCCACCGTGTGGACCGCAAAACTGACAGCTCGAAGGCTCGCTTCGAGCCGGGCTCGATAGAATTAAATATGTCAAATATGTAATTTTCTTCGATTTGGAGTAAAACTATCGAGCAAAACCGTATGTGAGTACTTAGCATAAAACACAATTATCATACCCTCTTCTCTCTTCCGTTTCTCGGCCAGCACTTTCTCGGCAGCTACCCTGTCTGCCTCGCTGATCTCCCGTTCTGTGTCCGGCAACAGACACACCTCCTCATCAGCTCCGGGTTCCTCCACCAACTCCTCAACCGCCACAGCACCATCATCTTCTGTTAACATTTTTAGTTATATATTGTGTCATTTATAACTTTAGCAAAAAGACCACCTTCTTGTCAGTCAGTTCATATTGGTAAATTTTCATATTTAGTTTGTCACTGTTGTCGCAGCATTTGCTTCAAGTTATTTTAAAAATGTAATATCCAGCGACTTAACAACATTATTGATCAGTAGGAAGTTTTATTTTCAGTGGGGTTAAAAAACAACAAACTGCTAAATATTGCTTTTAAGCCCTGCTGAAAAAAACTTGCTTGACTACCTGTACCCTAAAACGGAACCCTAACCAGCTGATTTTTTGTATATTGGTAGGTTAATAGTTATATAATTTAAGAGTAACCTTGTCCTACAAATAAAACAATCCAGATTTTAGGACCATCAAGTCAAAGTTTGAAATCCTTTCTATCTGTTAGCTACCACTTTCGAAATTTTTCGAAAATAAAAATGTTGTTCGTCTTATCAAAATGTAGTTACTCACAAAAAATTTGCTTGTTAGCAATCACAAAAAAAATTCTAGGGCTCTCTCACTGGCCTTCCCTTGAACGTCGGTTGAGTGTCAAAATATTCTTCATTAATGGATAGAAAAGCCTATTCTTTTAAGACTACATGATTAGACCTAAGTAATAAAGTAATATAAAGTCAAAATTCATTACCAGGTGGTGGCTCATCATCCTCGTGAACATCACCATCAGGTTGATCAGCATCAGCATTGTGATCATCGTCATCATCATTAATGTTCACTGTTGCTGCAGAAGCCTCTTGAGGCTCCTTGTCAGTCTGATCGGACGAATCTTTGAGAAGTGCGTCAAATGGATCTGAGGCCTAAAACATAAGAAAATAATATAATTTAAATGAAAATTAATAAAAGTAAAAGCGTCACACAAAAATATATTTTTCAGATTAACTTTAAAGAAATAAAATATATGTAATTTATTATTTTACAACACATGTTGTTTGTTGTAAAATAATAAATTCTGGAAGATAAAGCCTGGAAAGATCACTACCCTATTTGGCTAAGCCCTATTTGGTAAATATGGCAATTTACATCAAAATGCACAACCAAACATTGATATGTTTGCACTTTGGTTGGTAGAAAGTCATGCCAAAATGCATACATAATATTCATCCTATCGCGGGCTTCAAGCCAGAAGGGCGTATAAAAATAAAAGTAGTTTTTTTTAAGAAGAAAATAGATGTAATTTCAATAGTGGGAGTTTTTGAATAGTTAAATTACAAAAGATCATTTCACGTAATTAAGGTAGTACTTTCGTAGACACATGCAAATTTTCAGTTCTAAAGATGAAATATACTAGCTATTATTATTTTTAACAAAAAATTAAAACCGACTTCCAAGGTAAAAACAATAGTAATATGAACTAAAAAGTATTAAATAACTCTTACCCTTTAATAGTGCCTTTTTCAGAATTTGTCTAAATCTCAACTATTTCTGTACTGTATACTACAGTCTTCATTATTTTGAAGTCGGTACCAGCTAATTTAATCGTGAGTTCAGTAATGTCAGATTATCTGGAACTTTTGGGACTGGTACCGACTTCAAAGTAATGAAGATTGTAGTATACAGTACAGAAATAGTCACTATTAAAGGGTAAGAGTTATTTAATACTTTTTAGTTCATATTACTATTGTTTTTACCTTGGAAGTCGGTTTTAATTTTTTGTTAAAAATAATAATTTCACTCTTTTTAGTTAAGTATCTACAAAATTAGGCTTTTTGCGTAAATAACCAATACGAATGTTAACTATTCACATTATGTCACTGTAAGCGAAATTGTGGTAAATGCTTGCAGTTATCTAAGCGATGCTGCAATTTACATACTTTTATCTTTAAAGGTTCAGGAGTTCTGTTCAGTGCCTTTGGACCAAGAGACACCTTCGTATAAAATTTCTCTTATTCGTAACAAATTATGTTTAACTTACTAGAAACAACATTTTAACCACTACAAGTGTTTTGATAAAATTCAAGGATTTTCCTCGATTGCTCATAGATCCCATCATCAGCTCACCACTTTCGTAATTGTTATACAAAATTAAGATTATATCCTATACAACAACACGAGAATTTTGAAAATCGGTCCACAAACAGCGAAATCACTATCAAAAACGTCTGCTTCGATGCAAAATATCACGAAAAGTACCAATAATTGGGTCATAGTGTGATGACCCATGGCATAATGATGGTTGTGATGATGATGATTAATCAAATTGATGTATTAGCTTATGCTTTCAGTTGTTTAAACAACGCCGAAATCCCCAAACCTGTACCTATAAGCATTCAAAAGTTCTGTTCAGTACCTTCGGATCCAGGGTATAACCTGGTGCGAAATCTATTTTTTGGTAGCATTTACCTCGAATGCTTCAGAAAAAATCGAAATCACTATATGTTTCCATACAAATTTCAAGAAGTCCCCTCGATTCCTCAAGGATCCCATCATCAGATCACCACTTTTGTGAACATGGTACCAAATTCGAGTTAAACCCTATACAACACAAAAAGAATTTTGAAAATCGGACCACAAACGGCTGAGTAATCGTGAAACATACAAAAAAAAAATAATAAAAAAAAAAAGATACATACAGCCGAACATATTACCTCCTCCTTTTTGGAAGTCGGTCAAAAAGTAGAGCTTTGTGAGAGCTAGCATCGTCACACCTCGACTGACAGGTGATAACACATCTACATATAAAAACCTTGACGGACAGATGATAACAAATATACATATAAAAAAATTACTATGTAAAAGCACAAATCAATTATAGGCATGATAGTTTTTCGTAAAGTGTACCACAAAATGAACAGGTTGTGGAATATACTAGGGCTTTCGTTCCCAAGCGGTCGCATGGGACCACGAGAACAAAAGATTTCCAAGAATCCGCAATCAAGGTGTTAAGCCTCGCTTCGCTCGCCCTGACAAAAACTTATCAAGTATTTTGAAAAGTAGGGGCATCCATTATACGCCCTTCTGGTTTAAAGCCCACAAATTATAAAACTGAATGAAATACCTGAGTATGATCCTCCTGTGATTCGTCCAACACATGCGGTGCTGTTTCAAACACGGGATTTCTGTCTTCCTTCTTTTCTTCAGATGCATCATCTTCTATTTCTTCTTTCTTTTCCTCTGTAAGAGGCTCCGGAACCAGTTGTGTGTCTGACAGCCTCTCTGGTACCGTTTCTCCATCTTGGTCAGTCTCCTCTTTAGGATCAATTTTGCTTTCTAAATCTTCATCTGTAAAAAGACAATTTTGAAGTGAAAACTTCTTTAGCGGTATTGAGCACTTTTGTGGGATGGGTAAATACTGTGAAACTCGCGTCAGATTCTCGTGCTGATCGAAAAACCTTGGAAAAACCGTAAGACGGTTGGAGAGTAGTGTTTTGTGTCAAACTTGAACTCGAATTGATTGTAAGGGTTTCGATTAATTAAAAAAATTTATTTGTTAAAAATCGATTTTCATAAAAAATGGGTTAAAAATTTAATCAATTGTAAAGGTTTAGATTAATTTAAAAAATCGATTTTTTTTTAATTCAATTACAAGAATTTTACTGATTTACAATCAGTAAAATATTTCAAGCAACAGAGAAAAACCTGTCTTTGCCTGCAAGAGGCATACAGACAAAATTGAATGTTAACCTCTTGAACCCCACCAGCTTGTTAACAAGCCACCTGAATGCACTCGACCTCACGCAGTTTTGAAACTTATTTTAGTGTATATATAAGATTTAACTTTGTTTGTTCAATCCATCATTTTAAAGAGTATGAAGTTGGCTACATAAAGAACGCACTAAATTCGTTGCTGATTGGCAAAATTTTGTTAAAACTTGAAAACAAATTTTTAAAAAATTTAAATGACTCCATAGAACCAGGTATTCGAGGTTAAACAGCACATCACACTTTCCTCATTATCAAAAATTCTAAATTTATAGTACAACTAAAGTATATTTTTACAAATCTGTTAGGAAACATTACATTTCAAAACTATCTTATGTTGTGTCTCAGAACTAATGTATGACCATTACAACTTTTATCAAAATCGGTTCATCACTTCAGTGTAAAGAATAAGATACAGACAGACACATTTATGAATTTAAAATATTGGTATGGACTATGGCAGGGGTTCCCAATCTTTTTCAGCCTGCGGCGCAGTTACACGTCTTAATATTTTGTCACGGCGCCCTACTCTACCTAGCTATTACAAAAAGATTCATAAATAAACACATTGAATGATTGTAGTTAGTTTAAGCAGGTAAATAATAATAAACAAATATATTTTAATCATCTGTCTGCTTTGTTTAATTCATATTATAATTTAATTTTATAATATTTTGGTTTTGGATACCGATGGAGGATTGACTCACGGCACCCCTCTTGCCTTTCCACGGCACACCAAGGCGGCGCGGCGCAGTTTGGGAACCCCTGGACTATGGTATGAACTAAAAAATCTAATACTTTTGTATTTACGATTATAGACGTTCACAATTCTGCAAAAAGCATTAAAAAATCAATGTTTATAGCAGAAACTTAAAAATGTACTGATAAAATCAAATCAATTTTAATGGTTTTTGCAACAATTCTTTTCCCATGGCACATGTTTAATGTACGAAGGGACTGGGAAGTATTAAAATAAGTTATTATTTACCTGCGCTTTTTGCCGCTTCAACGGCTGTGTCAGTGGACGCACCGTCTTTTGCTGTAGATTCATCAACTTTTTCTGTGTCAGCTTTTTCATCATGATCTAAATGATTCTCTAATTCACTAGATGAGGCTGCAACACTTTCACTAACAGTTACTTCTGGTTTATCACTACTTTCATTATTCTCACTAATTTCAATATTTTTACTACTCTCAAGATTTTCAGCACTTTCATCCCCTTTACTCTGATCGCAGGGTTCACTGTTTGCACCTTCAACTGTTTCTGGGGTCTCAATGGGACTGGCTTCTTGGTTTGAGTCTTGTTTTTCGTCAGGAACCTCTGGGACTTCTTTTTCGTCCATTTTGAAGTTCAAGGATGTATACACTATTACTCACTAATCACACATCTGAAAAAAGAAACGCTCGCGATTTATAATGGGACCCGGCACTATTTTATAGGTTATAAAACAGCGATAATGAGTTTTCGATTGGAAATAGGAAAGAAAGAGGCCAAGAATTACAATTTTTAACGAGAAGCTTAAATCCACATATACCTACCTTGCGGCGAAATATTTAATTTGCTACAAACATAGCAAACGCATTTGACGCTAAAAGCTCCAATGCAATCGTATCCCGCGCTTATTTCTTTAAGGTAAAAAAAAATGTTATCATCCTCTTTCATTTCAGTTTCTTATTTACAATTTGTGAGGCTTGTAGGTATTTGCTTATTTTATAGATATTGAATAGGATTTTCTCTAAAAAATTTTTACGGTATAAAATTTCTTTGTAAGGTAAGCGCGAGGTTCAACGTAAGGTCAAAAGCGAAAGAAGTTTAGCATAAATCTTGAGGGTTCAATGCCTAATTAATTGTAATTTTTGCAAGACATCTCAAAGCTTGAAGTTTACTAAATAATACTTACAAACATTATTTTCCGAATTCTTCATTTATAAGCCACAACAAACGACCACCATTTTGGAATAAACTCTGTGCGCGGCTACGGAAGTAAAAACTGTATCAAGTGAGAAACTTAATTAAATATGACATTGTATAAGAGTGAAATTCATTTCAGAATATTAAAAATAATATGTTAAAAAATATAATTAGTAGCTGGAATAATTTTGTTCAAGAATCAAGGTAGAAATTACGGGCAAAAAAATAATTTAATTTTAATTTTTTTTTATTAGCTATTTGACAGTTACACAGTACACGACGCTGAATAGTAACGTCCACGTTAACTTTATCGACTATCGATAATTTTAAAATGAATCGAGAAAAAGTCATTAGCTATGTCCACATTATGCGCTTTCGTCTTCAATTTTCGTCATTTTCTTTCATTCAACTTGAATGCGTCAACGAACGCAACGCCAACATTGTAATTTTTTAAGTTTTGGATACGGTCAGAGGGCATGCGTCGCAGGCATGCCTCACGTTCGCTATTGACTGCGCTATAACGCATGCCCTTGATGAACAGAAAAAGGCACAGTGTGGACAGGTGCGCTCTCTTTGTTTGTTAAGTGCGTTTTCATCTTTCAGACTCAGGTGGGCAGATGGCGCAGACATTGTCTCTTTTACTTTGAAATATTTAAGCAGCAAATAATTATTGCATTTTTAGCTAGTGAAGCTGCTAATCATGCTACATAATACATACGAAAAATATTGGCTCGCAGTCGGGGAAAGTAAGCGAGAAAGGAGCATAGAAACTTATTTCTCGCTTACTTTCCCCGACTTCGAGAGTCGGGACTTCCGAGTCCCCACTCTCCAGTCCCGACTCCAAATGCTCGAAGTTCCATTAACGAAGTCATTATATTCTCTTTGGTTCCCAGTGGCGGGGCAAGACCTACATTTCATGTGGGCGAGATCTATCTAGCGAGGCCCCCTAAAATATATTATGCGAGGCCCAATGATGGATGATGCTAAAGAATGGATTTGTTGAGAGAAATAATTTTTGATACCCAAAGTTTAATTTAAATAAAACTTTTTATTTATGAATTTGAATATTTCAACTCGTAAAACCTTTAAAAAAATCTCGTGGTCCAAGGGGCCCGAGCCCCTTAGGCTTCGAGAATCGAGGCCCACCCACACCTTGAGCCGCCTCTGTTGGTTGATGGTTCCAATGGTCATAAATCCTAATCCCAACTCTCAAGTTGAGTGACACTTTACAAGATTTATAAATAAATCTAGCCACTCACATAAAAGAGCCTTGAGAGCTGTTTAAGCTCTAATCACTACGACAATCGGCTGCTTAGTGGCTAGTGCTTCATTATCATTGTTCAGGCATTGATGGCGTTGTTGGCATAGGGCTTTAGCTTTATTTGGGTGGAAAAAAAATTGGCCGCAGCTGTCATTCTCATGATAAATATTTTGTGATTGGCCTATATTGTACATAATAGAACTATTATTGGTGGATTTATAGCCATAAAGCATAATATGAGCATAACAGCCAATTGCAACTTGAGCTTACATTATGGTAAATGTCAAATCAGTTCCCATGTATTATGGCGGTTTCGCGTTTTTTCCAGCTCAAATACGAAATGAGTGGATATGTGCGCCGCCCGGGCGGCGACATTGACAGTAATTTGTCGAATATTCTCGTTCGCCATTTTGTAAATGCTATGGAATTCTGTGTTAAGTAATCAACGTGAGGTCATATTTGAATAAATCTGTTCGGGTAAGTCCAACTTTGTTCATATGTTTATATTAGTTTACCTCTCTTTTGTATGGGCTATCTCTATTGTACTCGTTATCACCAATAACCCAATAAGTAATTGTTACTGTTTACATTTGTATCTACAGCGAAACAGTATCTTTGAGTATTACACCTTGTGATGTATCATGTAGCTGGTGTCAAATGTCTCTATTCTGTTTTTCAGATATTGTGATGTCTGAGAATTCTGTAGTGAGGAAGGAGCCTCTGAAACGACATGATGTTGCGAGACCTCTGCACATCCAGAGGCTGGAGGCCGCCCTAGACGTGAGACCATTTGTGAACCAAGTTGAGAGAATATTGAACTCCGATGAGGAGAGTGGATCTGACAATGACTCGGATGACAAGTCTCTTATACTTGAGATGTCCAGGGGGGATAAGGACATGCACGGGGTTGTCACTTCAAAACAAGGTAAACATTCTTTTCTATGCTATGCTACTGACTACCATCGCAAATAAAAATTAAACCTTGAGATTATTAAATATACTAATTATCCCTTCAACTGTTGACCACGCTCTAGGAGCTTGATGTCAAAAATGCATGCATCTGTTGACCGCTCTCCTGGGGCTCGATTATCACCTTCGAGTTTTATTTTAACCACAGTATATCGTAAACTATATCTTTACCGCTCTACACTTGCACAAAGTGTACTTAATATAACAAAGACGGGCTAAAGTCACTTCTAATGTCTCTAAAACACACTTAGACGATTGCTAGAAGTTTCAAACTTGACCCTTGTCTTAAAATCGCGTGCGTACTGACAAGATTTGTTTTTTGTAAAGCTTGTGGGTTGAAAAAAATGTATGGAGAAGTGTGTTTTTCTTATTGATGAATGTTAAATAACATATATTTATGTAAATTTAATAAAAATATAGTAATAAACAACTTAAACTTTAACTCGGACCACAGAATGTTAAGAGGCCGGGTACACTTGGAATTTCTCATACATACGTAATTCCAAAATCATTTTCTCATACGAAAATATTTAACATGTTTGAGTTGTTTTCCAGTTTATAATAGTAATTACCTAGGTTCCTGCACAAACATTTACTTCAAAATATTTAAACACAAAATTTTTTTTTTGCTTTAAAATTTTTTAAGTAAATTTACTACTAAATATTTAAACACTAAAAAATAGAGTAAAACACTAAAAAATATATAAATAAATAGTTAATTTACTACAAAATATTTAAACTCTAAAAAATATTTTTTAGTATTTAAATATTTTGTAGTAAATTTACTATTTATTTATATATTTTTTAGTGTTTTACTCTATTTTTTAGTATTTAAATATTAAGTACTAAATTTACTAAAAAAAAAATTAAAAACAAAAAAAATTGACGTAGAGTTGATGTTATTCAAATATTTGTTTAAAGCAAAATTCTCTTTGTATGTATTTTCAGAGCGCCAAAGTGATCGTCTCAGATTATACAACTTGTCTTCTGTCGGAGAGGAGAGGGAGTGGCTCAGAAATGTTTTAATATCATCTGAGTCAGATTCAAGCAGTGATGATGACACACCAGCTGGCAAAGAGAGAAGAATCAAGTGGATGTTAAAAGAGAGATATTACCATAATAAATATGCAAAGAAATATTATAATGATTCAGGGGTAAGAATTGTCTTTATACTGTAAACGTAATTGAAGAACACTGTCTGGTTTAATGTGCATTCCTTTTTACAAGACCTTTTTGCAATGAAATTATCCTATGCAAGAACAGAGTATATAGGAAAGATTGTAGGATCCCCATATCTTATTTCTGTAACCCAATATTGATTCTGGAAATGCTGGAAAGGCAAAATGGATTTACCGGTTTTAACCAGTTAATACATTTTGCCTTTCCAGCTTTGATATCTTAGTTTATCCATTCAGTAGAAGCATGAAAAGACTAACTTTTGTATATTTTCTAATAATAGTACATACATTTTTTGAAAATAAAGTGTCAAATCAGAGCCCTACAAGTAATTATTATTACTTTACTACTAACAGTAGATAGCAATGTCATTGATGTTATATATTTATGTATTAAACTTTTATTCTAGAACTCCCGATACATGTATTACGGAGCTGGACTTTTATCTACAATAGATAGGTATCCTGAGAGGAAGATAAATAAGCCTTTGGCCACACCAACAAGCAGAGGTCGTCGGGGCCGCCCAGTGGAAAAGAATGTGCCACGTAATGTGCAGAGGATGAAGAAGAATAGACCAGATAATAAGAATACCAGTGAAACAAATGACTTGGTAATAGAAAAAATCATTGTACAGGGCTTTTTCCTTACTTTTAGCTCAAGAAGCTTGAAAATAATTGTTAATTAGGCTTATTAGACAGTGTCCAGCATGTGTCCAACACATAAGGGATTTCTTTTTATTCTATATCTAAATAAATTTCATTCTAATCAAGAACAGATTTTTAGTATATGTGATGAAACCAATATATTATCATTCATGCTCAAAAAATTATAATAATTTACGTTAGCTTTTGCCCACGGCTTCGCTCGCGTTAAGAAGTACATATTTTTATATTATACAATCTTTCATCCCCTATTTTATCCCCTTAGGGATGGAATTTATCAAAATCCTTTCTTAGCGGATGCCTACGTCATAACATCTACCTGCATGCCAAATTTCAGCCCGATCCGTCCAGTGATTGGGGCTGTGCATTGATAGATCACTATGCCAGTCAGTCAGTCAGTCACCTTTGAATTTAAATATTATATATTTAGATACAATGCTTTACTACTACAATGTTTCTCTATTTCTAGCCTGAAAGAATAGACTGGGAGGAACAGCTACTGAATTTAAAGGAAGAGAAGGATGATGATGATTTTGTGATATCTGAAAAACAATCAGCCAGGTAATCTCCACTTTCTTTTCAATAGGCTACTTGACCTACTTTTTTTCTTCATGCTAATCGCTTCTTAATCATTCATTTTCACAAAAAAAAAAAAACTAATATTTTAATATTTTACACAGTAGAAACCCATAAAAATGTTTATTGAAAAATACGCCTCTTAAATGGCGCCGAAAACACTGTCCGCCATAGTGTGACGTCATACGCTTTGTATTTTAAACTCTCTTTATTGAACATTTTTTAAGTGCTAAATGTACGAGTCTAAAAGTGCCCAAAAATTATAAAAGAATTAAATAAGAAATTAGAAATCATTTGTAATGTTGAAAACTTTTGGAGAATAGTTTTGGCCATTTCATTTCCCGTCTACAATAAATGGAGAAAATATATGAATCTGATGTTTTAAGCGAATTATTCAATAAAATATATTTTACAAATCTTTCTAGGCTTATTCTTATTATTGATGTACAGATAAACTTACATATAACGAGCGCGATAAATAAAAGATATTAAATTAGTATGAGGATGACGTCACATCCAAATCGAAAGTACCGCAAAATCGTTTTCGTCAGTACAAATCCTATTTTCATAAAATCATATTTTCAAATCGACTTTATTTATCAATCATAAGCTTTTATTTGATGATAAGGGTGAAATATGGTTTCCTAGGCCAAGTTCTACTAGAAATATACATTTGTTCAATGAAATTGAATATAGGTCAAGTAGCCTATTTAAGGCATAGTAATTATTACGTCGTTTAAGTTGTTGATTGACGTCATTGCAATCCAAGTAGTCTATTGCAACAATCTTAACCCATCAGTCGTGGCAAAACGAGACACAATAGCTTTTTCATTTTTATCGCGGCCGGATGTGGCCGCTTGGGGCTTCATGAATTAAGGTTGTGTATAATGGTTAATGTCATATTATCAGTATCCAAATTGTCTGTAAAAGATTTGTATTTAATATGAATTGAGTGTAGTATAAACTGTGTAATATTGTAAGTAGTCATAGAAAAATCTTATAAATTGTAAACTAACTAAATAGATAAATTATTATTAACATCAATATTCATTTGTTAGAGGGAGAAAGAAGCTTTCAACACTCAAGAGTCCTGAAGCGTTGACTGCAAGGAGGCGGAGACATTGGCAACTGCTAGTTAAAAAGGAATTAGGCAAAGTGCAGCGAGCGAGAGCGGCAACACACAGGGAAGTTATGTTGCAGCGGAAAAGGCTGGCAACACTGTGCTGCAAGCATTGGAGGCATGTAGCTATGCAGGTACGATGTTAAAGAAACTCTAATTTCTCAAATATGATAGTTTAAAGGCCGGCAACGCACCTGCAGCTCTTCTGATGTTGCGAGTGTCCATGGGCGACGGTAGTTGCTTACCATCAGGTGACCCATTTGCTCGTTTGCCCCCTTATTTAATAAAAAAAAGTTATAATATGTTCATATTTATGTGTACCTACTTTCCAATAAATAAAATTTATTGGAATGTAAACTTAGCTTCGTCAAGTATCCCTTAAGATTATCATTGTTAAGGTGTAAATATTATAATAGGAATGTAAAACTACTTGTTTTACATTCCTGGCATATAATAGTTTTAGAAGATATTTGATTATACCTATCAAAGAGAAAATTTGTATTGTGCCACTTGAAAATATATTGTGGTTGTGAGAAGTCTTACTTGCTTTTATTTCAGTATAATTATTAGAATCCGAACAGGTTATGGAGGCCCAGATATTATAAATATAAAGCAGAGTAAAGAGCAGCTGGATTGATAAAAGAAGATTGGAAAAATTACTACGAAACTTTGTGTTGGATAGAGGTATTACGAAATTTATATATTTACTACAGAAATGGAAATGCGTGTAGATAAATTTGACGGTAAAAATTTTCGGCAATGGAAATTCCAAATTAAGTGTGCATTAAAGGCAAAAGGTCTCGACATATCTGCGCCTCGGCCATCTATTGATTATGATCAGTTTAAAGTGTGGTCACAGGCTGATGGCATGGCCATGTTCATCATCACATCATCGATCGACCTCAACCAAATCTCTCTTGTCGAGAATTGTGAGACGGCGCAGGATGTAATGAAAAGACTAGAGTCAATATATGAACAGAAATCTGAACTATGCAAATTACTAACACATGAAAGGTTTTATCAGTATAAAATGCAGCCATCAGATAGCATTGCGCAACATATTTCGAAAGTAGAAAGCCTAGCCAAAGAATTAAAAGACAACAGCGAAGAAATAAGCGATATGGCTGTGATTACAAAGATCATAAGCACGTTACCGTCTAAATATCGGTCAGTAAGGCAAGCATGGATGTCACTAGACCCAAAGTTTCAAACTATAAACAACTTGACAGCTAGATTGTTGGATGAGGAGGCAAGTCTTACTAACCAAGAAGAAAATGAGAATGCTCTCATTTTGATTAATAAAACAGTTAACCAGGAAAATAAGTTTCAATCCCGTCCTAACATGTCCAGGGAATACAACAGGTTTGTCTGTTACAACTGTAACAAACGTGGACATTTCGCTAGAGACTGTAGGGCTCCAAGGAAAAACTCGCACCGAAATACAATTAATAACGATGAGTCACAAAGATTAGCATTCAACACAGTACAATATACACAGATGTATAGAAATGGTGACAAGGAGGATATTTGGATATTAGACAGTGGGGCGTCATCAGTCATCACACATGACGTACCGACGAGATTTTTTTAACGAGTATGTTAACTATGAAAATGGGAATGAGAACAAGCATGTGAGGTTGGGAAACCGAGAGGAGCTTGTTGTAAGTGGCCACGGAAATATTGTATTCAAAAGATATGTTAATGGAAAATGGGAAGAGGGTATATTAGAACATGTTTTACATGTACCAGAACTTACTAGAAATTTATTCTCAGAAAGCATGACGACAAGGAAAGGATTTGCAATAATTAAGAAGGACACAGTCGCACTTATTAAGAAAGACAATAAAATTGTTATGGTCGGAAATATAAATAACAACAATTTGTATGAATTAAATATACGGACCATTAGAAATGCAATTGCAATATAGTCCAGGCGAACTTAGAAACTTGACATGAAAGGTTGGGCCATTTGAATTTTGGTGAAATTAAAAATATGCACGAATATGGCGCAACACCTGGGAAGTTGAGTGACGATAAAGAATTCCAATGTGAAGCATGCCAGTACGGTAAGCAAAGTCGTGTGTCTTTTTGCAGATCACAAAGAGGTGAGAACGAGCCGGGTGATATTGTTTACAGTGATGTCTGCAGACCTTTTGAACCGTCCGGTGGTGGTGCAAGGTATTTTGTCCTTTTTAAAGATGGCGGTACGAGTTACAAAACTGTCTACTTTATAAAGAATAAGCGTGATGTTTTAGATTGTTTTAGAAGATACAACGCGATTGTTAAAAATAAATTTGGACATGGAGTACGAATATTGCATACGGATAATGGAGGTGAATAATATGTAACCAACGAATTTGAAATGTACACAGAGAATGAAGGTGTTGTACACGAACGCGCTGCTCCGTACACCCCAGAGCAGAACAGGAGAGCGGAACGAGAGATGCGCACTATTATTCAAAGTGCGAGGTCTATGTTGTACGCCAGAGATATTCCGCTGAATTTGTGGGCGGAAGCCGTAAACTGTTCTGTCTACCTCCAAAATCGTACTTCTTCAAGCCAGACAATTAATGTATCTCCATTTGAGTTGTGGAACGGTAGGAGGCCATCATTAGATCACATTAGAATATTTGGATCTGAGGGTTTTGCTCATATATCAGTTGGAAAAAGAAATAAAATAGGGAAAAAGTGTATAAAAATGATGCTTGTTGGCTATGATCGTGAAAATAATTATAGAATGTATGACAGCGAAACTGGAAAAATATCTGTATGTCGAAATGTGAACTTTAATGAAAATAACGTGCCAGCAATTAGAAAACATACCGTCCACATTCCCTTGGAAGACAGCGAAACCTCTGAAAAAGGAAAACTACCACAACTAATACCACAGATACTACAAAAGAATCCTCAAAATAATAATGGAAGCAATAATGAGTGTTTTCAAAGTTACGTACAACCGAATGACCATACATATTATGAACCTTCTTTTGATGAGTCAACAAATGAGACAAGGCGTAATATGATATTGAGACCACGAAGCGAGAGGGCAGAAGCAGATGAGATAAATGTGTGTGAATTAGATGTACTAAACACATATAGGGAGACACTTAAAATGTTAGATTGCAATAAATGGAAAGTGACAATAAATGAGGAATTCAAATCACGAGAAAATAACAACACATGGAAATTAGTCAAAAGAAATAATGAAAAGACTGTTAAGTCTAAACGGATATTTACACTCAAGAAAAACCCCGACGGTAGTATCAAAAGATACAAAGCACGTTCACGGCATTTCTTTATTGAGAATTGGCCGAAAAAGTTTATATGGAAGTACTGACGGGAGGTGTAAGTGCAGAACCTGGATAAATTTGTAAGTCAAATAAAACTTTATATGGATTGAAATCCCTTCGGTTCTGGAATAAGAAATTTTCTTATTGTCTTATCATCAGTCATGGCTTACAAATATGTCAAGCTAATAGTTGTAGTATCTCTTCTTAGTCTGTGAATTAGTTGTATATAAAGTAGATTATTTTAATGGTTATATAAAGTTATTTTATTTGTGTATAGATGATGTGTATAAGTCTCTTTTCAAAGTCTGAAGGAATATTTTAGATGATTTCCAAAAGAGTTTTAAAATAAAAATCTTAGAATTAATTTCATTTGTAGATATGGAAAATATGATTAAAAAAAATACTCGTGCCGATAAAGATGTAAAACAACGATAATGATGATAGAAATGTTTCAAAGTTTCCATGTAGGGAAGCAGTGGGAGTTTTAATTGTTTTTGGCAACAGTATCGAGACCTCAGATAGTGTTTGCTTTAAATACAGTCATTAGATAATATTTAAATAATATGATACAGATAGAATATTTAATTCTTGAATGTTCGTTTTTACATTTTGTGTGTTTTGCTATTTAGTTTATGTGTCTTTGTCTACTATGGTTTTCATTATAATATTTAAGTGGGAGTGTTAAGGTGTAAATATTATAATAGGAATGTAAAACTACTTGTTTTACATTCCAGGCATATAATAGTTTTAGAAGATATATTTTGATTATACCTATCAAAGAGAAAATTTGTATTGTGTCACTTGAAAATATATTGTGGTTGTGAGAAGTCTTACTTGCTTTTATTTCAGTATAATTATTAGAATCCGAACAATCATTTATATGTGAGTGGAAGAACCAAATAAGTAACATTTTGTGACATACGGAGATTTACTCATTATTTTCCTTATAATTTGAACAAACCTTGTAACTTATCTACTTCATCACCTGGGTAACATATCTGGCTACACATAAAATGCACTGTTTTTTTATTTCAAATAATTTTCCGGCCCTAAAGCCTTTATTTATGCAAAACATTCGCAATTTTGTTACTGTTAGTTATTGTATTCTTCTACTCACGTCTTCAATTATCATTACAGTCAACAAAGAACATGAAGGAGACAGTATGGCGGCGGTGCAAGCGGCTGAGTCGTGAGATGCAAGCGTACTGGCGCCGGTACGACAGAGCAGAGAAGGAGGCGCGACGACGCTTGGAGAAAGAGGCCGAGGAGCAACGCAAGGTAAGTTCATTCTTATTGTTGTGGAGTAGAGTTTATAGTTGCGTGGCAAAAAAATTTGGGAGAAGGAAATATGCCAGAGAGTTAATATAATATGTATGTTTTCGTAAAACTTGAACGCGGTTTTGAGGAATAAAATCATTTTAGATGTCAAGTACTTTGTCGCCTGGTGATTTTATGTGTTAATCAAAGTTAGGTTAAGTGATCGTTCGTTTGATCGAAGTTCAAGTGCGCACGATGGTGCTGCAAACTGGTGTTGCTAATGTAAAACTTAAAAATGATTTTATTTACATGTCGGTTACCTATTTTCTTCATTTTCTTATACAAAGAAAGTCTTTATATGTCAATTGTATCATTATTTGTTTCATGTGTACAATAAATTGTTAAATAAATGCTGTCACATTCATATACCGCAGTCCACAATGTAACGCAATACCAGCTATAAAAATCTGTTACTTAACTGAAAATCTACTAATCTCTCTATACTTCTAGATGGACGTTGAACTAATGGAGGCGAAGCGACAACGGCGGAAACTCAACTTTTTGATCACACAAACGGAGTTGTACGCTCACTTCATGCAGCGGAAACTCAACGCGGATGAAGGCGATAGTGGCGCTGACAGGATACTGAGACAATTAGACGAAGACAGAGACCCCAGACTCGCAGCTATTGATAACTACGACAGGTAGGAAATACGCACGTCAGTACATACAGCGGAAACACAACGCAGATGAAGGCGACAGCGGCGTCGACATGATACTGAGACAGTCGGACGAAGACAGAGACCCCAGACTCGCAGCTATTAATAACTACGACAGGTAGGAAATACGCACGTCAGTACATACAGCGGAAACTCAACGCGGACGAGGGCGACAGCGGCGCCGACAGGATACTGAGACAGTTGCACGAGGTCAGAGACCCCAGACTCGCCGCTATCGATAACTACGACAGGTAGGAAATACGCACGTCAGTACATGCAGCGGAAACTCAACGCGGAGGAAGGCGACAGCGGCGTCGACATGATACTGAGACAGTTGGACGAGGACAGGGACCCCAGACTCGCCGCTATTGACAACTACGACAGGTAGGAAATACGCACGTCAGTACATGCAGCCGAAACTTAACGCGGATGAAGGCGACAGTTGGACGAGGACAGAGACCCCAGACTCGCCGCTATTGATAACTATGACAGGTAGGAAATACGCACGTCAGTACATACAGCGGAAACTCAACGCGGATGAAGGCGACAGCGGCGCCGACAGGATACTGAGACAGTTGGACGAGGACAGGGACCCCAGACTCGCCGCTATTGATAACTACCACAGGTAGGAAATACGCACGTCAGTACATGCAGCGGAAACTCAACGCGGATGAAGGCGACAGCGGCGTCGACATGATACTGAGACAGTTGGACGAGGTCAGAGACCCCAGACTCGCCGCTATCGATAACTACGACAGGTAGGAAATACGCACGTCAGTACATACAGCGGAAACTCAACGCGGACGAGGGCGACAGCGGCGCCGACAGGATACTGAGACAGTTGGACGAGGACAGAGACCCCAGACTCGCCGCTATTGATAACTACGACAGGTAGGAAATACGCACGTTAGTACATACAGCGGAAACTCAACGCGGACGAGGGCGACAGCGGCGCAGACAGAATACTTAGACAGTTGGACGAGGACAGGGATACTTGCCGCTATTGACGACTATGACAGGTATGAAATACGCACGCTAGTACGTGTAGCGGAAACTCAACGCAGATAAAGGCGATAGCGGCGCCGACAGGATACTGAAACAGTTGGACGAGGACAGAGACCCCAGACTCGCCGCTATTGATAACTGCGACAGGTAGAAAATACGCACGTTAGTACATGCAGTGGAAACTGGAAAGATACAATTTTTGTCTTATTTTTGCTCTTAGATAACGATTCGAAACCCTTCATGCGTGAGTCCGACTGGCACTTGGCCGATATTTTTATTATTATTTCTTGAAACATCTTTATAACATTACATTTTTGTTACAGCGAAGCCATGAAAGCCCGTGCGTCGCGAAACGCGCGGGAGGCGGTACGCGCGGAGCGGTCACGTGCGGCGGCGACGCACGCGCCGCGTACGGGCGAGCGGGGCGACCACGACCAGCCCTCCATATTCCGTGGGACGCTCAAGGGATATCAGCTGAAGGGCATGAACTGGCTAGCTAACTTGTACGACCAGGTATGTAGATATTACTGTAATATTATACAATCTGCCTCCATTCGGTGGCAAGAAGGAGAGAGATATAGGGCCAATTCACACCGGAATGGCAGCGGCCGGCAGCGGCGCGAAGAGCACTTTTAGTGTGAAATAATTGTAAACTTTATCTACATACTTATAACTACTAGTATCGCTTGAAAACTTCAAAAAGTGCTCGAGGCGCCGCGCGTCCGTCGGCGGAAACTGCTCGCGGCTGCCAGCGTCCGCGCGAGTCGCCGCGAGGCCGCCCGCGGCGCCTCGAGCCCTTTTTGAAGTTTTCAAGCGATACTAGTAGTTATAAGTATTACTTCTTCTTCGGCAATAAGTGCAATAATAACCAATTTCATCATGTTGCTGCAAACACACGACACGAGTTTCCTTGCCGAATGTAGAATCTAAACTGAAAGGCACGCGTGCTCTGGAGGTAGCGCGCGGCCGCCAGCGACCACGAGCGTCCATAAGCGGCCGCGAGCGTCCGCCCGCGGCGACGCGAGCCGCCTCTGCCGGCCTCGCCGCGCCTCTGCCGGCCGCTGCCGGCCTCTGCCATTCCGGTGTGAATCGGCCCATAGTGTACGCTCGGAAGGACGCACGCGCCGTGTACAGATGAGCAGCCACGACCAACTGTTCATATTCCGAGGGACGCTCGTTAGTTAACATAATTTGAATACTCTGTTAGAACTGAGTAGGCAATAAAGATGATTTTATAATCTTCTGAATCTTTATAAGTGTTAATTTTTTTAAGTTAACAGAATACAGTGCAAGTACTTTTCTCATTGCTCCTAGACTACTTAGGTTAATGACCGCTGGTGCCTCATTTCTCCATTTTTATGAAAAATGCAGCTTGCCCCGCTGCGCCTCGTCAGAAAGTGTGCTAAGTTAAGCTTCGTTACTTTCATTATTATCGCGTAAAACAACTCGAAACTTATAATATACTAACAGCGATTATTGATTATCTATACTAATATTATAAATGCGAAAGTATCTCTGTCTGTCTGCCAAAACCACTGAACCGATTATAATGAAATTTTGTACACTGATAGTCTAAAGCCTGAGAAAGGACATAGGCTACTTTTTAACTGGTAAAAGGGGTTGTAAGGGGGTGAAAATGCGTAAATTTGTTCAAAATAAGTTAGTTCCAAAAATTCATAACAGATGACGCTAAGAGTCGCTTCCATCGCGCTATCGCTTGCTCATACGTCTTTCTATAAGAAATGGTACCATGTCCAGTCGGGTTTCTTGAATCGATTCTTTCGATTGTTATACACGTTATTAAATAACTCACTACTCAGTACTTTATCTATGCAGTAATGAGTGACGTAACCTTAAACCTACCAATGATAAATAGTTTATGGGTAAAGCTAAACTTGTAATGGGGGGCTAAATAAGCTTTAAATTTGGTATAAATAAAGTTTAATTTAAATAAATATTATGTACATACTGCACAGCTGTTATTGGGTATTTTGATTTTAGGGGTACCAGGGACTTAAAAAGCTTTTAAATTAGACACCGCGTGCTATAAACTGAAGTCCACGCGGACGAAGTCGCGGGCAACAGCTAGTATCTCATAACTTATATTTTTCTACATTATCCACAACAGGGTATAAGTGGCATCCTAGCGGACGAGATGGGTCTGGGCAAGACGGTGCAGTGTATAGCGTTTCTCTGCCACGTGGCGGAGAGGCTGGGGGTGTGGGGTCCGTTCCTGGTGGTGTCTCCGGCCTCCACGTTACACAACTGGCAGCAGGAGATGCAGCGGTTTGTGCCGGACTTTAAAGTGGTAAGTGGTATTAATCCTTCGATCGCGGATTCTTGGAAATCTATTGTTATTTTATTGTTGTCGCGAACACCGGTGCTCTTATGGGGCGTGAGGGTTTAATTCGCATTTCGCACATTATTATAACTGGAAAAAAATTTGTTTGTTTACAATGAATAAATTTGTAAAACGTGGCTACTATTTGTATGGCAAAATGAACGGTTCCCGCAGCAATTGTCCATTTTCATTATATGAATCCAGTCCAAGTTATTAAACAACTTCAAAAAAAGGAGGTTATCAATTCAACGCGTATGTATGTAATATTTCCCGAACTGCCCAGTTTTTGTATATTATGTTAATCTATGACAGCTTCTGAACAGATGTGCTAAATTTTAAAAGTGTATGTATGTATGTATGTTTTTATGTTTGTGCACGCATATCTCCGGAACCACAAGTCCGATTTTAGTGATTCTTTTTTTATTGTACTAGGTATTGTTCAACTTAGGGAGTACTGCAAGTTTCATCAAAATCGGTTCAGTGGTTTTTGAGATAGAGAATCTTAATTACGTACAAAAATTTGAAGTTAGTTTTATCTTTTTAAAATACTATTATGTTATATTAATCTAGTTATGGCTTTAAGGGCCAATCCCACAGCTCGTTGTCGAACACTTGTGTGATACCGACCACATCGCAACCACAAGAGAACTAGTGGCCGACATGGTTGCGTTGTCGCCAGTAGTTGCGATGTGGTTACGTACGAAAGTCAATGAAACGGGGGGGAAGAGCGCGGGCGGCGTGCGTGCACTGTCGTTGCATCGACGCAACGTTGTGGTTGCGATGTGGTCAACAATGATTGCAAAATGTGGTACGTGTGAATTCAGTCCAGCGGGGCTAAAATGGTCGCATAGCAATTCCTCTCAATCAATTCACCAAATGAATTGTCAAAACTGTCAAATTCACGAATGTCAAACTTAGACCAATTCAATTGGTCTAAAATCTAAATTCGTACTAATTTGACATTCGTGAGTTTGACAGTTTTGACAATTCATTTTGTGAATTGATTGAGAGGAATAATTGCTATGCGACCATTTTAGCCCCGCAGTTCATTTACAATACGAAACATACTCCCCACCACGTGGTGTGGTTGTGGTAGTCGTGTGGTTGTCAGTTGTGGTACGTGTGGGTTGGCCCTAAGAAGATACTGAGAACTAAATTTTGATGTGAAAATTAGTACTTTGTCCAAAATTCTGTGTCTCATACTTCTAAAAACTTTCAGGTACCATATTGGGGTAGTCCCAGCGAGAGAAAGATTCTCCGTCAATTCTGGGAGAGAAAAGATCTTCATACCAGTCAAGCGGCTTTCCATGTGGTGGTAACGTCTTACCAGATAGTCGTGTCTGACCTCAAGTATCTAAATAGAGTTTCCTGGCAATATATGATACTGGATGAAGCTCAGGCCATAAAGAGCTCGGCGAGCATGCGATGGAAACTCCTACTGGGATTTAGCTGTAGAAACCGTTTGTTACTGTCCGGTAAGTCCATACTTCCATCCTATTTTGTGATCATACAGGGAACTGTTAAAAAAAGATTAAGGGTGGTACAAATCGTTTGGCGAAATAAAAAAATTACACCTTTGCAGTGGTATGGCGGCCATTGGGACCTGTCGGAAAAGTATGGCAAGGTGATTTTCGTGAATGGCTACTCGACGATAATTAGCTATGCAAAAATTAGCCTGGTACAAATGGTTCAATTTTTTTATTAAAATTAACGTATTCGCGTCGGTATGGCGGGCTGTAAACCGCACCCGACAAGTATGGCATTACGCTTTCGCCTACTTATTTTTTTTCGACTATCTGAAAATACAAGCATTTTTGTGGAACAAATCGTTCGACACTCGTTATTTATCCGACACGTTCGATTAACGCCCACGCGTTTGGGCTGCCAGTGCGAGCGCTATGACCATCATTTTCCTTTTTGCCTTTACGTAATTATACCCCTGTAAAACCGCCATACTGGTACAAATCACCAAGAATTTTGTGTCAGTATCTCCAGGCCTAACAGTCGCCATATATATCCCCTTTTTTTAAAGACGTTCTAATAAAATAAAATACGACAGTTATAAATTAAACAACAAACTTAAGCTTCATTATTCCTTTTTTCTTAGAAATAATCAAAAATGCGTTAATGCTTTTAGGAAAAGTTTAAAAGTAGATTTAACAAAAATACTCATATTTTCAAAATTTATTATTGGGCTCCTAATTCCGTCCCGGGGACGATATTGAGATCACAATAATCAGTACGTGAACTAGAGTAATTGTACTCTTAACAAAATTATTTAAAAAACAACTCCAGCATCTACTCCAGCAACAACTCCAGACGGACTGAGAATGAAGTTTCAGTAATAGGGTCCCATTTTTACTCTTTGGGTACGGAACCCTAAAAAACATATTTTTCTACAGTTTCATGCAAAAAGAAGTGATATGAATTTTCGAGATCCATTCACTGTTTGAGATCCTAAGAGTTAAGACTGACTTCACGTTAGGTCGCGAGCCGCGCGGCTGCCTCGCTACTCACGACTTAATGTGAAGGCAGCCTAATACCGCCCCGGGGACGGTATTTAAAGGTTCATGTATGGGGACGATATTAGAATTTTTTTTTGGCTTATCTATTTAAACAAAAAAACGCGTTATAATCTCAAAATTTTACTTAATCGATTAACATCTGAGGTTATAATAATTAGTTTGACAAACAAATTGTATCAATAAGTCTGGTATCTCTATATTTTATGGTATCCAAGAATATTTCCATGAAAAACTGACTTTGAAAACTTTTTTTGATTTTTCAATTCCGGTCGATACGAACGGCGTGGCGCCCTCACTTCTTCACAATGGCCGACTGATGCAACTAGCTTCTAGTTCGTGCCACTAATGATAGATGACAGTTTTTAAATAAGTAGATACCGAAGGGGACGGAATGGGGATTGTCCATTTTTTTTAATTTTGCTCATTACAAAAACATTTCGAGGAATAAGGTCAGTGATCGTTTTTCTGTATATGAACGAAAAAAATACCCATTAGTTACTTATATTTTTGAACAAATATGTTTAACCTTAGTTTGATCTTCAATGGCGTTAAATTAGCAATAAATTCGACCAACATTACGTTTCGAACTTTTGGTAAGCTTCTCGTATCAGCTTTCACATAATGAGAACTTGCATTTGACGAACCAGCCATTATAAATAAGATTGAAAGGAAAAAAAACATACTGACGAGGTCAATTGGCCGCCGATGATGACGTCAGAGCGAAACTTTAAAAATTTATTGAGAAAAAACTAGCCAATGAATTTCAAAATTATTTAATTTATATTCTTAAAATACCCTATTTTAACGAAAAAAAATATAAAAAGTACATGTGATTTTTTTTGGACAATGCCCATTAGGTTCGGGGACGAAATTTGGCGACTATACTAGATAGCGAATTAGTTTATCGCGCGGGAACCGTGCATTGTCCCGGTACTCAAAGCGTCTCCATCCCAAATTTCAGCAAAATCGGTTCAGTAGTTTGAGCTTAGGGGTGACAGACAGACAAGTGACTTAAGCTATAACTGCAGACATGATAACAATGAGTATTTGCAGGTACACCGATACAGAACAGTATGGCGGAGCTCTGGGCGCTCCTGCACTTCATAATGCCGACGCTGTTCGACTCGCACGAGGAATTTAACGAGTGGTTCTCCAAAGATATTGAGAGTCATGCGGAGAATAAAAGCACCATTGATGAGAGTAAGTTGCGATTAGCCAAGAGTGACGATATTGTTACTATAAGTTGGTAATGTTATAAAATATAAATATTTATAAACGTAAAATTTTTCTGAAGCTTTATTAATAAAAAAAGCTACTCGTAAATAAAAGAAAAAAAATTAAGTTTCTGAATTTTATAACGCGTTATCTCGAAAGTTGAGTTTTTTGAATTGTGTCCTTATATTAAGGCAGGCATAAACCCCAATTTGTTATTCCGTGACTCCCGGTTTACCTAGTTCCAATATAATAACGAAATGTAAAAAAATATGAGATATAAAGCACAATATTGAAAAGACTTTAAACCATAAACATTTTTATAAAACGTAATACTTTGGCTGTAATTAATTTACAAACTCACCTCCGAAAAAAATCTAATTCATCGAAATATAAGTATTAACTAGGATAATTATACATTTTATTTGAATAAATTGTTAGTAAATCTATATTAAAATATCCTTAACCGAACAATTTTGTTTCTTAATATTTATTTCCAAAGATATTTAAAAAAAACATGAAAAATAGAGAAGAGCCGCCCCTAGTAACTACAGTTTTATGCTAAGCTAAAATGAATCTTATTGCGATGCGTATACGCTTGGTCTTTGATTGTGTGCAAGGTTATCGTTTTGAATTGAGATTGATCCCTGCCTTAAGGGTGCGAATTGTGATATTTAATAAAGTATGATTTAAAAATGTTCCTAAATACCTTTGAATTTATCTCTCTTGGATTAAAATTAACCCTGACTTATGTGCCGTCATCCTTGTTCTTCATTTGAAATGAAAGAAAAAGCATAGCATTCAGATTCAGAAATAATTAGCAATAAGTCAGTCTGTTGTAACCTGTAAATAAGCTTGAGTATCTTACTTTGAAGTTATTTGCACTATAATATTTTTTTCAGAACATTTATCGAGATTGCATATGATTTTGAAGCCGTTTATGTTGCGACGTATCAAGAAGGACGTTGAGAATGAGTTGTCCGACAAAATCGAGGTGATGGTACACTGCCCGCTCACGATACGACAGAAACTATTGTATATAGGTATGTGCTAAGTGCTTTACACAATAATCCTCGAAGAACAAAACCCATACATTTGTAAAAATGTGGCCCACAAAAGCGCTAGGAGTCTGGGACGCGTGAAATGGAACACCATGAGGAGGCCTATGCCTACCAGTGAGATTGAAATATGCCAAGTAACTTTTTATGTATCGGACAAAGACACCACACAAATTTTAGATTGTGTAATACATTGGGAGAAAGAAGCAGAATATGGTTTGTTGATAAAAAAGCGACAATATCTCTTCCATTGCATGTCTAGAATAATAATTAATAGTAAGTTTTGTAAGAATAGATTGTATTGTTTGGTTCGTAAAACCATTCTAATGTTATTTTTTCAGCACTAAAGAAGAAAATTAAAATAGAGGAGTTACTACATTACTCTGTTGGAGCAGAATCTGGTCATAATGTTGACAAGAACTTCACATCTAATTTAATGAATTTAGTCATGCAGTTTAGGAAGGTGAGACTAAGATTAACTTAGTATCTAATATAATCATCTCAATCATGCATGAATTTCTGAACCAGTAACCACCAAATCCTAGTAATAAGTTGAGTTGAAAACTATTAAAAAGGTGTCTGTCCTTTTTAAGCCTTATGGGCTGCTTACATTCAACCCAGTCGAGCAGGGAAGTGGTCAGGGAAGTGAGCAGCGCGAGAATGTAAATAGCCACTTGCGCTGCCAGTTGCCAGTTGCCAGTTGCCACTCGTCATTCCGCTGCCGCCGCCAGACAAGGCTGAGTGTAAACCACAGAAATAAATCAAGATAGAACGGCGACGCGCGTGCGTTGCTTTTAGTTAAAACAAATAACTTACCCGTGGTAAGAAATACCTCCTTTTGACCGATTCACTTTCGTACTTCAGTTTTTACGATTAGACACTGCACCATTTGTGCAATAATGCCTCATTAGGCATTTTCTCAACAACCGCTCCGGTGAAATCAAGTCGAGACGTGCGCGCTGACTGAATGAACGTTCAACGAATCTTGCCCACTTGTGCAAGATTGAAACACGCGTACTCCACCCGCCTAGCCGTTCTATCTTGATTTATTTCTGTGGTGTAAACGCTCATTCGTGTCGTTACTGCCGCAGAACTATTCAGGGCAATATTGCCAGCAGCGCGAGAGCAGCGGCAGTGGCTGAATATAGACGTCCCATTTACTGCTAATTCAAATTTCAAACACTTCTCATAGAGATATTTTGAGTACCTAAAATTGGGCGAGCAATATGAGTTCTTAATAATGTTCTGTTAATACCCAGGTATGTAACCACCCTGAGCTATTCGAGAGGAGGGACGTCCGGTCACCGTTTGTGATGCAAGTCGATGACTACCATCTACCCAAGTTGGTAGCGGATGATGGTCTACTGAGTGACAGTATACCATCCCAACGACACCTCCTGTATAACAAATTGAGTGTGCTGGCTACGGAGTATGTTCACCGGAATATGTGGGAAGGATTCTCGTTTAGCCGTTTCATGGACTTGTCTCCGATGGAGTTGCACAGGGTGACTGTGTGCGGTATGATGTATGCGTGAGTATTCTGTTAAATGTTTGGAAACTTTTAGAGTCAATCAAAATACTTTCTTAATAAAAAAAATATCATTTTTTTTAATTCCCTGTGTATATTTTGTATCTCTGACATTGTTGACGACAGAAATACGATTAATACTGTCAACGTTGTTTCTACGACAGTAAAATACATGTAAATTAATGACGTATAATATAATAATAGTTTCACGAAGTAACGAAATTGCTTTGTTAAGGTGGTTCGTTTCCCATACAAAAAAACAATCGAAATAAGCTAATTAATGTCGATTGTTTTTTTGTATGAGAAACGAACCACCTTAAAAGAAATAGCAATATATTAATAACATGCCATTTTATTTAATGGAAAATAAATGCGTAATATGATCCACATAAAGCCGGGTCCAGACGAGTGTAACGTGTAATGTAAGATTACGTGTAATTTAGCGTCAAAAGTGTGGACGGCACACGAACTCAAAGCGAATTGTCCAAACGAGCCTTTGTGCTCGCGCGAAAACCGACAGCCGATGGATAAACCCCGAGCGTTGCATGTAATGCTCGTAGTGCCGTCCACACGTAGAATTCGTGTTACATTACACGGTTTGTTAGGTACGGTGGCGGGGAAATTAGTAACGCGTCTAGTGAAGCAAGTGGTCAATTTCGCACTGTCATTTATTGGAAAAAAGTATAGGCGCGCTGCAACGCGGGGGTGCGCGGGCGCGCGGGGAAATGCACGCTTCCGGCGCATTACAGATTAGAAATAATTATTAATCTGTGATCAAACATACATAACATCTCTCCCCCTTTTAAGTGATATATATACGAGTTAACACAAGTGAAGTATCTAACTAACTTAACTCTACGACTAAACCTAAGAACATAACTTACGACTAATCTTGAGACCGTGACGATGGTGTGGAAAACACGGGACATATTTCACGCCGCCGGCCGCCGACATTATCGCTAAAAACTCGTTCAGACGACCTCGGACTCTCCAGTTCAGCCTCCTCTCCCCCCTCTGAGTCGGAGGCCATCCCTGTGTCGGGCGGCGCTGCGGAGTGAATGTCAGGCGCCACATCCGGCACCAGGTCTAGATCCCAGCGATTGCCACTCGAAGTAAAATTGTCAATCAAGCGTCTCGGTCTCATATGATCCACATGTCTGGTGATCTCGGCCTCCCAGCACGGTACAAAATTTTTCCTATTTTACTTAAAACTATGCCCTCTACCCAACATATTCTTTTAGCACTCGCATTTTTAATCACCCACACCGGGTCATTGTCTTTAAAAATCGGTCTCTCCACACCTTTATAGTTCTTACTCTGCAAGTACTGTTTGTCCACCGTTGAGGCGAGCGCTGCGGACGACGGCGACGCAGGCGGTGTGACGGTGCGTAATAGGTCCAGCCGCGAGCGCAGAGCGCGCCCGAATACTAATTCCGCGGGTGACTTGTCCGTGGTACTGTTCTTAGAGTTCCTGTAGTCGAATAAAATTTTTGTCATTTTTTCGCGAATATTCTTTTTGTTGCAACCCTCTAAAAATAACCCCTTTAACCCTTTTTTTTATAATTTTCTCTTAACTTTCAGCCTGCCCGTTGCTGGCCGGGTGATATGCAGGGGATGAAACGTGTTTTATACCGTTAATTAAACAAAACTCATTAAATTCCTTAGAAGCGAATGAAGTTCCATTGTCGGTCACTTCTACGCTCGGGATTCCGAATCGCGACATGAACTCACATAAATTTGTGATAACCGCCCTAGTGTTGTATGTACAACGGAGATAATAAAGAGGATACATCCGGTACAAAATTTCTGTAATAATTAGGTAATCCTAGAAACGATTGTAGCTGCGTCACATTTTCCGGTTTAGGCGCCTGTAATATTTTACAGGAAATCACCGGAGAAAGTCAAAGCTATTGCTTTGACTTTCTCCGGTGATTTCCGAACTCCATTTTTATCTATTACGTGACCTAAATACGATATTTCACTTTTAAAGAACTCGCACTTACTACGCTGAACCGTGAGTCCCGCGTCGTTCAATCGCTCTAACACAGTCACCAATCGACTTATGTGTTTTTCAGTGTCAGCCGCCGTCACTAAGATATCGTCTAATAGGAATATATTCCGGCGAGAAGACACTCCATCGCCCGTTGAAACATTGCCGGCGCGCTAGATAACCCAAACACGAGCCTAGTAAATTTGAAAAGCCCACGGTGGGTATTTATGCAAGTTACCTAGTAGTTGCTCATTTCCATTATGTTTTATCTATAGGAGCAGTATTTGCAATTTTTGGGGGATTTATCCACTGATATCCTTTATTTACAGGTTTATATTTAAACAATTATTTATTAAAAATCCAATTTATTGTTATATTTATTGGGGTTAATTTAACATTTTTCCCACAACATTTCTTAGGTTTAGCTGGTATACCTCGACGATATTCTGATTATCCAGATAGATTTTTATCTTGAAATATTATCTCATCTTTAGGATCGTATATATCTTTAATTTCAATAATAATAATAATAATAATAATTTGAGAATCAATAATTTATCAACGATTAATTTTATTCCCATTAAATATATCCTCATCGATTGAATGATTACAAAATACCCCACCAGCCGAACATTCATATAATGAACTTCCAATTTTAAGTAATTTCTAATATGGCAGATTATATGTAATGGATTTAAAACTCATTTATAAAGGATTATCCTTTTTTTAGAAAATGGCAACATGATCTAATTTAAATTTTCAAAATAGTGTTTCACCTTTAATAGAACAAATTATTTTTTTTCATGATCATTCTCTAATTATTTTAATTATAATTACAATTTTAGTATCATATATAATATTATGAATATTTTTAATAAATTTATCAATCGATTTTTAATAGAAGGTCAAATAATTGAATTAATTTGAACTATTTTACCAGCTATCACTTTAATTTTTATTGCTCTACCTTCATTACGTTTATTATATTTACTTGATGAACTTAATAATCCACTAATTACAATTAAATCAATTGGCCATCAATGATATTGAAGATATGAATATTCTGATTTTAAAAATATTGAATTTGATTCGTATATAATTAATGAGTTTAATATTAATAATTTTCGTTTATTAGATGTTGATAATCGTATTATTATTCCTATAAATAATAATATTCGAATATTAATCACAGCAACTGATGTAATCCATTCTTGAACTGTACCAGCTATTGGTGTTAAAGTTGACGCCAATCCTGGTCGACTAAATCAAACAAGATTTTTTATTAACCGACCAGGAATTTTTTTTGGTCAATGTTCAGAAATTTGTGGAGCAAATCATAGTTTTATACCTATTGTAATTGAAAGAATTTCAATTAAAAATTTTATTAATTGAGTAAATAATTATTCATTAGATGACTGAAAGCAAGTAATGGTCTCTTAAACCAAAAAATAGTAAATTAGCAATTACTTCTAATGAAATAATCAAAGAATTAGTTAACCCGACCCTCCAAAAACTGAGTTGTTTCAGCTGAGGTGTGACAGCTAGCATTGTCGTGATGTAATATGATTCTGCGTTGTCGGTTGTCCTTTCTTATTTCTTCAAAGACTTCTGGTAAACAAATGGTCGTATACCATTCAGAATTAACCGTTTTACGATTCTCTAATGGCACTGTAGCCACATGTCCATTAATTCCAAAAAAACAGGCGACCATTTGCTTCAAAGTACTTTTTGCACGAGTAACTTTTGTTGGTTTCGGCTCATCTTGGAACACCCACACCGTTGACTGTTGTTTAGTTTCGGGGTCATATGCATAGATCCAAGATTCATCACCTGTGTAGATATTATAAACGGCTTTTGACGTACCACGGTTGTATTTTTTTATCATTTTTTTGCACCAATCGACACGAGCCCGTTTTTGATCGATTGTCAAGTTGTGCGGAATCCAACACGAACATATTTTTTTTACAGCCAAATGTTCGTGTAATATCTTATGTATGCTCGTCATACTTATGCCTAAGGACGCCTCTATCTCGCGATATGTAACATGACGATCACGCATTATTAGTTCCCGCACAGCATCTATATTTTGTGGGACAACAGCTGTTTTTGGGCGACCTTCTTTATTTTCATCCGTGAGCATAGACCGCCCACGATTAAACTCACTGTACCAGTGATAAACAGTGGTTTTTGATGGTGCTTCATCTCCAAAAGTTGCGGTGAGTTGAATAAAGCACTGTTGTTGATTTAGCCCACGCCGAAAATCGTAGTAAATCATTGCACGAAAATGTTCACGCGTTAAATCCATGGCAAATGAAGACACGCAATTTTCAAAATGACGCCACAATGGAAAAATAATTGACAGTCACATGAAACAAAATGTATTCTTCAACCAAAGAGTTCTATTTTCAAATGTTGTAATTACTTTTTAAATATTGTTCTTGTAAGTGGCCAGTTCCGGATACATAAATAGCAGCCCTCGTAATTGTATTAAAGAATATATAGGGTAAATAAAGTGGTTTTCGAGCATTTGTGTGGTGTCCTAAGAGCTCACATAGATTTGAAATCTTCACAAAGAGTTTCCCTTCAAACGAAGGTAAGTTAGTACTTAGGTATATACTATTTCTACTTCGTTTATTACGCGGGAACCGTACGTACCTTTTCAGCGACGTATGTCCAAACCAAATTTCAGCAAAATCAATTCAGCGGTTTAGGCATAAAAAGGTAACAAAGATACAGACAGACACACTTTCGCATTTATAATATTAGTATGGATATTATTTATGAACTTAAAATAATACAAGTTACGAACATATTTGTTCCTTACATTTACAAATAACAAGTCGCTCTTTCAAATTGGTGGGGTTTGAGGGCCTTATGCCGTCTCTGCGCCTTATACTCGAGCTAGAAAGAGAGAGCAAATTCAGTTGTGAAGTTAGCTACATTATGATTTTATACTATTATAAACACACAAGAACTACGTAAACAATCGAGTTGTCGCTAGCGAGTCTGTATGACTCATGGTACGGTTTTTATTGAAAACTATTCGACGCACGGTTGCTCGCTATCGAGTACGGTAAAATCGTATACTTTTTCGATAGCAACTCATGGTAGAGCTACAGTTCCTTATGTAACTTCTCTTTACGGCACGGGTCTAGCTTTAAAGAAAATAGGCTTCGATTCAGGTTTTAACCGCAACTCGACCGTATATTTATTAAATAATCCTAATTGATTAGAAAACACTCGCGGAAATTTATTTAAAATTTTCTCCGTTACATTTTTATATTCTTGCGACTCCGTAAAAATGGCTCGGACGTAATTTTCCGAGGCGGCGGGGGCCAGCTCGAAATTAAATTCGCGAATAAAATTTCGCCCTAGGAGCGGCGGTCCGCCATTTTGAACAACATACACCGCTAATTCCCGCGTTAACCCTTTGTATGTTATCGGTACAAAAATTGTGCCTAAACATTTAATACGTTCCCCTGTGTAGCTAAATAAATCTTTACCGGTCAACGTTAACTTAAGTTCCTTGAATTTCGAACAATATATTTTTTCAGGTATTAAACTGACTGCCGAACCGCTATCTATTAGAAACTCTAAGAACATTTGACCAATTTTTACGTTTTCTGTCATAGGCCTGCCTTTTACACACCGTATATTAAAGCACTTACCATCATCTCATTTTACGCACATTTTACGCAAATGACCTTTTTCACCACACTTTTTGCACTTGTAGTTTTTATACCGACACTGATGTGATTTATGATTTGCGAGTCCACACACTCTGCACTTATCCTTCTTGTTGATATGGAAAACTCCTTCTGCTCTCGAAGCCGTGCCGATGCCGCTGCTCGCCCCCGGTGAAGCCACAGAAGACGCCTGGCGCGCGCTTTTGACGCTTTCCGCCAGATCTTATAGCCTTCGCCAGGGTTAAACCCTCTTAGTTCTGCGTGAACAGTTTGTCCCTTTCGTGACCTGCGGCCATACCCATGATGAACCGGTCTAGTAGTGCTTCCTCCAAATTCTTGAATGCGCAGTGCGCTGCTAGTCCTCGGAGCCTGGCCGCCCACTGTGAGTGGCTTTCCCCAGGGTGCTGCACTGCCGCGTATAATATGGACTTCTCAGCAAAGCCGAACCTTTTTGGAGTGAAGTGCCCGTCCAGTAGCTCGATGACTGCTGTAAAGGTGATCTCCTCCACCTTATTCGGCAAAGCCAAATCCCTGACCAACATGAACGTTTGTTCACTCATAGCGCTCAATAAAATCGCCCGCCGCTTGACCGCCATTTTGTCGGTCTCATCATCGAGGTTATTGGCTATAAACCACTGATTTATCCGTGATTTGTAGCTACTCCATTCTTGAGAACGATGATCGAACGAAGATAAAACTCCGAAAACTGTCGACATGGTAAATAAACTTTGCACTCGCGGGTTGCCTCGTCGCCACGTGTTAGGTACGGTGGCGGGGAAATTAGTAACGCGTCTAGTGAAACATGTGGTCAATTTCGCACTGTCATTTATTGGAAAAAAGTATAGACGCGCTGCAACGCGGGGGTGCGCGGGCGCGCGGGGAAATGCACGCTTCCGGCGTATTACAGATTAGAAATAATTATTAATCTGTGATCAAACATACATAACAACGGTGAATTACATTACACGTTACACTCGTCTGGACCCGGCTTTATATGAAGATTTTATTTTTTCAGGGTTAAACATATTGAACAATGTTTTGACAAGTATGAGAAGCTGAGGCATCGACGAACGTGGTGGACAGACGAAGATAGTGAAGATAAACAAACTGATTATTATAAGAAAAATAATTATAAGGTGTGTACAATATTCTCTATAAAAAGCATTTGCTATAATAAAGTCATCTATCATGGGCGTGCAGTATTTGTTGGCAAAAAGGCAGTGCTTGCCATTCACAGATAACAAATATTTTAATTTAACTTTCGTACTTTTTAAATGACTCATGACGTTAATTTTTTAATAATAATAGTAAAAAATATAGTAAAAAAATAAATATACACATTTAAAACGCCTCAATTCATAAAATAGCAACATGTAATCAGGTACACGCGCGAACGGGTTCACGAGAGGTCAAGATAGGCTCAGTGTTGAGGTGCCTGCCTTGCGTGTATGTGTGAGTGTGTCCGTGCACAGCCGAAAACGCACACAACCATGAATATCGAATGCGATTATGTACTGCATGATACTGCAAGCTCTGCGGCAGACCCCAGCAGTGTTGCCAACTATGGGGATATCCCACTTTTAGTAGGGAAAAATTAAATATATAGTGCGTATTTTAGGGAGTAAAAATATTATATTATATTCATGGGCGTGAAATTTTTTAAGCAAAAATGTATATTTATTTGGTTTTTATTACTGTTTTTATATAAATAATGACATCATGAGTGACGTTTTTGCCGCAAACACAATAATTGCGGTCGGCTGAAGTAGTATTTTCAGCGTTTTGATCTCTCAGTGGAAAGTACCCCAAGTAATAAATAATATATTTAAATAATAGTTGGGGAGTTCTGGTTGAAATTCAATGGCCTCACTGGCGCCGCGGCCGGCGCGGGCGCCCGCGCCATCCATGCCGACGGCGATCGGAACTACTCGTGAATAGTCGTGAGCAATCGGATATAATCCGAGTAAAATGAATAGACGCAAATCTAACTAATTACGTGTAGACATTATACATTTTTGTTTTGTGAGGTTTATAATATTTGTTTACATTTTACATAGCTGAAATTTTTTGTGTTTTGGGAGGCCATTTGCTTTTTTCATGTGATCGAGCACTAGCTGTTACTATATTATATTATTATTTTTGGTTTTATAGTTTTCTAAGAATATTTTAGATTTTAATATTTGAAAGTTTGTATAATATTTAACAGTTTAACATTAATAATTGCGTACATTCATAACTATCACTCACTTGGATAAGATAATTTGTGGTGGCCGAAATTTTGCATTTATTTACATCGGATTATGGATCGGATCTCAAGTAACCGAAACCTTGATTATGTGAAAAGACAAAAGTTAAGCTGATTAGGTGAGTACTTAAAATATACTAGATATAAAAATGAAAAAGTTGTAAAAGAAAAAGTTTTTGTTTTGTTTTGTTTCACGCCAAAACTAATGAACCGATTGTAGTAAAATTTTGTACACAGTTAGTCTAGAGCCTGAGAGAGCCATAGGCTACATTTTGATGAGGCAAAAATATATTATCTAATTTCCATGGAAATATCGATGATAATAAATTCGCATTGTATTTCTAATACGTAACAATAGATGCCGTTTTTATTTATTTTAGCTTAGCGCACAATATTATGTTGTATGGTAATTGGTATATTTCCATAGGTTTCGATGAAATAAACTCTCATTGTAGTTCCAACGCGTGACAACAGATGGCGTTTTTTTTATTTCTTCATAACAGAACGTAATTATACTAATAGTTTAGAAAACATAGTTTTTAATTTATATCCACACTATTATTATAATTTATGCGAAAATATCTCTTTTTGTCCGTTTGTCTGTCTGTTTTGCTTTCACACCAAAACTACTGAACCGATATCGCTGCATTACCAGTGTCAAAATCTTGTGCACGCCGCTGTCATCTATGACTATACTAGCTCTAGCTAGTACAAATTCTGTGCATTGTCCCGTTACCTGTGTTTTTAAATCGCTCACGGGTATATTGCCGTCTCGTTTTAGCAAATGTACGATATAAGCGTATGAGTAAAAGAGACAAGTATCGTTGGGTCAATGGACGACTTACTGTTTACTCAGCCACAGAACTGAGCATTATTATAGTTTAGATTGTTTCTTACAGTGTACAAAATATCTATCTAAGCATTAAAAATATTTTTAGGATATGCTGTTAGTGTGTCCCAACGCGGATATTCTAAAAGCGCGAAAACACGACAGCCAGCTTTGGCGAGAATTGCTCTTTACGGACCCGTTGTGGGTTACAGGTATGTTATTAAGTTATTTAAAAACTACCTTCATAAGACAAAACATTGAACATTTTATAAACCCCCGTCAAGATGAAAAGTAAGCAAGCTGATGATAAACTTAACTACGTCTTTGTCTTCATGAAATAAAAAATTGAACGATATGTTTATGAATAGATATTTTAGCAAACTCTACACAATATTTATTTTTTCAGGAGGTCCATTCTATACGCACACAGATCACGTGATACACTACATGCCCGAAACCATAGAGCATAGAGCGTTGCGTACACGACATCTGAAAGAAAATGAGGAACAGGTACCGAATCTATTTATCTATACTGTTTGTAATCTATTTAACAGTCACTTTTGGGAGTAAATGAATAGTCATTCTGGTCATGGTGGTTTTCCGATCCTTGCCGTGTGTGGCGTCTAGCAAAATGAAACCTAAGTTTGTCGCGTAGATCGAAACGATATCTTTTTAGAGTAATCTTTTGATTTCGATATTAAACCCCACTTGCATAAAATTTTTTTTTAGTTATTTATTAACGTTAATTATTTTTGTATTTATGACAAAAAAGCCTTGCACAAGTAGTTCTAGAAGTAGTTATAAAGCTTACGATAATCTTTTTCAATTAATCTTTGTAGCCGGAGATGTTAAAAGAAATCAAAAGTGAAGACGGTGAGATGGTCGCAGTGGACGAGACACAGGCGCCGGAGTGTACGCACGAGGCCCGCCCATCGCGCACGTACACGCAAGTCCCCACGCCGCTGCCGCCCTTCCTGTGCACGGCGCAGCACAAGGTGAGACAGACATATACAGCCGCAAATAGATAGAGCGGGACGGCGATATAGGACGCGGGGACACAAGCACCGGAGTGTACGCACGAGCCCCGCTCATCGCGAACGTATACGCACGTCCCCACGCCGCTGCCGCCCTTCCTGTGCACGGCGCACCACAAGGTGAGACAGACATATATAGCCGCAGATAGATAGAGCGGGACGGCGATATAGGATGCCGGGACACAGGCGCCGGAGTGTACGCACGAGCCCCGCCCAACGCGCACGTACACGCACGTCCCCACGCCGCTGCCGCCCTTCCTGTGCAGGGCGCAGCACAAGGTGAGACAGACATATATAGCCGCAGATAGATAGAGCGGGACGGCGATATAGGATGCCGGGATACAGGCGCCGGAGTGTACGCACGAGCCCCGCCCAACGCGCACGTACACGCACGTCCCCACGCCGCTGCCGCCCTTCCTGTGTACGGCGCAGCACAAGGTGAGACAGACATATACAGCCGCAGATAGATAGAGCGGGACGGCGATATAGGATGCCGGGGCACAGGCGCCGGAGTGTACGCACGAGGCCCGCCCATCGCGCACGTAGTGTGCACGTGCCCACGCCGCTGCCGCCCTTCCTGTGCACGGCGCAGCACAAGGTGAGACAGACATATACATTATACACCCGCAAAGAGAAAGAGTGAGACCTATAAAAATTCAATATCATCGCAATGAGTCATACGTCAAAAAGCAACTTGACAAACGAGGTCAAAACTATGTTTTGTAATAATAGGTCTTTGGTAATAATATTGTTTACACTAAAAATCGTCGTTGACCGTGGTTATAATCGCAGCAACGCAAAAGGTCTTGTTTGATATGTTAAAAGTGTGTCTTACGGACGTGAACATATATAACACTAGCGACCCGCCCCGGCGTCGCACGGGCATAAAATATATTATAGCCACTGAAAAAATGATTAAAATCGATAGCCTTTGATCCTTTACGTGGTCTACTTCTTATCTGTGCCAAATAACATAAAAATTGCTCCAGTAGTTCGCGAGATAAGCCCATTCAAATAATTTCCCCCGATTTTTCCACATTCTGCTATTAGTCTTAGCGTGATAAAATATAGCCTATAGCCTTCCTCAATAAATGGGCTATCTAACACTGAAAGAATTTTTCAAATCGGACCAGTAGTTCCTGAGATTAGCGCGTTTAAGTTAGCCCTTTCAAATAATTTTCCCCGTTTTTGCCACATTTTCCTCTATGTCTTCGCTCCTATTAGTCTTAAAGTGATAAAATATAGCCTATAGCCTTCGTCGATAAATGGGCTATCTAACACTGAAAGAATCATCAAAATCCGTTGCGTAGTTTTAAAGATTAAAGGGAACAAAGGGACATGAGGGAAAAAAAAGCGACTTTGTTTTATAATATGTACTAGCGACCCGCCCCGGCGTCGCACGGGTATAAAATATATATCCACTGAAAAAATGATTAAAATCGATAGCCTATCACGATCCTTCATGTGGTCTACTTCTTATCTGTGCCAAACATAAAGGTAATATACCTATCGGAATAGAGAAACAATCCCGAGCTGTCAAGCTTAACCAAAATTTGATTTACATCTGTGTATACAATTATGTTTACGTGTGCGTGTCAGTGATGTACAAACATCTTGTAATTCGACAAAATATCGATCATGGAATAATAATTGTAAGATTGTAAAAACAGAATGGGATAAAATAAAACTGCATAGATAGGTATAATAAAAATTGCAATTTTGAAGTAAAATATGACTTTTCTTCAAAATGCTTGCTGCATAATTAAGTATATGCATGAATTTTTCTTCGGAGTCCAGTTTGGACGTTAATTATTTTAAGCCATGAATTTCTGGTATCCAGGTCAGCAGGAAATCTGAAAAATTGGCCAAGTGTGAGTCGGACTCGCGCATGAAGGGTGACCGGTTTCAATCGGGCATTTTCTAAAACCCGGCACGATACGACACGACATGTCATGACACGATTCGACACGACAGGTTACGTCACGTCACGTCACATCAGTACACGACACGACACGACTTCACTAGACCCTATTAATTTTCAATTCACTCTCAATGAGCCCTTTTATTTGATGCCCATCTTGCAGAAGTGCTTTTTAAAACTATTCCCCTATCTTGGATGAGCAGCCATATTGGATGTAGAATGACATTAAGTACATCTGTGGAAATTTCAGAAGTCTATTACTATAGCGGTTCTTGTTATACAGCCTGACAGCGAGACAGACAGACGGACGGACGGATGGACGGACTTACAGGCAGCGAAGTCTTAGTAGTAGAGCGGGACCCGACTACTAGGACGTTTTACCCTTTGGGTGCGGACCCTTAAAAACGATAAATTATGTATGATACGAGGGCTGCTATTTATGTATCCGGAACTGGCCACTTACAAGAACAATATTTAAAAAGTAATTACAACATTTGAAAATAGAACTCTTTGGTTGAAGAATACATTTTGTTTCATGTGACTGTCAATTATTTTTCCATTGTGGCGTCATTTTGAAAATTGCGTGTCTTCATTTGCCATGGATTTAACGCGTGAACATTTTCGTGCAATGATTTACTACGATTTTCGGCGTGGGCTAAATCAACAACAGTGCTTTATTCAACTCACCGCAACTTTTGGAGATGAAGCACCATCAAAAACCACTGTTTATCACTGGTACAGTGAGTTTAATCGTGGGCGGTCTATGCTCACGGATGAAAATAAAGAAGGTCGCCCAAAAACAGCTGTTGTCCCACAAAATATAGATGCTGTGCGGGAACTAATAATGCGTGATCGTCATGTTCCATATCGCGAGATAGAGGCGTCCTTAGGCATAAGTATGACGAGCATACATAAGATATTACACGAACATTTGGCTGTAAAAAAAATATGTTCGTGTTGGATTCCGCACAACTTGACAATCGATCAAAAACGGGCTCGTGTCGATTGGTGCAAAAAAATGATAAAAAAATACAACCGTGGTACGTCAAAAGCCGTTTATAATATCTACACAGGTGATGAATCTTGGATCTATGCATATGACCCCGAAACTAAACAACAGTCAACGGTGTGGGTGTTCCAAGATGAGCCGAAACCAACAAAAGTTACTCGTGCAAAAAGTACTTTGAAGCAAATGGTCGCCTGTTTTTTTGGAATTAATGGACATGTGGCTACAGTGCCATTAGAGAATCGTAAAACGGTTAATTCTGAATGGTATACGACCATTTGTTTACCAGAAGTCTTTGAAGAAATAAGAAAGGACAACCGACAACGCAGAATCATATTACATCACGACAATGCTAGCTGTCACACCTCAGCTGAAACAACTCAGTTTTTGGAGGGTCAAAAGATCGAATTGACTGGTCATCCGCCGTACAGCCCCGATTTGGCACCTAACGATTTCTTTTTATTTCCATACGCGAAGAACAAATTACGTGGTCAACGTTTTTCGAGCTGCGAAGAGGCTGTTGATGCGTTCAAAATGCACGTTTTGGAGATACCTCAATCAGAATGGAAAAAGTGCTATGAAAATTGGTTCCAGCGTATGCAAAAGTGTGTCGATCATCGCGGCGAATATTTTGAAAAGCAATAAAACCATATTAAATGATATATGTTTGTTTCTTTTTTTAATTCCGGATACATAAATAGCAGCCCTCGTAGTATATTAATATACTTAAACTAATTATAAACTACGGATGAGTATGTTATCATTTCAACATTCGTAGATAATTAGTATACTTGACTAAAAAATATTTTCATATCGATACTACTTATCGATAACTTGATGCAGCCCTAGTGTAAAATATATGAAAATTGTTTACACAAAATATCCTTAAATTGTGCACCATACCTAGTCAAGTTATGTTTTCCATATAAATAAATATTTAAAGAAGTGAATTATGAAAATCAATACCAATAACTCGTAGGGAATTGGCAAAAATAAACTTAAAACTAGGTCCTGTCGATGTAGAATAATTCACTTGTGAAATGAATATTTGTCCGGGTTTTTTCGATGTGTGGATCCACAATCATTCCACAAACATTTAACCATGTTTCTAGAGCAGTATTTCTAAAAATTATTCATTATTTAACTTAAAATCACAATTTTTCTGAGAGCCCAAATTGACAACGATCGGCTCAGGGGCAGACAGACTGTCAAACAGATGAAAAAAAGCTATGGAACCTCAAATCACGCTTCTCTTTCTACAACGCAGTGTTACTGATAGTGACATCTCGCTTACTCAGGCCTTTGTTTCTCTATTCCGATAGGTATATTAACTTTATGGTGCCAAATAACATAATAATCGGCCAAGTGCGAGTCGGACTCGCGCACGAAGGGTTCCGTACCGTTTTAGAGCAAAAATAGGCCAATAATTGCGTTTTTTGTATGGGAGCCCCCCTTAAATTTTTATTTTATTTAAATATTATTATTAATTATTAAAGTATACATATAATTAAGGCTTTTGTGAAAATTTCAAGTGCCTACTTGTTGTCATCATTGATACCGAGCAAAAAATGTTTGAAAAATCACATTTGTTGTATGGGAGCACCCCTTAAATATTTAATTTATTTTGTTTTTAGTATTTGTTGTTATAGCGCAACAGAAATACATAATCTGTGAAAATTTCAACTCTCTAGCTATTACCGATCTTGAGTTACAGCCTGGAGACAGACGGACAGACAGACAGACAGAGAATAGGGTGCCGATTTTACCCTTTGGGTACGGAACCCTAAAAATTGCTCCAGTAGTTCGCGAGATAAACCCTTTCAAATAATTTCCCCCGTTTTTTCCACATTCTGCTATTAGTCTTAGCGTGATAAAATATAGCCTATAGCCTTCCTTAATAAATGGGCTATCTAACACTGAAAGAATTTTTCAAATCGGACCAGTAGTTCCTGAGATTAGCGCGTTCAAGTTAGCCCTTTCAAATAATTTTCCCGTTTTTTTCCACATTTTCCTCTATTTCTTCGCTTCTATTAATCTTAGCGTGATAAAATATAGCCTATAACCTTCCTCGATAAATGGGCTATCTAACACTGAAAGAATCATCAAAATCCGTTGCGTAGTTTTAAAGATTAAAGGGAACAAAGGGACATGAGGGAAAAAAAAGTGACTTTGTTTTATAATAAGTATAGATAGATTGTATAACTATAGCTAATTATATTTTAACTTATTTATCAGTAAGATGAAATATCAATGTTTATGTGTCTGTCTAGGTGCTGGCGTGCGGCGGCGACGCGTTCGCGGTGTCGCGGCGATTCGCGCACGCGGTTCGTTCGGCGCGGCTGCGGGCGCGCACGCACGACCTCGCGCCGCTCGTGCACGCCGCGCGTCCGCACCATGGCTGGGCGGAGCTGCAGGTGCCAGGTGAGACATTGTGTGAAACTACTAAAATCTTTTGACGCTATAGTGCAGCACCAGCAAAAGTTTTGTTCGACGTTTGACAATGTTTTTGTCAATATTGTAATGTGACTCGTGCAATATGTTAACTTATTTACTTATGTGCTAGTAGAGCCTTGCCTGATGTGACCTTTACGAAAATATTCTCTATTACAGCTAGGGCATCGAAACCCGGACCCAATTTTCAAAACCCGGGTTTTCGGGTTTTTTCAAATGAAAAACCGGGTTTTTCGGGTTTTTTCGGTTTTTTTTTACAATTCAAGTATTAACAATGCGAATATAATTTACAAATGATTTTCTGCGATTGCCAGCACTACACAGTTAAATACTATTTAAATATCATAGTTTCGAGTCACAGCAGTGCCCAACCAAGCCTCGGGTACACGGGCACGGCCGTATCATACTTTTAATGAAGCGACTATTTTACCTCTTCTATATTTTGGATCTTATCAAAGCTTAAAAATGTAGGTCTTCGGGCCAAAATTACGTGTTAGAACAAGTTTCACCCCCAAATATACGTGTATTATTAAAATGCATTTTGTGAAATATATAAAAATCTATCACGAATTTTTGAAGACAGTATTTTGAAGAATAAACTTTTTTATAAAACTTTTGCCAGCAAATCTTGATATTTTAATCTTTTATATTTTTACTGTTGATTGTCAAGTTATTAATAATAATCATTTAGTCCTTATTGATGTTTGACATACTTTATACCTGTGACAAAATTTTTGTGCCATGTAGTTTTTATCTTAAATTGCTTTTTTCTGTATCGCTACGGTATGAGGCCGATTGTTCTTTGCAATTTAAGTTAATTTTCTAACTTACTGGAAAATCCCTCAAAGAATTTTGTCGTTATTTGTTCTAGTCTATTGTGACAGAATTCATGTCAGATAACCATTTAGTTGACCAGACCAGAATCGCCGAATGCGGAAGGTTGCTTTTTATGAATTTGGAAGATAAACCATGGTGTCATGGTGCAACACACAAGAAATTGTCTCTCGCGCTGGTGCTGATAACAGCCCCGGCTTGTATTTGATTTGAGTTCACTAAAATTACTGTATTAATAATTCCTCAGTGAGTATGCCATCCACGGCTGGCTATAGAAAGATCATTCGTCCTATTATGTGTTACCATCACCAGCCTCCGAAGCTCATGAAAAGCAATCTGCCGCATTTGCCAGAATGCTGGAATACAAAATGGTTTCACATCATAAGAACCAACTTGATGGAAACTCCTCTGGATGGTTTTGTCGGTTTCTAGAGGCTGATTTCCTGGAGCCTTTTTACTAGTTGCATTGTCTTAATATTGGGTTAATTTAACCAGATTATTTCAACTTAGGGCTAGTCCACAGCTATCTGATATGGTTATGACCATTGCGAATATTATATAACAAATAACGACAAAAAGCTTTAAGAGGTTTTTTTAGTAAGTTAAGTTAGGTTAGTTCATTGAGTTAGTTGATTTTTAATGGCCTTAGAAAAATCTGTTACTGTTTTAGAAACAATAAAATTCGGAAGTGTTTTAACAAACATAATAAAATTAGAGATCCGTATTTACTGTTTTTAAAATTCCTGATAGGTTTTTAGATATTCTTTCGTAGAGACTTTGTTAATGGGTGTATTTTATCAGCAACGGTCGATCCAAGTTACAACGATTTGTTACCAACTAGCGGCTGACTTGCCCATTATCAAGAGTCTAAGGTACTATCAGAGAATTTGATTCCTAGGCAGATGGAGGACCTACATATTTTGGTCGCGTCACGTCAAACCTAACCGACAGATCACAATCAACATTGAATCGACATGATTAGACCAAATGACGTTGGTCTGTCAACTGCCTAGGAATCAATTTCCTCAGTGGCACTTTCAGCAGACTTAGAACCCTTTGAGGGTGTTTTCTTATGACATCGTTTTCTTTATTTCGTAATCCTTTGATCACAAAATGAAGAAAACTGTGGTCAGTCACTGAATGTTCATTGAAAACTATTATACTTCTATGAGATTTGAAATTTTTTTGCGATGGATAGATTGCTTAAAGAGACTTTGCTTTTTTATATTGAATAGTTTTGGTAGGATGTGCAAAATATTAATAAACATTTTTGTGACAATTAATCTGTGACGCTCTAAAAACTAAACTTTTATGTATATAAACTGAATATAAATAATTAAATCTATAAAGATAAAGAATTTGTATGTTAGTTTGTTATAAATACCTTAATTAATCAGGTCTTGCCTTTAATAATAATCAAAAAACGAAAAACCCGAAAAGCTCGAAAAGCCCGGGTTCCATTTTTGAAACCGGGGTTTTCCCGGGTTTCCGAGTTTCGGGAAAACCCGGTCTCGATGCCCTAATTACAGCACACGCACTTATTCGAGAATTGCAACGAAATTTTCATACAGAGCCTAATGGTAGTGTCTGGATTAAAATGCTTCGTTCAATATTATTAAAATCCGTTCAATAGTTTTTGACTGAAGAAGTGGCAAACACAAACTGTCGCCTTTATAAGTATTTGTTGTAAAAATGCTCAGAAGATTGTTAAATGTATGAAATAAAAAGTTTGATAGTTTACTTATTCTTATTATATTTTTCTCATTAATACAATAGTGTGATTATTATGTTAATAGATAAGAACCAGCTAGTGAGCGACGCGGGCAAGCTCACTGTGTTGGACTCGCTGCTACGGCGGCTCAAGGAGCGAGGACACCGCGTGCTCATATACAGCCAGATGACCAAGATGATTGACTTGTTAGAGGTACGCTAGATGAACCGTATCTAAGACTACTTAAGGTTACAAGGTCAGTCTGCCATAAGTTCAGTTCATCATCAGACTGACGAAATAATGATCGTGTAACAGTGTGATTGACGGACTTATCATTTATTTATTATGTACTTTTAGCCATCAATCTGTCATCAATCTCGCGTCATTCTGAAACTGAACGTGTAACTAATATAAATAAATAAAAAATACTAAGACGTACTTAGTATCTAAGATATACGGGCGAAATTCGTAAATCGGACCCAAGACATTGGCTTTTTGCGAGTCATAACTTGTCAGTTTTTAAACCTTTGTGTACTTATGGTCCCATCGCTATGCTTGCAAAACAAGCGTTAGTTTACGTTTCACGAGATTTGACTTATTAAAATCCGGGATACACACTTACATATTATAATAATATCACAGAATACATATTAGTTTAACAACAGATTCCTCACTCCCGAAACCCGTTTAAAGAAATAACGACGCAAGCTACGATACTATAAAGTTGAAATTCCGACGCGCAATGCTAAATTGCCTACGGATAAATTTACCCACAAGTGCGCTCTCTTTCTATCGCATAACGCGTACCTTTTCTTAAGAAATCAAGGTTTTCGCCTTCTAGAAAACAAAATATATTTTTTAAATTAATATTGGTATGAATATCAAACCTTTTTATAGTAATATCACAGTAAGACAACCTATATTTTATAGTAGTTCTATATTGGATTATAATATTGCAGGAAACTTTTACAATTTAAACATAGTAACTTGTGTTTATTTCTGTGTAGTTTGTGTGTTTCTTTGTATGAAATTGGTTTATTTGCTACGTTTGTATAGTTTTTATCTACTATTTGTATTTAAATACCTTATTCAAATATAATAGGCACATATTTCATTGGCTTTTTTAATTGTTCATTTTTATAAGATTTATAACGATTTTGTCACAGCGGTTATATCAGTATCATATTGTATTAAATTCCTCTTTGATCAGTATACAGTAGATACGCGACGAAAAATCTTGCGCGTGCGTCACCGCTCGCTTGTGAGTCCCTTATGATTTGCCACCCGCGGGTGGTACTTACAGTTCGATGCCTATACGCGCGAGTGGGACAGGCCTGATAATATGTTGTTTATTTATATAATGTCAGTAATATATTTTGTGCGCAGGAGTACATGTGGCATAGGAAACACAAGTATATGCGACTGGATGGGTCGAGCAAGATTTCCGCTAGAAGAGACATGGTCGCCGACTTCCAGGTGAGTTAAAACATCCACTACAGTCTACACTATTGGGTGATTATGCAGGACCTAAACTACCATACTAAATTTCATCAAAATCCGTTCAGTAAGGCTTCTTACAGACGAACGGCACGTGTCGGCGGCACGTGTCGGCGGCAGTCGACGGCAGTCGGGGGCACGTTTCGGCGGCAGTCGACGGCAGTTGACGGCACGTGTCGGCGGCAGTTCACGGTAGTCGACGGCAGCCGACGGCAGCCGTTGACAGTTTATGACGCTTGCAGGGGGCCTACCACGGCCTTTCCTATTACGATCATGTTTCCAGAACACTTTGTTGTAAGATTACAATAACATTACCGTGCTCACTTTTTTAATATAATTTTACTAAAAAACGGTAAAAAAATACAAAACATTGTTAAATCCGCTGTGAAATATCAACTTTTTTAAGATCGCTAGCTTGACGTTAAAGTAATTATTGCTTATCTGTCAAACGGTGTCGCTTAGTAGAGTTGGTGGTAGGCCCCCAGTTGTGACGTACCGCCTAAAGGTAAGCGGCCACAAGTCGGTATCATACGCAACGGACATCTCGCATCAAACGGATAATTTTTTCACAGTACGTCCGCTGAATCGGCAACGTACGGATTACCGACTAGCCTAGTAAATGAATGCTAAAAAGGGGGGTGTGGATGGAATAGTCGCAAGCAGAAATTTTGACTTAGGAACTTTGTTTGGACTAATTTGAAGATAAAAATACTGGCTAGTCGGTAATCCGTAGGCTGCCGATACAGTTGACGTACTGTAAAAAAAATATCCGTTTGATGCGAGACGTCCGCTGCGTACGATACCGACCTGTGGACGCTTACCTTTACGCGCTACGTCACAACTGCAAGCGTGATAAACTGTCGACGGCTGCCGTCGACTGCCGCTGACTGCCGCCGACACGTGCCGCCGACTGCCGTCGATTGCCGCCGACACGTGCCGTTCGTCTGTAAACGCTCTAACACGCACAAGCACGCACGCATGCGTGTACGCACGACTTTGAAACATTTGTGTGATTTTGTAAATTCAAATATTGTTATGGAACGATTAACGTTTCTATGCTTATGTACATAATAAAACTTTCATTACATAAAGCATAAAGGTCATTGACTATTATATTATACAGTTGTGTAATGTAAAACTAAAAGTACGGTCCAGACACCGTTTTTAGGGTTCCGTACCCAAAGGGTAAAAACGGGACCCAATTACTAAGACTTCATTGTCTGTCCGTCTGTCTGTCCGTCTGTCTGTCCGTCTGTCTGTCCGTCTGTCTGTCCGTCTGTCTGTCTCCAGGCTGTATCTCAAGAGCCGCAATAGCTAGACTTCTGAAATTTTCACAGATTGTGTATATCTGTTGCCGCTATAACAACAAATACTAAAAATAAAATAAAATTAATATTTAAGGGGGGCCCCCCATACAACAAACGTGATTTTTTTGGCCTTTTTCGCTCTATATCAGTAATGGCAAGAGGTAGGCACTTGAATTTTTCAAACATTCTTTTGTTAAATGTGTACTTTAATATTTAATAATAATATTAAAATAAAATAAAATTTTCAGGGGGGCTCCCATACAAAAAACACAATTTTTAGCCTATTTTTGCTCTGTATCGGTACGGAACCCTTCGTGCGCGAGTCCGACTCGCACTTGGCTTCAAACAATAGTTAATACTAACAATTCTGTTTGAAACCAGTCAGTCATAATATGTTTGAAAATATAATATGAAAAAATATACAGGCCCGCGCAGATATCTTTGTGTTCCTGCTGTCCACGCGCGCCGGAGGACTGGGCATCAATCTCACTGCCGCTGATACTGTAAGTATAAATTTTCTTTATTTAAATTGCGATTTTAGTATAGCATTTGATTGAATAAACCAGGGGGTCCCAATCTTTTTCAGCCTGCGGCCCAGACGCGTAACAAAATATTGTGAAGTGTAACTACACGTCACAATATTTTGTCACGGCGGCGCCCTACTCTACCTAGCTATTACAAAAAGATACATAAATAAACACCTTCCTACTTAGGTTAAGCAGGTAAACGATAATTGACAAAATAATATTTATTCATCTACCTATTTAACCTATCAACCCCCATAAGGACATCGGAGACCGCGACAACAGTAGAATAACAATAGATTTCCAAGAATCCGCGATCGAAGGATTAATTTAATTTTATCATATTTGTGGCTTCGGATAATGATGGAGTATCGACTCACGGCGCCCCTCTTGCCTTTCCATGGCGCACCAGGGCGCCGCGGCGCACAGTTTGGAAATCCCTGGAATAAGCGAGACGCTCTAGATATTTCTTTGGTAGTTTTTTTTACTCTACAAATGTTGCCAAAGCAAATTATTTTAAATCACCCTCGGTTTTCATTGGATAACGAGCTGTAATGTTTTGTTTTAATTTTACATTCAAAAGCAGCTGCCTTACTCCCGACAGAATCGGAATCGAATCAGAATCAGTTCGATCTCAACAGCTTTTGCTACTTTCGACATAATATATACTAGCACAAAATCGTGCTGCTGCTCAATTTGGAACTAACTCGATCTCAACGGCTTTTCCCACTCCTGACAGCTACACTAGCGCACGATCGTGCTGCGGCTCAATTTGGAACTAATTAGACTCGTAAATCAAAATCGTATCGGTTTCGGGGTAAGGTTGCATTTCCACCAGAGATGTGTTGCGAGGAATGTGTTGCGAGGAATGTGTTTTAAGATCCAATAGAATAGCTGCGCTGAGCGAGGTCACGTCTATGAAGCGATTCTATTGGTTCTCAAAAACACATTCCTCGCAACACATCTCTGGTGGAAACGCAGCCTTAGCCTGCTGGTTTCATTTTTACGTGTATAAGTGTAATGTGATTATATTTCCAGGTGATATTCTACGACTCTGACTGGAACCCCACCGTGGACCAGCAGGCGATGGACCGTGCGCACCGGCTCGGCCAGACCAAGCAGGTCACCGTCTACCGCCTCATCTGCAAGGGCACCATCGAGGAGCGGATCATGCAGCGGGCCAGGGAGAAGAGCGAGGTGAGATGTAGTAGGGCCTGTCCACATCTCCACGCCACGACGTCGTCAACGTGGAACGGTGCGGTAACGTGGTACGGTACGTTGCTGTGACGTGCAAAGAATAATGGCCAAATCGTACCAGGTGGGCGGTGGCGTCCCGATATGCCATTAGTAGCAAAAATTCCCTAATATTTTAAGGCATCGAAAATCATTAGAAATGTGTCTATAAATAGCCACAAAAAAATATCAATATATTTTAGTTTCGTTATGTTCTGACAGCCGGCGATCATTCGCATTCGTTCTATTTTTTGGGTAATACTCTAGGAAAAATTGAAATAATTAGAAACGAGATCGCCGAATATACACTTGTAGGCTACACCGCAGTCGGGAAAAAGGTAGTTCTTAAGTCTAACCTCAAAATAATTGTAAACGTTAGTAATTATTATAAAAAATCGTGGCTATTTAGACATAATTCTCAAACGGAATTATGTTTAGAGCATAAGAACAACCAAATCTAACTATAGTTTATTTTGGGACATCAAAAATAAAAGTCGAGTCCAGCTCCTATACAAATTTGGCCATGATTCTTTACGTTAACGTTGATGACGTCGTGACGTGGAACTGTGACAAGGCCTGCAGTAGTGCTGCAGCTTATAGGTAGCAGTACATATCTTCTTCGACTTCTTCTTTCCTATATATAAAAACCAATGCCACTTTTCGTTGTTATTTTATAACTCAATAACGGGCCTAGCCAAATCAATAAATTTAATGAATCCAATGGCTGATCATTTTGTTAACCCCCGACCAAAAAGAGGGGTATTATAAGTTTGACGTGTCTGTCTGTCGGTCTGTCTGTCTGTGGCATCGTAGCATCCAAACGGGTGGACCGATTTTGATCTAGTTTTTTTTTGTTTGAAAGCTGACATGACCGAGAGTGTTCTTAGCTATAGTTCATCATCATCAGCCTGCTCATTGCTGAAATATCACGGTTTATCTGGTTCGTGATAGGACGATTAGCAACTTGCAGTCGTTTGATGGGTTTTATATTTTGCATTCTGGTTCGTGACACTTATGAATAGGTATAAACACATTATTGGAAAGTTGACCTGTTGCTGGAGCATCACCTGGTAATCAATAGGATACACAATTACTGCTCACCAACTTAGAGCAGAGGTTTCGTCTTTGGGCTCATTTTAATGGCGACAACCAGTAAGACGTAGATAAACAGTAAATATTTGCATGCTGCTGCTGCAGCATCACCTGGATTCTATAGGAGCCGAGCTCCGTATGAACCCAAAGTGGAGGTTTCATGTTTGGGCTCATATTGACGGCCTCATCCAAAAGGACATATTTTATAGATAGTATTCATTGGGATATGATCCAGTTGATAGGAATTATTCTGCACAAGTTTAAAAAGCATAAAATAAAATTAAATTAAGAAATTTAAAAAAAACCCCGCCAAAAAACTTTAAAAAGTAATGAAATAATATTTACTGACTTTAAGTTTAAATAATTCCTAAGAGTAAAGTAATATTTTAGTCTATAAATGTTGTCAAGGTGTGTCGGGGGACCGCTAATGTAGATGTTTGATTTCAGATAACATTATAGTTTAAGGGTCAGTTCACAACGACCCGAATCGAGAGAATGTGTGGTACTTGGTAGTTTATACTTGGCGGTCCCCCGACACACCGTGACAACATTTATAGACTAAAATATTACTTTACTCTTAGGAATTATTTAAACTTAAAGTCAGTAAATATTATTTCATTACTTTTTAAAATTTTTTGGCGGGGGTTTTTTTAAATTTCTTCATTTATTAATAGGTATTTTGCTGTCAAATTGAAACTTTTGTCAGTGTTGACAGTACAAACAAGTTCCAATTTTTTTTTTTTCACTTTATAAGTAGAGAAGCACGTACCGGGCCGCTAGTAGACTATACATTAAACAACACAAATTAGTTTTTTTAGGGTTCCGTACCCAAAGGGTAAAAATGGGACCCTATTACTGAGACTTCGATGTCTGTCCGTCTGTCTGTCCGTCTGTCTGTCCGTCTGTCTGTCCGTCTGTCTGTCCGTCTGTCTGTCCGTCTGTCTGTCCGTCTGTCTGTCTGTCTCCAGGCTGTAACTCAAGAACGGTAATAGCTAGAAAGTTGAAATTTTCACAGATTGTGTATAACTGTTGCCGCTATAACAACAAATACTAAAAACAAAGTAAAATTAATATTTAAGGGTACATATAACAAACGTATTTTTTTTGGCCTTTTTGGCTCTATATCAATAATGGCAACAGGTAGTTACTTGAATTTTACTCAAGGTCCTTAGTTTTATGTGCACTTTAATATTTAATAAGAATATTTAAATAAAATAAAAAATTTAAGGGGGGCTCCCACATATCAACACAATTTTTGGCCAAATTTTTGCTCTATAATGGTACGGAACCCTTAGTGCGCGAGTCCGACTCGCACTTGGCCGATTATTTTTTTTTGAATTGGAACCAGTGTTTAGTTTCTGAGATTAGTACGTTTAAACAAACAAACTTTTCAGCTTTATAATATTGAATCAGTAGAATGTCACTAACAAAAACATTACATAAAAATAACATTAACTTAAAATTATGTTTTTTTTTTCAGATTCAAAGGATGGTCATAAGCGGTGGCAATTTTAAGCCCGACACACTCAAGCCTAAAGAAGTTGTGTCATTACTTTTGGACGACGAAGAAATAGAATTGAAATGTAAGCTATTTCTCATTATCTCACAGTTTTTTCTTACATTATATTATAGTAGGGGAGGTCGCGCTCAGTTTAAAAAGTAATTTCATACCGAGCGAAAATCGTTACAATAATAGTATTCCACTAATACATAACAGCTTTGATCGTCAGCCACTTCATAATGGGTGGAATAAAAATTGAGAGCATCTCAAAGTTGTTGTTGGGAATCGTATTGAATTGACATTAAAAAGATCCTAATTCGCACCCAATAAAGGTTCATATCTAGATTACACACGTTTAGATTTTTTTACATGTTCACTAACGCGACTGACGTTGAATCCCCCGTCTGCAATACGGCTGACGGTGATTTTTTGGTTAAACATGACCTCAATAATCATCAATCAAAGTTTCATTCGGTATAAAATCACTTTTCGCAACTATTTTTTTTACAACTTTGAAATACTCTCAGTTAACATTCTACCACGGGTGCGGCGACTGACGCTGATTATATTGATTGATAAATATTAAGCTACCGCTGGACAAAAATTTGGTCGGTATGAAATGACTTAGCAAACGCTAGCACTACCTCCCCTACTATTACTTATTATGTATTTAAAATGAACAGTGATTTTCGATTGAATTTATTATAGTATAATCTAATGTGTTTAAGTAACATAATTATAATAGTTTTTTTTTTTTGCAGATCGACAAAAGTCTGAAGAGAAAAAGCTCGAGGAAAGAGAACGAAAACGAAAGAGTGGCTTGTTACCCCAAGTAAATAATCACTTTACACAATATAAGTAAAACATTCACCAACGACTGTTAAATATAATGCTCGATTTAGTATCACGTTACCTCTTTCGTTTCTCATATGCATGAAAGAGAAGATATTACATTTTAACAAGCTGTTAACACTAACATACATTGGTGAAATTGGGCCTAAAAGTTTTAAATTATACTTCCGTTGTCAGCTACCCGTAACACATGTCCTTTGGGTACTGGGCTTTGGGCTAGAGGCCGCTAGACTGACGTTGTGCAAAGTGGCTATAAAGAATAATAAATAATATTATTATTGTAATCAGGGTGGTGTGGGCGAGGCGAAGCGGCCCCGCGACTCGACGTCAGAGCCCGGCAGCCCGCTGCAGGTGGACGACGACAGCGACGCGCTAGTCCTAGATGAGCCGCACCGTGAGTATACTTAGGCCGGTATAAATAGTCAGTACTCAAGATGCATCTCGGTCTGAAGACACGGTTCAGGCTCTGTGATTGGTTGGCTGTCAAAATTTGGACTACTGACTATTTATACCGGCACTAGTATTTCTTTATAAAGATTGACAGAAAAGGTATGGAGCTTATGTCAAAACTTACTGTTCCCGCGACTTCGTACGCAAACAATAAAATTCCATGGGAACCATGCATTGTCGCTAGATAATAGAAGCCTATGTCATTTTCGGTCGTCAAATCTATATCTGCGTGAAATCTCAGCAAAACCCATTGCGTAATTCTAAAGATCTAGAAAATATGGTCACATAGATGGACAGACAGAAAAGCGAGTTTGTGTCGAGTGGATGGAGGATTTCCAATAAAATTAATCCTTCGATCGCGGATTCTTGGAAATTCTATTGTATCCTATAATTGTTGTCGCGATCACCGGTGCTCTTATGGGGCTTGAAGGATTAAAGCAATAATTCAGTTCAATTTAGTCATCATAAAAAAACTGAGTGAGTTTAAGGTGCTCTTACAGACGTTTGTCTGTAAGAGCGCCTTAAAACGATGTCGCCGGTTTCGCGACTGTCTTCATACTATGTTTTAGAGTCAAGTCAGACCGCAACGCGACCAGGCGAGGCGAGGCGCGGCGCGGCATAAATTTGTATGGATTTGACAAATTTTAATTGCGTGAGACGTCTTGCGAATTTCTCAAATCCATATAAATTTAGAAATACATCGTCGCGTTGCGTTCTGAATGCTTGTGACGTAATGTGAAAGTTTGTCTGAACATGTGGTATGTTTCAGAGTTTTCACCGGTGCGTCTGTCGCGCGGGACTCGCGGCGCGCGTCGCGGTCGGCCGCGCGGCTCGCGTCACGCCGGCACGCGGCGAGAGGAGGTGCGAGAGGCGCCCGCCGCTGCTGCTGCTATTGCTGCTGGTACGATATGTGTTGAAGTTTTTTTGTACCATCGAGGAAATTGATTCCTAGGCAGTTGACAGACCAACGTCATTTGGTCGGATCATGTCAATTTAACCCATCCAGTCCCGTACGAGCACCGGTGATCGCGACAACAATAGAATACAATGGCATTTCCGAGAATCTCCGATTGAGGGATTAATGTTAATTGTGATCTGTAGGCTGGGTTTGACGCAACGCGACCAAACTAGGTAGGCCCCCCATCTGCCCAGGAATCAACTTCCTCGATAGTAGTTCTTCTCGCCGGGTTAGTTTCCGAACTTGTGGTATGCACAAGTAGTAACGACGTTCTAAAAAAACATTTGAATGTCGTCGAGATTTAATTGGGTGCGACCGATCCGGCAAATGCCGGTTCTTCCTGCCGGTCTAGTTTCCGCACCGGCGATACATATGAATGATGCATTCAATTCGATAACTAATAAACTATACGTAATACGATGCTTTGTTTTATCTGGCAAGTAACTTTTCTTATGAAGGCACTTCAGATGGCTATTTGTATTTGCTATTGGTTATGTTGCATTTGGCAAAATTATTGACGTATACACAAACAAGCAAATAAAGGCAAATACGGCCTTCCACACATGGACGTCAAATATCAAAATTTTACTTGATTTTGTTTACTTGCCTATTTAACTCTTTTGATGTGCGTCAAAAACCGATAAAGGTACGGATACGTGTATTTGGTATTGGTCATATTTGTAAAAAAGGCAAATAAGGCCAATACTTTGTCAAACATACCATCTATCATGGTGATTGTTTGAAGAATACATCAAATACGCAAATACAAATTGCCATGTGAAGTGCCACCATTACGTATCAGACAAGAATGTCACATCGTATGCATATCTATTTTGTCTAAAAGAGATAAACCGCATTTGTTCCTTTTCTACACAAGACTAGTTGTAACACAACATAATAATAATTGTACACAGGTGCGGCGTTACTAGACGGCGACGGGCCGCTAGAGGCGAGCACTGCGAGTGTGGGCGGGGCCGGTGCGGAGCGCGCGCGGCGCGGGCCCGGCCGACCGCGGTTGCGTGCGGCGCGCGGCCCGGTGCGGGCTGCGAGACGCGCGCGGCGACCACGCGAGCCGCTGTTAGTGCCGCTAGCGCCGCCGCCATAGCACACACTACACACTACACAGGTGAGCCGCTACATGCTATAACTACTGTAGCACTGCGGCTGCGTGCGGCGCGCGGCCCGGTGCGGGCTGCGAGACGCGCGCGGCGACCACGCGAGCCGCTGTTAGTGCCGCTAGCACCGCCGCCATAGCACACACTACACACTACACAGGTGAGCCGCTACATGCTATAACTACTGTAGCACTTCGGCTGCGTGCGGCGCGCGGCCCGGTGCGGGCTGCGAGACGCGCGCGACGACCGCGCGAGCCGCTGTTAGTGCCGCTAGCGCCGCCGCCATAGCACACACTACACACTACACAGGTGAGCCGCTACATGCTATAACTACTGTAGCACTGCGGCTGCGTGCGGCGCGCGGCCCGGTGCGGGCTGCGAGACGCGCGCGGCGACCACGCGAGCCGCTGTTAGTGCCGCTAGCACCGCCGCCATAGCACACACTACACACTACACAGGTGAGCCGCTACATGCTATAACTACTGTAGCACTGCGGCTGCGTGCGGCGCGCGGCCCGGTGCGGGCTGCGAGACGCGCGCGACGACCGCGCGAGCCGCTGTTAGTGCCGCTAGCGCCGCCGCCATAGCACACACTACACACTACACAGGTGAGCCGCTACATGCTATAACTACTGTAGCACTGCGGCTGCGTGCGGCGCGCGGCCCGGTGCGGGCTGCGAGACGCGCGCGACGACCACGCGAGCCGCTGTTAGTGCCGCTAGCGCCGCCGCCATAGCACACACTACACACTACACAGGTGAGCCGCTACATGCTATAACTACTGTAGCACTGCGGCTGCGTGCGGCGCGCGGCCCGGTGCGGGCTGCGAGACGCGCGCGGCGACCACGCGAGCCGCTGTTAGTGCCGCTAGCGCCGCCACCATAGTACACACTACACAGGTGAGCCGCTACATGCTATAACTACTGTAGCACTGCGGTTGCGTGCGGCGCGCGGCCCGGTGCGGGCTGCGAGACGCGCGCGGCGACCACGCGAGCCGCTGTTAGTGCCGCTAGCGCCGCCGCCATAGCACACACTACACACTACACAGGTGAGCCGCTACATGCTATAACTACTGTAGCACTGCGGCTGCGTGCGGCGCGCGGCCCGGTGCGGGCTGCGAGACGCGCGCGACGACCGCGCGAGCCGCTGTTAGTGCCGCTAGCGCCGCCGCCATAGCACACACTACACACTACACAGGTGAGCCGCTACATGCTATAACTACTGTAGCACTGCGGCTGCGTGCGGCGCGCGGCCCGGTGCGGGCTGCGAGACGCGCGCGGCGACCACGCGAGCCGCAGTTAGTGCCGCTAGCGCCGCCGCCATAGCACACACTACACACTACACAGGTGAGCCGCTACATGCTATAACTACTGTAGCACTGCGGCTGCGTGCGGCGCGCGGCCCGGTGCGGGCTGCGAGACGCGCGCGGCGACCACGCGAGCCGCAGTTAGTGCCGCTAGCGCCGCCGCCATAGCACACACTACACACTACACAGGTGAGCCGCTACATGCTATAACTACTGTAGCACTGCGGCTGCGTGCGGCGCGCGGCCCGGTGCGGGCTGCGAGACGCGCGCGGCGACCACGCGAGCCGCTGTTAGTGCCGCTAGCGCCGCCACCATAGTACACACTACACAGGTGAGCCGCTACATGCTATAACTACTGCTAATGTAGAGATAAACTACGATAACATGGCGAGCCCCTCCAAAATTCAAAACGTTTGAAGTGCTTTGTCAAAACGTTTGAAGTGCGTTGTCTTGCGCGGTCGCCTAGTTATGATTAGTTGACCAACAAATCTTGGTAATACGAGGGCTGCTATTTATGTATCCGGAATTAAAAAAAGAAACAAACATATATCATTTAATATGGTTTTATTGCTTTTCAAAATATTCGCCGCGATGATCGACACACTTTTGCATACGCTGGAACCAATTTTCATAGCACTTTTTCCATTCTGATTGAGGTATCTCCAAAACGTGCATTTTGAACGCATCAACAGCCTCTTCGCGGCTCGAAAAACGTTGACCACGTAATTTGTTCTTCGCGTATGGAAATAAAAAGAAATCGTTAGGTGCCAAATCAGGGCTGTACGGCGGATGACCAGTCAATTCGATCTTTTGACCCTCCAAAAACTGAGTTGTTTCAGCTGAGGTGTGACAGCTAGCATTGTCGTGATGTAATATGATTCTGCGTTGTCGGTTGTCCTTTCTTATTTCTTCAAAGACTTCTGGTAAACAAATGGTCGTATACAATTCAGAATTAACCGTTTTACGATTCTCTAATGGCACTGTAGCCACATGTCCATTAATTCCAAAAAACAGGCGACCATTTGCTTCAAAGTACTTTTTGCACGAGTAACTTTTGTTGGTTTCGGCTCATCTTCACCAATCGACACGAGCCCGTTTTTGATCAATTGTCAAGTTTTGCGGAATCCAACGCGAACATATTTTTTTTACAGCCAAATGTTCGTGTAATATCTTATGTATGCTCGTCATACTTATGCCTAAGGACGCCTCTATCTCGCGATATGTAACATGACGATCACGCATTATTAGTTCCCGCACAGCATCTATATTTTGTGGGACAACAGCTGTTTTTGGGCGACCTTCTTTATTTTCATCCGTGAGCATAGACCGCCCACGATTAAACTCACTGTACCAGTGATAAACAGTGGTTTTTGATGGTGCTTCATCTCCAAAAGTTGCGGTGAGTTGAATAAAGCACTGTTGTTGATTTAGCCCACGCCGAAAATCGTAGTAAATCATTGCACGAAAATGTTCACGCGTTAAATCCATGGCAAATGAAGACACGCAATTTTCAAAATGACGCCACAATGGAAAAATAATTGACAGTCACATGAAACAAAATGTATTCTTCAACCAAAGAGTTCTATTTTCAAATGTTGTAATTACTTTTTAAATATTGTTCTTGTAAGTGGCCAGTTCCGGATACATAAATAGCAGCCCTCGTAAGTGACATTAAGTGAAATATTACGAGTACTGGTTGATTGGTTAAATACTTACTACATACAAACCCTTTCATAAGGATGTGACTACATACATTAAAACAGTAATTTGGAGGGGCGCGCCATGTTATCGTAGTTTATCTCTAGCACTGTGACTAGGTAGTGAGTACTTATTGAATACTAGAAGACGCCCGCAACTCCGATAATAATGTAGCTGCCTCAGAGCCAGTCCACACGGCGCGTTGCGTCGACGCAGCGCTACCGTTTGACGCATAGCCGGCCACACGGGCGCTGCGCCATCGCAGCGTTATTACGAAGCAGTCTTAACATCAACACCCCCTCCCGCTTCGTCTCGGGGGCTGCTGTCCGTCATGTGTGCGTTGCGACGACGAAGCGCGCCGTGTGAACACCTTGCTTATTTGTATGTAAAACAACGTAACGGCAGCGCTGCGTCGACAGTATCAGAATCGAATCAGCTCGATCTTAAAGCTTTTGCTTCTCCCTCCTCCTCTTATATACTAGCGCAAAATCATGCTGCGGCTAAATTTGGAACTAATCAGACTCCTCAATCAAAATCGTTTCAGTTTCTGGGGCAAGACTGCTGTTCTTATAATTTTTTTTTTGTGTATTTTGCAGGTAATTCAGCCCGGACGGTGAATGCTACCTCAACCAGTGAGTGCAATCTCTAAAAACGTTCGTAGTTCGTACCAAAACGAGACGCTTAGTATTGTTGTGTATTAGGCGACGTTTCAGAAACTTCGCTCTATTTATTGTAAAAACGTGCATTTAGAATAAAAGGTGAATTGTACATTTTTAATTTGTTTAATAAAAGTATTGAACATTGAACAATTATTATTGTTGTCGTTTTGTCATTATTAATCCTTCGATCGGAGATTCTTGTGTATTTTTAAATTACCGATGACACACCATGCCGAAATTCCGTCACGTTAATATTGTATGCGTTTGACATTGCTGACGTAATCATGCGGAATTTCCGTCGCGGAAATTCGGCACAGTGTGTTTAGTCACTGGAACAAGTTTTACGGCGCCGCGCTTTTTTTTTAAATCTACCTACATTAATGACGATTACTATCGAAGTCAGTCGTGTCGTTAAAAAATCATATAACTTTAGTAATTAGTAAAAATAGTGAAAATAGTGCAAGAAATGTGTTTTATTAGTGTTAATTAAACAAACAATAAGTACAGGCAAAAGACCACATTGTACTTAGACTGTGTTGTGTACTGTGTTAAGTGGAAATAGTTTCAAATACTTTTTAAAAGTGATAAAAGTCGTTAACAGTGTGTGCAACTCTGGAAATCTATTTGAAGAAAACGATTCAGCGCTTGCAGACTACGGTAAGTGCTAATTACATTATTATGTACGTGCAATATGTATTGTTAGGTTATTATCGTTACGGGTTACCACCAGTGCTCAGCTCAATAATGTAGGGGTATTGATACTTTTTGGACTAACTAGTGACTATAGAAATGCGAATTTTTGTACAGAGGAATAATACGTCTACCGTTAATTTGGCGTATCTTTAAATTGTACAAATGTCAAGGATAACGGGAAATTTGAGGAACAAATAACCAATCAGCGATGTGCGCGCCTTTTAATAATAATAATAATTATATATTGTATAGGCTTGGATAAATAAATCAGCCAATTCGATATTTCTTATAAAGATAACAAGTCTTAATAAGAATTGATATCGAGTTCAATAGTAAGAATCAATTAAAAACACTTGCACACTTGCTACATTGTAGATAGGCCTATTCCCAGTACGTGGTATGCCAGTTTTTACAATGACAGGTTATCTTTAAGCGCCGACTACACGCATACGATTTGCTGTGTTCGCTCGCGCGTGGAAAGGATTTCCCCCTAGATTTTTTTAGGCGGTAAACTGTAAGAAATAGCTCTAAGTCTTAGCACTAATTTCGCCATGGAAAAGTTTACTAACCAACGCGATGTTAGCTATTTTGTATTTTGATGAGGCGTTATCGGTCTGTAAGCGTAACAAACTTATGGCAAGTGAAATATTATTATTATTAGCCGTCTGTGTCCCACTGCTGGGCAAAGGCCTCCCCTCTTTCCTTCCACACGTCTCTATCCTTTGCTATGTTTGGCCACTCTTTATCAAAAGCGTCTAGTTCGTCGCGCCACCTTTTCTTGGGTCTGCCCCTTTTTCGCTGACCTTTCGGTAGCCATTCCGTAACTAGACGCGCCCATCTGTCTGGGTGCATGCGGGCGACGTGCCCTGCCCAGCTCCACTTTAGACCAGCAGCTTTTCTACCTACATCCGTTATTCTTGTCTTGGAGCGCAGAGCGGTGTTTCGTATACGGTCAATCCTTTTGACACCTAAAATGCTGCGCTCCATAGCTCTTTGACAAACTCCGAGCCGAGACTTCTGTAAGTCGGTCAAAGAGATATTATTCAACAATAATATTATAGTATAGAAAAGGGAAGAGGAGACAGAAGTAATCCATGTTGCTGTTTTTATATAAAAGCTAGAAGAGCCATTTGATAGATGGATAGAAATATCATGGATTTTAATTTTTGTCTTATTCTTTTTTAAGGCCTAGGCCTAAGTTCCTACGTTAATTACGGTAGGTAACCGTAATAACTCCCACACCAGTTTCGGTGACGGTGGCCGATTTCATTGAAATTTGAAACCAAGGCCAGTTACGCAGGAGTAATTTTATAGTACCCAAGTGTGTGCGCAATACACAAGAGCACTCTCTATTCCTTTTACTCTCATAACCCAGTGGGATGGACGACCGACACGACTGGCGAGAGATCAGGTGCAGGACAGACTTTTTACATGCCCATCCGACGCATGGATCATCTTACATATTGTCAGACAATCAGGTGATCAGCCTGCATTGTCCTAACCAAACTTAGAAATAACATGTTTCCAACGCGGGAATCGAACCCACGACCTCCGAGTCAAGAGTCGAGCTCTGAACCACTGGACCACGGAGGTGGTAACCGTACAGGTACCGTCAAATACCACCTCATACTTAGCCCCGATCCTGAATATCGGACACGCGTAACTTCCCTCAAACGATCAACAAATCTCTCACGTAGGCTGGCGCCGCCGGCTCGCACGAATTCGAACTTCCTCCTCTAATTGTTGACATTTAACAAGCGGCCAATGCATTATACATCACTTACCGATCATTGGTTAAACATACGACACGTTAAAGGTGATCGATCATAGAGCCGTTAGTGTTTTATTGCCGGATTAATTATGTATTGCATGCTAAACGCAGGATGAAGTTAAGGGCTCCATAAATTAGCTGTCAGGCGAATAAGACCTGTAGATAATGATTTTGGTGTGTTAAGTCTTCTGTGACTTATAGTAAAACAATAATCTGCCAAGTGCGAGTCGGACTCGCGCACGAAGGGTTCCGTACCATTATAGAGCAAAAAAAGCCCAAAATTGTGGTTTTTGTATGGGAGCCCCCTTTAAATATTTATAATACTTATTCTAATTTTATTATTATTAAAGTACACATATAATTAAGGATTTTGTGAAAATACAAGTACCTACCTGTTGCCATTATTGATAGTTTGTTGTATGTGAGACATGAGAGTCATTAACTTTATTTTGTTTTTACATACTTTTTAACCGACTTCCAAAAATCGAGGAGGTTATATGTTCGGCTGTGGATATATTTTTTATTTTTTTTATTTTTGTATGTTCAACGATTACTCCGCCGTTTGTGAACCGATTTTCGAAATTTTTGTTTTGTTGTATTAGGTTTCACTTCAATTTGGTACCATGTTCATAAAAGTGGTGACCTGATGATGGGATCCATGAGTAATCGAGGGAACTCCTCGAAATTTATATGGAAACATATGGTGACTCCGGATTCCTTATAGATACAAGTTTGGGGGTTTAGGCGCTGTTTTAAAAACTGAAAGCATATGCTACTATACAAATTATATTCATCATCACCATCATCATCATTACCACGTCAGGGTCACCAATGTCACCAAAATTGAACATAACAAAATATTCGACCTTATCTCCAGAGCGTAAGGCACACATTTGACATTACTTCTGAGAAGTAAGTTGCTTCGATAATACAAGTAACATGCTAGTGCACTGTCACACTTACAAATCGCGGCCACGAGCGGCTACGGGCGGCCGTAGACTTCTCAAGCGATATTATGTATTACATTAATAAAGATAAAGTTTAAAATAAAATCATATGACACTGAAAGCCTCGCCGCTGCTATTCCGATTTGGCGCGGCCCAAGCACGTGTTCCCTTCGTTTTTTTTTAAATGTATTGTTTAAAATTATCTGCAGCTGATATTATTATATTTTGTAAGTGTGACTGTTAACAAATTGTAATAAGATGCGTAGAATAATATACAGGTGTATTATTCTACGTATAGTACGCGATGGTTTACTAGGTAACTAAAATTTAAAAAGAGCGAAATTATTATTTTTAACAAAAAATTAAAACCGACTTCCAAGGTAAAAACAATAATAACATCCTTATAATATGAACTAAAAAGCATTAAATACTTTTTCCTATCTAATAGTGCCTTTTTCCGAATTCGGCTAAAACTCAACTATTTCTGTACTCAATCTTCATAATTTTGAAGTCGGTGCCAGTTACAAAAGTTACAAATATTCTGGCAGACTGAAGATTCAGCTATATCTGGTACCGACTTCAAAATGATGAAGATTAAGTACATAAATAGTTGAGTTTTAGCCGAATTCGGAAAAAGGCACTATTAGATAGGAAAAATTATTTAATACTTTTTAGTTCATATTATAAGGATGTTATTATTGTTTTTACCTTGGAAGTCGGTTTTAATTTTTTGTTAAAAATAATTAGTAGGTAAGTATTTGTTGTTATAGCGGCAACACAACAAAAACAACAAAACTAAGTGATTACGAGTATCATCACATTAGGATCTGTATGAGTACCCTATACCTAAACTTAGAGTTCGCTGTGAAAGTAGCAGCGTTGAAAGAGTTTTTTTTTTCTATTTTTGTACATGGGGAAATTCATGACGCTAATGGTCGATTTACACGGGTGACTCGAATCGGGTCGATTTTAGTCGCCCGGCAAGTCACCAGTCGAAACGCCTGTCCAACCCGAATCGCCACCCCATTTACACATTCTACAAAAATCGCCTGTGACTAGTGCCGACAAACTATCAATTTGCAGCAAGCGATCGCTTGCGACTGAGCGTTTGCACGGTCGATTTTAGTCACCAGCCGCATGCGGCCATTGGCCGCACGACTTTGGGGCTTGCGGCTTTAGCCGCATGCGGCGTAGTCGAATTGCCATTTAGACGGGTCAATTTTCGCCGTGCGGCGTAAATCGTGCGGCTTTAGTCACCCGTGTAAATCCAGCATTAGACGCTTGCGGCTTGCCCATATAAATGACAAAAAAAATGCTCTTTCAGTCCTGATACTTTCACAGTGAATATAAGAGACACCTGAGCGTTTTCACAAAATGTTGTACCTGGCCAGATTTGAGGACGGTTTCTTAAAGTGTGATATTTTTTGGATTAAATGTGGTAATAATCTTCTGTGCGCAATTAACTATCATTTTATATGAAAAACACTTTAAAATACTTCTTAATTACGAAAATATTTAAGAAAATATGAGAGATAGACACAAAAGGCTTGTCAAATATGTTACCACATTTTCTAGAGTATTTTAGCCTATGATATAATATTATAAAAAAAAGGAGACAGTTAGGAAATAAATGACTGATTTTATTAATTTTAACTGCTAAGACGTATTTATTAAAAAACACAATAGAAAATTCAACAAGTATTCCTTTTTTTCATTAACCCTGATTTAATGTCAGTTTTGATACCAAGTATGTTGAGACATCATATTTTTTTATTTGCTTCGTGCATTCCCTTAAGAATTGGCTTTAAATTTATTTATTTAGCAAAATAAACTATTTTATCAATATTTAAAACCCTCAAAACCTCAATATTTTTGCACAAATAACAAATATAATGGATTGATTGAGAAAAAGGTAACATAACTGACAGTAACATAATCATAAAGGTAAATTTACATGGGTGGAGTTTTAGGTGTAACGATGGGTGGATAAGAAAATGTCTGCCTGAAAAACAGGGGTTTGTAACCCTCGATTTTTTTCTATTGTCGCATTATTTTTGTAAGGCGTTGCGGAATAATTGATTCGAAGCTGTATCCAAACAGTATGAAACGTATGTCGTATTGAATCAAATGACCAAATTTACCATAGAAATTTGCTGAAAATAAAATAAAATACCGACTTGTTGGCGCATCATTTTTGTACGGCACTGCGGGCTTTCTTATTATTTTTCATGTGTCTATCGATGGTAAAAATGCCGTACAGGATCATATGACCAAAATGTACTCACCCTACATGCACTTTTGAATTCTCACCAGCACTCAGTTGGACAGCTTACAAGTGACGGCATAGTGCTAAATCTTATTATTATATGCTCTAATATCGTCCTAAATACGTCCCCAGGTGGTTCATATGACCCATCCATTTTCGACGTGGGCCTGTAGTCTATAACGCTATCCTTACGAAACACTTTATAAATATAAAAATAGTTTTTATGTAGTGTAGGCGAAAAAGTGATTGAAATAGTGGTGGTAGTGTCCTGACTTTTTTTTCACGAAACACTGTGTGGACACTTCCAACTCTTGTTGCGATCCCGGTGCAAATCGCCGAATGATTGTAAAATAGCTGACACATAAATCAAGCTAATTTGTTGCCATTTCACAAAGAAAATATCCATATTTGATTATTTTCTCTCAGATTTTTGGTAACATAATTGACATGTCAGGCATATTCAAAATCTGGGGACCGAATTCAAATCGGATTTGTAAATTTATTTGAATGGTAAAAAAGACTTAATTTGCATATTCCAAGTAAGTTAATTCTTGGCATAATAAAAATATAATATATTTGAAGCTGTATAAGCCAATTACGTTAAAATAACGCATTTCATCGGGATTTCGGGGTGGGGACAGTCGAAATAATGAGGTCCCTCAGAAGTATTTTGGTGCAAATGCAGTATATATTCATAAATTTACGAAATACTTTAATATATAGTTGAATATTAATATCACATAGTTGCCCAGAAGAGTATGAAATTCCGGACAATAAATATTAGTAGCTTAAATCAATGTCTAAAGTCTGGGGACACACCAAACAAAGGGGGTACAACATTTTGTGAAAATGCTCACCTACGCACCATAAAGTAATTAATATTTTATGTATCATTAATCATTATTCACTTTCAAAAATGTCTTATTGGCGCTATAAGGAAATAAACGAAGTACGAACCACGATTGTCATCTTAATTCTATACAGTTATTTGATCGAAGTATACAGTACCATATATTTTCTTTAATGATACAAAATATATTGTATGTATATCAACTTTAAATTACTATTTAAATATTACTTCATCAAAATAATTTGCGGCGCCCGAGTAGATAATTAAACCTAAACAATTATCGTTACCACTTACCAGTAAGGTTGGAGAGGTCAGCAAAAACCACATACGAGCAAAAAGCCCTTCCCATATGCATTGTATTGCAAATCACGCTATCAGATGACAATAAGCATATTGTAAACACCTGTGTTTTTATGTCATTGTGTTAGAAATTTTAATAATATTTACGTTGATGTTACTAGGTACTAGGTAGGTACTTATTGGAAATAGGTACGGTGGCCAAGGCTTTATTAAGTTTTGAGATTGCCAAATTGACTTTCCTTGATTCTGCTACTCTAGCATTAATTAATTAGTAGGGGAACTGAAGGCAAAATGGTATATTTAAGGCAAAACTCGTCTTACATCAACAAATATAGCTTTATTATTAGATTTTTTTATACAATATCTTTTTTATTAATCACTCTACAATTCCTATTAATCACACTTTATTCAAATCGCGGAATATGAAGATATTGAATGATTTCCAAAATCTTCCTTATGGGCCATTTTGCCCGCGTGTGAAGGTAAAATGGACCACGGTAAAGGGAAAAATGGACCCAATGCATATGTCATCTGGGGAATACCTTTTACAAATAAATGTTGTGTACAATTAAACTACAATGTGCTTAGAGGAGACAAATTAGGCACTGCACCTGTCTTTTTTGTTTTAATGCAGTCTTTGGTAACTTATAGATTTCAGCTGTTTTTATTAACTCCCATTTCTTTTAATTTCACTTTTTGTTACTCTTCTCATATTGCCTTCGCCTATTAGTGGTTCTTATGTAATTATGAACCATCTGAAATAGAAAACGCAACAAAAAAAATCATATGTAAAAAATATATGAAAGCCACCTGGTCCATTTTGCCCGGGCCGTTTTGCCCTTTAGGTGCTCATGAATAAATGTCAGATTTTAAAGTTAACCATTTTACCCCTTTTCATTATTTACATACTACTTTAAAGTTAAAATCATGCAGAACACTGTGTCATATCGTTAAATAGAAAATATTAATTACAACAAAAGTGCGGGCTGGTCAAAAATGATGTTTTTTACTTGAAAATGTGAAAAAAAAATTTAACCGCGATAAAAATCCATTGTTACGTATGACAGTAATTTCGCCGGCACTGACCGAGAACGGGAATGGCCCGAGTAATTAGTTGCGTTACCTAGCAAATAGATGGCCCTAATAGGCTTCAAGTAATTTGACCGTTCCGTTTTGCCTGCATGGTCCGTTTTGCATGCAGTTCCCCTACAGCAAGGAAATAATCTAATGCAACTCGGCTAATACTAAATTCTACTTACTTATAATCAATCTCGAATAAAATTAATAAAATAACTATAGATATCAAAGTAGGACCAAAAACCGTCAAAAAACTGTTTTTTTTTCGCCTTCATCCTAAGTCCTTTATACAACACATCTATACTTATTGTAAAACAAAGTCGCTTTTTTTCCCTCATATCCCTTTGTTCCCTTTAATCTTTAAAACTACGCAATGGATTTTGATGATTCTTTCAGTGTTAGATAGCCCATTTATCGAGGAAGGTTATAGGCTATATTTTATCACGCTAAGATTAATAAAAGCGAAGAAATAGAAGAAAATGTGGAAAAAACGGGGAAAATTATTTGAAAGGCCTAACTTGAACGCGCTAATCTCAGGAACTACTGGTCTGATTTGAAAAATTCTCTCAGTGTTAGATAGCCCATTTATTAAGGAAGGCTATAGGCTATATTTTATCACGCTAAGACTAATAGGAGAATGTGGAAAAAACGGGGGAAATTATTTGAAAGGGTTTATATCGCGAACTACTGGAGCAATTTTATGTTATTTGGCACAGATAAGAAGTAGACCACATGAAGGATCGTGATAGGCTATTGATTTTAATCATTTTTTCAGTGGCTATATATTTTATACCCGTGCGACGCCGGGGCGGGTCGCTAGTATATTATATATAAAGCTTTCACTTTTGTTTCAATGTAGGTACTTGTAAATTGTAAACTGTAAATTATTGTAGTCAGTGTTTATTCCTTCTTCTTACCATTCATCCCTTTACCTTAATTGTCATACAGTCACGTGCAAGACAGTGTCTGTACTCGTACTGTCACACATACCGAGCACTGTATCAGGAAGTTCAAGGTTCTGCAGGGTTGCACGTAACCGCGATTATGCAATAGGTTACGGATAACCGTCATTGAATATGTAAATGGTTGACGAATGAATAGGTCATAATTTGTTCGGGTTATGATGAAGAGCGTAATAATCCATAGTGAGTCAATAGTCCATACTTATATCATAAATGCGAAAGTGTGTCTGTCTGTTATGCGGGCTCCACACTCGCGCCGCGAAAGCCCGCGAAGGCCGCGAGCCGCGGGTGTGGAGGGTTTGCGGCTTCGCGTTCGCGCTTCGCGGCTTTCCCCGTCCGGTGTCGGTTTTTTGGCCCGCGACATTTTGTCAGAGCAGCCGCAAGTCGCAACAATGACTTCAACGCCCATTTTACTCAAATGCGCGAATGTAAATGCGAAGATTACGAGTGTAGAGGGCCGTATTTATCCGCGTCGTGTTCATGGCGCGTAGCGCCCGTGAATCGCGGCCGCAATTCGCGCCGCGAATGTGGAGCCCGCTTTACCTCTTCTCTCTTAATGCGGGCTCTACACTCGCGGCGCGAAAGCCCGCGAAAGCCGCGAACCGCGAGTGTGGAGGGTTTCGCGGCTTCGTGTTCGCGCTTCGCGGCTTCGTATTTGTTCGAATCTTGTTCACGGTGTGTAGCATCCGTGAATCGCGGCCGCAATTCGCGCCGCGAGTGTAGAGCCCGCATAAACTGCTGAAGCGATTTTGATGAGATTTGGTATGCACGTACTCTGAGTCTCCGGAAAGGACCTAGGATAGTTTTTATCATGGCAAAATATACAGTTACAGCGCAATAAACCAATATTTGCGGAACAGAGTAATTTCATGACGCGGCGCAAATTCGTACTCTGTCGATGAAACGTGTATTATTAGCACTAAGCAGTCTTACATAATATGCAGCATTTCGATGTGACGCTTAGTTGTTAAAGATCTATTCACGCCTCGAATAGATCAATGATCTATGGCAGTTCATCGATCACGCGTTGACAGCCGCATCAAGGGACGTGATGTTTTTGCACCTCCCACACATGCCCACTGCGTTTCTGGCATTCCAGAACCATGTTGCCAGATAATTGGCAGATTTGTTGTAAATCATGTCGCCACTTCCTTCAAGAGAAGTCATTAGCGTGGCAGGCCAATTAGCGCTAAGATCCTGAATCGTGGTATTGTAGTTTTCTGACAAGCTCTACATAATATCTCAGGCAGGTAAGGCTGATTTTAGCTCTCGCTCGCTGGCCACCGATACCAAAACGCATTTTTCAAAAACGTTTTTCTTAGAATTATGCCTACTTCATCAGTGTAACACTAGGCCCGTATTTTTGGTCAGTACTTAAGATGCGACCCGGTCTCAAGACGCGGTTCGGCTCTGTGATTGGTCCAAATTTTGACTGCCAACCAATCACAGAGCCTGAACCGTGTCTTGAGACCGAGATGCATCTTGAGTACTCACCAAAAATACGGGCCTAAAACGAGCCCAAGGCTTTGGCCCGATTGTCGCTTAATCGGAGATATACTTTACTTCTGGAGTTTGGAGTTTCCATATATTCCAAACTTTCCATATATTATAAAAATTTTTTTCGCCGTCGCATTAGGTTTAGTAGATGTCTATTACAAAATAGTGTATTATACGATATTCCACGGGAACATCTACTTTTACAGGATAAAAATTAGCCTTTTATGTATGCATTCATAATATTACCGCCTACGGGTATATCTAGTATTTTATGACGCCAACAAAGTCGTGGACAATAAGTTATTAAGTGTAATTATTTACAAAAATAACATCCATTAAAAATAATTGAAATATACGTACCGACACTCGAAATAAATCTAAAACACATGTAGAAAATCGTTTTATTTTCATCGGAAATGACACATTACACTTCCTTACGAGTCTAATTTTAAAAGCACTCCTTTAAACGATACGTGTTTGCTTAAAAAACTGGGGTCGCGTTGAGCTGGTCTCAAACTAAGTATCGCTTGAGCAGGGGTCGGGTGTGGGATGAGTGATGTCTTTACAAGCCAGACGGGATGTCAGTAGAGATTACTGACAGTGGCTCTCAAACTTTAGTTACCTATGGTTTTACTATACCTATCTATGTAGCGTATGAGTAGAGCAAGATATTTATTCTTTCAGTCTGAAATAAAACTTATTTCTGTACTGGCTGGTTTTAATGACGGTGGCTAGTTTCATACGGCATTGGTAGAATATTTGATTAGTGGTTAATATTGGTTATGCGCAGTATACAAGAGCACACTGCACAACTCTCTCTTCCTCACTTGTGACTCTCAGTCGTGGCCAGGAGTTCTGTTTTCTGCGGGACAGACAGGTCTGGTGCAGGACCGACTTTTTATATATCCATTCGAAAATGGATAAGATTATACTGTCAGTTAATTTGGTAAGGGATCATTGTCCTAGTCAAAATTAGCAAAGTGAAAACACTTATTCTGCTACTTATTCCGCAAATAAATGATTTGATTTGATTTGAAAACAGCAATCTTTCAAACCTAACGGGTATTTCGAACGCACAATCTTCGAGCAAAAAGCTAAATTATTGTCACCCGATTTTGCTAAGGCGTTTCTTCCTGTAGTAAATCACGACAAAAAGCATAAAACTTTGAGAACCACTGCCAGGTAAGTGATAAAATATTGCCCCCGCGAAAGATATATCTTTGACGCCCCATACGGAATTAAAAAGTCGGCAAAAAATGTACACACCCCACCCCCATACAAAATAACGTAAGATCATACGTGATGATTTTGTTATGGATCTTATTATTTATGTTTGGAATAGGGGACAGTTTTAAAAAGATTTTAGTTCAGAGTCTACTTTTTTAATCTCTTCGTTTCAATATTAGTACAGTAAATGCAGGCAAAAATCAGGTGCAACCTCCGATTTCGTTGAACCTCCATCGATTTGGATGAAAATTTGGGATTAAGTACATTAAGCCCTCTACTTTAAAAGTGACATACGCTCGTATTGCGCTTTTTTTATTTTAGGGGCGAAATCCACCCCTTTTGTTGAAAATAGAAAAAATGCAGATTTAACCATTCTGGCTTAACTAATTGGGCTTAATTCGATAAAATAAATGTTTTTTTCATGATATTTTATGATTATTTAATTAATTTTTCAACCCTTATGGCAACCATCCCTTTAATCGTGAAAAACACTTTTTGTATTTCTGAACTTTAAAATCGCATATTTACATTGTATTTAAAACAGTTTGTTTAATATTTATGATATAATTTTTGGATAAGACTGAAATAATAAACCCCAAAAAGTACCCCTTTATTGCGGAATCACGGTAAAAATTGGGTTCAAAAACTTAATTACTTGTTTACGTTTTTGAACCCAATTTTTCAGTTTATTTACTTAGTATTAATTTCTTATTAAGTTTTTTTGCGATATTTTTACCCCTGTAAACTACCCAATGTCTGAAAAATAAGCTCTAAGTTTTTATTTTAAGTTTTTTATATCAGCATTAATGAGTTCGAATATTTTTTCATAGTTAAGATAAATCTTATTAATATATTTCAACCATTGATATTATTTTGTCCAAAATATACAAACAACGATTTCAAACTACTCTCTGTACAAAAAATTTACGCAAAGGCTGAATCTGCTAGACTGAAATATTTAATAGACGCACATCATTATAAAAAGCCCCTCTCTTATCGAGTCGACATTTACCGTTTTGTTTACTTTCTGAATATTGAAAGACTTGAAAAGATTAACGTATATTTAGTAAGGACTATATGACGCCTGCAATCGCGCTGGAACCGTACATTTTTCGGGATAAAATATTTAAATATTCGGGATAGGTATTCTATGTCCATATCCATTCCCAAGACTAAAGTATTTTCATACAAAATTTCAGAAAAATCGGTTGAACCGTTTGGATGTTAAGAGGTAACAGATAGATAAAAACACTTTAGCATTTATAATATTAGTATAGATGTACCTTTTGACAGGTTTTTCTACAATATTTGCATCCCAAATCTCTGCTTCAAAATTGTTTTCAAAAAAATATTTTTGTTTTATCACAATAGCTCTGTTAATTTTTAAGGTATCGGGTTCATTTATGGGCCATTTGAAAGGTAATTTGAAGAGCTTTAAGATCAACTTGAACAATACTTTTTAAAGCCCTTGGTTTAAAAAAAATAGGGTTAAAAGGTCCCGATTTCAGGGTTCTTGCAGTAAAAGTTAGGCTTTAAAAGTCTCTATCTTCGTTGTTTTTTATCCTATAAAAATCAAAAGAAAATCAAAAGATTTCTTAAAAAGTGGACACCAATTTCGTTCTGTATAATTTTTACGAAAATTCAATATTTTTGAAGTTATGTTCAAAACAAAATGATATTTACGAAAATTTGAATAATTTCGATTTTACTAAATCATTCTGTTTTTCAAAACTAAGCATTTTAAACCAAGAAAAATTTTTGAGTTCATTAATTATACTAAAATAAAGAAAATCCTTTGGGGATAACCATAAATTTGAATTATTGTAAAAATGGTCAACGTTTTATTTTTCGATTTTTCCAAAAAAATTTGAGTGTCATCTTATTTTTATCATAACTTGCTCAATTTTAATGCTTTTAACTTTTTACAATGCTTATTAGAAAGGTATTTTTAAGCACTTTAAAAAGTTTTAAGGAAGTACATGTCATAAAATGCATCGGTTTACCGTTATTTAAGTTTGAATGCTTAGACTTAGGTACTCGCTGAAAGAAAAAAAAAAAAATATATATTATATATATATATATATATATATATATATATATATATATATATATATATATATATATATATATATATATATATATATATATATAACACTTTGGATGAATATAGGAAGGCATTTTAGAATAGATATTAGTTTGTTTTTTTATTAGCTTTAATTTTGGTAATTACATATTTTTAGTAAAAACCTATAGTTTCTTAGTTAATTATGAAAAACCGCTTTAAGACAAGTATTTTCTCACGCAAAAACATGATCTTTGATCTTTAATAACTCCGAAAGTATTGATTTATTCAAAAAACTTTAAATAACAAAATTTGCTTAGAATTTGTGTGTCTATTGATTCCTGTGGTTATTTTCATTAAAAAAAAAATCACCCCCCGAGAAGGGTTGACATCCACCCCCAGGGCCAAAGCGCAAGTTGGCACTATGTCACTTTTGTTTTTTAGGGTATCCTCCACCTACTTACCAATTTTCATGAAAATCGATGGAGGTTCAACGAAATCGGAGGTGAAAACCTTCACTGCCTCCACTATATATAAATATCATGTAGCTGCAAATATTCATATTATATTATTAATGTACGCAATTGGAGTTATTTTAGCTTGGAGAGTCAATAAGAGGAGATTTTTTCTTCGAGATCTTTAATATATATAATCGATATACATAATATATAGGTATTAGGTATTATTATATACCTTTGCCTAAACTATATGATACGTCAAAGTTTCAAATAATCGTGAACGGCCTAAAGAAAGCCAAAACCGAGATTAAATTTTATTGAAAAGAATCGTGCTTCCAAAATATAATAATATTCGTGTGAAGTGATGGTAAAAAAGTGATTTTAATATGACTCGTTTTATCATAACTTTATTAATATTACTTTATTAATAATAATCTAGATTCTAGACCATGGAACAAACTTCTGATTCCACAAGGCCTAAAGTTACTTGTTTAAAATAATAGAAAGGACGTGTCTACTGCCTAGGTCTTTTGGTTTACTGTTTACATCAAAGTGAAATACTAACAATCTAATGTTTCATAATTACTTTTCTTTCATAGTTTCTTTCATAATATTATTTTGCCTATTGCTGAAATATACCGACCGGCTTGAAGTAACACTACAAGGTAGAGCTGCTGAATGAAAAATTTCAATAATTATTATTGGTTTAAGTAATACGTACGAGTATGTTAAGTACAAGGCAAACCAAAGTAAAAATAATGCTCAACTAAAAAGGTCCATCCAACTTTTGAGTTGTTTAGGACATTTACCTTGGTTTTCTATATACGAGTATATAAAACTCAACGGTGACTGACATGGTGATCTATCAACGCACAGCCCAAACCACTGGACGGATCGGGCTGAAATTTTGCATGCAGGCATCGGCTAAGAAAGGATTTTGATCAATTCTACCCCCAAGGGGTTAAAATAGGGGATGAAAGTTTGTTTATACTTAATAAATATAATAATACTTCCTAAATCTTAACGCGAGCGAATGCCGCGGGCAAAAGCTCGTCTTCAATATATTATTATACAAGACTTATGAAAATTTAAGATGTTGATATCGTTATATTATTGAATTTAGGAATTTTCGTGGTCTATTGTTTAAACTTTAAAACAACCAAATACACAACAAGTAATAATAATATGGAGTTTTAATTAGGATCGAAAACACTTAAAGAATTCGAATTTTAAAAACAGTATCCCGGACAGAGTAGACAGATGTGTCCCGGAGGTCGGCGCGTTATTTTGACAGCTCTTAAACGTCAATCGACGCCAATTCCATTTTTAAATGGGCCTAAAAATCGTTTGGCGGTTTTTGTGGACGACTTCCGACGTCACGGGCCACGGCGCGGTGATGATGTATGGGGGAGCTAACGATGCTCGATGATGTATAGGCGTGACCCTGATTTACTTGGTCTAGAAAAAAAGAATGTCAAAAATGTCTGCCGCGCGGGGCCTCGTCTTGCCAAGACACCTTGTTTCAAGAAAAGTTTGAATGTACCTAGTCTTTCAGAGGATATGAACTATGAATAGATATTATTATAGAACATTCGTACCTACTTAATATTATCACTATCTGTCTGTCTGTCTGTCTGTTACCTCTTCACACTTCCACGGAACCGATTTTGATTAAAATTTTGTATGGAGATAGGTACTAGAGTCCCGGAAAAGGAAACATAATACTTTTTATCCTGGAAAAATGTACTGTTCCCGCCTAAAATTAATCTTTTTATTTAGTGCATAGGTATAGTGCTTTTGAAGACACTCATTTAAAAAAAATATCCACAGCCGAACGTATAACCTCCACCTTTTTGGAAGTCGGTTAAAAATTCAATATTCAAAGCTTATTTAATAATTAGCTTGATTACATTACAAATAGGTATTAATGTCAACCCTCTCGAAGTGCTAAGTACTGTTTGGTTATTATGCCAGACAACTGACAATCAATCAATTACGAGCACTGTCCATTAGCTGATCTGTTAGCTCGTTGTCGCCATCCATTACCTAGAAGCTAGTCTAGAGTCTAGATCAATAAAACACTAGTAGCTATGTATGAAACTATGATTTAATCCTTCGATAGCGGATTCTTGGAAATCTATTGTTATTCTACTGCTGTCGCGATCACCGGTGCTCTTAGGACTTAGGGGGCTTGATAGGTTAATACTTAATAGTGTTCTTTAAAAAATATCGGTTGTTTACTAAAATAGCTTTTTTTTTCTGTAATATTATCGTAATAATTTATGTGTTTGTTTTTTTTTAATTTTTAGGGGTTTTAGGAGAGAATAAATTATCACTTTTTTAAATTTTAAACTAGATACAGGTTAAATATGAAGTACCCTCATGTTCTTTTTTTAGATGTTCTTTTTCAGAGGAAATGTAAAGGTTTTGAGACGTAAAGGGAAGTTGATAGGAAAAATGTTATAGAAACGCGACACCGATAACAGGTAGACCTTCTCCAGCCTTCTAAGTCCTATTATAACTGTTTAACATAAATTTCATACTAGGTATATGTTCATTTTTTTCATACTACAAGTAATGATGCTTACAGACGTCATCAAAAATCATAGAAAATTAAACATATACTAAAGCATTTCCGTTCCCACACATCCTAGGATTTGTCGCTTATTACTAACATAGCATTTAGCACATACTAATAGTACAGTATCAAGTATGAACCCTAATTTAAGACTAGTCATGCTCACATACAGGATGTTGCTCAAACCATGGGATAAAGAAATCCGCCATTGAGAAATATTTTGAAATGGTTTTATGAATGTTATTTTATTGCAATTGCATGGTGAAGGTCGAACAAGGTTCTATAATGTAATAATATTCTAGATGCTTCTATGGTTAGTAGAAAGGTAATGGTAGAAATTCATAGAAGACACAAAAATCTACTATACAGGGTGCAGGGTACCTTCCTGCCGAAAAATATGTCATTAAAAAAAATAACACCCAATTTTTTTTGGTTAAATGGACTCTCCTAATGATACCTAAGCCCTGGAAAAATTTTGTCAGGAAGGTTTAATTGCATCCTGTATTATGAACTATGAATGAGTAAAAACTAAAAAGCAAACAAGTAGAAAATACTGTCACGTGATACAGTTCAAAATTTGCATTTCTCTACTAACTAAAATAGATGTATATTTTTTAAATTACTCCAGTAATAAAGTTTTATAACGCTAAGGCAAATTTTGCTAGCATTTTTCATAACTTCATCAAACTTTTCTGGCTTAGCATTCCGAATTAACTAAATCGCTAGGATCTACGATTATTCGGTTGCCAAGTTCATGTATTTCGTGCATTACCATCGCATATAAATTGGCTCATGAATTTACTTCAATTTACCATGATACCCATGAATTCCATCGTAAAACCCATCGAAGTTTCCAGACTAGCGTGACAGGGAGAGATGATGGTTGCATTGCTGTAAAAAAACCATTGCAGATCTAGGTAACAAAGATCGGTAAATGTAGATAAGCTTTAGGGGGTTTTTATTATGATGCTAGATTGAAAGCGGATAAAAATGTTATATTTTTTGTAAAGTTTGTGATTTTTGTACAGTTTAATTTCGATCGCTGTTTATGCTACGAGTAAGAAAGTTACATTCATAAGTTGTATATTTTATATCTAGCTGTCACTTGTCACTACCTAAATAATATAAAAATACAAAAGTTATAAATAAATAATTAATAGTTAAGTACTCACATGATAAAAAACATTACAGCATCTCTACCTAATTAGGTACACTTGTAAGTTTTTTTTTAATAAATAAAATTAAACTTCTAAGTTTGCTTTTTGGGCAATGAGATTAATGGATAAAAAAGGTCTAACGGATGTTAAAGCGACCTTAAATAAATACTAATAAATGTAATGAAAAAAAAAGGTCTAGTGTAGGGTTGATTAAATATTATTGTTGCTAGTATAGTTACTTAATAAATGCATAACATCCATACTTAATATTATAAATGCTAACGTGTGTCTGTCTTTCTGTTTGTCTTTTACCTCTTTACAGTTAGACTGCTGAACCAATTTGATGAAATTTGGCATGGAGGTACTTTAAGATCCGGGAAAGGACAAAGGAATCCCGGAAAAATGTAAATGTGTCAACGAAATTCTTCGCAACGGAGTTATCAACAGCAGGTATCAACTAGATATTATGTATTATTATTTCGGCATATCTGGCTTTTTTGTTTCGAATATCTTTGGCGGAACATATAAACCGTTTCCCGGTCACAATATCGGTTGGAGTTTTTTCATTTGAATATTGCGGCCGAAATGGCGGGTTCAATTTTCACAGCTCCGTGTCTGTGCTGTTTTAAATATTTTTTTCAATTTCCGTTTTCACGAAAAAGTTGGATGTCTGTTACATGGCTGGAATAGTAAAATTTATGTCTGTTACATAAATTTTACTATTCCAGCCAATTTCAATTTAACTTTTAACACGCAAAAAATATTTTTACACCTGCTTTTATTATCCAAAGACTTATCTTATACTTAGTAAATAATTTTTAGGTTTTATTATGGCGAACGTGTAAAAGGCACAATGCAGCACGATGCACACTCAAATTAAAAAGAACAGGAGTGTTGGTAATAATAAAAAAAAAAAAACTTACCTGTAGGTAACTTTACCGTTTTTACAGAAATCGTCAACAATATAGAAGTCATCCAACGTTCTTTAAATTAAACTGTAATAGACTCTATATAGAGATTAGTTTTAACTACGTTGAAAGGAATACACGATAGTCCATAGATTATTATCACGTATTCCTTCCGCAATTCTGCATGGAGTGTAATCCACAGTTAATTGTCTTGCAACCATTGCGCAGTTTGTTCGGTGAAAGTGATTGAAGTAGCCATATTGTTAGTAATGGAAACATGTTCCTCTGATTACTATTGTCTATGTCAGGAAATCTGGATGTACTAACGAAAGTTATTGTACAGGATTGTGAAAATCCAATCGGTGGAAGACAATTGAAATTTGTGTTGTACCTAACTTGTAAACTGTACTTATGTCTATGCAAGTCGCCAGCGTATAAAATGGGGTAACAATTAGTGGTAATACTTCGGGTGGTGTACCTATATCCTTTGCATAGAGTTCACTGTGCCACAACGTCATGTATTTGTCAAAAAAGACAAAAAAGACAAGCGCCACAGCGTCATGTATTTGTCAAAGAAAAAACTCTTTCTTTTCTACTTTCACTCTATACAGGGGACTCATGCATCTTTAAAGAATTTTCATTTTGTTTTGTAACACACTGTAGGGTGACGGAATCTGGTGATGCAAATAGTAAAGTGTGTGGGACAGTAATAGTACATTACGCACCTAGGGCAGGAAAATAAGAAATGTATAGTCTGTCAAGAAAGTGAAGAAATTAAAAAGTGGCAACATCGTAGTGTGAAGTGTCATCCTTTTCAAATCAATCTAAGAAAAAAGAGAAGACACTACGATGTTGCCACTTTTTAATTTCTTCACTTTCTTGATGGACTATACGAGGGCTGCTATTTATGTATCCGGAATTAAAAAAAGAAACAAACATATATCATTTAATATGGTTTTATTGCTTTTCAAAATATTCGCCGCGATGATCGACACACTTTTGCATACGCTGGAACCAATTTTCATAGCACTTTTTCCATTCTGATTGAGGTATCTCCAAAACGTGCATTTTGAACGCATCAACAGCCTCTTCGCGGCTCGAAAAACGTTGACCACGTAATTTGTTCTTCGCGTATGGAAATAAAAAGAAATCGTTAGGTGCCAAATCAGGGCTGTACGGCGGATGACCAGTCAATTCAATCTTTTGACCCTCCAAAAACTGAGTTGTTTCAGCTGAGGTGTGACAGCTAGCATTGTCGTGATGTAATATGATTCTGCGTTGTCGGTTGTCCTTTCTTATTTTTTCAAAGACTTCTGGTAAACAAATGGTCGTATACCATTCAGAATTAACCGTTTTACGATTCTCTAATGGCACTGTAGCCACATGTCCATTAATTCCAAAAAAACAGGCGACCATTTCCTTCAAAGTACTTTTTGCACGAGTAACTTTTGTTGGTTTCGGCTCATCTTGGGACACCCACACCGTTGACTGTTGTTTAGTTTCGGGGTCATATGCATAGATCCAAGATTCATCACCTGTGTAGATATTATAAACGGCTTTTGACGTACCACGGTTGTATTTTTTTATCATTTTTTTGCACCAATCGACACGAGCCCGTTTTTGATCGATTGTCAAGTTGTGCGGAATCCAACGCGAACATATTTTTTTTACAGCCAAATGTTCGTGTAATATCTTATGTATGCTCGTCATACTTATGCCTAAGGACGCCTCTATCTCGCGATATGTAACATGACGATCACTCATTATTAGTTCCCGCACAGCATCTATATTTTGTGGGACAACAGCTGTTTTTGGGCGACCTTCTTTATTTTCATCCGTGAGCATAGACCGCCCACGATTAAACTCACTGTACCAGTGATAAACAGTGGTTTTTGATGGTGCTTCATCTCCAAAAGTTGCGGTGAGTTGAATAAAGCACTGTTGTTGATTTAGCCCACGCCGAAAATCGTAGTAAATCATTGCACGAAAATGTTCACGCGTTAAATCCATGGCAAATGAAGACACGCAATTTTCAAAATGACGCCACAATGGAAAAATAATTGACAGTCACATGAAACAAAATGTATTCTTCAACCAAAGAGTTCTATTTTCAAATGTTGTAATTACTTTTTAAATATTGTTCTTGTAAGTGGCCAGTTCATATAGATATAGGTGGCCAGATACATAAATAGCAGCCTATGTATCAGATCACATGACAATGATATTCTATGTTACTAACGTTGTATTGTGTTTTTTTTTTTTTTATCAATTTATTTAATTGTAATGTGCGATCTGAGGCTTTTTTATTTACTGCTCATGGTGCGTAGACGTATACTATTTTTCTCATCGACGGAGGCGGAAAACGGCAACATCGGTAAGCGCAGCGGGAAGAATGTGGACGTTTTCCGCCCGTAGGTGAGAAAATGTATAAATTTCTACTAATTCCATGCATTCGGATTTCCGAATTCGGAAAACCTATTTCTAAGCAATTAAGCCTAATTAGCCTATTGAATGAAGGTAATTAAGGCTATCAGCAAGCTAAACCTACATAATTCTAACATCGTGTTGATGATGTAGAGCTCTCAAGACTCTCGCGTGAGAGCTGTTGACCTGTCTCGAGGGCCGTTACTTCATTTCTCCCGTCTAAGGTCAAATCACTTTTTGTTTACATCTTAGCTGGCTTAAACGGTTTACGTAGAGACATTTTCACATATTTTTAGTTTCGTAGGTGTCAACTCTATTCCATGCCTTGAGATTTTTTTTGTGATTTTTAAGAAAACACATTATTAGGTTAATTTGGAAATATAACTTTTATTCTTTCCTTCCTTATAATTTTGGAATAAACCTATATTTATTTTGTAAATCATATATTTCTTGTTCTTTCAAGAGTTCACTGTGAAAGTAGCAGCGCTGAAAGACCAATTTTGTGACGCCGCGCCCGCCGCGCCGGGGCGCTCGCTGGCCCATACAAAAGTGAAAAAAATTGGTTTTTCAGCGCTGCTACTTTCACAGCAAGCCCTCTATAATATTATAAGGGACACACACCCTAAAGTATTACCACTTAGTTTTGTTACACTGCACTTGTGTCCTGCAGTATATTCGCATTTTACGGTGTTTACAAGTATTCCGTGATATTTGCAGTTGAAGAAATAACAGACGGAAACAAAGACAAACATGTTACAGACAGACCTTTACTCTTATAACATTAGTATTTTAGTTAGCTTCCTGATACTTACCGGCAAGAAAGCCTGATGATGATGATGATATTGCATAGAACTTTCGTGAGTTATGAGTTAGCGTGTGAAGTGGATTGCGATTTGCAGCACACATTGCGCAGTGCATTTTGACCTCTATGGTGTACGCCATAAGACACATTGCGTCACGCTTGCCTAATTTTGAAGGATGCAGTTGCGACAAGTACGGTTGCTGTTTATGTATAGTGAAGTAATGATAACTATCCAATGTTAAATACAAAGGTTAACGACCGCATTTAGAGACATGTAATGATTGGTTAACTTTAAAGACGAGTTTGAAAGAAAATGTATGCAGTTTATGTCAGAACGAGCTTTTGCCCGCGGCTTCGCTCGCGTTAAGAAGTATTTTTATATACAAACTTTCATCCCCTATTTTAACCCCTTGGGGTTGGAATTTATCGAACTCCTTTTTTAGCGGATGCCTACGTCATAACACCTACCTGCATGCCAAATTTCAGACCGATCCGTCCAGTGGTTTGGGCTGTGCGTTGATACATCACCATGTCAGTCAGTCACCTTTGAGTTTTATATATCAAGATTTTCAATTAGAGTATATACATACTAAGTATACTTTAATAATCATTAATCATACATTAAATATGAATGCAGTTTCGTTCTTTGTTTTGTTATTTTAAACCTGGAGGCTGGATTAATGATGCACAGAATTAGCTTAAATCAGGAGATACTCGAAAATGTTTTTTTTAAAATGCCAGGCCATAATAAGAATATGTGAAAATACAGCGTAGGTATAGTCTGTTAAAAATTGTTACTATTGGTTTAGGTTAAGAAATAAAACACCAGAGTCCCAAAAAATATTTATTAAATTAAATGCTAAGAGCTCTTTAGCACTTGCGACACGACATTACATCATCGAACTAGTCTTTGGAATACTCGGTCGGTATTGAAGTGGAAAAACTAAACTGGAGCGTTACCCAACAGTCCTTACACTGACATTGGTTAGTACCATGTAGTACTGTTAAGTAACAAAGGTTAACCTTCTAAATGTTTGTAGAATTTTCTAGATAGTCGTTGACATTTTAGTAAAATTTTCTGTAAGGTTCTGATTTGTATATCTTAAAAAAATGGAGGACATTGTAGTTTTTTAACATAAACTTCTACCTCAATTTAGTATGCTTAAATAATATTATGTAGGAATGTTTTTAGAAAAGCCTTTTAAAGCAAAGTTGCAGCTATTATTATTAATTTTCTTAACCAAACTACAATATTTTTCTTTTAGTTATTCACTATGCAAATATTTTAAAAATAGTATTAGGGGGCATGATTTAAAATACTTTAACACACATAATATAAACCAATCACACATTAAATCTTAAGCCTAAAATCGTTTTCACATTACGCGACACCGATATCCGATAAAAAACTGCACACCCTTATTTTGTTAGAAAATAATTCCACAAAATTATCACATATTGGCATTACACCGATTGTCTTTGACATGTTCATATTTAATTACCTGTTTAGTTTTGTCTTATCTTATCTCTCTAATACCTACATCTAAACTTACGGATGATCGTAACGATAATGCAATCAAATTAGATGAAAAATGATTTGTTTCCAAAAAGGTTAGCAATTTTCTGATTGCATAAAAGAAAGTCCTACTAGGTGCCTACCGCTGGCTCTGGAACAAACCAAAAGGCTTAGCATGGCCACAGTGGAAATGCGAAAGAATAGAAATGCTGACAGTTTTTTCGAATGAACATAATATTTCCCATGTCCATCACTTTGTCTACTTTACCGTCAGAATAAACCTTTCTGTAGTGGCCATGCTAAGTAGCAGGTGAGTAAAACCGGCGTACGAATCTCGCATTGACAATAAATAGTATCGGATCGGATATCGTATCGTAATGTGAAAAACGCTCATCACTACTATACCCTCTAGCTCTTCTCAAAGAACTCCTCAGTGAGTGGAACCTTGCTGAGCTGGTCATAGGTGTATGTGCTGAAGAAGCGCTGAGTGACGTTCATGGCATAGTCAATGGCGTAATCTAGGATCGGTTCTCCGAACTCCTGGGCCACCAGTTGCGAGTTGGAGTTGAGCACGTCTAGGATGTTTGCACCTGGAGAGACAGCGTTTATTACTAATTGACATAAAAATCCATAAAATGTTTAGGTTCTATTCTACGCTGAAACTACATTTTCTAGTATTCTAAAGACTTACACAAAATTGATTAGACACTAGGTTGGCAACAACGCCTAGAATCATACGGACCTAGGCTCTATATAATACTCCCCACACCGATTTCGGTGACGGTAGCCAGTTTTATTGATACCAGGCCTGTTACGCAGGAGTAATTTTATAGTGCCCAAGTATGTGCGCAGTACACAAGAGCACTCTCTATTCCTTTCACTCTCATAACCCAGTGGGACGGACGATCGACACGACTGGCGAGAGATCAGGCGCAGGACCGACTTTTTACAAGCCCATCCGACGCATGGATCATCTTACTTGTCAGACAATCAGGTGATCAGCCTGCATTGTCCTAACCAAACTTGGAAATAATATGTTTCCAACGCGGGAATCGAACCCACGACCTCCGAGTCAAGAGCCACGCTCTATACCACGGAGGCGTTCAAGGCTAGGCTCTATGAATTGCATTTAGCCATCACTTCTACATTACAATCCAGATTTTATATTAGGTACTCTTGGGTAAGAGCCGCTAGCTGGCCGTCGGCACTGACAGCGATAGGAAATATCAGCGCAGACTGCTGTGCGTTATTTAAAAACGCTCCCTAAAATTTCATACTTCTCGGGCCATCAGCGCCGATACGACAGTGCGCGTGCGTTCGGCGTAATGCTAAAATGAGCCAAGAGTACCTAATCAATGTTATAAATAGATACTAAACTACTCCATACTCTATCTGTCAGATAAGTTGTGGATAGCCTATCCGGCATTTATCAGAGAGCGGTGAAACAGGCCCATTAAAAAGCAGAAGTTTGTTTGAACGCGATAATCTCATGAACTACAGGACCGATTGCAAAAATTCTTTAACCAATGTGTAGCTAAGATGTCCCTGAGTGCTATAGGCTATGTATGTACAACAAGCGGAGCCGGGGCTGACCACTAGTTAATATGGATTCTACTCACTGATCTCCGGGCTTCCTCTGAAGAGATTAGTCAGGTTGAGCTTCAAGTCAGTACCGAAGTCCGCTTTGTACTTGTACGAGTTGATCTTGTAGTGGCCCTCGCCCTTCTCATCAGTAACTACTTTCTCCAGTACCTCCAGATGGATTTTTTGGTTCCCTAAAAGTAAAAAAAATGGTAACGAAATCATGTTTGGACTTTCCTTGAGAAGATTTTATAGAAGAACTAGACGATGAGAGCAAGTTGCGTGGAAATTCGTTATTCGTCAAAATCTTGCAGGAGGCTCATTCCCTCATTATTATTATTGTTATTACATTTTATCCAAATCGGTTCTGTGGTTGACGCACAAACATGTGTAACAAACAGACAGACATGTACATACATTTTCTCGTCCATATTAGTATTGATAGAGTATTATGGATCAGCTGTCCCGTGTTACTGTTATAAACTAAAACGGCCCAGCCGCTCTCGAGTTTTAGCAACACGTTTAATGTGTTAAATTTAAATTGGAATCCATTAAAAAAAACATCATAAAAAAGTTTCTATGTTGGGCTCTATTTTTTTATTTATAAGATTATTTCATTATATTATACTCCTAGATAATCTTTTAAAGGCAAAATGTCCATGAAATTTTTTTGTTTTGACATCAGATGAGGCAAAGGTTCATGTGACCGTTCCAACTTCCAAGGCTAAGAAATCTCGTGTCTTTAATTGCCATGACAGTATATATTTTGATGACCTTACACTCCAGGAAAACCATATTGCTATTGTGTACTGACAATAAAAACGTAGAACAAACGTAATAAAGCCAAAGTGCAAGACGTAGGAGTATTTTGTACCAAACGACTAAAATATTTTTTTTCTGTAGGAGCAACTTAGCTATTTCTTATAGCTGCGATAGAAATTACAATATTTTTTGTTTATTTTCCATTTTTATCAAAATTGGAAGTTGAAATCTAAAGAAATACTAATTGTAAGATTATTTATAATAATTTTTAACCGACATAAAAATGAAACAGGTTTCTCAATCCGATCGCGTAAAATTACTTGCTTTTGCTTGCTTTTGCTTTTTTAATATTTTTTGCAGACTTTTGGATAACTTCCACTTATTCCGATTTTGATGATTCTTTTTTTGCTGGAAAGAATACATTTTAAACGTGGTCCCATGATGAGGAAGTACTGGTTAAATTTTGCCGAAGTCGGCTTTTTTGTTAAAATTATAAACAGAGGCTGTAGCCAAGACGTTTACTTTATCGCTTCTTCATAGAATCGCGGATCAAAATGTATGGAATTGACATTAGACGAGTCGAATGTCAATTTCATATTATCGAACGATTGCAGTTCCATACATTTTGATCGGCGATTCTATAAAGAAAATGTCTTGGCTAAAAGGGCAGTACTTACAGATTTTGATCTTAGCATTGCCTTCAGTGTTGAGGTTGAAGAGGAGTATTCTGCCGACGATGCTGTAGTGTCCGCGGATGGTGAGGTTGCAGTGCATGTCGAAAATGAATGTTCGCTTCTCTCTACGCGATCTATGTAAAAAAAAAACATTAATATAATACAGGGTGTAACAAAACTAATGACAATACTTTAGGGTGTGTATGTGTCCCTTGTATAGAGATCATTGTGAAAATAGCAGCGTTAAAAGAGCAATTTTTGAACCTAACAAGTAATAACTAATAACTATTAAGCAAACATGAACTTAAAATAATCGGCCAAGTGCGAGTTGGACTCGCGCACGAAGGGTTCCGTACCGTTAGAGAGCAAAAATAGTCCAAAATTGTGTTTTTTGTATGGGAGCCCCCCCTTAAATTTTTATTTTATTTTAATATTATTATTAATTATTGACATAGATATACAATAAGGGCCTTCGTGAAAATATCATCTGCCTACATGTTGCCATTTCTGATATAGAGCAAAAAAGGCCGAAAAAATCACGTTTGTTGTATAGGAGCCACCCTTAAATATTAATTTTATTTTGTTTTTAGTATTTGTTGTTATAGTGGCAACCGAAATACACAACCTGTGAACATTTCAGAAGTCTAGTTATAGCGGTTCTTGAGTTACAGCCTGGAGACAGACAGACGGACGGACGGACGGACGGACGGACGGACAGACGGACAGACATCGAAGTCTTAGTAATAGGGTCCCATTTTACCCTTTGGTTACGGAACCCTAAAAAACTAACATTATCAATGGAATCTTGTAAAAAACTTAAGACTTTTCCTAGTCACGATGACGACAATAATATTGTTCATGGACCATGGTAAAGAAAAAATCTTAGATTATAAGTTATTTACTGGTATAATTGCGGATTGGAGGAAAATGTAAATTCCCTTAGCGTGATAAACTTTAAAAAAAAAAACAAAAAAATATGATTAGACTTCACGTTTAGTTTATATACCTACTATACATGTTATATAGTTCATGTTAATTTGTACTTCTTGTCCCTGTAACATAAGTATCCTGAAGACTGAAGTAGATAAATTAAGTAAATACGGCCGTACTTAGAGATTTAAATTAAATCTCTGAATGCTCATTAAATCACTTAATGTACACGTAAACTTAAGTAGTTTAAATGAAAACATGACAATTGACATATACCTAAGCTCTATAATATATTTTCTGTCTGAATCTTCATTGAATTTAAGTAAAGTAATATTTAAAATACCTTTGATTGCGGCAAGCGATCGAGTTCTGTAGGAAATTGATGTTTGTTAGAAAATTTCTAAATTTAATAATTAATATTATATCTATATACATATAATAAAACTGTAGAAATGAAGATTCTGTACATTAAAGATATTCAAAAAATAATAAGCGGAGGGTGTTACTACATCGCTATGGAAGCCAAAAATGTGGCCAGTTTTTTTGTCTGTCTGTCTGTCTGTCTGTCTGTCTGTCTGTCTGTCTATCTGTCTGTATGTTTGTTCCACTATCACACGAAAACTACCGATCCGATTTGAATGCGGTTTTCGCAGATATATTTGTCTTCTTCCAACTTAACATCTGGTGTATAAAAAAAATTCCCCCCACCCCTCTAAAGGGACGAAAGAGGGGGTCAGATTTTGTATAAGACTTTTGCTTTAACACGAAGACTAATTATCTGATTTGCATACGGTTTTCGCAGATATATTTGCCTTCTTCCAACTCAACATCTGGTGTATAAAAATCACCCCCCCCCCCCTACCCCTCTAAGGGGACCAAAGAGGAGGTCAGATTTTGTATCAAACTTTTTTCTGTAATGGACTTACTTCATATTATTAACTGTTTTTCCAACTTAGCATCTGGTGTATAACATTTTCCCCCCCACCCCTCTTAGGTTGCCAAAAAGGGGTAGTATTTTGTATCAACTGATTAAGTAGAAATACTTTAAATGGCAAAACAACGTTTGCCGGGACAGCTAGTATTATATAAAATTAAATTATTTAATAATTATTACGAAGCGACTAAACTTTTCTCATAAGTACTAGCCAAAATTTGCTAACAAACTAGTCTTCAGAGATTAGCCTACTCGGTGATATTTATGTGCCAGCTCAGGGCTCTACGAGATCTCTTGACCCAGCCCGCTATCTCTGAAGAAATTATGCGCTTAACATCAAGTGCCCTTACTTGAGTAAGATTCTTAATTTCGGACTGAAACCATAGATTAATAGATACTACAAAACTGAAACTCTTTTCTTAATCTTTTGGTTTGTCTTAGATCTGATTCTCAATTGTCGGATTTAAGTAAGACTTAAATCACCGATATTGTTTGAACATCAAAGTTTTTTTAAAGCTTAACGTTGTAACGCTGGGCTCTAGTCAAGATGCACTAATTGATAAAATATTACAGCATCGCGAACTGATATTATTATTGTCAAATGTATTTCGAGTCTCCACTAACAGGCGAGGTCACATCAAGGACATAAATTACATCTTTTGGGGTCAAATCGGACTTATCCTTAAACATTCAAATAACCCAAAAGACTAACTTAAGTCTAAAGCTTGTATCTATACGGATTTTGCTGATGGTTCTTTTCTTATTATCAGCTGGTTAATGTTAGTTTCTGGTTTACCCATAAGATGCCTACACAACACTAAATGCAATATTTTATACGATTTTAACCGGCTCTAAAAATGGAGGAGCTTTAAGTAATATGTTCGACTGTAGATATTTTTTTAAAGAAAAAAAAAACACTTACGAGACCTTATCCGGCACGCAGCCGCCCAGCCCTGACAGTTTGCCATTGTGGAAGGTGATCTTCACATTCCCCGGCAGGTCGATAGTGATGTTCTTCTCCAGGTATAACGGGTCTAGGGTGGGTATACCCGCCTCGGGGATACCTTTGACGACGCCGGGGAGAGCATCCACGGTAGCTTTAGTGAAGCACTCGTCGGTTAACTCCGCGCATGGGTGGATAAAGTCCGCTGCAAAAGATTTTTTTTGAATCTTGAATCCACTGACAAAGACATCATGGTTTTTTGTAAGGTTTAGTCCGAGCTGCAAGAGTCGTAATTGATTTCTTTTAATTTTCCATCTTTTTAGACTAGAGTTTTACACCGGCTCTTCTCCTGAACTAAGGAGTCTCTAGAGCAGCTGTGGTCCCCAACCATTTTTTCATGCGGGCCACAAACATGTTTTGATCTAGGTGTCGCGGGCCGAAACAAAAATTTTTTAGGGTTAAAAAAATAACATTCTTCAGAATTAACGATTTTAAAGTGAAAAAATTTTAACGACTATCATGTAGACGTTACGTTATTTTGCGGCGTGAATTTCAAAATTGTTTAACATCACGCGGGCCAAAAATAAAGTCCCGGCGGGCATTGCGACCCGCGGGCCTCGGGTTGGGGATAGCGGCTCTAGAGTCTAGAGTTGGACACTAATAAAACACAATTTCGTGCACTGCTTGCACTATAACATTAAGAAATTTCAAAAAATAAAAAAATCGAAATAAATCATCATTGCAGGTGTTCCACCAAGAACCGACTGTACAATCAATTAGATATTATGTATTATCTAGAGCTGTTGCAGTTAGAGTTGTTGTATGTTCAAAAAGACATTAGTTTACAGTAAGTAACATATTTTTATCCAGGCAAAAATCGCAGTTATAAATGGGAACAAATATAATGACCACCAAAAATGCACTGATACCCTAAACTTGTTTACCAAAAAAAGATAAGTAACACCAAAAAAATAAAGTCTAAAATTGCAATACTACCAGCTATTTTAGTCATGACAACACTTCAAATTGTAATCGAACACCAAATATAGTAAATGATCACCAAATATAGTAAATGATCACCAAATATAGCAAACGATCACCAAATATAGTAAATGATCACCAAATATAGTAAATGATCACCAAATATAGTAAATGATCACCTAATATAGCAAACGATCACCAAATATAGTAAATGATCACCAAATATAGTAAATGATCACCAAATCCTTGTGAGCAAATCAATGCGATATTTCTGTCCAAATAAATCACTACGATTGACAAAACATGTAAGCATATTATTAACAAAATAGTCGGCCAAGTGTGAGTCGGACAAAAACTTTTTTAACCCACCACGTGAGAAATCTGATTTCTATACCATTATAACTAGACACATGTCGGAAGCCTATACAAGCTTAATCTGACACGCTCGAGCTTTGTTTGTCTGTCCTTCTGTCTTCTTCTCTTTAATAGGATTGCTAAATAAAAATATATTTGGTTATAATTTTAAATTAAAATGGTAACGTATAATGTTGGAGATCGTTTACTACTTTTGGTTTAATAATGATTTATTTGGAGTCATTTTGCATAAATAGGATAGCGAGATAATAAATCTTTGGTGATCATTTTACATTAAAATGCTAGTATAATGTTGGTGATCATTTACTAATTTTGGTGATCATTTTACTTTAAAATGCTAGTATAATGTTGGTGATCACTTACTAATTTTGGTGATCATTTACTTATTTTGGTGATCATTTACTATTTTTGGTTTTAAGATGTTAAATCTTTGGTAATCATTTTACATTAAAATGGTGGTCTGTATTTTGGTGATCGTTTACTATTCTTGTCTGTGAAATGCTACTATTTCTGGTGATCAGTTAATTATAAGCCGTTATAAATTGGGACCACTTTGGTATTGTTTTGGGCCATTTTGACATTGACTTTAATCGCGAATTGTATCAATATTTTTTCTATCAAATATAAACAGGATATGCATGGTTAAGAAATGTTTGCTTACATTGAATAGATAGAGTATGCAATAGTGTTACATAAACGTTTGCCCATAGCTGTGCCCTAATCCGTACAAACCTAACCTAAATCGTTGGCCCTTACGAAACTAATATTCACTTGTAACGTAACATTTAACAACAAGTATCAATAATTATTTAATGCTCTTAAAATAAAAATAAAAAAAATGTTTTTCTTTTTTGATATAAAAATAATAGTACATAGAGTTGGCCTACTGACCAAGTACCTACTAATACCACAATGTCTAGTGTCTACTCTGCTAATACTTACCCTAGAGGAGTAAGAGAAGGTAGAAGGGGGATAAATGTATTTCTGATTAATTGGTAAGAAAATGACAAACCAAGAAAAGAGAAGAGCTACACGAAGTTTTTTTTAACGAAAAGAATAACTAACAGGAATTATTATTCAGAAAAAAGCCGGTGCATATTACAAAAAGTAGAGAAACTCAGAAGTGTATTTAACTAAATTGGCATGAAGAAAATCACTGTTATTATTTAAACCGGCTACCCTTCACACAATTTTCTTTGGAAATGACTGTCAGCAAGTAAACAAAAGTAGGACATGCTGCGAAAAGCAGGCATAACAATCATAAATATTAATAAAATACGATAATAATTTATATTTCACAAAGGTATTTTAATTAAAATAATTAAATTAAAATTTAAGCCGATTTGAAAATTTATAAAAAATGTGAAGAAATTCGAAAATTGAAATTTAGAACGCACAAATTTTTTTAAAGCAAAAACACTTACGCAAAGGTATCAACTGCAGTGTGCCGTGAAAGTTGACACAGATGAAAAATATAAACAATTTGTAAATCATCTTCGATTTGTGTATATAAAAGTATCAAATATAACTCCTCACAGTAGTGCCACTGAGCGCGTGAAGTCCACGAATGTTATTTCCTTTCCTTCGGCGTGCGGTTACTTAATTTTAAGTTGTAATTAAACGGCACTTCAAGGATTTACTGATCGGTGCCATTAGTCTACTAGATCTTGTTCTTTGAATATTTACATGTTGCATTTCTACTATTCAAGTAAGCACTGTTTTCTATTGAATTTATTTTGATGATTTATTATTGCAAAAGAAAAAGAATGCAAAGTAAATATTTTCTTAAACTTGACATTTAAAACGCGCTAGATAAAACTAAAGATTTCTAGATATTTTCCACATCCTATTGGGTCGAAATTAGTTTTTTTGCGAAAAAAAAAACGTATATTTTTCTTTGACAAAACTATCCTATTCCCCGGGACTCTGTATATTCATACCCATCCTGATACAATTCTGTGTTAAGGCGACCGCGACGCCTTGATAATTTGGCTGTAGCGATATCGATTTTTCTCAGCAATGACTATAAAGCTAAGAAATTAAAGTTCATTTTGTCATTTGTGTGTTCATTGTCATTATGTATTCATCATGTCTTTGTCTTTGAATTACCTATAGCATAACACGATTGGTCAACTTTTATAACACAGAATAATCAATCGAAAAGACCTCTGTAAAAAAAGGATTCCTATTTTGTCAACAGAGGAGAGTGATTTAAGCCTTTAAAATTTGTACATAGATTGGTTCAAGCATACACTTTAATTTGCCCATATCTTATATGAAATGTATTTATGGTTTTAAAATTACGCGACAAAAACCATTTTGTCGGCCGGGCCGGCCTCTCATAGAAAACAAGCAATCTAAAACATATCCAACGCGGTTTTTTACTTTAATGCGGCGTCACCTTAAAAGACAGACTCTTTGAAGATAAAAAAATCCCCTGACTTGTTTATGGAATACTAGATAACGCCCGCAAGCACCAAAATTCGTTTATAGCGCGGTAGGGTTACCGCGCAAAAAATGTACTTTTCCAGGATAAAAATATCCTAAGTTTCCCGAAACTCAGAGCATCCCCATTCGCCCTACCAAATTTCAGCACAATCGGTTTATCGGTTTAATCGTGAAGAGGTAACAGGCAGTCAGACAGACAGACACACTTTCCCATTTATCACATTAGTATGGATGTAAAGTTAGAGTAACGTTGTTTATTTAATAAGGCTACGGGCTCAAGACGCTTCCCTGTGGAACGCCGTAAATCGTTGTTAAGACGGTGAATTAAATTATTAGTTCATTTCCATACTTCACACTGCATTTAACAAAGCTTTTTGCTATATTGTTTAAATATATATAACGCCACATAACGCTGTTTGTTCTAAAGAAACATCCTTGTGTGCAGTGTGCTATAATAATAATAGGAACAAAATGTTTGCTTATGGTTTTTACTGACCATTCATTTTATTTCTCTTGTTACTTCTTGCCTTGTACTGTACTTCAATAACCAATAATTAAGTAATAATTAAACCAGTATTCTGAATCTTCTTTTTGTCTGTTAAGGTTTCGATACGGTATTTTTAATAAAACTGGATACCAAATCTTTATGGAAAATCTAATTCAGTGTTTTTGTAGTATTTACTAACAACACATTTTAAGCAAATCAACCTTATAGAAAGCCAAGATTAATGTCAGATTCCATTAACTTTTGGAAGCAATATGAATTAAATACGAGATAACAATAATTTATAACATTGTTAATGCACGAATTGTAGGCGACATCTTAGATTGACATTTACATTGCAAATACAACATTTACACAAATTATCATTAGCAATATCCATTTCAATAATTGAAGGAACACGCGTGCAATCGGATGCTCCTAAATAATCAAAGAAGATGGAAACATGAAAATGAACCTTGGAAGCTTGTGATAGAATTGACTTTACAATGTCAGAGTCCATCCTTGACAAAGGAGTTTCAAGCAATTGCTCTGTGGTTTACCACATTGTTTTTGTGTTGGAAACACACATAATATTAATTTTGTGAACGTTCCTTTCGTTTGCACGTGGACAACGTCATTACTCATTGTAAAGCTGCTGAGGCTTAATTGTCCGGATCCAGAAGGAAAAAGTAGAGCTAGTTGCCCGATTTCTAAGGTTTTATGACATAATATCAAATTAGTCTATTTATTGTATAGCGTTTTTTATTGGTGTTTAACGTTGAAAAAATTTTTGTCCTATTTTGATATCCTCAAACTTTTCCGTTCTAAATAGTTCTGACCCGGAGGTTTCTGAAAGGGTAAATATCTTTTAGGAAATTTTAATAGTCTCTGAGGGCGGCATTAAGAGTTGTGAAATTGTGACCGAATCCCCCGGTTTCTGAAAAAAAATAATATTAAAATGTATTTTTTTCAGAACCCGGGGAATTCGGTCACAATTTCACAACTCATGCCGCCCTCAGAGACTATTAACATATCTGTTACAAAGACTTCTATTTAAACTGATCTGCTATTAATTAATAAAGATTTTGACATAAGTCCCATGCATTAATTATTATTATCCATCAAACTCTTCATTCGTCTTGTCAACTAGGAAAATTGATAGGAAATAGATGCCTTCTACAAAGTCAATCTTTTAATAACTTCGTAGGTAATTATTTATAATTAATTAAAACACGTACTTTTCCTATCCTTCAGAATTATTAATAATTATTTATGCAGTTTTCCTAATAACAGGATCATCATCATCATATCAGCCTATATTCGTCCACTGCTGGACATAGGCCTCTCTCAATGAACGCCCAGATGACCGTTCTCCTGCTAACAGGATATTGAATAAAATTAATAGTGACTTGAATTGAAAACCTTGACTCGAAAGTCGAAAGTTTTTAGTAGGTACCTAAGTACGTCTCATCCTCTCGAAATTCTATACTAGTCTAGGAAATGTTTAAAGTAGAAACCCAATTAGTAGATTATTAAATATATTAATTTTATTATTATTTTTAACAAAAAATTAAAACCGACTTCCAGAGTAAAAACAATAATAATTATTATGATGAACAAAAAGTATGAAATAATTATTACTCTTAATAGTGCCTTATGCAGAATACTCCTAAGCCTCTACTATTTCTGTACATAATCTTCATTATTTTGAAGTCGATACCAGCTAAGAATGGTAAGTTCTTAGACAAAATATTTTTAATTTTAAAGACTTGTACCGACTTCAAAATTATGAAGATTGTGTACAGAAATAGTAGAGGTTTAGAAGTATTATGCATAAGGCACTATTAAGAGTAAGAATTATTTCATACTTTTTTGTTCATCATAATAATTATTATTGTTTTTACTCTGGAAGTCAGTTTGAATTTTTTGTTAAAAATAATAATTTCACTCTTTTTAGTAATTGAAGTAATTTATAAGGTTTTCTGTAAATACTAATGTGTTCTACTAAGTGACTTTGGAGCCAGGATACACATTTATGATATGAGAACCATGAAGTTAATATACCTACCTAGCGCCTTCTCGGAATAGAGAATTGCATAAGCAACTCCAAGAATATACTCGTATCACTGTATAATTAATAATATAAGCTTGGCGTTAATCAAGCAATGATAAAATTAATGTTCATGCGCCTATCTCTAAAGTTCTGTTCAGTGACTTTCTTTCTATCACAACACTCCTCGAAAGTCATTAGCTCACTATAATTATTGTTCATATAATATTATGCTTAAACTACTTAGAACTACGTTAATATAACTATTTATTTTGTCCCAATAATAAGGAGTTTTCTACATACGGACATACCTCATAATTCATAGATCTCGTGATCAAATTGCTAACTTGGTAACCTGATCACCAAGTTTGAATCATTTACTTTCATACATAACAATATAACACCAATATAATTTTTGAAATCGTTCGACAAATTAAGAGTTATGATTTAATGATTTATGGTGTGGTGACTGGTGGTAGTGGTGATGATGGTGATGAATGTAACTTGCATAGTAGCATATGCTTTGAGTTCTTAAACAAAAGCCGAAACCCCCAAACTTGTATCTATAAGGAATCTGGAGTTCTCTTAGCACCTTCGGAACCAAGGTATATCTTAGTGCAAAATTTTGCTTTTTGGTAGCATATGCTTAGGATACTTCTCTTAAAATGGAAATCACCATATGTTTCCATATAAATTTTGAGGAGTTCCCTCGATCACTCATGGACCTTATCATTAGGTCGAAATAATAAAATAATTTTCAAAATAGCTTAACTTTCTACAGAACAATGTTTAAAGACATCCGTGATCCGTTTTGATCTAAATATACTATGAAAAATACCTACCAATTATAATAGGGTCATAATGTGAAGGTGTATGGTGGAATGGTGGTGATGATGATGATGATGATGATTAATGTAATTAGCTTAGTAGTATATGCTTTCAGTTCTTAAAACAACGCCGAAACCCCCAAACATGTATCTATAAGGAGTAAGGAGTTCTGTTCACCACCTTCGAACCATGGTATATCCTGGTGCAAAATCTTACTTTTTAATAACATATGCCTGGAATACTTCATATGAAACCAAAAAAACCATATGTTTCCATTTGAATTTTGAGGAGTTCCCTCGATTACTCATGGATCCCATCATCAGGTCACCACTTTTGTGAACATGGTACCAAATTGGAGTGAAACCTAATACAACAAAACAAAAATTTTGAAAATTGGTTCACAAACGGCGGAGTAATCGTTGAACATACATAAAAAATATATATATATCCACAGCCGAACGTATAACCTCCTCGTTTTTGGAAGTCGCTTAATAACAAAGTGGATGATCAGGTGAACTTTGTTTATATCACTTCCCTCTGAATATGGCAGCCCATACGTCATACCTAATATTATGTAAACCTTCACTGGACCTCCACGAACATTTAAAGACTAAAATTAGTCAAATCGGTTCAGCCATTCTCCAGCTTTAACGAGACAAATCTATTTTATTTATTTATATAGATATAGAAGATGAGACATGTAGATTTTTAAAATATCTCCTGATAAAAAAATCCTATTAAACAATGTTGTATTGCCGTATAATATTTGGAAGGCGCTACAGTATAAAATAGGATCTTCACGGTAACTTTATCGTAGCGCATTTCCAAGCATGGTATGAGATTAAAACCATATACATATTTCAAAGCTATGGGCAAATTAAAGTGTATGCTTGAACCAATCTATGTACAAATTTTGGAAGCTTAAATCACTCTCCTCTGTTTGCAAAATAGGAATCCCTTTTTTTACAGACGTCTTTTTGATTGATTATTCTGTGTTATAAAAGTTGACCAATCGTGTTATGCTATAGGTAATTCAAAGACAAAGACATGATGAATACTAACAATGAACTTTTATTTCTTAGCTTTAGTCATTGCTGAAAAAAATCTATATCGCTACAGCCAAATTATCAAGGCGAATCGTAATAGCTTGACGTATAAAAATGTGTTACAACGTAAATAAGTAAAAGACAGACAGACACACTTTCACGTTTATAATATTAGTACTTATTTAGTATGGATTCAGCTGATAAGCCAGTATGATCCTCATTGGCACAATGGACCAACAAAATGGCCGTTCACACGGTGGTCACTGGTGGAAAAAATTGTCAACTCCATTGTCGTGTTTGTATGACAATAACTTTTGTTAGGAGCCAATCATGTGGTTGATTAGGCATCACATTCACTTGTTACTGGTAATTTGCTATTGTGAGATAAATTAGGTTTAAAATTTAAAAAAGCAAATTATACTTTAGGTCACTACAGCATGAAAATGTAAACGGATCTTTATTGCATCGTTTCTAAAAGGCAAAAGGCTAATCAAAGCAATTAACATCTGTAGCAACTAACTCTATCAACCAAATAAACTAATTGAGTGAACAACACTTTTAAATCAATAATTCTTAATAACGATTGATTGGTTTTTCAACAACTTTCTTTCTTGGTTAAAGATTGATCTCAAGACGAGAGAAGAGATCTTTTTAGAGCTTTGATCCTTCTGACTCCTGTTTCTTGTGGATCGCTAGATGGGCGTAGCGAGGTACGGTTTTACCGATTGCTCTTGTATAGCAATCGGTCCCTATAATGCTCACGAGTTTCATACCTAAACGTGGAGCCAGGCCTGTCCCACTCGCGCGTATAGGCATCGAACTGTAAGTACCACCCGCGGGTGGCAAATCATACCACTCACAAGCGAGCGGTGACGCACGCGCAAGATTTTTCGTCGCGTATCTACTGTATACTGATCAAAGAGGAATTTAATACAATATGATACTGATTTAACCGCTGTGACAAAATCGTTATAAATCTTATAATAATGAACAATTAAAAAAGCCAATGAAATATGTACCTATTATATTTGAATAAGGTATTTAAATACAAATAGTAGATAAAACTATACAAACATAGCAAATAAACCGATTTCATACAAAGAAACACACAAACTACACAGAAATAAACACAAGTTACTATGTTTAAATTGTAAAAGTTTCCTGCAATATTATAATCCAATATAGAACTACTATAAAATATAGGTTGTTTTACTGTGATATTACTATAAAAAGGTTTGATATTCATACCAATGGTAATTTAAAAAAAATATTTTGTTTTCTAAAAGGCGAAAACCTTGATTTCTTAAGAAAAGGTACGCGTTATGCGATAGAAAGAGAGCGCACTTGTAGGTAATTTTATCCGTAGGCCATTTAGCATTGCGCGTCGGAATTTCAACTTTATAGTATCGTAGCTTGCGTCGTTATTTCTTTAAACGGGTTTCGGGAGTGAGGAATCTGTTGTTAAACTAATATGTATTCTGTGGTGGAGCGAAGATAGTTGCGGGGTGAGAGGGGAGGCATTCAATCCCAGTTCGCTCGCTCATATTTTGTTTTTAAGGTGAGGTAAAAATTAAAAATGAGATTCGAAGTTTAGGATTTTCTTAATCTGCCCCCCCCCCCCAAAGACCTATGGCCCCCTTCTATGTAGAATCCTGGCTACGCCCAGCCTAGAAGATTTGTTTGGCGCTAAAAAGTTTTATTATCAAGGTTTTGATTGATGATTAGCAAGGTTCGTGCTCTGCGCTTACGTCCTTGGCAATGAGGGTTTTCGACATTTTATTTGCCGCTCGGGGAAGAACCGACTTATCCGAAGCACCGCCTGCGCCTGGTGGACTCTTGTTTTCAAAAACTGACAATAAGAATTTTTCAACACTCTTACCTACCAGTTACCACATGCCACTAGGCGGAGCAATCATGTAGTTTTTAAGGTATTTTGCATCAATTTGGGTATCAAACGGATGTCATTATTAACAGGGGGCCACGGAAGATCAGGCGCCACGGCTTGCCGCGGTCGATGCCTGAGTGGCTTACCCTTTAAACATGCGGTGTGTGCATTGCACAGCCATAAGGGCTGGTTTACACGTATTAAGTAGATAAGTAGTAACTAAATTTTAACTTCATTTGAAGTGCCTGCCCGAAATGTGTTAAGTGACAAGCCCCGCCTGCCAACTTAAGAGAAAATAGTCAAAATTTTAATTTCCTTGTTTAGTACTTAACTAAATTTTAACTTGCTACTTGCTACTAAATTTTGTGTTTACATGCAATAAATAACTTAAAATTAAGTTAAAATTTAGTTAACTACTTATCAACTTAACACGTGTAAACCAGCCATAACAGAGTACTGTTTAGTTTAATTTTAAGTACTTAGTTAAATGTTGTGTGTATGTAATTCCTTGTGTTATTGTCAAGTATTTAACTCTGGCTGTGTTCTGTTCCTTGTATGTTTAATAAAGTTTTTATTTTTATTTTATTATATTTTGCCATGAATCCTTTATTGTGCGAGAACAGCTAGTGGAAGCTCTAAGAGCTCTAAGAGCTATTAGACTATTTTGTATTCCAGAATAACGTTATTACTTACCTATACAATACACAAGTAGCAGACAATGAACAAGCGACTAATTCGGTAGGTACATATGGTCCACTTTCGACATTCTAGTATTTTCTCGTGATTTTATAACTGGCACAATCAAAATCACAGGCATTACGTAGCATTATAGTGTCAAAAACTCTTTCCAGTTCGTTTACATTTTATTATTCGGCGCGTAGGGCTGTCAACGCGGAAAAAATAAAAATGTTCCTAAAACGTTTACCTCTTCTAAATTTCTAACAGTACATTAAAGTATTCTTAGAATAATATTATGCTCTAGTTACTAAAAGATAGATCTCTCTCGGTATGTCTTCAGTCTTAGCCTCGGTAAGCAGTAAAATCAATCGGCCTAAGGGTCACTTCATATTCCAACCGCGGGTCGCGGCCGTGCATTTTTCAATAGACTTATAAAAATTGGAACTCTTAATTAGATGTGTTCCTGTGCAGCACATTAAGTTTATATTTGAATGGCTCATTAAAAAACATGAGAGATATCAAGGGACACCCGGATGAAATGAAGTTACTGGCCTGTTTTCTATGAGAGAGAGAGAGAGAGAGAGAGAGACAGACAGACAGAAAAATCCGCGCACGCCGCGCCGCACGGCTTGCAACTATAGCAAAAAGTGTTGTTACAACTTATTTTCCGTCTGTTTTTCGCAACGCGCGATTAGTAACTTTGTTCCAAAACTCATTGCATTGCATTCTTGCATCACGATGCAATTTGCAATGTGAATTGATCCTACATTTTTATCATAATATACGAAAGAATTTAGGGAAAAAGTAAAAAGTGTTCAAACCTTTTTTATGTGGTAGCCCTATCTGACATTTCCCATGCCATCCGTCACATGCATCGTCACAAGCGTCACAAACGACTCAATTGGGTTGAGGCCACGACCAATTTAGCGTATTGTGGCAACCCCGATCGCTGTCAAAAAGTTGGCTAATTCTCCCATTCATGGATATGAACTTTTTAAGCTTATATTTTTCTGTACTAAGAAATTACGTTTTCAAATACTAAGGTACCTTACATATATATTATAAGTAGGTATGTAACATTTTACAATTTACTGTTAGGCCGTTAGTTGCTTTAAAGTAATATATAGGTACTCTACATTTTCTATATTACTAGATGAATTTTGTGTCACTTATAAACCTTTCCTCGACTTCCACGATTATTTCGAGACCAAAATTAGCCAAACCGGTTCAGCCGTTCGCGAGTTATACCTAGTCGAAAATTAAAAATTAATTTTCATTTCTATAGATTACCTACATTTACTTTAAATTCTTACCCAAATTATGTAAAATTTTGATTGCAAAACAAACAAATTATTATTAAACTTTATAAGGTTTACTCCTCTACAAAACCACATTCAGTTGTTAACAAAAATTCAAGATAAGCTTAAAATATACATCGCGCTAACATTGTAAGACATTCTACGGTCAATCCACCTTCAATTTTCCTCCCACAAGACCTCTATTCCCACAACATAAGGACCACTGTCGAAACTTCCAGACAAAATAACTTCGACCGTGTTCCCGCCACAAATCCTTCGCCAAAGATAGATCGAAACAAGGACGATCGACAGGAATGCCGAGAATTAGAAAGGGCTTTTACGAGAATCAACTCCGATAATGGCAAATCACTGAAACCGCGAAAAAAAAAAGACGGGTTGCAATCCGGGAGTGCAGGCAGAAGTGAAAACTTGATTATTAACGTTGTGCATTTTTTTACCCATTTTTTATGAAAATCGATCATTAAAAAATCGAATATTTAATTAATCGAAACCCCTACAATCGATTAAAAAAAAAACAATCGATTGTTCGATTAATCAATTTCGATGTTACAACACTACTCTCCAACCGTCTTACGGTTTTTCCAAGGTTTTTCGATCAGCACGAGAATCTGACGCGAGTTTCACAGTTTTTACCCATCCCACAAAAGTGCTCAACGCCGCTAAAGAAGTTTTCACTTCAAAAAGAAGAGGAAGAAGTTAAAAGAATTTCCCATTCTTTTTGAGGTTTTTTGAAAATTAATGTAACGGGTACTGAAATGAACTAGAATTTTGAATTTTCTTATGTCAATGACTACAATTACTACAAACCTATACAGCTTATACTAGAATGCACTGAATTTCATTCCCTGTACCCATTTACATTACTCCCGTAGCAATCTATACCACCGCGCTGGTTTGGATCACTGTATTGGAATAATATTATAACCCGGTTTTAATTCATCTTGATCCAAATCCAACAAAAAAGGAAAAACCTAAAATCAAGTAAAATAAACGTGCCTCCTTATTGCTCTTTATTGCTCGTTTTACTTTAGTTTACGAATACGTGGCATATACATTGGTAGCATAGCATTATAGCTGACAATACTGATTACTGAGCTCCTTGAAAAGTATATGCAGCAAAATATCTTCCGCCTTTTTGGAAGTCGGTTAAAAATAAACTGAATCGCTCGATCCAGATACACTTTCATCTCACAAATGCTGATTCATAAGTGTTATGGCACTGAGATTTGTGATATAATTTATCATAAATATTACACAAATTACATATATCAGTGCAACTTTGTTACTAACTGTTATGATTGCAATCGTATCTGCGTTTCATTCAGTTTGAAATTTGAAAAATGGTAATTTTCAGGGTTGTTTCTCTTGTTTATATGAGGTGTTGTTCGCACTTGGTCTCGCTGTGTTTAAATCACTCAAACTGTAATGTATTTTCCCATAAACAACTCATGGCATCCTTAGTATCTCCAGAATAGATATAAATATAGGCTGTGCGTAGGGATTGCAATCCCGCACCTTTTTCAATCCCGCGGGAATGATTTGCGGGATTGGCCAATCCCGCGGGATCCCGCGGGATCCCGCATGTTTGAATTTATGTTATAAAATTTAATAAATAAAACTACAGGTTTATATTTTATTCAAAATCAACTTTATTAAAAGAAAATGTCTCATATAACGCCACAAAAATATTTGTTTTGTAACAAAATAACAATGAAATTATGTAATCACTCTAGTCTGATTAGATCTTATGATCAAAATGTTTTTAATGCCTCAGCAATCTTGAAGTCAGAGGGACCTCTCAACATTATGGACCCTACGCATTGATTGCGACGACCACCCTCGCATTTGAATGAATGAATGAAAACATTTATTTCAGACAAAAAAATGTGCCCATAGTAGTGTTAATGTGTTAGTTACAAAATGATCATAATAAATAATAACAAATTACATTTATGCGTACCTATAATATAGGTCCCACAGTGGTGACCCCGAGACGGACTGACTCTTAGAACACCTTCAAGCTGCTTCAGATTTAGTGCAGCAGCAGATTCCATCCGCAAAGATCATAGATCATACTACTTGGCGACTTCAACGCCCACAATGCTGACTGGCTCAATTCCAGTCAAACTGATCATGCGGGAAGATCTGTCCGTGTCTTTGCCCGACTAACAATCCCAGATGTAGACGGTCAGAATCCTTCCCTGTTGGTCCTTCTGCTGACTTCAAATCCTGAAGGAAGGCTACCAAGCATCCATGACCGCACCACTTGGATCATCGGATCATTGCCTTATTAAATACCATTAGTGCTGTTAAATACCATCGTGTGTGGCACTACAAAGCGGACTGAGATGCGATGCGGTCGTTTTTTGCATCCTACCTATTCTTGGGGGCACTTGCGCTTCTCGCCAGATGATCCCGACAACACTGCCAACTCCGTTGCCAATGTGGTAATGCAAGGGATGAAGCTTTTCATTCCGTCCTCTGTAGTGTCAACTTGTGGCAGATTTCGTCCGGTTTATCCTCCAAAAAAGATTCTCGCCGGAATGAGAAGGCTTACCAATCCTGAGCCAATGCAGTATCTGCTCGGGATTTTAATACCAGCACATATAAAATATGAAGTACTCAAGAAAGAGATCACTCGGGCAAAAAAACAGCACGTCAATGGAATTGGTGAGAGACTCGAGTGCCTCCCTTCGAGAACCCGTGCATTCTGACCAGAGGCCAAAGCTATTGAAGGAAATTTCTGCAAGCCAACCCTACCATCCCTACACGTCGAAAATTGATCGTTGGCCCATGACGCAAAAGACAAAGCCGATCTTCTGGGTAAGTTCTTTGCGTCAAACTTGACCCGAGATGACGGGGAACAGAAACCGCCAACCATACCACGATGCACGAGCGTCATATGGGATATTTAGTTTCATCAGCGCTCAGTGCAAATAGCCCTCCGTTCCCTTGATATCCAAAAGTCGAGTGGACCTGACGGAATCCCTCCTATTGTTTTAAAAAGTGTGCTCCAGAGTTGGCTCTGATCTTAACGCGTCTTTTTCGGCTCTCCAGTTCTTCTGGCATTGTACCGGCTTCCTGGAAGACAGCCTTGGTGTACCCGATCCCCAAAAAAGGTGACCGCTCAAATCCTTCCAATTACAGACCAGTCGCTATAACCAATTTATCTATACTCGTACTAATATTATAAAGTTAGTTAGTTTGTTTGTTTGTTTGTTTGAACGCGCTAATCTCAGGAACTGGTCCGATTTGAAAAATTCTTTCAGTGCTAGATAGCTCATTAATCGAGGAAGGCTATAGGCTTTATTTTATCACGCTAGAAATAATAGGAGCGAAGAAATAGAGGAAAATGTGGAAAAAACGGGGAAAATTATTTGAAAAGGCTTATTTGAACGCGCTAATCTCAGGAACTACTGGTCCGATTTGAAAAATTCTTTCAATGATAGATAGCCCATTTATCGAGGAAGGCTATATGCTATATTTTATCACGCTACAACTAATAAGAGCGAAGAAATAGAGGAAATGTGGGAAAAAAACGGGGGAAATTATATGAAATTGCTTATTATCTTAAGAACTACTGGAGCAATTTTTATGTTATTTGGCAAACATGAAGAATAGACCACGTGAAGGAACATAGGCTATTTTTTGCGGAAAAAATGTACGGTTGCGTAAATTCCTAAATTACGCGGGCGAAGCCGCGCGGAACAGCTAGTAATAATATAATGGAATCAATTATCAATAGCTAGCTCCTTCGATACTTGGACGGCCAGGGATTATTAAGTGACAAACAGTTCGGGTTCCGTAAGGGTCGCTCGGCTGGTGATCTCTTGGCGTACCTAACTCATCGTTGGGCTCAGGCGATCGTGTCGAAGGGAGAGGCATTGGCTGTTAGTTTGTATATTGTGAAGGCCTTTGATCGGGTTTGGCACAAAGCACTGCTATCAAGGCTTCCATCATATGGGCTCCCCGAGAAATTATGCAAGTGGGTCATGCGGGATCCGCGGATCCGCGTTTTGTAGGTGCGGGATCCAGCAGACTAATAATTGGCGCGGGATCCCGCGGGATTGCGGGATCCCGCTTTGCGGGATTGCAATCCCTAGCTGTGCGATTTGTAAACCATATTTTGGGTAAATTATGTTTGTACCCCCGAGGAAATTGATTCCTAGGCAGTTGATGGATCTACGTCATGTGGTCGGCTTATATTGTCAATTCAATGTTAGCTGTGATCGGTCGGATGGATTTCACTTAACGCGACCAAATTACATAGGTCCGCCATCTGCCTAGGAATCAACTTCTCTGATAGTATTTTCTTTTCATATATACTAATCCCACCAAAACATGAAATGTAAAAGGAGCCAAGCAAAATATTGCATAGCTATTCAATACTTCTGTCGTAAAAAGTTTTCAGATCACATTCAAGTCAAGCCTTCATCTTATTTTGTAATTTAAATCAACATTCAGTAAATGTATCAATAGATTTCTTTATTTTATATTTATTATAGTGGCTTGGCAATGAGCACTAGATAAATAATCAGCTACTAATTGGATTTATTGGGTACCATCAGCCACAATATGCGTCGTTACATATTAAAACACTTTACGCTTGCCGTCTGTGTAAATATGAACTCTTCCCAATATGCAGTTTTATATTTGTTACTATTGTGCTCATTGCCAAGCCACTATAATATTTATAAAATAAAGAAATCTATTGATACATTTACTGAATGTTGATTTAAATTACAAAATAAGACGAAGGCTTGGCTTGAATGTGATCTGAAAACTTTTTACGACAGAAGTATTGAATAGCTATGCAATATTTTGCTTGGCTCCTTTTACATTTCATGTTTTGGTGGGATTTCATTTCTTTTTTGAAGTTTTTTTTTTCTTTTCTTTTTAGGTCACGTTATAACTTTTCTGTACTTAGCTTAGCACCCATTCCCTATCTCCTTTAATAATATATTTTTTCTTTGAGGCTTCGTTAGTTCTATAGGTGGACAACGTAACGTAAATACTTCTGAGTTCTGAGTCGATTATTATATTCATATTATATAATTGACTCTTACAGTAATAATATACACTTTTCATGCACTTTTTTCACATTTATTTTATTTATAAAAGTGGAAAAAGTGCATGAAAGGTGTATATTATTACTGTGAATTTCCACCAAGAAGTTACGGTATATTCAATATCATATTATATAATTGACTCTTAAGCTAATACTTGAAGGTGGTCATTTTTAGCATTACCGTTGAAAAAATAGCAGCACTGTGTAAGCGTCTCGACGTTCCTCGCAGGAAAGGAGCACACCTTATTTCATGTGATAACTTAAAACTCCCATATTATATCGAGCAAGTAAGGAGTGTATATCTCAGTACTGATTAGTGATTACATTTATATTTAAAGCGAATTTAATTATCGTTTTATTATTTACGTTGTTAATATTAATTTTTATTTAATTAATACCATTTCATTAAGTTCATAATTACTAACTTAAAGCCTTTTGTACGTCAAACAAATATGATGCAGTCGAAACTCATACTGTTCTTGCAAAGTTACAAACATAAAAATCATTTATTTAATTTAATATTTAAAGTATTATATTATTATTTTTCAATTTCAGTTTTTAGGTTACCCTTTCCAAAGGATGAAAACGGTGTCCTATTATTAATAAGTCTTCGCTGTCTGTCCGTCGTTCATCCGTATGTCACTAGGCTGGATCTCGAGAACCGCAATAGCTAGATAGTTGTGATTTTCACAAATTATGTATTTCTGGTGTCATTATAAAATCTAATAGTCTAAACAAAATAAAATAAATTATTAAAGGGGGGCCTCATACAACAAACACGATTTTTTCCCCCTTTTTTTGCTCTATATCCATAATGGTAACACTAAGGTTTTTGAAAATTTAAGGAAACGCTCAATTGTATGTCAACTTTATTAATTAATAATAAAAATTAAATAAACTTATTTTTTAATGGAGGCTCCCATACAAATTTACGGTACGGAACCCTATGTACGGCAGTCCGACTCGCACTTGGCCGGTTTCATAATTTTTCCTTTCATTGTGAATAAAGACCTATCCGGGTACCAAATTTCAAGGTTCTAAGTCTGCTAGAAGTTATCTAGATATATACCTTAGAATTTTGATGATCTGTCAGTCAGTGGGTGACAAAATGTAGTAACTTTGACCATCCGTAACTACTAAACTATTTATTGAAATTTCATGTAATTTAGAGGTTAAGCTAGTTTTAATACTAGCTCCTAGTGACCGAAATTTGAAATCCCTAGCTTTGTTAACATCGAAGATAAAGGGGGTGTGAAATAGCCGCGAACCGCTTCGAGAAAAGTATAGTACGGCCGTGCCTTTGCTAAAAAGCTTGGCTGGGGCACTGCCGTGCCCCCAGATAAGTGAATTAATCAAGATAAATATTTCGACGGAACCATGAGGACGACAAACTTAGTTTTGGAATCACCGATGTAGAGGATAGAGTAGAGTGTAGACTGTAGACAATAGAATATGAAAAGTATGGGTGAAGCCAAACGAGCGTAATTTGTGAGATGTGAGTCGCAGAATTTCTGCCGCGTAAATATTATCTTTTCATACAAATCATGACCTACAAAATTATGCTCGTGTGAATCAAACAGGACTTTTGTATGAAACTGAATGCAGCAGAATAATTCTGCCGAACCGAAATTCTGCGACTCACAACTCACAAATTACGCTCGTTTGGCTTCGCCCTAAAGTCTAAACTGATAATACTAATCATGATGGTGGTGAGATGACAATGATGGTTTGATTGTAAAATAAGACACTATCGTTTAGGGTTACTTTACTTCTAACTTCTAACAGACATCTTATGCCAACAACAAAAGGACTCCCCTAGAATCTCCGTAAACAATCAGTAATTCCTACGGTCAGGCGGTTAACCCTAAAACAGACGTTGTAAAAAACAGTGAGTGGAGGTCCGGATTGGGGACCCCCGCGGACCGTGGGAAGATGCCCACGTGCGGGAGCGAGATCAGACTTGCTCGCAAAATGCCCCACACTTGCTGGTAGGTAATTTGTAGTGGGTAGGTATCCACATGTGACAAGAGAAACTTGTTGTTCTTCACTTTGATCTAATACTTAATGAGATCAAAATAGTATGATAAAAATAAAAAGAAAACTTCATACATAGTTAATTTGCTAAAATTTTACCTTAAAATATTTGACAGACGAAACATGACGTTCCCCACAAACCAAAATTATGTGATATTCATTATTATTATTAATTGGTTAGGAAGGTGTCGAGCATCGACTCTATTAATACTAACTCTTTAAAATATTAAAAATACAGTGTGATTGTTAATTATTTTACACAATACTTTCATTACAATATTTAGCATTTCTTTTTACTAAAGATAGCTAAAAGTATCTACAATTTGTAGTAATATCCAAATAACAATATCAATATAACCAGACAAGGATAATCTAAGGATAGTCTCAGTGAGGAGCAGCACAAACATTAAACAGATACGCGGTCAAGGTGAACTATTTCGAGAGGAGGGCATCGCCCGCGTACCCCATAGCGAATGGCAACTACGTATCTAAGATTCGGTCATTGTGACCCCATGCGAGTTATTATGGGATTTTTTTCAACGTGACTTTTTTAGGGTTAATAAAAGTACATTATATAGGTGGTAAATATCCATACTTATTTAAATAATAAATTTAAGAATCCAAAATAATGTATCTGCCTATCGACCGATGCCGATTCACGCTTCAACTGCTAATCCGATTTTGATGGACATAGAGTCGAAACCTTCAGTGCTAGAAAAAAAATGGCAGAAACGAATAGTAGGGGAGGTAGTGCTATCGTTTGCTAAGTAATTTCATACCGACCAAATTTTTGTCCAGCGGTAGCTTATCATTTATCAATCAATATAATCAGCGTCAGGCGCCGCACCCGTGGTGGAATGTTAACTGAGAGTATTTCAAAGTTGTAAAAAAAATAGTTGCGAAAAGTGATTTCATACCAAATGAAACTTTGATGGCTGATTATTGAGGTCATGTTTAACCAAAAAATTACCGTCAGCCGTATTGCAGACGGGGGATTCAACGTCAGTCGCGTTACTGAACATGTACCTAAAAAATTTTTGAATATAAAGTCATTTTATGCCGTACAAAATTTATATAGGTGAATGTTTCTACTTTAATAAATAACTTTAATAAATAATATAAAGAAAACCGTCAGTCGCTAATACGACGGTGGAAAAACCGTCAGCCAGCGATATAAGTTATAACCAATATAGCCCTACTTCGCGCTCAATGTATCCTAGGGCGTCGCGTAGACGACATTTCCACCTGCAAACATTCAGCTGACGGCGATTTTCGTTTGAATTAACCATAAAATTGTCTCACATAGTAATTTTAATTAATTAATTCGATAGTCAATATTTGTGAAGAAGAATGATATACATTTTACTTTAAAAGTGCCATCTGTTGTTATATACTAAAACTAAAACGACACCTACCGAACCTAAACGTGTATAATCTAGATATGAACTTTTATTGGGTGCGAATTGGGATCTTTTTAATGTCAATTCAATACGATTCCCAACAACAACTTTGAGATACTCTCAATTTTTATTCCACCACTTCTGAAGCAGCTGACGATCAAAGCTGTTATGTATTAGTGGAATACTATTATTGTAACGATTTTCGCTCGGTATGAAATGACTTTTTAAACTGAGCGCGACCTCCCCTACTAGAAGTTCATTGTAATTAAAAATCATTAAAAGACGCTCTTGCTAAAAGCTCTGAATTTTAACACCTGTACTCTGAGATTATTACTGAACTTTAATTTAATGGACAGTTTGATAGAAAATAGCTAGAGTTTCTGTCACTCTCCTTTAAATTAAAATTAGGTAACAACTAACATTAAACATTGACTGCGGCGGTACTTATAAAGTTTTTGTTGATAACATCAATGAAAACAAAATGGCGGATAACAGCAATTAAATCAAAATCCGGCGACGTATCACATCACAACATTACGGAGTATTATCACGTATAGATCATTGATAATGATTTACGACGATCCCTTTGATTTACTTTGATCGAGGCCCGTTTCGTATTAGTAATTAATATTTGAACTTACAGCTTTTTATGCTTCCGTCAGACGTGACAACTGACAAGATGTTTGCCGCCAAAAAGTTATGGTGGATATGTTTTTTTTTAATTTATGAAAGCAAAGGATTTACTTTTTAGATTTTAGTAATTTTATAAAAACATCGCTCACTTTAAAGTTTTAACCTATTAAGTATAGGTACCGTATCTTCTAACTAGAGTTAAGATATGCCCATGCCATTCCTCCAAACACAAATTGGATGGACATAATATTATACATATTATAAAACAAAGTCGCTTTTTTCCCTCATGTCCCTTTGTTCCCTTTAATCTTTAAAACTACGCAACGGATTTTGATATTTCTTTCAGTGTCAGATAGCGCATTTATCGAGGAAGGCTATAGGCTATATTTTATCACGCTAAAGCTCCGTTTAGATCAAACGAGCGAATGCTCATTCTAGTAAAGCTCTTTTGATGTAAACTAACAACGAGCATTCTTTCGTTGTTCTAGTGTGTTCGCCACGTGTTCGGCGGTAAATAGGAAGAATGCTCTAAGAATCTCGCTCGTTTGGTGTAAACGACGCAAGAGCGCTCGAGCAATTGCCCAGAGCGTTCTTTCGTGTTCGGACGTGCTCGCTCTTCGAGGCGAGGAGGTCTCTTTAAAGGGATTCTAGTGTTCTTGAAATATTTTACTTTTTGGCGGGTTTTTTGAATTATCGAGTATTCTTCTTTTATTAAATTCGTCACCCACCAACGTCTTTTCCTTCTTTTCTTTTTCATTAATTGCGTTATAACAATAAATACAGCACTTGAAATCATAATGTCGCTATCACAGTCAGACATAGTGTAGTTGTTATGTAGTTTACATACTCTTTGAGTGTAGTGTGAACCCTACTACCACAGAGTACTATAATACTGGGCTACTACTTATCGTTGACGAATGAGTAATGAGCATTCGCTCGTTTGGTCTAAACGGAGCTATATGATTCTCATCTATAGAGCAAAAATTCTTATTCTTGATGTTCTTGTTGATTCGATTGGTGTAAACGATCTAAAGTATGTTGTAACGAATTATAGTTTACACTAAACGAATACGAATGAATGTTCTTGTGCTGTTCTTGCTCTATGTTCTTTTGGTGTAAACCCACCTTAAGACTAATAGGAGCGAAGAAATAGAGGAAAATGTGGAAAAAACGGGAAAAATTATTTGAAAGGGCTAACTTGAACACGCTAATCTCAGGAACTACTGGTCCGATTTGAAAAATTCTTTCAGTGTTAATTAGCCCATTTATTGAGGAAGGCTATAGGCTATATTTTATCACGCTAAAACTAATAAGAGAATGTGGAAAAAAACGGGGGAAATTATTTGAAAGGGCTTATCTCGCGAACTACTGGAGCAATTTTTATGTTATTTGGCACAGATAAGAAGTAGACCACGTGAAGGATCATAGGCTGTCGATATTAATCATTTTTTCAGTGGCGATATATTTTATACTCGTGCGACGCCGGGGCGGGTCGCTAGTTGATAATAATATTATATTAGTGCTTGAAAAATCAGTAACACGTCTATCACTTTAGCAATTTAAAAACGCAATACTTATTTACTGAATTTTAATTGAATGAAGATTTTAAATAAACTGCATACATTTTCTGTCAAACTTACACGATTTATACATTATAGAAAGATACATAGTATGGAACTTTATGTACCGTACCCTAGGTACTTGGTACCAAATTCCAACCAACGCATCTGTCAGTTCAATAAATTAGCGTTAATGACTTGTGCAATTGCGTAATACCTCTCTGACTATTGTCAGTCACGACTCTGACTATTAGCAAATTAACACATTTGACTATCTTATTGTAGAGATGTAGAGTTAGGGATATTAAGACAAGTACCAAAGTTAAGCTATTCCAATCGGCTGTTATGGGTATTTACTATTTGACATACCTTTACTTTTCTTGAATGGTTTGATCCCACATAACGATGAATACTCTTTTTTACAGTCGACGAAAACAAAGAGATCTTATAGAGAAATAGAGATATAGAGAAAGTTATAAGTTTCAAGTGTCTATCCGTTTGTCAAGTCTATGACGTACGTATACGCGAAAATGATACAAATGTGGACATAGCCTTAGTTTCGTAGCTGGCAGCCAGGCATCGTAGTCATTCCAGAAAGAGCTATCTTGTTACATAATATTCAGAAATAATACTTAATAATAATTCAGAAACAATATTTCATTTCATGCATGTAAACTTTCAGTGATTTAATTTTTAACCCCCGCCAAAAAAGAGGGGTGTTATAAGTTTGACGTGTCTGTCATGTGTCTGTCCGTGGCATCGTAGCATCTAAACGGGTGGACCAATTTTGATCTAGTTTTTAAATTATTGGTTCTTTCTTAATTTAATATGATTGTTCTTTAACGCTATTTCTCATAGAGTCTTAACTCTATATTATTATTATCAACATAAAATTATAATACTACAATGATCTTCATAGCTTTGTCACGGTAATCCATGTCGTTACGTTAACGTCACGTCCTCTCCCCCGCCACGTCATATTCGAGTGTCGTACACGATTTGTCATCATAATATTGTATTTTTATTTGATAAAATCATCAAAACAATGTTCCCCCAAAAATAGACGCTATTTGTTAGAAGTCGATTATAAATCACTAAAGCCCAAATGGCAAATTCAAAATTGAGGCACGGGATTCATATAAAATTACAAAAGTATGAAATAATTTGCCCAGTTACGTCATTACCTATAAACATACTGTATACCTATAAAGTGTTTTAGGGATGCTAGTTTAGCTGTTGTATTTGATGTTTTTGACGGCAAGTTAAACAAAACGTATCCAGGGTTTTGACTTTTGACAATATAGACATCGCAAGCGGCATGTCAATAAGCGATGCAAGTATGTTTTAAATATTTGTCTATGAAGCGATGTCATAAAATTTTGATTACAAAATATGTCGCTGCCATGGACGTATAAAAAAAGGCGGACGGAGTCCCACCATACACAAAACTGTGTCGTTCAGAGTCGGCCAGCTGGCTGTATGTACACGGTCCGCACGCACACATTCTTGCGCTAGTCCATACCATTTGACAGGCGTCAGAACGTGTGCGTGGCCGACTCTGAAGAAAAGTGAAGACACAGTTTTGTATATGACAAGACTCCGTCCACCTTTTTTTCTACGTTCATGGTCGCTGCCAAATCTCTCGAATAATTTGGCTTAATATCCTGATTGCTTATCGACGTTTTAATACAGCTGAACCTATTTTTTTTTTCATTTCTTCTCCACCCCACTACTCCCACACTCACCGGCCACGGCCAGCCAGCACGCAGATTAAATCAGAAAGGGTTGTTCAGGGAAGTAGCTAACGGAGTTTTAATACAGCTGAACCTACATGACCGGTTTGGTAGCCAGCTTTTAGTCGATTAGTCAAAATGCATCCGCCGATTCGATGGCGAAGTTACATAAAATTCAGAATTAAGGAAGTCAATTTTCCAAAAAAGAAGAAAAAAAAAAAACACTAAACAGGAATTTTGCCAGGAATGTAAAAGGGTGCTGTTGTGTTTTTATATTATTTTCCTAAAATTGTGTTAACTGGGTTTTTAGTGTGTAATATTGGTAGAATATTAACCATTAGATATTCGTGTTCATGCACAAGTGTAGGAAAGTGATGTAATATCCAGAAACATGCTATTTTGTGTTCCCTCCAAAACTCCATCGAAAGTTTCAGTAAAGCGTCTACCACTTTACTGAATCGACCGACTTGACTCCTTGACTGTATTGACTTTTACGTAGACTTTGACTAGACTTAAGACCTGACGATAAATGAAAACGATGATGAAAATTATAATAGGAGGAATATGGTTTTCCCGCCATATTCCTTACCTTTTTACCTTGTCTGTGGCACAACATACACATCCTTTGTGTCAAGTTGCCAAAAAAGAAGAAGAAAAAAAAAAAACACTAAACAGGGGAGTTTTGGCGGGCATGTGAAAGAGTGCTGTTGTGTTTTTGTATTATTTTCCTAAAATTGTGTTAGCTGGGTTTTTAATGTGTAATATTGGTAGAATATTAACCATTAGATATTCGTGTTCATGCACAAGTGTAGGAAAGTGATGTAATATCCAGAAACGTGCTATTTTGTGTTCCCTCCAAAACTCCATCGAAAGTTTCAGTAAAGCGTCTACCACTTTACTGAATCGACCGACTTGACTCCTTGACTGTATTGACTTTTACTTAGACTTTGACTAGACTTTAGACCTGACGATACATGAAAACGATGATGAAAATTATAATAGGAGGAATATGGTTTTCCCGCCATATTCCTTATCTTTTACCTTGTCTGTGGCACAACATACACATCCTTTGTGTCAAGTTGCAAAAAAAGAAGAAAAAGAAGAACACTAAACAGATACAAACTGAGGATACAAACACAAACTATAAAGAATGGATACAAATGTTTTGTGGAAAAGAGCATATTAAAAATAAAATAACAGACAAATGTTTTTTTTTATTAATATATAATTTAATGAAGAGTTTGACAGATAATGAATAGGGCTTATGTCAAAATTTTCATTTAATTACAGCTGAGTAATAAATATTATATACATATTAGTCATTCGCCAGAGAACTAAAGTCACCGACATCGCTCATAGAATTAGCACGCTGACGCCCACTTCCACGTGGGCTAGTCATGTCTGCAGACGGGAAGACGGTAGACGGAGCAGACAAGTGTTAGAGTGGAGACCACGCTTAGGCAAACGTAGTGTAGGAGTTAGGACGTCCCGCAGCACGGTGGACCGACGATTTAAAGAAAGTGGCTGGCAGCGGATGGATGAGGGCTGCCCAAGATCGGGATGTTTGGCGCTCATTGACGGCGGCCTACGTTCAGCAGTGGACGGCAAAAGGCTGATGATGATGATGATGAATAAATATTCGTCTCTGAGTGCGGCAGTTAAACGTTTTAAATTAAATTCAATAATTATTTCAAGAATACATAGCAATACAATTCCATACATTAGTGTGTAACATGATGGCTGCACACAATTACCAGTACAGGACCGAGACCTCGTCCCTGTCGATACTATCGGGGGATTCCACTATAGTGGTGCTGGGAAGAATTGGCACGGGTTATAAATAAATTTAGGCCAGAACGAAGTCAAAATGTATGGAATTTTACATATAGCATCGCTAATGAAATTAGATGACTCTGTGAACTACGTATCACATTTCCTAATACAATACCTTCCCTGGACTTCCACGTATATTTCAAGACTAACATTAGCCAAATTGGTTCAGCCGATCTCGAGTTTTAGCGAGAGTAACAAAAGTTTAAAATTATTTTTATTCATATAGATATTCAATCAACATCGTTGTATTAAAATTTGTCGCGCAAGAAGCTACATTTGAGGCGATGAAAATTTGTATCCGGGACCCAATTAAGTGTCTTCATAACAAGTAACTGTCTAATTTGGTGATTTAACCGTGAAGAGAGACAGGCACACTTTTGTATAGAATATAGATCATGTTATCACGTTCTATGGGAAGTCGTTATTTTTGTTACAGAATTAGCAATAACGCAGATTTGCGCAAAATGTAAGTTTTTAAGTCAATTTATAATTTCTATAGTTTTCGTAACAATTTAGGCTAGGTACTTACTTCAAACAAATTTAAAACTGACGGAAATCATTCAGAAATAATTGAAATATTAAAATAATGTGACTCTCTCTGAGATATTATAATTTATAACAGTCCTTATCGATGATACTGACTGAAACAGATAGCAATATCTGTGTTTACGGTTTTTTGGTTATTCTCCTCAATTATTAATTCTCTATTCAAAAATAAAAATTATCTCTCTCTCTCAATCTTTTCTTCTAGCAATTAAATCTAACATGCCAATACAGTCCAAGCTGACTAGGCGCTGGCGCATGTCTAGGATTTATTCGCGAGTAAGGAGCCCGGATCGAAACACTTAACATTATTCAGGGCCACAATAGATTCCCAGTCACGCTTTTGGGCCCTTCCTCCTCCGATCTGCATAATACGGGAGATACGTTTGAATTATTGCCTTCAAGTTCTTTGTTTATTCGATTTTTGAAAGTGTTTTGTTTTTAATTTGTTTCGTTTCAAGAAGGCTAACTTCATGTGCTTCAGACAGACAGACTGCTGAATATTCTTTGAGAAGTAATTACACATTGACATAACATTAAGTATACCAGATAAATATTGTGATGAGTGATGACTACAATGAATGATCATCAGAAATAATTTCACAAAAATAGAACGCAGTGTATCAATTTCATTTTTTTAATTCTCTATCCAAAAATAAAAATGTCACCAGATATAGCGTTCGAATTTCAAAAGAACGCGCGTATCTTTCATATTTTTTAAACTTTCAAAAATAGAACACTAATATGAATTAATAGTTGCCGACGGCCTGCTGCGGTTGGGGTAAAAAGTTCCACATATTTGTTTTTGGAGTGTGAAAAATCGCGTTTTCGACGGTTTGCGGTCGTTTTAAGTAATACAAATTTGCTCGCATGACTTCGAACTGATTTCGTGGATTTGGTGCAGCTGCATCCTAATGATCTTGGAGATTAAAATGTGTTTGTTTATGTAAATGTCTGTAAAATAATATAGGGGCAAGAGGCGTAAAGGTCATAGGAAAATCGCATAGGGTGCAAATAAAAAAAGGAAAGTTTAAACTTATCTTTTTTATTTGCACCCTATGTGATGTGCAAATAAAAAAAGATAAGTAACCAAAGGTTAAACTTAATTTAGGGAGAGAACAGAAAATAATCGGCCAAGTGCTAGTCGGACTCGCTCACGAAGGGTTCCGTACCACTATAGAGCAAAATAGGCTAAAAATGATGTTTTATGTATGGGAGACCCCCTTAAATTTTTATTTTATTGTCATATTATTTGTAATATTAAAGTACACATATAACAAAAGAATGTGTGAAAAATTCAAGTGCCTACCTCCTGCCATTATTGATATAGAGCGAAAAAGGCCGAAAAAATCACGTTTGTTGTATGGGAGCCCTCCTTAAATATTAATTTTATTTTGTTTTCAGTATTTGTTGTTATAGCGGCAACAGATATACACAATCTGTGAAAATTTCAGAAGTCTAGCTATAGCGGTTCTTGAGATACAGCCTGGAGACAGACAGACGGACAGACAGACGGACAGACTACGAAGTCTTAGTAATAGGGTTCCGTTTTCACCCTTTGGGTACGGAACCCTAAAAACAGAAAAGAACTTTTAATAGATGTTCTTTGTGTAGTTCTCTGTATACTTACTATTAAGAGCACAGATTAAGTATTAGAGTCTTTCCTCCTAGATTAAGAGTCAGAATTACGTACAACCAGAGTTAGCAACCTAATACATTTTCTTAATAAATTTAAGACATTAAAGCACTCAGACGTTACTTAGGCTACCTAGGACATTAAGATAACATTAGGTACTCCAGACATTCATTAGACTGCCTGAAAGGCTGAAACATTAAGGTAGTGTTACATAAGCAGACTAAAGTTGCTTTAGGGTGCTTTTAAGTTCTTAATGGAAGTTATGAGGTAGTAAGTTCTGAGATCTTATAATATTCTTGAAAATGAGGAAAGCTTTCTTGAAAATTATTGTGGAGGACTATTAGAATGTCTCCAAGGTAGTAATTAGCTATTAAATATAAATCACACCCATGTGAGATATGATTTGGTAATAACCAAATCATATCTCACATGGGTGTGATTTTGGACCTGCAATTCACATTCTAGCGTAAACAGTAATTATAATTAAGATTAGATCCTTTCGGAAAATGAAGTCGAAATTGTAAAGTACGCGGCCTTGTACGAGTATGATAATGATATATAAGTGAACAAAATTGTCTCCGTTGTCAACTTAACCAACTCATAAATAATTTCGAATTTCCATTTATATACATAGGTATATTTAATTGAGATTCAAGATGACGTCCGCTAAGTACGAGCTTGACTACAGTCTATATAATATTATACTCTATCTAATATAGTCTCTACTCTCTCTTTTTATACTTTCAGCACTACATAGCCATAACCGTACATACTCGTAGTACGCCACTAATTGGTCTGCCAACAGTAACGACGCGCGAACACGGCTGGCTGCGGCTTGGCACCCATTATCCCATCTTGTACCCCATAATATAGCCCATATAGCACCCATATAGACCCCATGTTGTCACCATGCCATGGGGTTATTGTCTTAATTGATTATGGCGTGTGTCCGGAAACATTAAGCCATGAGTAACATCTTAGGAGAAGCAGTTAGGTTTTGTTTATTGGTATTTGGTTTGTATAGTTTAGTTTTAGTTTATGTGTTGACGCTATATTTAAGTTATGCGTTGATGATATAATTGATAATGGAAAAAAATAATCGGCCAAATGCGAGTCGGACTCGCGCACGAAGGGTTCCGTACCGGTATAGAGCGAAAGCAGATAAAGAAATGTGTTTTTTGTAAGTATGGGATTTATGTTTTTTGTATCAATTTTAAGTGATAAGTAATAACATTTAACTTAATTCAATAAATAGTATAAAACTAACGACTCTAACTTATAAACTTATTGAATACTATCTATCTCAATACTCAACACACTCTATCGTATGTAACGCTACCAACTGGAAGGTACGGTTATTTTCAAACCAAAATTTAACAAAAATGGCAGCTTTCGTTAGACTTTACAAGCAAGTAAAAATTATAAATAAGTGTAGTATACAGTATACTACATTACCTGGTTACCTGAGTAGATCCTATTACTGTGAAACTTATGTCTGATCATAGAACTACTATATTATAGAAGTAACAAGATTATTGCCACTAATTTCCGCATCTACCCCACAAATTCTAGGAATCGCTGTCATCATCCTCACCCCCGTGATGAATGTCCTCACTAATTGACGTTAACACGAGTTTACATCGCGCCGTGTAATCGTTTCAGCATGTTTAGCAGACTTCCTGAAAACAGGGCACATAACAGTTATGTTAGAATAATTTCAGCAACACGAATTAGGAAATTAAAGTTTTTCAATGAAGCCGAAAAAGGATATCTTATATATAAAATTCTCCTGTCACAATGTTAGTCCACGAACTCCTCCGAAACGGCTTTACTGATTTTTACCAAATTTTATATGCATATTCAGTAGGTCTGAGAATCGGCTATTCGGTAATTTATATAATGATAAGTGCATTTGTTGAATAAATAATAGCAAATTATTACAACCTTATGCTACGTTTTGATGCTTGCCGTGCCACGGCAAGCCTCCACAAGCCACAAGCCTCCACAAGCCACAAGCCTCCACAAATCTCGCTTTGCATTTGTAAGTCGTTTTCACGCTCGTGAACGCGTCAGTGTATTACGTACAAGCCCTTTGATCTCTGTCCAAAAACCGACACTACTCCCGATCGTCTACAAGCGTCCGCAAGCTCACGCAAGCCAAGCCATTTCACCTGTTTTCACGCTCCCGGGGCTTGTGGAGGCTTGCCGTGGCTCGGCAAGCATCAAAACGTAGCAGACTGACGGCGACCATTGTTTGTGCGACGGGATAGTGATCGACTTTGCCATGGTGACATACTTATTTAGTCACTTCAATAAAATAATATGGCAAATATATTACGGCAAAGCAACGTTTGCCAGGACAGCTAGTATTATTATAATCGTCATGTAATTTAGAATGTCTACGAATTTAAAGGTATAACTAAGGCCCGTATTTTTGGTCAGTACCTACTTAAGATGCGACCAGGTCTCAAGACGCGGTTCGGCTCTGTGATTGGTCCAAATTTTGACAGCCAACCAATCACAGAGCCTGAACCGTGTCTTGAGACCGAGATGCATCTTGAGTACTGACCAAAAATACGGGCCTAAGTCTAGGTTCCAAAATATGTATAGTGTAAAAGTATTAAATATATTTCCGATGTCTGGTACCTGTAACACAAGTCCTTCAGGTACTTAGCACGGGGCCAGACTGACGTGGTGTGAAACGTCCATAGATATTATAAAAAAAAAACAGTTTCAGCTGAGTGCTAAAGACGTCACGTATCAGATGCCACACTGTAGGATTTGTAGGTAACTAGGTACCTACTGGACTGGCACTAGTTACACAAGAGTGACATATTAATTGACATTTCAACAAAGTCATATACGTCAATGTACTGGCGTAAATTTCGAAACGAATCAACAGTATGGCGTCGATTCTAGATATTATGAACACTGGCTGTACACTGGGTTTTATTTCAGGACATACCCTATCCTACCTTCTTGATTCCAAATTCAAAACAAACGCACGCTTTTCTATTTTGTCTGCACCGAGTTCAAGTAATAAGTGATTTAAATATAGAATATAGTATCACGACATAAGGGCACGCGCAGACGGTCGTGACACGCGCGTGTGTCGCGTGCCTTATTGTGTGTTGCCCGCCTACTAATTGATATTATATTATATTCTTTATACTGCCCGATTTATGCTAATTTCAAATGTACACGATTACAAAACACGAATGGAGAAAACATAAGTAGCTTGGCACGTTTCTACAATTTACTTTGAAGCCACCTATTGTTAAAATTCAACAGTAGGTACCTCAATAATTACGCTATTTTTTTATTGAAACTGTTTGATGAGGTATAGGTCTACCAGAATCTGATGGTAAAAAGCGAGAAAAGAAATTGACTCTAGCAATACCGGGGTAATTGGAATAAAACATTTTGATTCTTTTTTTTCTTTATAGCGGCTGATTATATTGTGTGTGAAACATGCAAATATAAAAATATCCAATGATCAAGGATATTTTTTGAAAATATGCCATCAAAATTTGCCATCCGATCCTGGTATACCTATACCGACTGGATTGATGTTGGCAAACAAGTGGAATAGAGGTAGAATATAGATTTTTTAAAAATGTGTTGTTGGTATACAGTACCTAATTGTTAAACATTCATTATTTTTAAAAGCAAATGATATTTTTTTTTTCAGAGATTGACTGCGACACAGCATTTTGGTGAGTAATTTTTTTTATTTTGGCCAAATGTCAAATTTTAGTTATGAATAGCAAATGATACGAAAATTGCAGCTTGTTCTTTATTGTCATAGCACGTACCACAAAATGTGCAACGGCACATGGCGAACTGTGCAATTGACACACGGAAATGCACCTTTCCTATTTCGAATTCGAATTTGGAATTGGCATTCCAAAACCGCGTATGTGCGTTACCTAGTTTAGAGTGAAATGAGTAAAAACCTATTATTTATCACATTTAAATACTTACTTATTATAATAATTAAACACCTGTTTCCGCATCAAGGTGTCATACTTTATTTGTGCAATTGAATTAATTAAAGATGTCCTAAATTGAATACAGGAACTCGTTTAAATAATAATTAATAAGGAAAGTTGCATGAAACCTTTAGTTTACTTATTTTCCTTTCAATTATAGCACGCACGTGTAGGTATGAAATATTTTCTCGCTACTTTAGTTTTAATTAATTTCAATTTATGCTAATTAATTAATATAATTAAAAGTAAAATAATGTGAGGTGTTATTAAGTAGGTACTCGCAAAAACTATCTATTAAACGAGTTTTGATCAATTACGCATTGTATTTAGTAGAAAAGTCCTAAATTAGTATAATGTAAGCCAGTGTTTGTAAAACACGGTGTTTTTCAAACTTATTTATGACGCGACAAAATATTTCACGACCCCCATTGGCTTTTTTTATCATGTATATATTTTTGAAGATTTCCTTCTGTTAAATTGAATTTTTAATCTTTATTATTTTTTACTAAAATAGTCCTTAAAACCTTTGGCTTTTACAGAAGCTTCGCGAACCCCCAAGGGATCGCGAGTCGCGATCCACAGTTTGAAAAACACTGATCTAAGCTATGCTACTTTCTAACCATACGAATACTTTTAACTCTCAATTTCACATACTTACAAATTACAATACTTAAAGAATTTTGTACACTTTATACAAATGTGGCAGCAAACGGCGCGACCGCATTTGTCTATTACACATTCGCGGTATTGCGGGCGCAGTCGGAAATAGCGGCATGTGCAAAGGGTTGAATAGGCTTTGACACTTCGTCGGCTATTGTCACTGTTTTGGGGAAAAACGCACCACCCGCTAGTAATGGGTTAGAACAGGACCGGAGTTGGAAAAGGATTGTGTGATAAATAAAGTTGAAATAACATATTATTATATGTTAGTATATAGTCAATCGGTAACTTAATTATTAGATAATAATTAGTAAATTATATTACTTTTCTGTAATGATTCCTTTTTTATTATGAATAGTAGCCTAACCGCCGTACTCAGAGATATTTAGTTACGAATTACGATTAACCTTCAATTTAATGAAGAGTTTGACAGATAATGTATGGGTTCTTATGTCAAAATTTTGAATTAATTACAATCAAGTAATTTATTTTCCACTCTGAGTGCGGCCGTTAGATTACTATGTGCATTTTATGTATAATGTATCTACATATTTTAATGATGATTAAACATCAATTTAATGAAGAATTTTACAGATTATTTATGGGACTTATGTCAAAATCTTCATTAAATTAGTAATTATAGTTAAGTACTTAATATTCGTCTCTGAGTGCGGAAGTCAGTTATATTTACCTTTTTATTTATTTTTTAAATAATTTATACACACTGAAATAAATAAATAAATAACCAATGACAAATGCGAGTGTGTTTGATATTCTGTCAGACTATCTTTGCTTGCCAGGCCAGGCCAGGTACCTCTTAACGCTTTAACCACATTCTCGATTATTTTGGCATGAAGGTATTTGAGCCCCAGGCATGCACAAACTGTTTACCCCAGTAAAATTGCGGTTTTCCAGCGTATCAAGATCTAGTTTCTTCTAAATTCAAGTTTGAATTCGTCCCTGTGCCGGCTACCCGCGTGCGCGTTATTATATGATCAGACGCGCCGTCTGTCCGTCCGTCACGCCGCATGCTAATGTGTGCACGACATTATACAACACAGGTGATAATGAAGGGTTAGATATTCCCTAATAAGAAAGAGAACGTTAACGATGAACTGATGTCTCTTATATTTCAAGATGGCATTTTAGGGTTAAGCGATGTACTACCAGAGAAGTTGGTTCATAGGCATTTGGTCGGGTTATGTAATTCAATGTTAATCGTGATCTGTTGGCTGGATTTCACTCACCGCGACCAAACTACGTAGGTTTATCTGCCTATTAATCAATTTCTACGATGGTACATAAAATTGTATATTCAAATGTGAAAAAAATAACTTAAAGACTTCAAAACTCAGGATCAAGAATATTTCTGATCGTGATAGTATCTACGTCAAAGTCTAAATGTCCCCAAACAAAAAGTAGAGCACACCGCACAGTTCTTTTGACCACGTTTTGACTACTTGTTACATTCATATTATCATCTTTAATATAATATACATCTTTAATCTACCTATCAATTACTTTCAAACATTCTGTTGGACTCTAGTATTAGTGCAGTCGCCAGAGGTTTTAACCTCCGAAAATTGTAATAGTGAATGGATTTTTGTTTTTGAGGTGTCATTTTCTTTTTTGACCGACTTCCAAAAAGGAGGAGGTAATATGTTCGGCTGTATGTATCTTTTTTTTTTGTATGTTCCACGATTACTCAGCCGTTTGTGGTCCGATTTTCAAAATTATTTTTGTGTTGTATAGGGTTTAACTCAAATTTGGTACCATGTTCACAAAAGTGGTGATCTGATGATGGGATCATTGAGGAATCGAGGGGACTTTTTGAAATTTGTATGGAAACAAATAGTGATTTTAATTTTTTCTGAAGCATTCGAGGTAAATGCTACCAAAAAGTAAGATTTCGCACCAGGTTATACCCTGGATCCGAAGGTACCAAAGAGAACTTTTGAATGCTTATAGGTACAGGTTCGGGGATTTCGGCGTTGTTTGAACAACTGAAAGCATAAGCCAACACATGAATTTGATTAATCATCATCATCATAATTATACCATGGTCATCACACTATGACCCAATTATTGGTACTTTTCGTGATATTTTGCATCGAAGCAGATGTTTTTGACGATGATTTCACTGTTTGTGGACCGATTTTCGAAATTTTCTTGTTGTTGTATAGTATATAATCTTAATTTTGTATAACAATTACGAAAGTGGTGAGCTAATGATGGGATCTATGAGCAATCAAGGGAAATCCTTGATATTTATCAAAACGCTCATAGTGGTTAAGATGTTGTTTCTAGTAATTTAAACATATATTACGAATAAGAGAAATTTCATACAAAGGTGTCTCTTGGTCCAAAGGCACTGAACAGAACTCCTGAACCTTTAAAGATAAAAGTTTAGAAATTGCAGCATCGCTTAGATAACTGCAAGCATTTACCACAATTTCGCTTACAGTAACATAATGTGAATAGTTAACATTCGTATTGGTTATTTACGCATAAAGCCTTATTTTGTAGACAACACTAAAAAGAGTGAAATTATTATTTTTAACAAAAAAATGAAAGCCGACTTCCAAGGTAAAAACAATAGTAATATGAACTAAAAAGTATTAAATAACTCTTACTCCTTAATAGTGCCTTTTTCAGAATTTGTCTAAATCTCAACTATTTCTGTACATACTACAGTCTTCATTACTTTGAAGTCGGTACCAGTTCCAAAAGTTTCAGAAATTCTGACATTACTGAACTCATGATTAAATTAGCTGGTACCGACTTCAAAATAATGAAGACTGTAGTATGTACAGAAATAGTTGAGATTTAGACGAATTCTGAAAAAGGCACTATTAAAGAGTAAGAGTTATTTAATACTTTTTAGTTCATATTACTATTGTTTTTACCTTGGAAGTCGGTTTTCATTTTTTTTGTTAAAAATAATAATTACACTATAACTTGCAAAGTTTACCAAATTTTTTTTTGTGCTTTTAATTTTTTAGTTACTTAATTAAAAATTAATATTTCACCATATAAAACCGGTCCAGAAATATTTTTTTTCTTCTTCCTGTTATTTAATGACTCTTATCCGATTGTTTACGTTGAAAATTAACCAAATACACAATTTTTAAAAAAGAAAGTTTGCTTTGCTAAGCTAAATACAACTATAAAGTTTTTGCAAAGTTTTTAGAGATTAACGCTCGTCGTAACCAAGATAAAAGGGTTTGGGTGGATTTAAGGGTTGTAACGAAAAGTGTGTTAAACTTAGGTACTTGTGCGTATTTAATTTTTAGAGAAATTATAACTTTTAACTTTTAAGTACTTAAAAACGTTTAAATATCTCCAAAAATGTGTAAAATAGACCGAAAATATTTTTCTATATTTGTTGAAAATTTATTTAAGTGAGAACTAAAACATTAAATGCATCGACAAATGAAAGACTTTTTCTAGTCTTTGAAATATATTTAAACTTCCTACTTAAAGCCAGAAAAAAATCTCACGTACTTACATACTAAAGACGCATGCTGCGACCTATGTTTGGAAAATGCTTACCTGAGTACAAAAAATATCAGTTCTTAACTTAATTTGTATTTTTTTCCTTTAAGTATGTTTCAGCAAGTACAATTAATGAAAATAAATAAATAAAAATCAATTTTATTCTGTAAAAACCTAACCAAAAGAAATAAAATACAGATTTTCTTCGAAATATCCGTGAAAAGTTTGTGTTACATTTTCAGAAAATTTAATAAAGTAAGAGCCAAAAAGTTATACACATTAAGAAATAGAAGGCTCTGTTAAGCCTAAAAAATAATTTTAAACTTCCTATTTTAAAACCAAAGAAAAATAGGAACGCCATTTACCTGGCGAGGCACACAACAAGCACATTTGGAGGTATGCCCATCTACATACAAAAATATTAATTTTAAATCTAAATTATATATTTTTTCAACTTATTTTCTTTCTTTGGAATACAAGCAACGATACAAATCAAAAAAATAATAATATATTTTATTATTTTGCTATATAGAAAAAATATGCTAATTTTCTTCAAAATTTTACAGTTTATGAGTTTACTTGAAGTGGAAGAGAATAATTTAAAAATCAAAAGTACAACTTTTCAATAGGTAAACTTTATTATTTATGTTATCAGCTACACATTCCTTTTTTTCTTTTCAATTTTCATCCACTATTGCAAAAATCGGAGGTTTGCACGATTTTTACGCTCTGGGAACTACACTATATAGTTGCGATTAAAAATACTCTATCTTTTTTTATTGTCATCAAATGCACTTGTACCTACACAATCCCTAATTTTAAAAGTAAGTAATTGCAAAGTAACTCTAAAATATTTACTCATTACCTCAAACAACTATAATATAGGTACTTGCTACCATAAAACTGCTTCATATTTCGTAATTCGTTGCTCCATTAATTAACATAATAACGACGTCTTAACTCTTAATAAGCCAATAGATCAACCATTAACTCAACGTCTTGGGGTAAATTATGCACGAAATTATAAGGGTTAAGTAACCCTTTGATTGCCGGAGCAACTGCCGAAGGGCTAATTTTGACCGTTGGTGACGGTCAGATGATTTCGGTCATGATTTTTTGTCACCGACATGTGTTTGAAGGGTTGGCTTTATCTGAGCATCGGTTTTTGATAACTTAGAATAACTTTGAATCGGTTAAATTATAAGAATAGTTGACATTTAAAGTTTGGTATTTATCAGAATCTAAAACATATCCAACACGATTTTTTACTTTAACGCGGCGTCACCTTAATTTTATACTGAGTAATTTAATGAAGATTTGACACAAACCCCATAAAAAATCTTTCAAATTCATCATTTAAGTTTAATCATCATTGAATATCTTTGAGTAGGTACGGCAGATAAAGTTATTACGTGGCAAGATAACTTTAGATTTTATAAGCTTTATTTGTAACGCTGGAACTTAAATTATTAATAAATCAAGTTAAATTATTACCACATTGTTTCGGTCAGAAAATTATCCTAAAAAAATACCTAGAATCTACAAATCACTTTAACCAATCTCAAAATATACTGTGAGAATTTGGTCATATTCCATGCATTCTGGGTGAATGTATGTCATAATAACATAATCTACAGTAATTTAAGTCTAATTGGGCAACTTTATAGTGTATAGCTTCAAACGACTCATTTAGATTATAATAGAGCGGGCAAGTGTGAGCCGGGGCTCGGTTTGGGGTTCCTTTTGGGATTATTTTATTATTTCTTAGTTTATTGATAATTGTAGATGAATGACGCATAGTAAATATTAAATTTAAATAATGTGTAACTATGTCTCATAAAATATAGATACTTACCATCTAAAATTATTTGATCTCTAATGATGATGTATTGTACTCGTAATATCATGGGCGTACCCAGAATTTTATCTGGGGGCAGCATACCTGTTTCGAGAAGATGGTCGGTCTGGTATATTGAAACAAAAAATCATGAAAGTTGACTTTTATGAATCTGACTGAAAAGATATTATTTACTCTTTTCGACGACTTAATAAAATGGTTTATTCTGTTTGACCTTAATCAATCAATAATCGGCCAAGTGCGAGTCGGACTCGCGCACTAAGTTAATGTTTTACTTTATATTAATATTATTATTAAATATTAAAATGCACATAAAACTAAGGACCTTGAAAAAAAAAATCAAGTACCTACCTGTTGCCATTATTGATATAGAGCCAAAAAGGCCAAAAAAAACCACGTTTGTTGTATGGGAGCCCCCCTTAAATATTTATTTTATTTTATTTTTAGTATTTGTTGTTATAGCGGCAACAGATATACACAATCTGTGAAAATTTCAACTCTCTAGCTATTACCGTTCTTGAGTTACAGCCTGGAGACAGACAGACGGACAGACAGACGGACAGACAGACGGACAGACATCGAAGTCTCAGTAATAGGGTCCCGTTTTTACCCTTTGGGTACGGAACCCTAAAAATGCTAGTAAATAGATAAACTTCAGTCAAAAAACCTTAGAATCTGGGGGTAAGAATGTGGTAAAAGGCTACTTGACCTACTTTTTTTCTTCATGCTAATCGCTTCTTAATCATTCATTTTCACAAAAAAAAACTAATATTTTAATATTTTACACAGTAGAAACCCATAAAAATGTTTATTGAAAAATACGCCTCTTAAATGGCACCGAAAACACTGTCCGCCATAGTGTGACGTCATACGCTTTGTATTTTAAACTCTCTTTATTGAACATTTTTTTATGTGCTAAATGTACGAGTCTAAAAGTGCCCAAAAATTATAAAAGAATTAAATAAGAAATTAGAAATCATTTGTAATGTTGAAAACTTTTGGAGAAAAGTTTTGGCCATTTCATTTCCCGTCTACAATAAATGGAGATAATATATAAAACTGATGTTTTAAGCGAATTATTCAATAAAATATATTTTACAAATCTTTCTAGGCTTATTCTTATTATTTATGTACAGATAAACTTACATATAACGAGCGCGATAAATAAAATATATTAAATTACTATGAGGATGACGTCACATCCAAATCGGAAGTACCGCAAAAGCGTTTTCGTCAGTACAAATCCTATTTTCATAAAATCATATTTTCAAATCGACTTTATTAATCAATCATAAGCTTTTATTTGATGATAAGGGTGAAATATGGTTTCCTAGGCCAAGTTCTACTAGAAATATGCATTTGTTCAATGAAATTGAATATAGGTCAAGTAGCCTAATGTATGATTAATGTGTTTTTGACTATTTTGTTTCTTCAGATTCAGACCTATGCCATCTAAGTTGCGGGTACACCTTTTTTTTCAATTATGGTTGCATTTCAAACAACGTGTAGGGAACCCCAAAAACCTATACTAAGATTGATATCTTAATTACAGTACAATATTAATTAGAATTTTTGATTGTGATAACATCTAAACCAGGATGGCCTTCTGGTATTTGTGTTATCTTGGTAAAAAAAATATAAAATATGTGATTTAAAAAATAGAATCATATTTTAGGTAAAATTGTCTGGTGCTGTTTTGTGTTAAACTTGTTAGTGGTTTAGTCCTAAATTAAACAATGTCTGTTAAAAAGCCAGATATTTTATTAATAAAAGCAAAGACATATTAATAACTAGCTGTCCCGGCAAACGTTTCTTTGCCATATTATATAAAGTATATCGCCCGTATTATTTTATTGAATTAGTGACTAAATAAGTATGTCACCATGGCAACGTCCATCGCTATCCCGTGACCCGCGTCGCATAAACAATGGTCGCTCTTTATAGACAAATAATTTGCAATAAAATAAAATTGCGACTATAATTAAAGATCTAAGCTATCCTATCTCTCAAGTTGGAAAAAAGCACACATTTAAAAAAAAACATTAAAATCGGTTAGGTAGTTTAGGAATCCATCGCGGACAAACATCGTGACAGGAGATTTATATATAATAGATTTAAACTACAGAAATTAATTTTTTATTGATAAAAACTATAAAGATATTTTATCAATAAAAATTAATTTCTGTAGTCATGATTTATTCGTAATTTTTCTAGTATTCTGAAAAATATTCACGTTTAAAAGTGAGTTTTTATCAGCCTTTTAAGCGTTTAAATATTTTCTCAGATACAGTTTTTTAACTCGTCATATTGGGTGGGCTGGCAAATCACATCAAATTAGTTAAAACGCGCAATAATTTATAAAACACATAAAAGGACGCCCCTATGTGCTATGAGCGATGCGGGAAGTTCCGATTTTGATCTGACATTTTTTGTATAAACCTCTGTTTGAGCCATCTGCGAGTTTTACTTACAAACTACAAAGGTCTAAGCTATTAGAATAAAAATAAAATGTGTATCTTTGTTCCCGTGTCGCAAAAACGAATGGACCGATTAAACTATTTTTCGCCATTGATTGTGCTATCAGAATTAGAAGACGTAAAAAGGTTATTTTGCCAGTATAAAATTTCGTATTATGAGTTTGCTGGGCTAGGCTGATAAGTCTTTAAGACCGTGGTCCCCAACCTTTTTTTCCTACGGGCCACAAACATATCTTGGTCTTGGTGTAACGGGCCGCAACAAAAAAATTTTAGGGTTAAAAAATAACGTTACATTATTTTGCCGGTGGACATGAATTTCAAAATGGTTTAACATCACGCGGCCCAACCTATAAAACAATAAATATATATTTATTTATTATATGTATATATTATATTATTTATAATCTATTCTATTATATATATTTAAAAAAAAAGTCCATGGCGTGATGGACTACAATTAATTAAAATTAATAATATTATATCAAACATCCTTGGTGCGAAAAATCTAAATAATAAAATAACAAAAAAAGGATATTGGCGAACAGCCCATAGACGGCCCCAATTTTATCAATAAAAAAAAAATATATCACGCGGCCCATAGATAAAGTCCCGACGGCGGACCGTATGCGGCCCGCGGGCCGCTGGTTGAGTTGGGGATAGCTGCTTGAAGATCTTATCATTCCATTCATTTAGCCAGGCTACGTGTCTCATATACAAACATAAGCCTCCTTCTAGCGCATTCGGATAATTTAAAGACGCAAATGAATGAACTGGGTAGCTAACAATTTGAAAATTTACGATTTTTTGCGAAAATAGAAGCTTTGGGGCCGGGAAACTGATTAAAAACAAAAAATAATAGCCAGATATATTAGCCAGATGATGAATTAGGTTTAAGCTACAAGGTTTGTTCAAGTTATAGGTAAGGGAGAAAAAATAAGTAATTGCTCTGTTATAAAATGTTACTTATAGTTTTACCCACATGTTATAAAATATCAGATAAATTATTAAGATTTAGATTTAGATAAATTATATTTCATTTACCTCTTTATTTGTAAAAGACCTTCGGATAAGCTACTTAAATGGCCCCCGGTTTCATAGCTACCGCACCACAAATCACTACCCAAATGAATGCATTAAGGTGCTTGTGTTATTTTTACAATCAATCGAACATCAAACTTCAAAGCGATTCGGTGTCTAGACGGGTATAAATAACCCATTTATTTACGTATCCACTCGATTCGTTTACTCACAAACGTTTAACTTAATTTGGTTTTAATGAGGGTAATTAAATTAAAGTATAAATAATAATAATTTATTAATATATCATTTTTATTATTCAATAATTTATTCAATAATTTATTAATATATATTCTGTTTCAATACAATATTAAGCAGAAGTTAAAACTAGTTATAATAACCACACAAACTATGAGGAAAACACTCAGGGCAAAAATTTTGAGCAAAAATTTTGTTAAGACATTTTAATAACTTTTACTTTCTCCGAAATACAAAATACGAAAAAAAAAACTATCTTTTTCCCGCCACGATGAAATAAAAAAAAATCGACCAAGTACGAGCCGGACTCGCGCACGAAGGGTTCCGTACCGTTATAGAGCAAAAATAGGCCAAAAATTGTGTTTTTTGTACGGGAGCCCCCCTAAATTTTTATTTTATTTAAATATTATTATTAATAAATTATAATTAAGGCCTTTGTGAAAATTTCAAGTGCCTACCTGTTGTCATCAATGATTCCGAGCAAAAAATGTTTGAAAAATCACGTTTGTTGTATGGGAGCGCCCCCCTTAAATATTTAATTTATTTTGTTTTTAGTATTTGTTGTTATAGCGGCAACAGAAATACTCGTACATAATCTGGAACATTTCAACTCTCTAGCTATTACCATTCTTGAGTTACAGCCTGGAGACAGACGGACAGACATCGAAGTCTCAGTAATAGTGTCCCGTTTTTACCCTTTGGGTACGGAATCCCTAAAAAAGGATTTTCGGATATACAGTATAATTATTATTTCCTCCATCGTAGCACCATAGAGTAGCACCTAAAAATATATTGCTCTAGCTAGAGTGTATAAAATATAAAAAGGCTTTTTCTTCAAACACCAGACCAAAAATTGACACTTATTCCTTTTAAATCAGTCAAACACGTTTTGCTCTTGGTATCGCGGGCCGCAACACAAAATATATTTTTAGGGTAAAATAACGTTCTTCAAAATCAGCGATTTAAACGGCCATTCTCCGGTTTGGCATTATTTGCCTAATTACCGTTACCATTTTTTTTCTTCGTTGATTTGACTTAAACTCATTAAAATATGAAAGTAATGAAAGATACAAATGCAATAATAAATTTGGCTTGGTACAGTTCATTATAGTTTTTATCGTTAGATAATAAGACTTAAAATTTTTATGGGTACGGTAATTAGATAAATGTAAAATTTTATGTAACGGTAATTAGAAAGCATTATAATTCTATCTAAAACATCATACAAAAACACTGATTAATAAGTTGCACATGTCACAAAAGGGGTAGAATTAACGATGTCCTATACAACCATAGCCTGCCAGTAGTAAAAAATAGACACTTTCAAATAAAATCCAAAAAATGAGAAAATAACAACAAACATTGTTTTAATCGGTAGATATTTATTAAGATCCAGGTACGAAGAACCTAAAAATAATTATATTCTAAATCTCTTTGGACAGAATAGCAACTCAAATGTAGTTTACAGCTTTTACAGCTTGAAAGGACAAGATCCAACATCCATACAATTTTGGGCTAATTTTACAAGTGCCGGCCAACGCAAATAAACCCATCATTCAAATAGAACATAATCTAAGGAATAATTTTTATTATTACACCAAAGTTCTAAGTCAAGTCTCCGAGCTGTTATTCAAGGTCAAACTTTTTTTTTATAACATGTAATAAAACTTATTTTATTAATTAAAAGTAATAAGTAATCGATCCCAACGTCCCTATCCAAGTCATAGAACAGATTAGAGGCCAAATACCTACAAATGATTTGGAAAAATTGACGGACGGAGCCACAGGAGCCACAACATTACATCCGCGACTCCATCGGCGGTCACCTGCTGTTTGGGGTATAGCAGGCTCGTCTTGGGGGAAGGTTTATTCACCTTCCGTGCGTCAATGACTCGGATAGGGACGTTGGGATCGATTACTTATTACTTTTAATTAATTAAATAAGTTTTATTACATGTTATAAAAAAAAGTTTGACCTTGAATAACAACTCGGAGACTTGACTTAGAACTTTGGTATTATAATAAAAATTATTCCTTAGATTATGTTCTATTTAAATAATGAGTTTATTTGCGTTGGCCGGCACTTTGAAAATTAGCCCAATTTGGACCTTGTCCTTTACTTATTTTTGTTTTCTCGTAATTTTACAAGTTCATCTTTATTTATGAACACTTATTTCTCGATTTTTTCCATTTTTTTTCTTTCTTTTTGTCTTTTGTAATAAGCTCTAAAGTTTAACTCATTTCTTTTTTGAGTTTTCTTCCGCCGTTTTGTTAAAATTTCGCTGATAAGCAGTATTTTCTTTTATTAAGTATTTTTTCACTTTTTCCTTTGATTTCTGATTATATAAAACTGGGTAATTTCAAATTTTTACTAGACGTTTCCAAGGAACAAGCCTTCTTTTCTCCAATTTCTTCTCTGGTCATTCCCATCCAAAATAAATATAATTTTATGAATACTCAGCATATAGATATCTAAATATTATATATATCACAAAGGGACTAACTGACATAGTGATGTATCAACGCACAGCCCAAACCACTGGACGGATCAGGCTAAAATTTGGCATGCAGGTAGATGTTATGACGTAGGCATCCGCTAAGAAAGTTTTTTATCAATTTTACCCCCAAAGGGCTCTGAAACTTTGTCAATTTTAAACTGATCGGGCTAATACTTTCCATGCATAAAGCTACTATGACGTAGGCATCCCCTAAGAAAGGGTTTTGATAAATTCTACCTCTAAGGGGATAAAATAAGGGATGAAAGATTGTATATAATAATACTTTTTAACGCGGGCAAAGCGCGGGCAAAAGCTAGTATCATTAAAGACTCATTCATGATAATAATAATCAATAAAAACCGCGAGAAAACTTCAATTGATATAAAAGTACGTATCAGTTTTTCATACAACGGTAATTAGGAAAATATGGTAATTAGTATACGGTAATTAGAAAAAGTTAGATTTTCTTGAAAATTTTGAAAACCGACACAGTTTGCAAAACCTAGCTTACGGCAAAGTACGTAGACCAAATAACTTTATAGATTGACATGATCAACGTACAATCTAATTTAAAAATCAAGTAGCAAAATAAAATAATGGTAATTAGAAAAGTTCGAAACCAAAGCTATGGTGGTTAGATACTCACGTGCTCCATCGGCAGCACACTAACATTAACGACGTGGGACCGCTAAAGGGCCGTGGCACACGCTAGGGAGAAGTAACTCGTGCACTTGTAATGTGCCAAATCCTGTTATTTTTGGGTGGGTACCCGAAAATAGAATGCGTTACGGTAATTAGAACTTTTGATAGGACAAGCGATTATTTCATGATAACTATTTACAGGCTGGGCCTATTGAGTCGATATTTTCCAATGCGATAACCAATGTTTATAAGCATTTAAAAAGATGAATAGATCAAAGTAAATATGTACGTTATAAAAATTACAAGCAAGTTTCGAGATCAAGTTGGCGTGGGGACACGTTACGGTAATCAGAAAAACACGGTTTTTGAACACGACTTAAATTAATTTAGTCTGAATTAGGTACTTAAATTAGAAGCCTGTGTTTAAGTTTGTAGCTAGTTACGGGTGCTATCTACCGTTTAAAAATATTGCATACTTGAATAAGATAATATTACAGAGTATACAAGCCCGGGACACTTAAATTTTGCTATCTGGAGAATGGCCGTAAAAGTAGAAAAATTTTCACGACTTTCACGACGACTTTGCACCATTTTGCCGGTAAGCGTGAATTTCAAAATGGTTGAGTATAGCTCTTTTAAATGATCACATAATATCCCAAAAGTTTCTGGAAAGTCACAAGTTGGAAATGGGTCACGACATCACCTGGTGCCCAACGCGTGCCAGTCAACAATTGCGTGCGATTCAATTGCAATTATTGCGTGACAACAATTGCAATTATTGCATACAATGTTGCATTGCACGTGAGCTTTCAAAAGATTTTGAGAGTGAAACCTTTTTCTTTACTTTAAGTTATAAAATATCATAAAGAATTAATTCTTTTGTAAAAACACGTGTGTTATGCTGTAAACTTTTTGAGTGTGAATTGATGAATAGAAAGTATAAAAAATAATGAAATAAAAAGAATTAAAAGTTCAGTAACCTGAATCTTTATTCTTATATTACGAGTATATCGTTTCTATCGCTTGTTTTGTTTTGTAGAGAGTCTGTAAAGTATGAATGAAACGTGATTTCGATACTTGACAATCAGAGCCCTTTCTACCAAAGATCTATAAAACTCTACAGTGTGCTTGAAGAGTATAAAAAGTTATTATTACCTACTGGTTTTAAGTGCTACCGGATACGGTATAACTGAACTTCCTTTTATAATCATAGTCAAAACTATGTAATACTTTTTTGATATAGCCGATTTTGCACTAATTTTACTAAGCTAAGTACGTAATAACTAATAACCTAATTAATTGCAATTTTATAAAATAAAATCTAAAAATCTCTATTTTATAGTTTGTCTACTTGACGCTAGATGGCGCTAGGCGTCTCGATTGACTCTAGGAATGTTATGGAATGGAATGTTAACAGGTTTGGTTTAAGTCATCAATGAGAGGAAGATTATTGTAATCAGCTCTTACTTATGTTCTAAGCGTTTACTAATTAAATAAACATACAGTTTACTTCATGAACACTAATTTAATAAAGTTAGAAGATAGAAGAAAATAAGTAAGTACCTAATGGTGTTTGTATTTGATATCGTATTAGGTGACTAGATAGATATACAATTTTTAAAAGATATTAACTTTAATCCATACTTAAACATAACATCATAAGTGCGAAAGTGTGTCAGTCTGTCTGTTACTCCTTAACGTCCAAACCGCAGTCCCGATTTTGCTATGGATAATGGAGGTACCTGTTGTGGGAGATACTTTGAGTCCCGGAAAAGGAAATAAAATTACTTTTATTCCAAAAAGAAGTACGGATCTCGCGCGATAAAGGAATTCTGGCGCAACGAAATACCCACGGAATACCGCCAGAATCCCAATTTAAAGGAATTATTAACGAGTTTCTTTTTGTTTTATTAAGACAAAACATTTTAAAGTTCACTTACTTAGCTAATTTGTTTCAAGTTTTACATTCCTGAAAAAAAGACTAGGGCTAGCAATAAGACTTTTATGATGGGAAGGGAAACTACGCGTCTTAATAATATTAAATTATGAGTTATTAAATATTCGACCTGGTTTTGACTCATAGGTCTCGGATTTTTTATTTAAATATTTTATTACATTATACATTGTAGTGATCAATCACGGAATATGTATTTTACAACAAAGGTTTAAGTTTAGGCCTTGATATTTCGCTAATCTGTCTTCCGCATTGTGGTCTGGGGTCATTTTTGGTCAGTTTGATCATAGCTAACATATTATAACTCCTTACTAATATTATAAATTCGGATGTATGTCTGATCGCGTCAGAATTTTATGTTACCTGGTTTTTACATCTTTCATGCTTTCAATTTGTTGAAATAACATATGAAAATACTAGCTGTCCCGGCAATCGTTGTTTTGCCATTTAAAGTATTTCTACTTCATCAGTTGACACAAAATCTTACCCCCTCTTTTTTCCCCTAAGAGGGGTGGGGGGGAAAATTTTATACACCAGATGTTAAGTTGGAAAAACAGTTAATAATATGAAGTCCATTTAAGAAAAAAATTTGATACAAAATCTAAACCCCTTTTTGGTCCCCTTAGAGGCGTGGGGTGGGGTCTTCCAACTCAACATCTGGTGTATAAAAATCACCCCATTTTTATACACCAGATGTTGAGTTGGAAGAAGGCAAATATATCTGCGAAAACCGTATGCAAATCGGATCAGTAGTTTTCGTGTTAAAGCAAAATTCTTATACAAAATCTGACCCCCTCTTTCGTCCCTCTAGAGGGGTGGGGGGAAAAAATTTATACACCAGATATTAAGTTGGAAGAAGACAAATATATCTGTGAAAACTGCATTCAAATCGGATCAGTAGTTTTCGTGTTAAAGCAAAAGTCTTATACAAAATCTGACCCCCTCTTTCGTCCCTTTAGGGGGGAGGGGAGAATTTTTTTTATACACCAGATGTTAAGTTGGAAGAAGACAAATATATCTGCGAAAACCGCATTCAAATCGGATCAGTAGTTTTCGTGTGATAGTGGAACAAACATACAGACAGACAGACAGACAGACAGACAGACAGACAAAAAAACTGACCACATTTTTGGCTTCTATAGCGATGTAGTGACACCCTCCGCTTATTATTTTTTGAATATCTTTAATGTACAGAATCTTCATTTCTACAGTTTTATTATATGTATAGATATACCTAGTGCGAATAACTGCAGGTAACAGGATATTATAATATAACTGCGGACGCATCCATAAGTCGCGGCTGATGGATGCGGGTTAGCAATGTGTACGGTTCATCCGCGGACGTCAAAGACCTAATGTAGGTATATTATGTCAATGGCAGACGTCCGCGGATGCAAAAACATCCGGCCAGCCAGATTCTGTTCGGACATCCGAACGCTCAAGGTCGCGTCCGCGACTTATGTCAAACAATGTGCATTGTGCACAGTTTAGTGTATTTTGTATTGATCAGATAGAAACAAGCCGCATCCGATGAAAACGTCCGCGGACGTTCGTCCGATAATTTGTTCCCAGCTTTAGTAATGTTTTCACGCTAGACGGCAGTGCCAGCACAGACAGTAAACAAAAATATTTTTCTTCGATGTCAAACGTTCCTGCCATCATTCTGACATGACGTGTGCTACAGATTTGGGTACGATTACGGTATGTGCTGTTAGCACCCTATGCCGACCTTTACGTAATATTTTCTACTAGATAAATCGGTTATCGCGCGGTAACCGTACATTTTTCCAAGATAAAAAGTATACTTAGATGTCCTTTCTTAGGACTTAAAGTATCTCTATATCAAATTTCAGCAAAATCAATTTAACGGTGTGGCCTTTGGGCATGAAGAGGTAACAGACAGCTGTCTGTCTGTTACCTCTTCACGCCCAGAGACAGACAGACACAATTTCGCATTTATAATATTAATAAGGCAGTATGGATTTTTGAGGGAAGAGGACGATGTTTCGGTCTCATTTACAAATACAAATACTCATTGTCTTTCAAAATTTCATCCTTTCGGTTTGGCTATATTGCCCTCTGCTACCGATGTATCGCAATGGTAAACGTACACCGAAGGACACCAATGTCCAAATAACGTTCCACTTGTCAGCCGCGGTCACGTTCTCTTTAACTAATTACCACAATTACACCAACTTAATCCATCTTCGCACATTACTCATATAAATCATCATCATCATCACTATCTCAGTGTCGTAGTTCCACCTAAATGTGTGATAATACTAATTTGACACTCGACTGTAGTAGTTTTAGGGTGGGTTGCACCAGAGGCGTGGTTATTGTTACAGTTATGGTGAAAGTTTGGTTATATTTAAGGCTAACTTAAGGGCGTTCCCTCTGGAGATTCCGTATTTAAAACCTTATAAACTCATAATCTGAAAGCTACAAAGTTATAACAAAAATACAGCATTAATCTTCAATATCAACATTCCTTTCTCCGTTTTAAATTTTCTATTTTTGTTTATTAAACTCATGATATCAGCTTCCAAAGTAATACCAATTTATTAAAATTCAAGCATACATTCAGCATCTCCTTAGCATTTACAAATTACTTTTATTTGAAACTCACGCCAATAGATCGACAATATCATAAACTACATATTCCTCGTTTTAAATTTATTTTAGGACAATTTTGAGCTAAGATAAGTAAAAATAATAGGGTTTTGGCGCGATCTCGGCAACGCGGCAAATGTATGGCCAAGGTCGTTTGCTCGGGGGACGGCCTTAACTTCAACCTTAACTTTGACCACAGATTTTGACAGATGTCTGTTGCGTTTATTTTCTTATTAAAGCTACCATAAGCTACAGTCAATGGGATTTAGAGTATAAAAATTTGAATTATCCGTAAACAGCGTCTGGAAAAATATTTGTTATAACAACACTTTGAGCCATAGTACATTTTCAGAAATTTTTCATTGTAGTTATAAAGTTATAGTTAAAGTTACAGTTATATTTAAAGTAACTAGTAAGTTGGTGCAACCCACCCTTAGCTCTACTTTATTTCTGAATAGATATCTTAAGTATTTTTAAGTATTTTTGAGTATTTTTAAGTATTTTTAAGTATTTTTAAGTATTTTTCATAATAATAATGCAATATTGTATTTTTTTTTCTCCCCCAAACATCTTACATAATTAATATAAAATTTCATAGATCATATACCGTTACAAGATTGTCTTATTTTAGGCATTAGATTATGATGAGGAAATATTTTTTTGTTCATAGGATCCCACTCCGAAATTTGACCAATTTTAATGAAATTGAAAACATTTTCTCAATATCTCTATAAGAACCAGATAATACAGCAAAAGTTATGAAGAAAGTTATAACTTACTAGATGACGCCCGCAACTCCGTAGCGCCAAAATTCGTTTATCGCGCTGGAACCGTACATTTTTTCGGGATAAAAAGTATCCTATGTCCTTTCCCGGGACTCAAAGTATCTCCATACCAAATTTCAGCGAAATCGGTTCAGCGGTTTGGTCGTGAAGAGGTAACAGACAGACAGACAGACACACATTAGCATTTATAATATTAGTAAGTATGGATAAGTTATAACTTATAACTATAAGGTACTCCTTACTTTCGATTTTATTATTCTGAGCCCTAAGTCCTAAAGGTACGTTATCCGTAATTAAACAGTAGCTGATAGGGCCGGATGCCCCGCCCTTAGGACAAGGGATTGTTATCTGATTCCCAAGAATAAGACATAATATTATTGTTCCCTTACAAGCTTCAGGACTTGTCAGGGTTCCTGATTTTGATTATATCTTTGTAATTTTTTAATATGCTTATTGGGTTGGACTTAATATTAATTAAACATGAAATAAAATAAATATAAAGTTTACTTCAGCTCAAATTTTTTGAAGGTTAGAATACTCGTATAATAATCGTCAGTGTAAAAATCGTAGTGCCGCAAAGTGAGTTTACCTTTAATTTTGATCTTGATAGGTTAAGAGCTTAGAATCCAGACACCCTTTTTTCTAGTTCTCTTAACCATACCACGTAGAAATTTTTTTTTTTTTATTTCTACTCGGCTTAAAATGTATTTCTAGAATCTAGAATCTCCTTTTTTAAACCTAGATCAAAATAATAACAGATTCATGTAATTCTGTCCGTATGCGCGATTCGTTGCTTTTTGCCTCGTAATAAATTAATCGCGGCAAAAACGCGCCGCCCGGCCCGCCCGACAACCGTATGATTATGTGGTGTACCTTCACACTGTGTGCGGCAGCGTTTTCTCTACAAATCCTATTCTATGTCCTCTCCCGTCTCCAAGTATCTTCGTACAAAATTTTATGTAAATTGGTTCAGCCTTTTAATCCTTCGGTCGCGGATTCTTGGAAATCTATTGTTGTCGCGGTCACCGGTGTCCTTATGGGGCTTGATGGGTTAAGCATGAAGGGACAACACTTTCGCATTTATAATACGGTATTTGTAAGAATTTCGTGCATATAGATGGCTTATAAGTTATAACTTAGAAAAAAAAGACGGGTTGCACTCCGGGAGTGCCGGCAGAAGTGAAAACTTGATTATTGACGTTGTGCATTTTTTTAACCCATTTTTTATGAAAATCGATTATTAAAAAATCGATTTTTTTTATTTATCGAAACCCTTACAATCGATTAAATTTTTAACCCAATTTTTATAAAAATCGATTTTTAAAAAATCGATTTTTTTAATTAATCGACACCCTTACAATCAATTCGAGTTCGAGTTCGAGTTCGACACAAAACACTACTCTCCAACCATCTTACGGTTTTTCCAAGGTTTTTCGATCAGCACGAGAATGTGACGCGAGTTTCACAGTTTTTACCCATCCCACAAAAGTGCTCAACGCCGCTAAAGAAGTTTTCACTTCAAAAAGTTACTACTAAGCAGCAGATTTGTTCAAGGGTTCGGAGACTAATAATCTAAAGTTAAATATACGACTATATAAGTCTCAGAAAAATGTGTGAATTTGTAAGTTCTTTTTCCCTACTTTTTTAAGTTCTAGGACTAATAAAATTAAGCACAACAATATTTTCTTTCTTGCGGTAATAATTTTATTTTATTGTGTGCAGCTTACAGAGAAAATTACATTTATCTGCTTTTCTTATGATCCGCTGTCAGTATGAAGCTCACTGCACTTGAAGCTCGTATGAAGCTGATGTATTCGTGGTTCGCATTATTATTTCTAGATTTAAAAAATCGCTTCATTTTAGTTTATGCCGTTGATATATTATAACTTGTAGATTAATTTTTTTAGCAGCATTTAAATTAATTTTACAAAGTTTTGTTGTTTTAGTCTAAATGAAAGGTGATAATTCGAATTTTAACATTTATATTGTTTACTGAGATTTGAAATCATGTTATTAATTTATTTTATTGTGAGCCAAGGCATTTTATGTGCTAAATTATTTTCTCTTTATCTTTTCACTCGTATTTATGAAAACTCGTATTAGCTTGACTTTGTTTTTTTGATTCACATAATATGAATAACTTAAAAATAATAACACTTTACTATCAAAGTTCCCTTCCTAAAACTACTGAGCCGATTTTGATTTATCTTGCAGTACGGGAATACAAAAACGGATATCAAGTTAGGTATAACTTGATATTCTTTTTTTGTTAAACAAGGTTACAACCTAGTATGTATAACAAAAAAAAAAAGAATTACCTAAATCGCACTTGTAGTTCTGGAGATATGCGAACACATGCATATGGGTCGAATTGAATCATTTTTTGAAGTCGGCTAAAAACCGGCCTTATTTTTTATAGAACTCTATAGTCTATTTATTATTATAATCTAGTTAAAGATATAAGAATCTAGATTTCAGTAGTATCTCGCATCGTCGCAGGCGCATTTGATTTGCGTCGGTCATTTCGACCTGTGGATGTCATTTTCTTCGTTCTACTAATTACGGGGTTGTTGTAAAAAATGTGACAACCGGCCTTGGGTCATTCATCACCATTAGCTCGAGGGCGACTGACATTTTCAATACAAACTTTTGCCAGTCCATAAATTACTTGACGCTTTTTGACACTATGCCTCCCGTAACATATGGATGCCAAGCCAAATTAAAACTAACATAATCCATACTAATATTGAAAATGCGAAAGCGTGTCTGTCTGTCTGTTACCTCTTCACGCCCAAACCGCTGAACCGATTTTGGTGAAATTTGGTATAGTGATACCTTGGGTCCCGAGAAAGGAAATACGATATTCTTTATCCCATAATTCGTAAAATGTACGGTTCCCACGTGATTAACGAATTTTGGCGCAACGGAGTGGCGGACGTCATCTTGTATTCCTACCATATCCCCCGATCTAAATTGATACTATGACTAATATAATATTTAAATAAGAGTTTGTCTGTCTGCTATAAATCTTCACAATTCTAATGAATTTTATGAGTTTTTGAGGTTATTTTGACGATTGGGCTTGAAGCTTGGATATGAAGATTTTCTGTAAGTATAGAAAGCGTAATAGTCACCCAACTGACAACTATTTTATTAATCCAAAAGAACTGTCATAACTTATAATATAAAATTATCGTACTATAATTTAAATAGGAAGTGGAAGCTCTAGTTATCTACGGACAAACATACAGTATTTACTATTTGATATGTGTTATCGCCCGGTGGCAAATTTTGGCAAAGATAACAGGTGTATGACTTAGAAATATCTATTATTGCGGTTTAGTATACTTACACCTTATTTTAGAAATTTAACTATGAATACGAAAAACTGAATATTTTGGGAAAGTTTATGTAGATTTTCATATAATAAGCTTTACATTTTACCGGGCATTAAGATCTGAATTTTATAGAAACTAATGAGGAATAAATAATAATTTTTAGTTTTAGTGAATTTTAAACAATTCAAAACTAAAACTAATAAGTATACTATTAATATAGTAAGTGAAGTGTAGATAGTAGAGAATTTTCTTTCTATGAGTGACATGACCTAAAACTTTCTACAAAAATAAAGAACAAAATAGTGCAGACTTTAAGCATCTACCTATTACATTTACTTCAGAAATAATAATTAATAATGGCTATCGATTTTAAATTGCTCTAGATCGCTCTACACTGGTAACGTACAATAAAAATTGAAATAAAACTTCTGAATACTTATTCTAGCTCCTTTCCCACACAAAACCTTTCAATATTAATATTAAGGTCGGTATTACAATAATTTTTACGATGGTAATTAAATGCAATACAGTTACTAGGTTAAGGGTTTGTATTGTGAAAAAAATTAACATACAACTGTGTGAATTCAGTTTAAAACTGCCGATAATTATAGTATTACGAAATACTTGTAATTGTGTTAGTATACGGACGAGTCACATGGCATTTTATATTTCGTAAGCTGAAAAATAGTAATAAGGACTGCTGTATTACAAACCTAATATTATAAGCATGAACGTAGAAAAAAAGGCGGACGGAGTCTTGTCATATATAAAACTGTGTCTTCACTTTTCTTCAGAGTCGGCCACGCACACATTCTGACGCCTGTCAAATGGTATGGACTAGCGCAAGAATGTGTGCGTGCGGACCGTGTACATACAGCCAGCTGGCCGACTCTGAACGACACAGTTTTGTGTTTGGTGGGCCTCCGTCCGCCTTTTTTTATACGTCCATGATTATAAGACGTGCGAAAGTGTCTTCTGTTACCTCTTCGCGTCGAAACCGCTGAACCGATATTACTGTTTGGTTTGGAAATGCTTTGAGTCCCGGGATAGGACATAGGATAAACGAATTTTAGCGCAACGGAATTGCGGGCGACATCTAGTATATTTATAAAAAATTGTATTTAGAGGTAATTTGGTCCTCGACTCTCGAAAATAATTAAAGAGAGTTTTTTTAGAAAAAGAACTAGTTTCTAGTTTTAGTAGCTATAGTTCTTCTATTTGTAAAATAACCACAGCCGAACTTAGAACCTCCTTATTATTTTAAAATAAATTAAACACGACACCTTCACAACTAATATTCTTCTAAATTCTAAAACAATAAGAACTTATTACAACAAGAAATCGCTTGAAAAGTGGTGGACTTTCTATCTGCCTGCATTATTAGTTCGAGTTGGTGATACCAAATCGGTTGAAAAGTGGTTGACTTTCTACATACCTACGCCACTGTATTAAGTGTTTTTCCTGCATTATTAGTTCGAGCTGGCGATAGTATCTGTGGGGTTAGGTTACAGTATTACCTAATTATCCAGTATAAGGTAATTAAGAGATGTTCCCAGCGCAGCCTGATAGCCGGCACGGCATTGCGTGCCTACAACTTTGTGTATTAATATGTTGATAAATTACTGTCTGCTAAATTATTAAGTTGTTAAAATATTGGTAAAGATAATAAAATGTTAAAAATATCTTATGGAACCGCCAATTCGAGTAAGCGATATAAGGTATAGACAGGGCCTCCGCTACCATATTATGTGCAATGTGTGCAATGCACACGGGCGCCATCCTCTAGGGGCGCCAAATCGCCATCTTTAGGGGCGCCAAAACCAAGGACCCAAAAAATTTGCCTAAAGGAGCGCCAAAATCCTTTTTTTGCACACAGGCGCCAGTAGCCCTTACGGGGGCCCTGGGTATAGAACAATCATTTCAAATAAAATACTATGTATGTATTAATTATTCTTTAGACCGGGAGATGGTGACACAAAATTCTTGGTCATTTGTACCAGGCTGGCGGTTCTACAGGGGTATAATTACGTAAAGGCAAAAAGGGGAATGATGGTCACTGGCAGCCCAAACGCGTGGGCATTAATCGAACGCGCCAGATAAATAACGAGTGCCGAACGATTTGTTCCACAAAAATGCTTGTGTTTTCAGATAGTCGAAAAAAAAATAAGTAGGCGAAAGCGTAATGCCATACTTGTCGGGTGCGGCTTACAGCCCGCCACACCGACGCGAATATTAATTTAAATAAAACAATTGAATAATTTCGACAATCAACTCGACGATGATTAGACTTTACGTAATTATACCCCTGTAGAACCGCCATCCTGGTACAAATGACCAATAATTTTGTGTCACCATCTCCCGGTCTAATAGTAAACGATTTAAACGGGGGCGCAGCCACTCGATGTTAATTTTGTATCAAATATATTTCATTTAAGCCGACTTCCAAAAAAAGGATATGTATTGCATATAATATATTCTATGTGCGGCTTTTGATAAATATTTTTGTCTATTTCTGTCAATCTGTTTATCCAACGTATCAGAAAAAAGACATAACATCGCATGCGTTCTTTATGTAATTTTGTTAGAATTTTATGAAGTATAAAAATCAAAGAAATTTTTTAGACCACATTTACGCAGCTCAGTTAGCAAGCGGCCGCGGCAGTCCGTTTAAGAGGAAGGATCAAACTTAATAACTTTCTGCCGCGCACTGTAAAACTCTGGAACGAACTGTCACCGCAGTATTTCCGGACCAATATGACCTGCAAATCTTCAAGAAGAGAGCGTTATTCACTCTAAAGCCGGCAACGCATTACGCACCTGCAGCTCTTTTAATGTTACGAGTGTACATGCTTTCCATTAGATGACCCGTTAGCCCTCTTATTTAAATAAAAAATGTTGTATTGAAATAAAATAATTAGTGTACCTACCGCCTACCGGTCTTTTGAGTCCAAGTGCGGGTGTACTCAACAAGTGCAAACTCGGTATGTTATCGTCATCCGCCACATACAATACTATCGCCCGGCGCCATCCTTATCGGATATATCGCGACATACAAACATACCGACTACTGTGTTATATGATGACGTGGACTATAAAATGATCAGAAGTAATTGACACCTTGTTATTTAAAATCAGTTCAGTAGTTTTGGCTCTGGAACTCCTACTAGAGATCGCATAGAGATCGGAAAAAAACTCGAGCTAGCTCGAGACGAAATTCAGGTAACTCGATTTAGGTTCGAAATTTTATATGTATTTCGAGTTAGCAGGAGGGTTATTTTATAGTATTTTACAGGTGAATTGCTCTCTTAGATTTAACTAACATTTTCTTTTATGAGCCTATGCAATATGCTGCTTCCCCAAGGTCTTCCATCTGTCTCGTTCTAACGCCACCGCAGGTCAGCCTGGCTTGTAAGTAGAGCATCCAGAGATTTAAGGTGACGCTGCGTTAAAGTAAAAAACCGTGTTGGATATGTTTTAGATTGCTTGTTTTCTATGAGAGGCCAGCCCGAACAGCAAAAAATGGAAAGGGCGTAAGCTACAAAATGGTTTTTGTCGCGTAATTTAAAAACCATAAATACATTTCATATAAGCTATGGGCAAATTAAAGTGTATGCTTGAACCAATCTATGTACAAATTTTGGAAGCTCAAATCACTCTCCTCTGTTGGCAAAATAGGAATACCTTTTTTTACAGAGGTCTTTTTGATTGATTATTCTGTATTATAAAAGTTGACCAATCGTGTTATGCTATGGGTAATTCAAAGACAAAGACACAATGAACTTTAATTTCTTAGCTTTAGTCATTGCTGAGAAAAATCGATATCGCTACAGCCAATTTATATCAAGGCGTCGCCTTAACTAACATTAAATAAAAAATATCTGCATCCGGTCATAGAACCTCCTCTTTTCTGGAAGTCGGTTAAAGTAAGGAAAACACGTTTAAAGTCCCACTCTCCTGTATTTTATAGCACATTTTATTACAGTAAGTAATTATAATTTATAACTACCATGTTGCATCAAAATTGACACAGTGTAATGAGGGGATAGAGACGTCTCGGTGTTTAGGCAGCTGTATGTGTGTCTGTCCCGTTCTCTGTAACTGTGTTAAGTCAACACATAAACTCATATCCCCGTAAGGACAGGCATTGTCGCATGTTATAATGTCTCAAATAGGACTGACCTAATGTACTACAAGCGCTTATTTGATGCCCGAAAAATTCAGCACTAGAGTGCGAGCAACGCCGGAAATGCAATACAATTATTGAAACTAAATATTAAATTAACAAAAAATATACAGCCGAAAATAGAGCCTAAGTGTAGATTGGAACATTTTATTAAGGAGAAAATATATTTAAAACTGACACACTCACATAATTTTTCAGCATTTTTGAATTTTGCATGATATTTAAAGTTTAAAATAGTCTAGAATCTAGATGTTGTTCGCAATGCACTGTACTGCACCATACGCAATATACCGTACCGTGTACCATTAGGGATGATGACAAGGTCAAAGATTAGCGAATTTTGTTAATAAAGTAAAGAATTCACGGTAAAGAATAAGTGTTCCCAAAATTTCAGCTTGATAGCATTTGTATTTTTTTGTTATGCGCCTTCAAAGTTGGATAATCAAGTCGATTTTTTTTTCAATTAAATTTCTTAATATTTGTATACCATTCGATTACTTATGCAATTAAAAGCAACTTTTGTTATGAAACCACTTTCATAAACGCAATATTTAATATAACTATCGAACAAAGTTCTCTCCCGATCCGTACAAACTACGAAAGAGTGACGTCAGTCTTTCGTAGCACTTTGTATGGAGCGTTTCGGGCAGGTCTATTTTATGAGATGTTTGAATTGTCATATCTTGGTGAATTTTTAAGCTATCAGAGTCATTCTTTCAGCGATGTTTCTATTTTTTAAGGGTCTTTCAATTATCAATAAGAAAAAAATTAGTCATCAAGCCTAATAGGCTTGATGAATAGCATAGGCATAGAAAAGACAGATGCGCAAGTCTGCCTGTTACGAACTTTCACATTTACATAATATTAGTGTGGATGAATAGAACAAAATGTTCCTAGGGACTCTTCCTTACTTCAAAAATGTTTGTGTACACACAGTTTGCGCGCGAACAAAGACAACTATTTGACGTTTGTCTATACTCTATGGTTCATAATGGTGTTTGTATAATTGTTCAAGAATGTAAAGATTTCATCCAATTACAAGACTTTATAGAGTTCATTGACTGTAACTGTTGATCCAATTTTAATTTGGTAGTATTGTTTAAAAAGTGTATGAAAGTTTGTATACCAGAAATTTACTGCCGCACTTTAATGATTAAACTTCAATTTAATGAGGAGTTTGACAGATAGTATGGGACTTTTTTATATAATAACTAGCTGTCCCGGCAAACGTTGCTTTGCCATAATATTGCCCCGTGCCGTGTAATAATTTCCTCTATGCATAATATATTTGCCATATTATTTTATTGAAGTGACTAAATAAGTACGTCACCATGGCAACGTCCATCGCTATCCCGTCGCACAAACTTAATGGCCGCTGTCAGTCTCAGGTTGTAATAATTTACTATTATTTATTCAACAAATGCACTTATCAATATATAAAGTACCCAGTAGCCGATTCTCAGACCTACTGAATATGCATATAAAATTTGGTAAAAATCAGTAAAGCCGTTTCGGAGGAGTTCGCGGACTAACATTGTGACATGAGAATTTTATATATAAGAATATCATTGATGGGACTTATGTCAAAATCGTGATTTAATTACAGTTAAGTAATTAATACTCGACTCCGAGTGCGGCAATTCGTATTTCATGTACTTAAATTGCAAACGAAGCCTTGGGAAAAGCAAGTAGGTATATACTATAAAATTCTTTAAACAACGAGAAGAAAATTAAATATCAATAAAAACAACTAGCAAACTCTTTGTTTGAAGTTGTTTGTATGTTTGGCAGTCACGTGCTGAAAATGATAGACGATAAAATAAATGTTCAAAATGATATCTTTAGCAGCGAGAAAAACTTCTGAAATTTAAAATGCTTGAATTATTGTTTTTTTAAATACAGAATTTAAGGTAAATTAAAATTATGTAAAACCTGGTAAAACACAAGAAACGCGTGAAAAATATAGAGCCTTTTCATGATTCCTCTATTTGATAACAGATGGCGCTAATGGTTCGCCCGCGCCGTAGAGAATTGAAAATAATATTATGTTATGTAAAAAATTAAAGGAACAGTTATTTTTAGGTATTACTTATTAAACTTTAGAATTAAAAAAAATGTTCATTAAGATGAGTTATATGAGGAGTTAGAACCAATAAAGATTTTTATGTAGGTAAGCTTTTGAGCTTTATTTTTGAGTAACGATCTTACAACTGATCACAGACTCGTAACTCATAGTCACAATAATTACTACTATTAGGTACTGCTAAATGATCAGATCAAATGCCTAGACATGGTAAAAGCATAGTCTATTTCGAGACCATTTTTCATTGCTAATAAGTAATAACGTTGTTCATCACGTCTTTTTCGTCACGTACAAATATTTTTACTGACATTTTTTTTAATTTTCAATCCTTGAACATTCTAGGATGTATTTTCAGCTTAACAGTAGAGGCTAAGAATAGGCTCTTCGTCCTACTTATAAACCAGTTGGTTATTTCGAGCTTTGGTCGTAAATATTATTGACACGAGACAATTAATATAATTGTTGTATCCTTTATGCAAAATGATGCGACAAACTGAACATGACAAGGTACTTTAATAGTGTTGGTACTATTTGAAGATGTAAGTGCGGATACTCAAGACGAAGTGGATAACTAACATTTTATTACTTTAATTCTTCATCGTAAAAACCAACTTACCCACTTCATAGTTTGGCTAATTTATCTGATTTCATTTCAGGTTTTGATTTCAAATAATTTTCCCAGTCCTAAAGATTTTATTTATGCAAAAACGGCGACAAATGTATGTGAATTTGACCATTTCACTTGCAATCAGTTGAGGCAGGCCCTGTCTTTATGTATTAAAATGAATTTATATTCAACAATCAGCAATAATAATCTTATAACAATATTTTTATATTTCTTATCATCTGGCACATTGGAGATTTTTAAATCTTAAATATTAAAACTCAAACTACCCTAAAGTAGGTAGTTTACAACGTAACTCTGCTTTGCCTTTACAATAATAATATACGTAGATGACGCCCGCAACTCCGTTGCGCCAAAACTCGTTTATCGCGCGGGAACCGTGCATTTTTCCGGGACAAAAAGTGTCCTATGTCCTTTCCCGGGACTCAAAGTATCTTCATGCCAAATTTCAGCGAAATCGGTTCAGGGGTTTGGGCGTGAAGAGGTAACAGACAGACAGACTGACAGACAGACACACTTTTGCATTTATAATATTAGTATGGACGTAGAGACTAGAGTGAAGTAAACGCTAAGTTGATACTTGATGATTATTATTATTACCTTGAGAAGAATTTAACAGTACTATTTGTGTATCATTATTATGCGGACAGTCAATTTATTTGTCGCGAGATGTAAGAATGAGCTTCGTGGTGAGGGGCAAAGTTGTGTGTCGACTATCGATAAAAAATTGTCGATAGAAGTAAAAGTATCGACAAAGATATAATAACTTTTAACGATCTACATAATGTTATTATTATGTGTTTTATGTTTTGAGGTATACACCTATAATAAATTAATTGAAGGAATTTAAGTGGTCAAAAGTTTGAAATATTTATAGATTTATAGATAAACCTTTTTATAAAAATAAAAATTATTTCTCTTCTCTAACCTCCTTGTTGCAAATTTTAAATTAATCAGAATTAAATTAAGTATATTTAAGTCTTGAAAAATTAAATAAACATCGATAAAAAAATAATAAATATTGAATAAACTTATCAGCTTTTCCACTCGCTCATATAAAATTATAAACATTGGTAACAAACGAGAGCTTAATTAAACTATCTTCACTCTTTAGTGTCATTAGTTACACACTAATCGCAATCGTTTCGGTAACTGATCGAAATTACAATAGATAAGATCCATAACGTATAGATGAAAAATGTCCTCATTTATCGATAGTAACAATAACGATACATAAAATATCTAAGTACATCGATATGTCACTATCGTTGTATCGGCTGTCGATATCTATGTCGATTGTGACAATTATCGATATGTGTAGTCCGTCACTAGTTAGCATCTGTGTCAGATGTGCGGCAGGTGGCGCTTCGCAGGTGCAAGACCATACTATAAGCCGTTCGCGATCGTTTTCCCCCGCGCAGGATCTTATGTCGACGTCACAAAGATCACTCTCGCGAAATTTCAAGGTAGAATAAAACCGTATGTACGTACTAGGCGCGAACCACATACCAATCCTCTCAAAATCTCATATTCCACCAGAATTCCTTCAATTGGGTTGAGGAAAACCTTGACAAGAATAAGGTAGACAAAAGGAATACATTTAATTGAAGGAAACGGAAGTTTTTCTGTGCGCTTAAGTTGTAGAAACAGGTGTTTAAAAAAAAAGGTTATTTTTCAACAGATAGATTCCCTAAATATTCCTCTGTCATCTCTGTCACTCCTGTGTAATCAAGATCGATCGCCACTAAACATCCTATGATATTATGATCTCTGTGACAGAGCTGCTAAATATCTGTTTTAGGACTCTTAACGAAATTAATATGAAGCATACAGATGCAGTAAGTGTAATTATTCCTCTCCTTGCAAAGCATCCATGGCAAAAAATTTGAAGTAAAGGAAAACTGAACCGATTTTGAAGAAATTTTGTATCGAGATGCTCAAGCCCTGGGCAGGCACATACGATACTTTTTATTCCGTAAAAATTAAAATGTACGGTTCTTGTCCGCCACATGCGATTATTAATAATAGAATCCCACTAATATGAAAATACCATTATGTAGCTTTAGTTAGGTATACCGAGCCTGCATCGAAACGCAAGAAAATGTATTAGCAGAATTGACCACACACCAACAGGTGGATATATTTGTCACCGTAAGATTGTAAACACCGCGAGATTGTAATATGACGAAGTGATGGATTGTAAACAGTTTTCCGGTGATTTTAAATTAATTATTTCGTATTTAAAATAACTTCAATTGCCTGAATATATTTTGATGTATAACATTGAATAAAATGTAGATATATTTAAAGTGCAGTTTGAATTATAAATTAGGTTAATTTTAATAACCGAACATTCAAACAGCACTTTAAATATATCTAAATTTTATTTTATGTTATACATCTCATACCATTTGGCATTGAAGTTATTTTAAATACGAAATAATTAATTTAAAATCACCGGAAAACTGTTTGTTTAAAATCCATCACTTCGTCATATTACAATCTCGCGGTGTTTACAATCTTACGGTGACATAGTTATTGGTTTTTTGATTGTCCGTCAATATTATTGTTCAACCTTTCACTTATTTAACGCTTTTTCCTTGTTTGTCCCGCTCTGTGGCTCTGAGGTAGTATTTTATTTTGTAAGGAAATAACACTTTGGAATTAAGTTTCCCTCTACATTTTACATAAAAATCACATCTATTATACAGAGTGTAACAAAACTATTTGATAAATAACTGATAATATTTTAATTTAGCAGCGTTGAAAGTATAATGATAATTTATTTTTGTTGACGGATTATTGTTTATTGATATGTCTACTTAGTATCCAAATTTTTTTATTTCTTTATATTAATATTTAATATAAAGAAATATATTTGTAAAGTTGAAAGTGTATTTTTTTGTGATTTGTATGCGCAAGCGTAATGAGTTTGGCCATACAAATCCCAAAAATATTACAATAAATATACAAGGGAGTAGGGACACATAGTTACACAACCTAAAGTAATATTATTTATGTTTGTTACGCTCTGTATATGTTTTATATCTATTATTGTATTATAGGTACCTGTTTCAAGTTGTAACATAATACGAGTATTAAATAATTATAAATAAATCTATAGTTTAAAATTTCAATCCATCCATACAAATGCTAAAGCTTTATTATCTGTCTATTACCTCTTCAAACTTAAAGCACTGAACCAATTATGACGAAATTTCGTATTGAAATTGTTTCTAGTAAATAATAATATCGCATCAAAAGAAGAAGGAAGTTGAGAGCAATATTTTGCAACATTTTTAACTGGTGGGTAATTAAAAAACCATGGCCAAAACACAAGAATCAAGATGTATCACATTCTGAGATAAAATTCTGATAATTTTGAAACACCTTACAGCCTTGAGCAGGTGATACAGATTCCGTTTCTAATGATTACATCAAGATTACCTTTTTAGACCAAATACAGCTATAAATTGTTTAATAGCAAAATGATAAATAACCAAAACTTTTGAAATATAAATAGGATTTTCACGGTTGACCAATAACCTCATTATTAAAAACAGTAGTTCAGGCTTAAGGCTACGTTAGACTAAACGGAAACAATAATATAATCGAAGACGGTAGGCCAGTGGACGAAGTGGATAAGAGGGATTTCTTGTTTTTTCCCTTATAATTTAAACAAACCGTGTAACTTACCTACTTTATCATTTATTTATTTATTTATTTATTTATTTGCTATGAACAGCCAACAAAAGTTACAATTATACATACATTATATTATGAAGGCTTAAACATTGACCATGGTTATTGCACTTTTAATTAAAGGCTATCTACATCTATATCTACATCTTGCTATTAAATCGGCTACAAAAAATTAAAAAATGTTAAATGTAAAAAAATGTTAAATGTTAAAAATGTTAACATGGTAAAAATTGTTAATAAAATTAAACTAAATTAAAATTAAGCTAAATTACATTAAATTAAGTAAATTACATTAAATTAAATCAAAATCAAATAAAAGAAATATCAAGTCATACCAAATTACATTAAATTAAACATAAAAAATAATAATAAAAATAAAAATTACATAAAATGAAATCAACCTAAAATAAATCCAATTAAATTAAACTAGACCAAATATAAATCAAATTCAAATAAAAGAAATATCAAGTCATACCAAATTACATTAAATTAAATATAAAAAATAATAATAAAAATAAAAATTAGATAAAATGAAATCAACCTAAAATAAATCAAATTAAATTAACCTAGACCAAATACATTTAAAATCTAATAAAATAAAATTTCATTAAAATTTTGTACATACATATTTTATCAATTCAAAATAATAATAACAATGATAATAGCAACAACGAAAAAACATGTTTATACTCCTTTGCTCAATATAATAATAATAATCATAAAAAATTTAATATAATATATCAATTATTTCGTAATATTAAGTAATACCTCATGTCACACCAGTTGATCATGGTTAATATCTAGATCCGAAATTCTCGATGATAGCTCATTATATTTACAGGTCAACCAAGTAATTGGGCTATTTTTGCCAAGGTTGGTTTTAAATTTATCAGGTCGAAATAGGGGCACTTGTTTCCTAGAAGATCTCACAGGAAGGAAAAATTTAATCAATGACAGTAGATGCGTGCAATCTATTTTATTGTTGATAAGTTGGTGCAGGAATATCATATCTAAAATGTTCCTTCGAGACTCTAATGTGACCATACCGAAATGTTGTAATTTCTTTTCATACGAACAACCACGCAAGGAGTTACTAAATCTATAGGATAGGTGGCGGGTAATTTTTCGTTGGACACTTTCGATTCTGTCAATGTGGACTCTGTAACATGGACTCCACACAGTGGAACAGTACTCGAGCTTACTCCTTACATAGCTATTATATAGAGTAATAACCGTAGAGGCTTTATGGAAATCTTTGGAGTTTCTGATCACAAAGCCAAGAGACTTCAAAGCAGAGCTAACTGTTTCCTCTATATGTGGGATAAAGCTAAGCTTAGAATCAAGTACCACGCCAAGATCTCTTATAGTTTGCACTTGGGATAAGGTTGTGTTTGATATGGTGTAAGTACTGTTCGTAGTTATTCTTTTTCTACTAAACTTAATATGATGACACTTTTTCGCATTCAGATACAATTTATTTTTATCACACCACTTGACTAGAGCGTTGATGTCATCCTGGAGTTTTCTTATATCAAGTTGTGTTCTAATTATCCTAATTAGCTTAAGATCGTCTGCATACATAAATATATATGAGTTTGTAACAATGTAATTTATATCATCGATGAAAATGTCGTAAAAGAGTGGTCCAAGAATTGACCCTTGAGGAACCCCAGAATGAGCTATAAAGAGGTCAGATTGATAACCGTCAAAGCCAACATAGGATGGTCTTTGACTCAAGTATGAAGAGCACCAGTTTAAAAGAGAACCATCAATACCAAAAGATCTTAATTTTTGTAATAGGATTTTATGATTGACTTTGTCAAAAGCTTTCGAAAAGTCAGTGTATATGGCATCAAGTTCACATCCATTATCGATAGCATTCATTAAAAAGGTTGCGTAAGATATGAGGTTGGTATTGCATGATCTACTGGGCAAGAAACCATGTTGATTAACGTTGAGAAGCTGATTTATATGTCTGGATAAGTTGTCATGGACCGATGATTCGAAAACCCTTGACAATGTCGATAGGATTGATATAGGTCTGTAATTGGTAATGAATTTGGGATTGTCTCCTTTTGGTATGGGGACTATACGGGCTTTTTTCCAAGCAGTAGGAAAAATGCCAGATCTAAGCGATGCGTTAAATATAAAGTGCAGAGGCCAGGATAACGCAGCAGCACATCTGTGCAGGAAAATTGGAAGAATTTTATCCGGTCCTGGTCCCTTGTTACAGTCAAGCTTAACCAGTTTCTTAAATACGTCACGTTCAGAAATAAAAAAAGGGTTCATATAGGTTTTAGGTTCCATCGCTTTATAATGAGACTGAATATCGTCATCAAATTCAAACACCGAGGAGAAATTTTTAAGCGAAAAGGTTGCATATATCATATCCGTTATTTGCCTGTATATCCCCTAGTTCCACAGATGATGGGTACGAACTGGTTTTTCTCCTGATATTCTTTATATGTGTCCAAAATAATTTGGGAGTACTACAAATAGAGTCCACAATAGTGGCAATGTAATCTCTGTTACATTGCTTAATCATTTTGCTGCAATCTTTTCGCAGAAAATTAAATTCAATTTTATCAAGCGGATTATTAAACTTTTTTAATCTTTTGTGACAGTTATGTTTTTTCTTCAGTAGTTTAATTAGGGATTTTGTGAACCATATAGGATATTTAGAATGAGAGTTACACTTTGATTTGGGAACATGGATTTCAATAATATCATCTAGGGTTTTATAAAGGTAATTAGTCATTTTATCTACATCATTATTAAGTCCGTTAAATTTGTCTGCCCAGTTAATCGTCTGAAGTGAAGTTAATATTTACTATAATCCACTTTATGAAAATCGAATTTGTAGGAATCTAGGGATTGTTTAAGTTGAGATGTATGCGATTCAGCTTCAATTATTATATCTAGAGCGGGGTGATGTGCATCCATGGTTCGTATAGGGTAATGCGATTCAGAAACATGTACTGTAGGCATGTTACTTATTACAAGACCGAGCAAACGTTTATTATAATTAAGGACATCGTTACATTGATTAAGAGAATTAAGGTCAAGGAAATCATACATAAGGTTTTTTAGCTATAATATATCGGACTATGTATAGAATCCACATTTTTTATTCTAAATAATTCTTTTCTTCCCTTCCTTCCAATCCTCGCAACACATCTCTGGTGGAAACACAGCCTTAGCCTCCAATTAGTGGAAAAGAACAAAAATGTTTAAATTATTAGCCACTGTCAGAATCCTCCTTTTGACTTCGTCATCGGGTAAAAGTGATAATACAGTTTCAGTGTATCTAGAAACAGCTAAGTCTAGGTCTGGTCTGTGGTCTGTACCTTCTTTCAGCATAATTTGCGACCATGTCGCGGCGTGGCACACGACTTCACACAAGGACGCCATCACACCGTACTGTAATTCTTGATGGTCATTAATATTTTTATTTACTTCTAAATAATGTATTGTAATGCCTCCTATTGATTGTATAATATATAGTTTAGCAATTAATAAGCACATTTTCCAGCGATTCAAAATTTAATTTTATGAACTTATAAGTTATACATAAATAAATACTCTAGTGTAGTAAGAAATTATTATTTTTTGGTATGAAACCTGTACTAAATAAAGCCTAGTTTTGAATCGCTTACTCTACTCGTAGCAGCGTTGCATTTCAGATTGATTTGAGAATTCTCAAATATTAAATTGCCAAGTTTATCTTATATTTGGTAAATTATTGCATGAGACCTCCAAAAGTTAACAAAAAGGTACTTACTTATGAAATTGTCACTATCTCGACGTTGACGTGATAAAATTAACCTTTTCCTAGTTTCATAAAGTGATTTCCCTAGTTTCTTGAAACGATTTTCCCTTGAAGATGTAGATCTATAGATAGATAATATAGATCTTGACAACTTCTTCGTAGTAGAGTATCGTCCCCAGCCCAATATTGGTTATATGATTTGAACGACATTGTCGGCGTTGATGCCACGAATTTCTAGTTGGTAACGTTACATTTCGGTGTGACATGATGAACATCTTAACGATCACTTAGCGAATTCGCATCAGAATGTAAACAGCCCGTGTTAAACAGTGCGGTGTCATCTCCTACATAACGGCATGTATGTAACTATGTAACGAACATGTATAAAGATCTATAGGTTATACTTACAGCGCGTATGTCACGTATTTTATCATTAGACAATAATTATACTCTGAGCGAATGTTATGTAAAGTTTATACAAAATGTATAAAGGGCGATATTAAGTATAGTATAGAAGTATGGGATATTGCTATACTGTGGTATAGGTAATAACAGAACAGATAAGTATAAGCATTATTAAGCTAATCCAAATGGCGCATATTTTTGCATACAATATGTTCTTCCCCGGGACTTTAAGTATTTTCATGATCATCTCATTAGTGAAATTACTCTCTAGTCTGTGTGAACATCCTGAAAAGCCAACTAAGGACTTTTCGCATATTTTATAACGATAGTACAGATAAAACAATCATTGCTAAGTACGACTTAAAAGTTATCATTACCTGTCGTTAAAATAATAAAACATTTATTTTGATGGTTGTTAATTGATACTTGAACTACTATTTGATCTCAACCAGACGAGGGAACGGAAATATTAAACTAATAAAGCGCTAAATACTGTAACTAAGATCCCATCTTATTGTTATAATATAAATATATAGAGTAGATCATCTTTGTACCAGATTTATCTGGTAAATAAATCAGACCGTCCGAATCGGCGCACGCACACATAAGCGTGTTACCCAATAGTGAGCAAAATAATGCAGAATAATGTCGTACGCGCGTAAAACTTGTGCTTGTGTTAAGCCAGAGTGATGCCAATATCACGGCTGCATTAGGGTCGATTCGGACCGCAAAGCGACGCGAAGATGCATTTCTAAATTTGCATAGATGCATACTAATTTAGAACTGCACCTTCGCGTCGTTTTGCGGTCTGAATTGACCCGATACCGAGTGTGATACCAAGGTCACGGCTACCTTATCCTACTGTTTTTAGTATTTATATTGTGATACGTTTATATCGCTTGATCAAAGCTACTTGTTCTACGAGGGAACTTTGATATTATGTACTTGTTCATCTTGTAACAAAACCTCATTATACCCACGACAAGGCCGTTAAAAAAAGTTAAATTAATAAGTCAAATAACTACTTCAGCATTTTCAGTAGAACCTTTGCCTACTTCATTACTGATATTTATATTATAAATGAAAAAGTGTCTGTCTGTCTGTACTTTAATGCTTAAACTGCTGAACCGATAAAGACAAAATTGGATATTTTAAGAGACGGGGAAGGAAATACTATAGTTTTTGTTAAGAAAAATGTACGGTTCCCGCACGGAAAAACTAATTTTGGCGCAACGAAGTTGGGGGTGTTATTTACTAAAAGCTACAAAAATATATTATTTCTCGAATATAACAATTAATTTTCTGCCTAAACGTCTACGTATATTCGTTTATCGGGCGGGAACCATTGGTTCCTATCCTATGTCTTTTCTTGGGACTGAAAGATATCCATACCAGCAAAATCGGTTCAGCGGTTTGGGCGTGAAGAGGTTACAGACAGACACACTTTCGCATTTGTAATATGAGTATGGATGGATGGATATCTCGATAACAATCTGCCTAAACGCATAAATGTGTCCAAAATAATATCTGTATTTGAATTCAAAACTCTAGGTATTACCTGAGTTTTGAATTCAAATAGCCCTAAGAATTCATATTATTTGTCGTATTCTAAACTCGGGTCGTGGGAAAAAGGCCTCCTGTTCTCTTTCAATCCCTCCACCTGCTGATCGCAGCTTTAGGTGAAAAAACACAATTGATGCGTGCACCTAGACTCGCGGAGGTCGGCGTTTCCGTCAGATTTGTTTAGACTTTAGAGGTTATGTGGGAGAGGGGAAGGTCTGGCTGAAAATCGTGTTTTGTTGACTTATGAGACGAAAACCAGCGGCAATTTGACGACTTTTGAGTTTGATAACTGAGGATATTGAACAGTAAAATTGCAATTGTTTGATGTATTCTGTGAGAATTTGATTAAAATGGTTTTACACCTTTAACCTTGTACACGAAAAAAGACAAAAATTGATAAGCAATTTCAGATATTAAGACTGTTTTAATAATATTATAATCTCAGTTTTATAATTGTGTTTATTTGGTACATAAACTCTAACTGCCGCACGAGACACTTAATTACGAAATTACTTAATTGAATTTAATGAAGCTTTTGAAGAAGAAGAGTTTGAGGGATAAAGAATGGGGCTTATGTCAAAATATTCTTTAATTATAGAGCGTTGTTAACTATTAGAACAAAAAAAAACAATGCTTAACAACACTCAATCAAACGAACGTAAAAAAAGTTCGACGTTTTCAAACTTTCTCGAAGCACATACGTATATATAGGTTCGCCTTGATATAAACGCAAAGTTTTCTAAATAAAATTTACTTTCGAAAACTTTGCGTATATGTTTTGAGAGGTTTTTATTTAAAAACTTTATCTATATTCACTTCACTAGCTTTGAATATAATATTCAAATTACTGTTGGTTCTATTTCTAAACAATCTAGGGCTATTTTTTCTTTAATCAAATCGTCCGAGGCGTGGGTTTTTTAAGTAGTCGTGAGGCGGTGAGATACCGCATACGATATCACGACTGGGTAATTTTAGGGTTCCGTACCCAAATGGTAAATAATATATTTTAAGGTGTAAGGAAATGCGGAATAAGGAATTTAAAGAGTAAGGAATTTAAAGACTAGTTGGTGCCCGCTTCGTTGCGCCAAAATTCGTTTATCACGGGTAGGTAAATTTTTTCGGGATGAAAAGTATCCTATGTCCTTTCTCGGGACTTAGGTCGCGTTAGGTTAGGCCGCGTCGCCGAGATCGCACCAAAACCCTATTTTTTTTACTTATCTTAGTTCAAAATTGTCCCAAAAAAATTTAAAACGGGGAATATCTAGTTTATGATCCGTAAGGAACGCCCTTAAGGGGTGGTCAAATATAACAACGCCAATTTTTCAGCTCGACATCAATAAATGGTACGGAATCCATCGTGCGCGAGTCCGACTCGAACTTGGTTGATTTTATTTCTTTTTCTCGTATCTATGATGAAGGGTTAGTGATCATTATACACAATTTTCAATAACAATGACTTACAACTAATGATGTATCGAGAAATAGGAAGCTAAATAATAGGGCAGTGCTTTGGGGCGTCGATAAAAATGTTTTTTTACGCTAAGGTAAATAATAGTAGGTACTTATAAGATGACAGCTAACTTTTTAAATGACTTCTTTTTTTAATTAAAATTTGTGGTAAATTTTGGCGCTTGGGTTTTTTTTTTCGCAGCCATATTTTCCTGGCTTTTTGCTCACGAACAAAGAAGAAAAAGACAAGAATTAAATCAGTTCACAAAGGTCCAGTAAAAAGTAGCAAGCCTACCGCATACAATAATGTTTTTGTACGAAACCTATAAAAAGTTACTACGTAATTTAGTCAAATTAAGCTTAACTATGTCACGTACCGAGAGAATTGGTTGACGGGGAAAAAATGTAACCCGACAGAATTGAGACGTCGGCACTGAGCGTTGTTGGTGGCAAAAAACAAGAGAAGCGTTTGCTGTGAAAGTGTTTTTGCTTGTGGTCATGAGTTAATAGATTATAAATAAATATATTATGCAATGTATGCATTGTAATTTTCATATTTTAAAAGGCAAATTTTAAATTTTTTGCTAAACTGTGGCCCTGTGCGAGTTTCTTATGCCGGTTCTTCTCGCCGGGTTAATTCCCGACCCGGCGCGGTGGTAGGTCAACACGTCATAACTAGACATTATATTTTTGTTTCAACTTTACTCAGAAAATAATAAATATGAATCGTTTTTTATTTTACTTCATTACTCTCTTACTTATTAAAATATTTCCTATGTCTTTGTCTTGTGACTTTTTAGATGTGCCACACAAAGACTTGTCGATGTGCTGTGCCACACGATGTCCTTAAATTAACTGAAATTTCGTATGTAGATGGCAAAAATTTACAAATTACAATGGCACAATAAAAAGATTATGTATTTCACTATTATAACTTCTCATTTGCATGTTACTTTGATATTAATTCTTCGCGGTGTCCCTCGTCTTTTTAGGAACCTGGTTGAGGGTACTCCTTAAATCGATAGGGTTATATCAGTTTGACGTTCCACCTGCGCTTCCGTCCCTTTATCATCAGTAATTGGACTTATCTGTCATCAAATGGACAGATTCAGATTTTACGATAAAATGCCTCAATTACCTTGTTTTGATACACTGACTGATGGTTTGATATTAAAGTGACGAAGAGTTATTGTGACGAAGACGCTGTTTGCGCTGAAATTAATTTATCGAAGAAATTGTACATTTTTGTTTTTCGACAGCGTGCCTAGACAAGCGGCAATCGATTATCGTAAATAGCGTTTACGATAATCGATTGCCGCTAACGCCACAAAATGTATGGGATTTGACATTATAGTATTCGCTAGCGAAACGATGACTTATGTCAAATCCAATGATATTCCAGAACTGTTACGTTCATACTATTTTCCGGTTTAAATCTCTTCCGAACAACATTGACAAATTTGACAGATAAGCAGTGCCGTAAATAGCCTTTTTCGCGCCCTGTGCGAGCTTCTATAACTGCACCCTTGTTTTTTAACCGACTTCCAAAAAGGAGGAGGTTATATGTTTGGCTGTGGATACTTTTTTTACTACATTGGAAAACATTTCTGGGGCGCAGCGGGAACTAATCGGGAGCAATTCGAAAAAATAAGAGTCAGCCTGGTCTCGCCATTTTTGCGACCCCCCAGAGTCTACGCCCTGGGCCTGGGCACCGGTGGCACCGCCCTATTTACGGCACTGCAGATAAGTGAAACAAAAGATACGAAATGCCATTTACATAAAAGAGATAGACTATATAAAAGACGACCCAATTGGGTCGTATTTGAAGCTTCACAACGCGCGCGGTAGTAACATATCTGCTTTGAGTTTTTTTTATATAATATATCATTGGTCAAATCGCATACATTTTGTGGCGTTAGCGTTTACGATAATCGCTTGCCATTGGTTAGCCCCACGACTGAGTATCGACATGCCCATCAAAATCAATTTCAATGTCGTATTGTATCGTCTCTCTTCTTAACTTTCGTTTTGTTTAATTATTAAAGAATTTACGACATAATAATCGACACAAGGATCCTATGAAGACACCCAAACTAGGCTAATGCTCGTATTTCAGGAGTTAGGGCCAGGCTACAACAGTGGCCCGAAATAAACTTAGACGACCTCTGTGACTCAGTGGTGAGCACGTCGGTAGCTCAAGCCGGGGGCCGCGGGTTCGAATCCCGCCGACGGAACAAAAAGTTTTTCAAAGTTCCTGGGTCATGGATGTGTATTAAATATGTGTATCATATAATAAAAAGTATATTTCCGTTGTCTGGTACCCGTAACACAAGTCCTTCAGGTACTTACCACGGGGCCAGACTGACGTGGTGTGAAGCGTCCATAGATATTATTATATTATTATTATTATTTGAAAAAAAAGCAATGTAGTATTTTGCGATGCGACGCCGCGACGCAGTGTTTAGGCCTGGCCTTTAGACGCTTCTCCCAGTTTATTTCTCTAAAATATCCAATTTTAAAATTCCTACTAAGACACCCAAACTAGGCTAATGCATGGGCGTGCATACCATGAAGGCAAATATGCAGTGCCTACCTAATGCATGACTTGCCATACACATATATTTTAATTTAACTTTCGTACGTTTTAGATGACTTATGACGTTAATTATTAAATATTAATAGTAAAAAATATAATAGAAAAAATGAACGCATTTAAAAGGCCTACATTTATAAAATAGCAACAATCAATTTGCGAGAAATTAAACATTAAGTTAGGTACACGCGCGAACCGCATGGCTCAAGGTTAAGGCAAGCAGATCTCGTGCGGCAGGCTCTGGGGTCATGTGTGCGTAAAGATTTTTGTGTCCGTGAACAGTTCCCACACGCACACAGACATGCTATATTATAGGCGAACTCCTGCCGCAGTAGCTGAGGCGAGCACCGGCGCGTATATAATACGTAACAATAGATGGCGTTTTTATTTATTTTAGTTTAGTGCAAAATATTATGTTGTATGGTAAATTTTGGTATATTTCCATGGAAACATCGATGAAATAAACTTTCATTGTAGTTCCAACGCGTGACAACAGATGGCGTTTTTTATTTCTTCATAACAACGTAATTATACTAATAGTTTAGAAATTATATCCACACTATTATTATAATTTATGCGAAAATATCTATTTTTGTCCGTTTGTCTGTCTGTTTTGCTTTCACACCAAAACTACTGAACCGATATCGCTGCATTACCAGTGTCAAAACCTTATGCACGCCGATGGGCTAATGCCCATATCTCAGGAATCAGGGGTTTCTCGCAATTTACTTCCATTTAAATCTCCTACTTTAGAACCAGTATTTTGATAAAATCAAGCCATTCATAAGGATTACCTAACCAAAACCTGTGTTCAAGGTCTGCTCTACAACCTGCGGGGGAGCGTAGTTTTTGCGTTTCCGGCGATGGCGACTTCCGGCGGCCCGGAAGCGAGCAGATGAGAGTTTTGTGCAATCCCTGCCGTTTCCGGTTGAGATAGATGAAGGTGCATGCTGACCTTGGTGTAGGGTTCCAGGGGGATTATATAACTTGATAAGGTGCGGAAGTGGAAGCTGCTTTGGTTTGCAGAGCCCTCGGAAGTTTAATAAATTATTACGAGTATTACAATAAAATTTGGTTTTTAGCCCCCGACGAAAAAAGGAGTGTTATAAGTTTGACGTGATTGTCTAGAGGCTAGACTCTAGACTCTAGACAAATAGACAGACGTCTGACCATGGTATCGTAATTCGTAGCATCTAAATGGGTGGATCTATATTATATTATAACCTTGTTGTTTTGTTTGAAAGCTGCCATAATCGAGGTGTTCTAAGCAGTCTATTGCTAAGAATACCTTCGATTCATGATCAGTCGTCATCATCAGACCGATCAGTGCTGGAAAACTTTGGGTTTCATGAAAGATTGTATGCAATTTCTATTGATTTGATCGATTCAATATTATTCTTGTTTAGTCTTAAATTTATTAGTTGTTATCTTTTTGACGTGATAACGTCTTATAATTCGATATGGGCTGCGCGCCCGAAAAACATGACAGTTCATGCGGCGTTACCTCGCTGACAGCTCTGAGGCGTTCCATTTACACTTTCAGGTCTCTCAACAACCGTAAGGCCCACCTGGGCCGCGCTCTTTTTTTGATTATATTACGTATTTCGATGACTTAGAGAATACTTTTGTATGAAGAAGTTTGGTTAGTTATGACCTTTGATACATTGACCACACTCTGAATGAAAAATAAATAATCTGTGAACTATTAGTATTATTTCGGCTATTCAAAATTGTGCTCTATTTCCTACGTGTCAAGGTATGACTTAATATATGAAGAATAAAGTATTCGTTTATTTCTTCTGAACAAGTCACTAATTATTATAGTTTCGAAAGTTTATAATTGAGAAACTAATATTACATCGGACTAAATACTATATTATGATGGCTTGATAGATAGAAAATTTAACATATATTATAATGTAGCTCACACAAACATAAAATATGGATTATATTTCATATTACATTAATTTTCCAAAGAGGGTAGGCCGGGCGCCATTTTTTTTGCACATTGACCTGCCAACTTTTTTGCATAGATTTTTCCCGGAACTGAGGGGTTAAGGCTATGACGTTGTCACGTTCAACTATCGTCAGTAAACCGACTTTACAGACAACCGATTTTTTTTATTTCGCTTCTTCTCTTTCAATCATGACACTCTTTGTTGTTGTTTTTTTGTTAGTTGTTTAAGAATTGGCATGCTTATAATCCTTCCTTTTAATCTATATTCCTCATTTCCTCCTGATTGCACTTTTAATTTGAAGCACTTCTTAGGTTTAATTTCTTTGAAATTATTGTAAATTAATATCAATCACAAGATGATGAAATCATCTTCATATTTTAAACTAAAATAATTATGCAGCAGCCTTATGGCAGCCTCGCAGCTGGCACTTGTGTCGAACGATTTAGTTTTTACCGGCGGCATATGGACTTAGAAACGTCATATTTGCATCCGAATGACATGTGCGCCGTATTGAGAAAAAATCTACGATTTACGTAAAAAAATGGTTCAAGACGAGACAGATGTATCGAAGAAGCACGTGCCATCTGCCAAATCTAAGAAACGCGCACACACTTACGTATTTCGTAAGAATGACGCACACACTCGATGAAATCACACACACATGGACTCTTTAGAATAGCACACATGCGCACGCGACGCGTACGAACAACACACATGCGGGCTTCGTAAACGCACACAGACGCACGAATCTATCGAAGCAGATCAGCACGCGCCTGCGCAGATGGTCGGCCCCGATTGGTGGATAGTGTTTGGACTCCACTTCCGGACATTGATAAGGAGTATGACTTATAGGCTACTATGATTTATTTCTTAAGATTGTCCGTCAATATAACATCTGCGAGAAATCAATTTTGGGGTTTTTTTTCCATTTGGGGATGGGGAAACGTAGCAGTTGAGATTTTAATGAAGATATTGTTATGAATTTGATAATTAATGAAAGCTTAGGGTAAAGAGGTGAATATTAATCTTATTTTTTGACAATGATATACTTAATGACATTTTTGAAAATAATATAAGTACAAATTTGATTCATATAAACACTTAAAGGAGGACTACCTTGATATTTCAGAGAATTAAGACTCATCTATACATATTATAAAACAAAGTCACTTTTTTTCCCTCATGTCCCTTTGTTCCCTTTGATCTTTAAAACTACGCAAAGGATTTTGATTATTCTTTCAGTGTTAGATAGTCCATTTATCGAGGAAGGCTAAAGGCTATATTTTATCACGCTAAGACTAATAGGAGCGAAGAAATAGGGGAAAATGTGGAAAAAACGGGGAAAATTATTTGAAAGGGTTAACTTGAACGCGCTAATCTCAGGAACTACAGGTTCGATTTGAAAAATTATTTCAGTGTTAGATAGCCCATTTATTGAGGAAGGCTATAAGCTATATTTTATCACGCTAAGACTAATAGGATAATGTGGAAAAACGGGGGAAATTATTTGAAAGGGCGTATCTCGCGAACTACTGGAGCAATTTTTATGTTATTTGGCACAGATAAGAAGTAGACCACGTGAAGGATCATAGGCTATAAATTTTAATCATTTTTTCAGTGGCTATATATTTTATACCCGTGCGACGCCGGGGCGGGTCGCTAGTTACATTATAATGTATTAGGAACAGGATCTAAGTCCTAATACCTAAAATAATGTCTTATCAGTTTCTGCTTGGTTTCTGCATTTATGTAAAAAATTAAAAATATTGTTTATCTCTACCATCCTACCAATTACCATTCCTACCAAAGTATGGTAGAAATAATAATAATCCTACGAATAACAAAACTAGGGAAGAGTAACTCCGTCAAAAAAAGTGCACCAAAAGGCTACAAAATGTGACCCGAATACATGTATACTTTATGCATGTGTTCGGTACACATTTTCGTGTATACGTATACACGAGTGACATTCAACCAGGTTGACATGATAATTATTGTCAAACTCATTTTACAATTTGTTTACTTACTTTTTACGTAGCTTTTTACAAAATTTTCGTTGTTAAAATGCCTAAATGCCCTGTGAAATGGTGTAGAAGTCATACAGACACGACTTTTAATACAGGAATAACCTTTTAAGTTTCATCAGTAAGTGAATTTTTTAAAATTATGCTTAGGTAAAGTTCTTGTATTTTTTCCGACCCAAAAACATGCCCAAAAAGATGGTTCTAAGTTGGATGCCAGGGTATAAAATTTGCGTAAAATTAAGCTGGTCTCTTTGTGTTTGTCTTATTAAGTTTACATGTAATTGTAAAAATGCAATAATCAAAAAATAATATAATTACAAAATTTTTACAAAGTCGCCATGGACAGTGATATGCAAGATGTAACAATTTAATCATAAACGAGGGTCTGACTGACATCAGTATGGAGTATCTTATTTTTGTAATGAAATTCGTACTTCGTTTAGTAAGAAACGAACCGAATTGGATGCCGAGCCAGATTACTCGTTTATGTAGCACACACTTTAATAGTCATGATATATTTTGTATGAGTAATGACCGAAAATTAAAGAGATTACGAAAATCTGCATTGCCTATTTGCACCGTAAGTTTTTTATTTCAATTCTGTAATAATTCTGTAATAATTTAGCACATAGATTTTTGTAATCTGAAAACGTCTTGTCTAGGTGCTCTGGATAGTTTTAAATTCGTCAGAGTCGTACAAGGTTTGTTCAGAATTATTAAACATTTTCCTCTGATCCTTAAGTCATCGATAATAATAATATATTATTATTATCGATGACTTAAGGATCAGAGGTAAATGTTTGATTTTAAAATAATAATTATGTAGAGATCAACTACGATAACATGGCGCGCCCCTCCAAATGACTGTTTCAATGTGTGTAGTCACATCCTTATGAAAGAGTTTGTATGTAGTAAGTATTCAACCAATCACAGTACACGTAATATTTCCTTTATGTCACTTATTACCAAGATTTGTTGGTCAACTAATCATAACTAGCCGACCGCGCAAGACAACGCACTTCAAACTTTTTGACAACGCACTTCAAGAATTTTGGAGAGGCGCGCCATGTTATCGTAGTTGATCTCTACTCCTTTCTTCGTGATAGTAGATATGTTTGGTGTATACTGCATAGTGCCATCCGCTTTTGACAATTATTGTCCACGGCTTTGTTTCATAACTGTGACAGTGACAATAACCGCGCAGGCTGTCGTCCAGCGCGCAATATTATGATACGTTACCTGGGAAACAACCTTGGCGAGAATCTGAATTGTCATATTTTAGTGTTCGAAAAGGAGCCAAATTTAAAACGGTTGAAGTATGGGAGTTACGTTTCCTTATTTTTGTTATTCGTAGTAATAATCATTGTAATCATAGTTATTAGTTCCTAAATTATTCAATCAATATGTCCTTCACCTTTGAATTTTAACCATTATTTACATTTTCCTTAGTATTTTTGTTAGGAAATAGGACAAAAGAAGACGAATTGTTTTATCATTTGTCTTTTCTTTCTTCCTACATTCAATCATGGTCATATTTAGCCATTCTCAAAATAATAACGTCTTTTGCCCGCCTCTTTAACATCGATTTTTAATTCTTTACAACGTTCGCGCCGTTTTTTAATATCTGGGCCATTCCGATCAGCCCTTAACGGGAATTTTTAAAATGCACCATTAGTTACATTTTTCAATTGGAATATACGAAAGAAGATGTGTATTTACTAATAAAACAACTTTTATGGGTAAAAAATGGAATACGAATAATTTAGAGCGTTTATAAGCAATATCATCTAAGGGACGCGATGTTTTTTCCCATATTTTTAAATTAAAATAGCATATATTTCAAATTAATATTGATTGTTTAGTTGTAGTATAGTTATACAGCAATACGTCGAAATCTTTTGTAAAAATTACACAATTCAATCGTTTTTAGTGATTTAGACGATTAATTTTGTCAGGCCAATAAACAACTGAAAAAAAAAAAAACAATTTGGTGCAGTTTTATTACAAACTTACTAGTATAATTATATTACTATAAAATAATATAATTATACTAGTAAGTAAATATATAATACTAGTATAAAAATTTTAAAATTTGTTAGAGAATTACGATTTAATTCACCTTTAAGAGATTTGAGAATTTTGATGTTGCGCATAAGGTACTAATTATGTATTCTGTGGTTGCGCCCGCGATCGTAGAAACGGTTAATAATTTCTAGTACTTATTACTATAATAACTTTTATCTAGTTACATAGTTTCTTTGTTTTATGCTATTTTTAAATATAGGCAAGTTATTTTGTAAAAGTTTCGCAATAACCAGTATTTACATATGAACTCATCGCAGTTCTTAATGGAGGGTCAAATTGGTTGCACCCGCGATGGCACTTCGGCCTGTTTTGTGGCCCTTCATACATTTGATGAAGGTTTTCATTTATAAATCATTGCTAAACTAGTCAAAATGTATCCCTTCAAGGGATATTTTATTAATAAATATGCTTCATTTTGCCTGTAGGAATCTTTAAGTGTGTCAAACTGTTGCAGCCGCGATAATGGAATCGCCCATCTGTATCTTTAAGTATTCTGAATGGCAATGCAGTGTGATGAACAGGTGAATGCTTATTTAATAAAATAATTAATTCATTGTAGTAGAAGATATTTTAGTTGTAGGTTTCTTAATTTTCCATTGTAGCGTTACTTATAATTTATATCCCGTGAAGCTGTGTTAGCACAAGCCCAGTATGGGCTTTTTAACACTGATATTTGTTAACTGTTTATTCATTTTTGTGTATCAATAAATAAATAAAATAAAAAAATATATTCTAATAACTCATAACTCTACATACTACCACAGAATCTAAATAATTATATAAAACTCAAAGGTGACTGACTGACATGGTGATCTATCAACGCACAGCCCAAACCACTGGATGGATCGGGCTGAAATTTGGCATGCAGGAAGATGTTATGACGTAGGCATCCGCTAAGAAAGGATTTTGATCAATTCTACCCCCAAGGGGTTAAAATAGGGGATGAAAGTTAACGCGAGCGAAACCGCGGGCAATAGCTTGTATAATATTATAATAGTACTGGTACTACTAGCATCAGAGTTTTTTTTTTTTTTTATCTTTTTATTTTAAAGAGGCTTTTAACACTCAGTGTTAATGTCAGCAGCATCAGAGTTTGAAAACTGAAATACGATAAACAACATCTTTTAACGATCAATATTTTCAATTTATCATATTAAGATCTTCGAATCTTAAGGCTTCTATTGTAGGGGGACTACCTGCAGGCAGCTGCAAGGTTTTTGTCAGAGGTTCCAATTGCTGGGAACTTCGAAAAGATGTGTACTTCATCCTTTATAAGTTGAAATTAAAAAATCGTGGGAAGAAGGATAGGAATAGGTTATTAAAAATTGCTGCCAGTCTTGAATTTGATAATAATCCATACCGATATTATGAATGCGAAACTGTGCCTGTCTGTCTGTCTGTCCGTCTATCTGTTTGTCTGTTACCTATTCACGCCCAAACCGCTGAACCGATTTTGCTGAAATTCTTATAGAGATTTATTTTTATGGAATCATCTAGTCCGTAATAATTTGCGATTGAACGTTTCGGTTCATCATGGATCGTTCTCAAGCTGGTAAAAATTAGTTTCTAATAAGAGTTTCTTATATTATGGTCTATCTAAGCAACCATTGTTTTATTTTCGCCTAGACAGCAGACTAACTTAGGCTAATCTTTGTGTGATGTGTCTGTTTTTGTCTGATATGTAGGAAAGTCAGTAGTTTACATTGCCAGTGGAGATAATTAACAAGGAGGGATGTTAGTTTTTAATTTTGGAGTGTAATTTTATTTACCCTGATTATTGTCTACTGTAAAATCGTGTTATATTATACATAAATTGACAAATCGTCTCTCATAGAAATATTTAAAGTGTATAGAAAATTAAAGTTAATTAAGGGTAAGTAAGTATTTTTTTCACTGCAGAGAAATAAATATAATATATTACCGTAAAATGTTGTGAAGTAAGTAAAATTTTACTGAAACAATGTATCGCTTATGTTAAAGCTTCAGCAACAGATTATAGACCTACATAAACAAAACAATTGTCCTTGTTATCTATACATACGAGTAATGTTACGAGTATAAAATAAAGTCGCTTTTTTTCCCTCATGTCCCTTTGTTCCCTTTAATCTTTAAAACTACGCAATGGATTTTGATGATTCTTTCAGTGTTACGAGGGCTGCTATTTATGTATCCGGAATTAAAAAAAGAAACAAACATATATCATTTAATATGGTTTTATTGCTTTTCAAAATATTCACCGCGATGATCGACACACTTTTGCATACGCTGGAACCAATTTTCATAGCACTTTTTCCATTCTGATTGAGGTATCTCCAAAACGTGCATTTTGAACGCATCAACAGCCTCTTCGCGGCTCGAAAAACGTTGACCACGTAATTTGTTCTTCGCGTATGGAAATAAAAAGAAATCTTTAGGTGCCAAATCAGGGCTGTACGGCGGATGACCAGTCAATTCGATCTTTTGACCCTCCAAAAACTGAGTTGTTTCAGCTGAGGTGTGACAGCTAGCATTGTCGTGATGTAATATGATTCTGCGTTGTCGGTTGTCCTTTCTTATTTCTTCAAAGACTTCTGGTAAGCAAATGGTCGTATACCATTCAGAATTAACCGTTTTACGATTCTCTAATGGCACTGTAGCCACATGTCCATTAATTCCAAAAAAACAGGCGACCATTTGCTTCAAAGTACTTTTCGCACGAGTAACTTTTGTTGGTTTCGGCTCATCTTGGAACACCCACACCGTTGACTGTTGTTTAGTTTCGGGGTCATATGCATAGATCCAAGATTCATCACCTGTGTAGATATTATAAACGGCTTTTGACGTACCACGGTTGTATTTTTTTATCATTTTTTTGCACCAATCGACACGAGCCCGTTTTTGATCGATTGTCAAGTTGTGCGGAATCCAACGCGAACATATTTTTTTACAGCCAAATGTTCGTGTAATATCTTATGTATGCTCGTCATACTTATGCCTAAGGACGCCTCTATCTCGCGATATGTAACATGACGATCACGCATTATTAGTTCCCGCACAGCATCTATATTTTGTGGGACAACAGCTGTTTTTGGGCGACCTTCTTTATTTTCATCCGTGAGCATAGACCGCCCACGATTAAACTCACTGTACCAGTGATAAACAGTGGTTTTTGATGGTGCTTCATCTCCAAAAGTTGCGGTGAGTTGAATAAAGCACTGTTGTTGATTTAGCCCACGCCGAAAATCGTAGTAAATCATTGCACGAAAATGTTCACGCGTTAAATCCATGGCAAATGAAGACACGCAATTTTCAAAATGACGCCACAATGGAAAAATAATTGACAGTCACATGAAAAAAAAATGTATTCTTCAACCAAAGAGTTTTATTTTCAAATGTTGTAATTACTTTTTAAATATTGTTCTTGTAAGTGGCCAGTTCCGGATACATAAATAGCAGCCTATGATCTACATAGGCTGCTATTTATGTATCGGGGAAGGCTATAGGCTATATTTTATCACGTTAAGACTAATAGGAGTAGGGTATGTTATTCGAATATTCGAATACTCGTTTTATTCGAATATTCGACGATTTTATTACTCGAATATTCGGCAAATTATTTTTCGAATAATTCAAATAGTAAAAATATTTTTTATTTTTGTTTGAAATGCTATCAAACATAAAATTAACATGGAATAAGAACGTAATTAAGTTTATTTCAGAAAAATAATATTATTTATGAATATTCTACATCTTTAAAAATATATATAAATCTGTTTTTAGTCTAACTAATGAGTATAAGACCATTCATCGTCGCCGTTGACCATGTTTTAGACGTTATTTTGCCTAAAGACATGCAAATGAAGATATAAACTCCTTTCAGTCATGGATTTCAGTATCGTCAGTAATGGTCGCTCACAATCTGTATCCATTGACTTAATATTACATTGATAAATACAGTACAGTATCAAAAAATGTCGATGGCTCCTTAATATCATGTTATTGGCGTTATGAAACTTCAAGTTGCTAAAGTAACCAGCTCTAGGATTGTTTCACCCTCCCCCTGGGCTTTGTTGTAATTTTTTTTCTTTATTGTGGTGTTTGTTTTCTAGTGGCCCTTTTTTATAATTTCGAGTCACGTTGACAGGTGAAGCCGACTAGGTGAACCAGGTGAACGTGGATCGAAAATATCAAAAAGACGGGTGAGCTGGCTTAGTATTGATGAACAGATATCATTACGTCGAATACCATAATTCATATTACATATTATTTAATCTCAACTGCTGCCTAGCAAGACTAAGCATGAGAAAAGTAAAAGGTGCTACGATCGAAAACGGTTTACACTTTACAGCCTTTCTTTTATTGCCCAGCTGTAACCTTGAAATATACATTTTTAAAGTGTTTAACAATAAAAAAAAAACAATAAAAATTAACTTTGTCATTTACAAAGATTTATGTTGATAAAAGTAAAAATAAGAATTATTGCTTACTTCATAGTATTAACAAAATAGGTTGTACATCGTTGTACGAAGCTTTTTGTAACTTTTATTCAGAGTTTTCAGCATTTTTCAAAATTTTTGAATTATTCGAATAATATTCGAATTATTCGAAAACTTTTGTAAAATATTCGAATTATTCGAATAGTAAATTTGTCGAATAATAACATTCCCTAAATAGGAGCGAAGAAATAGAGGAAAATGTGGAAAAAACGGGAAAAAATATTTAAAAGGGCTAACTTGAACGCATTTATCTCAGGAACTACTGGTCCGATTTGAAAAATTCTTTCAGTGTTAGATAGCCCATTTATTGAGGAAGGCTAGGTATAGGCTATATTTTATCACGCTAAGACTAATAGGAGAATGTGGAAAAAACGGGGGAAATTATTTGAACGGGCTAATCTCGCGAACTACTGGAGCAATTTTTATGTTATTAAATTTGGCACAGATAAGAAGTAGACCACGTGAAGGATCGTAGGCTATCGATTTTAATATTTTTTTCAGTGGCTATATATTTTATACCCGGGGCGGGTCGCTAGTAAACTATAAAGGGTTGAAGGACAATACGGGTTATTTCAGTACTACTGAAGCATAATACTACAAAGACACTGTTACAACATTATGCCTCGGTGGAACTGTAAGAGAAGAAAACAGATTATAAGTTAAAACTGGGGATGTTGATAAAATGTAAGACTTTTAACTGTTGAACCGATATTAACCCATCAGTCGTGGCAAAACGAGACACAATAGCTTTTTCATTGTTATCGCGGCCGGATGTGGCCGTTTGGGGCTTCATGAATTAATGAAATCTGGTATTCTGCTGTTAGGTATTTCGCGTCCCGGGAAAGGATAAAATTAGTTGTTATATGACGCAGAAATGTATGTTTGCCGCGCGTTATTATACCTACCAGTAAAAGCGGCAAACGTTTTTCTATCGATACGATATTTCGGGTATAAAAGTGACGTTAACCGTTTCTGACTTACCCTAAGAAGCAAATCAAATTATGTATATCAAAATCTTTGCAGCCGTTTCGGATGAGTTTGGAAACAAACACCACGACTGACATGCGAATTTTATATGTTAGATACTATTTGTCTAAGCAAATGTATTTCACATAAACTAACAATACCATAGAATTACCCAATGTATTTCAAAATCAGCTGATTCTCAAGGAGACTAAAGCACGTGTGTACCACAGTATAATTTATATCATACCGTAGAGTAACTCAGTTGCGTATTTCAAATCAAACTAGCTCAATATAGAAACAAGTTTAACCCACAAGCGGTATGATTTTACAATGTTTGACTACTTCAAGTTATCTGAAACCATCCAGTGTGTGTATGTGGGATCGTATCGGTCTAGCATGTAAATTGTCTACTGTAAGTTACGTATATTGTGTTCGAAGGTAGCGATTTTTTGTCCAAAAAACCTTTTCTAAGTTTGCGCAAGGCCGTGGGAACGAGGTGCACGTGTGGGACAAAAGTCGCAAAAAGTTGGCAAAAACTGCTGAAATCTGGCAAAAACTGGCAAGAATGACATCCTCTGTTGACAGACTCGGTGTGGATTTGATTGGAGTCCAGCTGAGCCATTGATGCTCCCAAGTGCTTGTGACAGATCCGGTCCAGTTTTTCATATGTTACTTCCAGTAAGCCTTAATATTCTGGGTGTATGTGTGTGTGTAAAACTAAGCATTAATACTAAGCATTAATTTAGGTTGTGTATCCCTTTAGGGTGTGTGTCCCTGATACATGGTGTAACAAAACTAAGTAAGTAGGTAATAAAACTTTACTGCAGTGGTAGTAGCAGCGCGGCGCTGAAAGAGCAAAATTTTTCTCTCCCTCCCAGACTCGAAATATCAAGAGGTTATATTTCGCCCTGAAAAGCCTTTTCATGTTCATTTGTATCAAAGTGCTCTTAATTCTACTACATTTGTTATGTTTATCCTATCTTTACCTAGTATACAGATATTATGACTGCACATTATGTACAGACCAGGACCAAAAAATCCTTTTGTTACATGAAATTTCCACTATCTTATACTATTCAATCACGTGCCATTTATAGTGTTAAAAACGCCCCACATAACATGAGATGTTAAAAACAAAACACGAGTCGTGGCGAATCGGTCATATCGGTAAAGCTGCGACCACGATAGCGTCAGCGACAGCGACTGTCGCGGCGACTTTGTTGCAAAGTTTTTTTAAAAATTCTCATTATACTTAAGGATTTTAGCACACACAGTGGCTATGTCAATCTTATAATGTTAAAAAAATTACTTAAAATGGCCACTAAAACTTTTAGTAACAAAACTCACGCACGTCTATACAAAAGATATAAACGCGCTGTTTCTATACTTGTCTTACGATTTATTTCTCATCTATTTTACTTTGTGAATAACATTAAGACTCAGGTATAACAAAGGAATATATATTATTCTTCTCACTTATATTATATACATTAGATTATATTTTAGACAAATTATTATTATGGATTTTGACTTTGTAGGTTCGTTGTAAATTGGATATCCGGAGCATTTTAACAGAAGTTTATCGATTCATTCATCGCTTTTAATTCGTTAACTTGAAATTAACCAATTGATAACGCTGCTGAATTAGATATGAAGTGTTGGGTTCGGCACGAGCCGCACAATAATCCAAAATACAATCGCGACAAGTCGCGCGACTTGTAGCTAATGTGTTCAAAGCTTACAATTGCTGTGGTCTTACCCCGACAAAGTGGAGTAAATCACGCGATGTTCAGACACACTACATTACAGATTTGTGATCGAAATATTTAATTACTCATACAGTTTTGTTGAAATATTTTACATACTTTAAGGCTCTTTCAACTTTCAAGGCATTCTTTCTTTTTTATGGCCCGATCTTTTTAGGATATAGTAAACACCCAATTATTGGCATGTTTAACGCTCATACTACAGAAAATCCTGTTGGAAAAAAATGTTCATTCATAGTGTTTTTAAACTTAAATCTTAATGGCAAAACTGCCAGCGAAACTGCCAGAATTCCGAAGAATTTTGTCGCTTCAAAAATGCAGGCATCATCTAGTTTTGATAATAATAGGCCAGTCGCAATCCAAATTTATTGTATCTTACACATTTATATTACATTTTCTTAGCGTAACAAACGTAGGGATTAGGAAGCCCAATCATTTCTATAATATCATCTCTTAATTTATTATCATCAAATACTACCGTTATACATGGGTACATCCAAAGACCCCTATCATGTCTTCGCCGTTATAAATTTAAATAAACAGACATCTATTGTACATAATTACCGTACAACCAGGTGACAGTGGCTCTGTAGATCCCTATAGATCTGTATGGATCTCTAAATCTTGATTCTAAAACTCTTTTGAAACCCCATACAATGGGACAATGCAAGGATTTCTTTCGCTCTATTAAAATACTATTATAATGCGTTTAAATTCTAATAGCCTAAAGTCAGTGCCATAGAGTTGGATATCGCATGGCAAAGATCCATTACAATAATATTAATTAGTGTTATCACATGAGAAAGACTTTTTGTGTAATGCAAAGAATTAAAGAACTACAGGTTTCTATATTACCACACCAGAAATAAATAACGTAGTTATCACATACCTACCTAGGAATAATTTAACAATAGCTCTATTATGAAAGAAAGACTTCTGCGTAAGATATTTGATAAATATTTATTTATTAAATAAATTACGTAATAATATAGCTCTAGGACCCAGTTAATTGGCATTAAATCACCTAGAGCTTTTTGAAGAGTAAAAATTTAAAAGTATAAGCCAGTCTTTTTATTTTTTGACAATATTTTTTAAGTTTTTGACAGCAGTCTTGGTATCTATCCCCTATACCCTTTTTAATGGCAAATCTTAACCAATTAGCAAAGCTATTAAGCAAATATATTCTTAGATACCGCTGAATATCCTATGTATATTTTGATATCATATACGTCGAATGCTTGTGTATAATCAAAGGTCAATAAAATAAAATATGTTACTTACCTATATAGGTCACCTCTTCCGTTTGTTATTTTAACCTAATCCTAAAAAACGTTGAATTCCAAATTTGAAACGATTCTAATTTTGAAGATGTATGTATATATGTATCGTTTTAATTTATTTGTCGACGCTATGCCTTTAGGCTGAATGCTTGTAATTCCTTTATTGACCAAATAATTTAAAAATTAAAGTATTCAGAATAGGTAATCAATAATTTAGTTCAGGTTTTATTATATGTATGTATTATAATTTATACCTTAGAGTTTAGACAAAAATCAATAAAAAAAATTTTTACATACATATTATCTACAATCTTAAACTTCAAATAGTTGCCTATGTATTACAAATTTACAAAATAAAGCTTTATCTATTTACTTACATTACTACATTTTATGCGGGCATTTGCAAATGCAATTAAAAAAAACCTATTTTAAATTCTTCTTCACCAAACATTTGCCATTTTCTACTTGGCTTCCTTCGTGATATTCTCCAAAGGCGGCTGCAAAATGTCTTCCGCCATCTATTTTTAATTTATTCGAAACAGAAATGCACCAGTTGTAAGCAGGTACCAAAACTACAGCATCGTATTGCAAATTACACAACACGACTAAATTAAGAAGGCCATACTTCGATAGCATTCCAAAGAAGCTGGGACCTTTCGAAATCGGTCGGATTGCACCGAAACCACAGCTTGCACCGACAGATGTAAGGCACCGGCATAAGGAAACCGTACAAAAACATACTGACATGTCAAGTTATTGGACAGGACCTTAAGGTAATGGCATAAGGGTTATTTTAGCGTAACAGCGAGGTAGAACAACCCTGAATGTGTAGCACGTGCTTGCAAAAAAATTGCATGCGGGCACAAGTTGGCTTAGATAAAAAATCGTGATTTCTTAGAATGTTTGGGTGTTTGGTGTGAAATGAATACGGCACGCTCCTATACCAGCTGCTCGAACATTTGGGATTCGCAAAAAATCCAAGATGAGCGTCTTATTCTGCACATTGTGAGTTCAAGTAGGTGTATACAGCAGGAAAAATGCTATATACATAATAATAATAATATCTATGGACGCTTCACACCACGTCAGTCTAGCCCCGTGCTAAGTACCTGAAGGACTTGTGTTACAGGTACCAGACAACGGAAATATATTTAATACTTTTATACCATACATATATTTAAGATTTTTTATTATGTCATACACATGTTTAATACACATCCAGACCCGGGAACATTGAAAACTTTTTGTTACGTCGGCGGGATTCGAACGCGCGACCCCCGGCTTGAGCTGCCACACACTCAACCAATTGAGCCACAGAGGTCGTCGTATATGTATCTCTACTTTACTCGGTTTCTAGTCATTATACATACAAGGTGTAACAAAACTAACCCATAATACTTTGGGGCTTGTAAGTGTCCCTTATATAGAGTTTGCTGTGAAAGTAGCAGCTCTCAAGGAGCAATTTTATTTTTGTGATTTGTATGGACAAGCGCCCGAGCGTCATGAATTTTCCCATATCAAAGTAAAAAAGTTACTCTTTCAGTGTTCATACTTTCACAGCGAACTCTATACTGGGGACCCATACGGCACACATACCTTATAGTATTATCACTTAGTTTTGTTACATCCTGTATATTACGAGTATGTTAGTACAGAAATTGAAACATATTAGATCTAGCCACCACGTTAAAAACATAGGCTATTTGGCAGCAATAATGTACGATTATCCACCTACAAGTAGCCAATTCGTTGACGAATTCAACTAAACGGCTGCAAGTTAATCACGATCAAAACCGGGACACTTCATCAAATATTGTCACGGAAGTGGCACAATGCGCTTTTGATACACGTGTGCCAGAAGAGGGACCACACACCCTCTGTTTGTGTTCATTTCCCTCCGCCAGTGGCGAAAACATAGTCGTGCTCTATCACGACTGGGAGCAGCCTCGAGCGATGAATGAAGAATTAGTGTTTATCTTATATATAAAAATGGATTTTCAAATGTGTTAGTCGCGCTAAAGCTTGAAAACGGCTGAACGGATTGGGCTGAGTTTAATCTTAAAATATTCGTAGAAGTCTAGGGAAGGTTTTATAGTGACACGAAGTTCACCGGGACAGCTAGTAATAATATAAAGTATCATAAAATATACTAGTAAAAGTAAAATAGTTATATATCTATAGTTATAAAATTACATGTCCTGATTGACTGACTGACTGACTGATTCATCATCGCTGAGCAAAAAATGTTAAAGTTACAGCCACGAAATTTGGTGAGTAGGGTTGTTTTATTAAGTAGACACCCACTAAGGAAGGAATTTTGAAAATTTTACTCCGAAGGGGGTGAAATAGGGGTTGAAAGTTTGAATGAAAGTCCGTCATTTCTTGAGTTAGAAATATGAAACTTTATTTTTGGGTTACTGATTAAAAATGAATGGATACGTATTTAAGCATTTTTGGAAATTCTACCGCCAAGGGGGTGAAATTGGGGTTGAAAGTTTGAATGAAAGTCCGTTATTTCTTGAGTTAGAAACATGGAATTTTATGTTTGGGCTACTGACTAAAATATGTGTTTAAGTGTTTTTGGAAATTCTACCCCAAAGGGGGTGAAATAGGGTTGAAAGTTTAATTGAAAGTCCGTCATTTCTTAAGTTAGAAACATAAAAGTTTATTTTTGGACTGCTGATTAAAAATGAAGGGATAGGTATTTAAGCGTTTTTGGAAATTCTACCCCCAAGGGGTTGAAATTGGGGTTGAAAGTTTGAATGAAAGTCCGTCATTTCTTGAGTTAGAAACATGAAATTTTATTTTTGTGCTACTGATTAAAAATGAATGGATACGTATTTAAGCGTTTCTGGTTATTCTACCCCCAAGGGGGTGAAATTGGGGTAGAAAGTTTCAATGAAAGTCCGTCATTTCTTGAGTTAGAAACATGAAAGTTTATTGGCGTTTACGTTTGACGTTTGCTTAAATAGGGTCCCGTTTTTACCCTTTGTATAAGGAACCACAAAGAGAGGAAAACTATTCATCTTTGTTATTATACTATGTTAACGCGGACGAAGTCGCGGGCAACAGCTAGTAGTATCATAAAATATGTGACAGTGTATCTGTTTGTTAACAATTATGTCACTGAACTGATTTTGATAGGAATAAAGACATTCAGTCTGGGAAAGGAAGGGGGAAAGTGGGGTTCGGGAAAAACAAAATAAGTTTTCTGGCGCAACATCTAGTTTAGAAAAAAACGGTGTAAATTATAATAGACGGATATATCTACAAATGCCTTCGCATTTAATACCAAAATTGATTATTATTTTACTAGACAAGTGCTCGATTGTAGAGATAACTCTAACCGCAACTTGGCTACTTAAATTATTGACCCGAGCCAAATAAATTATATGACACCGCCGTAATTTAAAATTGATCATAATCATCACCTTAGGCGCTTATCTAACAAACATTCACACTTGCACAGTGCACACAAAACAGCAGCCAAAATCATCATCTTCCATTCGGCTATACCCGGTTTTAGCGATTTTTAAAAGTTTATCCATTAACTAACGCTTTTGTTTTAACGTCAAAATATTAACCAATCATCCAATCAACAACGCTATTAAATACATTAATTCCTGTAAAAAAAAAACATCGGAAACTAAGCATTAGTGGATTAAAAAGGTTCATGTCATCAGAACACGTCTAACGGAGGTTATAAAAGGAAGCTTGAAATATAAGATTAATAGAATGCCAGCGCCGCTCTTACACATAATATGTGGATAAAAATGATATTTACTATCTAACTGTCCGTCTGTGGAGGTGAAAAACGTGTGTACATCTGAGGCTGACACGACGACTGGCGTTTCAGTTTTTGCTGGCATCGGATTTATTCCTGACACAGGTTTTAGGTTAGAGATGACTGATAAGGACAATAGAAAGAAGCATTTTTTAATATCAGTGAGTAACTAACTCTTTCTAGTATTCGTTTACTATTCATCCAAATAAATTAGGAAGATGATAGTAAAAAAGAGGTGACTTTTTCTCCTTTTCAGACATGTAAAGGAGATTTTTTTGTTAAAAACCGCATATTTTGTGAATTTTTTTTTATTCTTAAAGAAGGCAGGTCGCTGTAGACCTGACGGCACTGCGACCCATGAGGATCTATTGTGACTCCTTCGCACTAGACTTAGAGTATCATTCCCAACCCAATGCTGCTCATAAATTGAACGATATGGTTGGGGTTCGTGCCACGAATTTCCTCTGTGGATGAGTATTCGTGGCGACCAAGGTGCCTGTTCCTGCTCTGTAGTAGAGCAGGACAGTCGAGGAGAAGGTGAATAGGTGTTTCATCCTCCTCCTCACAGAATCTGCAACTTCTGCAAGTCGTTATGCTACTAATACCCATTCTGTTTAGGTGTTCAATAATGTCTTGGATCCTATTGAAATTCAACTAGCAGAGTGTAATGAATAATGAGATCTAGATACTTTATCTATGGATCATCCTTAAATAAGACATGAATAGATGCCATGCCATGAATTAGCCGAGGCGAAAATCGCGATCTTCTAAAAAAATTCTAAGTGGCATTTTATTCTAAACTTGTACTGCTGAACATTTTTTTAAGTAATGCAATGCTTTGGTCATTAGTGTCGTTAAAATACTTTGATTATAAATACTTTGACTTATTAAAATACTTTGATTATAGAGGACGTTCTACCTCTGACAGTAATGATCGGGCATTGCGCTGTTTTGGCGGAAGATTAATTAATGCAGCTGCATCTGAAAAAAGAAAAAAAATCTTTTTTTAAGTAAAAAGTGGCAGAATGGAAAATAAGAAGGGAACTCTTAAGTAACATTATTATCAATCCATAATATTATAAATGCGAAGATGTGTCTGTCTCTATGTCTGTTTGTTACCTCTTACGAAAATACTGCTGGAATCTGAACTGACTTTGTCAGATAAGTATATTATGTATTTAGATAGTTTGGTGCCCAGGGAAAGACCGGAAAAAGATTACTTATATTTTTCATTTTAGAACGCTACTGCATTTTCAACACCTAAACATTTTAAATTATTAGGGCCGACACACACTGGAATGGCAGCGGCGAGGCGAGCACTTTCAGTGTCATATGATTTTAAACTTTATCTTCATTATTGTAATACTATGTATCGCTTGAGAAATCGCCGCCGCCGGCGGCCGCCAGTGTCCACGAGCGAGCGGCCACGAGCGGCCGTAGACTTCTCAAGCGATACTATGTATTACAACAATGAAGATACAGTTTAAAATCACATGACACTGAAAGTGCTCGCCTCGCCTGCCATTCCGGTGTAGCGTGGCCCTTACTGTTGTTGTTTAATAACTTAAAAATGCAACAATATAAGGCCTATATCCACAGAATGTCGACAATATTGACGAAAGCCTGTGGCTTGGAGTCGGTTGGACTGGTGAAACAATACCAGCACCGACCTTGCGAAGCAGGCGACAGTTCCACTACACCTGTCGATACAAAACGACGAGACTATTGTAAGTTGTAACTTCTTAATAAATACTTAGTAATACTTAAATACCGTCTTATTACTTCTTAAGAGAATGTACTATTCACCATTCTTGTCTATTTGCTTCGTATGACTTCTAAAAAGAGTGTACTACTATTCTTGAATATTGCTGGGATAATGTTTCATCAAATTAGGACAGGTACAGTCTAAAATAATTATTATTCCAGTATTTTTTTGGAAGGGAAATTGAATAGTTTTTCTTAATGAAAAATAATTTTAAGGAAACATCACCATTCATTAATTACTAGACGTTCCGCGCGGCTTCGCCCGCCTAAATTAGATATTTCACAGAAAAATTAGTCTACAAAAATAGCCTATGATCCTTCACGTGCTCTACTTCCTATCTGACCCAAATAACAGAAAAATTGCTCTAGTGGTTCGTGAGATAAGCCCTTTCACATAATTTCCCCCGTTTTTTTCGCATTTTCCTCTATTTATTCGCTCCTATTAGTCTTAGCGTGATTAAATATAGCCTATAGCCTTCCTCAATAAATGGGCTATCTAACATTGAATGAATTTTTCAAATCGGACCAGTGGTTCCTGAGATAAGCGCGTTCAAATAAGCCCTTACAAATAATTTCCTCCCGTTTTTTCCACATTTTCCTCTATTTCTTCGCTCCTATTAGTCTTAGCGTGATAAAATATAGCCTATAGCCTTCCTCGATAAATGGACTATCTAACATTGAAAGAATTTTTCAAATCGGACCAGCAGTTCCTGAGATTAGCGCGTTCAAACAAACAAACAAACTAACAAACTCTTCCGCTTTATAATATTATAGTATAGACTAACACTATTTCTTTTTAACCTAAGAAACCCAACATAAGCAAAGTTTTTTTATCACAAGTTCCTTTTATAACATTGGCCATAAGACTCAATTTAAGTTGGTTGACAAAAGTCTTTTTGTCGGACAAGGTGTAGGTCTTTAGGGAAGTCGAATTCGACCTTTTTTACCTTATTAATTATTCGGGCAAAAACTGGCCGGCGTGTCCCGTTATATACAGGTGTCTATGCCCATTCACTATAGAACACGTTTGCGCCGCGTACGCACTCAATATATTATCTTCGAGATGCCTAGAATGTAAAAAGGTGATCAAAAATGTATCTTATTGTTTAAAAAATCAAAGAAAAAGAATGTCAGAGTACTACAAATTTAGGGACAGTAAAAAATTTAATTCCTAAATTGTAAATTTGTAATAAAGGACACCGAAGTGGGGCCATTAATTTGTCTACCCTTTTTGTGACGTGCTATGTCTAGTCTAAATTATAATACCTACCGTACATACGTTGTATTTTCAATGCATTACAAAACGAAAATAAAATACTTTTTGTAATTTTTTACATTTTACGGTCTCTAGTTTCTACTCTCTCAGTGTGTCTTTAAAATATACACCAAAAAAGTATTTTAGCTTTACTTACTTCAACTACTCTGGTTATAAGCAGCTGAACTCATAGTAATTGAAGAAATAATACTTGGCTGTTTACGTGATCTTCGAATAACAAGTCAGACTAACACACAATGGGATCCAGTAGCGTCTCCGAACAATCGATTTAAAAATATAAAGAAATTCATTAATTCTACCTCCTTGACATCTGCCTTCAATCCTTTAACGGTGTAAAAAGGATTTGGGACAAAAAATTCAACCCTTACAATTTTCTGCTCGAAGACGCCAACTGTTTGGTACAATTTAGTCCTACCTACTGATGCGTTATTAGTTACTATAAATAGCTGTTATCTAGTCTTAACTCTTAACTCTTAATAACTAAATAAACCCTTATTTGTTGCACAAACTTACTTTAACTATTACTGTAACTTTAACTATAACTACAGCGCAAAATGTCAAATCTTTGGTTACCGTTAAATATCATGGCGTCCGGATAATTCAATTTTTATACTCTCAATCCCATTACCTGTACTAGCTTTAATAAAAAAAATAAACGCAATAGACATCTGTCAATTTCTGTGGTCAAAGTTAAGGTTAAAGTTAAAGCTAAGGTAGCCTTAAGTCTTAACTATAACCATAACTTTAACTTTAACCATGCCTCTGGTGCAACCCACCCTAAGAGTACATTATTTTATTTTTTTATATTATTTTTCTAGGTGCTACCAATTATCATTGATCTACTTTACAATGTCTAAAAAATTATAAAGTATAAAGTAGGACATAATATCAACAACATGCTGTAATTGAATCCAATTATAAAACAAAGAAAACGATTACATTATGTTAAACAAATAAGCCTAAGAACTAAATAGTATTTAAAATAATTTGCATAGCTATTTGGACGAGGGAATGAAAGATCTAATTTAGGGCGATAAAACGCTTTGGCGAAGCCTAAATATTTACATATTTGAAAGGAAATTTTGTGACGGGTAACAATAATGTTAGAATTTTGGCTTTAAAAGTCTGATTAGAATAAAGTGGTGGAAATTTTGTGACGGGTAACAATAATGTTAGAATATTTTGGCTTTAAAAGTCTGATTAGAATAAAGTGGTGGAAATTTTGTGACGGGTAACAATAATGTTAGAATTTTGGCTTTAAAAGTCTGATTAGGTAGAATAAAGTGGTTCTAAATTTTGTAACGTTAATTGAATCGAAAAGTAGGTATAAGATCTTAGCTAAACACAAAAACAAATCTTCATCCATAAATAATATACTTAATTAAAAAAAAAAAAAATACGATTTAATTTTGGTTATTCACTTCCAATTATGCTTCTGTACTATTTTTATTATTAATTGGTTCATACTTTGACAAAATTATACGCAAGATCGCATTTTCCCGTGGTTCAAGTTAGCATTTCTGGCATAGGTACGATTTTGATCTATTTTAATTTTTAATCCTCCGATCGGGGATTCTTGGAAATGCTATTGTATTCTATTGTTGTCGTGATCACCGGTGCTCTTATGGGGCTTGAAGGATTAATAGATCAACCGTGGAAATCCTGCCGCCCTGGAAAATCCTGCCTTCATGAGAAAGCATAAGCTCAACTTGGGGTTTGACTTGTGTTGCTCTATCGACTATCAGTCAACCAGTTGTATATTTAAATAGCTTGTATTCAATAAAATAAGTCAATTACCCGTAAATTTACGACTTGTACACATTAAGAAACAAATTAAGAATTAAGTAGAAAGTGCCCTTAGCGATTGTGCCTATGATAAGCGTAATGTCACAGAGTTAGTGGGCCAAAGTGCCACCTTGCGGCCAAAAAACTAATGCCAAAGGCAGGTGAAGAGAAACTTCGATAATAAAACTCCTGTGGATTTTGGTAATTCTTTTTTTTTATAATTAGGCATGACTGTGACGAATGTCTCGAATAAAATAAGAGTAATAAAAAAGTTTTTTTTTTTATGATTTGTTTGTTTACAATAACATTCTGCTTACATTATTTGGTAGATGCTTAGGACTAATTAGTGTTTAGTAAGTATTAAGTTTTATAATCTTGACTACTATTTTATTTATTTACAATATTTTTTTTTTGGTAGGGAATAATGAAACCCTTACTTAATTACTCACTAATACATTTTATTATTTCGTATCTAATAACATTTTTACAAATTATACGGGTTGTATATTTTGTCGACATAATATTAAGAAATAGGTATGTGTTTTTTTATTATTTTCAATCCAATATTGAGTTGTAATTAAAGTATCTATTAATTCCTTCTTTTAATCGTTCATGTGGTGGACAAAGTTTCAAAATAAAACGTTTTCGGTTATTTTACTTGAAATAACTCAATACATTTAAAAAAAAACTATTTTAGTGACGTTCCATTTTTGATTTTTTTAACTTTTTTCATGGAATATTCTAGAAGTGATGGTGATCCTAGTACAACGCATGGGCAGGCTTGTGCCGACTTTTGTCGCGTGGCGTACATAAATTAACGCATAACGACATTCCCGCCGCCGCACTGTGGCCATTCTCGTTTCCCGCAAATATTGATATCGATAAATTCACCGCAAACTAGTGAGGGGACGATGCCGATAAAGTTTAAATCGAGCAATGATATCGATGTAGCTAAAAATCGTTTTTTGATCACAAAAAAACTATGCAGAATTTTGCAGTCTAGTTTGAGTTTATGATTAGAATTTGATCATTTGATTCAAGTAAATAATGAAGGATTTAACTTAAAAGTAACTGAATGTAGAGGCTTGTATAAATATAATATAGCCCAAATATAACAATGGATGTCTCTAAGAAAATGAAGGTATCTGTGAATATTAATGTTACATTTTACTTCAATGTTAAACATGTGGACTCAAGAATGTACAAAATAAGGAAAACCAGACGTGATAATGATCTTAGAGACTAATTACGGCAAAACTTATTTCCTTTAAAAATAGATACTTACTAAAAATTTCAGACAATTTGTAATATTATGTACTTTGGAAAAAAATCATTTAACAAATTTGCAGCAATACAAAATCGCTAGATCGGACAGGTTTTGAGTTATCAATGTCATTAAAAGTTATTTAACACGGATTAAAAATAATTTTAAAAAGGTCTTTAACCTTGTAACTCCGTGAACATCTGCAATGGAATTTATTTTTTCTAATTATGTAGATGTGTTGGCGACTAATTTGCATTATTAATAAAATAAATAACAAACACAAGTTACTAAGGGCCTATTAGCCTATTAGCGTTTTCTGGACTTTAATTTTTATGGCAGAAATATATCATGTCCAGCACATAAAGTTTTGTCAAATAAAAAGTTTTTAGATTTTTTTTTTATTAAATAAGGGGGCAAACGAGCAAACGGGTCACCTGATGGTAAGCAACTACCGTCGCCCATGGACACTCGCAACATCAGAAGAGCTGCAGGTGCGTTGCCGGCCTTTTAAGAGGGAATACACTCTTTTCTTGAAAGTTTGCAGGTCGTATAAGTCCGGAAATACTGCTGGTGACTGTTCGTTCCAGAGTTTTACAGTGCGCGGCAGAAAGTTACGCGAAAAACGCACTGTGGAAGACTGCCACTCATCAAGGTGATGAGGATTGTAAGTTTTTCGCGTGGGACGATGGCGAAAAGTTGCAGGTGGTATGATTCCGAACAATTCCTCAGAGCACTCCCCGTGATACAACCGATAGAGGATGCAGAGTGAAGCTACATCTCGGCGTAATTCCAAGGGGTCCAAGCTGTTTGAAACACTATGGCAGTCAACAATTCGAGCGGCCCTTCGTTGGATACGATCCAGAGGGAGCAGTTGGTATTTTGGCGCCCCTGCCCAGAGATGAGAACAATATTCCATATGAGGCCGAACCTGCGCCTTGTAGAGTTGTAGGCGTTGGTCCGGACTGAAGTACTGTCTCGCTCTGTTAAGAACACCAAGCTTCTTCGAGGCTAATTTGGCCTTACCCTCTAGATGATATCGGAACTGGACTTCGCACGATATGTTGACGCCAAGTATCTCAATGCTAGGGGAGATGGTTAAAGATGTGCCCTCGAAACGAGGATATACGACCATTGGTGACTTTTTAGTGGTGAACGCGCAGACTTGTGTCTTGGCAGGGTTGAATTGGACCAAGTTACGTCTACCCCATTCAGAGACCTTCTCCAATGAATTCTCCACCTTAGACACAAGTTCGTTTCGACTCTCAGTGACATTTTTCCGAGAAATATTGGGGGAGCCGGTATATACAGCATCACCTGTACTATCATTCGCATAGCAATGAATGCCGCTGGTCTGCGTCATGTCATTGATATGCAGTAAGAATAGAGTAGGCGATAGCACACAGCCCTGAGGGACACCAGCATCAACAGACTGAGTTCCCGAGCATTCGCCGTCAACTACGACCTTTATGCTTCTGTCTGCTAAGAAACCAGTGACCCACTTACATAATTTCTCGGGCAGCCCGTATGATGGAAGCTTTGATAGCAGCGCTTTATGCCAAACCCGATCAAAGACCTTCGCAATGTCCAAACTAACAGCCAATGCCTCTCCCTTCGACTCAATTGCCTGAGCCCAACGATGAGTCAGGTACGCCAAGAGATCACCAGCCGAGTGACCCTTACGGAACCCGTATTGTTTGTCGCTTAGTAATCCCGAATGAATATCCAATTTCAGTGCCATAAATTAAAAAAAAAAGCCTTTAAACTTTTTTTTAATTCTTCGCTTCAAGATTATCACTTTAGCTGACTGTCCGAAATATGAATAACTGTGTTTGTATGTTTTGCGCGCTAAGTACTTGTCGGTAGGCAATATGGCGGGAGGCAGGTGATCCCCGGCGCGCGCGCAGCTGCGAACGCATCCAAGGTTAGGTACCCCTCCCCGCGTGTTTACCAGCTAGTGATGCGCCACTTTTTTATTCTTTTTTTTTTAATTTTATTCCATTTTTTTATTCTTTGTAAATTGTTAAAATGTAATTTAATTTCATGCGACCAATTATGTCAGCCATATTGTTTCGTTTAATAGGTCGTAACATAAAGTTGATATATCGATTGTATTACACGCAGCGTGTTTTTAGTATAATAATTATAGTATTTTAATAAACGTATAAATTAAAGGAAATTTATTATGAAGATGTTGCGGGTGTTGTACTTATATTTAAATTTTAAACTGTTGATTTCAAAGTTATGTTCTTTTAAATTGAGTTAATATTTCGTGAGGTATTTTTGAGTTTTCTCTCACTCAGTTATTAATGTTGTATATTTATATTTTCAACACCTACCTACTCGTTTCAATACTCAATATATCCTTGTTAAAATTAAAGTGTAAGGTAAATTTTTTGTTTTCTTCTTCAGCGCTACATTTTTTTATCATGTATCTTGTAGGCTCCTTTTAGTACTGTTGAATTATTTGACATTTAAGTTAAATGACGCAAAAGCAATTTGTTTGAAATTTAGTACACATGTTCCACGCGTTTAACGTTTCTACCATATAAATCATTGTTTTAATTACGACGACAAGTGTAATTAAAAAGTTTATTAAATTAAAACTTCAATTACTTAATAATTAATAAGTTTGTGAAGTAGCCTGAGTCACGGCAGCTCTAGCACGTGGTCGCACGTGGTCGCACGCGCCATCGATATGACCACGAGTGGCCAGGACGCCCATGCCGAGGTCATAACTGGTTGACCGTTCAAAGAATTCACGATTGCAACGGTGCAGTTGAATAAGAATAAAAAAAATTAACAGTTCTAAATTCAAAAGTCTTTTTTTTTAACTTTTTTCTTGCTTGTAATCCAAATATTATATCCAAAGAGTATGCAAACTCTATTGGACTGTCGACGAATTTATTTGAATTCATAGTAATAAAAAAATCAAACTTCTTATTTATATTTATGTATTCTCTGACTTTTTAAATTAATTATAAGGCACTTTTTTAATTACCGTCATTTTATAAACTATTTTCTTTTACTTTGTATAAAACTGCCATATTTTACCTATTTATAGAGCTGTACAAAAATAACCTCTACGTCATTTCCTTGCGAACAGGTTGCATTTTTCTCAACTCAAACAAAAGTTGAACTAACTAGAATAGAGGTTCATTCTAGTTTAATTAAAAATATTTAATGAATGAGTTTTGTTTTACTTTTTAGGTACGATTTAGAGATAGGTAGGCGTAAAAATGACTCTATAATATTATGCTATGTAACTTTTGGTCTATATTCTTAGAGGTGGGGCTAAATAAAATGTTTTTCGAAGAAAAATCCTCATATTATAACTACACAACTAGGTATTAGTACTAGACTGTACATCCAAGCTGCATAATACCTACCAGCAACAGAGGCCACTTTTTTCCTGCCTAAAGGCTCTATCATAATGACTCTATAAATTAGAGTCTTATTAAATTTAGTCGTATTTAATAAGAATTAGAGTTATCGTATATAGTGCCTCCTCAAAGTTTTCAATAAGAATTAGAGTTGTATTACGTAATACAGGGTGTGAGTTGTGACAAAATAAAAATATTCCTCGTAAAGAATTCACAGTAAAAGGCAGCGCCTGATCCAGCTATTTCGCCGCTCCGGGCAAAATAATAATTGCCGCCCCAAAAACCGGCCAAGTGCGAGTTGGATTCGCGCACGAAGGGTTCCATGCTAGTATGGAGTAAAAAATTGGGTAAACGTATTTCTGACAGTTAAACAACTATAACAGACCACGTCATGGAAGCGATAGCGCGATGTAGACGACCAGCAGCGACATCTATTATCAAAAGAAAGAAAATACAAAAAACACGATTCTTGTATGAGAATTCAAATATTAAATTGATTTTGTTTTTAGGCAGATACATAATCTGTGAAAATTTTAACTCGAACAGACATCGAAGTCTTACTGAGGGCATCGAGACCGGGCTTACCCGAAACTCGGGTTTTGGGCATCACGAAAAAAACCGGGTTTTACAATTGATACCCAGGTTTTTCGAGCTTTTTGGGTTTTTTTTTTGATAATTATTAAAGGCAAGACCTGATTTAAGTTATTTATAACACACTAACATACAAGTTCTTCATCTTTATAACATAAGTAAAGATTTAATTACAGTGTCTATTATTCATAATTAAACAAAATAGAATATTTTAAAGTACTTGCAAGTTTCGTTTTTAGGGCATTAAATACTAATTGTCACAAAAACATTTGCTAATATTTTGAAAATCCTACCAAAACTATTCAATGTAAAAAAGCAAAGTCTTCAAGCAATCTATCCATCGCAAAAAATCTTACAGAAGTATAATAGTTCTCGATCAACATTAATTGACTGACGACAGTTTTCTTTATTTTGTGATCAAAGGCTTACAAAATAAAGAAAAGTGTGGACAGCTTCAAAGGGTTCTTACTTATAAGTCTGCTGAAAGTACCTTAGAGTTTGATGATAGGCGAGTCAGCCACTAGTTAGTGGCAAAACGTTGTAACTTGGATCGACCGTTGCTGACAAAATACACGCATCAACAAAGTCTAGGGATATAAATGTATTTTTCAAAATATCTAAAACCTGTCAAGAATTTTTGAAGACAGTAAATGGAAGAATGATAGTTTATTTTTTGGTCTTTAATAAAACATATTAATTAAAACACTTTTCTGAATTTCATGGTTTCTTAAACAATCACAGATTTTTCTATGGGCATAAAAAACAATGATATGTCAACAAATCTTTATTTTATTTTAGAAACTGAAAATTTCATTCGAATGAGATATTTTTATTGCTGATTGTCAAATGAATAATAATAATTAATTCTGATCGATGTTTGGCAAACAGTATTTTTAGCTAAAATATGAGACCCAGTCTGCTTTGCAATTTAAAATATTTTTTTTCAGTCGTCCAACTTACTAAAAAACCTTTTAAAGCTTTTTGTCGTTATTTGTTATATTCACAATAGTCATATTCATATCAAATAACTGTTGACTAGCTCTAAGTTTAAATAATCTGGTTAAATTAACCCAAAAATAGAACAATGCAACCAGTAAAAAGGCCCCAGGAGAGCAACCAGCACGTAGATATCGACAAAACTGAGACTGATGATAGTAACAAATAATAGGACGAATGATGGCTTTCCATAGCCGGCCGTAGATGGCATACCGTATACTCACTGCGGAATTATTAAAATACGTGATTTTAGTGAACACAGATTAAATACAAGCCGGGGTTATATCAGCACCAGCGCCAAAGACAATTTCTAATGTGTTACACCATGACACCATGGTTTATCTTCCAAACTCCTGAAAAGCAACTTTCCGCATTTGAAAGGTGGTCTGGTCTGGTCAATTACATGGTTATCTGACATGAATTCTGTATATTGTGACTTGTGAGTAGAACAAATAACAACAAAAACTTTGAGGGATTTTGCAGAAAATTAGACGACAAAGAAAAGTTACTTTAAATTGCACAGAACATTCGATCTCATACCGTAGCAAGGCAGAAAAAAGCAATTTTAGGTAAAAACTATGGCACAAAAATTTAATTACAGGTATAAACAAACATCAATCAGGACTAAATAATTAGTTTTATTACTAGATGATGCCCGGGCGATGATTTTTTCCATTAATTACTGTGTTCGAAAATTCCTGATGTAACATTATTTATATATATATATATATATATATATATATATATATATATATATATATATATATATATATATATATATATATATATATATATATATATATATATATATATATATATATATATATATATATAATACAAATACATTTTAATGATACATGCAATTTGGGTGTGAAACTTGTTATAATACTTAATCCTGGTCGGAAAATCTAAATCCCTAGCTTTGATACGATCCAAAATATTGGAGAGGTAAACAAGTCGCTCCGATAAAAGTACGGCCGTGCCCGTTTACTCGAGACTTGGTTGGGCACTGCCGTGACTCCAGACTATGGTATTTAAATAGTATTTTACTGGATAAGAGCTGGTAATCGCAGAAAATCATATTACGTAAAGTTTTTTCCCATTATTAATTTTTTAATTGTAAAAAAACCCGAAAAACCCGGGTACTCGGTTTTTATTCAACAAAAACCCGAAAACCCGGGTTTCGAAAAATGGATACGGGTTTCGATGCCCTCAGTCTGTCTGTCTTAGTAATAGGGCCCCGTTTTTATCCTTCGGGTACGGAACCCTAAAAGACAAATTTTCCCTGTCGATATTAATAAAACTAATTATTATATAAAAATAAAAACATACATTTTAATGCTACTTTATGTCTTATATTTTGATTATGTTAGCACCAAAGAGGATGTAAACTGTATACTACGTAACAAGAGGTCGGACTTAGAAGAAAAAAATAAACATCCGTTATTTTTTTAATTTGAAACTGAAGTTAAAATTTTTAAGTGCAAAGCCTTTCACTCTAAACATACCAAAAATTTAAAAAAATAAAAATAAAAAAGAAATGAGCTCAAACAAATGTTTTATTTCAATAAAAAATATTGTACATAACTTAATAAATAGGGTAATAAGGTAAATTAACCAATAAAACAGATTTAATCCACAAGCTTTTGTTAATTTCTATTATTAAATATTATAATATTACTGTACAGTTTTACGTATTTTATTTATAAATATAATAGAATAGCTGTCTATGCTACTCTACTAACTACTTGATTGGCTTATACAGTAAACTCTATATAGAGAGGGGATTAAAGCTGCGCGTCCACCAGGTCGGAATCGGGACGTACGGTGCGGACGGCACGCCGTGTCGTCATATACTTGTCTAGCGCAGAATGACGTTCCAGTACTTGTAGTGCAGTTCATAGTAGTCAGTACCATACATACAAAGCAACAAATCCGTCCACTGCGTACCTACGCTCCGATTCCGATCCAGTGGACCGCGCCCTTTATACATACACACTTTGTTTTCTTACACCCTGTATACGACAGCTGAAATCTATCGCGTGGGCTCAGGCCAGCTGCATACCACCTCACTTGATCAGAGGATTTTTCCTTGGTGGCCGTACCACTCATAATCCCATACCTTCCTTCTCCTAAAATCTCCTTGCTTTGAATCTCTTTGCTGCTTTTGTTCCCAAGCGGTCGCATGCGACCGCGAGAACAAAAGATTTCCTACAATCCGCGATCGAGGTAACAGCTATTGCTTGCAGACTAAAATGTTGCAAACTAGCTGTATAGGGACCTAAAAATCTGAAATTAATGAAACATTTTTCATTTACTACATTTCCATACAGTTTACATAAATTATTAAGTATAGTTATTAACCTAATGTATTGTTACAATAAAACATACACATGATACGCATTTCATTATTTTCCAAATTAACTGCATACTGATATACGTTATAATAATTTCTATGAAATAATAATCTATCTTTTTCATATTAATATAGTTTAAGTTGTAAATTATTGTACAATTAAGCAAATAATACTACGACATACTTTGTATTAGAACATGGTATGATATCGTTATGTTTTGCTTCAATTTATCAATTTACGGTTACATTTACATTTTACAATGGCTTACCTTTCGTTTTTCAATAATTAATCCACTTAATTTACAATTTTTGTATTTTTGTAATAAATAATTTTCACAAAATGAAATTCGAACTTTGAGTTTTAAACTTCCTCTTCCTCTTTTTTCTCATGTAGTTTATATTCTCTATGGTCTTTTTTATCAGCCAATCACAGTCGACCGTGCTTAAAAATTGTACAGATTATGCGATTATATCTAGTAGCTACGTTTAAATTTGGAACCCATTTTTTTTTTGTTCGGAACTTTCGTCCACCTGTACGTAACAGTCAGCACTCAGTGCAAACACTTTAAAATCACTTGACCAAACATTTTTTTTATAATGTTCACCCACGGATTTAGCTCCTGTGTTCACCCGTGTCCCGTCGCCCGATGTAAACTGTTTTACCACTGTTTTACCAATAAAAGATGCGTATTCGGTATTGTAATCATCGCGTAATTTAATAAAGAACCATCTAGCGGAACACTAAACTTGTGTGCCTCTTGACTTACTATACGCAGTTATAGTAATAACTAATAACTAATATTTATATTCTAACCACTTTTGTGTAGGGTAGGGTTATTATTTTTGTAGAACCATTTTTCAAATTTTCGCCACCGACGCGCACGCCGCCGCCGCTCTCAATTTGCCGCCCCTCATTTTTGCCGCCCCGGGCAATTGCCCGGTTTGCCCCCCCCCCCCCCCCCCCCCCCCTAAATCGGGCCCTGGTAAAAGGAACAGCGCTAGAAGAGTTATTTTTTAAACTATTGTATGGGCGAAATCATGACATTTGAACATTTTTATAGAAACATAGAGTTCAAAAGTAACTCTATCAGCGCTTTTACAGCAACTTTTACAGTGAACTCTATTTATAGGACACATACACACTTTAAAGTACTATCAATTTGTTCTCTTAAGAGGCTTCTAAAAGCATAGTAGAAGACAGTGCAGTAACAGCATGTTGATATCTCTGAGCATCAACGCCGTCGAGCGTGCAGGCGCCACGCGTGAGCGCGCGCACACACGGCGGCAGCGGACATTGGAATAATAAAAAAAAGAAAAAAAAAATAGTTAAAAAATATGGCTTTAGAAAAATGTAAAACTCTTATATTATTGTTTGTTAGATATTACGTAAAAAAGTAGGCAATGAAATTTCGGTTTATTAGCTTTAATTTTGCTTGGTTGATATTAAGGGTCTGTTTTACCACTTTCTGATAAAGTGCCGAGGCTATTCACAACTTTTTTGACAGATTCTCCATACTTGATCTGTCAAGTTAATTGGTGAATATAAGCCATATCAGGAAGACGTAAAATAGGCCCTTAGACAAGTATATGATTTATATTTTAAATAAAAGATTGTACCTAATCATAGTTTTATTAATGTTTGTATTGAATATTGGCTTGCAGCTTTTATCATAAAATGTAAAACCTAAAAACGCACCTGTTTTATTATTAGGAAAATAGGTCAATGCCCATTAAGAAATAATAACATTATTCATCTGCCATATTTGGTCATTAAACTTATTCTATAATAAATAAGCTACAGAAAATATTGAATACTCTACTAGAGAATATTGAGGCTCGAACGTCTACAGAATCTGTGTATACGTTTCGTGTTCGACTTGAGAAAGTTCGACCATATCTCGGCCTACCGTACAAAACTTAAATGGCTCCCTATCCGTCTCCGCCGTAACTCCCACATCCTCTGCCTACTTTACAACATCCTGTACAATCCTCGCTCTCCTCCATACCTCCTCGACAGATTCAACTTCTCTCGATCTCCTGATGTCCCTTGTAGGTCCAATGTCCGGTCTAATCTCTCCCTCCCCTCCCATTGTTCCAACTTCTACTCCTACTCGTTCACTGTTCATGCTGTCAGATTGTGGAACTCGCTCCCTCACACCATCCGTGATAGTCCCACCATTACTGTTTTTAAAAGACGCTTGAAAGAGCACTACCTCGAATCTCCATCCATTTAAATACCGTTATTATATATACATATAGTATTTATTCATTATTCTTATATTTTTTGTATGTTGTAGCTATAGCATTTGGTAAATGTATAATTTATTTATTTTGTTATCATATAATGTTAACTTATCTGGTCATTATTATTATTATTATTATTTTATTATTAGTTTTATTGTAAGAAGTACATGTTTATATAATATTACATTCATGATTGTGCACGTCCTATCTGCTATCCTTATCCAATCTCTCTCCGTAGGGCTGCTGGAAGAGATTTCTATTCGAAATAAGCAGACCCTTTGTGTCGTCTTACTATGTAAATTATTGTTTTGTTAATATTTCTTGTGCACAATAAATCATTAAATAAAAAAATAAAAAAATAAATAAATACTATACTGACTAGATCGGTCATTTAAATCTATATTCAGAGGAATCAATATACTTACTACTGATATAAGCTATAATTATGTCAATATTATTCAGATTTAATTAATTCAAAAGATAAATTGGTCTTTAAAGAGCAGGTGATAGTTTCGTATGAAACGAGCCTATCGGATGTTTTATGAAAAAAATCACATTTATCACTCGTCACAACGTCACACATTAGGAGTTTTTTTAATTAATGCAGCTATGCTTATTTAGATCAAACGACGGTAGCAACATAATTTTTATATTTTAAATTCTCTATCGCAGTCAATGATATAATAAATAAAAAACTCAAAGCAGATAATATATTACCACCGCGCGCGTTGTGAAGCTTCAAATACGACCTAATTGGGTCGTCTTTTATTTAGTCCGTCTCTTTTATGTAAATGTATGTAAATGGCATTTCGTATCTTTTGTTACACTTAGGTATCCGTCAAATTTGTCAATGTGTCCAATTTTGAATTTGAAAATTGTTCGGAAGAGATTTAAGCCGGAAAATAGTATGAACGTAACAGATCTGTATAAGTAGAATATCACTGATCGCAGTATTTAACAGCCTTATATTTTTTAATTCTCATTTATAAAAATGCGGCTTGAAAATGTTACACCTATGTTGCTGTTCATAATAGGATAGATTACTGCAATGTTTTCACGCTAGAAGCAGCACTAGCATTTTAGTTCGATATTTGAAAAGTTTATGTCAATATTCTGATACAACTTATGTGTAACTTGTCGGATTTTGGTCGATCATTTACTGTACATAATATTATGCCCTCTGCTCCGACCTTTGCGGATTATTCCCTATTATATTATTATGTTCTCTAACTTTTTACTGACCTAACCGATTTTGATAATTCTTTTCTTGCGAGCTAAATGTCCGTTTCGCCCCGTAGCACAGCAGTGAGTCTTAAGCGTCGACTTCCTTGTTCTGGGTTGTGCTCGCGGTAACGACGGTGTCTTATGGGAACTGCCTCCATTGCGACTCCATAACAATTATACCAGTAAGTCTCATTCGGTACTTGTACCATAGTCCATACCACAGAATTTAAATTAATAGTACCAAACCATACTGAGTAAATGAGGCAAATTTAAAGCTTTTGTACCATCAGAGGAACCGATTCATAGGCAGATGGCGGACCTCTTTTTTAGGGTTCCGTACCCAAAGGGTAAAAACGGGACCCTATTACTGAGACTTCGATGTCTGTCCGTCTGTCCGTCTGTCCGTCTGTCTCCAGGCTGTAACTCAAGAACGGTAATAGCTAGAGAGTTGAAATTTTCACAGATTATATATTTCTGTTGCCACTATAACAACAAATACTAAAAACAAAATAAATTACATATTGAAGGGGAGGAATGGGAGCCCCATACAACAAACGTGATTTTTCAAACATTTTTTGCTCGGTATCAATGATGACAACAGGTAGGCACTTGAAATTTTCACAAAGGCCGTAATTATATGTGTACTTTAATAATTAGTAATAATATTTAAATAAAACAAAAAATTAAGGGGGGCTCCCATACAAAAAACACAATTTTTAGCCTATTTTTGCTCTATAACGGATATATACGGAAGGAACCCTTCGTGCGTGAGTCCGACTCACACTTGGCCGATTATTTCTAAAAGTGCATTATGGTGAATTAAAAAATACGATTTCGTTATGTCTTATCCCATTGTAACTGCACATCTTTAAGTTATTTACTTGGTCTTCAAGTAGTGTTGTAATAAGTATTAAAAAAAATAGGATTACAATTTACATTCAGTTGAAATTAGATTGTCTTATAAGAATGCTTTGTCTTTATAGTTCAAGTTCTTCTTCACGTAAGGTCATAACTGCTACCACGATGGTGAAGCTAACATGCACAATCGACGTCGAAAATGGGCAATCATTAACGAATATGGCCCATACAGGTTCATGAATGATATTAATCATATATTATATAGAAATCGGGTATAAACTTGTTAAGGGCCTTCCCTACGGAGATTCCGTAATTTACCGTATTTAAAGCCTTAATATAAGCTCATAATTTGAAAGCTACAAAGTTATAATACAAATACAGCAATAATCTTCAGTATATCAACATTCCTTTCCCCGTTTTAAATTTTCTATTTTTGTTTGTTATACTTATTTATGATATCAGCTTCCAAAGTAAAACCAATTTATTAAAATTCTAGCATACATTCAGCATATCCCTAGTATTTACAAATTACTTTTATTTGAAACACACGCCAATAGATCGACACTATCATAAACTACATATTCCCCGTTTTAATTTTTTTTAGGACAATTTTGAACTAATAAGTAAAAAAATAGGGTTTTGGTGCGATCTCGGTAACGCGGCAAATGTATGGTCAAGGTCGTTTGCTCGGGGGACGGCCTTAAATATTTTATTATGATTTTGAACAAGTAGAAGACTCAAAACAGACAATAAGTATGGGTGAGGGCATACAGAAATTTGGAGGTTGTCTAGATCAAGTCTAGATAGACATACATGACAATGTTGCTACAAATGCATACTCGTAATTGTTTGCTGTGACAAACGTAATAACACATTCTGGATCATAAATCCTACATAATGTATGGGAAAACATTGTGAGAGCTAAGTACTGTGTAAGTGCTGATAGAGATCGCACTGAAGGCTGTTTCGCAAATGATTGTTCTTTTATTCAATATCCACTTGCTTTATCCCGTGGCTTTGCTCGTAAAATGAACTTACATGAGACTTTTCAAAATTTTACCTCTGAGGTGGTTATTAGGGAAAATGTACAATATAATCCTTGCATTTTGGGACATTATGTATGGCTACGATTGGCTCTCTACAGTAGGTATGCAATAATGTCCATTATGGGGATTCATCCTTACTAATATCATAAATAGGATAGTGTGTCTGTCTGTCTTTTACCTCTTCACGCTTAAATCGCTGTATCGATTTTGACGAAAATTGATATGCCTTTGAGGCCCTGGTAAGGACATAGGATAGTTTTTATATAAAAAAATGTACGGTTCCCGCGCGATAACAGAATGTTAGTCATCAAATTTCTACTAAATATGTGAAACATTTGGTATAGCATTACCGATCAGGCGATCACAATACCATCACGTCACGCCTTCGGCCTTCGTCAACTTTATCAAAAGCCATTACAAGATACATTTAATAAAACTTCGCAAGGACCATTTGCCTCGCTATTTTTTTATCTTATTTATTGTTTTTAAAGGCGATAATTAAACACATCTTATCATTTTGAGAATTTATTGCTGCATTAATAAAATTAACGTCGTTGACGATGGATATGTGTATTTATTGTGATAATATTTTACGATCATAAACAATTAAAGGCTGATAAGTGATAAGAATAAAGAAGCCCATTTAATTGAAAACTTGAAAGTGGAATTGAAACTTAATGTAGAATTCTTGATCGATTGAGTTTGAAAATTGGATTGGACAGAACTTGGTCGGCTTACATTATTGCAATCCAGTGAAACACAGCGCAGAATTGCTACTGGAATAATGTAAACTAGCACTGAAATGCACTGGATTGCAATTTAGTGGATTGGAACACTGGATTGGCGTAATATAATTGAGATACTAAAGGAATTAAAATCAGATGGACTATAGAAACAAAATTCCTCTAATTTTTTTCATAGATAGACCTTCTCTGACTATTTGAATATGTTATACCTACGTTAGTACCTACATACCTAGAAATTTGGAAATCTTTAAGGGGATTGTATAAGACGTTGCCCATAAATTGGTTTATTGAGTGGGGACCGTACAGGTAGGTACGTATTGCCGTAAAAAATATCATATGCACCTTCTTTTTTGGGACTCAAAGAATCTTCATATCAATATTTCATTCAGCACTTTTGGTAAAATCTAAAAACGTAATAGACATACACATCCGCGCTTATAATACAGGGTGCAATTAAACCTTCCTGCCAAATTTTGATATATTATCCTTGTTAAAAATTAAAATACACGTATTTTTTCTTTTATAATCACTCAATACGTAATAATATATGTTGAGAAAAAGCTACCGAAAGTTATCCTAAAAAACACTACAATTAATGCACACGACCATTCCCCCGCGCCACTAGTGACCGTTCTGCAACGATTTTAAATGGGATAAAATATTATGTCATAAAAAAATAACACCCAATTTTTGTTGGTTTGGACTCTCCTAATGAAACCTAAGCCCTGGAAAAAATTTGGCAGGAAGGTTTAATTGCAGCCCTGTATATTATTAAATATTAAGCGTGGATATTATGGGGGCTTAGACAATTGTCATTAATTATACGGGGTGTTTAAACAATAATAGTCATTCAACAGTTTTGGGGCAAAATCACCAGGTGTTTAACAATGATGATGTAGACGTGATAGACATGTCTATAAATTCGATACCAAAATAAATGGATAAAAAGATAGACCACAGAGATAATGTCGGCTTTGTTGAGCACTTAACACCTTTATAACAAAGCTGTTTTGACAGGCAGCTGGGCGCCGATAATATTGTTTGGTCGGGAAACGTTTATTTTGGGTAAATATGCAAAATTTTGTACAGATGTTTTGATATTTTGGTAAAGCAGAGCAAAGATTTCAAAAAACTTAGAACGTATCCGAAGAACCTTTAGCGAAGTTGCCATTATTTGACAGCAGACTGCTGCGGGGCTAAAATGGTCACATTTAGCAATTCCTCTCAATCAATCCAGCAAATGAATTGTCAAAACTGTCAAACTCACGAATTTCAAATTAGTACGAATTTAGACATCTAAATTGCAAACAGAGTGACATTTTTGCGATTTTTAAAAAATAATCATAATAATATGATTCATAATATTATGATTCTCCAAAGGGACCATTTCAGCCCCGCAGAACCTTTAATGAGACGAATAGGAAATTCGAAAAGTAAAATGGGATTTGATTTGTATTACTAATCGATGCTCTTATAAAGTCATTCATTTTTGTTTTACATACTAGCTCTATTTTTTTTTGGTCCCCTAACCTAATCAGGGATTATTTTTATTTTAGCTCTGTATTGTTCTTTGTCACTCATTATTTTCTTTCTTTTTCTTTTTTATTAAAATATTTTTTCACTTTTACTAGCTCTTATTCCAGATATTGCGTCTGAAATATTTTCATTTGTATCCACGCCATCTTATGTTTCTCGTATGTTATTCTATCGTCACACGTTAGTTTGTTTGTCTGTATGTTTGTCCACATTCACATTATTGACAATGTGTGTTTACAAACTGCACATTCCGTCCTATTACTTACGTCAACCAAACGTCACTTGACGTCATAGCTACTGGAATTAAATGGCGCTAAATTCGAAATTGGAATTTAGTTTTTTTTATTCTCATGCATAGGTGGCAAATGATTAACGGCTAGACATGTCGTGATTATGACATTTGCAATATATTAGCATCAATTTGCATGTTTCAATAACCGTCTGATCGCATTATTTGCTATGTAATATTTAGCACATTTTTCAAAACATTCTTAGTCATTATAGGATTTGTGATTTTCGCGAGGAATATTTTCAATGCTAAGTCTATTAGCTAACAGATGTGATAACAGAATATTATGCTAGGCAATTATAGTAAGTACATTAGTCATAACTCAAAATGTCACAAAGACCAATGTGTAGTGTATTTTATTGTATGTAAAACCTTTTTGACCGACTTCCAAAAAGGAGGAGGTAATATGTTCGGCTGTATGTATCTTTTTTTTTTTTTTATATGTTCCACGATTACTCAGCCGTTTGTGGTCCGATTTTCAAAATTCTTTTTGTGTCGTATAGGGTTTAACTCGAATTTGGTACTATGTTCACAAAAATGGTGATCTGATGATGGGATCCGAATCGAGGGGACTTCTTGAAATTTTTATGGAAACATATAGTGATTTCGATTTTTTCTGAAGCATTCGAGGTAAATGCTACCAAAAAGTAAGACTTCGCACCAGGTTATACCCTGGATCCGAAGGTACCGAACAGAACTTTTGAATGCTTATAGGTACAGGTTCGGGGATTTCGGCGTTGCTTAAACAACTGAAAGCATAAGCTAATACATCAATTTGATTAATCATCATCATCACAACCATCATTATACCATGGGTCATCACACTATGACCCAATTATTGGTACTTTTCGTGATATTTTGCATCGAAGCAGACGTTTTTGATAATGATTTCGCTGTTTGTAGACCGATTTTCAAAATTCTCGTGTTGTTGTATAGGATATAATCTTAATTTTGTATAACAATTACGAAAGTGGTGAACTGATGATGGGATCTATGAGCAATCGAGGAAAATCCTTGAATTTTATCAAAACACTCATAGTGGTTAAAATGTTGTTTCTAGTAAGTTAAACATATGTTACGAATAAGAGAAATTTTATACGAAGGTGTCTCTTGGTCCAAAGGCACTGAACAGAACTCCTGAATCTTTAAAGATAAAAGTATGGAAATTGCAGCATCGCTTAGATAACTGCAAGCATTTACCACAATTTCGTTTACAGTGACATAATGTGAATAGTTAACATTCGTATTGGTTATTTACGTATAAAGCCTAATTTTGTAGATACTTAACTAAAAAGAGTAAAATTATTATTTTTAACAAAAAATTAAAACCGACTTCCAAGGTAAAAACAATAGTAATATGAACTAAAAAGTATTAAATAACTCTTACCCTTTAATAGTGCCTTTTTCAGAATTCGTCTAAATCTCAACTATTTCTGTACTGTATACTACAATCTTCGGTACCAGTCCCAAAAGTTTCAGATAATCTGACATTACTGAACTCACGATTAAATTAGCTGGTACCGACTTCAAAATAATGAAGATTGTAGTATACAGTACAGAAATAGTTGAGATTTAGACGAATTCTGAAAAAGGCACTATTAAAGGATAAGAGTTATTTGATACTTTTTAGTTCATATTACTATTGTTTTTACCTTGGAAGTCGGTTTTAATTTTTTGTTAAAAATAATTACACTTTTCTGTCATGAAAAAAAAACATAATATTCCTTTTTCTGTTTGACTAATAGATGTTTAGGCTAAGCACTGTAAGAAGTAAGAACCATTCCACACACATAATAAGTAATATTGAAAATCAAATACACGATCAAAGCTTTTAACTAGAAGTTCTTTTTCTCGTGGCTGCACACAAATTAAAAAAAAAACTTGTTTTGAAAACACCTAATCAGTTCCAAATTTGAAATCTCCGGATTTTTAAAAATTGTATCCACTTCGAGTATTACGTCATTAATGCTACCTTCGAGTGGATTTAATTATTTTATTATGTTAATGGACTCCATGCAGCTGGTGACCACGTAGTTCCGGTAGCCACGACTCTAGAAAGTTTGTAATTAAAACACTATAAATTTTACAGCCCAACAAGTAACAGATGGACTAGGATTCAAAACTGGTAGCATAAAAGTCATTCTAAAGAGCATAAGAATAGCTTCTTATTTTGGGGATTTGGAGAAATATTTCTTTTTAGGACTATGACTACAAGGCATAAACCAAAACTTGTCACAAGGAATCATGTCACTTATAACCCAAGTAACAAAATCTGGTCTTGTAGTGGTTCCGGGGCCAGGACTATAACAGGCTAGTAAACGTTTATAACCACGGAAAAGGGCCCATTTTATATGCGTACTTTTGCTAATAAAGCACTCATAGTAGACTTGCCTAGCACTACTTAGAAAAATAATACACTTATTGTTGGACTACGCAGAACTATCTGCTCCCACGAAGCCAACTATGAGCATCTTATAGAACCCCAGGCAGGCCTGTTACGTACTCCGCGCTTCTATTACTAGCTACTTCAAACATTAATTTTGTGAATTGTGTTGTGAGGTGGACGAAAAAAATAAAATATTAAGAAAAGGTAAGTTAATCTACTCACTCGCGGAGGTCAACTTGGAGGGTTAATTAATAATAAGATATTAACTCTCACTAAATTTCTGTTAATAACGAAATAACGAAATATTTCTGACAATAACGAAAATCTGTTACAACTATATAAATGGCATTCGTGCAAGTGATAGCGCGATGTAGAAGCAGCTCAGCGACATCTAGCGAAAACAACATGAAACTATTTTTCTTATACAATTTAAATTGGCACTATAAATTACTATTACTGGCGTGTGACCTTATAGCAGATTTATAATTACTTCTTGTAGTATATTACAAATGTAACTTTCTGGAGCAAGTTTTCTCAAGTATATGTAAATTACCTTTGAAACACTCGTGTAGGCCATCTTAGCCTTTACTGCGCCTATAATCTCGTTCTATACACGACTATAAGTCTTACTTACAAGAACATGTTTACTACAAACCCAAACAAACTCCGTGTAACCTGTTATAAGCTTGGTAGTAGCACCTGGAACCACTAAGCGAGAGTTACTAGTGCTGCAAGCCTTTAAACTGTGCACTATAGGAGAATTTTGTTACTTGGGAACTTATAAGAGTTATAAGTAACTAGATAACGCCCGCAACTTCGTTGCGCCAAAATTCTAGCAACTCCAGCACAATCAGTTTAGTGGTTTGGGCGCGGAGAGATAACAGACAGATACACACATCTATAATATCAGTATGGATGGACTATCTATATTAATTTTATATAGCTGAAGAGTTTGTTAGTTTGAATACGCTAATCTCACGAACTACTGCACCTATTAATATGTAATTTGACACAGATATAGTTGACCACGACACAAAGCGAAGTAAAATTTAGTGAAAAGATAACTTTATGAGTCAAAGTGTGTAGTTACCTAACAATAGTATTTATACCTAGTTAAAAGATTTTGTCGAATCTACGTGACATTCTTGAATTTAGCCGACTTCCAAAAAGGAGGAGATTATTATTTGTCTGTATATTTGTATATATTCTGGTACTTATTATTATCATACTTTTAAGGACCACCATATACTCCTATGATATCATAATATGTTATGATACTTTACGCTACTTGTAATGATGGGTTTAATAGTTATTACCGTGATATGAACTAAAATTAATGAGATACTGTCCTAATTAAATTCACTAATTTTATAAATATTTTGGAAGGTAATCTTATCAAAAACTAAACTGGAGGACATAAAACGATTAAAAAATGTTTTACTGACATTCTAAGTTTTCATGGCAATCGTAAAATATATTTATTACGATCACATATAACATATTATAATATAACATCATATTATAGGAATTACATCTATAATACAGTAGCTGACCCGGAAAACATTGTTTTGCCATACAAATTATTTCTAGTATCAATATAGAAAGAAGATACTATTCTTAGGCTTAACGAATTTACATACAAAATTTCATTAAAATGGATTGAGGCGTTTTAGAGGAGTTCGCGCACAAACACTGTGACAAGAGAATTTTATATATTAGATTAAATATATGCTCGGAAACTAGGTATTGGACTCATTTTGATGTAATTCGGCATAGACATTAGACATAGCGAATGACATGGAAAGAAAAGTCGACATTTAAGGTGAACGCAGATTTGGCCGCACCGCACGCACCGCAGTCGCCGCATTCGCAATTCTTCATATTATTATGAAGTTGCGAAGACTGCGGCGCGGGTAGGTAGGTATGCGAGCTTGCCTATAACTTCATATAAAGAATTGCGAATGCGGCGACTGCGGTGCGTGCGGTGCGGCCAAATCTGCGTTCACCTTAAACGCAGAAAAATGTGCGGTTCCACGAGATTTCCTTTTGAGAAGTGATGGGTAATCCAAGATCGGGATGGTTGAGAAGCCTATGTTCAGCAGTGGACGGCGACAGGCTGATGATGATAATGACATTAGATTTATTTCAGCGGCTAAGTAAGCCACACGATATATGATTAAAAACTAATTGGGTATTTTGCAGTTAGTTTTTTACCTACTTCGTTTGTACATCTAACTCGATTAGCAGAGGAAATTCCTCTACGCGTGTTTGAGCTGCGTTATCTGTGGATCATTAATCATTTAGTGTTAGTAGAAAACAAAGATTAAGTAGTTAGAGAGTGCAAGCGATACTAATAACCTCAGGGTCTTGGGTTTTGAGGACTGCCTGGCGTCTCTTTATCGGGTTATAAGACTATTGTTCAATTTTAATATTATTTAAATGGTGTGAAAATGTTATTAAAAAAGGAAAGTGCACTATTAATTAAGTCTTCTGCGGTCTGCCTGTTTTCATCAATCGCCTACTAGCGTTAAGTTTCTCCAAGCGAACCCAAGATTTCACCAATATTTATAATTATGACACCGGTTTGTAGCTGGCACATATTATAGGTCAAAGCATTACCTATGTGTCTAGAGAGATATGTATATACATAATTTTAATGCACCCTGCGCTACTTGAAAACGAGCGTCAGTATAGGCTCTACTTTCTATAGCACTTCTATATCTCTATTTACTCATTGCCTAAACACGTAGACGTTAGAAAAGTTTGTTATTACAATTGTAGTGCGGGTGCGAGGTTGCATCAGATCTAATTTATAATTACCTGGACAATGAACTTAGAAGGGAAATTGTAATGAGTAATGTATTAGCACATTGAATACTTAGTAGGGAGTTGACGTGGTGTGAAAGCCTCTAGAAAAATAAAGATGCTTCATGATATTAAGGAAAGATAGATAGGAAAGACAGCCAAGGTAAAAAGTCAAAAGATGCCTTTACACGATATTTGCGTAAGATAGAAAGCCAAGGAAAAAAGATGCCTCTTCATGGTATTTAAGAAAGATATAAAACCAAGGAAAAAAAGATGTCTCTACATGATATTTGGAAAAGCAAAGAGGAGAGGGTAAAGAGAGAAACATTTGATGCTTGTTAATACTTCAGGAAAAAGCAGCATTTACTTTTATTTTTAGGATTAACATTGGCATGCGTACGTATTACTGTAAAGAACTCTATCACCTAGATTTCTTGTAATACGTCAATCGTTAATTGAGAAAACCTAAGAACAATAACTGTATTATTTAGTTTAAAATTTGCGCGCCACCGTGATCCAGTTTCGATTGGGAAGTTGTGTCTGCGCACACACTTGTGCAGTATAAAAAATACTTTTGCATAATATCTAACCAAGTTAGATATAATACAAAAATATTTTTCAATGAACCAGCCGAAATCGATGAAGATTAAAAACTTTTGAATTAAGAGGTTCTCAAATGAGTAAAGTCTACTTCTGTCCTTGTTACAAGCAAGAAGAGAATGTGATTCTGCAAGCTCTTAGCTTTGAGTGACACCTAAGGACGACGATAGGACACAATAGAAAGCGTAAGTACCCACACAAATTGAGAACTTCCTTCGAAATAAGATATGATATCTGAGGGTAAGGTGATATGGATGTTTGTCCTACCTGCGGATCCGGATATGGGCGGAAGGCATGGGAAATAGGCAGGGTTTACATTACTCAGGCTACTTCCGGTTGGTGGAATTTTGAATTTGGAATATGATTTTATTAGGGCGTGACAAGGTTTCGATTTCTTCTTTTTAGTAAGTTAAATTAAAGAAGTAAACTTTAGATAATATTAGATATGGCAAAATATAGACTCCTCATCAAGTATTCAAACTCCTGAAAGTATACTTTTAGCCTACTTAAGCGTTAGACTCATTTTGACCTTCGACCCTCTGATAAGAAGTGCTCCAGGTGGACCTTTTCTTTAGGTCCATGGAAGAGCAGGGTTTTAGTATGTACTTATGTAGAGAATCATTATTTTTTTATTTTAAATGATTATTATGATCTCTGTCAGATAAAGTCAAAAATCTATGAAAAATTGGAATATCAATTAAAAATTAAGAATAGATAATATTGTAAAATGAATTTGGTAATAATTAACACATCATATTTTTGCTAGGTTACTGTGTAAAAATATAAATTTTCTAATAAAAAATGCAACCTTTTACTGATTTCAAAACCGCGTATCTTTAATATAAAGCCTACTTATTTTGTATTTACTTAATACAAAAACGCGTAAGTGACTTTACACAAAACCTAAGCCAATTGCGAACAAAATTACGTAACTAACCACTAAAGAAAAGTACAAAGAACTAGCTGTTAAGTTCAGTCGGTAATAGGAGTCAAAATAGCTGAGATATTCAGTTTTTTCTTCCTCCTGTAAAATCATCGAAAAGCAGATACGCGTTATTTGCCAACTGCTCATACGCGGTATCGCACGCGCAGCGACGTTATACATTTTAATAAAACGTAGTAGTATACTTTCAGGAGTTTAAATGCTTGATGAGGAGTCTATACAATTTTTGCCATATCTATACTAATATTTTAAAGCGGAAGAGTTTGTTTGTTTGTTTGAACGCGCTAATCTCAAGAACTACTGATCCGGTTTAAAAAAATATTTCAGTGTTAGATAGCCCATTTATCGAGGAAGGCTATAGGCTATAATATTTTATCACGCTAAGACTAATAGAAGCAAAGAAATAGAGGAAAATGTGAAAAAAACGTAACGGAAATATATTTCAAAGGGCTTATTTGAACGCGCTAATCTCAGGAAATACTGGTCCGATTTGAAAAATTCTTTCAGTGTTAGATAGCCAATTTATCAAGGAAGGCTAAAAGCTATATTTTATTACGCTACGACTAATAGGAGCGAAAAAAACGGGAGTAAATTATTTAAAAGGGCTTATTTGCACGCGCTAATCTCAGGAACTACTGGTCCAATTTGAAAAATTCTTTCAGTGCTAGATAAATCATTTATCGAGGAAGGCTTTAGGCTATATTTTATGACGCTAAGACTAATAGGAGCGAAGAAATTGAGGAAAATGTTGAAAAAAATGGGCTAAATTATTTGAAAGGGCTTATTTGAACGCGCTAATCTCATCAGGAACTACTGGTCCGATTTGAAAAATTCTTTCAGTGTTAGATATCCCATTTATCGAGAAAGGCTATATTTTATCACCCTACGACTAATAGAAGCGAAGAAATAGAGGAAAATGTAGAAAAAACGGGGGAAATTATTTTAAAGGGCTTATCTCACGAACTACAGGAGCAATTTTTCTGTTATTTGGCATAGATAAGAAGTAGACCACGTATAGGATCATAGGCTATTTTTTGTGGACTAATTTGTCTGTGAAATATCTAATTTACGCGGGCGAAGCCGCGCGGAACGTCTATTATCTAATATTTATACAGAAAAATTATTTTCTTTTGGAATGTTAGTCGTCACTCTCCTCCGAAAAGGCTGGATGGATCGGGTTGAAATTTTTTGTGCTTATTCTGTAGGTTTGAGAATCGGTCTGAACTCTGAAGTCCTTAATCGCGCTATCCAAGTTTTTACGAGGTCAGCATGACATAAATAAGGTGTTAGACAACGTCTGAAATTATAACAGTGAGCTCAAACGTATTGCACACACCGTACGTCTATATTATATATGTCGATACAATGTTTGTCGGAATAGCTAGTTATTAATAACGTAAACATAAATAGATGATAGAATCGACTTCCATTTTTAAACAAAAGGTGATGTCAATGTCTAATAGCACATAAAATACATTTCATTATAAATCAACGCGGCGGCCTTATTCTGTTAAACGAATCGTAAAAGCGATTTGCACTTCAATACAGCCTGATTGTACTTTGATTAATTTAATTAAAAATATAGACACGTTTTTATTATAAATGGATGCAAGTTAATGGACTCTTTGAATAGAAACTAACTGTCGGTCAAATCGTGAGCATCAGAGATGACGGATGAACTAAAAGCATTATGCGTTCTTTTATTTCGATTGATACGAAATGGATTGTTTGATTTGAGTATTCAGTTACTTATAACCATCATGATTATGAATTATGATAAACTTCTTTTGAACACTGCGAACTACTAGGAAAATACCGTTTGCTACTATTTTGTTATTCTATTATAATAAATTTTGGGACACAATTGGTTAACACGAAAATTTTAAACTAGCAAATAATTAATTTTAATTTAATTATAAAACTCCCACGGTTTCACATTTTCACATGACCGTATAGTTACAGAATTTAAAATAAATTATGTGTATGCTATTTTCTAACAAATATTACTAAGTCGAAAAACTTTCACATAACACGATTTGAAACAATAGATTTTGGTTAATTTATGCAATATTTGTAACAACTAGCCGTAAAAAATCTACCACACGTTTCGTAAAATAATTATCATTACTACCAACATTAGACGGCAAAAACCGAACATCTTTAGCCCTTTCAGAATAAGGCCGTGGTTTATTTTTAGGTAACCCTTTTATACGGGAATTAAGTTCATTAGTTTTTTCTCGATTCTATTCTAAGGGCCCGGCATATGGCTAGCCCTTTGGAAGATCGGAAGTGTCGGTACCAATTTATAAGGTTTGTTAAGCCATTAATTGTTAACAGATTGTGTTAAATGAGAAAAGGGTTTAGGGTTCTAAATAGAGTATGCATTAAAATTAAAAAGAAGAGTTAAATATAATTTGAATCGAATATTATTAGATAACTAGCGACCCGCCCCGGCGTCGCATGGGTATAAAATATATAGCCACTGACAAAATTATTAAAATCGATAGCCTATGATCCTTCACGTGGTCTATTTCTTATCTGTGCCAAATAACATAAAAATTGCTCCAGTAGTTTGCGAGATAAGCCCTTTCAAATAATTTCCCTCGTTTTTTCCACATTCTCCTATTAGTCTTAGCGTAATAAAATATAGCATACAGCCTTCCTCAATAAATGGGCTATCTAACACTGAAACAATTTTTCAAATCGGACCAGTAGTTCCTGAGATTAGCGCGTTCAAGTTAGCCCTTTCAAATAATTTTCCCCGTTTTTTCCACATTTTCCTCTATTTCTTCGCTCCTATTAGTCTTAGCGTGATAAAATATAGCCTATAGCCTTCCTCGATAAATGGGCTATATAACACTGAAAGAATCATCAAAATCCGTTGCGTAGTTTTAAAGATTAAAGGGAACAAAGGGACATGAGGGAAAAAAGCGACTTTGTTTTATAATATGTATAGATTATTTAAGCCATATTTAAATATGTATATAAGCCATTCCATACTATACTCCTTGGTTTATCTTTGACAGTTTTCACCTATTTTCAGGCAGATTAAAGAGAAAAATATTTTAAAAATATAATTCATTACCAATAAAGAAATCAATTAATATGTTAAAATTATAATTATTTTGATTAGATTTAAGTCTCTACATGAAATTACGTACTGTACCCTTATTCTGCTATTCTAATCCAACAATAATATTATAGATTCGTTAAGGTTTGAAGCAGTTTCGTAGGACGTCAATGGGCGTTCTTATTCGTCAATTTTTTTTACATATTTTGTAAATATTATGTGAAACCATTTCGACTGTGAAGTATGAATACTGTTCTAAAGATACATAATACTCAAACCATTTTACATCCATATAAGTATAGAGGGGCATACTAATAATATTATAAATGTGAAAGTGTGTATCTGTCTGTTATCTCTTCACGCCCAAACCGCTGAACCGATTTTGCTGTTTGAGAAACAGAAACTTTGAGTCCCGAGAAAGAATTACACATTACACACGTACATTTTTCCCGGATAAAATGCTTTTCCGTTTTCGTTTCCGCGCGATAGACGAATTTTGTTGCAACCGAGTTGCGGGCGTCATCTAGATATGCTAGCATAATTTTTATGATGTTTTGTATCTATACAACGAATGGTTCTCATTCTCAGCATCCGAGATACGATCTGAGCTAAGCGTTTCCTATTCACACAAAATCTAACTCCAGATGTTCCTTTTTTACAATAAAACGGAAACGGAAACCCGACTATCTCCCTCTAACATGTTCATAATATTTCCGAGATTTTTTTGTATTTCGCAGGTTTTTACAGATTGCTTCGGTAACCACCTGCCGAGTGAAAAAACCACCAACTGGTCGTCATATGGTGCAATCGGTTCAATGTACGCGTTTTCGTGTTATTTTGCGTTACAAAATGATAATTATAGTAATGCGTAAGGAATAAGGACGCTACTTTAGAAATTGTTTTTGTTTGGCTCGGTAGGTTGCTGATGCGACGGCAGATCTGGTTTTGTCTTTAGGACGCTTAGGCCCAATTTCACCAACGTCTGTTCGTGTTAACAGCTTGTTAAAATGTCATGTCTTCTCTTTCATTCATATGAAAAACGAAAGAGGTAACGTCATATTAAGGTGACGCCGCGGTAAAGTATAAAACCGTGTTCGATAATATGTTTTAGGTTGCTTGTTTTGAGGCCGGGCCGGCCTCTCATAGAAAACAAGAAGAAGAAATGGAAAAGGCGTAAGCGGCAAAATGGTTTTTGTCACGTAATTTAAAAATCATAAATATATTTCATATAAGCTACGGGCAAATTATAGTGTATGCTATGGACAAATTTTGGAAGCTTAAATCACTCTCCTCTGTTGGCAAAATTAGAATCCCTTTTTTTACAGTGGTCTTTTTTATTGATTATTCTGTGTTATAAAAGTTGACCAATCGTGTTATGCTATGGGTAATTCAAAGACAAAGACGTGATGAATACTGACAATGAACTTTAATTTCTTAGCTTTAGTGATTTGTCATTGCTGAGGAAAATCGATATCGCTACAGCCAAATTATCAAGGCGTCGTCTTAACTGGAGCATTAACTTTAACAGTCGTTGTTGAATTTGGACCTTAATATTATGCTAATAACAAGTGTTAATGTAGAGATTTTAATGCAAATCTATTGAAAATGTAAGCGGGAGTCGGAAAAGTTATAAATAGAGATACCTCACGTTTCTGTACAAAACCTTAGATAAGGAAGCTTAGTCATGAAAATTATATTGATTCCATTCAAATAGATTAATAGACACATACATAACATAGTAGTATGTCGTTCATACCTACTTAACTTTATTGATAACTTCATTATATTAATATTATATGCATTTTTACTAATTAGAGGTTGTATGAAATTGATATATCTACCTAATTACTCATTAGTCATTACCCAATAATTAAAAACCTTTATATTTTTATAACTGGCAATGAAATTAAAGTCCTAATGACTTCAATCTGTGAGTGTTTGTTTATTTCGGTGACCGTAAATCAGTCCTGTTAACTTTTTTATGATTTACACCACAGAGACACAAACTGACAAACATATTTAACCCGCTCACACACATGTTACAGTTGCCACTTTTAATTATTTCTGTCCCTTCGCCCATATTTGTAAATTGTAGCTATAACCAGCTATAACGTCGTCAAATAAAATTAAAAGTAATTAAACAATTTTATTTCTGATATCAGATGTGACATTTCGAATGCGAGGTGGATAAATGACATTATTTACAGTAATGCTAACTAGCTCGATTTTAATCAAAGCGCACGGAGTGCGCGGCCAAGTTCCAGCAGGCCGCGCGCATGCCGTGCACTATTTACACGAACCGTTTCGACGCACTTTTGACCCCCCCTGTAGCTCAGTGCCTATTGCGAGTGCAAGGATAAAATTATACCTACGTAATTATGTACTAGTACTTAAGCAGTATACCAAATCTCATAGATATAGCTTTGGTAGATCCTGAAATATCTCCCTGTGAAAATAGCTAATTTTGGCACTCACTCACTCACTCACTCATTCACTCACTCACTCACTGACCGGTAATCAAAACCTCTAGGCCACTTCCAATTGTCCTAGCGTTATGAAATTTGGCACGCAGGTCGTGTGTTATAAGTAGATTAAAAAAAAATTGAGAAATCGGTCAAGCGTGAGTCGGTTCATCTACGAACCTTAGATACCACTTCCAATTTTCCTAACGTAATGAAATTTGACACTCAGGTCGTGTGTTATAATATGTAGATTAATAAAAAAATTAAGAAGAAATCGGTAAAGTGTGAGTCAGCTCCTCTACGAACTATAGGTCAAAATTCTTATACGCCAGTGATACAATGAGAATACGATGAGGAGGGTGGGAGGATGGGGGAGGATTGGTTTAAAATATTGTCATCATGTATAATGCATACTGTATAGCTTATTATTAATCCTTCGATCGCGGATTCTTGGAAATCTATTGTTTACGCGGTCGAATTCAACCGCTTGGGAGTTGATATAGGCATAGAGTAATAAATATAATATAGATTAAATAAATACTGTTTACTTGAAAATTTCGCTTCTATTGATAGTTTAACAAATACAACTAGGGCCATAATATATCGAAGGTATTGTTTAAGTCGGGTGTGGCACAAAAAGAAAAAAATAGGTACCTATAATTTCTTGAAAAAAAGGATTGAATACCACCAAAAACATACGTGTTAAAATGGGGCCAAGTTCCTATCGGCAATTTTTCGGTCTAAAAAAGAGTTGAAATTCAATCCAATGCCAAGTTTAGATGCACTTCATCGATTGTTATTATTTTCATCAACAGCCTGATCCATAATACTTCTCAATTTGAACTTGGCAGGTTTTCGTGCTATACGTAACTCTTGATTAATTGTATAATTAGATAATAATATAATTAAATTATCCTGCCACGTTCAAATAAGAAGTATTATGGATCAGGCTATTGATGAAAATGATAACAATCGATGAAGTGCATCTAAACTTGGCATTGGATTGAATTTCAACTCTTTTTTTAGACCAAAAACTTGCCGATAGGAACTTGGCCCCATTTTAACACGTATGTTTTTAGTGGGATTCATTTTACCTGAATTAAAACAAATCACAATGCTACCAATTCAATCGTAAAATACATAACACCAATTTAATTTCATCTAGTTTTACGGCTACACTGAGACATATTGAATTATTACTTAGCATTAATTTAATTAACAGTTTAAAAATATATGGACTTATGTCATTTATTAAATTAAATTTAAATAATTATTAAACTTCTCTGTGCGGCAGTAATTTGTTGACATTTTGTCGAAAATGGATCAAAATCGGTACGTATGTATGATGTCAAGTAATGTTGACATAGAGGTCGATGACCGCGATCAATCTTGGCGATAGTGACACTGTTTGCCCTCCCACGGATGATGTACTACTGTGCCGTAAGTGACGTAACTCCTCCAGAGTCCAGACATCCTGCGCACAGGATGTGCAGGATAAAGATTATAAAAAAACCGATTCCAAGGAAAAATTAACAAGGCTGTTAAGTGAACTAAAAAGTATTAAATAATTCTTACCCTTTAGCATTGAGATATATTATGTACTAACCTCTTTAGTGACTTATTCACAATTCGCCTAAACCTCAAATATTTCTGTACTCAATCTTCATAATTTTAATGTTGGTTTTTAATGGAACATAGAACGCGAAGGAAACCTAATTTTTTTTTCGGTAAAAAGTAAAAACCATCCTATGTCCTTATTCAGGATGGGAAGAATCTCCATATCTTTCTAAATTGATTGAGTGGTGAGATTCGTGTCTCAATGATGAGACAAATGACAATCAACAATTAACAAATATACATATTTTGATTCCGATCTTGTTGACATTAAAAATGTTTAACAATTTACTTTATTTTCATGTGTTCCATACTCAAAAATACGTATAAATTTTACCGCCATGGAGTTTATGTCAAACATTGTCGTTTTTATAATTTATGTGATACGAAAAATTGCAAAGGGCACCTTGTGGTATCGAATCTGCGACCCTCCTGTATGGCGCACCTGTTAAAAGATTTTTATGGGGCAGGGAACCAAGGACGAATTGTTTATAAAGGAGTCTTAAATTAGCCAGGGCTGCCAATTCTCGATAAGAAATAAAAAAGCAATTCTAGTAGTACCTACCTATATTCCTTAATTAATTCTTAATTATTTTGGTAGCTTGATAATGTCCAACCTCATAACATATTATTGCAAAAAAGAAAGCTTTAGATACAACATTATTAATTTATCATCTTATCAGATACACTATTCTATGGAATGACTTCCACAAATGACAAAAACATATTATTTCAGTTACAAAACTATAACCGTTCGGCTAAAAATAAATCCCTATAAATAAGCATTTTGATGCTTCGTTATAAGTTTTTGTGTACGTATTCCGAAGGGGTTACTTTTTAATAAGTAAGCACTGTAGAAGGGATGCACCGTTTCCGTCACAAACGGGTTCAGTAGACACATGCGCCACAGATTTCCGGTAAGACGTTCCGAATCAAAACACCTGGCCTAAGACTCCACTTTTTGTTCCTCAACCCTTCGATTCCGAGGGAAGAACTCTTTTGCCCCTTTCGTTTGTTTTTTTAAATCCCTCTTGTCTATGCTCCGGTGGTTGCAATCATTGAGATAATATACACTAGGAGAGAGCCTTATATCGGTGTATAAGAGTCAAAAGCGTGTAATGTTATGTCCTACTTACTCGGACATAACAAAGGAGTCGGTCTGCATATTTCATGTACTATAAGTATTAATAAAGGTTTTTAGTGAACATTTTATACTAGATAATGCTGAGTTTTGTGGTTCCGCTAAATAATAAAAAATAATAATGGCCAAACAATGCCTCAAACACGTGGATTTAGCATTAAATACGTAAGTTTTGAACAATGTTTTTTGGGCTTTTCAATCGGTATTTTTGTAAGCTAAAAAGATAATTTATAAGTTTAATAACCCCTTATTTGTACTATATAAGGCATTAGTGCTAAAAATGTCACATCAGTTAATAATTTGGCTACAAAAATTGCATAGCGTTTTACGTGTGTTTACGGATTCTCATTTCTTGAACTATAGTTTATCGATATCATGAACTAAATGACTTTCTTTTCTGGATTATATTGTGCTTCAAAATGATCGACAAATAGAAATATTCAAGAAAATACACGCACACTACTTGTATGAAAATAAGCACAAAATGGCCACGCGATGACGGGCTAAGATTACATCTATACCATAATACTTTATCTATGGTTGCAATACCCTCGCAGAACGTTTAAAAAGTATTCGCTCCAACGCGTTCCATTTTTAAATGAACTTTTTTGACATCGTGACACCGTTTTAGAATATGTATTTCAAAGGTCTTCTTAGTTTTTCACAACGGGCACTCAGTTTCAAGATGGTTATCGGAGTATTAGTTTTTGCCCGGTGTTTTGGCGTTTTTTGGTGTACATATGGCAGATATTTTCAGCTATTTTTAAGTTAGCATGTGCCGCGCCATTCGCGACAGACGGTGATGTCACTTCTTTATTTTTAATTATGCTTCGGAAAGGGTTAATGTTTTCGTTTCTGAACAGCTTGTTGACTGTGTTTATCTTCGAAATATTTAGCGCCAATGCGAAGGTATCTTCTTTTGGCGCAAGACTCTGGTAGGCAAGTTTTAGGGACTGTAAAAAATATAAGATTCTTTTTTATTGTCCTTATGAAATCCAAATGTACAAACTACGAAAGTGTTAAATGGCTTCTAATTCCAACAATTGTAGCCACCGATCATTTTACATGTGTCTCTAGATGTTTGGTGTTTTGTAGCATTTCTTTCACCGACCTCAAAAATCTTTATGAAAGTTTTATTTGGCATAGCGACGACATTACGCACTCACAATGGATGATATTCAAAGACAAAACATCAAAGCATTCCTCGCATTATTTGCTCGCCATTTACTCGACATGGGTGATTCAGAGTTGGAGATTCCTTTTAAAAAGTAAAATGATGTTTATGGTCACGCTTAGTGATGGGTGAAAGTGATACAGCCAATTCGCACTATGACCCAACCTAAACTACAGCTTACTTATTCTTGAAGTCGTCTATGAAACATCATTTTATTTCATTAAAATATCTCTTCTCAAATTAATTTTTAATATCATTTTGGCTCTTTCAGGTATTTAAAGAAGAAAGAGAGTATACCCCGCTGTGAATTATAAGGGCTCCTATTTGAAAAAAGACAGGCCTATAGGCTATAATATTATATAATGCTTACAAATTACAATAATTATACTTACTTACTTATATATTATAATAATAAGGTTAGGTCACTTCAATTCGGAATGACAGTTTATCCAGGGTAAACTAATTAATTAATGCTTCAACTCCCAAGCGGTCGAATCCAACCGCGAAAACAATTGATTTCCAGGAATCCACGATCGAGGGATTATTTTGATCCACATGACACATCTAGACAACGTTCTTATACATATTATATTATAATTAAGAGTTATATTAAAAATCAAAACAGTACCATTTAGTATTATGACTGGTGAACAAGTGAGGAAATCAAAATGTTTAATTGATGTTTATCATCTAAATTAAATAAGCTTGCACTAATCCATATTTATTATTCTTAACCATCTTTGGTGTTCTAAATTTAAACATTTAAGTAAGACGTAAAATTTCGAAGCGATATCGTAACGACATTACAATACACTTCCTAGAATAAGACCTAAATTAGCCTCGACTCATACATTCACTGTATGACTCTTTAAAATTAACAAACCAAATCAATGGAGAAAATAATGACATCGTAAAATATAATATTCATTTTTATTGTTCCAAACTTTTACTTGCAAGTACATTTATATGTTAATGTCCATAAGAAATCATAGTAAAAGCGTATTAAATATCATGTTACTTGAATAAACATATTAATCTTTATACGAGTTATGACATCAAGTTACAAAGCTGTTATTTACCAATAAAATGAATAAGAATTTTGGTCCTACTCATAAAACATAGTCGATGTAATTTTTTACAAGTTTCTTATGATTTTTTACGCCTCAACCGCAGCTGAAAATTCTTCAAATAAAAAAAATAAAAAAATCGATTTTTAGAAGTTTTTTGGTGCGTCTTCTCTCAAGCGTTTTGGAGGGAAAAAAGTTTGTCGGTGTGGTCTATGGCACGTGCGCAGCTGCCACTTGGCCACAAAAACTAGGAAGTGCACCAGTTCCTTTATCTACGCCAGTGAATTCGGCGATTAGGACCAGAGTCGAATTACAGGATCTTGGCATTTTGGAACATGGTGCGAGTCCCACTTCAGATTATACACAAAATTTATTATTTTTACTATTTTTTTTAAAGAACTAGACATAATTTTTCGGGAAATCTATTTTCCTTGCCAGGAAATGAAACCAACTGATTTACCAAATTATTATCCAGCTTTTAGTATTACACTATTATATTGTTATAATATTTACTTATTATTATACTACAACAGCATTTATTGTAAGCATTAGAGCACTAGATTCATAGACAACCCTATCTATTGTTGTTTAATTTATAAGAGAAGTGTTTTTTTTTTTTTTTGCCTTTGAGTTTTCAACAAATGTATTAAACTTACTATCATTCTGTAAAAAGGTTTATTTTAATTAAAAATTATGAAACATCTTAAAAAAGCAATTTCGTTAATTAAGAAGTGAATAGCTACTTAAGTAACTTTAAGGAGTATAGAGCACGTGCTCCCAAAGCAATCGTTTTTCGCTTTCATAGGAAATCGAAAGCAACAAGGGCAGCTATCAATTCTCTAAGATCCAGTTACCGACATTTAAAAGTTTTAGAAATCAAAATTTTAAAAAAATCAGTTGTTCATAGCGAGCACGTGGTAGCACATGTGCATTACAATTTACAACCTCTTTTTACAAAGGAAGAATCGGAAGTTGTACTGTGTACATCCGAATGTGTTCCATATTCAAAATTGGAGCACATGCCGTCCCGCCTTCTCACAAGTGACAGCCACTTTTTTTTATAAAAAGTGAAGTTGTCAAATGTTTTAATTGCTAGCAGCCAATACAAACGCAAACGTTACCTTTTATGACAGATATAAAGTGACGTTTTCCGTTATAACCGTTAAATTTACCCGCAAAATACTATCAAATAACCAAATTCGACATAAATATAATATAAATTTGTCAGAGCCAGGAGCTATTAATACAGCTGTTATTTCAAAAATCATTGTACGGCTTCGCTTTTTTATCTCCAAAACTTTTTGTCTATTTTTTGTTTCACTTCAGTCTGCAGTTTTTTTCGTGTACCCATATGGTTCCAAATGTTGATTAGTTGATAAAGAAATTCAAAATAATAACAATTTTCTTATTATTTGTGTCTTTTTTATTTTAGCACAGAATACTTTTGAAAATCGGCGCCAATAATTTTAAAAGACAATTAAATATCAATTTCGCCAATTTTAAAAGACAAAAATATCAATTATATTAAGTATGTTCCTGACAATAGTCAAGAATAACTAATATGATTTATTTGATTCGTTAGTTAAGTATGTATTAAAATTAAATTACAATAATTTTTTTGCTATCTGTTCACTGTTTTTGGTATCTAATATCTATACTATTGTATAAAAAAGCAAAGAGAGATGTTATCTATTATAACAACTCTCTTTACTTTTTGAAAATCTTTTATTTGTTTGTTTATAAACAAACGAATAAAGATTTTAACATTTCAAGACCACTTTAGATTCACTTTTTGTTGCCCCAACGCCAACGGCCAACTCCCACACAATAAGTTGGTGCTCTGACCTACCGCAATATTTTGATGAAACCGTCACAACAATCGATAACATAAATAATTGATGACATCGAATCCATTTCAATATTATGATGACATCACCTAAATGTCGTAATACGACAGCAGCGAAAATTATTCCATTTTTGAAAAACGACATTCTAAAGTTTTTTTGTAAGTTTTAAAAGCTATTAGTCAAGGCACATCTGCCACTGCTTCTGGCGTTTTATCCCACAAAGCTTTGTCACAAATAGATTTTTGTGATTGATCGCTTTATTGCGTGCAGATTTTTAGACTTTAGGCAATAACGAAATCAGACAATATAAGTAAATCATTATTTTCGTTAATTTTTTATTTTATTTTGTCTAGTGTTGTGCAAATACGTCTATCGATACTTTGTTATTCTTAATGTTGCAATACTTCCGGTGTTAGTCGTTAACATCTTGATTTGTATAACAATTTGTAACAAATTGGCCAATTTTCGTTAAAATTGATCAATTTCGGTCGGCCATTGAAGCGTATAATTTTAAATAGATCCAAGAGTCGAGACCTTATTAACACGGTGTTTCAAGGTCAACATTATAGTTAACTTCAAATTGCTGAAATTTGTACAAATAACATACTTTGTAAAATATATTAGCAAAGAACTTATTTATTTAAAACAACAAAATATCAGCATGTAGAGTCGGATCCGAAAAATCGTTTTATAAGTATGTCTTTTTATATTATCTGCTAGGTACTATCAAAAAGTAATTTACAAATTATGATTATATTGTAGTTTAGAAGTATACTTATAGTCCTAGTTAGCTATCAGCTTCCATACATTTAAAACGTGCTTTGAGTTTTAAATGGGCAGAGTACCTACTTCGATTTTGATAACTTTTTATTAAATATATTAAAACTTAATTTAATATTTTTTAACCCACTTTAAAAAAGGAGGAGGTTTCTCAATTCGACCTCTATATGGTATGTTCTTTTTTTAAATTAATCTTTTTTTTATCGATGTCACAGTTTAATCGATATCTACGGAATGCTAGTGTTGTTCTATAGAGTCATCATGGCAGTGGGCATGAGGTGCGTGCGAAATGTACGTCAAAGCGCGACGGCTCAAGTGAATTAGCGCGTGTCTTATCGATAATGACACTCCACATTAAATCCGCACTACTCTGTGTGTACACACGGTGAAATTCCCGTTGAAAATCCGCGCAACGTTCGATGACGGTTTACTATATTATTATATGCGGGTATTCAGTGTTAGAAATATGTAAAAGACCTGAGAACTTATGTTCAGTTTTTAGGACAATATTAAAGTGTCACAGGTCACTACACAATGTTTGTTTCATCGTGAGTTCTAATTTTCCACTGTACCGAGCCACGCAATAAACAACTCGTATACAGTACATTAATTAAGACAACAAGTCGCTGACAATGTTTCGTACTTGCTACTTATTTTAAAATTGTTAAATCATTGCTTGGACTAATCGTGCTTAAAAGAAAGGGGGCTGGAATCATAGTAGATGAAAACCACATATTATCATAATAAGCTACACGAGATGATGTCCACTCCGTTTCGCCGAAATTAGTTTATCGTGCGGGAACCGTACATTTTTTTTCAACAAAAACTGTCCTTACTCCTTGTGTCTTTCAAAGTATCTTTATACCAAATTGACTCCAAATCGGTTTAGCCGTTTAAGCTTGAAGGTAACAGACATTAGCTATGTCCACACTAGGCGCTTTCATCTTCAACTTTCGTCATCTTCTTTCATTCAACTTTGGCGCATTCAATAATAATTGAATACGGCAACGAACGCAACGCTAACATTGTCATTTTTGAAGTTTTGGATACGGTCAGAGGGCATGCGTTGCGGGCATGCCTCGCGTTCGCTGTTGACTGCACTATAACGCATGCCCTAGACGAACAGAAAAAGGCACAGTGTGGACAAAGCTATTCAGACATACAGCGTAACCGCAGCAAGTATTCCCCCGTATATTCGTCAACGTGTGTGACAGGTCTGCGCCGTATTGTTATGTACATATCTGCGCGCATTCCGCCTCGTCCGTCCGAGATTGTTTTCCCACGTTTCATTACATTTTTATGTCTGTGCTAACTGGAAGATTTAATATTTATCTATTTACATTGATAGTTGACGCCTAGAAATGTTACACGTGTAATGCCGAGGAAATAAGTAAGAAATAATATAAGCCCGAATGGCGCCAATGTGTGTTATTTCTACAGCTGTGTATTATGATGATTGATGACAATAAGAACAAAGAAAAGACATGATATCTAAACTGGGATAAACTTTAAAACTAAGAATAGCTCAAATGGGACTTAGGTTCCTACTTCCTGTAACTTCAGACAGAAATAGACATAATCATTGTACATTTAACGACATTAAAAAGTTGCCCATTTTCTCCTCCCCAAAGGTGCAAAATTTTTATCAAAATCATCTTAGTAATTTAGGCTTCATTAGTTTTGCATTTGCCGTAAAGAACTTAAGTTATTGTTATTGGCTGACTTTATAGTGAAGGTTGCTTAAATATAAATAAAAATAAAGTTTGTACTTTACATTTTGGCTCAAAGATAACTTTTGTATTCTGAGCACATCTTAGCTTATCCGTTTCTTATAAAACTTTACCATGTTAGGTCTTAGGTACTGCTTAGAAAACGAAAGTAGGACCTACATTTATTACATACTTATATCTAAAATAGTGCCTAAAATGCTACCAATGTTTTATTGCGCGATTAATGTATGCATTAATCACGCAATAAAACACGACGTATTTTTGCTTTCTTTTTTTATAAAAACTTCTTTAGTTTCATTGTACATTTTTGGGAAGGGTATAAATTGTTGAACTCACGACAACACCTAAATGTAATTTCATAAGAAGGAAGGAAAAACCGCTGCACATGGCGCAGCTTAGGAGAGGAAACGATTATTATCCATTGACCATTTCTTAAAATTGTATGCTCTGCTTTTTAGTTTTCCATCTCCCGACTTTCCCGGAGGTCAAGATATTGTTTTTTTGAAGTGAAAACTTCTTTGGCGGCGTTGAGCACTTTTGTGGGATGGGTAAAAACTGTGAAACTCGCGTCAGATTTTCGTGCTGATCGAAAAACCGTAAGACGGTTGGAGAGTAGTGTTGTAACATCGAAATCGATTAATTGTCGATATTTTTTAATCGATTGTAAGGGTTTCGATTAATTAAAAAAATCGATTTTTTTTAAATCGATTTTCATAAAAAATGGGTTAAAAAAAATTGTAAGGGTTTCGATTAATTAAAAAAATCGATTTTTTAAAAATCGATTTTCATAAAAAATGGGTTAAAAATTTAATCGATTGTAAGGGTTTCGATTAATTAAAAAAATCGATTTTTTAAAAATTGATTTTCATAAAAAATTGGTCAAAAAAATAATGCACAACGTTATTAATCAAGTTTTCACTTCTGCCGACACTCCCGGAGTGCAACCCGTCTTTTTTATTTACAATCATTTGCATCATTGATGGACTTTTCGCTATGTGATCCATCTAGTATACCTAGATCTGGACCATATAATTAATCGTTTAGACTGTATACTAGATTGTTAGGGGAAGTGCTAATATGTCCACTACCAGTTAGTGGGAAAGCTAGTAAAAGTGAGTTATATGTGAATGGCGAGCTGACATGTTGATTCATTCATTTACATGTGTTTCATTCATATGTTGATTCTAAGATACAATTATATTATTACTAGCTGTCCCGGCAAACGTTTCTTTGCCATATTATAAAGTATATCGCCCGTATTATTTTATTGAAGTGACTAAATAAGTAATATGTCACCATGGCAACGTCCATCGCTATCCCGTGACCCGCGTCGCATAAACAATGGTCGCTCTTTATAGACAAATAATTTGCAATAAAATAAAATTGCGACTATAATTAAAGATCTAAGCTATCCTATCTCTCAAGTTGGAAAAAAGCACACATTAAAAAAAAAACATTAAAATCGGTTAAGTAGTTTAGGAATCCATCGCGGACAAACATCGTGACAGGAGATTTATATATATTAGATGTACACTGTACATGTAATATATTATACTCTTAATAAGTATTAAATTATAATAGTAAGTCTCGGGTATATTATACAAGTTAATTATTAAAACTTTCGTAAAAGTTTTTTTTTTATTTGTGAATTTTCTCGGCAAATATTGGACTTGAGCAAATTTTCATAAAAACCCAATGAGTTATTTATCAAAATTGTCTCAAAAAATCACAAAATTTTACATTTTTCGGCATAATATCACGTCTCTTGGTAAAATTAGGTTTTGTGGATAACGGTCCATACGTAATTTAAGGATTATTTAAGAGAATCGCTTTACAGCATCGTAGAATCACGCGCACGCACAAATACCCGCATAAATAATATGTAATATGTTTATCGGTGTCTGCAGCCGTTGCGGTCACTTAGTATTTATTGGTTAACATTTTTGAACCCTAATACAAAAGCAAACTTAGAGTGGAGGTATAGTAATAATTAGGTAATCAGAATTACAGAAACCTTCAAAACCAAGGATTTCTCTTATTATAATGCACATAATATTATAACGTTTTGACAGTAATTTGTGAGAACTGCTTATTGTATTATCAATTCATACATACATTACTTTCAAAGGCTAGCTATAGTGGTTCTTGAGATATAGCTTGGCGACAGACAGACGGACGGACAGACAGCGAAGTCTTGGTAATAATATAGAGTCCCGTGTTTACCTTTTGGGTACGGAGCCCTGAAAAACAAAGAAAAGTATCAGTTGCTTAGTATTACTTGCATTATTTTAAACCTAACCTCATTTTAAAAACTACTTAACTAATAATTGGTTCTGTGGTCAAAGCCTTTTATTTTCAGCTGTAGGAAACTACACCTAACCTACCAGTATGGGCCAAATGATCAATATAATTACATACTAACACAATAACAAGCTGAGGCTTCCTAATTAACACAGGCGAAAAACAACTGTTTGTATAAAAAATATAGATATTTTAAACTTTATTATATATTCTTTAATTTGAAGCTATTTTACTAAGTTACAAATTATTATAATATACTTTTTCTGATAATACATAGCTTAAAAAGTATGTACGGTCAAACATAATATACATAATATAACCTGCTATTTTGGAATCTGTAAAAAATACAAAATTTTCCCCAATTAAAAAAAAACAGCGCTGATCGTAATTTGTTGTCTAACCGTTAGGAACACTAATTAACAAGTATGACCTATCCTAATTAAATGATCTAGAATCCTATATCAATTTACTACAACGAAACTAAATAAGGACTTAATTATAAAGTAAAAAAATCTCAATGACTTAGAATAATTTAGATCATCAACTGACAGATAGAACTAATTATGACCTAACTCAAATTATAATGCCTAGATTCCTATATCATGTTACAATACTGTATTAAACAACTGTTAGAAGCACTAATTGCCTAGTATCTAATTATGACCTAGCCCAATAAATTCTTTGAATATAGACTTCTATATCAAGTTACATTATTATGTTGGCAAAAACATTGAAATTTAACAAGACGTGTTTAAATACTAATTACTATTTAATTATAGTCATAATTGGATTAATCTCATCAGAAAATGATAATTCCTAGTACTTAGACTATTATTAAGAACTTAGAATACAAACATCCATACGCGTTTGTCACGCTCAAACCACTAAACCGATTTTCCAAACCGAACCAAAAAATCGATCTGTAGATATTATTATGTAAGTACTAAGATTTAAGAATATCGGGAAAGGACATAGGATAGATTTTTGAAGTGAAAACTTCTTTAGCGGCGTTGAGCACTTTTGTGGGATGGGTAAAAACTGTGAAACTCGCTTCAGATTTTCGTGTTGATCCAAAAACCATAGAAAAAGCGTAAGACGGTTGGAGAGTAGTGTTTTGTGTCGAACTCGAACTCGAACTCGAACGAAATGTACAGTCGGGGAAATAAGTTGTTTAGCAGAAATGTACAGTCGGGGAAAATTGTGCTAATCAGAAATGTACAGTCGGGGAAATGAGTTGTTTAGCAGAAATGTACAGTCGGGGAAAATTGTGCTAAGCAGAAATGTACAATCGGGGAAATGAGTTGTTTAGCAGAAATGTACAGTCGGGGAAAATTTTGCTAAGCAGAAATGTACAGCCGGGGAAATGAGTTGTTTAGCAGAAATGTACAGTCGGGGAAAATTGTGCTAAGCAGAAATGTACAGTCGGGGAAATGAGTTGTTTAGCAGAAATGTACAGTCGGGGAAATGAGTTCTTTAGCAGACGCGCTGATTAAGGCCGTATTTCCACCTGCAAGACAACTGTCGCGAGAAGTATCTGACAGTCTGTCTGACAGCAGCTTTTTTTTTCGATTGTCGATATTTTTTAATCGATTGTAAGGGTTTCGATTAATTAATTAAAACGATCGTTTTAATTATTTTTTTTAAATCGATTTTCATAAAAAAATGGGTTAAAAAAATAACGCACAACGTTAGTAATCAAGTTTTCACTTCTGCCGGCACTCCCGGAGTGCAACCCGTCGTTTTTTTAAATGTACGGTTCCCGTGTGGTAAACGCATTACAAGCAACGAGAGCTTTAGTTTTGTGTACAAAAGAGAGCAACATCTACATAGTTTTACATAGAGTTTAGAATGCATTAAAAAAAACAACCTCTGTAAAGTCAATTCAGGATTATTTTACCTCTGAACGTGTATTAAATTGATCCTTATATCTTTGGCCTAAGGTTTACACAGACAAAATAAGTGAGTGTTGTTAGAGCGATGCGGGCATTGTTTGTTGTAAGCGCCGTAAAAGTAAAGATCTACTAAACACTATAATGAAGTTACACCACAAACTGCGCGGTGGCGGTTACGATGTTCTATTTAATTGTATGTGGGGTGTTCACTGTACATACATAGAGTAGTCATAGTCGTTAGTTATAGACATAGTTTGTTTTTAATAAAATTAGGCGGTAACTAGCAAACGGGTCACCTAAACGGTAACTATCGTCGCTTATGGACACTTCAGAAGAGTTTCAAGTGAGTTGCGTACCTTATAAAAGGATATACGCTCTCTTTTTATTAACCGACTTCCAAAAAGGAGGAGGTTATAATTATGTTCGTCTGTTTATATATATATATATATATATATATATATATATATATATATATATATATATATATATATATATATATATATATATATATATATATATATATATATATATATATATATATATATATATATATATATATATATATATATATATATATATATATATATATATATATATATATATATATATATATATATATATATATATATATATATATATATATATATATATATATATATATATATATATATATATATATATATATATATATATATATATATATATATATATATATATATATATATATATATATTGTATGTTCAACCATAACTTCGCCGTTTCTGGACCGATTTTCATGATTCTTTTGTTGTTGTACAGGATTGAATCCGAGGTTGGTACCATGTTCACAAAAGTGGTGATCTGATGATGGGATCCATGAGGAATCGAGGGGACTCCTTGAAATTTATATGGGAACATTCAGGCATATACTACCAAAAAGTAAGATTTTATACCAGGATATATCCTGGTTCTGAAGGTACCCAACAGAACTTTTGAATCCTTATAGATACAAGTTTGAAGATTTTGGCTTTATTTAAACTACTCCAAGCAAATCCTACATTATTTGTCCTGAACAAAGGCTAAATTTTATTTTGTACAAAATAGGGTTTCGTTAGATATTTGGGTTTTTCGGACGCCAGGTGAAAAATTCAACCAGAAAAGTTACTTATTTTGCGTACGCTGCCGAAACTATAAAAGATAGAACCATAAAATGTTCTAAGTATTGTAGATCTTATAAATATCTACAAAAAAGTCCGCGACACACTATACTTATCTATGTCGAGTGAGGCACAATAACCATTTTTTTATTTAAAAATCTTGAATTTTTTTGGACAACATTTAAACGCGTTTATTTTACTTATGCCATTAATCCTTATCAAAATAAATTACTTCATCACTAAGTACAGTTTATGTCAATAAAATTTGGTCTCTGAATGATTAAAATTGGACGTTTGGATTTGAAATTATGGCGAAATTAAAATATTACGATAGTGGGCGTCACCAAGCGGGATGCGCTTGCGGATAATGACTGCGTCCGCGTCGTCGATGTCAGTGTCGGAGTCTGTGAATTGACCTGGGAATCATTTTGCTGACCGAGTCTTTCCTGGGTAGGCTCTTTGCAGACGTAACCGACATCCACGCGGGCAGAGCCGCAGGCGACCGCTAGTAATATGTACAACTCTAAGACAACAAGCTATATAATATTATTGCCTTTTCGTCTCATATTATGTAACTAAAAAGGATAAAATTATTATTTTTTAACAAAAGATTAAAACCGACTTCCAAGGTAAAAACAAAAGTAATACTTAATCTTAATCTAAAAAGAATCAAATAATTCTTATTCCTTATTATAGTGGCGTCTTCAGACTTCGCCTAAACCTCAACTATTTCTGTACTCAATCTTCATGCTTTTGAAGTCGGTACCAGCTTACCTTAGCGTAATTGCTATGTCAAGGATCTCAGAACTTTTCCGGGCTGGTACCGACTTCAAAAGCATGAAGATTGAGTACAGAAATAGTTGAGGTTTAGGCGAAGTCTAAAGACGCCACTATAATAAGGAATAAGAATTATTTGATTCTTTTTAGATTAAGATTAAGTATTACTTTTGTTTTTACCTTGGAAGTCGGTTTTAATTTTTTGTTAAAAAATAATTAAAGTCGTATTATTCGGGAATTACTGCTGGCGACATCAACATACTTACCTACTCATATGGTGATCCAGAAGTGCAAGACGCAAGAATCAAAATGGCAAAGTTAGTATTGTCAGCATCCTTTGACTTCTAAAACTCTAAAGTTAAGGGACACTTATTTAATGTCATGTGACTTGAGAGCTTCTTAAATTCGCGTAACTTTCTGCCGCGCACTGTAAAACTTTGGAACGAACTGTCACCAGCAGTATTTCCGGACCTATACGACCTGCAAACCTTCAAGAAAAGAGCGTATTCCCTCTTAAAAGGCCGCCGGCAACGCACCTGCAGCTCTTCTGATGTTACGAGTGTCCATGGGCGACGGTAGTTGCTTTCCATCAGGTAACCCGTTTGCTCGTTTGCCCCCTTATTTCACAAAAAAAGGAGAAATTAAGAGTGATGGCAAAATTTATAAAGACGCACGTGAGCACACAGTGTAGACTTGTCTCTATCATAACAAAATAACCTTAACGCCAATATCCTGGTGCAAATATTAATTAATTTTAATTAAGCTTAATAAATTATATTTACAAAAACCTACATGTATTTTGAGGGTAACCTTGCGGGCGTAACAGCAATACATTACGAGTGTGTGTCTATCTGTCACTGGCCTGTAATTATACCATATGTCTAGACCAGCCTGACCTGGGTGACCTAGCTGGTCGGATGAGTAATAGACGAGCAATATGATTATGAAGGATCAACAGTGATATCATTTTAGATTTAAACCTCAAATGTTAAAATTCAGTTGGCTGTTGCTGGTTGGTTACCTATCTGAAATTCGAATGCCGGTGCAGATTGGTTGTGAATTGTGATTTAAAAAGTAAAACATTCGAAATTCGAACGTTAAAGCTTTTTTTTGCATTGCATTTTTTGCGAAAGAGATGCAGCAATGCCAAGCAATACTTAAACGTGCCTTTTACTTGACTACAGAATTTTGTTAAATCATTTTATTTTTGTGATTTGAATAAAGTTATTACAAAATAGAGTTAAATATCCGTTGATATCTAAAGTAAATTAACAATTATAACTAGGTACTAGCTCTATCGGTACTTACGTTTACATATTTTGACTTTATTTCATACATTATTACATACATCTACTCTGTAATTTTTCGATCTCGTAGTTAATAATATTAAATTTCTATATATATGTTTTTGTAGAATATAATTAATAAACTTTAGTTAACCAACCGTAGGACAAATATTTTCCCTCCAAAAGGCGGTATTTCACCTGGCGATAGCGGTGAAAGTAGATATGATAATTGGCCGACCTGCGCCGGCGCACTTGCCCCCACGTGTGCTCGTTCAAACGATGAAGGCCCAGTTGCACCAATCACAGTTAAATTTACTAAGTTCAATTAAAAAGTATCCACACTACACAGCCGAACATAGATAGGGCTCCCACACAAAACTGCTAATTCGCATCGCATCGCATCGTAATGTCATTTTTATTATGAATTTTATCCCAGATATTTGCGATGCGATGCGAATTCGCAGTTATGTGTGGGCCCATAAATCCTTATTTTTTTTGTAATTCGGTTAAAAATTTTATCGAAAGAAAATTTTAACACTACATATTTTTAACCAAGTTACAATATGGTTCAAAATTTTCTTCTTTTTTTGTTCACTGTATAATATAATGCTGGTGCTGCACTTTGGCGTGAAAACATTGCAACAATTTATATCCTATTGAAAATACATAAGTTATAAGGGAACCTAACATAACACTAACTGCAAGCTAACGTCAATTTAATTTTCAGTTACTGGGTCAGGCCGACGTAGCACAAACATCGGAAAATGTAAAGAAAATTCATTAGAAATTTCCATGAACTGAAATGCATACACTTTATAAAATAAACAGAACTTTCCTTAGAAAGTGGTTCATAAAGTAACGTAATTTTTCATGCCAAAAAATTTGAGATTTTGCTAGTGCCAAATGCACTAGCAAAATCTCAAATTATGATAAATGAGTCGATTTGTGCGTACAATAGGCTACTTGACCTACTTTTTTTCTTCATTCTTTTTCTTTTCTTTCTTAATCATTCATTTTCACAAAAAAAACTAATATTTTAATATTTTACACAGTAGAAACCCATAAAAATGTTTATTGAAAAATACGCCTCTTAAATGGCACCGAAAACACTGTCCGCCATAGTGTGACGTCATGCGCTTTGTATTTTAAACTCTCTTTATTGAATATTTTTTTATGTGCTAAATGTGCGAGTCTAAAAGTGCCCAAAAATTATAAAAGAATTAAATAAGAAATTAGAAATCATTTGTAATGTTGAAAACTTTTGGAGAAAAGTTTTGGCCATTTCATTTCCCGTCTACAATAAATGGAGATCAAAAAAAAATCAAAAATCAAAAATCTTTATTAATTTCTCCCACAATACAAAAGACACATATACAATTATTATGATGTAGTTACAAGTTATAGTAGGAGACTGGTGCCCTAACTAGGTTGCCCTGTGATAAGGGGTCACCAGGCCCCCCTCAGAAGGTAATATTACCACCGTGTTTAACATCATTTCTAAGAGGTAAGTCACAAGTTGTGAGAGCATCTTCTAAGACGTGTATGATGTGTGCATGTGTGTGTGTGTGTGTGTGTGTGTGTGTGCGTGTGCGTGTGTGTGTGTGTGTGTGTGTGTGTGTGTGTGTGTGTAATATATTATTATAATACAGAATGTGTATTAAGTTAACACCCTACACCCCAGCCCTACGACTATATTGTCTTGGGATCAGTTGAAAAACTGCTGGAGTGCACTGGTGGGGTGGGAACTAATTAAATAAGGCAATGTGACAAAGAAAGCTTGTCGTCTTTTGATATGTACGAGAAGTTTGCCAAATGCTACAACACCCTAGCCCTACGACAGAAGTCTTGGGATCAGTTATACTACTGCTAGGGTGCAGAGATAGCAGAAATGGCAGTTAAAATACCAATTGTCCTACTCTGTTCTTACCATGAGATTCTCGGTCTCATCATAATTCAACGATTTTAGCCACTTTACTAATATGTATTTAACTTTGTTACAAGATAAAGGATATATATTATATTTCTTATTTGCTATATTATATAGTTTTCTACCTATATACGAGGAAAATCTTCGTGCAAAGTATGTGTTAGTTGATGGGACATTACAAACTCGATAATGCCTTCTTTCAGAAAGTACAGGATTATGCTGGTCATAGGGAGTATTCTTATGCGTACACATGATGGAGTAGAGCACAAAGAGTTGCCGAACTGTAAGGACATCACAGAGCTCATATAGTTCTTTAGTAGGAGTTAGAATTGGTTTGAAAAAGGAAATTTTTAGAATTAGCCTTTGCGCCCTTTCAACATTTATCATGAGAGTTTTGGGTGCACCACCCCATGCGGTGATACCATAAGTTATTATAGATTGACAGAGACTCGTATACACATATCTTATCAAATTGTTATCGGCTACATAACGAAGACGCTTAAATATGTACGTAAGACGACGAATTTTGATAGCCAATTTGTTTATGTGTTCAGCAAAATTCATTTTGTGATCTACAATCACACCTAGGTATCTTATACTGTGTGCCCTATCGATTTGGCTACAGTCACACGCTGAATCAGATTGGGGAACACAATTATGGACTATAAGCTTAAAATAATTATGCTCTTGCGGTTGTGAGGATTTTTTTATACTAAATGGAATGAATTTAGTTTTTGACGAATTAAGAGTTAAGTGGTGATTTGCAAGCCATCTTCCGACCATGTTTAACCCGAACTGTGCCGTATTGTACACATCATTCCATGTTTTACCGTAAAAAGTCAATGCAGTATCATCGGCATAGCATGTAATCATACAGTTTGGTAATTTTAATTTACACAAATTATTAATGTAACAGAGAAACAAGGTAGGACCCAGTACACTTCCTTGTGGGATTCCGCATGTTACTGGTAAGTCTGAGCTGATAGTGCTACCAATCTTAGTACACTGTGTACGGTTTGTGAGGTAGTCAGCTATAAGGGACAGTTGATTTCCTCGTAAACCAAGCCTCTCCAGGGTATTCAGAAGTTTAGCAAAGGGGACTGTATCAAATGCCTTCGCCAAATCTAGGAAGATTGTTAGACACTTTTCGCCACTGTCCAATTTACCAGCAACAAATTCGACTAATAAGTTTACAGCTTCCTCGGCAGATTTTTTGCGTCTGAAACCAAATTGGTTATAAGAGAGCAGGTTATTTTTCTCCAAGTAGGCTACCAGTCTAGTGTTAATAATTTTTTCGAAAATCTTTGACAGTGGTGAAAGAATTGATATTGGGCGATAATTGCCAATACAGTCCCTTTTGCCATCCTTGTGAATGGGAACAATTACAGACTTCTTAAAAACCCCAGGAAACACACCATCTTCCAAACATTGGTTAAATAGTCTAGTGAGAGGAGGAACAATACATTCGGTTATGCTTTTTAATGCCTTCACCGAGATACCATCCCATCCCGGTCCTGAGTCATCTTTGAGATTAAGTAAGAGTCGGTTAACTTCATCCTCTGACACACCGTGTATAACAAATGAATCAGAGGGTGGTACCGAGTCATCTAAAACAGTTGAAATAGGGTGTGGAATGTTATTAGGAATTTTTTTAGCAAGTTCAGAACCTATACTCGTAAAATATTGGTTAGCAAGATTAGCAGATGATAGCTCATCGGCAGCAATGGTCAATAACTCAGATGGAGTTGCATGTTTTTTGTCCGAATTTGTCACCGATCTGATTGATTTCCACAGATTTTTTATATTTCGACAGTTGTCACTAATAATATTTTGTTCGTACTTTCGTTTCTCCTTTTTTAATAAGTCATTACAAAAGTTTCTATAATTTTTATATGTTTTGACGATCACATCATTATCTGGATTCATCCTCGCTTTTGAGTGCAGTTTATCTCTATTTCGCATACATTTTAAAATGCCTTTTGTTATCCAAGGTTTATTGATAGTTTTATTCTTAGATATTTTCTTGACACTTACATTCTGATTTATTAGATCCCGTGTGGAGTTAACAAAGAATGTAGCGTAATTATTGGTATTATTTTGCAGATTACACCCATTGAAATCAAAATTTATACAATCCGTTTTAAGTTTATCATAATTGATTTTAGATACAAACTTATTTTTAGAAAAGTGTTTTTTATTTGCACCAACAGATGTAAGAATTGATTTATGATCTGTTAGATTAGTATCAATAATAAAGGTAGACACATGAAGGTGAGATTTAACCAAAACATGATCTAGACAGCTAGAAATTGTTGTCAAATTAGTGTAAGCTGGGAAAAATCCAGAGAATGCCATTTGATCGAGGTATTCACAGTTTGTATCTGAGATATCTATATTATAGTCACCTACAAGGAAAGGAGATAATATATAAAACTGATGTTTTAAGCGAATTATTCAATAAAATATATTTTACAAATCTTTATAGGCTTATTCTTATTATTTATGTACAGATAAACTTACATAATATAACGAGCGCGATAAATAAAAGATATTAAATTACTATAAGGATGACATCACATCCAAATCGGAAGTACCGCAAAAGCGTTTTCGTCAGTACAAATCCTATTTTCATAAAATCATATTTTCAAATCGACTTTAATTCGATGATAAGGGTGAAATATGGTTTCCTAGGCCAAGTTCTACTAGAAATATGATTTGTTCAATGAAATTGAATATAGGTCAAGTAGCCTATTTAGTGCGTATAACCTGTGGTATAATAATAGAGAATTTTGAGGAGAAAAAAGCTGTAACTAAAATATTATTAGTGGAAAACCGCGAATTCTTGAGTTTTTTCGTCTTCCTTTTAACTCGAAAAAAGCGGGATTCTCATTTGAATAACATATTAAACCTATTCTAACTTTTTATGAGGATATGCCGATAGGTACCTACTATAATATTATATTACTTTATATAAAATAGGTAAGCATTAATTATCCAAGTAGCATAGTAACACAATATTGTTTTTGTACCATAAAAACTTCGTTCCGCCAATAACTTTTAATCATAATTTAATAGTTTTGAAATATCTTAATGAAGATCTTTTCACCCTTACAAACTGCAATAGGGTGTTCTTGTAACAATTAAAAAATGTCCGTAATTTTTAATTTTAAGTCAGTAAACGACAACCGGAAACGATTATTTTATGTAAAATCGCCAAATACATTCGATACAATAATATAAAAGTAGTTCAAAGGAGTGCAACAAATTAGGTTGGTATGTGTGGTCCAAGTTATAAGTGGTAGCGGATGCGTTTTGACCGAAGACCGGAGGAAGCCCAAATCAAAGCCTTTTTTTTTATTTATTTTGCCTAAAAGTAATACCAATCCAGGTATTACTTTTAGCTACCTTTATTAAATAAAAATCATTTTCTCTGTACATTTTCAATTATGGCTTATGATTTTTCGACTTTAACACATAGCGATTCAATATATAAATTATATACTAAGTGACGCTAGATAGTACGCATAGTTTGGTAATTTCCCTGTAACAACTTGTATCGCTCCCATCACACAACAACGACCGAAATTCAGTGCGTTTGCTTTAGTAGACGCAACAATATTTCCTAACCAAGTTTACCTCTCTCACATATTTACTAGACTAAAATCCTATGTAAATTATCGTATGTCCAAATTGCCAATTTTTCAGGAGAGCCATTTGAAGATATATTACGTAGAAGGCATCGAAGTCTATTCTCTTATAACTTACACCCCAACTCAAAGGTATAAGACATTAGAATAACGCATCTGCACGGGCGGGCGGCTCGCAGGAAGTCGTTAGATCGGTCAAGGGCCATGCCTTTTATGAGTTTATGAATTTCTGACGAAAACCACGTGGGCGTATCGCGATAAGACTCTTAGCTTCATTTACAGATTTTATGGTCTTGGGAGAGTGTAGTAAAATGGACGAAAATCGAAATCTTGTCATGCAATAGTGACTAGACCCGCTATCCCCAACCCGCGGCCCGCCCGCGCCGGGACTTTATTTGTGGCCCGCGTGATATTAAACAATTTTGAAATTCACGCCCACCGGCAAAATAACGTTAGTCTACGTGATAGTCGTTAATTTTTTTCCAATTTTGAATCGTTAATTTTGAAGAATGTTATTTTTTAACCCTAATAAAATTCTGTTGCGGCCCGCGACACCAAGACCAATTAACATGTTTGTGGCCTGCATGAAAAAAAAGGTTGGGGACCACTGGACTAGACGGTCCTCGCTGATCCACGTGCGTGAATAATAAATTCCGCGAAAACCGTACATTTTTCACGCAAATAAACTAGCCTGTGTCCTTCCCCGTGGTCTACTCTGATATAATATCTTTGCCGAATTACATAAAAATCGGACCGGACCAGTAGTTTTGCAACTAATTTTGCAGTTTACGATACCTTTTGCATGAATAAACATCCAAAAGTAACGTACTTACTTAATCTAAGTCCAATTTTATAGACAAATTGTAGAGAAAATATGATGTGAAAAAATGTTTTTCATGTAAATAAAAAGAATTCACGTGGTGTTTTTTAAAAAGTCAAAACATTATGCAAAACTATAATTCGCAAAATTTTTTATCATATTTTATTTATAATAATAAATAAATAATAAATAATTATAAACATTTGTGAATCACACGTTCGGTGATGGAATGCGGACAGACTGGTCGTGCATCATGAGGTTTCGATACCACTAACAGTAATTTCATAGCTTTGGGACTAGTCAAATCGCTGTGATAGGTACACTAATTCTAAAAAATGCTACTTTTTCGAAGATTTTACCACGCAAAAATCGAAAATTTTAATGGCGATAAAAAGACTGACAAAACGAAAAATTAACGACATTTTTAACATTTTTATTTTATTTATACAATACAATGTAGACAAGACACACAAGCTAAGGATATTAATTTTCAATGCAATTTTCAAGTCACAAAGTTCAATGCACCCGCGTGACTGATTCTCAAATAATTTTCCCACTATTTACAAATTAACGCAATGATCACTTCTCTAATATGTCACGTATACAAGTATTTGTGAGTTGTGACCACGCATAAGTAGGAAGTGGGTGACTATGCCGAAACTGGTGTGGTCAGTTTAGTGAAGGCGCCAAGCTTTCTCGCGGAGACCACATAAAACCCTTTATAGCTACATAATATTATGGTGATATACCATAATAGTTTTGTGTGGGTAGTGTAAAGTTGATGGAAGTGGAATTTTAAAGTTAGTAGTGTGTGGAATGTTTGACGTTTTCATTGTTCAGAGTTGCAGAAAATGGGACGGAAATCTTACAATCTTAATAATGTTTATTAGAATAAACTAGCTGTCCCGGTGAACTTCGTGTCACTTAAAATCCTTCCCTGGACTTCAAGGATTATTTTAAGACTAAAATTAGCAGAATCGGTTCAGCTATTATCGAGTTATAGTGTTACTAACACAATTGGAAATCCATTTTTATCTAGATACATATTATAAAAAAACAAAGTCGCTTTATTCCCTCATGTCCCTTTGTTCCCTTTAATCTTTAAAACTACGCAACGGATTTTGATGATTCTTTCAGTGTTAGATAGCCAATTTATCGAGGAAGGCTATATTTTATCACGCTAAGACTAATAGGAGCGAAGAAATAAAGGAAAATGTGGAAAAAACGGGGAAAATTATTTGAAAGGGCTAACTTGAACGCGCTAATCTCAGAAACTACTGGTCCGATTTGAAAAATTATTTCAGTGTTAGATAGCCCATTTATTGAGGAAGGCTGTAGGCTATATTATTTTATCACGCTAAGACTAATAGAAGAATGTGGAAAAAATGGGGGAAATTATTTGAAAGGGCTTATCTCGCGAACTACTGGAGCAATTTTTATGTTATATGGCACAGATAAGAAGTAGACCACGTGAAGGATCATAGGCTATCGATTTTAATAATTTTTTCAGTGGCTATATATTTTATACCCGTGCGACGCCGGGGCGGGTCGCTAGTACCTATATTGTATAGATTACAGGGTAATTTCAGACTTAGATAAGCAGAAACACGAAATTTAAAATAAAAATACGTGTGGCACTCGGGGACTGCCGCGGTAAAGCATAGCATTTTTTATCAGCTTATGCAATAGGCTACTTGACATATATTTAATTTCATTGAAAAAATGCATATTTCTAGTAGAACTTGGCCTAGGAAACCGTATTTCACCCTTATCATCAAACAAAAGCTTATGATTGATAAATAAAGTCGATTTGAAAATATGATTTTATGAAAATAGGAATTGTACTGACGAAAACGCTTTTGCGGTACTTCCGATTTGGATGTGACGTCATCCCATTTGTAATTTAATATGTTTTATTTATCGCGCTCGTTATATGTAAGTTTATTTGTATATAAATAATATGAATAAGCCTAGAAAGATTTATAAAATATATTTTCTTGAATAATTCAAATAAAACATCAGTTTTATATATTATCTCCATTTATTGTAGTTGGGAAATGAAATGGCCAAAACTTTTCTACAAAAGCGTTCAATATTACAAATGATTTCTAAATTCTTTTATAATTTTTTGGCACTGTTAGACTCGTACGCTTAGCACATAAAACTGTTTTCAATAAAGAAAGTATAAAATACAAAAAACATGACGTCACACTATGGCGGTACAATGGCGGACAGTGTTTTTGGCGCCATATAAAAGGCATATTTTTCAATCAAAATTTTTGTGGGTTTCTACTGTTTAAAATATTAAAATATTAGTTTTTTTGGTGAAAATGAATGTTTAAGAAGCGATTAGAATGAAGAAAAAAAATAGGTCAAGTAGCCTATTATAATTCGCATATGCGTCTAATAGAGCTACACCGAGGCAGTTTGCCGAACTGAAAGGACGTTAGGTATATTTCGTTACGAAATTCTCTCTCGTCTCGTCTCGTAAAACATAGCCCGCGATAAAAAAAGCTATGCTTAATAAAAAAATAGCAGTACATCTAATATAGCTTTACGCCGTTTACACACATTAACACTACTACAGCTGATTACAAAACGTAAGCTAAAAAAATCTGCCACGAATTAAACTGCAGCTGGTTTTTTTTTTGTTAATTTTCAGAAAATCTAAACTTTTTTGACAATAAACTAAATTTATTTCTTTCTACAAAAAACCATAAAGAGGGGTTCAAAGATTGTTTACGTCTTGGTTGAGTGGGTTAGGTTATAGATAATTACCTTAGTATATGAGGCAGAAATTGACTGGTAGCTAGCTATAATATTGTAATTTGTAGCTTATGCAACTAGAAAAAAATATGAATATCTTTATAAGTTATATAATCTTTATTGCGTGTTTGTATGTAGCATATAACAATTGTGTTTTCAATTTAAAATACAAAGTATAATTTTTGTGTGTGTGTTTGATATTATTTTTGAAGTTTTAACAACATTTTAAAGTAACAAGTAGACCGTACTCTTCGATTTTGAAGTACATAATATATTCTAAAATCTATTATCAATTATCGTTATATTTTGGCTCAAAATTATCTTATAGAAGTCGGTTAACATTTTTAAGAGTCTCGTTTGAGATGTTTTACATTTAAATTTCAAATCCATATTGCTTAAGGAATATCGAATAAACTTACTGTTTGTTACCCATTAACACTTGCGCAGGCACCGTAACCGAAGGGTTACTTAGCCCTTACTTAAAACCCACTCAAAAATCTACTTTAAACCCCCAGGTATAAAGTACAATTTCAATTGCTGTGTTTCTCAAAATTTGTTATTTAGATGGCGATATCAAGATCATATCTAGATGTCGTTTGAATTTAAGCCTTATGCTGTTAAAACACAGTTGATTTTAATCTAGTACAATCTTCAGGTTCTGGTTGGCAGATCAAAGTCTACTTAATTCTAAGGGATAGCTGACCGCAGCCTTATTGTTAGTACTTTTTGTTTAGGGGTTATTCAATATGGGAGGAAGTAACATGTCGTTGGTTTTGAGGACGATTCGATTACTGTAAGTTTACGGTTTTATTTTATTAATTCAACGGCTTAACTTGAGTCGGAAAATCAAATCAAATTAAAGTACTTATTAAAAAAGTAAAGCCAAAGTTAAAACTCAACAGACAACAACTAATAACTGGCCGAATAGAACTCGTGTTCTTGTTCTCTAAAAATTACAAAATTAAAAAAAAAGTGTGTCAAAAGCTTTTGACACACTTTTTTTTTAGTTTGCTGCCAGTCAGATTAAAAACGCATTTGAATGCACATTCGAAACGTAAAGCAGTAACTCACTTAACAATAACCAACTAACTGTTTATTTTAATTACACAGTGAGTATGAAATATGGTTATTATTCTATTTATAAGTAAAGTATGAAAGTATGTGCATATTTTGAGATGTGACGTCATCGCACACGTCAAACGTCAAACCGCCATTAATCACAATTAATATTGCCATAGATATAATAATCATATAATAAACACAATAAAATAAATAACAATTATTTATTTATGGTAATTATTTCGCACTTTTTGTTATTGTTTTGTTGATTAATTTGATGATAACGAGAATTAAACTATATTAATAATATTACTCGCTATTCAGTAATCGTCTTAAAGTTTTTGGTCTTACCTTCCAGAATGTGGTAAAGTCAAAATATAATCTCTTCTTGGTCATAATTTGCATATGAAAAACGTTTAACGGAAAACGGAAACAGAAATGAAAAAACTTACAGATTCTTGGGACAAAATCACAGATTTTCTTTGTCAATCTACACCTTGCCTAATTTTCTATATTTCTAACTGATTGTAACTGGTTATCACTTAATTTTACTACATCCTATAGAGGTAAAATCCAGTAAAATGTCGTTTAACATTTTTCTATGCAAATGGCATTGACAAATTATACTTAAATAAATATAATTAATATATTATTGTTTACGAGTAAAATGATTAAAACCGTCTCGATACCTGATGATCACAGCGGGTATCTACTTAACTTTATAATCAGTTTGTCCGTTAATTAATTTTGACAATTCCGTTTTGGCCCACTAGGTGGTCTCGTTAGCTGGCAACACTGACGCTTAATCATCATTATCACACTTTTTAGTTTCACTCTCGAGGTTAACAACTTAACATCCTTTTATATTTGGGTTGTGGAAAGTTGTAACTAGAAAGATTTAACAAAAGTTTTGTGTGTAATAAAGTCTACTAACTCCTAATATAACGATTACTTAATTATATAAAAGTAGAATTAAAACTTAATATTTTAAATACATAAATTACAGGCAAAACTTTCAAGAAAAATCTTGAATTCTTTCTTCAGTATAATAATTTGAAATTCTCAACACTTTACATAGAGCAAAATATTTTTTAATCGGAACTTGTTGTGTTCGTTCTAATAGGATAAAAAGAAACGTATGTTTGCTCATTTGTTAGTATCAAAAGGGCTAAGAAACTACTATTTCTGATTAAATTTTGTGCACAGATGGGTTCTATAATCTATATCCATGTTAAACTTTTCATCTCTAGAATCCTGTTTAATGTTATATTTATATATTTATATATTGGAGATGGAAGTTCTCTCAATTAAGAACCATCACCTATTAGTTCTACTGTTAGGTAAGGCATTAGAATGTTGAGTTTATGCAATTTCAGACCTCGCTAGTCGCTACAGTAAGAGACGACGCACACTAAGTGCAAAACATTGGTAAAGCAGGTGGCAGTAACACTTAATTTCGATTATTGCATTGATTTAGTGCTGATCGCACTATATCAATGAAAATTACAAGGTGTGACAAAACAAAGATTTAAAGATTTAGCGTTCACTATAAAAGTCATAGCGTTGAAAAAGTTACTTTTTTAAATTATTGTATGGGCAAATTCGTGTCACAGGAGCGGTTCTCATAGAATCATAAAAGTCAAAAGTAATTCTTTCAGCGCTGGTACTTTTACAGTGTTAACTCTATATGAAAGACATAATATTATAGATACAGATTAAAGTTTAGTTTAGCCATAGAGTAATAAAATAGTTATATAATTTGTCTATGGTTTATCCCTTTCTTTTGTTACACCCTTTATAGATTTCAGTAGCAAACGCTAACAGTTACTTTTTTAGTAAGAAAAAGCAACTTTTATCTAGATTTTGTACTGTGCGTCGGCCCTAACCGTTTAAGAGATCGACAAGTGACCTCTCGCGGTAATCTGCGGAATATTTAACTGCGAGCTAACCGAGCGGTTACTGTCAACTGAATATACATGAGGGGTATTTTATAACGTAATGATGTTACTGACCCAATGTTGTTAACCTCTATTCTGATTCACTTTAATCCATACTAGCATATCCATACTAATATTATAAATGCCAAAGTGTGTCTGTCTGTCTATATTCTGTCTGTTACCCCTTCACGCCCGAACCGCTGAACCGATTTTGCTGAAATTTGTGGGGATACATTAGTACCCGGAAAAGAACATAGGAAACCTTTTATCCCGGAAAAATGGGCAGTTCCCGCGCGATAAATGAATTTCGGCGCAACGGAGTTGCGGGCGTCATCTAGTCAAAATATTTAAAAATACTAGATGACGCCCGCAACTCCGTTGCGCCAAAATTCGTTTATCGCGCGGGAATCGTACATTTTTCCGGGATAAAATTTATCCTATGGCCCATCAGGTGACCCGTTTGCTCGTTTGCCCCCTTATTTCAATAAAAAAAAACATGAAAAGATTATTTTAATCCAGAGCTTTCACTTCAAAATCTGCTCAGTAATCTTTATGTAAGAGTAAAATTTTGTTTCATTATATTAGTGTCTACTGAAATATAATGATGTCGTTTCTGAAACTGTTAGCATAATATTACCTACACTACAACATGTAACTTTCTACATAACCGAACATACGAGGTAGCAACAGTACATACTGTTACGCAAAAGATAGTATTGTTTGTTACGAAATAGTTCGCTATTTATTGTGCAAGTGAATTAATATTGTAATAAATATTTATGAACATTAATTTATATTATGCCCGTGACTAGTAAATTACGCGATTAGTTTTGGTTTCATCAGTTCACGATTATGAAGATGTTAGCAAAAACCTGGCGAAAATCCACCAAAACGAGACAAAAAATCCACCAAAACGAGACAAAAAATTGTAAGTACTATCATGTTTCCCCTTAAAGCCTCGTATTCATGGTAAACAAAAGTTTAGCAACAGTTGATCAACATGGTTGATGATGTTGCTGGAAACATTGTTTAAAACAACATTGGCTGTACACACGAGAGTCTGCGTTAAAATGTTGCCCGAGGAAGTAGTGTTGTTGTGTTCTTTGTATCTCATGTATAGGATTTCTTATAAAAAAAGAGAAAAAGGTGGTGGATTGGTGGGATGGAAACTAACTTCTGCAAAGAGAAAATTTGATGAGTGATTAGAAAATAGGGCTTGAAATTTCTTCCAATGCATCGTTCTTTTTGTTTTTATCTTTGTATTCTTTTTAAAGAAAAATCCTATAGTAATGATTTTGATTGAAATAACTCTATTAATTGCATTATTTTATCATTGCTCCACACTACTGTAATGTTTATAAACTGTTGCAAACACGTCCACACACATCAACATTTGATGCCAAACTGATGTTTACGCTCATCGAGCGAAAACTTGTCAACATGCTGTTATCAGCTCTGCAACACACAGTGTTGCCCGCAACATGTTGACAGCAACTTCGCAACACGTTGATTCAACTTTGTTGCTAAACAAATGTTTACCATGAATACGGGGCTTTAGTTCTTTGACTCTTGGTCAGTGCAACTTTGTGCTGTCCTGCTTTGTATGGGGAGGGAAACTGGAATTCTTCCTATTCCTCCTGTTTTCTTCTGATTAATTTCGTTGCGGGTCCCAAGACAGCTTTAGCAAGTCCCTAACGCTCCCTGAGATCATATCAAAGGGTTTTCGTGGTTGGATACCGCTGTCGATCCCGGCGACACAGGAGATACAGCGGTGGGAATGTGTGGTGGGCCCCTTTTACCATCATATTTGGTCTCAACCCGTAAGCAGCTACAAAACTACCAAAATATAAGCAAATCGATACTATTTAATATAGCTGAACTTAGTTTTTTGATACGATTCTCTACATAGAGACAACGTTTTTCATCTTAGATGTAGAATTAGAGATTTCAATACTTTTAGTTTCTGCTGTTTTGTGACCCGAGTTTATCTATTCACTAACGCTTATAATTAAACAGTAGATATTATTGTTATCCAATCAGCAATTAAGTTGAATAAACTTCTGTGATGTCAAAAAAACTTAACAAACGAACTTATAATAATATTATCATGTACAATTTTGTAACTAGCGTCGTTATTTGGGCTATAAATTATAATATTTAGAATATTTCATCAATTTTGGTATTTATCTGGCATTTAAGACGGGAGAGATATGTAAAGTATTCAGAGCTAGATTTGAATCCAGGGCGAATTTGGCATACCTCTCACAGAATTTGGGCCAAGAAATCACTAAATCATCATCATCGGCTCGCTCACTGCTTGGCAATTGAGAGGTTATTTCATTTAGAAAATGTCTTTCGTTATCCTTACTTTCCTTACATACATGCGAAAGCATATTATCTGTCTGTTACCTCAAATTCAGGCTTAAACGGCTAAACTGATTGATATAAAATTTTGCATGGATATACTTACTTCGAGAGACAGGAAAAGATATGAGATGGTTTTTCTTGCAAATGCACGGAATCAACGAATTTGCGGGATTAATATAGTAGAGAATATACTCAATAGCTTTCGTATTTCCTACAAAGTGGCTCAAATAGTTGACCTCCAAGAAGATCCCTAATGTGGCACGCTCGCTCGCTGGAACGGCGCGTCACGCTTGCTGTGCCGGTCGCGTGCCGTGACCCCCGGCCGCGTGCCGCGAGAGGCACATGTCTGTCCCGCTCACACTATCCTAGGTTCTTAATTTGAAATACTTTGACTTCCTAGGTTCGTAATTTGAAAATTTTATCCACCTAGGCTTGGCCTCCTAGGTGCTTAATTTGAAATAGGTACCTTGGCTTCCTAGGTTCTTAATTTGAATGTCTACCATGGTCTCCTCGGTTCTTAATTTGAACTAAGTCTCCCAGGTTCTTATTTTGAACAGAAAAGAAGTCTTTTGATAGGTTGTTTAGTGTCCAGCAAATTCTTTATTTGAAATATTGACCAGTTATGAAATTTTGGGAATTTACGGCCGTACTCAGGGTGGTCGACATAGTTACTTATCTTGGCAAAATCTTCGTTAAATTTAGGTTAAATTAAAATTTAATTTCAATTAGCTAAGCTACTACTTAGTTTTTAGCGCCCATTTTAAACGCGGATAAAAATTTTCTCTACATAGTGCTAAAGCTTTATAATATAGGCTCTACAAGCGATCGTGTCTGTCTCTCTGTAACTGTGTATAATTGCTTTTCGGGCGTTGTACTGTATACGTTCATGCTCGATTTATGCGCATACACAATGCGTGCATGCATTAACCACGTAATTACTTATTTTCTCGACTAATTAGACATATTGGTAGCTCTCTAATTTCATGTCCTATTTCTTAATCGTTGATTATGTCATTTTGGAAAGTAATGTGTGGTAAAAGCTGAAAAGCAGCGCGGTGCATTTTGAAATTCGAACTCTTGAATCAAAATTATATTTTTTCGTGTAGTAAATAAAGTTCAAAATGCAGTGCCCCGTCTAATATAAAATGGCGCCAAAAAATATAAAGTCATGCGTACCAACGGTTTTTTTCTCTCTGCCAAAATGATAAAAGTAAATTATTATGTAAAATATTTTAAAATAATTAATAACTTTACATAACATAATATTCAGTTAAACAATAGGCATTTAATAAATTATTGTTTAACAGGTCCCGTTATATCATTATGTTAATAAAGTAATTAATAAAAACAATATAATCTGGCAAAATTAAAAAATACAGTTGAAAACTGTAAGTTCTCACGGAATATTATATGAATGAGCTAAAATTTAAGTTATACAATAAAATGTATTGTATTATTTTTATTGCATTTCTTGTACCTACTATAATGTAAAATAGAAAATGTGATTTAGTAACTTTGGCTGGATTTCACCTGGTAAAAACTATGTCTTTGCAAAAACCACGGTTGTTTTAATGTAGATATCCAATCGTAGTAGATTGCGGTAAAAAAAAACTCTTCAAAAAAACATAATATTTACCTACTTATTTTAATAAATAAATACTGTGAACTGTGATTATTTTCTGCGCAGTAGCACATAGTTATAATATAATCATTACAAATATGTATTATATAAATTCAGTTATAATATAATCATTACAAATATGTATTATATAAATTCAGTTATAATATAATCATTACAAATATGTATTATATAAGTTCGAAAGTGTGTCTGTCTGTTACATCTTCATCTTTAAATGGCTGAATTGATTTAGGTGGAATTTGGTATAGGGAAAACCGATTTGCGGGAGTCATCAGGAAATTGATGAATCTGCGGGTAGTTGAGAAACTTCAGCAAGTGTGACATCTGTCACTTCAGTCCAGTCGTCACCACGGCCGCTGAAAAGTGGAAGGACGCCGACGTCACAAAATCCGTAAGTGATTGAAACATAATAATTAATGTTATATTTTAATAGATTTTAAGACACGAACGTAAAATAATTACAAACTTAAAAGTGTTGGTTTATGTTTCATAAACTTTAGCTGTAAGTTTTCTCAATAAATAAGTTTACTGCTTGTGCTAAGAGCATCATTTCATATTTTTTATATGTATATGTTACGCTCAAAGACCGAAATCGCTCAGTGAGCGAAAAAATAGCTCACAACGCGTTGTGGTCACAGTGAAACAGCCACGACGCGAAATTCGCGTCGTGGCTCTAATGAAAACGGTCACGACGCGTTCTGGCAATCACAAAAAGACCATAACGCGAAATTCGTGTCGTGGCTGATATGCTATTCTTTTTTCTTGATTTGTTCTTGATTGATTAATCGTCCATATGTATGGGAGATTATAACATTTGAATTACCACGCGTACTACAAAATATTTTTTCTTTTGAACTAAATCACTGCATAACGTGTTTATCATTATTGTTTATAAAATATCCATAGTTCCATATAGCTATCCGTACTAATATTATTATTGTTTGTCTATCTGTAAAAACAACAATACGTGGCGCCAGACAGACAGACAGACAGTAATAATATTAGTACGGATAGTATGGAACTATGGATATTTTATAAATAATAATGATAAACACGGCAGTGAATTAGTAAAAGAAAAATATTTTGTAGTACGCGTGGTAATTCAATTTTGATCTTCCATACCTATGGACGATTAATCAACCAAGAACAAATCAAGAAAAACGAATATCATATCAGCCACGACACGAATTTCGCGTTATGGTCTTTTTGTGATTGCCAGAACGCGTCGTGGCCGTTTTCATTAGAGCCACGACGCGAATTTCGCGTCGTGGCTGTTTCACTGTGACCACAACGCGTTGTGAGCTATTTTTTCGCTCACTGAGCGATTTCGGTCTTTGAGCGTAACAAATATACTTAAGTATTTTGTTTAATTCATAAACAATAACTAGTGATTATTATTCGTAGCCAATAACCATAATATTTAAAGCACTAATAATAGTGAGGGAGCCCTAGAACAATTTTTTTTGTGATTACTAACAAGCTAATTTTTTGTAAGTAGCTACATTTTGATAAGACGAACAACATTTTTATTTACGAAAAATCTCGAAAGTGGTAGTAGCTAACAGAGATAGAAAGGATTTCATACTTTGACTTGATGGTCCTAAAATAGCTAGCACTTTCGAGATTTTCGAAAATAAAAATGTTGTTCGTCTTATCAAAATGTAGCTACTCACAAAATATTAGCTTGTTAGTAATCACAAAAAAATTTGTTCTAGGGCTCCCTGACTATAACTAAGCAACAAAAATGTCAATAATTTGATCATTGTTAATAATAATCATGGGCAGCTGGTAGTTATTAAATATGTCACGCCATAATCACCTCTATCCCCTTGTAATACGACCAACACGTGCTTAGGGTAAGTATGGGGTAAATCACCCCATGTTATATTATAGGGGTACAGTACACGCTTCGATTATTTCTGTGTTTGCAGGTACAATGTAAAAATACTTGACCTGTTGATTGTTATTATAAGTTAGAGTTTCTATGGCTTTTAGTTACAAAATAGAGAAATTAAGTCTGAATAAATTTCTATGGCTTTCAATTCTATACACAATAATCAGTATAGATTTGTATAATTCAAAGTAATTGTACTTATTATTTTTTTTAATAAACAATATTTCAAGACGTGAGTGGATGAATAAGGTAAGTAACATGAAAAAACTTCCCGTTTTTTTGCTTAAATGGAGGGTTTAGGGCCGGAAAAAATATTTGAAATAGAAAAACTATGGATTATATGTGTAGCCAGATACATTAGCTAGGTTATGAAGCAGATAAGTTACAAGTTTTATTAAAACAATTAGGAAAAAAAATAGTTATTGTCCGAATGTTACGAAATGTTACTTGTACGATTCTTCCACTCACGTCTTCAATTAATGCTAACTAGTAACTATTTACTTTTTTATTTGGTACTCTGTGGTAATCCTATGTTATTATGGCAACAAAGTATCCATAGTAATATTATAATTGCGAAAGTGTGTCTGTCTGTCTGTCTGTCTGTCTGTCTGTTTCCTGTTACCTCTTCACACCCAAACCTCTCAATTTTGCTGAAATTTGGTCTGGAGATACACTGAGTCCCGGGAAAGACATATAAGTTAGGATAGTTCCCGCGCGATAAACGAATTTTGACGCAACGGTGTTGCAGGCGTCATCTAGATTCTAGACTCTATACTGTACTCTTCTTCTTCTTTGTGTTATGGCGGCCTCAGTGAGTTGCCAATGTCAGAGTGCTTTTGGTAAGACTTTGCTCTATATTGCAGGTCTGGTAAAGAAACAAGGATCGTCAATCGCGGCTTATATAGAAAATGACAAGTTTTTGACAGGGAGTCAATGACCGCTACCGCCAGGTTTCGCTGAGTACAGTAGGTATAGTAAGTATACTATAATATAATATGTATTTTAAAGGTAGACGCGAACCTTTTACCCCCATACGACTTGTAAGAAACCTATTCTTATATGGGTGGTTTCACAAAAATATGGAAACTTCGTTTCCGCAGCACATTTCAGTTAAAATCAATACTAATTATTTACTACCACAATTGGTAAATGATAGTTTACAATGTGTTTAATTTATCCCCCAAATTATGTTAAAATTAACATTATATTATATATTTAAAATCTGTTTTATATGTCCCAAATGTCAGGCCCTAGGCGTGTCCGTTCTCCGAAATTTTGTGTTTAGGAATCCATATTAAAAAAAGTACTATGTTTATACTTATTTTTATTAATATTTTTTAAATTGTTTAAGTACTCGCAGCTAATTATGTGAGTATTTTGTAGTTAAAATAAACAATAATTATTTTTTCTCGAATGAGTTTAGTGTCCTCAACTTTTTTCGCCAGGCCCTAGCCACTTACGAATTTTAAAATTTCGCGACATCATTAGAATGTGCGTTGAATATTGTTGGGAAATTTCAGAGTATTACATGAAGTTATTCTCTGACAACACTCGCTCTGCGGCGGTCATTTTATAAATCAGTGCAAAAAGAAAGTTTGTGGGCCACCACGTGATAATTCCAGTCACTTGTTCAATCCCTAGATAAGTAATTTTGTTGTTAATTGATATTAAATTCTTATGAATTAATCAATATTTATAAGTAATACGTCGGCATTGTTCGCAATATCATATTAGACTTTATAATGTTATTTGCAACAGAATTTTAAGTTCAATTTTATTCCAAAATATCAGTCCCTAGACCATCAGGCCCTAGCTTCTAAAGGCGCTCGGACTGACGTTTAGTATGAAAACATCAGTACTATAACGAAATACATAATATATTGTTTAAGCCTTCTCAACTGAAAAAATATAAGGGAAAAGACCTAATGGCAGACACTTTAAGAAAACATGAAACATTTGAATGTTATAAAATATATATTTATGAAAATAAAGGATTGATAACTTCTTCCATGTCTTCAGTAACTCTTAAAAAATAAAACTATTATAATTATTCTCTGACAAATCAATTAAAAAATATATTATTGGTCTTTTTGTAAACTTAGTCATAAGTACTAATAGATGACATCACAAAAAACGAACATCACTAATAGTAGACACCAATATGAACTAATAGTTGACATAGAACATTACATTACATTTTACATTTCTTTATTTGTCATTTTTCAAAAGATTTCATTTACTTCGTCATAGTAACTACATGCATCAGAAATATTATCCACGTTGTCTCCAGATTCTATTCATTCTTCTTCCATGCTGAAACTATATTTCCTTTTATTTTTATTTTTCATATTTTTTTCCTAGCAAATTTATTTTCAGTCTTTAGTCTCCATGCTTCTTTTGCCTCTTCTTTTTTCTTCTTTCTTTTCTCAGCTCTCCTTTTTCTTCTTTTTACTGCTAAAAAACTAAAGCAATCGATTTTTAGATCAGTACAAAATCTAATATTAGACACCATGTCCATTTTTAGGTGCAGTAGTTCTAAGTTCTTAGATTGTTCATAGAATTATATTTTCAGAGAATAGTGATGATTTTTGCAGTAGAATAAAGTGCAAAATAACTTTAGTATGTATTGAAAAACTCAAAGATGAGATCCATGTCATCTATTAGGTTTTTTACATTTTCAAGAACTAATAGTAGACACCCTTTATATTGTTAGGGAAAATGGATAAAAAATCTTAAATAAACATTAATTAGTGTATACAACATGACCATTAATCCAAGGAAATCAATAAAAATTACAAAAAATCAAATAAATGTATTCAAAACTTACGTGCAAAATTTCGCCTTCCTTAACCTATTTGCTAAGAAATTGCCGACCGCGTGTTGACGCAGTCATATTATTTACGAAAACTGATCCCATTTTAAAATTTTGTTCCCGAAGGCGTCTCTAATATATTTTTTCAATTTAACAGATAGCTTGAGAAGCTTATAAAATTTACAGTGGTGAGAAATAATTAGAGTAATTCTTATTTTTATGGTATTTTTGTCATAAGTGTCATCTATTAGTTCAGTGTCTAGCATTAGGTCTTTTCCCTTAATCCTTCGATCGGAGGTTCTAGGAATTCCCATTGTATTCTTTTGTTCTCGCGATCACCGGTGCTCGCGCGGGGCCTGAAAGATTAATAGACTTAAGAAAAACAATTATTGAAAATATTATATCAAAAGCTGAAACTCATCAAGAGCAGTCAAACAAACAGCTTTGGTCTGGCCCAAATGTTGAAAAATATATACTTTGGTGATACAGTTCCACTCTTTATATATCCTATAAGAAGTTTCGACCAAGTAGTCCTAAAATAATATAAAATCGGCTAAGTGCGAGTCAGACTCGCGCATGAAGGCTTTAAAGTTGTCAGTCCCTAGATGCGTAAATCAGCAAAACTCTAAAAATTTCCTAAAATAATGCATAAAGTGACTGGCCCTTTTAGATAAGACACAATTAATTGATCACCTATCATGTACACTAACAGGGAATTTAATAACAAATTAAAAATGATGGAGACAAAATACCTTCAAAAGTTGCCCTACTTTTGTGAAAGCACCCATATAACCTTTCCTTGCTTAAGTCGGTTAAAAATATTTATTGTACCTTTACCTGTAATAAATCAGTGTGTAACCATTGAACCATGATATTATGCACTTTACATACCGGCTAGCTCAACAGATATTGTAAATTGTAATACAAACAATACAACAACTTAAAATTCACCTTTTTATAGTGTGAAATTTAATCCCATATTACTTTTTTATAGGTTAGCCATAGGTCATAGCTAGGAAAGTTATAAAACACTAGACGTTCCGCGCGGCTTCGCCCGCGTAAATTAGATATTTCACAGACAAATTAGTCCACAAAAAATAGCCTATGATCCTTTACGTGGTCTACTTCTTATCTGTGCCAAATAACAGAAAAATTGCTCCAGTACTTCGTGAGATAAGCCCTTTCAAATAATTTACCCCGTTTTTTCCACATTTTCCTCTATTTCTTCGCTTTTGTTAGTTGTACCGTGATAAAATATAACCTATATCCATCCTCAATAAATGGGCTATCTAACACTGAAAGAATTTTTCAAATTGGACCAGTAGTTCTTGAGATTAGCGCGTTCAAATAAGCCCTTTCAAATAATTTCCTCCCGTTTTTTCCACACTTTCCTCTATTTCTTCGCTCCTGTTAGTCGTATCGTGATAAAATATAGCCTATAGCCTTTTTCGATTATTGAACTATCTAACACTGAAATAATTTTTCAAATCGGACTAGTAGTTCCTGAGATTAGCGCGTTCAAATAAGCCCTTTCAAATATATTTCCTCCCGTTTTTTCCACATTTTCCTCTATTTCTTCGCTCCTTTTACTTTTAGCGTGATAAAATATAGCCTATAGCCTTCCTCGATAAATGGGCTATCTAACACTGAAAGAATTTTTCAAGTCGGACCAGTAGTTCCTGAGATTAGCGCGTTCAAACAAACAAACAAACAAACAAACTAACAAACTCTTCCGCTTTATAATATTAGTATAGATAATATTTCGTTATCTGTTGTATTTTAAAATTATGGTTACTATAAGAAGACAATGATCCATCACAAAAAATGCTCTTTCACTGCTACTTTCACAGTTAACTCTACAATCTAGATTCTAGTTCAATCTACACAAGGGACACATACACACCCTAAAGTATTGTAATTTCTTTTTACACCTTGTCTAGCGAAATCCTTTCTGTCGCGCACTGTAAAACTCTGGAATGAACTGCCACCAGCAGTATTTTATGACCAATACGACCTGCAAACCTTCAAGACGAGAGCGTATTCCCTCTTAAAAGGCCGGCCTGCACCTGCAACTTCTGATACTGCGAGTGTCCATGGGCGACGGTAGTTGCTTTCCATTAGGTGACCCGTTTCCTTCTTTGTCCCCTAATTTTATTAAAAAAAAAACCACGTGTATATCCCAGTATACCCTAATAAATATACCACAAATATACGTCACGTATACTTGAGTATACCTCAGTATACCAAATGTATAGCACGTGACGGCGGAAGAGGGTTATACATGGGTAGTGCGGTAAGTGGTTACCGTTCCGCCGGCCGCGCGCGACCTGCGACGATATGGGTTGATGAACTGACATACACACATACTTTGTATATCTTGTGTCTTTATTTTCTAGGCGTTTACCGCGTTAGGTATCTTAGAACTGAAATCTTTACGAAGTTTAAAAACCAAGTGAAAGTACTTACTTTAGATTTTATTATACACACAGTATTATGTTCATTACTGTTATAAATGACGCCCGCAAATCCATTGCGCCTAAATTCGTCTACTGCGCGGGAACCGTACATTTTTTGTGACAAAAAGTATCCTATGTCCTTTCCCGGTACTCAAAGTATCTCCATGCCAAATTTCATCAAAATCGGATCAGCTGTTTGGCCGTGAGAGGTAACAGGCAGCCAGACAGACAGACACACTTTCGAATTTATAATATTAGTATGGAATTAGTATGGACTAGTATGGATAGGCTTTTCCGCACGAGGACGGTACATTTTCGTGCTATAAAAAGTAGCATCTTTCTACTTTTTATAGCATAAAAATGTTCTAAAAATTAAGAAAATTGTAGCTCAAAAAGTTTTACAAAATTATACCTCCTAAGCCCAGTATATAAAAATAAAATATAGTTCTTGCTTTCTTCGCGTTCTTTATAAGTTCGGACACAGTAAGTCCAGGATATGTAGGTAAATTTAAAACAGCGAATTAAAAAACGATAATTATTTTACTCCTAAATCTATTTCTGATCACAAGCTCTATCAATTTGTAGCTTTCTGAAATGAATTTTATAAAGTTTAATTTATAAAATTCACACTTTACAGTTTATTTCTACTTATCAACCAGTTAATTCAATGTCAGCCTTAAAATTAAATAAACAGAATGAATTCCCAAACTTTCCAATCGTATTTCTCACGAGCGTAAAGATAAGACGTTAATCGAAGAACAAGTTAATTACTGCATATCCTGAGATTCGAGTCCTTGTGACTCAACACCCACTCCATTTAAAAGCTTTACTATGAAGCTGGGTGCATAGACAACAATATGTATTCGATAGTAGAGACAGGATAGTTTGTAATTAAAAAATGTAATTATGGTATTTGACGTACAAGCGCATTTTTCGTTGTCACTTAACGATACGTTTTGTCAAATTCATATTATTGATAAATTTTCACTGTCAAAATAAATACGGCTACTTTTGAGCCATAAAAGCACAATATAATGTGTTAGAAATTATTCTTCCTTTTATCAAGTTTCTGATTTTTTTTGTCATATAAGTTGATTCATTCATTGTTGCGTGTGTACGGTAAATTATACGGCTATTGCTGAACCAAAGATTTCCTTTGGTAGGATTGGTCCTTGTGGCCCAATGATGGATTTAAGATGTGGAGCCACCGCGATTTTTGATGTTAATTTTTTAAAATTTTAGCAGCTTCTGCTCTGGAGAAAAATAGAGTCTCGATCTGTATAGAGGCATTAATTATGGTACTATTCCAAGTTCGGTACCATATTCGGATAACTTAAGAATGCATTTTAGGACTCATATTTGCACGATAAAGATGTTAAACAACGTAAAAAGAAGAAGAAAGAAGAAGCATTATTTAAACGCGCTTATATTAGTATGAGTCAGTAATTACTGGTCCGATTTGAAAAATTATTTCAGTGTTAGATAGCCCATTTATCAAGGAAGGCTATAGGCTATATTTTATTACGCTAAGACTAATATAAGCGAAGAAATAGAGGAAAATGTGTAAAAAACGGGGGAAATTATTTGAAAGAGCTTATTTCACGAACTTTTCTGTTATCTGGCACAGATAAAAAGTAGGAACGTGAAGGATCATAGGCTATTTATTGTGGACTAATTTGTCTGTAAAATATTTAATTTACGCGGGCGAAGCAGCGCGGAACGTTTAGTAAATATTATAAAGCTGAAGAGTTTGTTTGAACGCGCTAATCTCAGGAGCTACTCATCCGATTTGAAAGAGTCTTTCAGTGTTTGATAGCCTATTTATCGAGGAAGGCTATAGCCTATATTTTATCACGATAAGACCAATAGGAGCAAAGATACAGAGGAAAATGTGAAAATAAAGCTGAAGAGTTTGTTGGTTAGTTTGTTAGTTTGAACGCGCTGATGTCAAGAACTACTGGCCCGATTTGAAAAAATCTTTCAGTGTTTGATAGCCTATTTATCGAGAAAGGCTATAAGCTATATTTTATCACGCTAAGACCAATAAGAGCAAAGATACAGAGGAAAATGTAAAAAAACGGGGGAAAATATTTGAAAGGGCTTATATCCCACAGACTACTGGAGCTATTTTTATGTTATTTGACACGAATATATAGTAGACTACGTGAGACATGGGTTATTAATTTGTGAAAAATATACGGTTTCCGTGAAATTTCAGATGTACGCGGACGAAGCCCTGCGGAAAGTCTAGTATTAATTAATATGTTTATTTCTTCATTCATCACCATGTCTTTGGCATGCAGAAAAATGCGGCTATCAGCCTCCTTAATCCTTATATTAATTAAGCCCTGTCGACAGCGTTTTCGTTGGTTGAAAATCATATAAGTATTCTAAATTTTTTATTTTATTTTATTTTTACTATCTTTTATCTAAATATTATTCCAAAATTGGCATTTAAACATTCGATTCAATCGAAAATGATACCAAACTCGACTATATACCTAAATCCCACGCAGTTATTGACCTCATACCTTGTTAAAGCTAAAAAAAAAACCCTCCCCCACCTGCATGAAATATTCAGGTGGCTCCACATCGTAAACCCATCTTAGGGATATAAAGATCAATCCTACCAAAGGAAATCTTTGGTTCAGCAAAAGCCGTATTCCTCGTTTTTTCGTCTTGTACGCACACGACTCTGTGTTTGATTAAGGCGACGCCTTGATAATTTGACTGTAGCGATATCGATTTTTCTCAGCAATGACTGAAGCTAAGAAATTAAAGTTCATTGTCAGTATTCATCATGTTATTTGTCTTTGAATTACCCATAGCATAACACGATTGGTCAACTTTTATCCCACCAAAACATGAAATGTAAAAGGAGCCAAGCAAAATATTGCATAGCTGTAATACTTCTGTCGTAAAAAGTTTTCAGATCACATTCAAGCCAAGCCTTCAACTTATTTTGTAATTTAAATCAACATTTAGTGAATGTATATATAGATTTCTTTATTTTATAATTATTATAGTGGCTTGGCAATGAGCATTAGAGAAATAATATAATATATTGGGTACCATCGGCCACATGCGTCGTTACATACTAAAACACTTTATGCTTGCCGTCTGTGTAAGTAAGTATGAACTCCTTCAAATATGCAGTTTTATATAAAATTTGTTTCTCTTGTGCTCATTGCCAAGCCACTATAATAATTATAAAATAAAGAAATCTATTGATACATTTACTAAATGTTGATTTAAATTACAAAATAAGTTGAAGGCTTGGCTTGAATGTGATCTGAAAACTTTTTACGACAGAAGTATTAGAGCTATGCAATATTTTGCTTGGCTCCTTTTACATTTCATGTTTTGGTGGGATTTCATTTATTTTTTTAAGGTTTATGTTTCTTTTGTTTTCAGGTCACGTAATAACTTTTCTGTACTTAGCTTGGTTCTCATTCTCTATCTTCTTTATATTATTTTTTGAGGCTTCGTTAGTTCTGAGTCGATTATTAATATTCATATATTTTGATACTATAAGTTTAAACACTTACGGATTTTGTCTCGGAGCACTTTTATTAATCCCGACGTTTCGGCTGCTTTACAGCGGCCGTGGTCATGGCCTCACAGGTGGTCTTCGGGTAGTTAAAGAACTTCAAGAAATTGGACACCTGTCACCTCAGTCCACCAGTGACCACGGCCGCTGTAAAGCAGCCGAAACGTCGGGATTAAAAAAAAGTGCTCCGCGACAAAATCCGTAAGTGTTTAAACTTATAATATCACTAGCTCTCCCGGCAAACGTTGTTATGCCATTTAAAATATTTCTACTTCATCAGTTGATACAAATTCTTACTTCTTTCTTTTGTCCCCTAAGAGGGGTGGGGCGAAAAATTGTATACACCAGATGTTAAGTTGGAAAAAACAGTTAATAATATGTCAAAGTAAGTCCGGGGTTTTTAGTCACCAAATGTTGAGTCAGAAGAAGACAAATATATCTGTGAAAACCGTATGCAAATCGGATCAGTAGTTTTCGTGTTAAAGCAAAAGCCTTATTCAAAATCTCACCCCCTCTTTCGTCCCTTTAGAGGTGTGGGGGGAATTTTTTTTATACACCAGATGTTAAGTTGGAAGAAGGCAAATATATCTGCGAAAACCGCATTCAAATCGGATCAGTGGTTTTCGTGTGATAGTGGAACAAACATACAGACAGACAGACAGACAAAAAACTAACTACATTTTTGGCTTCTATAGCGATGAGTGACACCCCCCACTTATTATTTTTTGAATATCTTTAATGTACAGGATTTTCATTTCTACAGTTTTATTATAATGTATAGATAGCGGTCGCCCGCGGCTCTGCCTGCGTGGATGTCGGTTACCGCTGCAAAAAGCCTACCCAGGAAAGACACGGTCAGCAAAATGATTCCCAGGTCAATTCACAGAAACTGATTGTCTTTCTGTGGATGTCAAAGTTGTTAATGATGAGAATATTTAAATGTAATTAATAATAAGTTTTCACCTCTGACGGTAGTCCCGGAGTGCAACCCGTTGTTTTAGGATAGATAACTAAAGCGATTATTGTAGAGCTTTTCTATAAACAACATTAATTGACGTTAAGTTATTTTCAGGTAACAAAATATACTGATGGTCGGGATCCCCGACTCGTGATAGAGCAAAACATTCTTTTCATAATTCTATTCCTACTAATTTGAATGTTTGGCCCTGGGATTTACATAATATATTTTATCGTTAGTGCAAAATATTTTTTTTACAGGAAATTGGAGCCTTTTGAAGGGTATAGGCAAATCAATAGAGATCATTGGTATTCTTGGTATATGAGCCAATTCACCAGCTGCAGGGCCGGTCATAATCTTCGCTACTGTGCACCCCCGCCTTGGTAGCGCCCACTTCGAAACGGGCGTAAATCGCAATTTTTAATTTCGCCATAACTTCTAAACCAAACGTCCAATTTTAATCATTCAAAGACCAAATATTATCTACATAAACTGTGCTTAGTGATGAAATAATTCATTTTGATAAAGATTAATAGCATGAGTAAAATAAATGCGTTTAAATGTAGTCCAAAAAAATCAAGATTATTAAATAAAATAATGGTTGTTGTACCTCACTTGACATAGATAGGTATAGTGTGTTGCGGACTTTTTTGTAGATATTTAAAAGATCTACATTTACTTAGAACATTGTATGGTTCTATCTTTTATAGTTTAGGCAGCGTACGCAAAATAAGTAAATTTTCTGGTTGATTTTTTTCATCTTGTGTCAGAAAAACCCAAATATCTTACGGAACCCTATGTTTGCTGAAATAAAATGTAGCCTATGTTACTCGTAAATAATGTAGCTTTCAAATGGTGAAAGAATTCAAACAGTCAAACAAAGTTTACCTCTTTATAATATTAGTATAGATGAGTGATACTCGCGAAAATTTAAGAAATCATTATTCATATATTTTAATTGACTTTTAAGCTTTAATATTTGAAGGTGGTCATTTTTAGCATAGCGTTGAATACATAGCAGCACTGGTGTAAGCGTCAAAGTTCCTGGCAGGAAAGGAGCACACCTTATTTCATGTGATAACTTAAAACTCCCATATTACGAGTATATAATCGAGCGAGTAAGGAGTGTATATCGCAGTACTGATTGCATTTATATTTTAATCGAATTTAATTATTGTTTCATTGTTAACGTTGCTAATACTATTTTTTATTTAATCAATACCATTTCATTATAACAAATATGCAGTCGAAACTCATACTGTTCTTGCAAAGTTACAAACATAAAAATGTTTTCTTTTATTTAATAAAGTACTATATATTATTATTATGTATATTATTTTTCAGTTTTTCGGTTTCCCTGCCCAAAGGATGAAAACGGGACCCTATTATCAATAAATAATAAGTCTTCGCTGTCTGTCCGTCGTCCATCCTTATGTCACCAGGCTGGATCTCGAGAACCGCCATAGCTAGGTAGTTGCAATTTTCACAAATTATGTATTTCTGGTATCGTTATAAAAGCTAATAGTCCAATTCAAATAAAATAAATTATTAATAGGGGGCCTCATACAACAAACACGATTTTTTCCCCTATTTTGCTCTATATCCATAATGGTAACAGTAAGGTTTTTGAAAATTTCAGAAAATACTCAGCTGTATATTAACTTTAATAATTAATAATAAAAATTAAATATACATAAGTATATTTAATTTTTATTATTAAATAGTAATATTTAAGGGGGGCTCCCACACAAATTTACGGTACGGAACCCTATGTACGCCAGTCCGACTCGCACTTGGCCGGTTTCATAATTTTTCCTTTCATTGTAAATAAAGACCTATTCGGGTGCTAAATTTCAAGGTTCTAAGTCTGCTAGAAGTACCTTAGAATTTTGATGATCTGTCAGTCAGTGAGTGACAAAATGTAGTAACTTTGACCATCCGTAACTATTAAACTATTTATCGAAATTTCATATAATTTGGAGATTAAGCTAGTTTTAATACTTGCTCCTAGTGACCGAAATTCTGAATCCCTAGCTTTGTTAACATCGAAGATAAAGGGGGTGTGAAATAGCTGCGAACCGCTTCGAGAATAGTATGGTACGGCCGTGCCTTTGCTAAAAAGCTTGGCTGGGGCACTACCGTGCCCCCAGATAACACAAAATAATAATTAATCAAAAATACCTCTGTAAAAAAGGGATTCCTATTTTGCCAACAGAAGAGAGTGATTTAAGCTTCCAAAATTTGTACATAGATTGGTTCAAGCATACACTTTAATTTGCCCATAGCTTATAAGTTATATGAAATGAATTTATGGTTTTTAAATTACGCGACAAAAACCATTTTGTCGCTACGCCCTTTCCATTTTTTGCTGCTCCATTGCTTGTTTTCTATGAGAGGCCGGGCCGACCTCTCATAGAAAACAAGCAATCTAAAACATATCCAACACGGCTTTTTACTTTAACGCGGCGTCACCTTAAGGGTTGGACCTCATCTGGCAGCACGGAATCGCCTTTTCTCTTTCTGTCGCTTAGAACTGCCATTTGCTAGACCGAGACAGAAAGCATAATGCGATAGCCTCGAGGATTTCGCCGCGTGCTATCGCATTATGCTTTCTGTCTCGGTCTAGCAAATGACAGTTCTAAGCGACAGAAAGAGAAAGGGCGAAGGAAAAAGGCGATTCCGTGCTGCCAGATGAGGTCCAACCCTAACTCTGTTGAATGGATAAACTTCTGTCAAAATGGAAGATTGTAGTGGATATAATCAAGTTTGACCTACGTCACCTTATTAAAATTTCATCCATATTGTTATAGGCAATGCTTATTATTCAAGGACTGACGTAAATTATGGTTAATTTAGGAAATGTTTGTACATTACTACAATATTCTGGGTATCTAATTATATTTAATGTATTCGTAATGTACAGCCGAGTTAGTACGCTGTTTAACAGCTTTCAGCCTTATTGTATTAGTGATAAGGTCGGTGTATTGTAAGTCGCTAATTTCCGCGACCGTACCGTGATATATGTCTTGAGGTTAACAATTCAGGTGTAATTGACGACCTCTGTGGCTCAGTGGTGAGCACGTTGGTAGCTCAAGCCGGGGGTCGCGGGTTCGAATCCCGCCGACGGAACAAAAAAATTTTAATGTTCCTGGGTCTGGATGTGTATTAAATATGTGTTATAAAAGTATTAAATACATTTCCGTTGTCTGGTACCTGTAACACAAGTCCTTTAGGTACTTAGCACGGGGCCAGACTGACGTGGTGTGAAGCGTCCATAGATATTATTATTATAATTTGTAGCCTCATATTTAATTTTAAGTGTTCTCTCTGGTTGCTAACTTCTAGGTTGATAGAATTTTCGCATATGAAATAGCGGCCTAAAAACTGAATAATTTTATAAAAAAAATTCAGGATTCTTAAAGCAAAAGCGTGTACCAGTGTAAACATTCTGAAATTAATAAGGACCCTTAGCCAAGATGATATTGACATCATCTTGGCTAAGATGATGTCAATATCATCTTGGCTTGGCTTGGCTAAGATGATGTCAATATCATCTAATTTCAGAGTTTAAAATCAAAATGAAAGAACAATGGCCAAATCGTACCAGATGATAAATGGCGTCCCGATATGCCATTGGTAGCAAAAAATCTCTAATATTTTAAGGCATCGAAAAATATTAGAAATGTATCTGTAAATAGCCACAAAAAAAGATCAATATATTTTAGTTTCTTTATGTTCTGACAGCCGGCGATTATTCGCATTCGTTCTATTTTTTGGGTAATACTCTAGGAAAAATTGAAATATTAGAAACGAGATCGCCGAATATACACTTGTAGGCTACACCGCAGTCGGGAAAAAGGTAGTTCTTAAGTCTAACCTCAAAATAATTGTTAACGTTATTAATTATTGTAAAAAACCGTGGCTATTTAGACATAATTCTCAAACGGAATTATGTTTAGAGCATAAGAACAACCAAATCTAACTATAGTTTATTTTGGGACATCAAAAATAAAAGTCGAGTCCAGCTCCTATACAAATTTGGCCATGATTCTTTAGTACATAATATTTATATTTATTAAATACAAATATTATGTACAGATATCAAATTAACCCATTGCTAAACATCTAAATCGACAGCGGTTTAATCATTCACCATACATACCGACAGACAAACTTTCGCATTTATATTAGTAGGGATTTATAATCTTAGATAACATTTATAATTGCAACAGTAGTAATAAAACATTATTAGAAGTCTTAATCAAGGTAGTTAAAGCCTACGTAGTAAATATATGGACTTAGCATTGGGAAAACCTAATGACTAATAAATTATTATTACTGAGCTGGCAATTAATTCTAATACAATTAAAAATATAACTTTTTCCTCTTAACAACAGTAAACAGTCCAACAAAATTGGATTTACTTACAACCTTGCTATAAGCACATACATACATATGGAATATTGTTCTCATCTCTGGGCAGGGGCGCCAAAATACCAACTGCTCCCTCTGGATCGTATCCAACGAAGGGCCGCTCGAATTGTTGACTGCCATAGTGTTTCAAACAGCTTGGACCCCTTGGAATTACGCCGAGATTTAGCTTCACTCTGCATCCTCTATCGGTTGTATCACGGGGAGTGCTCTGAGGAATTGTTCGGAATCATACCACCTGCAACTTTTCGCCATCGTCCCACGCGAAAAACATACCATCCTCATCACCTTGATGAGGGCAGTCTTCCACAGTGCGTTTTTCGCGTAACTTTCTGCCGCGCACTGTAAAACTCTGGAACGAACTGCCACTAGCAGTATTTCCGGACCTATACGACCTGCAAACCTTCAAGAAAAGAGCGTATTCCCTCTTAAAAGGCCGGCAACGCACCTGCAGCTCTTCTGATGTTGCGAGTGTCCATGGGCGACGGTAGTTGCTTACCATCAGGTGACCCGTTTGCTTGTTTGCCCCCTTGTTTTATAAAAAAAAGTGTACTTGGCCGATTTTTAGTATTTGTTGTTGTAGCGATTAGGGAAAACAGAAATCCACAATCTGTAAGAATTTCAGAATTCTAGCTATAGCGGTTCTTGAGTAACAGCCTCAAGACAGACGGACAGACGGACATACATCGAAGTCTCAGTAATAGGGTCTCGTTTTTACTCATTGGGTATCCTATCCTGGGACTCAATATTCCTCCATACCCGCCAAATAGACAACAGTCATATAACCCAGTATAAGTACTGGCCAGCACCCATGTTGTCCTCGATTCTAGACAGAGAGTCGACGCCATAGTACGTTCCGAAATTTACATCAGTGCATTGCTTTGTTGTGACTTGTTATGTTATTATCATACGTCACACTTGTCTCACCGTAGCGACAAAATTCGCTTACCGCGCGGGAACCGTAAAATTTTCTGGTATAAAAGTATCTTATAATACTTACATAATATATTATATTTTTATTAGATGACGCCCGCAACTCCGTTGCGCCAAAATTAGTTTATCGCGCGGGAATCGTACATTTTTCCGGGATAAAAAGTATCCTAGATGTCCTTTATCGGGACTCAAGGTATCTCCATGTCAAATTTCAGCAAAATCGGTGCAGCAGTTTGGGCTTGAAGAGGTAACAGGCAGACAGACAGACAGACAGACAGACAGACAGACAGACAGACAGACAGACAGACACACTTTCGTATTTATAATATTAGTATGGATATACCTAATTTCGGCAAAATCGATTTAGCAGTTTGGCCGATAAGAGGTAACAGACAGACAGACACACTTTCACATTTATAATATTAGTATGGATAACATCAGCTGAGCTTATGTATAGTGGGTATGCGCAACAGTACGGAATTCGCGTTGCCCCATCCGCGTAGGAACGGTACATCCCATTGTCTGACTCATTCGTTGTGAAACTACGATACACCACTAGATTATGATTCAATATCGATATAGACTCGATTCAGTCCGAATTAAAGGGCGAAATAGGGAACGTGCAGGCAATACAGGCAGTACATGGCAAGTTATTCAACTACAAAAGGCTTTGTCCACATTTGTATCAAGTAATCGTATCCGTAGGTACAGACCGTATCAGGCGTATCGTATCGTATCGAGTATTCGTATCCTACGCCTATTTTGACCATAGCGTATCTTTTATCGATTTTTACACGAAACGTAATCAGATACAGGTATCCGCGGTACATAGCGATCGGGGTGTATCATGGTCGCGAATCGCGACCATTTTGCGTCCACACTAGCGAACATGATACGCTTCGATGCTACGAGACGGAGATCTGATACACGAAAATGATACAAATGTGGAGAAAGCCTTAGAGGATTCGTATTCGCGACACCAGTCCGGCACTTTCGTGGTGCATGTTCTTCAAATTTTGTTAGTCTCGCTAAAACTTAGGAACGGCTGAACCGATTTCGCTTATTTTATTCTTGAAATATTCGTGGAAGTCCAGGGACGGTTTATATTAGGAGGAAAGTTAAACGAAGATCACGGGTCATCTAGTATTTTTTTAAACAAAGCAACTAGTAGTTAAGTAACTATTTTTAGGGTTCCATAAATCCATACCCAAAGGGTAAAAACGGGAGTACTCGGGCTATTGGACCCATAAAAATTGGACCCAGTGGGTCCAATGACTACTAGATATGAATTTTTAACATTTTTTCATCTAGCGATTGGACCCAAGTAATTATTTTTTATGACTGACGGGTTTATGTCCGTAGGGCCAGCAAAAAAGTTGTAAATTAGAATAAAAAACAAAATAATTACTTTGTATGAAAATATTTATTGAGATCGGTCAAGGCTCAAGAGAAATTAAAACTTTAAACAATTAGTTAAAAATAATAGAAAATAAATCAATATTTGGCCAATAATCTATATATATAAAAGAAAGTTGTGTTAGTTACGCCACTTATAACTCAAGAACGGATGAACCGATTTGGCTGAAAATTGGTGGAGAGGTAGCTTAGAACCAGGAATGTCCTATTCATTATAGGATACATTTTGTCCCGGAAAAATGTACGGTTACTGCACAATATACTTTTATGATTTGCGCGTAAACTATTCAATCGATTTTGATGAATTTTGGTATGGAGATACTTTGAGTCTCGGGAAAGGACAAAGGATACTTTTGGTCCCGGAAAAATGTACGGTTACTGCACAATACACTTTTATGATTTTTCGCCTAAACTATTCAGTCTATTTTGATGAAATTTGGTATGGAGATACTTTGAGTCTCGGGAAAAGACAAGGGATACTTTTTGTCCCGGAAAATGTACGGTTCCCGCACAATAAACTTTTATGATTTTTGCCTAAACTATTCAATCTATTTTGATGAAATTTGGTATGAAAATACTTTGGGTCTCGGGAAAGGACAAGGGACACTTTTTGTCCCGGAAAATGTACGGTTCCCGCACAATAAATAATTTTTTATGATTTTTCGCCTAAACTAAACTATTCAGTCTATTTTTATGAAATTTGGCATGGAGATACTTTGAGTCTCGGGAAAGTATTAGGGATATTTTTTGTCCCGGAAAATGTATGGTTCCAGCACAATAAACTTTTATGATTTTCGCTTAAACTATTTAATCAATTTTGATGAAATTTGGCATGGAGATACTAATTTCAATCTATTGTTTTCTTAATTATACCAATTCGAATAATTAAGTAATCATCATTAAGACAGGACAACGTCTGTAGGGTCAGCTAGTATTAATATAAAGTATTTTAAAACTAATAACATAAGATTCTTCGTACTTCTTTTGTTTAAAAACATTGAAATAAAACTAAAGTAGGTAATTTTTTTCTATCAAATAAAATCACAGGTTTCATTATAAAATAACTTCTTAGGTATACCTTGTAATTGTAAATTAGTTATTGTTAATATTATTAATAATAATATAATTTACTAGATTTAAAAACATAAGAATTGCCAGTAGGTCACTCAAATAATATTATTATGAATGTAATAATATAATAATTATTAAAGTATGAGTAATACTTTCCATACATTATTTTTTCTTGTTAAATAGAGTTTATTTAAATATTAAAGATATATTTTTTTAAACATAATTCGACGCAGTAGATTTAGGTACTTAATAGTAATAATTATAGTATAAGTTAATGAGAGTGTTCTAAGTTTTAAATAATATATAAAATAATATGGTTAGGTATAACTGATTATTTTTGTGCCAACTGCCAACCCTACTTCAAAATTTCTTGCCAGAAAACAATGGATCATAAAAGTGGGTCCAATCGCTAGATGAAAATATGTTAAAAATTCATATCTAGTCTACCCAATGGGTCCAATTTTTTTGGGTCCAATAGCCCGAGTACCCAAAAACGGGACCCTATTGACTTCGATGTCTATCTGTCCGTCTGTCTGTCCGTCTGTCTGTCCGTCTGTCTGTCTGTCTGTCCGTCTATCTGTCTCCAGGCTGTATCTCGAGAACGACTATAGCTAGGCTTCTGAAATTTTCACAGAATGTGTATATCTGTTGCCGCTATAACAACAAATACTAAAAACCAAAATAAAATTAATATTTAAGGGGTTTTAAAGTACAGAGAGGATAACGGTGTATACTGCTGCTCACCGCATAGTTCACCAGGCAGCAATATTGTAATCGTACATTGTCATCCACAATTTTACACTCAATTTGACGGCCATTTCTTCGTTCACCGGCCGTAACTTGTCGACTAACTGTAAGACGATTTCAACTATTTCTGTTCAGTACTTAGACGACTTGCATTCGATTATTTAGATAACAAAGTATTTTCTATCTTTATTTAATTAAAAGGCTGTTGCCGTGGCATGCCAGCCCTTTATTAGACAACAAAGTTATAAAGGTCTACATTTAACAAGGTGTATAAAATTAGGGTACTTACACATACCGCAATGTAACGCAACAAAGTATTTATGGTGTTTATGTGTTCCATAAACCGAGTTCAATGTGAAAGGAGCAAAGCTGAAAAAGCAGTTTTTTATTTGTATTGGCAAGCGCCCAAACGCCATGAATTTGCCCTTACATAAGTTTAAAAAGTTACCTTTTCAGCGCTACTACTTCCACGGTGAACTAACTCTATACAGGTGACTCATTCAAAAAATCATACATACCCTAACTTCGTTTTGTTACATCCTGAGTTTTGTTTTTTTAATCCAAAAAAGGATGTTTTACTTTTTTGATTGAAAAAACAATTTTTCATAAGTTTACCACAAATTTTGGCATTTACGGACTTTCACCGGAAAGTCCTGGCGGGTACGCGGTCGTTTCGCTCTGGTTGCCAGTAAGGCGATCCTGTGATAAAGACTACGTAATATAATACCTTTTTTACTTGTCTATTTAGACCATTCTAATTTTGAACATATCAAGTTTTGTCCAGACGTTCGACGACAACGATTTTTAAGTTTTTGGGACAGTTTTTTTTCAATTAGGCACACCAAGAAATTTTAAGCCACACAACATACAAAAAGTTAATGTTTTGTGGCTAAGTGGTAGCCTTAGTAGTAGTGGCTTATTTGGCTGTGTAAGAGTAATAATTTTATGGTGGCCAAATGGATGTCTCAGAAAGCATAACCCAGTAGGAGGGATGACGACTGGCGAGAGATGTCCATCCGACCCATGGATCATCCTCTTGGTCAAACAATCAGGTGATCAGCCTGCACTTCGTAATCTTGATTAAAAATATTTTCATCGCTGAAATCGAACCCACGACCTAGGCCACTGGAGTACTGGACAGAAAGCGAGCGAAATATTATAAAATGTCAGTTACAAACGTTTATTTCTAACATTCTTAATTACACATAAAAATATAATAGTTATATAGTTAATTAAATAAATTAACTTTTTAATTCGTTGTTTAGAATCTATTTAACCTGCAGATGTTGAAGAAATTAACACAAAGGCACCAATTACAAGTCGGAATCACACATCTGTTTCAACCCTTTCGATACTTCCGAAAACACTGGTATAATAACCCAATTATATAGGGTATTCACACATGCTCAAATGAATTAACATTTTTAGATTCTCCCTCACCCCTTATTTTAAGTTCTCTCCTAACTATCTTCCAAAGACCTCCTTCTTCTTTCGAATATAGTTCTGTTCTGTTTGTATTTTTACATCATTATAAATATTATGTGTTAAACATACTAATATTATAAAATAATATGTAAAGGTCTGTTACCTACCACTCTTTATCTACTGAACCGATTTAGACGGAATTTGGTATAGAGATACTGTGAGTTCTAGGAAAAAAGAAATAGGTTACATTAATTGATAAATGATAATTTAATTATGTAATTGAAAAAAATATGTGTGACAAGTTGACAACTCAACGAAAGGACATAATAATTGTCACAGAATTGTCCTTAAACAACGAAAATCATGGTCCCAGTACACGGTAATAAAATAAACTTGTAATAGTTTAGGAACACAATAAAGGGGGCACTTTTATGATTAAATGACTAGCTTGACAACATATTACTTGGTCTACTGGGCAACTAACTCTAGTCACACATAGCCTACAATATTAATTAAGGCTTTATAACGCTTTCTAAGACTTTTTCCAGTGGCAGTCCGGATAATCGTGAATCCGTATGGGCGGATAATAGAGTATCTACTGTACTTCAAATCTCGAGTCCACGTTTTCTTTAAGGTGGGTTTACACCAAAAGAACATAGAGCAAGAACAGCACAAGAACATTCTTTCGTATTCGTTTAGTGTAAACTATAATTCGTTACAACATACTTTAGATCGTTTACACCAATCGAATCAACAAGAACATCAAGAATAAGAATTTTTGCTCTATAGATGAGAATCATATAGCTCCGTTTAGACCAAACGAGCGAATGCTCATTGCTCATTCGTCAACGATAAGTAGTTAATTTATTTTTATAGTCATCAAAGGTTGGATCCCATAAACATCTTTTGTTATGGTATAATTCTATCATTTGTAAACATTTTTCATTACTCCAATCCATATTTACGAAATAACCTTTGATAAACTACCTAAAACCAGCCGCCAAAAAGTAAAAATATCAAGAACACTAGAATCTCTTTGAAGAGACCGCCTCGAAGAGCGAGCACGTCCGAACACGAAAGAACGCTCTAGGCAATTGCTCGAGCGCTCTTGCGTCGTTTACACCAAACGAGCGAGATTCTTAGAGCATTCTACCTATTTACCGCCGAACACGTGGCGAACATACTAGAACAACGAAAGAATGCTCGTTGTTAGTTTACATCAAAAGAGCTTTACTAGAATGAGCATTCGCTCGTTTGGTCTAAACGGAGCTTTATAGAATCGCCGATCAAAGTGTACGGAATTGACATAGGCGTTCGATAAAATGAAGTCGTCGTTCGACTCGTCTAATGTCAATTCCATACATTTTGATTGGCGATTCTATAAAGAAGCGATATAGGAAACGTTTTGGCTACAGGTTTAGGAAGTTAAATTAGTTACGAATGCGTTCGTTACGAACACGTAGTTCTCGTGCTAGTATTGTCTCATTGTGATGACGCCTCCGTGTCTAGTGGTTAAGAGCGTGGCTCTTGACTCGGAGGTCGTGGGTTCGATTCCCGCGTTGAAAACATGTTATTTCAAAGTTTGGTTAGGACAATGCAGGCTGATCACCTGATTGTCTGACAAGTAAGCTGATCCATGCGTCGGATGGGCATGTAAAAAGTCTTTCCTGCGCCTGATCTCTCGCCAGTCGTATCGGTCTTCCGTCCCACTGGGTTATGAGAGTAAAAGGAATAGAGTGTGCTGTACTGCGCACACCCTTGGGCACTATAAAATTCAAGAAATTGGACACCTGTCACCTCAGTCCGCCCGTGACCACGGCCGCTGTAAAGTAGCCGAAACGTCGGGATTAATAAAAGTGCTCCGCGACAAAATCCGTAAGTGTTTAAATTTATAATATCACTATAAAATTACTCCTGTACAACTGGCCTGGTTTCAATGAAACCGGCCACCGTCACCGAAACCGGTGTGGGAGTTATTATTATTTTATTGTGATGACATCAAGCAATCATTATAATCTCATTGTTTATCGCCTAGAGGCTTCCCAAATCTTGAACTATAGGTGAAGGTCTACGCAAGGCTAACAGGGTACTTTAGGTAAGAAATAGATCATACAAATTAAGGTTAAAGGCAGTCGTTGCGGTCAATTTTCAAACAAGTTAATTAGCTGATAACTTATCAGTTATCACATTTATGTATTACTAGATGACGCCCGCAACTCCGTTGCGCCAAAAGTAGTTTATCGCACTGGAACCGCACATTTTTCCAGGATAAAGAGTATCCTATGTCCTTTCTCGGGACTCAAACTATCTCCATACCAAATTTTAGCTAAATCGGGTTAACGATTTGAGAGTAAAGAGGTAACAGACAAACAGACAGACAGACTGGCACTCTTTCGTATAATCTATACATATAATAAAACTGTAGAAATGAGGATTCTGTACATTAAAGATATTCAAAAAATAATAAGCGGGGGGTGTCACTACATCGCTATAGAAGCCAAAAATGTGGTTAGTTTTTTGTCTGTCTGTCTGTCTGTCTGTCTATCTGTCTGTCTGTCTGTCTATATGTTTGTTCCACTATCACACGAAAACTACTGATCCGATTTGAATGCGGTTTTCGCAGATATATTTGTCTTCTTCCAATTTAACATCTGGTGTATAAAAAATTATCCCCCCACCCCTCTAAGGGGACAAAAGAGAGGGTCGGATTTTGTATCAAACTTTTTTCTTTAACACGAAAACTACCGATCCGTTTTGCATACGATTTTCGCAGATATATTTGTCTTCTTCCAACTCAACATCTGGTGTATAAAAATCCCCCTCCCACCCCTCTAAGGGGACCAAAGAGGGGGTCAGATTTTGTATCAAACTTTTTCTTTAATGGACTTACTTCATATTATTAACTGTGTTTTTCAACTTAACATATGGTGTATAAAATTTTTCCCCCCACCCCTCTTCAGGGGACAAAAGAGGGGGTAAGATTTTGTATTAACTGGTGAAGTAGAAATACTTTAAATGGCAAAACAACGTTTACCGGGACAGCTAGTTTATGATATTAGTATGAATAGTTGCATTAGAAAAATATGCTTTATCAAATTTCTGAAATTCGACCCATTTTGTCATTTTTTGAGCTAGAAAATAAGCTAGTTTTAAGACGAGTTTGAGCTTGAGTTTTGAGATATGTTTGAGATATAATATGGTTCAAAGTTCTGAGTAACATACCTGCTAAGTTGTATGATATTCACACAATTATATATTGAGTAACGTTTATGATTTCCTAAGTATGATTCAATATATTATATTTTTAATGTAATACAAATCATAGTATATGTCACTATGTTAAATGATAGCGTGCCATATAAGGCATATTAAACAATAATATTTTATTTATGACTGCATTTTAAATTTATATTATATTCGTACCCTTTTATAGGGAAAAAAATGAGTAACAAGTAGCAATCATTGTTTACTTTTCCTGTTATTTTAAATTATTACAATAAAACTGCTTTCAGAGCTTATCATAAAGTTTTAGATTTCCTGCTTAATGGCTACTTTAAAGAAACTGAAAATAAATAACTAATAAGTTTTCCAATTATATTAATATAACAAAGAGGAAATTCTTTATCTACCGGGCATTGAAATTTCTAGAGCGAATTTGATGATTTTTTTTATGTAAACATCGAATACGGTCGGAAGAGATCATTAATAATTCATTTTGCTAATACGACACGAAAAACACCTAGTATCGTACAAAAATTCGTTTAATAAACATTATTTTAACAAAGGCATAACATTATTACCGCTTTTTTTATACGTTCCATTATCCGGATTTTCGAATATCCGAATGCTTAAGAACAATAAAGTTCGATAAATCGAGTATCTACTTTGCAACCGTAGTCATAGGTGAGGCCAGAGTTGCTCATAAAACCTCTTATTGGCAAAAGTTTATAGACGACTCAAACTATAGAAATAAAAAAAAAACCTCCTGTTGGCCTTGTTTTCTCTGCTCATTTTAGATTAAGGGCCGGTTGTTTGATCACTAGTAAAAAATAACAAATAGTATCCGTAACCATTAGTTAGTTGACTGTAGTTAAAACCTTGACCAGTTGTTAAAATAGAAATACGTTGTTTCAACTGATTTTTGACTTTAGTTAAAAGTAACAATCGTCAATTGTGTTGCTATTTGAAGGAACATGGGGAACCCAAAATTCTGCCGAGACAATTTTTTACTACTGGTAACATTGTTTATGAAACGTCAAATTTGGCTACCTGAACCTTCGCGCTCACGCACGTGGCATATCCAATGTTCAAATAACGATAGCTCTTAAAATATTTGACATAAGGACGTAATTAAAATGTTGTATTGAAGCTTTACTCAAATTCTTTGGAATATTATAATAATTAATAACCAATAGAGATGGGTTATGACTTATGGGGGCTCTTTCTGTAAAAAAATACAATTGTTTTAATTTTTGTTTTCTCTATTTTTTAGAAACTTTATGACTTATTCAAATTGTTTGCATAAAAAACCCTTTTTGTGTTTTTTATGGTAATTATATTTATAGTTAAATGAATTGGCAGCTTTTTTATATGAGGAATAGGTTTCAATATTTATGTAATACAGCACTGTTGTTGTTGGTACCTATACCTACCTATTTAGTAAAATATAGTACAAGGTATTACAATATTCCTAGTAGTTGGTCTCTCCAATGTGGACTTTACTTCAGCAACTATCCAAAGTACTGTTTCTTTGGACATTCTAAACCTTTCGAAAAATTCGACCTCATCCCAATAGTCTAGCAGCTAGCTGCACAATTCTAGAGCGAAATGTTTTCGGGCTAAGGGTTTAAAACGTATTTTAGAATGATTCTACAATTATTTCTTCATCAGAAGAACTTTCCGAGTCATCGAAATGTTTAAGTAGATTTAAATCCATTTATTTTTTTATAAAAGCACTCTTTTTGGGCAGCAAAATATCTTAACTCGACTAGATATTATCCGCAACAACAAACAAATTAACTAATGGTCAATGTTAACTACGCAGTCCGAGCGTAGTCATTTTATTTAACAATTTGTCAAAAACTTTAACTACAGTTAGCTTAACTATCGATTGAAAAACAACATTTTGTAATTTTTAACCAATGGTTAGTTTAACTAACAGTTTTTAACTATTAGTAACCTTAACTAGCGATCAAACAACCGGCCCTAAATCAAAAATACCAGCAATATTGACAGGCGATACAATCCCAAGTACCGGTGATGGGGCGATGGGAGTGGGACACGTGCATGCACCCCACACGTGGGCGGTGGGGTTTGGGGTACCATTTCATACTTCCGATACTACACAATGGCGCACGTGATCATTACTAAGGACTCGTAGAGGAATAGTGTGAGTGGTAATCATGTGGTAATTCAGTACTTAATATCCAAAAATTATTTTCAAGGCTGCCAAACTTTTGATTGCAAAAAGGCACTTTTGATTTTTAATGGAACTTTAATTTGAAGAAATCCGCATAACATATTATGATAGTACTGCTATAGTATGTTACATTAGGTTCTATTGTACCTCTAGGCGGGGACCTCTCGCTCCTAAGCATGGTGCGCTGCATGCTTGAGAGCGATGAGGCCTGGCAGGCGGCGGTCTCTTTCTGCGAGTATGTCATCTCACAGAAAGAGACCGCGGAGCGATATAGAGAGGATGACCCATCCTCTGTTCCGCTCCGCCGGCGTAGGACGGGAGTGCGGAGGCGTCGCTATGCGAACCTCCAATAACTCTCGTCCCACGGGGCTCCGGGTCAGGATGGATACCTGCCCGGCTTAGCTAGTCCCGGCGCCGAGGGGAACGCTTTAGTTTGCCTAAGCGTTCCCTTACTTTGGTGGAGGGAGTCCCGTGTTGTTAGATCCGGGACATCCCTCCTTTATACGGCTGAAGGCGAACCGCAGGTGGTTTTAGTGAGTAGGAATCTCACATACCCAACCCGGGGGACCCATGATGGGTTTCCCCTGCGCATCAAAAAAAAAAAAAGTTCTATTGTACCTTTAGCGAGGAATGCATAACCGTCGATCCCAAATCTATTGGGCATGCGGAAAGCATTAATTTTCTCCACGTGAAAAAACATAATAATAATAATCGATTTAAATCTTTTGATAATAATATTTTAAATATGCTCAATGTACATAAGTTACATTTTTGTTATTACAATCTCTTTAAATGGCAAAAAGTAGATCAAAAGTAAAAACGAGTATTTCTGTAGGCTACAGTTTCGCCATGAGAGAACAATAACAATAACACTTTTAAACTAACCAGCTGCAAATTAAAAGTTATGAAGCTGCGAAAATCCGAGGATCGACTTGAAAAATACAATGAAACCTAGGATTAGTAGGATAACAAATTATTTAAACTAAAACCCTTTCCATTCACTTTCACTTAATAAACGTTTTTACATGAAAACAGAAAGCGTATCTATATTACTTTCTATTTGTTTGTTTGATAATAAAATTTTATTTTAATGCCAATTGTTGAAATATTTTAAACACAATAACAATTAAATTATAATGGTCAATACCAATACGATGCAAGAAATTATCCACGCAAAAGTGCGTAAGTATCAAATTTAATTTTATCGTTATCCTAAAGATTATAAAAAATAAAGTAAAACCATTTTTTTCACGTCGATCAAGGGATCTAATAAACTATTAAATAATCCAAAATCATGTAGATTTAAAGGAAGAGGCAACATAATAAAACTAAGGTATATTCTGAAGTTCACATAACAGTTTTGCTAAACCCATTTCGAAAAAACTCAGCTAATAAAACTCGGTTGTCAAAATGTTTAGACATTATCTCCATCGGCGGATATTGCTAATTCCAGAACAATGAGCTGTATACTGTATAGTGTATAGCTGATGCCAGATAACATGGGAACAGGTTGTTTATTTAGCGTTATTATGATCATAGAACAAGTGAGTGACAATGTCAAGCTTAAATTGCCAATCTTTGGATAATTAAGTAGGCACTAGACGTTCCGCGCGGCTTTTTGTAAATTATAAACGTAAGACGATATAACGCGACGGAATTTCGGCATGGTGTGTCATCGGCAGTTTAAGTGTCTAAACACACTATGCCGAATTTCCGCGGCGGAAGTTCGGCTTAATTCCGCCTGCAATGTATTTTAAATTACCGATGACACACCATGCCGAAATTCCGTCGCGTTATATTGTATGCGTTCGGCATTGCTGACGTAATCATGCGGAATTTCCGCCGCGGAACTTCGGCATCGTGTGTTTAGACACTAATTATCGAAATTCTAATACATTGCAGGTGGAATCAAGCCGAACTTCCGGCGCGGAAATTCGGCATAGTATGTTTAGACACTAAATGTTGCTGGAACTGCACATTTTTTTACATAAAATTAGCCTACGTCCTTCCCCGTGGTCTACTCTATATTTTTGTAAGGTTAAATAAAAATCGGTCTAATTACTAGTTCATGAGATTAGAACGTTAAAAAAAACTCTTCAGCTTTATAATATTAGTACAGAGCATGTACAGACTAACAGAGTAACGTCTTACTTGAATATATGGGTTAAAATTAACCCTGAGTTAAAATATCATGTTCTTACTCTCGTTCTTTTTGTTTATGATTTAAAATATTATAACTTGATATTATTTAACCCAGGGTAACTAATTTGATATTATTTAACTCAGGGCATATCGGCTTTAGAAATACAAGAAAAAGCAATGGCCAAATTCAAATAAGGCCGTTAATTCTGTAAGGTTACCGAATTAACATAATAATTGTTAATATTCAGTTAATAGTTTTTTAACAGTTTTGCTTTACAGTTTTATGCCATCTCACATAAAAACTAAAAGCATTTCAAAATTATCATTCTTCACTGTTAAACCAAAATCAATTACCGCCAAAACGATGCAACTCAAATTTTAATGTTTTTTAAAATTCGCCACTCGTTAGGAAAGGGTAAACGTGATGAAGTATAGATAAAGGACACTTGACTGTCTGTCTGTCCCCCGAAACAGCACGCACGCCGCTTCCGGCTAAAATATTTAATAAACGATTTTATCGCGAACTAAGCTTGGAGTTCAATTATTTTTAATTCCTCATAAAGGGGTCGGTTTTTACGCAAAAATTATTTAAATTTCTGTACAGTTACGATCGCTAACGGTTATTGGTTGCATTAATATACGTTTTAACGACACAGGCACGTTTTATCTTAATGTAATACAATAAAAATATTAAAATAAACTTAATTTTATTTGTTTAACAGCGTGCTAAAAGTAATATTATTTGCTAACACACGGTACACCCAAAGCAATAATAGTTAAGTGGTTAACGTAAAAAACAAACATTTAAATAATTATGTTCCTAAAACAGCCCAAAAACTGACAAGTTGTTGTTATAAATAAAAATATTGTATGCTAACAGTGAAGTGCGTATACTCATTCATTAAAATGTGCCTCGGGCGGGAATTAGCTGACGACCTTCCGAGGTAGCGCCGCGTAGCACTGAGCTGCAGGGTATATATTACGTCTTACGTCATTATTATGTGCTCTCATCATTATACAAGAACAAAAACGATTCATGTAAGCTTTGAAACGAAGATTTACTTATAAATGTGATAAAATATAATAATTATGACACTTAATAAGATTTTACAAATACTTACCCTTTAAATGGTTTTGCAAAATTCATGATTTCCGACTTATTTAACTTCTGCATTGCGAGGTTTATTGGAATTTGGGCAACGAAATTAAAACAAAAGTTAGGTATACGCAAAATATTTTGGTACTTAGTACTTACCTATTTTCGTAGAATTTTTAGGTTTAATTTAGGTTACATAGGTCCCTAATTATCTTATTCGTGTTATACTAGAGTTACTAATTAATATTTTTGTACTTCATCAGCCATCCATTCTACTAGGACCAGGTGACTAGGTTATAGAGCAAGTGAGAATATAACGTGTATTGTGTGCACACATGGGAACTGTAAAATTCACTACTGCGTAGCTTCTATGAAACCAGCCACCATCACCGCAACCGGCGTTTAGTTTTACTTGTTTAATCTGCTAGAAGTAAAAGCAATTTTCCCAAGAAGTTAGCTGAATCCTTACACTACGGTAACATGTCACAGACAGCAAATATTTATGTTTATACTTTATACAATAAATGGTACATGAATCAGCTGATGTATTATAAATACATAGCTCTCAGATAGGTCATCGTATGGCGCCATAGAAAATATAAAGACTAGATGACGCCCGCAACTCCGTTGCGCCAAAATTCGTTTATCGCTCGAGACCCACAAATGAAAAGTATACTATGTCCTTCCCCGGGACTTAAAGTATCTCCTTACCAAATTTCAGCAAAATCAGTTCAGCGGTTTGAGCGTGAGGAGGTAACAGACAGACAGACAGGCACACATTCGTATTTATAATATTAATCCTTCAAGCCCCATAAGAGCACCGGCGCGGTGATCGCGACAACAATAGAATACAATAGCATTTCCAAGAATCCGCGATCGAAGGATTTAAGTATGGAAGTATGGATTTTTTTCATCGCTGCGAAAAATACACTTTCGATTTTGATGGAATTTTGATTAAGGAAATCCGCTCTGTAGTAAGTATTAAGATAAACAAATATTCTGTACGCTTTGTAGTAAACCAATAAAGGAAATTGCATCGTGACGAGACGATGTATTTTTTAATGATTAATTCAAAACTGAACTTTATTTTCATAAAACGAAGATACACATTGAAATGACAGAGACAGCCCGCTGCCCTTTCTGCTCCAATTTAGAAGGACTCATTTAAAATCGCACCGTTTTATCACGTTGCAATGTGTACTGAACTACTGACCTTGTAGGCCACAATTGACGAAAGAATTACCGAATAAACTTTCCTAAATTAACCCATCAATCGTGGCAAAACGAGACACAATAGCTTTTTCATTGTTATCGCGGCCGGATCTGGCCGCTTGGGGCTTGATGAATAATAAACTTTTTCTTTTCTTCTCCCCAGAGAAAGGATGTTTTGTTTTCTAACCTGAAAAGTAATTCACACAAAACAAAACACTAATTAACCAAAAACCTAGTGAAAGGCGCCCTGTGAATGTCCTTTCATTGAAGCCTTTTCTCACGGGAGAAAGTTTTAATTTAATTCATTAATATTAAAATTAACAAATTTCCGGAAAAGTAACAATGGCGTCACGCGACGTCGTGGGATCGATGGCGGGATGTGACTTACTGAGGACAGTAATTCAAGTTTTTGGTGTTTTCAGTTTAAAAAATATATTATTATTTAAAAGTTAATAAAATTAGGTTATTAATCCTTCAGGCCCCGCGCGAGCACCAGTGATCGCGAGAACAAAAGAATACAATGGGAATTCCTAGAACCTCCGATCGATAGATTAATATACCTTACGCAACAATTTAATAAAATATAATATCACAAATATACAATCATCCATACTAATATTATAAATGCGAGTGTGTCTCTTCACGCTTAAAAGCTGAACAGATTTAGCTCGGTATTGTGATAAATACATTTGGGAGACTGGAATTTAGTTAAGTTAGTTAGGGTAGTTTTTCTTCCTTGTATTGTGCCTTATTTCTTTTCTTCAAACAAAGACAAACCACATCTCATCTTAGTATTATATGTACCTATTTTTAATTGAAGATGGGGATATATTGAGAAATTTCCGGAAAACAATGGATGCACATGATGCGTCACTCCGTGGGACTCGGCGGAGGCGCGTGACTTACCTAGCTCGGATTTACTTATTGCTTATTGACCTTCGTCAAGCGAGTGGGTCTATTGCTTGATATTGTATTATAGATACTGCAAGCATATTATCATAAACCAAACATCTTAAAATTCAATTATTCAATCGACTGCTAATAAAAAGTAAAATTGCACGAGACCAGTGCGTCACGCGATATCGTGGGACTCTAATAAGACCACCATTAATAGAAGTAGGGCTAGAAGGCAGAAGCCTAGAACTATCAAGTTAAAACCTACTATAGTGAGTAGTGAGTATGTTATTCCCAGACGATCTGCGTGGATTTGCTCGCGTTAACACTTAATCCTTCGATCGCCAATTCTTGGAAATCTTTTGTTATCGCGGCCCACTTGGGCCTTACGGGGATTGATGCACGATTGATGATGAATGATTAAGAGGGAATCGTACATTTTTTACGCAAAAAAGTAGCCCATGCCCTTCCCCGTGGTCTACTTTATATTTCTTTTAAAATACATAAAAATCGTTATAGTAGTTCGTAAGATTTGCGTGTTTAAACTAACGAACTCTTTAGCTTAAAAATATTAGAAATAGATACCCATAAGTTACAACCCATATAGTTACAACTATTTTTTTTACCATACTTTTATGTACAAAGTAATTCAATAGCAAAATTATTACAAGAAATATTTTTCAAAAATCTTTTAATGTTTGCGCTATTCGAATAAGTGATGAATAATATTAAGCATTCTACTTAGTATTTAACTTTTTACAAAAAAATATCTGCAGTACATAAATTAGGCAACATTTATATAAATAGATAAAATGTAATTTATACTTACTTTATGTAATTAAAATCAATTATTGGTTTTAATAGACTAATGAATATGCATGTTTTAAAAAGGTTATGCAATGTTTATATTGTAGTTATGTTTTAGTTAATTAAGTTTGTGTTTTTTAATGTTTTTAATTAAAATCGCTCACCTGTTACAATTTATAATGCAAATATCGCCGAGTGCATGTACCGTGTATTGGAATGTACTTTATTAGGTTGCTAATAATACTAGAAATAGGTAAGGTCTATTAGTGCTAATAATACACAGAAGACTAGGTCGCTCAAGTCTAATTGGGAGTATAATATTATGATGTTTTACGTAAATGACTGACAATACTGCAATCCATACTTAACCTATCAAGCCCCATAAGAGCACTGGTGATCGCGACAACAATAGAATGACAATAGATTGCCAAGAATCCGCAATCTAAGGATTAATATTATAAAACTAGCTGTTGCCCGCGACTTCGTCCGCGTGGACTATAGTTTATAGTTGTTCCCGTACATCGATCTTAAAAGTATATAGTGTGAGACAATATACTTTTATGCTATGATAGATGTTCCGCGCGGCTTCGCCCGCGTAATTTGGGAATGTCACGGAAACCGTACATTTTTCCGCAAAAAAAGAAACCTATGTCCTTTCACGGTCCTTTCTATTCTTCATATGTGCCAAATAACATAAGAATTGCTCCAGTAGTTTCTCAAGATAATAATTAATAAGCAATTTTAAATAATTTCCTACGTTTTTTTCCACATTTTCCTCTATTTCTTTGCTCCTGTAAGTTTTAGCGTGATAAAATATAGCCTATAGCCTTTCTCGATTAATGGGCTATCTAACACTGAAAGAATTTTTAAAATCGGACCAGTAGTTCCCGAGATTGGCGCGTTCAAATAAGCCCTTTCAAATAATTTCCCCCGTTTTTTCCACACTTTCCTCTATTTCTTCGCTCCTATTAGTCTTAGCGTAATGAAATATAGCCTATAACCTTCTTCAATAAATGGGCTATCTAACACTGAAAACATTTTTCAAATCGGACCAGTAGTTCCTGAGATTAGCGCGTTCAAATAAGCCCTTTTACATATTTTCCCCCGTTTTTTAACATTTTCCTCTATTTCTTCGCTCATATAAGTTTTAGCGTGATAAAATATAGCCTATAGCCTTCCTCGATAAATGGGCTATCTAACACTGAAAGAATTTTTCAAATCGGACCAGTAGTTCCTGAGATTAGCGCGTGCAAACTATTACTAAATAAGCATTTCATATAATTTTCCCCGTTTTTTCCACATTTTCCTTTATTTATTCGCTCCTATTAGTTTTAGCATGATAAAATATAGCCTATAGCCTTTCTCGATAAATGTGCTATCTAACACTGAAAGAATTTTTCAAATCGGACCAGTAGTTCCTGAGATTAGCGCGTTCAAACAAACAAACTAACAAACTCTTCCGCTTTATAATATTAGTATAGATAATGCGAAAGTGTGTCTGTCTGTTACCTCTTCACGCCCAAACCGCTGAACTGATTTTTTGAATATGGAGTCCCGGGAAAGGATATAGGATAGTATATCATATTTATCCTGGCTTTACAATTTCAACTAAATCGGTTCGGCAATCGGAAGTGTAAGTGCCCGTTTCACAACTTTCTGATCAAGTGCCGAATATGCTTTTTTTACAGATTCTCCATACTTTGCCTGTCAAGTTAAGCGGTGGAAAGCCTATTCGGCACTTATCAGGAAGTAGTGAAACAGGCCCTAAGTGTGAAGAGGTAACAGAAAGACAGATACACTTTCGCATGTAAGATAAGATCTTTAAGTATTATCTGTTTAACTACAAGTTCATCTACATGATTGCTCAGAATGTAGAGTTCTGATTGAATTATCTTAAATAATAATTTTATTATTTTTATTATATAGGTCGTGAAATATCTATAACATTACATCGCTGGTGCAAATCTATAAAATCATTGCTCATTATCCGTTGAGATTGACAGCGATTTTACAATGATTATACAAAACAAAAACCCATGCCAGTTCGTACACAAACTAACCTTTATTCATATTATTTCCTACTTATATTGTGTAGAAAAAAAACTAGATAACGCCAGTAATTCCGTTGCGCCAAAATAATGTTTATTGCACGGAAACAATGCTTACATTTTCCGAGATAAAAAGTATAGACTGTATGGATAGATTTTATCCAGAAAATGTGTTTTCTTCTTTTAGTCCCGGAATCCAAGTATCTTCATACCAAAAAGCAGCAATTCGGTTCAGCGGTTTGGGCGTGAAGAGGTAACAGAGAAAAATACTTTTGCATTTATAAAAATACCGTGGATATATATGTATGTAGCTTTATATCCCCTTGGGTACACTTTATATAAAATATTAAAATAAAAGAAATGTAATTTTGGTATCGATCGATAGACAAAAATCTAGAGTTGCCATGTCAAGTGTTAGAAAAAACATTTGCAGTCTGACTTAAGGCCGTCCCCCGAGCAAACGACCTTGGCCATACATTTGCCGCGTTGCCGAGATCGCGCCAAAACCCTATTATTTTTACTTATCTCAGTTCAAAATTGTCCTAAAAAAATTTAAAACGGGGAATATGTAGTTTATGATATTGTCGATCTATTGGCGTATGTTTCAAATAAAAGTAATTTGTAGATCCTAAGGAGATGCTGAATGTATGCTTGAATTTTATTAAATTTGTATTACTTTGGAAGCTGATATCATGAGTATAATAAATAAAAATAGAAAATTTAGAACGGGGAAAGGAATGTTGATATACTGAAGATTATTGCTGTATTTTTATTATAACTTTGTAGCTTTCAGATTATGAGTTTATAAGGCTTTAAATACGGTCAATTACGGAATCTCCGGAGGGAATGCCCTTGAAGTGCGACAACGCTATTTAAATGAACGTGGGCGGGGGAGCGCTGCTGGTAAAGGAGATCTGTCAAAAATGTCGTATTAGTCATAGAACCAGAATATAACCTTTAGAAATGGCATTCCATACAATCGTCAGCGCAAAATGTGTCACCCTCGAAATGAGTGAGCTCACTCATCTGAAAGCAGTGTGCCATAGGACGCGGTGACAGTCGGACGTGTTTACTGTTTAATGCATTGATTACGTAAAATATGCATTGAAAGCGTAAAATGAATAAAAGAGAAAGTAGTATATGCTATTACTGTAAGACAAAAAAGGACAATATTTTCTCGATACACATTTTGCATGCAAAATATTGCTACAGTTTTGATGGCGTATGTCATATCCAAGTATATTGACATCGTTGGTATTAGTATGATGGCAGCGTTAGTTCCTTTTTTCGCCACGTTCAGTAGCTTTGTCCACATTGTGCCTTTTTTTTGTTCAACAAGGGCATGCGTTATAGCGCAGTCAACAGCGAAGGTGTGGCATGCCCGTGACGCGCGTCAAAATCCACCCGCGTTGAAAGAAAAGTGTCATAGCGCGCGCTACGATTTCAACGCGCGTCACGGGCATGCCACACCTTCGCTGTTGACTGCGCTATAACGCATGCCCTTGTTGAACAGAAAAAGGCACAATGTGGACAAAGCTATTTGAAGCCTTGTCGAGCTCAACATTAATTTTTTTGTGTCATTCGGTCAGAACACACTATAACCTGCCGTTTTTCCAGTCACTCAAAGTTTCTTGCATAATCTTATGCCTTGAACGTTGTAATCTTAAATCTTGATCATTATGGGTAATAGAGTATTTATCTAAGCAATAATTCCGGATTATTTAATAGTGTACAATTATTCTGCACATCGGCACTGTTAATAATAGTATAATGTAGTCATTCTGTACGGTAATTATATGCTTAGGTCATCTTAGAATACTAATTGAAAATATGACAAATCACGACTTATCTGATATTGAAGTTTAAAACTAAGTGATGACTTAAATGTGTTGATGTATCCATTATATTATAGTGTTCAATGTGAAAGAAGCAGCGCTGAAAAAGCTACCTGGCTTAGTATAGTCATAATACAGTAGTCTGTATTATGACTAATGCATCTATGTCACGTATTTGTCAATCAATGTCTCTTTTTTTCCTCATGTCCCTTTGTTCCCTTTAATCTTTATAACTACGCAACGGATTTTGATGATTCTTTCAGTGTTAGATAGCCCATTTATCGAGGAAAGCTATAGGCTATATTTTATCACGCTAAGACTAATAGGAGCGAAGAAATAGAGGAAATGTGGAAAAAACGGGGAAAATTATTTGAAAGGGCTAACTTGAATGCGCTAATTTCAGGAACTACTGCTCCGATTTGACAAATTCTTTTAGTGTTAGATAGCCCATTTATTGAGGAAGGCTATAGGCTATATTTTATCACGCTAAGACTAATAGGAGTATGTGGAAAAAACGGGGGAAGTTATTTGAAAGGGCTCATCTCGCCAACTACTGGAGCAATTTTTATGTTATTTGGCACAGGTAAGAAATAGACCACGTGAAGAATCATAGGCTATTGATTTTAATCATTTTTTCAGTGGCTATAATATATCTTATACCCGTGCGACGCCGGGGCAGGTCACTAGTACAATAATAAAAAAAACTCTTTCAGTGCTGCTATTTTCACAGTGAACTCTATATTAGAGCCGCATACACACCCTAAAGCATTATAATTTATGAAGAAGGTAGATGTAGGCATTATATACAAAAAACACATTAAGTTAAGAATAATTTGTATTGTATTATTTTTAATTTAATTGATAGGTTAAGAAGGCCCCATAAGAGCACCGGTGATCGCGACAATAATAGAATAACAATAGGTTTCCAAGAATCCGCGATCGAGGGATTAATAGTTATTATGATTTTTTTATAATGTTTAATTAGAGAACCCTGTTATTTTTTATACTTTACCAATATCTGTACAAAGCTTACAGGGGCGCCTCGTTGCGTAGCGTGGTAGAGCTTTTTGAACATTAGTATTTACTGTTTAGTAGTAAATGAACCTTCTTATGTTATAAATAAAGTTCAATTTTGAATTGCAGTGCCTCGTGCCTCTATGTGACCTGACCTTTAACCGAATGACGATGTGTATTTCAATAGCAGTTAACTCTATGTGAATTTCACCGCATCGGTCTTCACACAAAACGAGTTATACCGCAAAAATTGTTTAGGTAATTGTCTAGTTCTAGATTTTTATATTCCTAAACGACTAATTAATTCTATACGTTACAACACTACAGCATATTTAAATAGTGTAAGGTCATATAAAATACAACTATAATGCGAAATTAAGAAGCTTATGACTATAGTAGTTGACGCCCGCAACTCCGTTGCGCCAAAACTTGTTAATTGCGCGGGAACCGTACCTTTTTATGGGATAAACTCTATCCTATGTCCTTTCCCAGGACTCAAAGTATCTCCATACCGGAAAGCAAAATCGGATCAGCGGAAAAATTAAAAATGAAATGAAAATATACTTTATTGTGCACAGTCAATACAAAGACAAAGTTTAAAATAATATGATATGAAGAAGATACACAAAGGCCTTATTACTCAGCAGCAATTTCTTCCAGGCAACCTTTGAGCGAGAGGATTAAATTAACATACAGACACACTTTCACATTTATAATATTAGTATGGATTATTATATTATACGTTGTTTATAGAATCTACAAAAAATCGTGAACAATAAACAAGGACAATCCCACGTTGGACAAGCGAGGTCTGCTAATTGGTGATCACCACAAGTCCTGGAGTAATTGAACGCGTGATCAGCCGTGATCAGTCGTGGTCAGTCGTGAGCAATTGTGATCATCACGCTGACTAATAATGGGCTTTAGATGTTATACTTATGATCTAGAATCTAGATATATAGACTAGAATTTTAATAATTGTTATTGTCTTAATTTGGTTAATATTTACATTGTTCAGCTTATTAATTAATTATTACTATCAAGCTCTGAAAGAAAGCTGTTAAAGTCAAGCTTTAAGTTAACTTATAAACTGACACTCTTCTATTATTAGAACTTAGAAGTTAAAATAAGAAGTATACTTATGTTCTAATGAGTTAATAATTAGGAAGTTTTGTCACTATTAATTATTATCAAGTAACAAACACAAAACATGCATTATAAACTGACTTTAAGATAATATTGTAAACTAGCTGTCCCGGTGAACTTCGTGTCACTTTAAAACCTTCCCTGGACTTCTACGAATATTTTAAGACTAAAATCAGCCCAATCCGTTCAGCCGTTTTCGAGTTTTAGCGCGACTAACACATTTGAAAATCCATTTTTATATTTATAGATTAGCTTACCTACTTGACTAAGCCCTAATTCAGCAGAAGAACGCAGTCGCCGCATTTCGAATTCTTCATATAAAGAATGTAGAAGTTGCGAAGACTGCGGCGCGGGTAGGTAGGTATGCGAGCTTGCCTATAACTTCATATAAAGAATTGCGAATGCGGCGACTGCGGTGCGTGCGGTGCGGCCAAATCTGCGTTCACCTTAAGTTTGTTAGTGAAATAATCAGGTTATAATGATTGACAGAAGTAAGGCCATACATTTGACATGCCATGCCAAATTGCAAGACGCCATAGCCTAGGTATAGTGAGCGTGAACTCCAATCAGTAGTATGGAATTATAGCTATATAGCGCGCTTTACCACACTCACTACGAGTAGGTATACATCTAATACATTTATTGCACTATTCTAAACAAAAGCTCTTCTCATAGACTTGGCAATAACTGTAAAGAGTATCTTTCAATTTAAGAATTACAGTAAACGTCATGTTTCTCACGTAGTACCCATAAATTATCCAATTACCATATTCGGCTATCAGATAGATCAACATCACATTTCCAATCACGTACACGCTAAGAAACGCTCAATTGCCCCAAAAACAAATCCAGGAAATCGTGTACACTGCATGCGAATATATCGTGGGAGCGATTGCTCACAGCAGGCGATGTTTGTGCTCATTTGTGTGCTTACTGACTCGTGTGCTGTGTCATTGGCAGTCTTAGTCACTAGCACTACTGCTTAGATGATATAAAAAAAATATTACGTTAGTTATTTAAAATTCGAATTTCGAACACGAACCGACTTGATCTGATCTTTGGGAGTTGTTGACGAGTTGTTACTAAATCTAAAATTAAGTAAAGATCGTTGTAAGCGGTAATTGTTACGATTAAAATAAACTCTACTTCAACTTATGTTTCCTCTATTTTGAGGTCAATATGACCATCAATCTTGACTAAATGGGACACCAGATTTGGGAAACAAAACCCATTATTAGCCAAGGATTATAAAGTCTAGAAAACAACACCAGGCAATTGGTATGTTCCGAAATATACGCCAGTGCATTGACGTAATGACTTTGTTATTATAATACGTCACACTTGTTTCACCAGTGAGTCCAGTGACACACCAATTCAATACAATCTGGCGTCGAATACATGACGTCTCGAGCAATAGCTACTAGGTTTTATTTTGGAACCAACACTGTATCTTCTTCCTAAATTCTTATATTTCTCCACCTGCCATTCGTCACACAAAGTTTCTAGTGACATAATATTAGACAATCGTGACTCGTGCGAACACTCCACTTTCAAAACGTCTGACATTTGAAACAATGTGACTACCACTGGTGTAATTAATGTAAATAATATTAATTTAATATTAGCTGTATCAATCCAATGTAATGGCTGACGCCTACGCCGTATTGCAAAAGCTATGACGTAAACTTATGGTATTAAGGATGATATAAGTTTAATATAGTGTCCTACTTGCTACTGGTATGATAGGCATAAACGCTTATAATAGACATAGTATGTTCAAGGAAAAGCCTGGTCAAATGACCCACTTAGAGGTAACTAGATGACGCCCGCAACTCCGTTGCGCCAAAATTCGTTTATCGCGCGGGAACCGTATGTTTTTCCGGGATAAAAAGTATTCTATGTCCTTTCCCAGGGGCCAGGACTCAAAGAATCTCCATACCTTTCAGCAAAATCGGTTCAGCGGTTTGGGCGTGAAGAGGTGACAGACAGACAGACAGACACACATTCGCATTTTATTTGCATCATTTTAAGGCAATACTTATTACTTATTAGAACTAAGTCGGCCTCATTTTTCTTGTGGTATGAAGTTTTGAGATCTTTGAATTTCTTCACTGCAGGGATTTCATTGAACAAACCACTTCCAGGCTGTAGTTTTGGTACCACGAAAGCCTTACTGATTGGCAGACACACTCTACGTACAATAAACAATTCATTATTATTGGCACTTGTTGATAAGGATGTAGCTATAATAGGCCTTTTAGTGTTTTTACTTAGGAAGTGAAGCTGCTGACTGTTGATGATGAGTCCAAAAAACAAAGAGTGCATGCAAGTTATTGTCATTTTCTACTAGCGTTGGCACAATTAACTATACCGTACCGCTATCCTCAAACAACTCTAAACAACTGAGAGAGGACTTAAAATCCTTCGACGATCATTTCAAATAAGAATTTCAAATTCTACTCCCTCAGTAACACACACAAAATTACACCTTAACTCGACTAAATAAAGCTTAATTTCATATGGCGTATCGAAACATATATCTCACCTGACGGTAATCGAAATTAAACTTTATATATCGGTTTTAGAGTTGAATATGCCTCGTCGGATGCGATAGGTTTTAATAATAACCTGTTCTGGCTGCCGTGGGAACGTTCTCGGAGTATAAACGCCATCAACAGCAATAGTCCAATTTTGCAGTCTTTTACTTAGTTTTACAAGTAAAAAAAAACCGTCCTTGAAAGTTGAGAGCTTTGATTATGACCCTGATACGTTGACCTATCTACTAATATTAAAAATGTGAAGTATGTTTGTATCTTCTTTACGTCGGCTCGTTTAATTATAAATGCGAAAGTTTGATGTCTGTCTTTCCATCTGTCTTAGAGGTAACCCTCTTCACGCCCAAATCGCTAAACCAATTTTGCTGAAATTTGGTATGTAGATACTTAGAGTCTTGGGAAAGGACATAGGATACTTTTTATCTTGGAATATCTAGTAGCTAGATTTTCCAAGATAAAAAAAAGAACATTTGTAAGTCCTAACTCCTACCTCTCTATATTTTAGAGACTTTGTAACTAGTTTCTTAAAGAACTGTACTATAACTCGAATCTTTAACAAAAGAAAATTATTTATCCAAATGAAACATAACATGTTTTTCTTTTAATCAACAAATCTACCACCTATTCAACCCAAACCTGCTTAGAAGAATCGATGAAACAAAATTCATTGCCTTATGGCTAAAAAAAATTTGGTGTTAACATGTCAAAAAATCAACTTTGAAGCCCCTAAACAACTAAGACTAAAGATGGCTCAATTTAATCCATGAACATAAATATTGGTGTTGCAACAGTGCCCTGCGGCACGCGTGAGAGGTTTACTGTAATTAGTCAATTATTAGTCCTAATACTCACTAATTGAACTAAAAAGGTTACGTTCAAGCCTAAAACTTCTCCTTGACCAACCATTTTCGAAGCTACATAGATTTTAATGTCCGGCTTCTAAGGTTTTGTGGAAGTTTATCTATTCAAAAGCATTGTTGATTGGTAATATTTTATTGACAGCCAATAAAAAACATCCAAACTTCCATAATATCCTATTATAAATTCGAGAGTTTGTCTATATAATGTCTGTCTGTCTGTTACCTCTTCAAGCCCAAACCCCTGAACCGACTTTGCTGGGTATGAAGATACTTTGAGTCTCAGGAAAGGACATAGGATACTTATTTCGAAGAATAGGAAACGAATTTTGACGCAACAAAGTTGTGGGCGTCATTTAATCTTGATGAGATTTAAACTAGATTATAAAGTAACTTCAAAATGCTGAGCAATTAATAAAAAGTCAGTTTTTTTATAAATTACTCAAATGATTTAATTTAGATATAATTAATTATGTATTAATTTCAATTACTTACCTACTCGTAATACATACCGTCAGTCGACGCAATCTACTATATAATTTGAATCATTAAATTAATTGATATAAAATTAATTACTCGATGTTATCGCTAAACATAATATAACTGATATACTCGTAGAGATATATGAAGTGATATTATCTTACTATCGAAAATATTTTAAATTAGGTAGACCAATTAGTTACCATAATATTAAAAAGTTTTTAAGGTTGAGGAATTTTTTTATTACTAGATGACCCTGTAGTGAACTTCGTGTCCTTCTAATACAAAGCTTCCCTGGCCTTCCACGAGTATTTCAAGACTAAAATTAGCACTTGGCACTTGGATACAGGATGACAATGCCATAAGGACGGGAATGCTAAACAAATGTCACTCAAAATTACTCCATGCAGTGTTTTGGTGGTGATAGCGTCAAAATGATCGCCAACATAACGTTAAGTGTCATTTTAGAGACAATATTTTGACACTGTCACCGTCATAAATGTCACTGATAAATGATAATATTATAACGGTGACAATATCAAACTGTCTCTAAAGTGACACTTACGGCGGCGTTATTTGACACCAAAAAAGCCTTATAAAGCTATGAACAATTACAACTACTCGTATCTTTTATGTTTTAAACAGTCATAGACAGTGGTTTCCACTAAGGGCAAACACCTCCATCATAACACGATTGTGTAAACAAGTGTCATAAGTGTCATGACAAATATAGCGACGGCAATATCACACAGTACGATGTCCAATGCTGGTGTAAAATATAAAAGTCTATAGCAAAATAGTTCTTAATCCATGGTGACAAGGTACATTTCTTGACCATATATAAGCACTTCTTTCGGTAAAGGAAAACACCGTGAGGAAACCCGCACATGGTTGGTAATGGTCCCAGAGTCCAGACGTATAATGACCTGCTCATTCCTCTGGACTGGCCTAGTCCAGACTATGTTGCGAGAATGCCGTATGTGCCTGGGCAATTTAAAATTTCCCAGGTACTACAATATTTGCGGAGTAGTTACTCTGAAAATACTGTATAAATCATCCACAACGGATGCAAAAGGCATTTTTGAAAACCGCGCAATAGACATCGTTCTAAAGTTAAAGCCAAAGCTTACGAAATTTCGTCAGAGGCGTCTGAGTCACAGCTAGTCAAAATCACCGTCTTATAAAGAAGTCGCTTAAAAGTGGAAGTGTTATAAAAATACACGTCTGTAAACTTTGTGATCGTAATAAAATCACGTGGATTGGACAAAATGGAGCGAAAATAGCATTTAGTAGGTATTATATAAACAACTGAATTAAATTATAAAAAAATAAGAATCCGACGTATTTTTTTTTTACCCAGACACTAAGAACAAGTTTTTAGTGTCATAAATTCATAATCAGAATATTGGGTGCCCTTCATACCAATTTTATACAAATTTTTAACATTTTATGAAGTTTTTTTTTAATTTGCCGTTTGAAGTCAGTTCAAATACATACTTGGCGTATTTGAGCTAAGGCTTCAATAGTAATCTCAAAAATATAACAATTTTACAGCGCAGTGGGATAAAAATAATTAATAGAAACGTGAATAAAGTAAATCTTAATTTGCTCTAGACTTGACTGGGGCCCTGATTATTTATTATACTCGTAACAAGGGCACAGAATATTATAATTATGTATTCTAGCTGTCCCGGCAAACGTTGCTTTGCCACAATATAAAGTATTTCGCCCATATTATTTTATTGGAGTGACTAAATAAGTATGTCGCCATGGCAACGTCGATCGCTATCTCGTCGCACAAACAAGGTCGCCGTCAGTCTCAGGTTGTAATAATTTACTATTATTTATTCAACAAATGCACTTATCAATAGGTATATAAAGTATCCAGTAGCCGATTCTCAGACCTACTGAATATGCATATAAAATTTGGTAAAAATCAGTAAAACCGTTTCGGAGGAGTTCGTGGACTAACATTGTGACACGAGAATTTTATATATAAGATTAGTAGTACCAAACAAGGGCGTGAAAAACCTTTATTCAGCTTTTTCTTTTCTTTGATATCAGGCCTAACTCCTAAGATTAGAGACACTTACCTAAGATCATCATAATTTTAACATCTTCGGTATTCACATAAAACCCGGATAAGACAAAGTTTACTTTCTTATTATTGATACTTCCTGTGCAATACGAAATGTAAACTTTGAAAGTATGACGCGGCCCCGCAAACCTGGAACCAGTTCTAGATATTTAGTGTTTATTTTTTGTGTGTCAAATATAGGTTTTATGTTTTGGCTGTGTTTATGGCGTAGGAGACATTAGCTATGTCCACACTAGGCACTTTCGTCTTCAATTTTCGTCATCTTATTTCATTCAACTTTCGTTTTGGCGTTTTGGATACGGTCAAAGGGCATGCGTCGCGGGCGTGCCTCACGTTCGCTGTTGACTGCGCTATAACGCATGCCCTTGACGAACAGAAAAAGGCACAGTGTGGACAAAGCTAATAGGTATTGCAATTTAGCTAGTGATAATATCTAGAAATATGTTTCTATTAGTGCCCGCAACTCCGTTGCGCTAAAATTCGTACATACCGCGCGGGAACCGTGCCTTTTTCCGGACAAAAGTATCCTATGTTCTTTCCTGGGACAAAAAATATCTCCATACATAATTTCAGCAAAATCGGTTCAGCGGTTTGGGCGTAAAGAGGTCACAAAACAGACACACTTTCGCATTTATATTATTAATCATCGTTAGCTCGCTCACTACTTGACGCTGTTTTAACCTTTTGAACCGAAAAAGAAGGAGGTTATTAGTCCACCCAAAGCAATTTCTTGCGTGAGCTGCAACCTAAGCAATTTCTTCAGAAATGTGTTTAGGATGCCTAGAAGATAAACATACTAAAAGTCCCCGCCCCTAGGGGGTGAGCCAGGGTGGGGGGAGGGGGTTAAAGTTCCCGTTTTTGAGTTTTTGGCTCATATCTTTAAAACCGTACGTCGTAAAGAAAAAGTGTCTTCTACATAATAAAAGCTAATAAAATTTACTACAACTATGTCATTTACACTATGTATCTATCTCCAATCATTACCATGCTATGAGTTTCTAAAGTGGTCGATTTTCAAAAACACACATCAAAAAAGTCTAGGGACATTTGTATTTTATGAAATCTATCAGGATTTTTGAAGACAGTAAATGAAAGAATTATAGCTTATTTTATAGCATTTTATAGAACATACAAAAACTTTCCATTTTTTTTTGTTTTTAAGAAAAAATCATTGGTTTTTCTATGGTCACAGAAAAGTTATATGGCAAAAAATCTTTACTTCGTTTGATAAAACCGAAAATTTCATTCGAATGAGAGAAAATCTTTTACATTTTTATTGCTAATAATCAAATTAGTAATAATAAATTTTATTCAATACTTAGAATTGAGTATTTTTACCTAAAATACATTTTTAGTCTTTCTTCGGTAAAGGCCGTATGTTCTTTGTGATTTCGTTTTTTTTCTGGTATCTATCTTATTAGAAAATCTCTGAAATGTATTTAACACTGCATATTTTAGTCGCAGTAGATATATTTCATCTCAGAAAACCCTGGAGACCAGGGCAAAACCAGAATAATCTGGTCGAATCAACCCAATATTAGGTCGATGCAACTAGTAAAAAGGCTCCAGGAGAGCAACTAGTCTCTAGAAACCGACCAAACCGTGCACAGGAGTTTCCATTAAGTTGGTCCTTAAGACGTCAAAACATTTTGTAATCCAGCATTGAAATGTGGAAAATGCGGAAGGTTGCTTTTTCATGAGTTTGTGAGATTGACCTTGGTATCACTAAGAAATTGGCTCTGATGCTGCTGCTGATGAAAATCCCGGCTTGAATTTCATCTCGATTTACTATAATCACTTGTTCGGATAAATCCGCGGTGAGTTTACCATCTTCGACCAGCTCTGGAGAGCCATTATTCGTCCCATTAGGTTTTACCATTATTAATCTCCCAAACTCATGAAACAGCAACCTTCCGCATTTTCCACATTTCAATGCTGGAATACAAAATGTTTTGTCATCATAAGGACTAACTTCATGGAAACTCCTCTGCACGGTTTGGTCGGTTTCTAATTTCTATAGACTGGTTGCTCTCCTGGAGCCTTTTTACTACTTGCATCGACTTAATATTGGGTTGATTCAACCAGATTATTCTGGTTTTGGCCTGGTCTCCAGGGTTTTCTGACATTAAATCTATCTACTGCGACTAGAATATGTAGTGTTAAATACATTTCAGATATTTTCTAGTAAGATAAATACCAAAAAAACGAAATCACAAAGAACATAGGGCCTTTACCAAAGAAAGACTTAAAAATGTATTTTAGGTAAAATTAATACTCAATACTAAGTATCGAATAAAATTCATTATTATTAATTTGACTATCAGCAATAAAAATGTAAAAGATTTTCTCTCGAAGAAGAACGAAGTAAAGATTTTTTGCCATATAACTTTTCTGTGACCATAGAAAAGCCAATGATTTTTTCTTAAAAACAAAAATAATCGGAAAGTTTTTTATGTTCTATGAAATGCTATAAAATAAGCTATAATTCTTTCATTTACTTTCTTCAAAAATCCTGATAGATTTCATAAAATACAAATGTCCCTAGACTTAGTTGATGTGTGTTTTTGAAAATCGACCACTTTAGAAGCTCATAGCATGGTAATGATTGGAGATAGATACATAGTGTAAATGACATAGTTGTAGTAAATTTTATTAGCTTTTATTATGTAGAAGACACTTTTTCTTTACAACGTACGGTTTTAAAGATATGAGCCAAAAACTCAAAAACGGGAACTTTAACCCCCACCCCCCACCCCGGCTCACCCCCTAGGGGCGGGGACTTTTAGTATGTTTATCTTCTAGGTATCCTTAACACATTTCTGAAGAAATTGCTAAGGTTGCAGCTCACGCACTCTACACCTGCTTTTTTAAGTGGACTATATTAATTTTGTTCATGTGACATGTCAGACGGTCGACTTAAAAATTCAAAGTAATTTTATGAGATATCACATTGTAAACCTGTAATGGAGATCTACGACTGTGCTAATGACATAAATTATTTATTCAATAATTATTACTCATAGTAACCCTAAACTACTCATAAAATTGTTTAACCACATACAATATTGTAGCAGCCGAAATTCAACTTTTTTACCGCGGGATACAGTTAATTTTCCATTGCTAACGATTTTCCAATTAGACAGATGATAATTAGCAAATATGTATACGGAACCGAGAAATTTAAGTGCGAGTTAGGAATGTATTGATGTTTTTTACAGTCTTGTTTTATAGGTGAAATATAAATCTTATTGCGTGCACTGACCATAATGTGAATATGATAGCCGATAGGTCAGATCACAGATGTACGGATGAAATCTATCAATTATTATTATAATGACGACCTCTGTGGCTCAGTGGTGCGCGTTGGTAGCTCAAGCGGGGGTCGCAGGTTCGAATCCCGCCGACGGAAGAAAAAATTTGGATCTTGGAGAATGATGATGATCAAATGCAGCCATTCTCAAGAATTATTATTTCAACGTCAAAACTTTTTTTCTTGGGGGGTTCATCGAAAATGTCACTTCTGAAAAGGGTTCCGTCACCAAAAAAGTTTGAGAGCCGCTGATCTAATGAGCCCCCTCCACACATCAACTGAGTACATAAAATTAAAAAAACAAACAATTAAGCTTACAATTAGTGTATGTAACGCATCGTAGGTAATCTATTCTGAAATGATATAATATGTAATTACAATTCAAACACGGTGTAGAAGTGTGGGAAAACAAACCTGTATGACATATAACATATATTATCATATACTATCACGTACAAATACGTCATCGTCTAGCCAAGGCAGCTTCGTCAACTTTGAGGAAAATAAGCTTTAAGTATATAAAGTTTAAATATAATTTTGTTACATATAAAATATTCATGTGCACAACAGAATATTGAAATAAATATGTGACCTAAATAATATTAGTTTGGATGTTTACCAAATCTTAAAAATATATATGTACAGGATGTAAGAAAACTAAGTGATAATACTTAAGGGTGTGTACGTGTTCCTTGTAGAGGGTTCAGTGTGAAAATAGCAGCGCTGAAATACCAAAATATCTTTTTTTCACTTTTGTGTGGGCAAGCGCCCCAGTGTCGCGAGTTACCCCATACAAAAGTGAAAAAACAATTTGCTCTTTCAGCGCTGCTACTTTCACAGTGAACTCTCTACAAGGAACACATACACACCCTAAAGTATTGTCAATTAGTTTTGTTATACTCTGTATATGCCGAGTGCTCGGAGGCGTAATTCAACGTCCGTAGAAAACCCTGCTGTTCCCTGCTGCATTCATTCTGTGTGCACTGTGCAGGGTTTTGTCAAACTTTTTTTTAAATACAAAATATTTTTCGTAGTAGGTACTCGTGTACTTTCCTTAGAATGTTCATATGATTAAAACCTACTAAAAAATTGCATTAGACATTAAATAATTGTAAAAAAAAAAACCCTCAAAAGATATAAAAGGAATAGACACTCTATTTTCTCTTATCCTTTATTTAAGTAATGATACATAATATGTATTTACATAATATGCTATCTAATTTTTTTTATAAAATTGTAATTAAACGTAAATTTTTGGCTACCAAGACTCCGTAGCAAAAATTATTAGAAAGTCTATAAGATGCTCACATAAATAGCATTGTTTATAATTAACTACAGTTTAAATAACGTCGTTTTAGATTTAAACAAAAGATACGTGAGTGTCGAAAGTAAAATAATTTGAATTGATGCTAATTTTTATGATCGTTAAACGGCTAAATATTTTTTAAATTTGCTGGGACTATTTTATTGTCATTTGTTTACATAAATTGCTATTTTTAGCAAATTATTGTAGCTATGTAATGTTAGCTTTCTGTAAATTAGACAACTATTTCTCATTTAATAACTAAATTAAGTATAGTAAAATATTTTACATTAGATTAGATTTAATTTTGTTTGAGTTGACAACTTCTTTAAATATTAATTTTGAGAATTGAGATATCGATATAATATTATGATAAATGCGAAAGTGTGTCTGTCTGTCTGTTACCTCTTCACGACCAAACCGCACAACCGATTTTGCTGAGATTTAATGTGAAGATACTTTGAGTCACGGGAAAAGATAGTTACTTTTTATTCCGGAAGAATGTACGGTTCCCACACGATAAACGATTTTTGGCGCAATAGAGTTGCGGGCGTTAAAAGTTCTATAATTTTATAGAAAACTATCTCTTAAGTATAGCAAACTGCAATCAAAATTCATTTACCATAAGCCCACGGATAAAAAAAAAACAAAATTTCAAATTGAATTTGGAATGTTCTAAAACAACATTGAGTAAAACACGTGCTCATAGATCATCTTATGCCAGCTACAATGGTCTTTTGTGAAAAGACGATCTTTGAAGGCGTCTTTTGACAGCCTTTTCAGGTATTGCAAGTAAAGCGTGCACTTACAGCTTTTGTTGCAAAGCTCATAGCATTACTTCTGTAGTTGATGGTAAATTCGTAGATAAATTAATATAAATTTGTAGATCCATGCTTTTGTAATAATTTTAATGAATATTTATATTAACTTATACTTACAGGTTAAATATTAATGGAAAAACATTTAAATGTTGCATAAGTATTAATATTTTAAGTGTTTTTAAGTCATGTACTAATGTGTTAATAAAATTATTAATAAATACATAAATAACTCATTGATTACCTACTTACAAATTAAAAAAGAAAATTCTGAATTTGTGAAGAGCGAGCTGTCAAATTTTGCTGTGTTTTCTAATAAGTAGAAAACACACGATCCCGTAAGACGATTGACTTAAATGAATTTGAGATTTATTTAATCATTGTATATTTATCTGATACTAGCCTAACGGAAAACACGATTCACTTATTTTGACTCGATAGTTTTATTTTTCGAAATTATGAATATTTCTGGGCTTTTCAACAAATATCTGTAACACTTATTCAGTTACTATCATTAAATAACTTGCACTACTACAATCATACACTTTGTAAAGTCATAGCTAAAGGAAATATTAGTATTGTATTTATTTTTTAAGTAATCATCAAAAAACCGTTTTGGGACTTACGACCTTTACTTTCGTGCTATAATGCGGGAAACCTTGTTTCGCGATATTGTTCACTACTAGCTGCAGCTCAAAGTACAATTCATGCGCGCACGATTCATGGAATCATTATATCACGATTGGAGGATAGCGGGGTATGTAGGCGGGGCTAGCGTGTTTTGATAATTTTGGCAGCCCGGTCTTAAATTACTTTCACTTTATTATACTTATACGAAATTTACTCTAAAATGTATGATATTTGCTTCAATTTGTTTACGTGCTAATCAAATATACATTTTATCTTAGCTACAATCAAACATTTTAACGTAGTAAAAACATTTCTTTTGCGCATCTAGATATAACACATCTCTGGTATCTGCAGAACAGTTTCTAACTGATTTCAACCTTAACCTCTTCAGTATAAAGTCTTAAATACATTGTCATAACTTAAGGTAACTTCTTACATTTGAGTGAGGTTTCTTACTTTTTTGGTATACAATGGACATCTGTTGGGACTCGCGGAACGATCTCAAGACGCATCTGCTCTGACATTTGGTACGTGCTCAGCTCAGGTAGATAATAATTTTTGGACTGTTTTAAACGTTTAGGTACCAAGTTCAAAGGTACCGAGTTCATAGGTACCGAGTTCATAGGTACCAAGTTCATCATTAAATCATCCATAATAGTTATTTTGTTAACCTTTTTGGTATTAGTGCCAGTCTCACAATCAAATCCAAAAATTAAGTAACGACTTTTCTCAAGTTTTGTCTTTACCTCTCAGTATAAAGCGACAAAACTTACGAATAAGTTATTTATTACTACCTATACATATACATACAGTATACAGATTACAGAATGTTCACCCATCACCATTCCATACTAACCTCAGAATACAGAACAAAGTTTGTTCTGTATTCTGAGATACTAAGGCCCGTATTTTTGGTTAGTACTCAAGATGCATCTCGGTCTCAAGACACGGTTCAGGCTCTGTGATTGGTTGGCTGTCAAAATTTGGACCAATCACAGAGCCGAGCCGCGTCTTGAGACCGGGTCGCATCTTAAGTACTGACCAAAAATACGGGCCTAACATTCTAAAATAAGACAAAAGTTTGTGTGTCTGTCTGTTACCTCTTCACGTCCAAACCACTGAACCGATTTTGGTGTTTGGTATGGAGATACTTTGAGCCCCGGAAAAGGATATAGGATACTTTTATCCCGGTAATGAATAAAAAAAATTGCAAGTCATAATAAAAAAAACTATGAAGAGCCAACCCTATAATTAGCCACGTATTACGGAAGCTTATAGTTTTCCGTCACGATTACCTTGTCACAATTTTAGCCGCTTTCGGCTAAGATTAGAATGATAAGAATACTTACTTGGCTACTCTACCAGAACTCTACAATCTGTAAGAAAAGCTTTGAAAAGTACGGTTAAGTTAAATTGTTTTCTTCTCCATATCCTTACAGTTTGCTTGATTAATTTCTTTTGTAAGTTGGTGGAAAGAACTTTAGCTTTTTGTTTGTGATAATAATTAATAATGGATAAATCTATTTTTCGTCCATTACTTAAATTACTTAAATTAAAAGGTTTTTACATAATATCAGGACAATATATAACATTAGTAGGAACAGGTTAGTAATAAAATAAACTACAATCGATACTAAAATTGCTTTTAACATCTGTCCAAATCTACCTGCAATAACAAAAAATCTCTGATACAAAAGTTTCAATACATCTGCTATGCATTTCGTCGAATACAAACAAAATTAAATTCTACCCATCAGTGATATGGTTTCAAATTGTATGAGTAAAAATTTCGCGATAATCTTCGAGTTTCTTCGGACATCTTCGGCTTTTATCGGAAGCGTGGCTGGCGCTTGCAAAGATTTTATTTCTGTTTAGCATAAAATTAACTTGCCACTTTTAGCAAGTGTTAAAGTCGCGCCGTTGTTAAAAATACTTTTAATGCCTTCTTAAAAAATATATTAACATAATATGTATTATAGCAGCCATTAAAATATTAATGTGTAATGGTAATATTTAGAAGAAATCTTAAAGTAAACTCAAATAACTTCTCATACGTATAAACGTGTATTATTTATTAATAACTACGAACACATTTTAATAGCATTTGAATATTTATTAAAAACCTCAACAAGAAATACGTTGAACCCCGTTTTATTTTTGGTTATGTCGAACTTGTAATGGAAATATTAATTTCATTAATTAGTATGGAAAGAAATTTCTGGTAAAGGCGTGAAAACTTGCAAAAGTTAAGCAGCTTCTTAATTTAGTAAAACTACCGCTAAGCTGGCTCACAGGAAATATATTGTAAGATGTAAAAAAACCCCGGCCGACTCAGGAAAGGTGTTTGATTTTTTTCGCCAAACATCTTTAAGGTATCTGGCGCATCTGCCTTGAGAAACGCATCTGCATAGTGCATCGTAAAAAGTTGACCTACAAAATTAAAAAATATAATTTTATTTTTAAAATATTGCCTCGTGATTTCAAAAATGGAATCCTCCTCGGCTTTACGCTAGCGTATTCAGTGCCTTTACGTTCGTGTAAAAAAGTGCCAATTTCCGTCAGGATGTATATCCGTTCTTAAAAATCGGCATTTCGTGATTAGTCGCATGTGCCTCGTTTTTTGCTATTTCTTACGATTTTTAGCCGGTTTCGGCTAATTTATCAAGTTTGTGACGTGCAGCTGTAAAGACAACGAACGTTTCATATCCGATGCTGGCCGAAATAAATGATGTGCTGGGCCGCCTTTGACCAAACGAGGATTATTTTTATTCTGCATAATTAGGACTTTTGACACCACGTTAATCGGAATCTTATGTTTTGTCACTGTAATTGAAAAATAATATACTTACGTCTTTACAGATTCAGAATCTTAGCAGAGAGAAAATCACAGACTCCTTTTTAGGGTTCCGTGACTACGGAACCCTAAAAAGGAGTCTACCGAAACTATAAGGGTTCCTTGTTGACTAACAAGGAACCCTTATAGTTTCGGTCTATCCGTCCGTCTGTCCGTCTGTCCGTCTGTCTGTCTGTCTGTCCGCGGTTTTACTCAGAGACTATAGGATCTACAAAGCTGTAATTTGGCATGAATATCATCACATATTAATTAATATTTTTGGAGTTTACTCCTTAAGAATCGATTTTCATATATAAGGCGCCCGGTATGAGAAAAATCCGAGGGGTAAAACCTATTAACCCATCGATCGTGGCAAAACGAGACACAATAGCTTTTTCATTGTTGAATGAAAAAGCTATTGTGTGCATGAATTAAACAAGTAACGAAAAAATGTGTCACGTTTTTGGAATCATCGGACATCGGAATATTATATTATTATATAATTATATATAATATATATATATTTTTTTTTTTATTTTTTTTTTATTGTTGTTTATTTATTTTTGTTTTGTTTTTTTTATTTTTGTTTTGTTATAAATATCAATAATTAATATTGTTATTGTGAAGTTATAATTTTTATCATTATACTGGCTAAAGTGAACTAAAAGTATTTTGAAATAACTATGGCAGAAAGGAGTGTAGATAATATTGCCGGAACATCTGATTTCATATGATATTAATCTTTTTTCAGTTGAATAAACTCTTCTTGCGTATGGTTAGATACTCGTACTTAAGGAGTAAACTCCAGTCGTGCATCGGAGCTGACACACTTTTCTCACTTTTTTTTTATGGTACCTCCCCTACACATCAAGCGGGGATGAATACTTTTTTTCGCGCCCACCCCATCGTGTGGGGTGTCGTTGAATAGATTTTTTTAAAATATTGCGAGTATTCATAGATTATTTTCCGATTTAGGGATCCGTTCGTGAAATATTAAGTTTTAAAGTGGAAAAAATCGTTAGAGTCCAGTGTCCCCCCCTTCTACCATCTAAACGGTTCCTTCTGGAAATTTGAAAAAATTAAGGGGAGTAGGAAATATGCTGAATTTAAAAGGAAAACTATCACGGCTAAGAAAACTTCATAAGTTATTGAGTAATAGTCGATCAACTAAAAAAATGTATTTGGCGAAGTATAAAGGAACTTTTCGTTCAAATTCCTTTGAAAGTAACTAAGATGATGTTGTTAGTAGTGTAAAACACGTTATAAATGTACATTCATTGACCATACAAAAATTTAAGAAAACTAGCGGTACTACGGAACCCTATATTGCGCGTGACCCGACACGCACTTGGCCTGTTTTTTTATTATTACAATTTAATTTAATAAATTTTAAACTTGGTACTTGGTATTATGGTATCAAGTTTACAATTCATTAAATTAAATTGTAATACCATTTTGTTATTGGTGGTCTTCAACCATCGTTTTTCCCCAAATTCCTTGCCATTTCCTTGTCCCTTAAACAAAGAATAAAGATGGCTAAGCCATTTTATTACACTCACTGTAACTGTACTTACGTCATTTGCCAGATAATAAGTATATTGCACCTTACTTCCCTTTTCCCCCTACGTGACAAGTTTTTGACAGTTTTTTGACAGTTGTAGTACTCAGGTCTGTCTGTAACCCATAACGGTACATCTTGCTACTTCCGATATATTGTCAGGGCGAGGTTCCCACAGCCGAAATCACCTTTGCAAACCACCTTGCTGTACACCAGCCCTTGAGAAAATGCACCTTGTGTGGGACAAGTGTTAAGCTTTGGCGAGAGGCTCAGGCTTTCTCCCGCTTACTAATTATCTGATAAAAAAATGCATTCCTTAAACACAACATTAAGTTTTCACTTACCAATTTAAAAATTTAAATAACTTTTTCTATACGCGTCTCGTCTACCGTACCTACCGAAAAAGTGCCAATTTCCGTCAGAAGACTAGTTTTCACTTCGGCAACTCCTTTCCGAAAAAAATGCCCAATTCCACATACATTTTTTTGCATTTAATGATTTTTCTTTGTTTTCTAATATCTTTCTCAGTGGTTACTGGTCTTCCGGGGTTAAATTTCTAGAATTAATAGGATTTCCGGTCTTCGAGCGTAACTACACCGTGAATTGTAAATCCGCTAACCGCTAACTCCTATGAGTTAGTCCACAAAAGTGCAGATGCCCGGTACGTCCATCCTCCAAACAAAAAACATTCAGAATATTCCGGATATACGATTCATAGCGGATATAACTTATTCAACTGACGATCTATTTTTTACGGTTATTAATTAAGTCTTCATTTAAGAACAATAGTTTTTGTACGATTTTTATCAGAACCGCCAAGTAGAGTATTATTTTTATATCAAATGCAAAATGCATGAAAAATGCATAAGAATATCATGTAAGATACAATGTCAATATTTAATTGTTCTCATACAATTAGTGACGAAATGGAAAAAAAATCACCACGAAATCATAGAGTACTCAAAAAACTTCTTTGGCCGCACTCAGAGACTTTTAACGATGTTTAAACGTCAATTTAATGGAGAGTTTGACAGACCATTGTATGGTGCTTATGTCAAAATATTCATGTAAATACAGTTAACGTGTCTAATTAGTAATTAATATTCGTCTCTGAGTACAACAGTTATATATCCAGACACTAGTAACACTATAACTTAGCTTAGCTTCTTTGCTGAAAAACCTCACTTTTCTCAGCAACCATAGCGAAGTTAGCCTCATATACTACCGAGTGAAGTTGCTCACACATCTGCCAATCTAGTCCTCCATTTTAATTACCCATAACACAGCCTTAGAGCCAATAAATACATGTAACGAGGTAAACTAACGACTCCGCTCGCACTTTACTGCGCTGTTAAGAAATAAACATCCTCGCTAACATATGACCGGCTAAGTTGAATAGAAAAACTGGCCAAGTTCGAGTCGGCCACGCATGTAGAGATCCGTATAAGGCTCAATTTACACCGCCGCAGAATGGAACGAAATGGAAGCGTCAATTTCGCCTCACGTGGGAAATGGCACCGGAGAATTCTCGAGAATTCCGCGGGAGACGCGCTTAAATTTTTTTGGCTCGTATTTAATTTGTGTCTTATACCTTTGATATAAAGTTCATTACGCCATGTAGAGTGATGAGAGAGCAGGAACAGATCCTGTGACATTTTTAAAAAGACAGACAGACAAACGGCCATCAGCGAAGTCTCAGAAATTGGGACCCGTTTTACATCCCATTTTCTTCTCTTACGGACAGAATCCTAAATATTTTTACGACAAGTTTAAAGATTTGTAATTATTTTAGTACTAGTTTATAGATTTTTGAATTGCTGAAAAATAGCATTGATTTTAATTGTTTGTGCGAACCGCAGTAAATTCATAACTATTTTACTATTTTCAATATTTTTAATTACGTCGATGTCTATTTATAATGTTTTATAGATTTTTTAACACTGAGGCGTTTTTCATATCCTAGTACTTAGTACATATTTTAATTCTTAATTACATTTTTTTCAACGGGCCGTTTGTCTAGACTCTAAAATAATATATCTACTCTTCTTTTAATAACATATTGATAATAATTATATTATGTAATAAGTAATTGCTTGTAACCCTAGTAATATAACTTTGGAGTAAATTTTTTACTCTTTATTTTAGTTTTATGCTTGGTTTCTGAGGTATTTCGAGGGGAGGTAAACTTTTGACCCGAGTTATTGATTGGCCGTTTTTTTGACGTTAGCAGTTAGCCAATAAACAGCGCTAGTGAATAAAATCCTGTCAAAAATATCAAAAACTATAATTTCAAATAGAATATGCCTTAAGGAAGAGAGCGTAATTCCCTCTTAAAACCTGCAACTTTTCTGATACTGCGAGTGTCCATGGGCGACGGTAGTTGCTTTCCATCAGGTGACCCGTTGGCTCGTTTGTCTCCCAAAAAAGAAGAAATATTTCTAACCTATTTATCTATGTCACTGCATATCACAAGAACGGGGTAAGAATTTAGGGTTACCACCTTTAGGACGGCAGGTGATCAGAGTTTTATATTTAATTAATGACATCAAGGCGTCATGTGTATGCAATCGTTGACGGTAGTGCGCTCTATAGGAAAAAAAAAATGGTACCGATTTATATACATACATATATTTTTTATTTTATTTAGTTTCGACCACAGTTTTGTTTAATGTTTGAAGCTATGATATACAGACAGAAAAGCCTGATACAATAGATGTTGTTTTATCGGAGGTTTACTAAAAAATTAAGTAACTAGACATAAAATTAGTTATTTTATCACAAACGTGCATTATGCCGTCTTTCCAAAATGGTGAAAAAATTTTACTCTATTTTTTGTTTTAGGTAGGTACCTAATTTCCAACACCCTAAAGAAGACAAAATCAGGTAAGTAGTTCCTTTACATACAATCACGATATTCTTTATGTAATGGTTATTTTTCATACTTTGCGATTTCCATAGAAAAATGAAGATTGCTACTCAACTCAACAAATCTTGTTGTACCGTCGACGAAATTGATTCGTAGGTAGATGACTGTCCTAAATTTCTGTTTGTCAAATAAAAGTTAGTTGTGATTTGCTCTTCCATGTATGACATAGTCATAGCCCAACACACGTACCTAAGCCACCAAAACGGTGGTACCTAAAGAAAGACAAAAAAGCTACGCTCTCCATCATGGCGCACATGTCATCGTTCGAAATTCAAACGTTATGGTTCGATGACATAAAAGTGAAGAAAAGTCAAGCGCCCGCGCAGCACGTGGTCACAGCATCTGCAGTGCAGACAGTTGGCTAGTACGAATATTTTAGTAGCATAATCTTATGTAAAATTATTATAGTAAGTACTTACGTACAATTAAAAATATCTTATAAAAAATACCGTTTGTCGGCAAAGGTAGCGCTTTTTCACTTTAATCATTTTTAAAGCCTAGCCAAATACGGCAAGTCAAAACCGTGGTAGATGTGACAACTTGAAATCAAAATTCTACAGTAGATCGTGCCTCTTCATATTAAAAAGGTTATATGTAGATAGGTAGAACGAATCTGTCGGAATCGGATAGAGTTTTTCTGGAGATTTATCACTGCCTACTTAAATTCAAGTCAATTTAGAGAAAAAAAAAATTTTAACTACTATCTGAGACCTAGTAAATATAATAAATATTTTCTGTTAAAACTCAGCCTCTTTAAATACATAATTTAATTCCATTTACAAATCTAAATTGCGATTTTTATCGAACGTTCTTGTAACACAGCGGTATAATAAATTAGCTGCCATTTTGAAATGTTTTAATTATGTCAATGGCTATAATACCACCACAATACCACTCTACAATGTGCACGCTGCATGCCCGGCCTCATAAACAAAATAATTAAAATATTTACATTCAGCTAAAGGGTTTTATATAAAAAGTATTTCCCTATTTATAAAATAAAAACTGTGGCTTTAAGTACATTAACTAGGACGTAGGTAATGTAAATTTGAGCTAGGTTTGTAGAGTGAAATAAATGTATGGCATAGTTTCTTTTAGGTGATCCATCCAAGTAATTAAATGTGTGAGACTTCAGGTCTAAGCCTAATAATTACTGAATAGTATGTATTAAAATCAATAACAAAATAAAATAACATTCATCAAATTTCGAATTTCAAAACTCTTTTCAAGGTGGCGCCCGAGCATAGACAAAAAGTATTGCACAGATGTCCGAGCTAAGATCGTAAATCTTTCGGACCTTCTTTACCAATTACCTGGACACATGGCCGGGCAGATGCTACTCTGATTGTTTTTTTATATCACTCGAAACAATATGCAAGATGTTAGAGTAATATGCATCTGAGAAATGGTAGATGTTGGAGGTATTAAAATCTTTATTAGTTGTAATTGCAATTTGCAAGGTAAAGAGAATATTTTGGTATAATGCATCAGAATCAAAACCTCTGAAATTGTTTTAATTCATATAAAATTTGTAAATTAATGAACCAAGCCACAAAAAAACACGTTACCTACAAGTAGTATTAAGTATGCATATTTATTTGTTGGAATTTATTCTATTTTTGTAATATTTTAGAGTTTAATCTAATATTAAAATTGTGTAAAATTACAAAAGTAAGTCTGTCTTTATAACTTTTTAATGCCTAGACCTCGGATCAAATTTTCATTAAATTCGGTATAGAGATAGTTTTCATAAATACCACGAAGCAGGATAGTAGATAATATATTATTACTAGCTGTCTCGGCAAACGTTTCTTTGCCATATTATTATATAAAGTATATCGCCCGTATTATTTTATTGAATTAGTGACTAAATAAGTATGTCACCATGGCAACGTCCATCGCTATCCCGTGACCCGCGTCGCATAAACAATGATCGCTCTTTGTAGACAAATAATTTGCAATAAAATAAAATTGCGACTATAATTAAAGATCTAAGCTATCCTATCTCTCAAGTTGGAAAAAAACACACATTTAAAAAAAACATTAAAATCGGTTAAGTAGTTTAGGAATCCATCGCGGACAAACATCGTGACAGGAGATTTATATATATTAGATAACATAGTACTGCAAAAAATCTACGGTTATCCAACGGATTTCTGCTCTAACAAAATTTCGGTATATGGTCCAAATCATATTTTCTCAAAAGGTATTTTGTTTGCAAAATAGTAACTTAATAATAATATTGTTTCCAATCTATTATCTAGGTAATATTTAAATGAGTGGATCGTACTATTTAAGGTATTTAGGTGCTAACTCCATGTAGAAGTGAATGTGAATTCCATCCCTTCTCATCTGGAACCTTTACCGCTTCGTTTGCTGAAGTTTATCGAATATATTTGCTTAGAAATTGCCGTTTTGATTAGCTCAGTAGCAAATATTGCCTGTCTAAAGCGTTATGCGCTATAAAATGTATTTTAATTCATGAAGCCCCAAGCGGCCACATCCGGCCGCGATAACAATGAAAAAGCTATTGTGTCTCGTTTTGCCACGACTGATGGGTTAATTAATATGCTTTCTGCCTATTTTCAATCGTATTTCTTTTGTACGTACGTTTACTACATACGTTCTAATTATATTATCATCATAAGCTTGGATAGGTTTAAATACCGGGTGCTTATTAATTCAACGATTATTTGAAAATAATTAATTGAAGAAATTAAATGAAGAACCTCTATACAACTTTAAATAATAGTATTTGAAAACGATAAAACCGACTTAAAATTTTTGTACGTAATTAAGAATTAAAATTCCCTATCTCAAAAACTACTGAACCGATTTTGATTAAACTTGCAGTATGTCCTAAGTTGAACAATACCTAGTACAATAAAAAAAGAATCACTAAAATCGGACTTGTGGTTCAAAACATACATACATACATACACTTTTGAAATTTGGCACATTTGTTCAGAAGCTGTCATAGATTAACATATACAAAAACTGGGCAGTTCTGGAAATATTAAATACATACGCGTCGAATTGATAACCTCCTTTTTTTGAAGTCGGTTAAAAATTACAAAAAGGCAACTGTCAGCGCAGATTCAAACCCCGTGACACCGTACATTTTGCCTCAACAAAAGCTATCCCATGTCCTTTACCGTCTCTCAAAGTATTATATCTTCATAGTTTATACTTTATAGCCTTCCAAATCAATTCAGCAGCTGCGTGAAGGTGATAGAGAGAGACAGACTTTCGCATTTATTAGTAAGGATGTAGTAATAACTAGATAACGCCCGCAACTCCGTTGCATCAAAATTTGTACATTTTTCCGGGATAAAATGTATCCTATGTCCTTTCCCGGGACTCAAAGTATCTACTTACCAAATTTCAGCAAAATCCGTCCAGCGGCTTGGGCGTGAAGAGGTAACAGACAGACACGCTTTCGCATTTATTAGTAAGGATGTAGTAATGATTACTGAAACCGGCACATTCCTTCGCTCGACCTTTGGGGCCGTTCGCCACTCCCGACACGCGACAGTACCGCGGCTGTTTACATACAGACAGACAAATTAACTTGACATACATAAAATACCTAAAAATAGACTAGAGAGAGAGAGATAAGAGACAAAGGCGGTAAAGCTACACTTGTAAGAATGTAAGCATCTTATAATAATATGCTATGATTAAATATTAATAATCCATACTTAATATCATGAAGGTCAAAGTGAGATGTATTTTAAACCTTGTTACTGTCAACCCGTAAAGGCATTTTGATGAGAATTGAGAAATCTCAGAAACACTTTATCGCGGAAAAATGAGTTAGTAGAAATATTTTTATCTACATGCTGACAGACTTCAGACCCATTAGCTTTGTCCACATTGTGCCTTTTTTGTTCATCAAGGGCATGCGATAAAGCGCAGTCAACAGCCAACGTGTCGTGAGGACTGAGGCATGCCCGCGACGCGACGCATGCCCTCTGACCGTATCCAAAACTTTCGCTTTGTTCTTTAATGACAATGTTGGCGTTGCGTTCGTTGACGCATTCAATTATTGATTGCGCTAATACGAAAGTTGAATGAAAGAAGATGACGAAAATTGAAGACGAAAGTGCACAGTGTGGACATAGCTATTACATATTTATATCTCATGTACTTGTGTATGTACTACGTAGACCGTAGTACTTAAATACACAATATAAGTTATATAACTTACAACTCAACGGACCTATGAAAATAAACTTATTACATACAGATGATTAATTACTCTGTAATTAAATGAAGATTTTGACATAAGCCCCATTATCTGTCAAAGTCTTCATTAAATAATTATAATAATTGTAATTTAATAAAGTTTGACACATAATGCAAAATTTTATTCGTCTCTGAGTGCAGCAGTTTGTAAGTGTAAAGTATTACTACAATTTACAAACGTAATATAAATTAACATTTCACTCAAATAAATTGATAAGAGTCGTGAATACTGTTTCGCCACCACATAGACACCTGGATGGCACTATCAGTCCATTATACGGGTACGGTACTCATTGAAATGGCTGTACGCTCTTACAATAAATATAGTACACACAAAATCTAAAATAAATAAAAATCTATTAAAATTTAAAATATGAAGTTCTTAAAAAAATGTGTTGAAAAAGGTGGAAAGGAGTTACGCCAACTTTCGTGTGAACAATTCAGTGCTTTATTTTTTGGGTAAAAGATTGTAATTTATTTTGTACTTAATTAGATAAAAAAGTGTAGTTAAGTTTTTACTGTTATATTATAGGTAAATTAAAAATTAGAAAAACAATGCGAAGATATTATATGTAGCTGTTATTACTTCAAATTGCACTTTTTCTAAATATGCATAATATTAATTTTTTAAAGAAATAACATAATAGTACGGGAGCCCTAGAACAAAATTTTTTGTGATAGCTAAGAAGCAAATTTTTTGTGAGTAGCTACATTTTGATAAGACGAACAACATTTTTATTTTCGAAAATTTTCGAAATTCTGGTAGCTAACAGAGATAGAAAGAATTTCATACTTTGACTTGATGGTCCTAAAATATGGATTGTTTTATTTGTAGGACAAGATTACTCTTAAATTATATAACTATTAACCTACCAATATACAAAAAATCAGCTGGCTAAGGTTCCGTTTTAGGGTTCTGTAATCAACAAAACTTGGTTGACTACTGTACCCTAAAACCGAACCCTAACCAGCTGATTTTTTGTATATTAGTAGGTTAATAGTTATATAATTTAAGAGTGACGTTGTCCTACAAATAAAACAATCCATATTTTAGGACCACCAAGTTAAAGTATGAAATTCTATCTCTGTTAGCTACCAGTTTCGAGATTTTTCGAAAATAAAAATGTTCGTCTTATCAAAATGTAGCTACTTACAAAAAATTAGCTTGTTAGTAATCACAAAAAAAATTGTTCTAGGGCTCCCTCACTATAACGTATGGAAATTTTCAATTCCGTAATAAAAAACAGTTATATTATATTGTATGTGCCGCAAGAATCGCACGAAAAATATATTATATTTACTACAAGCTTTATTGTTTGTACTATTAGCGAAAATAAATTATTAAATTTTCTAGAATTTCCCGTCATTAACATAAAACAATAGAAATTTCGAAAAACATGGAATTCAACATTTTTTATATACTAGTGCTATTTTTTGAGCCTATAAATTATGGTGATATCATGTCAAAATTTCCATACCTTGTAAAATATTCATTTCTAAAGTGGAAATAACACTATTTTTTTGTGTTTGAAATGGTCTAAAATTTTATGCCTTTACATAACATTACAATAGCCTAATTATGTGAAACATATTATGATACTAATGGGTTGATACTTCTAAATTTGTTATAATATTTTCATAGAGTTTTCATGCAGACTCGATATTATAATTGAAGACGTGAGTGGAAGAATCGAACAAGTAACATTTCGTAACATTCGGACAATAACTAATTTTTTCCCGAATTATTTTAATAAAACTTGTAACTTATCTACTTCATAACCTTGCTAATGTATCTGGCTACACATATAATCCATAGCTTTTCTATTTCAAATAATTTTTTCGGCCCTAAAGCCTCCATTTAAGCAAAAAAAAACGGGAAGTTTTTTCATGTTACTTACCTTATTCTTCCACCCACGTCTTGAATTACCAACAACACGAACGGTAGTAGTATAATAATAATAACTAACTAATTAATATATATTCTGTAAAATAATTATTATATATTAATTAAACTAACTAATATATATTCTGTGGTAGTATTAAGTATAGTAAGGTCAAAACTCTAAAAAGTTTTAAAATTTAATATTAGGTAACAACACAACTTAAAGACGACTCATTTAAAATTTTATCTTAATAATTTTAAAATTGCAGTTATGTATGCGATTTATGTTAAATTGTATGACGTACCTAAGTAGCAAAATTGGACTAAAAATCTAATGCACTATCCATGTTCTTTGCGGGTACAGCTTTAAGTAATTACAATTAAACATTTTGTGAATTTTTATTACGAGTATGTATGATAATTATATGGTCAAAATATAACTTGATTACATTCAAAATGTAGCTCTCACGATGTTAGTACTAGTTTTTTCAACCTAGGTAAGTTTAAAACAATTACTCATTCGTGTTATTTAAAATTATAATTTTAGTTTTATGACTTGTATTCTAATGCAGTTTGATTAATTGCAAACATTTTCTTTACTACTATTTAATTCTATTAATTTTTCCTCTTATTTACATACTAAGAAAATACCTATTACCAACTAAAAATTCTATTAATTTTTAAAATTTAAAAATACCTATAATTATCATCTATTACCTACCCTAAACTTAGATATCAGAACTTCTGAAGATCCATAATTTAGTTTTTCCAGAAAAATACCATAACAAGCAGGCCAAAAATTAGAGGAGTACTCGTTGAACAAACAAACAAATAAAATAAAAGGGCTTTAATAAATTTTGTACAGGGGCAAAAAACAGGCCAAAAAGCGGTTCATCGCAAGTAGTTGTCAAACCACTGCAATATGCTTGAAATATGCAGACGATTAGCACTAACATCAACTCACGATATCACGAGGCTGACTCATCTCATGGGAATCGCATGAATCACAATTTATTGTCATCTTAAAAATTGCGATTTCAAAAAAGTTCAAAAGGCCCATTTGACTTTAAAAAATAATGACGTTGTTAATGGCGTATGACTAGAATAATAAGAAACTATGTAGTTAGGTAAGAATATTTTATATTTACTACTAGACAACGCCCACCGTTGCGCTAAAATTCGTTTATCGCGCCTGAACCGTACATTTTTCCGGTAAAAAGTATGCCTTGTCATTTCCCGGTATTAAAAGTATCTGCATCATGGAGCGAAATCTGTTCAACAGTTTAGACGTAAACAGACAGACACACTTTCGCATTCAGAATTAGTATGAAAGTATGGATGATTGTGTGTAATCAAAACGTAGTATAAGCAAAATTTTTATCCGCTGTCAGTCCTGAATCCTATATCCTTTCTTTTATTTTTATAAACCTCTTTACCGGCGTGTGCACTTTTCTAAATCGATGTGATAAATGACGATCTAAAAAACGTGAAAAATGTTACACTCGCATCTGAATCATGTACCCTGACCAAAAATTCGTAAGAATAAGGTTTTAAATAAATTCATATTATTTGAAATGGTTCGAAAAAAAATAATTTTGATGACATAGTAGACACTTGGCGCTTATTTCTTACGCGCCATGTATTAAACACAAGACATTATAAGTAATTTCCACTTATATGGGAATGGACTCTTTTAATTATTTTATTTTCCTATATGTATTTATGCTATTTGTGACACCGGTATTCCACTAAGGAAATAGTTCTAAGAAATATAAAGTTTTATGCAAGCGATAATCGCGGAAAAACAAATTTTAATTACATGATTATTTTCCCGTTTTTTTTTACATTTTCCACTGATTCTTCGTTCCTATTGGTCGCAGCGTAATACGCCTACGTAATAAAATTTATAGTTCAAAGTCTGCTATGACAAGTGGACTATCCAACAAAAAAAATATCAATTCGTTGCAGTAATTGTTCCTGAGATAATACAGGCGTAGACCAAACATACATAGAGAAGAACAATAAGACACTAGATGACGCCCGCAACTTCTTTGCACTAAAATCGCGTGCGGGAATCGTACATTTTTCCGAGATGAAATTGTCCTATAATCTTTCGCAAAACTTAAATATCTCCATATCAAATTTCTGCAAAATCGGTTTAGCGGTTTGGGCGTGAAGATGCTACAGACAGACACACTTTCGCATTCATAATATTAGTATGGATCTAATAGGGGAGAATAGACATGATTGTTTCCATTTTCGTAGTTTTGGCGAAGTAAAAGCTGTCGCATGCTCGCTTTCCAATGAAGATGGCCCAGTGGTGCTGCATTCCTCACCACGGCACGGACCAGGGGAATGCATAACATCGGATGTGGCATATACTAGTAATACTATAGTTTGACTGTTTTTTACTGATTAGCACAGAATACATATTATTATTATTATTAGCACAAGCTGACTAGTTTCAAAAAGGGTGACCATTTTTTATTTAAAATTTGTTTGGGAAAACAAGCATCAGTAAGTGATACAATTGATCTTCATTTTTTGCGACCTCTTTAATAACTTTTAATGTTTCAAAATATACTCAAAATTATCATTATTGTAAACAGTACGTACCCAAACACTTGGAATGGATTAGAACAGTGATACTATTGTGAAAGTAACATTTGGTTACCAGATGTCAAAGTTTAAATTGTTTAACTTGTTAGTTAACGAATTGTGTGATTCCTGTTAAACAAACTGTAAAGTAATAACTGTCTCAAAATTTGTTATTCATAAAATATTAAACATCTATCATGTAATTGTGGAGTATTTCTGGTTTATGAAAACACTTTCTAAGTATTAATTTCGCGGGAACCGTACATTTGTCGCAAATAAGCAGCCTTTGTCCTTTTCCGTGGTCTACTCTATATGTGTGCCAAATTACAAAAAAAACGATCCAGTAATTCATGAAGTTATCGTGTTCAAACAAACAAACTCTTTAGCTGTATAAAATTAGTATAGATCACCGAAAAATCTTAATCCTGTGATCAAAAACAAGTTTTGCCTCGTCCAAAGTATAATCAGTTCGGGTACAGTAAGTGAATAGTTATAATGATAGGTACATCCCGCAAGCTCTAGGTCGCAGGCCATGTGCTCAAAGGTCGACGCACACATGCGCACGGTACAGCCAGATAGAGAATTGTGCGATTTTGAATTAAAATTTTTCTAAATTAAAATTGGTTTCTAGAATTCTAAATTCAAATTTCGTTTCCTTTTTTTTGTGAATCCAGTAGTAGGCACAAGTAATTGCAAGGAATGAAAATCTTTTATGATTTTTTAAAATAAGTTCTACGATTCGGATTCTGCAAATTTTGGATATAATATAGTACCGTATGAAGCCTGAAACATTAAATTTCTTCCGGATAAGAAGTCATTTTGTTAATCCAAAGTCTCAACTACCTACAAGCAATCTTAAACAGGCTAAAGCTAAAGCTGCGATAAAAAATATTTGATTCAAAATTTATTTTATATGGTAAATAATTAAAAAGTGTTTAAACATCTCAAAGCACACCTATATGATGTTTTCAGTAGCCTTGGTTTTGCTTCGGAAGTGTGTTTTTAGAACGAGGTTAACCTTTGTCATGGTTCCGCAGATGTAGAGAAAATAACATTATTACCGTGGAAGTTAAAAAAACAATTGTTTTTCAAAGGTCAAATTTCACCATTATTTTGTAGATAATTCACTATCTTTTACCATATTTTTTATTAATTTTGATAACGTAAAACGCGGGCCAGTTGGCCACTATAAATTCTTGTAAATTACGGAAAAAAAGTGTGGCTTGCAAACCTACCGACAACCTTTGATATGACAACGTTTTTTTTTTAATAAACGGGAAAACGACGCCCATGGACACTCGCAACATCAGAAGAGCTGCTGGTGCATTGCCGGCCTTTTAAGAGGGAATACGCTCTCTTCTTGAAGATATGCAGATCGTATCGGTCCGGAAATACTGCTGGCGACAGTTTGTTCCAGAGTAACTGTTTATAGTTTGATAGCAACGCGGTAAACTTCATTTTTAAGAGTAGCTGTACTATTTTGTTGTTTCGTCCAGGACAAGATCGAAGCTGTATTAATATTGCATTAGAATGGAATCGACACAGGGTTAAGAACTAATATGTAGCCAAGTGTACCCGCTGAATGCATACAAGTGTATTGGAACAGGATTTGAACTTAGCTTTCTATGTATTCTTAAAAGGCATAGCTCTGGCTTTGAAAAGCTAAATCTTAGTTTAAACGGCGGAATGTGACATTGTTTACTGAATGGTAAAAGTTTACCTGGCTTAAGTACTCGAGCCGTCCATTTGGTGTGAAGGAAATCCACGCATTTTAAATAATTTTGTGACTATTTTGAAACAAACTTCCATCATCTTACAGATTTGGCCAAATCCAGAATGGTCACTTGAAGGAAAGCTTTTAAAATTCCTGTCAATATTATCCAAATAAAATTATAATTTTGCATTAATTTTGCATGCTGCCGAAATGAAAACTGGCGTTAGCGCCATTTTGATTTTTGAGTGACACCATCCACGCCTCAATGACATTGTCAAAGTAGAAGCAAAACATCTTTATCGTTATGTATATTGAACTAGCGTACCACTGCCCACTGGTGAGACAAGTGTGACGTATTGTGATGACATGCCACGGAGCTAATATTACAATACCCGGCAATAAATATTGCACATCGACCTTTGGAAAGAGACAATCGGCTAATTTCGGTTTCATAGAGCGTTATCTTTGTAGCACACACCTATTTGACATTATGTCAGTCGTTGTTCAAATTCAATAGAGTGCAGTCGCGTCCAGTTCAAAATATATATCTAGAGTTGTTAACACCCCTAAATTTGCTACAGCTGTAATTTTCCAAAAGAATTAAAATATACGTAAACATAATTTGAACACGCTTTTTTATTTTATTTTACCCGAACCTAAAGCCATAACCTATAGAAAATTTGGTGTATTTTATACAAAGAATAATAAAATTGTCAATAGAAGCAAACCATAATAATTATGTTTTTTTTAACAGCTCCTAATATATGTAACCGGACTTTTTGTATTTCGTGCGTAAGAGATAACGCTCTACAAAACCGAAATTAGCCGACTGTCACTTTTCAAAGGTCGATGTACAATATTTATCGCCGGGTACTGTACCTGATATTACCTCCGTGTGACATGCCAACAAAGTCATACACACCAATGCTCTAGGCTCTGTCTGGCTAATCTATTTCGGAACTTAACAACACTATGGCGTCGATTCTAGGTGACATGTCAAGCAATGGCCAGTAGGTACTACATGACACCTATTATACTGGGTAATATTTCGGAACTTGCCCAATACTAAGCATTCCCTGCAGTCTACGAATAATAAAACCTAAGGAAACGTAACTCCCATACTGATACAGTTTTCAATTTTGTTTCAATTGGAACTGTCATGTAACGTCAGCCTTTATACCGCTCAAGGTCACCTAAATATTGCAAATATATGAAAAGTGAACCTAAGGTACACTTTTTTGACAAGTATTTTGGAGCATGTTTTTTGACGGAGTTACTCTTCCTTAGTTTTTATTATTCGTAGACTGCAGTAGTGTTTAATATCAGTTAACTATACTGTACTCGGCGAAACATCGCGGTAGCGATCATTGACTCATATACAAAGCCGCGATTGACAACATCTGACACTTCATTGTCAATCGCGGTTTATATAGAAAATGACAAGTTTTTGACAGGGAGTCAATGACCGCTACCGCCATGTTTTGCCGAGTACAGTAGGTCTATACCTAGGTAGGTAGGTCAAACAAACAGAAGAGGATATCATACTCGTAGAAGTTAGAAACCCCTGACCTTGACAAGGCATTTTGCCGCGCAAATCCTTATCCGTTACTGCTGAGCCAAGATGGCGGGTCACGACCGTCGACCGCCATTATTAATTACATCCTGATGGATGGACGATCTGATCTACTGATAAGTGAGTAATATTGATTTGTATACCTGCGTACATAGTAGGTTGTATACTAGATACATATAAGGTAGACCCGTATGGTAGAGTTAGATCAGGGTTTCTCAAAGTGGGGTACGCGAACCCCTAGGGGTTCGCCATTCGAGGGCAGGGGGTTCGCGACAAGATTTACGTAATGGTGGCTTGATAACTGGAAGGCACGCGCGGCACTCTTTTAGCACTTTGTGTGTTTCATTAGTTAGTAAGGGGTTCGCTGTCACCTGGAAATTTTAACAAGGGTTCGTGAAGCCAAAAGTTTGAGAAACCCTGAGTTAGATACTTCGAGACCTGTCTGTCTAGCATGCTAGGTATCTCACTGTCGAGTGTATTTAAAAACTACTCTTCTCATAACGTCAAAATCTCGACAAAACTCGATAAAAATGTGTTATTTTGACGACAGAAAAAATCATGTTAGGGTATTGACCCTGAGAGATGAGGCAAACCATCAAACTTCGAGAAAACATGTAGACAAAATTTTCTCGTTGGCGCATGCTAGCCGCACTGGGAAAGGACATAGGATACTTTATAAATTATCTCGAAAAAATGTACGGTCTCTGCGCGATAGACGAATTTTGGCTAGATCCGATTTCTCGACAACGGCTACAAGTATTTTTATGAAATTATTAATTAAGTACATAATATTTAGTATGTTTTAGAGAAGAAACAAGGTAGGTTAAAGCAACGTTTCAACCCTACAAAACCCCGGTTTTTGAATTTTGAGTAATTTATATTTACGAGTATACTCATTACTACTTTTACTCCGAGCAAGGCTTTTCTTACGTTACTTCTTGTAAGTTGAACAAAACTATTTTTATTTATTTATTTTTAGTTCCGTTGTCCTCTCAGGGCGTTAATAATTAATAATTGTTGTCCATATAAATATTCAATTAGTAAAAAATCCTTATGCTGATAACTGGTTGTGTACTTTTAGCGCTACATAGGAAACGAAAAAACTTTTAAAATATATAAAAAGCGTACTGGTTTTAGACACATCCTTCTTGTAGCCTGTTCCTAGGATCTATAGTTTTTAGGATAAGTTTGTTATATTTCCAACTCTATTTCTGGGATATTACGATTCAAATTCGCTAGGGACATGAAAACGAATCGGTGGAAAGTGGTCTCAAATCTAATCGCAGTTTCCCATCATGAGTATAGCCTTAAACCCTTCTTACATAAATAAGTCCATCTGTCTATTAGTTGATGGGATTTTTAGCCTTAAACACGCGAGATAGTGGTGAAAATCGCGTGCATCTAAAAAGATTTACATAGTACAATATGTCGAACGCCGATTTCGATCCTGTAGCCAATATATTAGCGGTCACCACATCACCTGTTGCTTTCCACACCTGTTCAATCACATCTGACATTCACACACAAGCTGAATTGTACTCTACCTCGATGGCTTAAGGTTGCTTTTATCGTTTATCCTTCCGGCCAAACAAGTTAAGATTGGGACAGTTGTGAAAAAGATATGGTTATAAAGCGGCCGGTGATGCGCGTACGCCTGTGATATGATATTATCAACTTAGTGCTCTTATAATACGATTTACGTTGATTATAATGAGTTTGAGACATGTTGCCGAGATATAATGATCCTCCTGTAAGCAGAATGACTCTGAATCGCGTCAGGGGCAAGTGATCTGTTTGATAATACGTAAGTTGGAGGAAGAATAGACAGCCGGCGCAGCGTAGAAGAAGAAGCAATATCCTCTATATTGGTAAAATGTATACCAACTCCTGTTGCTTTGCTCTTATTTCTGCAGACAGTCCTAGAGTAGACATTTTCAATGGAAGCGTAGAGTGATTACTTTTTTAACAAAATCATTTCATGTTAAATTATGCCAAGTCGAGATACTAGATGTTCCGACTTCCGAGGGGCTTCTCTCGCGTAATTTAGGAATTTCGCGAAAACTGTACCTAAATTTTTCCGCAAAAAATAGCCTTAGATGTTCTTTCACGTGGACTATTCTTCATGTGTGCAAAATAACATAGAAATTGCTCCAGTACTTCTTAAGATAATAAGCAATTTCAAATAATTTCCTCAGTTTTTTTTTTCACATTTTCCTCTATTTCTTTGCTCCTATTCGTCTTAGAGTGACAAAATATAGCCTATAGCCTTCCTCGATAAATGCCGGGCTATCTAACACTGAAAGAATTTTTCAAATCGGATCGTTCCTGAGATTAGCGCGTTCAAACAAACAAACAAACACTTCTGCTTTATAATATTAAAGTACATAATATATTGATTTGGCTGGCACTGTCAACAAGTTCTTACGTAGGCTTCTGACTCTAGTCTCTACGCTCGACTCTTCTCTACAGTCTACATATACACAAACTCTACATCTTAGTGACTTATGGCCACACTCAGAGACCTTAATGATGATTAAACTTCAATTTAATGAAGAGTTTGACAGATAATTTATTCTCTCAAAATCATTTAATTACAGTTAAGTAATTAATGTTTTTCTCTGAGTGCGGCAGCATTTTCTTATTTATTACACTTCTATGAACCGCTAGTAAGTTTTAGGCATACCAATTCATACATTTTTGGCTCTTGTGTAACTGTCGAAAGCTAGACCTTGTAGTACACCATTTACGTATTAATATTGCATTACGAGTAGTTATGGTACACTATAGAATGGAATTTGGATCTAACCGACTTTGGCGCTTGTTTGAAAGCAATCTTTTGTACACCATGTATAAATCTTTTTGACTCTCATTTTTGTATGTTGTATGAGCTTGGACATATTATTTTGACAGGCATATCTACTACATAAGCTGATTCTTAAACTGTGGTCTGTGGATAAGCGAGCCAACACCGGTAAATTTCTCTCAAAATAGGGACATTTCATAATAAAGTTATCATTAACAATAATAACCTATATCATAAGATAACCTAGCATTTTAGGACACCAAAGTGTGAGGTTATGTTCCGAAAAATAACCCAGTATAAGGCCCAGAGCTGATGACGCGTCTACAATCGACGCCAATTAACAATTTGTTGATTCGTTCCGAAATATACGCCAGTGCATTGACATATATGACTTTGTTGGGTTGTCACACGTCACACTTATCTCAACACACACACACACACATGTGGTGGCACACTAGGGTGTTGGTCATAATTCATAATGCATTCGCTAGTTACGGTAGCAAAGTTAGATGTCAAAAATGTATGGAATTTGACATAATGCATCGCAAGCGCCATGACACTTCAAGGTATTTCAAATTCCATACATTTTTGACGACATATAGTTACGCTATCGAATCTAGCCTACATGACGTCTCGCCAGTACACTGGTTGTTATTTCGGAACCTAAGTTAAGTATTTGTCAATAGCTTTGTCCACATTGTGCCTTTTTCTATTCATCAAGGGCATGCCTTATAGCGCTGTCAACGTCATACGTTAGGCATGCCCGTAACGCGCGTTGAAATCGTAGCGCGCGCTATGACACTTTTCTTTCAACGCGGGTGGATTTTGACGCGCGTCACGGGCATGCCACACGTTAACTGTTGACAGCGCTATAAGGCATGCCCTTGTTGAACAGAAAAAAGGCACAATGTGGACAAAGCTAATAGTCAATAGCTCGGCAATAAATCACACACGTCAAACTTGCCTTCCAGCACATCAGTACAATAATATTATGTCGTATACATGACGTCACGCCAGTACACTGGGTATTATTTCGGAACTTAAGTATTTGTCAATAGTCAATAGCTCGGCAGTAAATACCAAAGCGCATCGCACCCTAACCTTTGGTCGCGGATGTGCCTTTCGTCGCGAACGGAGGACACTCATATCTGGCACGCGACTTCACCTGTTCTACGTGAAATGAGGAACTTCCTAGATTCTCGCTTCAAAAACACAAACAAAACTTCTGGGACCTAGAAGTTTGGTTTGTTTATGAAGCGAGGTTTAGCCAATACGAGGGCTGCTATTTATGTATCCGGAATTAAAAAAAGAAACAAACATATATCATTTAATATGGTTTTATTGCTTTTCAAAATATTCGCCGCGATGATCGACACACTTTTGCATACGCTGGAACCAATTTTCATAGCACTTTTTCCATTCTGATTGAGGTATCTCCAAAACGTGCATTTTGAACGCATCAACAGCCTCTTCGCGGCTCGAAAAACGTTGACCACGTAATTTGTTCTTCGCGTATGGGAATAAAAAGAAATCGTTAGGTGCCAAATCAGGGCTGTACGGCGGATGACCAGTCAATTCGATCTTTTGACCCTCCAAAAACTGAGTTGTTTCAGCTGAGGTGTGACAGCTAGCATTGTCGTGATGTAATATGATTCTGCGTTGTCGGTTGTCCTTTCTTATTTCTTCAAAGACTTCTGGTAAACAAATGGTCGTATACCATTCAGAATTAACCGTTTTACGATTCTCTAATGGCACTGTAGCCACATGTCCATTAATTCCAAAAAAACAGGCGACCATTTGCTTCAAAGTACTTTTTGCACGAGTAACTTTTGTTGGTTTCGGCTCATCTTGGAACACCCACACCGTTGACTGTTGTTTAGTTTCGGGGTCATATGCATAGATCCAAGATTCATCACCTGTGTAGATATTATAAACGGCTTTTGACGTACCACGGTTGTATTTTTTTTATCATTTTTTTGCACCAATCGACACGAGCCCGTTTTTGATCGATTGTCAAGTTGTGCGGAATCCAACGCGAACTTATTTTTTTTACAGCCAAATGTTCGTGTAATATCTTATGTATGCTCGTCATACTTATGCCTAAGGACGCCTCTATCTCGCGATATGTGACATGACGATCACGCATTATTAGTTCCCGCACGGCATCTATATTTTGTGGGACAACAGCTGTTTTTGGGCGACCTTCTTTATTTTCATCCGTGAGCATAGACCGCCCACGATTAAACTCACTGTACCAGTGATAAACAGTGGTTTTTGATGGTGCTTCATCTCCAAAAGTTGCGGTGAGTTGAATAAAGCACTGTTGTTGATTTAGCCCACGCCGAAAATCGTAGTAAATCATTGCACGAAAATGTTCACGCGTTAAATCCATGGCAAATGAAGACACGCAATTTTCAAAATGACGCCACAATGGAAAAATAATTGACAGTCACATGAAACAAAATGTATTCTTCAACCAAAGAGTTCTATTTTCAAATGTTGTAATTACTTTTTAAATATTGTTCTTGTAAGTGGCCAGTTCCAGATACATAAATAGCAGCCCTCGTAAAACCGATAATGAACGTGTAGTGCACATTCGTCTATGATTGTCCATGATCTACGTCGATTGTGCATGCTCTAGACAGGACAATAATAATAATAACTCCCACACCGATTTCGGTGACGGTGACCGGTTTCATTGAAACCAGGCCAGTTACGCAGGACTAATTTTGTAGTGCCCAAGTGTGTGCGCAGTACACAAGAGCACTATCTATTCCTTTTCTCTCATAACCCCAGTGGGACGGAAGGCCGACACGACTGGCGAGTGGCGACAGATCTGGCGTAGGACCGACTTTTTACATGCCCATCGGACGCATGGATCATCTTACTTGTCAGACAATCAGGTGATCAGCCTGCAATGTTCTAACCAAACTTGGAAATAACATGTTTCCAACGCGGGAATCGAACCCACGACCTCCGAGTCAAGAGCTACGCTCTAAGCCACTGGACCACGGAGGCGCAGGACAATCATGGTTACCCATCGTATTCATAAGTGGCCCAACGTAGCCTTTGTTATAATAACAGTGATACCAACCTTAAGATTTTGACGATAGTTTTTCAAAGCCATTGGAAAACACAATCTGGAATAGAATTTTGTACTTAGTTGTTGATACGCAAAGTTGCGCCGAATCACGGTTATCAAACGGGAACCGTACATTTTATTTAAAAATATCCTTTGTTGTAATTTCCCGGGGCTCAAATCATCTAATATATTCCAAATAACATTGAAATCTGTTCAAAAAAGTTGTAACAAAACTCTACATTTTAAAAACTTCACTTTAACCACGTTGATAATGATGATGAAGCAATTAAATACGTATATATAAACTGTATGTACGTCCGGCGCATCCTATGACCATATTGGTTGACTTTCACTACCAACCTCTGAATCTACTCTCTACTCTCCAAAGCTGCATGTTTAAAGCTTCCTCACTAAAGCTTTAAGTTGTGGCTGTAGCTTTTCCATATTAATGTTTATAAAACGAAAACTTCTTAAGCGACGTTGTGCATTTTTAACCGACTTTGACTTCAAAAAAAGGAGGTTATCAATTCGACTCGTATGTATGTCATATTCCCAGAAGTGCCCAGTTTTTGTATATGTTAGTCTATATCAGCATCAGCTGAGCAAATGTGCCAAATTTCAAAAGTGTATGTATGTATGTATGTTTTTATGTTTGTATTCGCATACTTCTGTTGTATGTGTAATGTTCAACTTAGGGATTAGTGCGAGTTTCATCAAAATCGGTACATTAGTTTTTGAGATACGGAATTTTAATTCCCAATTACGTACAATTTTGACGTCGGTTTTATTTAAAATGCTATTATTGTAGTGATGGAATAAAACTCGCGCCAGGCAGATCACGTAACGTGATCGAGTATTTCTAAGGAGAGTTGTCCGCCGGCGCGGCATAGGTGAGGAAGTAAAAGCTCAGAGAGAGAGAGAGAGAGAGTGTGTGTGTGTGAGAGAGAGAGAATATCGCGGTCCGCGTGTCGAAAATTTGCCGCTCCTTTATCTTTTTCACATCTACCCGCACTCCCAGAGTGCAGAATTTTTACTAGTAAAGGGGTGAATAAATAGCAGCTATTTATAAAATGCTACTAATGCTGACAGTATAATAAATACTTCAAGATTTATGCTACTCATCTAGTAGAAAGCCTAATGGCTGCACCTGTGGCCGCAACAGGTGTTTTTGTGATCCGATCGAATGAAATCAACTTATTTAATCGTCATCGTATATTTTAGTAGTTTTTAAGGCACTGGTTGTCTTAATTTAGTTGGTTTAAATATGTTATAACTTATAATATGTACATTTTAATATGTATATTTGCATGCGCAGGACCCGTACATTTTCTGGGATGAAATTTTCCAATGTCCTTTCCTGGGACACAAAGTAACTTCATGCTCTTCATATCAAAATCGGTTCGGCGGTTTAGGAGGGAAGAGGTAACAGACAGACAGACATATTTTCGCATTTATAATACATTATATAGTATGTATATAGGGTATTTAGACAACTTGCATGCGATCGTTTCGACTTTCGACAGCGAACTTATTTGTCGAAAATGTATGTTATTTTTATTTTTTCTTCTTTTTGGCAACTTGACACAAAGGATGTGTATGTTGTGCCACAGACAAGGTAAAAAGGTAAGGAATATGGCGGGAAAACCATATTCCTCCTATTATAATTTTCATCATCGTTTTCATGTGTCGTCAGGTCTAAAGTCTAGTCAAAGTCTAAGTAAAAGTCAATACAGTCACAGGAGTCAAGTCGGTCAATTCAGTAAAGTGGTAGACGCTTTACTGAAACTTTCGATGGAGTTTTGGAGGGAACACAAAATAGCACGTTTCTGGATATTACATCACTTTCCTACACTTGTGCATGAACACGAATATCTAATGGTTAATATTCTACCAATATTATACATTAAAAACCCAGCTAACACAATTTTAGGAAAATAATACAAAAACACAACAGCACTCTTTCACATGCCCGCCAAAACTCCATGTATGTTATTACTTATTACTTATTTGACATAACGCAACGTAACGTTTCATCGCTTAACGCAACGTTTCATCGCATTACGAATTTCGATGCTCTACAATCTACGTCAAATCCCATTTATTATTTATTTTTCTTACATTGCTGTCGAAATAATCGCATACATTATACTGATTCAAAATATAACCTGATTCAAATTATATTTATTTATATCGCATAAAACAAAAGCCTTCAAATGACTATTCATTTGATGTTTTGAAACTTGTTTATTTAATTTAATGATGTCTAATTTTTATTACTGTTACGATATTTAAATTAAATTAACATAACGAATCGCAAAAATGCGGTGAATATGCTCTAAACTTATATTTGCGAATCAATGATGAAATATTTTTTTTCTAAATATTTAAATAGCTGTACAACTATGTACTTACATGTAAATTATTTTTCACAATTTCAAAAATAAAAGTGTATTCAGAACTAAGTATCGCCAACTGCCGCACTCACAGACGAATAGATACTAATTATAATTAGGTACATAATTACTGTAATTAAGTAAATGAAGATTTTGACAAAAGCCCTAAACTAAAGTTATCCGTCAAACTCTACATTTAATTGCGAATTATAATAATTAAATAAATAAGAACTGATAATAATAATATTCGGCTCGGAGTGCGGCCTCGCACACGAAGGGTTCCGTACCGTTATAGAGCAAAAATAGGCCAAAAATTGTGTTTTTTGTATGGAAGCCCCCCTTAAATTTTTATATTATTAAAATGTTATTATTAATTATTAAATTACACATATAATTAAGACTTTTGTGAAAATTTCATGTGCCTACATGTTGTCATTATTGATACCGAGCAAAAAATGTTTGAAAAATCACGTTTGTTGTATGGGAGCCCCCCTTAAATATTTAATTTGTTTTGTTTTTAGTATTTGTTGTTATAGCGGCAACAGAAATACATAATCTGTGAAAATTTCAACTCTCTAGCAATTACCATTCTTGAGTTACAGCCTGGAGACAGACGGACAGACGGACAGACATCGAAGTCTTAGCAATAGGGTCCCGTTTTTACCCTTTGGGTACGAAACCCTTTTAATGATTGTTATTAATACGTCAATTTCAAATTTCGAACTTCGTTGTCACAACTGGCGATGAACCAAGAAGGCTTTATTTCTAGTAAAGTTATTAATTAATAAAAATCATGTAAAGCAACCTAATTGACAACAAAGATATAATTAAAGTATTATTAATTGTAACTTAATATAAGTCGTGCTTGTAAGTGGGCGTTTATAATTGTTTTAATCTAATAATGAACTGTCATCGCTTATTATTAATTTCGGGACGTTGTCGCAATGTTGTTTATTAATTGTAATATACCTATTGTAATAGTTATTCTTTTATAATTATTACTATTAAATAATCGTACTTATTTTCTTCTCTATATTTTCTAGATAAAATATAATTCTACTATTGATTTAAATTTAATCTAGACGTAAATGTAAGCAAAGCAATTATTTTCTAAGTCAAACCTCTAAAAATAAGTATAAGTCTGCCAGAATCTGATGGCAAAAAGTGAGAAAATAAATTGACTCTAGCAATACCGGGGTAATAGGAATAAAACATTTTCATCCCTTTTTATTCCTTTAGAGGCTTATTTTGTGTGTGAAACATGCAAATATAAAAATTTATTCAATGATCAAGGATATTTTTTGAAAATCTGCTGTCAAAAATTGCCATCAGATTCTGGTAGACCTATAATAATAACTCGTGCGGCAGGATTAGTAACTCAAAACTCAAAGTATATTTTAAAATTTTTTAAACATCTTTTTATCATATGAAAGGCTACGAAGTCAATCATTTTCGTTTTAATCGAAAGTCAAAACAGAATAAATTATATCGATTATTTGTTTTATTAACTGTGTCCGAATCGATTTTTCTTAATCGAATCACTTTCTACGAATTCTAATGCGAAAACGAGTTCTCGCTCTACATTGCATCGGTAAGAACAAAGTTACACATTATTATCAATCAAACGAGCTTCGGCGCTTCAAAGATCATCAGTTTAGGTCAAGTATTTCTACCTCTTCAATATTTATGTCGAAAAAGTCATGGTTTTGTGTTCTCATAGCGATGTTGCGTAATTATTATATTTTTTAAAAAATAAAGTACTAGATAGCTGATAGCGCCCAAAACTCTGTTGCGATTCGAAAAAATTTATTTCGGAAATCGTGCATTTTCCGGGATTTTTTTTTCGAAAGGGTCTAAGCAACTGGTCTGGTTAAGACCATGTGGTAGTTTAATCGTGGAACTTTCCGGGATAAAAATGTCCATTCCAGGGACTCGAAGTATCTCCATACCGAATTTCAGCAAAATCGGTTCAGTGGTTGGTGGCATGAAGAGGTAACAAACAGACAAATAGACAGACACGCTTTCGCTTTTTTAATACCTAGTATGGAATTTGGTTAAATGGAAAATTTAACTCTGAAACAAACTGTCACCAGTTTATTTATTTTATATTAATTATATTATTATTATATTTATATATTATTATTATTTCCGGACCTATACGACCTGCAAACCTTCAAGAAGAGAGCGTATTCCCTCTTAAAAGGCCGGCAACGCTCCTGCAGCTCTTCTGATGTTGCGAGTGTCCATGGGCGACGGACGACGGTAGTTGCTTTCTATCAGGTGACCCGTTTGCCCGTTTGCCTCCTTATATAAAAAAATGGATATTAGATAATGCCAATAAAATAATATTTTCTGTCATGGAATATGTATTTAGGATTTACTATTTACTAAGTTTTTGTTAGGGTCTAATAACGAAGTCCTAGCTTAGCATATTTTTTTTGAGCATACTATTCTTGAATGTCAAGTCTTGCCAAAACAAGCATAAACTCTTCATCGAAACTTCTATAGTACTTAGAAGTACATCTGGTGGCCACAGATGTTCCTAAGCCCATTGTCAGACAGTTAAAACAATAATGCACGTGTTTTACAACAGATTTGGGAACAAAACACCAATAAAATGTATTAAACGCCAAATGTTCCGAATTTCGTGTGAAACATTTCTTTGGGTTGAAACTTGAAACATATGGGTTAACCTGTATCTACTTGCCAGGTATTAGGTGCCGCCAAATAATAAAATGGCTTAAGGCCGTCCCCCGAGCAAACGACCTTGGCCATACATTTGCCGCGTTGCCGAGATCGCACCAAAACCCCATTTTTTTACTTATCTTAGTTCAAAATTGACCTAAAAAAAATTAAAACGGAGAATATGTAGTTTATGATATTGTCGATCTATTGGCGTGTGTTTCAAATAAAAGTAATTTGTAAATACTAAGGAGATGCTGAATGTATGCTTGAATTTAAAAAATTGGCTTTAATTTGGAAGCTGATATCATGAGTATAATAAACGAAAATAGAAAATTTAAAACGTGGAAAGGAATGTTGATATACTGAAGATTATTGCTGTATTTTTATTATAACTCCGTAGCTTTCAAATTATGAGTTTATAAGGCTCTAAATACGGTAAATTACGGATTCTCATTAGGGAATGCCCTTAAATGGCCCAGCGCGATTATACTAAGTATTTCCTTTGGCCAGCCTGGCTTAGTGCCAAAAGCCGTTTTTATGTAAAGACAGTGAGTGCATTTTGCATAAAAAAGTAGAATCTTAACTATCAATTGAGACTAAAAAATTAATAGAGGTGTTCTAAAAAGTTACTACAAAATTATGAACCTCTCACTCTTGGTATAAATAAAACATTTTGACTCCTCGTTTATTAAAATGGGATGAGTAGTTTAAGTGCTACGGTGGAACACACAAAGACTGCCAAAATAATAATCTTTTTTAGTTTATTTCTAGACGGGTAAAATTATTCTGTTGAAGATCAAAAAATCTTTACATATTTAACTTGACTAATAATTATTCCCTCTTTATGCCTAGAAAATGAACATGTTTCTAGCTAATAGAATTCTATCGAATTTATAAAATAGTAAAACTAGCACAAAGCATTTGAAATAAGAACAAGTACCATTATTCATTAGACTATGGTATGAAAGGTATTTCCACACCTAGACGTCTTTTTCACACTTTTACGTCGGTAATGGCCGAATTTGGTACATTTACCAATTAAATGGTCACTAACATGGTCTGTGACTGTTCCAATTATTTTATAGCTATGTAATATTTAATGCCCGTGTCTTAGGCCGCACGCGATCTAGGGTTAACCAAGATTTGAGCGTACTGGGTGATTTTTCGTTTTATAACTTTTTCTATATTGCAAGTTACTAAGAAAAAAAGTTATTACAGCCTATAATATAGACCAAAGAACTTAGTAATTTACCAAAGCTTCATAATGTTGCCAAAACCTCTTATTAGTGTTTTTTTTTTCAGAAACAATAAATACAGAAATTACATGTTCAAAATTAATTTTTCGACGCTTATCGACACAGGTTATAAAAAAATCAATTTAATTCCATAACAATGTATATCAAAATAGTAAAATGAACGTGTGACTGCTTTTATTACCCAGCGACGTGATAATAAGGTTGTTGTACTAAAATAAAGCTTATTTATTCCTAATTACTCATGTAAAAATCTCAGTTACATTGCTTAATACCTAGACCGAGTAATAACTTGGTTATTCAACCCGCGAACTCGGAACCAGATGATTTATATTATATTTTTTAAAACATTCAACTTGTATTAAGTACTTGTAACTGTTGTAAGCTAAGGCTTGTAACTTGTGAGTTTAATAAGTGTCAAAAGGTGTCAATTTTACTGCGAAATTTTACTGAATTATAATACAAACTGTATAGAAAAAATATCATAATTTCATGGGCAACAATGTATTATTTAAAAAAATAAGCTTAAGACTTGATAACTTTGAAATTAAGCAAGTGAGAATTTAAGTTATTTTGGGATTGCGTAGGTATTCACAGAACGCATCGCGGAGAGAAGAATGGTCAATTAATTTTGTCGAGCTGAAGATAAGCAGCTATTAATTACGTAAGATTGATTTACGCGCCATTTTGGATTTCTTTTCGGCAATAAAATGGAGTATGCGTGTTCTATAGTTAAACTTTTTAAATAAGGATTTTTAATGTTTTTTAATTTTTGATTAGGCCCAGTATTTAAGCTTTTACTCGTTGTTACAAGGTTTTTGAAACACACTTTTCCAAAGTATTCCTTATAAGGATTACAGAGCCTTCGAAAGTTACGAAAGCGAGGTTAGAATTCAAATACTTATACATACCTACTTATGCGATTCGAATTTCGATACTTATAACAAGTCGCTTTGTGACCTGACGCTTACGTATTGTTGTGGTTGATTAATAAATGAAAAATAAAATGAAAAATTATTCAAGTTAAGACATAAGACAACTGACAATCTCAAAAAATACTTTAAATCCCAACCACTGTGGTCACACCGAGTGACCGATCTTGCATCAAACCGTGTTGGTCGTTACCGATTTGGCGATTCGTCACAAGTGATAAAATCTATTCCATTTTACAACATTTTATGTTAGGGTTCATCCACATTCCACTAGCTCCAGACGTGGTCGTAAATATCTTCATGCTACAATCATTGATATTTTCAAAGAATTTTAAATTTCAAACTTCAAAGACCGAAGTCCATTGAAGTACCAACTACCAAGTACTTAAAACAAAAAAAAATGTTTAAGTTGGTTGAAAAAATGTTTTTTCAACCAACTTAAATTTAATTACTAACGATTAAACAGTTATAAGTTTACTATTATTTACGGTTATAACATCTTGGCCACCGCAAAAGATGGAGTGCTCCAGGGCACTGTGTTAGGACCTCCGGTATTAATTGTTTATTACGTTGTTGACAAAATCTCAAAGATAGAGACTTCGTTCTTACTATGTGTTGTTAGTTGTACTGTGTACATTATAAACAAGCATAAGTAGAGACCTAACCAAAAGTAGTAATTAGTACTTTAAAATTATGTTGAAGAGTTTCAGAATGCTTTAACAATTAACATGCAATTTCTATAGTTTTGTACTACTGTGGTGTATTTTGGATTTGCTGCTAGGCTGCCTAATTTAGTAATACTAATATTAATAAAGCTATAATATTATTATCAGATTTGACACTTCATTTAATAAAATCAAATCCGAATGTCAATTTGCACTGGCTGTAATAAATTGCAGTGACCCCAGACTTTCTACATCATGCGACCGCACAGTAATTAATTGCGAATACAGTTCTACTTCGGAGTGTATAAGAGTAACCCTTATTACGTCGATATAGAGGTGCTGTAGGAGGTAATACAACTGTGACTGAAAGCGCGCCGATAGGTCTATGATTCGAATTACGGATTTGAATTTCGAGTTTTTTTGTGTCTGAATTCAGTATGATTCACTAATGGACTCTGAGCTTTTGATAGTTTATGTTTTCAACAGCTGCATTGTTGATCCAGAGTCCAGACTAATTTAAATGCGAAAGTGTGTCTGTTTGCTACCTCTTTACGCCCAAACCGCTTAACCGATCTTGCTTGGTATGGAGATACTTTGAGTTCCGGGAAAAGACATAGGATACTTTTTATCCCGGAAAAATGTACGGCACATGTGCGAAAAATCGATTTTGGCGCAACGGAGTTATCTTGTTATTGTAATAACTTATCTAGTTAGTTAATATTCTGATGTTAGCCAATGAAAAGCGCTTTTTGCCATTAAAGGTGATAAGTAAGTACCTAATAAAGGTACTAAAAACCTGCAAATTGCGAAGTAGGTACTGGAAATACATGGAACATGCAAAACATCGTTAGAATTACGCAATCCAATCCTTAAACGGCCACTAATATTAATTTATTAGACGTATAGAAACACTTTCTATACGTTTCACTACTCGATAAGCCTAGAAATTAATGACCTAGGAGCGTCCTAGGCCATTAAGTTTTATGGCCCAACCTGTGGCCTGTCGTACATTGTAGATGCTTTAAATGTGATTAGTTTTAAGCACGTGCTTGTTAAAGGATAGATTTCTTAATTGAGTTACTATGAACTTTAGTTTAAACCTTTAGTTTGCTATGTGCCTTTTCATTTTTGATCATTTCTACTGCTAGTTGTTTTGTTGCCTCCTAAATGCATTCGCCAGTTTTTCGAAATGAGATACTCAATTTATGAGATTTGAAATCTAGAGCCTTCGCTAACCTAACTGACGAATGCGTTTGGACTGGGCATTCTGATTTTCTCTATAATGTGGACTTACGACCGCAGTTAGACATTTATTCCTTACCTAACTTTAATTTAATGAAGGTAGAGCCACAAACTCCATCCATTTTTAGGGTTCCGTAGCCAAATGGCAAAAAACGGAACCCTTATAGATTCGTCATGCCTGTCTGTCTGTCCGTCCGTATGACACAGCCACTTTTCTCCGAAACTATAAGAGCTATACTTACTATTGTAACTTGGTAAGTACTATGTAGTCTGTGTGCATTAAGATTATGATACAAAAATGGAAAAAATATTAAAAATTTTAGGGATCCCCATAGGTACAACTGAAACAAAAAAAAATCATCTAACCTGTGTTATATATATATAAGTGTGGGGTATTTATGGATATGTCTTCAAAAATCATATTGATGTTTCTAACATCATTTTTTTCTAACTTGAATAGTTAGAGAGAGACTCTTCCAAAGTGGTAAAATGTGCCCCCCCCCCTCTAACTTCTAAAGTAGGGGCATGATAAGGCTAAAAAAATATATGATGTACATTACTACAAAAACTACCAACGAACATTGGTTTGAACGAGATCTAGCAAGTAGTTTTTTTTTATACGTCATAAATGGTAAACCTTAAATTAATTTTCATTAAATCAACTGAAATATAAAAATAAATCAAAAACCTTTTAATTTCATAAAAAAAAACCTAATATTGCTGCTGCGGAACCCTTCATGGGCGAGTCCAACTCGCACTTGGCCTGTTTTTTGAAACTCTTTATTTTTAAATATATCTGGACAATTTAAAATAATTTTAAGCCCAAAAGACTATCATTTCTTACTAACCTGTCCTTATATTGTAGATTTTAACCCACGAGATGTTTTTATTAGTCTTTATCCTTGTATTTGAGGATGTCATAAAGGAAATAGCAGGACCGATTTGAAGATGAAAGGCTAGAGATAAAGAGGAACAGAAGCTTCTAGAGAAGACCTATGTCGAATGAAAAGCTACATGATATTTTAGCAAAAAAAAAAAGGTTAAAAGGTGCTCCCTCACCGGAGCATTCGCGTGTAATGTGACATTGTAGATTCGACTTTGAGCATTCCATAGCAAGTTGTCTTCACTGTCACGTAGCATTGATGTTACAAGTTGTATCAAGATATTACACATTGTATCGTTACAACATGCGCATCGTAATGTTCGGCTCTCCTCCCTCACTTATGTAATGCTCGACTCTGTAACGTTACATTACAAACGAATGCTCCCGGTGAGGGAGGACCTTTGAAATAAAATAAAGGTCCTTGTATTTTGCGTTTTGGGCTTTCAATGGAGCACCTGTGGTATACCGAATCTTGTTCATATAAGGTACAGTCAATAAATTGCCGCGAGCCATTGCGTAACCGCATTCCTCAGCGGGTATGCTCACTGAAACAGACGCAGAGAGGAGGTAACAGCTAGATAGCTGTAGATATCTCTAGCACGTCTAGATACTATACATACAGTAACAAAACCAACAAAACTAAGTGATATTAATACTTTAGGGTGTGTATGTGTCTGCACTGTTAGCTGCACTGAAAGTTTTTTAGGCTTTCGTACCCAAAGGGTGAAAAACGGGACCCTACTATTACCTGTACTAAGACATCGTTGTCTGTCCGTCTGTCTGTCTCCAGGCTGTATGATGTATTTTGGCCTATTTTCGCTCTATAACGGTTTGGATAATGGAACTTTATGGAACCCTTCGTGTGCAAGTCCGACTCGCACTTAGCCGATTTTTATTTTAATTACTGTAGGCGCAGATTTATGGCGTTGGAGTATTTCATATAGAAACATAGAAATTAAAAGAAATTTTTTCAGAGCTCCTACTTTAACAGTGTGCTCTATATACGGGACAAACATACACATTAGTCATTAGTATTGTCACTTTGTTTTGTTAGTTGTTACTGTATTGTTTGTTTTGACAGTGGAACAGACATAGTGACAGACATACAAAAGAAACAATAACAGGTTTTGAGAGATTGACAATCTGTCACTTTGTCAGTGTTTTGAATGATGTTTTACTGTGTCCATGCTAATCCTGTATTAATCCATACCAAGACCTAAAGTACCATATATTATGCATGTAATCCAAAACTTTAAAAAATTCGTATAATATTCAAATTCTTTTTGGCTTCATAAACTTACATTTGGGCAGCATTTCAAATGACTTATGATTCACTATCCCAACAACTAACAAGTGTTACTGGCATATTGCGTTGCCTCTCAGTTTGGTACAGCATCACACCTGTGTCATTAGCATACTGGTTCTTCTGGTCTACGGCCATAGTTTATAAACAAATGCAAAATGTCTTTGTACACTGTTTTGGAGTAAATTGGAACGAAACAAGCGTAAACATTGGCAGTTTAAGATATATGGAGTTTGAGGACTTATCATCATCACGCCTCTGTGGTTCAATGGTTAAGTCGGAGGTCATGGGTTCGATTCCCGCATTGGAAACATGTTGTTTTCAAATTTGGTTAGGACAATGCAGGCTGATCACCTGATTGAGTTCTGATAAGTAAGACGCTCCATGCGTCGGAACTCGGATGGGCATGTAAAAAGTTGGTATAAAGTCGGTCCTGCGCCTGACTGGCGAGAGATCAGTGATCTCTCGCCAGTCGTGTCGGTCGTCCAACCCACTGGGTTACGAAAGTAAAGAGAGAGTACTGCGCACACACTTGGGCACTATAAAATTACTCCTGCGTCAATTAAATCGGCCACCGTCACTGAAACCTGTGTGCATTATCATCAACCTTTAAAAGTATTTTAAAGAAGATCCATTGGTGCATGAATATAATCTTTATCCACTTCCAGCTCAAAACTATTATGATCTATCAGATGATCTAGACCTTGTGGTGTTATTAGGTCTTATATTGTAGTACCTACATAGGAAATCCGCTTGATAATATCGCTACTACAATGAAATGATATTTGCATAAATATTATGTCAAGCTGGCGTTAATGTTATCACAGATTTTTTACACAAGAGCTTATTTTTAAAGTAAGGACGAGCCCTAAGAAACATTTTAAATATACACCTTCCTGTATTAATAAAAAAATCTAGGTTTTAAGCGGTCCGCGCCGTCGATAAAAATTCACTTGTTAAAATAATTGATAATATTTTAAGTTTATTAAGTAAGTAATATTTACTGCTAGTTCTCCACATCGTAAATTGTCTTTCAACTCGTCACAATCACACCTCAGATAGTTAAAGATACAAAATAATTGATCGTAAATTGTAGAATCGATTGATTTGGTATTTTTATTATAATTATAGATTATCCACATTTAACTTAAATCTCGTGTCAGGGGCAGAGGCGTGGCCGCGGGTGTGGTCCTTTGTTCAGTAACTTGTTTCACGCGAAGACACTGACCGCATTGCATTTGTAATTATTTTTTTTCTGATAACGAATATCCGGCTCATCAAATATATTTTTTTTATTTGACGGACAATATAATATGAATGATGAAACCAATAAAAGTAAAAATGACTCATCCTTACTTTTAAAATCAAAAAAATGGTTAAATAGGCACAGTATCCTTCAAAGTAAAATAAGAGACGATTTCAGCGCCATAATGTCGTCACTCGTCATACAGCATACGTCTTGCACTACTATGGTCCCAAACGTGACATTTAGCTGCCTTCTTCTCGTAGGTTGACATGACATGTCAGTTACGACTTACGAGTTACGGCAGTTTACGACACAACGTCATTATGGAGGCGTGGTCAAGTCGCCCAATAAACTACGTCTTGGTAGATAAACAAGAGTGAGATTGAAGTAGGTACTTACCTATTATTTGGTGTACTACTAATATATTATATTCTGTGATATTATTAATTATTATTAGATAGATATTATTATGTTTCTGATATACAACCAGGTTGTAACAAAACTAAGTGATAATACTTTAGGGTGTGTACGTGTTCCTTGTAGAGAATTCACCGTGGAAGTAGCAGCGCTGAAAGAGCAAAAAAAATTTTCACTTTTGTATGGGCAAGCGCCCCAGCGTCACGAGTTTCCACATTAACAAAAGCGAAAAAAAATGTTGGTCTTTCAGCGCTGCTACTTTCACAGTGAACTTTCTACGAGGAACACTTACTTACCTTAAAGTATTATCAATTAATTTTTTACACCCTGTATATTTTATTGGAATATTATTTCCAACTTTGACTGAAAAAGTATGTATTTTCAAAGTTAACTTCGTAGCCGAAGTTATATTATATGTATTTATATATTATAATAAATTAATATGTACTTACTTGAACTATCGAGGTAGGATTTCAATTTCAATATTAAATTAATTACATAATTGAAAACATTAAATTATTTCTCTTTAGCATTAGTTATGACTTATGAACAAATATAAATTTGCAATTCCAAAAACCTACCTTTTAAAAACGACGTTTTACTACAGGAAGTTCAGTAATTTTATAAAATAATAAAATTACGTAATTATTACATCTAATTTGATCGCTACCACATACACCTCCGGCATAAACGTTTAAGCCTCGAGCAACGTTAATTTAAAACATTATCAAAACGGAACCATCCCATCAAATATGAGGGCAGCTGCCGGTTAAGATTTAAAGCTTTGCAAACGAATTAACAATTCAAATGTATTGTTAAGATACGATGTTTTACGTTCAGTTTATATTATGGTAACTATTAGCTACTGAAAGTGACTACCTATTGTAAACAAAGTTTCGTTTGTTTAATTAAGCCCTTTTTTTTTACGTATTAGCGCAGATAAGTAATGTTACTGCTTTTACCTAACTAGGTAAGTACCTACCTATATCTTATTTTTAAGTTCTTAAAAAACATAGGCATATTTTAATTTAAACACTATTATTAATAATATTTTATAATTTCATGCCTATAATATTAACATACTTGTTACCACCTAATTTATAGTTCCTATGAATTAAAAATTCAAAGGTGATAATAGTTTAAAAGGTCTTTTAATTTTCATACGGAATGTCCTGTAGACCTATTATTTTATTGTAAGAATATTTAAATACTTAGTACTCATCTATTCATTAATTCAACATGAAATATACCTAGTCATTGTTCCTATTTCCTAACTGCCTAAAGCAGAGGCCAGAGGGGCTGATTCAAAAAGCTTATCATGTAGACCGTAAGTACCTACTATACTTATAACTGTCAACAGACTAAAATATATGAAATGCAATAGAATCCTGTAGAATCAGACATCGAAATCTTTGGATATTAACTTACAAAACTAATCTGAATATTTTTATCTTTGATTTTCACCAGTAAACTTTTGACAAAATATAGGCAATTCATATACTTAATTATTAGGTAGGTATTGAAATCCTTGGCAGTCTAACGGCGGCACAGAGATATTTAACCCTGGATCACTAACCATACGCCAAAATTACGACGCGAGCTTTGCGCATTTAGTGTTTAGGTTAGTTCCCATGCCCCGCCACCCCGCCCGCTTCTAATACCTTCCTGATTCGCATCGCCAGTGACTAGCAATCACTCGTTGTGGACGGGTACTAATTAGAATGGGATATATGGCGACATCGTCGTAAAATTTACGAAAGGTTATTATCTACGTTAGTATTTTTGCAAGTTGGGCATTTATTTTCGGTTATTATTTTCAATAATTACATCTAATAGTTATTGTTTTTATGTTTTGCTAAGACTTAAACATGACTATATTTGATAAATTACTGTAAGATTTCGTTGTTTTTCGCGAAGCTTTGATATGTTTCTATAATTTGTTGATATATTTAGTTTATGTAAGTAAAACTTTTAAATGGATTTGAGGGCACAATATAAAAAGATAGGAGAACGGCTAGCTGAATCTGATGTAGAGTCACTTCCCGATAATCAACCACAGTCTTCAGCATCCGAGGATGCTGACCACGGAAGTCCACGTGGAAACTGATGAGAGCTTGGGAGCGACGAGATATTGGAGTTTTGTCGGACGATGAGTTCTTTGTTCCACGTCGCAGTCGTAGTCGAAGACTAGTCATAGACTCTGATGATGATACTTCTCCGATACCCCACAGGGATCATCTGATCTCTGTGGGGTATCGGAATTCGAACATGAGGAACAACCACAGCAGCATCCATCATTGAACCAAGACAGAGTATCATGTACCTACGGTAAGAACCAACACCAATGGTGTACAAAACCTAACGTACTCGTTCATCATCTTTCTCAGGGAATGTGCTACATATTGTTCCTGGTCCTACAGGTTATGGTAAGGGAACTAGAATTGCACTATAAATGGCAGACGAACTGATGAAGCCTTGGCTGCAAGAGAGATATTAGACTGTAAATTTGCAACGAAATTTGAAGCAGATCATTGCAGAAATCTTAAAAATTGAAGACTCTTAGGAAGAATCTGGTCAAGCCCTTATAAAAAATCGCAAAAATTTCAGCTACTGTCCTGCAAAAAAACGTCGTATGACGACTTACTTCTGCAAGAGCTGCTATAAAGCGATTTGCAGAGAGCATATCGTTCCTATGTGTAATCATTGCTCATAATATTTTTTTTGGTTTCATTTATGTTTTATTTAGTTAAAAGAGAAATAAGACTTATAATAAAGGTCATTTAGTTTCATAAATATAGATGGTTATTTTTTTTTTTCGTGTTTTAATTCGTCGTAAAATTTACGAATGGTTAGTGATTATTAGTGAACTTTCGGTTTCGGCCAGTTTCGGCCAAAAAATCCAGTTTCGGCCTTAGTTTCGGTTTCGGCCAAAATATAGCCGAAACTTTCGGCCCTGCCGAAACTCTAGTGTTCGTGTGTCGTTCGGTAAACTCTTTCTTGCTCGCCGGCGAGACCCCGGCTCATCTCGCCACCGTCCATATTTTAATCGTGTTTTGAAGTTATGTTTTGCAAATTACTGCCAAATTTGAAATTACTAAGTATTTATTTTATTTTTCTTAGTAAGTACTTCATTTTATTTTCATCAAATTGTCTAAACTTATTCTTATCGAATATATTATATGAGAGGTTTGAATTTTATTTCTAAACGACAAACGCACGTTGGTGAAATACGTGCTATGTTCTTATTTTAACAAAGTTTCCTAAACAAAGGATTAAGTAAATAAAATAAATTGATTAAATTCTGTGTGAACTTTGTTTACTAAATAATTTTATTTGACTATGAAATAATAGGAGGATAAAGCTTGCGAGATTTATCTAGTCAATCATCTCGCCTCATTATTTTCCTTTTACCACGCGTTTTATTTATATTTAAAATAATTATTAATATACCTTTAACTATGGACGCGCAGTCTCACAGACCGTTCCTACTCTGCTAGAATAGTATCTACCCCACTTCCCCCTAAGCTTCACACTTGCGGCCTTCATTACACAAGCTAACAAAAATATTTTTCTTGTGCCTGTCACTTTCCGATTATTTGCATTGAAAATTAACCAGAAACATAAATTAAAAAAAAAAAGTATGCTTTTATAGTCTAGCTCTGGGCGAAGATAAATAAAATTTTAAGATTTTAAAAATTCTCAGTGACGCTCGTCGTGACCGTCGTCGTTAAAGGGGTTTGGGGATATCAAAGTTGTAACGGGAAGTTTGCCGCTGGCACTTATTGTGCATGTTTAATTTTTAAAGAAATTATGAGTTTTTTATGTCCCTTAAAGCGTAAAAATATCTTCAAAAATGTGTAAAATGGACGTAAAAAGTTTTGGCTGTATTTGCGGAAAATTCATTATTAAAGTAAGAGCGAAAACATTACTTGCACCGATAAATAAAAGGATTTATCAAGCCTTAGAAACAAATTTTAAACTTTCAATTAAAAACAAAAAAAATATGAGTTCCTCATATCTCACGTACTTATGATAGAGGCATGCTACAAGCTATCACCTAAATACAAAAATATCAAATTTTAAACCTAATTTATATATTTTTTCCTTCTAATTCTGTTTTTAGTTCTGTTAAATTACAAGTTTACTTAGCAATTTCGTTTTGAGCTTCGACCGCGGTCTGTGAGACTGCATGTCCGTGTTTCCCATACAAAGAATATGACTGTAATTGATTGTTTTTCAATAGTAAATGTCTTGAAATAAATTATGCTCATGTTTTAAGGTGTATCGTTCTAACACATTAAAACTTGGAATTGTATAAAAAACGGAATATGATACTGAAGTATCTGGGAAACATATTCGAGTCTAAGATTAATAATAATAATATTCATTTTAACAAATGTCACAGAAAGTAAAAAAAAAACAATTTGGCACTTTGTGTGTTAAAAAATGTTACAGAACAGTAAATTTCAGTAAATAATTGTCATGTGTTTTATCAAGTTTCGGTTTCGGTTTCAGCCGAAACTGAGAGGAAGGCCGAAAGTTCGGTTTCGGTTTTGGCTGAAAAATGAGTTTCGGTCGGACACTAGTGATTATGTTACTCCAAATTAAGGTTAGTGAGCTAGGGTTAATGATGATTAAACTTCAATTTAATGAAGATTTTGACAGATGTCAAAATCATGTCAAAATCTTAATATTATTTTAATTAGTGTAAACTGTAATTAATATTCGTCTCTGAGTGCGGCAGTAAGTTATTAAATGCAATACAAAAATGTATAATTGATGCAAGTTCTTTGGAGATGTTTTTCTATGGGCACTACTATGAGCACGTGTTGAAGGCGTTTAGTAAGACGGGTGTTTTTCGTGAGTTTTGTGTGTATCGCGGCGCGCGGCGCGGGCGGGTGTGACGGGGGTGGCGCGGGGCGCGGGCGGGCGCGCGGCCGGCAGATGCGCCTCGCAGCGACATCTAGCGCCGCCGCCGGCCGCCAGGTGCGCTGCCCGCGCCGCGGCCGCCGCCCGCCCGCAGTCCGCCGCCACGCTCCGCCGCGAACACACGTAATAACGGCTCCTCCACGCCGGCCGAACGCGCGCGTTTCGAACGTAGTACATCACTCGCGACCGGTACGAGCCGATGAGCGACACCCGTAGTGCTGTGTGACTTGAAGTGAAAACTCAGTGCAGGCATGTGCCAGTGATGGATTACTCCGCCGCCGTTGTTTGCTGACGGGGCCGATTCCCGTATATGCTCAGGCGCCGGTAGCGGACGCGCCAGTATGCGCGCCCCCGCGGTGCTGCTCGCCCTGCTAGGGTTTCTACCCCAGGTACGGAGCGATATCGACGCGCCAGACCGCAAATCCCCGTCCACGTCCGAATTCTGTAATCGAAGCTCGCGAATCACACACGTCGGATTAGCGCCGCATCACGACGGCCGCATTCCCACGAGCGAGCCAACCGCCTCCCTAGATCGTCCTGGATAGTCAGGGTGTAGGTTAGCCTCGGTCGTGACCGGCCCCGGCGCGGCGTCTGTGTGTGTCGGCCGAGAGTAGTCGGTGCATAGTTATAAAGAAAGTTCAGGTTTTAATACGGCCGCGCGGGGTCAGATGGGTCGCGAGCCTCCTCATTTAAAATTAGATGCATTCCGAGGCTTCGCGATGGAGTCGATTCCGAGAGGATTATTATGCGATGCGAAGACGGGAATAACTCCACCAGACGACTAAACTCAACTTGGGACGCGTTATTTCGGGCAGGGTTAATGGATGTACTTATAATAAATGTGTAGTCTTGCGTACCTACCGCGTTATAAACCGAATCGAAGTGAATTATGATATTTGTCATTGATAAACTCTAAACTCCGAATTTGAGGTCACTGCCCCCAACCACCGAGGTTGTTCCAGGGGTTGTATTCTTTGCGAAGTCTTTGTGCCAAAACAAGTTCAAGTATTGAGTTCAGAGTAGTTGAAGTAGGGAAAACTCATATCTTAATCAGCTAGAACTTACAAAGTTCAGTTATGAGGAAAACATGCCCGTATAAAGAAATAATTACCTCGTTACCTACTGTAGGTATATAAAAGTTTGTCTAAATACGTGTGTAGTCGTAAAACTATGTAGGGCTAAAATCGATTTCTCGATACCTAAAATAATTATTATCTATAATTGTAATAGTAGTTAAGAAACAATAATCGCTAAAGTTTTGAATCGTAGCACTTGTATTTAAACCTTATTAATTGAAAACTCGTTAATAACCAGGGTAACTACAAGAAAATAACTACCTATGTAATAACTTTTGACAACTTCTCTGCTCAACGCAATGTAAATAAAAAAAATATAAAGTCAAATTCAAAAGTAGGGTGAGCATTCTTTTTGATTAATTGTCGAGACTCGAGACTAAATTCTTTTACAAGGGTCACAATATAGCCCTTGTACACACATATTTTATATTCGCTATTTGTGTTTGTATGCGTACCGTTATATAGCTAGTATAACTCTTGCAATCTACGAGCGCGCGTAGCCTTTATTTGTAGTTGGAAATGTGAATAGACATTTTCGTTAGTGTGCGTACCCGACGGAGCAGTCAGTAGCGAGCGAGCCATGTACGCGTGTATAGATATGGTCACTCACACAACTAAGGGCGACGCGCACTCGTAGATTGCAAGAACTATAGCAAGTTAGCAACCGGTACGTTGAGAATTGATCTTGCAGCTTACTTGCTCGTGTGATTTTCGTGCACTTTCCGGTTCTTGTTTTTTATTCATCACCTTAATGATTACGATTAAGTTGAAGTACAGGTTCAACTTAATCGTAATCATTATTATTGACGTTTTGATTATTGAAAACGTTGTGCAGTGCTCAAGTTTTTACTCAACCATAGTTGACTAAGCAGCTACCAAATGCCTTTAACTAAAAAATTACAACATTGAAATTATGACAGGGTAAAGTTAATTCCCACATTAAGTTGTAAAACCAGAGTTAAAGAATATCTTTAGTGCTAAATATGAACTTAAAATGAGCTGTTATTTACTTTTTAATTACTGTAAACATGCATGCAGCGTATCAAAGAAGATAAATCAAACATCGAAACTCTAAAGAAAAACAAACCGATCGTCTTCAAACAATAAAAATACATTATGAATGAAGTGAAATACCAAAAAAGTCTCGTAAGCCCTGCGGCTGGCTCCATTGAGATAACACAACGACCACTTAAGGCCGTCCCCCGAGCAAACGACCTTGGCCATACATTTGCCGCGTTGCCGAGAGCGCAACAAAACCCTATTTTTTTTACTTATCTTAGTTCAAAATTGACCTAAAAAAAAACTGGGAATATGTAGTTTATGATATTGTCGATCTATTGGCGTATGTTTCAAATAAAAGTAATTTGTAAATCCTAAGGAGATGCTGAATGTATGCTTGAATTTTAATAAATTGGTTTTACTTTGGAAGCTGATATCATGAGTATAATGAACAAAAATAGAAAATTTAAAACGGGGAAAGGAATGTCGATATACTGAAGATTATTGCTGTATTTTTATTATAACTTTGTAGCTTTCAAATTATGAGTTTATAGGGCTTGAAATACGGTAAATTACGGTATCTCCGTAAGGAACGCCCTTAATCGTGATACTGATTCAAAATCGATAATTTAAACAAGTTTTGTTGCTAATTGCCAACAATTTGTGCAATATTTACATAATAAAGCGTGTGAAAATAATACCAACTTTAGTCGATTTACTGTTTGGCTTCTCATTTAATAACAATTTTTAGCGGACATAAAATATTTCGTGTAATAGCCAGGTGTGTAAAGCTATGAAATTAAAGTAGGCAGTTTAGTAGTTTCTAAAATATTTGAAGCCATAAAATATGCGAAAATTGAACTCGTTGCCTGAACGTTACGTCTAGTCTGTTCGTCGAATTATTCTTTTAACTTTTTAAATTACTGGTCAGTTATCGTGTGTTATAAAAAACGACGATTTTGAATTTCGATCAGACTTTAATTTCTTATAATATGGTAAACGTACTAATAATCGATTATCGATATCGTGTAGGGCTCGCGTGACCGAGCAGCAATCGGAAGCGAGATCGGAAACACGTCTGCCCAAAACCGCAGCCGATTCCCAATTTCCAATATTATATGAAGGTTAAATTTGCATCTCACTCGAACAAATTCAACTAAAAGCGATCGCAATCTCGAGTGATATAAAATTAATATGTAATATCATAGAATTATAAGTATGTCTCAATAATGTAGTATTTTTACGTTTGCGACATAAATATATCGTGTTCATATCTAGGACATAGCAGCTCGCATGGAACATTGCGTACATTTTATATAATCGTGTCGACTGTCGACTCGCCGAGCGGGCAGGTGTGTGCTCTCCCTAACATCTGCTTGTGAGACCCTCTTAAGAATTCAAATGACCGCTTGGCAACTTTTAATTTGGAAACTAGTTATTGTTTACAGACTTTTCATCATAAGTATCTAAAGGTAGAATTGTCCCTAATGCTCAAAAATTGTTGTTACCCTCTCAGGAATGACTGTAGAAAATAGGATGTTCAAAATCAATGTTCAAAATAGTACTTTTGCTTGCGCCGATAATTGTTAAAGAAAATTATGTAAGATGTCCCAAAATTAATATCATTGCTATTGAACACAACAGAAAATGAATGAAATCGAACCATGTAACTCATAATAACATTAACGATAGCACGTTATAAATAGTTTGACATTTTTCAAGTATCCGAGTTAAGATGTGAATATAACGGTCCGCGCTGTAGTTTCACTGCGTCCATTTAACGTTAATGTTAGGGTAATCTTGAGGTTTCCCAACAGTAATTAATGGTCATATGTCATGTTAGTCGCGTATAATAAGTATGCGAAGGCATTTAACCCTGTTATAATTTTCGTCTATTGTCCGAACCTTTGTTCTCTGTGAACCAACACAATTATATGAGAAACACAAAATCTGTATAATCGTTCGTTTTTTAAACGGCTTAACTATGTGAAACTTTGTGGCGTGGTCTAATGAACTTATTGTTAATACGTCACTCGCTGACCAGACGTGGGGCAATCACAGATTATTATCCAATATTATACACAAACATATGTGATACGAGCAAATTCAACCGTAAGTATATTATAGGACAACAGCCAGCAACATTCCTTTCATAATACTTACAACTCTTTTCATTAACGATCCCTACCGCGAACTCTCACAATTTAATTCTAACAAGAAACAATAGCCAATCGTTAGGCATCAATAAAATCATTTCAATTAGCTCGACAAATTAGGAGTGAAAAATTGAGGCTGCCGCTTTCTAGACCATTGTGCTTAATCTAATAAGTCGTCGTTCTAATCTGTTCACATCTGTCAGATCAACACTGACAAATGACGATTCCATTGCGCCTTCAGACACGGTCTATTGTGGCCGTCATTAAAAACTCCTTCTTATTTTCCCCCGACCGGACGCTTAATTGATTCCTGATGGAAGGTAAAAAACAAACATGGCCGCCAGGATCATTGATCAGATTACGCAATGCCGCCAAACTGGATGCTCAGGGAAGTCAATATTATGCATTATTTATAGGACATAGCTCAGCCCGTACCGAGAACTCAAATCGATTTAACGAATTAGCGATTTGAGAATGAAACTTTTTTAACGTCCGTCAGAGAAGCCGGTGAAATTCGGGCCGTCTATTGTTTAACACTATGTGACAATTCACAGATTCAATTGCACAAACGCTTGCGCAAGGTTTCATGTAAAAAGATGGTTAACGTGGGCTCGCAAAGGTCGAAAACGACAGTTATATGCATAAACCTCTGCTAAACAATTACTCTGCGTTGGCGTCGTTTTAAGTAATATCTTCGTAATGACGTGTTACCTCGGTTACCTGACGTCGGTTACGCCATTAATTGATAAATATGTAAGTACCCACGTTTAAAGTGCGATTTTAAAACGCTTATAAACTTTGCCATTGAAAATAATGCGAGGAGATAAAATACGCAATAAAGAGACGGAGCTCACTGAAAATAAATTGTAAGGTCCTCAGTACGCGGTTTAAATATCGTCGACTTCCCTCCATATTTCGTTACATTGTAATTTGTACCGTATAAAATTGAATTTTCGTTATTACTAGAGATGTGCCGATCACAACTTTGGCCGACTAGTCGGCAAGCCGATCATGGTTTCAGAAGTTTCCGTAACGCTTTTTTACTGCTGTTTCGCGGTTCAGTCACACGCACCGTCTGCAAACGTGTTTAATTCGAGTACGTTACTTTATTTTGTTTCTATGTCAATACAGTTGATGGTTTTTATTAAATATTTCATGCACATGAAATATCGATTTAATAATATGTACTGTATACTTAATTTTTTATATTTACAAAAATAATTTCTCTACTAGCAAGTAATTTCAGAAAAACTTCATTTAATTTTAAAATGTGTAACACTGATTGAGTGTGATATGAAAACTTTATAAATGATGATCATCAAGGTTTTTCTTTAATGTAATTTCAATACTTAATTGCAAAAAAGTAAAAAGCCGATTAGTCGGCGCATTTTCCCGACTATTCGCCGACTAGTCGCCGACTACAAAAGTGGCCGGATAGTCGGCTTTACCGACTAGTCGGCACATCTCTAGTTATTACGACCATAAAATACTCGGGCGTTCGTTGCGAGATATTTATAGGGTGTCAACGTGTTTACCCTACACTTTTAACAGCTTTTCATTTGTCTTTCAGGCGATAGGTAAAACGTGTAATAGTCGTAATGACCGGCAATCTGGTTTAGATATAGGAGCACGATCTCTCATCCGATCGCACTCATACCGCACACCGACGCACGAATTCTCAATTCGCTTGTGCAACGCTTAAATAACCGCAAAATATCTTATTATGCGCTTTCCATATAAGTTCCAGGCAATCTGCGGGCCTATTACCGCTCTATGCCCATGATTCTCCGCTAATTTCGAGAATCAGTGTTAGATTGAAAGTTTCTTTTGTGCCCCTGCAGCTGCCGCGATCGATGAACACAAAGAAAGAATTCGAAACTTTTGTTGCGACTTGCGATGTCGACGCACACGACGACTCGTTTTGTTGTGGCTTGTTAAGTGTTTTACACTATTTAGGAGCGCATAGCGAACGTCTTATTTAATCTTAGCACGCTATTTTTAAATCGAAGATATCCAAAACATGTGCCGGCTAAAAAAGTTACAGAAAAAAAATCGGTTGTCTGTAAAGTCGGTTTACTGACGATAGTTGAACGTGACAACGTCATAGCCTTAACCCCTCAGTTCCGGGAAAAATCTATGCAAAAAAGTTGGCAGGTCAATGTGCAAAAAAAATTGCGCCCGGCCTACCCTCTTTGTAAAATTAATGTAATATCCTTACATACAATCCATATTTTGTTTGTGTGAACTACATTATAATATATGTTAAATTTTCTATCTATCAAGCCATCATAATATAGTATTTAGTCCGATGTGATATTAGTTTCTCAATTATAAACTTTCGAAATTATAATTAGTGACTTGTTCAGAAGAAATAAACGAATACTTTATTCTTCATATATTAAGTCATATTTTGACACGTAGGAAATAGAGCACAATTTTGAATAGCCGAAATAATACTAATAGCTCATAGATTGTTTATTTATTTTTCATTCAGAGTGTGGTCAATGTATCAAAGGTCATAACTAACCAAACTTCTTCGTACAAAAGTATTCTCTAAGTCATCGAAATACGTAATATAATCGAAACAAAGAGCGCGGCCCAGGTGGGCCTTACGGTTGTTGAGAGACTTGAGAGTGTAAATGGAACGCCTCAGAGCTGTCAGCGAGGTAACGCCGCATGAACTGTCATGTTTTTCGGGCGCGCACCCCATATCGAATTATAAGACGTTATCACGTCAAAAAATAAATCATACGATGGGACATTCCAAATTTAAATTGCTAGTTGCCGATTGCATTGACCACATCGTCGCGCTATTAAAAGACTGGCTGTTTATTTTAACACATTTCGCGTATCAGCGAAGATGAAAAACATTCCCCTGTGCTTCATTATGAGTTATTTTTAGCTCGCGCTCAACCTGCCGACTGGAATAAGTGTTTCGTTGGATCACAATTGTATTCGCATTACTCCCTCACTTGATAGAGAACTCGTTACTTCCAACTATGCAATTTGTAATGCTCAATTTCCTAATGATTTTGCCGTGTGCGTCGTAACATCTGCATATTGATTAAAATAATTAAAATGAATGTGAAGCGATACATTATGTTGTAAGATCCGTGCTCAAAATCAATTTGGACGGTCCGTCGATGCTTCGACCCGGCACAATTAATGTTACAGGTTACTTCCATTCAAACACACAAAAAACAATATTGATGCTCACGACTCCGACGTCGAATGCATTAAATGTGAAGTCGTAACTTGAATTAATTAGATACAAGCTCAATTCAAATTACTATTTCCCACACGATGTTTTGAGAGCTACACACTTGTTTAACTTTATCCTCGATCTCCACGATAATATGGTCACTACAGTTTTTATTAGATGACATTATTTTTTTTAAGATACAATTTAGATTTTAGGGGATAGATTTACATGAGAAAGGATTAACTATTCGAAATAAAATTATGATATAATATTATGAAAGAGTTAAGTTAGGTTAGGTTAGGTCGTTTAAATTTTTTGCAGTAAATATTAAAGCCATAACAGCACTTGAAGAAGTTTTGTCTAAAACTGAAAGCCTTAAGGCTACTGCAGACCGTAAGGCCCCATCGTGAATTATAATTATTGTATAACATCTATCAGCCAGACAAGGTGTTAAATTGCCCGAAGACAAAAAATAACTTATCCGGTAGTCGGTAAGTTTAGTTTAATTATTGTCCATTTGTAAACGCCTTCGGCTATGCTTTCTCGAAGCTTTAACGTCTCTACACAGTTTTAAAACAACCTTTTTACCTTTGCACCAAAATATGCGATGATAATATAAAAAAAATAAACGTCAATTTGCAAACACTTAATTCGTTCACCACAAGCGCTACTATTATTTAAAAAAAAACAATACCTGGCGAGGGTATTTTGAGATTGTTTCTGGAGCATTTTTTACGTACCTGACAATACCACGTGGACGCTTTATCCTGCTCTTTCATTCCCCGTCGGAGCGGGAGGAATGTATTTCATCGGAGGGTTGTTCCTTGGCAGGAAGTCCCTTGAAATCTGGTGTTGTTTTTTTTCATTGTTTATTTGAGGTTTTTCAAATCCTCAGGCCTTCCGTCTAGATAAGCGGGCGCATGAATGATGCATTGTACGTTTTTGTTTTGTGAAATTGACATGACGAAATTATCGTGGGAAGTCTCGATACTAATTACAAAAGCTCGTCGGTGTTAACGTAATCAGCAGATAAGTTAAAGCTACTTAATTTAAATTCGAAACTAATTATTGACGTAAATATTTTTGGATGCATCTTCCGAACGTAATTTACCGGCCGCTTGGATAACGATCGACGATTAAAAAGCATTAAGAAAACAACTGCTTCCTTTTGATTTATCAATAATTACTAGTACTTAATACGAGACAAATTAATCTTATCCAGCTTGTAGCTAAGCAAGGTGTTAGTTTTTAAAACATGCACTAATGCTGTATGCATAACTTCAAACTAGTTAATCCTTCATTGCCGACCAACTGCGCATTCTATAAGGGTTGCTACCCCAGGCTATTATTAATCGCATCACATAAAAAAACAGACTACTGGCGGCCGAAAAATTAAAAATAACTCGTCTGTCGCAGAAATCGTTTGACGTATCGATTAAAACTTGGTTGGGGGTACGAAGAAATTTAATTTCGAAATTGGAACATTTTTTATCGATGACCTTATTAAATGACACGTTGTACGTTCCAGCTATGCGTTCCAGTACTTGACGTAACACAATACAGTTACATTTACTTTTAGCACGTAAATTAAGCTATAAAGTGGCAAAATATTGTGTAGTGTACCGTTTTTTTTCAACGAAAACATGACCCGCGAATCAAATACCTCGCGGGCCGGTATGGAATAATGTATGAAATGCGATTTAGGTTAGGGTGTCAGCCCCATGCATGTGCACCCCATTTAAAACATAAATAGTCCAGAACCGTTAGCCGTGGATCGATCACTCGGACAGTTGTGCAAATGTTGGATGTACGAGCAAACACATCTCTTTTGTCGCTCATCTTAGGCGTCGAGTTATTTAACCACGTGATTATCGCTGTTGACTTTGACAGTTTATCTTTTTTTTCAAACGTCCGAAAGTTTTCGCCAGCCTAATGCGTTTTTCTTTTGTTGCAGGTGCTAACGTCTGGTTCCTTCGAGCTTAGGATAAAAAGTTTTACGAACTCACTGGGTAGGTTAAGTAGTGGGCAGTGCTGTGATGGTTCCTCTAGTGATGCGCCGTGCTTGGCGCCGTGCAGGACTAAATTCCGCGTGTGCCTCAAAATCTATCAAGCTAATATCGATACGACGTCCCCGTGTACGTTCGGTGATATCACTACGCCAGTGCTCGGTGGAAATTCCTTGGATGTGCCTAATCTTAATGTGGAAGGATTTACCAACCCCATCGTCTTCCCATTCGACTTCACGTGGCCGGTAAGTTTCATTTTTTAATTAATGGGGATTGTCCATTTTTTTAAATTGTGCCCATTACAAAAACATTTCGAGGAATAAGGTCAGTGATCGTTATCTATCTATATATATAAAACTCAAAGGTGACTGACTGACATGTTGATCTATCAACGCACAGCCCAAACCACTGGACCGATCGGGCTGAAATTTGGCATGCAGGTAGATGTTATGACGTAGGCATCCGCTAAGAAAGGATTTTGATCAATTCTACCTCCAAGGGGTAAAAATAGAGGATCAAAGTTTGTATATAATAATACTGATTTCTTAAGTTTTCGCGAGTATCACTCATGATATTATAAGTTTAAACACTTACGGATTTTGTCGCGGAGCACTTTTATTAATCCCGACGTTTCGGCTACTTTACAGCGGCCGTGGTCACGGGTGGACTGAGGTGACAGGTGTCCAATTTCTTGAAGTTATCCAACTACCCGACGACTCATCAATATTTGTTTGCGTTCCGATCTACGCAGAACGAACTCACAGTGTCTTGAAGCCGAGGTATCATAGATTTGTGCTTTAGTTTGTTTATCACTGGATCCCAACTAGATGGCAGCACCCAACCATCTTCGCGGTTGAAATTAGGGTGTTTTTTAATTTCTATGGCCTCGCGTATCATTCGTATCAAGGAACACATTGCAGATGTCAAACACCGTAGGAACAACAAGTCCGCAATTTGTGAACACACACTGGATCAACCTCGCCATTACATAAGATTTGATAAGCCACAAGTACTGGCAAAAGAAGCACGATACCGCCCACGAATGATACGCGAGGCCATAGAAATTAAAAAACACCCTAATTTCAACCGCGAAGATGGTTGGGTGCTGCCATCTAGTTGGGATCCAGTGATAAACAAACTAAAGCACAAATCTATGATACCTCGGCTTCAAGACACTGTGAGTTCGTTCTGCGTAGATCGGAACGCAAACAAATATTGATGAGTCGTCGGGTAGTTGGATAACTTCAAGAAATTGGACACCTGTCACCTCAGTCCGCCCTTGACCACGGCCGCTGTAAAGTAGCCGAAACGTCGGGATTAATAAAAGTGCTCCGCGACAAAATCCGTAAGTGTTTAAACTTATAATATTATAATAATACTTCTAACGCGAGCGAAGCCGCGGGCAAAAGCTCGTTCTGTATATAAATTCAAAAAATATCCATTAGTTACTTGTATTTTTAAACAAATATGTTTAACCTTAGTTTGACCTTCAATGACGTCATATTACGTTTTGAACTTTTGGTATGCTTCTCGAATCAGTTTTCACATAAATAAGAGAACTTGCATTCATTTAACACCTTGTTGATACTTGACAATGCTCTTTTTTTCATTTTTATGTATTTAATGCTGCCGGCTGCCGATGATGACGTCATAGATCCGAAAACTTTAAAAATTCGTTAAAAAAAAACTAGCCAATGAATTAAAAAAATATTTAATTTATAATATTCTTAAAATACCCTGTGATTTTTAAAGTACATGTGATTTTTTTTGGACAATGCCCATTGTGCAATATGTGCATGCGATTCAAATATAAAAGTTTTTTTTTAATATGATATCAGTGTAAAGTACCTACTAGCAGTTTTTAGTCCATTGTCAAAAACTATTGTCTGGAACTAAATTGAAAAATCACCGGTAGATACTAGAAAGGTCAGCGTTTTATCAATAGAGTTAAGAGCAGCCGATACAATGAAAACACAGAAACATTTTAAGTAAAATCAATTTATCATAGCCGAAGAATAAGTAGTATCGCTACATCGATAAATCAAAAGTTAATGGTACCAACGAATTCCAATAATGCACGCGAAGGCATTCGTTGGCTGTACTCCGTACACCCTGGTCGTAAATAATAGAAAAAAAAAAACTCATCGGAGATTCGATATTCAAATTTGACAGGAGTAATGGCGATAACAATTAAAGATATAATAGAGCGGTAACAAGTGAGCGCGTAGGTTAGCCAATGGTTTTACTTTAATTATTTAGTTTCAAGGCTTTTGTTAAATGTAATACGCTATTAAGGTAATTATAAAAACAACTTAATTAAGTTTCTGATTTTTAAGTAATCTAAAGTATTTTATAAAATATACGAGTTTCATGTCGTAAGAGTCCTCCTTCACGTTCGGACACTGAGCTCTAAATTCTCATGGATAATAATATCTAGATTAGATTCTAGATCGTGATTCAGCGCAATATGATCCTGTAATTACTATTGGATCCTAGCGTATTTAGTACCGATCGTGATATAATTTACAATTTACGCCCTAATTGCTCGGCTCTGTTTGTTTTCGAATTCTTTGTATTGTGGACACGAGTGGAGTAGTATTTGTTTTAAATTTAGCGGTCCGCCTCAACTATCGTACCCGTGCGATGTTTGAACTGGCCGGGCCGACCATCTGGACTCTGGAGTCGTGACGTGGAGAGCCATAGACGAAATATAAAACCTTTTTTATCCGCTTCCTATGCGGCCGGTACCGTTCCATGTGAATTGGCGCTAAATTGACGCTTCCTGCTCGCTATGGGATCTATTGTCAGTTGTGACATGTCATCAATTGAGCGAAAGTGACGCGGAGCAATCCTCAGGCCAGTTCCGATGACAGGTTAAGCTCGGAGCCATATGCCACGTACGCCGTATGCCGGCTTAACTCTTCACGTTCGTATGTCATAAGACTGTCTCACTGGGTTAAAGTTGATCCTACATTGAATACCTATTCTGAATCTTTCTCATTCCTCGTATTTATGAAAGAAAGAGCATTGTATAAACTTTAGCTCGGATTGGCTCAAGTGATCCTTAGCTAAGTACGTTAAGGCATTTCATGACCTTTATCGTCATACTCGGGTGCGCCTCATTTTAATATGCCCTATCATTTCGTTTTTTGCAACGACGATATTACAAAAAGTATTAGACAAGGCTACGTACATTTCCATAATCCAGTAATGATTGTGAAATACGCTCAAACGACTGTATTCCATGAAGTAATTACTTAAAACAATAAGGTACAGAGTTAATTTCCTACTCAAACAAATATTAAAGTTCAGTTTTACGACTTCAACTAACCGGTAAATTGACTATAAAATCTCTCCCTCGTATGAGTCGGATAGTAACAATTATAAAATGTTTATTGCTTAGGCGGAGAGGGGCAGAACCTCTAATGTTTCATACGCATTCCTCCTCATTTCTCTACGTTAGATTTGTGATACCACTAAAATGTAATGAAGCCTAACGTTTCCTAGACATTTTAACTTTTGATCCGAGCATCAAAGAACTTTGATGCTCGGATCAAAAGTTAAAATGTTACAACTTTGTAAAAGTACATAGGGCTAGTATTCGATATACATATTTCCATTGAGCCTGTCGAACCGTTATAGCTAAGCGATAAAACGCGAATGCAAAAAGTGATAAAAACACCTGCTATTTTGTATATTTTTCTGCGTCAGAGAGAGACGGCACGATAATGTCAGCACACTTCCGTGCAGGTTCTTTATTCAGCTCATTTGCCCGACGACCATGAACTATAGCCAATAGCCATGGTTAAAAGATCCACCCGATATCCAAATTTAAAGCCGTTCAGATCAAAGAATTTAACTAGTATAATAAAAACCGAAGCCTAGACAAACAAAAAGGGTCTAATCCGACGTGGGAACGAAATTTGCTATTCACTGTACAAATACTCAGAAGCTTAACTTTTTATGTTAATAAGGACGAATCTATTAAACCTTCGCCTCGTAAAAAATACACATTTTCCACTGTTCTTTCAATGTTACGAGAATTATCTGTTTAATTATTGTAACTGGCAACAGCTTTTATCATTTATACCGTGAGACAAAGTCTAGCGTGCTCTAACCTAATTAAGGTTAATTAAATCAAATTGCAATTCAGTTATGTTCATATTAATATTTTAACGATCACTCGACAACAGCTACATATTTTTTTACCTTTACGAGTATTAATTACATAATTATTCGCCGGTATTCTCGATTTTTTTAAATGGGAAAGTACAGTCGCCGTAACTGTGTCGTCCACATACATGTATATGAAGAAACGCCGTGGAATAAGTAGACTAAGCAACAGCGTAACTAATTCTAGAGATTGTAAGTTATTTTGCATGTTTCGACAATAGTTTCACGCTCTGATTGTGGACAAAAATTTAAATGAGAGTGTTGTTCTCTGAAAGTAGCTGATGTCGACATCTTCACAGGTTTACACATACTTGGTAATATGCGTAGCCTGTATCATAACACTAAAAAACGGTGATCAGCCTAATTTTCCAAAATTAAATGATTTTGCGGTTGGAAATCTTCGGTGACGTTTATAAAATGACTTTTTAGAATAAAATAGACTCCATTACCATAGTGATGCTAATAGATCATTATCGATAGCAAAACTAAAAATATGCGGCTCGCTCGTTTATGGGCAGTAAAACTCAAATTTTTGCACGAATCGCCGGCTCATTACATAGTTATACGTAAGCCAGCACACAACCAGCGCGACTTCCGCCTGCGTAGTTTTTATACGTGAGTGCTCTTAATAATTTCCTTTATCTCAATCCGCTCTCGCTATCCTCTTAAAATACCTACCCCTACATCCGCTTCTTTTAATAATCTACCGAAGCTACGGAATGCCCGATTCCCCGCTCCCTCGTGGACAGTCTTTTATCTCTCTCGGTCGGGCAGCAATTAATGAGAAAAAAGAATTATGAAATAAAATTCCTCGCTGCGAGATCGCACGCTCATTTCGATTCACGTTTTCATAAGTTTCAAATTTTAACAATCGGGGCGTGTTTAATTATGTGCGTTGCATTGTTCGGAGCCAGTGAGCAGGTATTCAGCAATCTATTAATTAACGACCGAGCCATTTCACGCGAATCCTAAATAAACTGACCGAGTGACGTCTCCATTATGTCGGCGCTGTAATAACAACTTTTAAGTGGGAATTAGACCGTAATTTGATTAGTCATAGACGTAAGAAAATAAGCTCTTCAACTCGTCAGCCGAATTGACAATAAGATTTACTGCTTTTGTTAGTGGAGGCTGACGCTTAAGACAACACTCCCTTTTCTCGTGAGCCACTTGCTATGTTTCCGTTTTAACTGCATTTCACCGACGCTTACTGCCGTTATTAGCTTTTTTGAAACGTTACAGTAGCGTCTTAAAAGTTTGATGTAATGTACACCATAGACAATAAGTATAACCGTAATTGAGAATCGATTAATCTATTCGGAATTGGGACAGCCCTATTAATCGCGTATCGAGCGCGTTTTACTGGTGCAGCGACATTCGCTGAGTTCTCAGTTCTCAGTTCTCACATACGGTATGTCCAGGGAGGGAGCCCTCAAATCTGCCCCGGCGGAATTCCTCGCATTCCCGGCTTTATTCATCACACGCGCGCCGGTTCTAGGAACCGTGAGTCGCGGCTACCTCGCTCGTATCCGCGACGACGAATAAATCCTCGCCATTATTCAGTGCGGAGGTACGCCACTTACGTGTACACTGTACATACTTCGTCGAAACTTACGTGTCAAAGGCCAATGTGGTCTGGGAACGACCGCGAGAACTAAATTAATCATAAGCTCGCGACGAACGATGGTAATGTACGTGAAAAAAATAGATATTTCACTTAATCCAGCGTTCAAACCAGAAAACGTCGGAGACGTGACGCCGTCAAACTTTGACATTTCGTTGCTTAAGTCGTTTGACATTTTATTGTTGTCGATGGCTCGAATACAGAGTGTTTTTGTTTACGTCTCGGAGATGATAAAATCGTCGCCGCTTAAGGTAAATTTGAGATTTCGTAACATTTATTGGCCGTGATTTAACACACCCAAACCTAGATACATTTTTAACGATATTACTCATCGCTGTTGTTGCTTTTTTTCTTCGTCGCGGATCGGCAAAATGAAGAATCATGTCTGAACTTGTACGAGGCGTCACATCTTAAATCCGGATGAGTAGCTAACGAAATTCGTCTTTGAGAATCTTTCTTGACCCTTCTCACTCGTTATCTCCCGATCGGCCGGAGATCAGGGGCCGACTCGTCCTTAAATTTGTTAACTTCACATTTATTTTTTAAGAATCGCAATTCATTCAAATCGCTCAGTTGTTTATGGTGGAGATTTTCATTTTTGGAATTCTTCCCGTTGGGACGGTCCGTCCGAATGCCAGCGATGCCTCGTGAAATTAAAATCACTCCTCGTTTTTCACTTCAGTTTCGGTCCCCAGAATTCTTTAGACCCGTTTTTTGCGATAATTGTAATTGAGGACAATAAATTGTTAATGTCCGACTCGCGTATGTTCGATGGTTATGTAGAACCTTTTAATGCGTTCTAGTTACATTATGTATTACACGGATCAGGTTCTCGATATTATGCCTGTCAAAATCAATAAAAAATCCTGGCCTACCCATTCATAACTCTCCACCTAGATGTGAGCTGACCTAACGGGTTAGAATTTTAGGATTTGTACGAATATAATCATAATTTATATGTATGCGTAAGTTATAAAATTTGCATTAGAATTCCTGTTATGAACATCTGTTGGTATAAGAATACCGGTTAAAAATATATTCCGATTTCCGTAGCACATTTTTAGCAGACCAAAAAACCGATCAATCAAATGTTATATTTTTATCCATAAGTCCATTGCTATCAGTGTTATGTCTAACATGTGTCTATATCTAAGTACAATGTATTTACTTCAATACCTTCGGCATAGTCGCGCTTACCACGAAACTGCTTAACATTCTAACCGTACTCGGTACGCCGGGCTGATAATACTGGGTCGACCTCAATTTTTACAACATATACACGTAAAATGTCATGCAATGAGCTAATATAAATAACTTCGAGCGCTTATTAATTTGGTTTAATTTACTAATGTAAGGAGGATTAAATGCCGTCATTTCGGGCGACGCACGGTCCGTATCGGAGAGCGGATCGGACGTTATAAGAATTTGCATAACTTTTAATTTGACGCACCGAAGTCCGAACCTTCTCAAGCATTTAACGGGCCGAATTAATTTGAAACTGGTAACGTTGCATAAGAACTCATCCCAGATGTAGCCGCGCGGGGACCAGCTCGAAAACCTGTCGGGACGAGCCGCGCTAGTGAAGTGTGAAATATGAAATCACGACTTCGACTATTTGCGTTCCAAATAACTTTTTCTCGTTTTAAATGTGAGTTTAGTTTTTTGTGTCCCCAGATGTTGCCAGCGCTCCGACAATTAACAATGAGGTCTTTAGTCCTAAACACGTGGCCACCTGATTATACCTTTTGTTCTTAGGTTTGAGGCGTAAATATCCGAAACAGATGTCCGGAGTAGGCGAACAAAAGTACTAGTCGTTCCCACGTTACATGCTCGCAGTCGGGTTCCTCTAATTAATAACGAAATAACTGGGAAACGAGCCGATAGTAGTCTTTTTGAGTTCCCCATAAAACGATTATCGGGCCGTTCCTCGACATTCTTACTATTATCTATCGCTTCGTTTGAGCCGGTAATACGATTTAACGCATCGCCTTAACAGAATTGTTCGAACGTCGCGATTCGGTACGCGATCCTATTGTGGCAATAAGAAATTAAAACAGTTATTCGAATTCCGCGTTTGATCCTCGAATATCGTCGATTAGGATCGTCTACGGTCCACATGATTTAAAATTGGACCGCGCTCGTAAACGGGCCCGGATTCCCTATGAATATGAGCATAAATCGATTTAATTGGCGAGTGAGCGAGTGAGATTGTAAATATATATCGGCGACTCGGCACGATTATAAAGGCTACCTGCACACGTACGCTCATGTCGTCAGCTTTTTATGGGCCGGCGCGAGTCACTCTCGTGGGAACCGGCATACGCTAACCATGTACAGCTGACCGAAATGCGCTTCGGGAATTGATTAACAAATCGACACGACACCATATGCGAACACAAACAAATCGTAATTGCACTAGGATGGCCGTGAGCGTACATTGTAGAATTCGTCCGTGTAGAGTGCGTACAGCGTACTGCGTACTCTCGAGTCTCGACATTCCTAATACCTAAGACGTCCAGTATTCGTCATAAACCGCATCGAAAGCTTTAATAGCTGGCGGCAAAAAGCTGCGTTTTACCGTACCGAGCGTGTGAGGTGCGTTGGGAAACATTGATTTCTACTATTGATTTTCATCATCCGACAATGATATGATTGTTCTTTCGGTTCCTATGCAAATGGCGCATTGTTACGTTCCCGCCGATGCAAATGATGTTTTCATTCATCGGGCTAATTGGTCACGGACATCTGTCACTGAATCACTCCTTAAGCTGATCTTACGATGGAATTAAGCGTTGACCCTTAACATCCGCCGGTGCAGCTGCGCCCGCGCCTAATTACGTTCGGTCACGGGCTCCTCTCGCGTCTCCTAACGCCATTCCCTCGTCATCGCACCCGATAGCCGATACCGACTGACCCCCTTTCCGATTCGCATTATCGATATCAATATAAGATACATAAAATAGGCCAACAAAGTTTTCGTGAAAGGTTAGTGAATTCCAAAGTTGCAACAGCGGGTTCAAAACTTTGTCATTCGTGCGACTGTTCGAAATTAAAAACGGCTAATTATGGTTTTTCGTATTCTGTAACACTTTTTGTGTATGATCTGCCTCGGCGAGTTCCGTGTACCGCGACTCCTCGGCTCGCTCGGCCGGAACGGGTTCCCGTGCGTGGTGTCGATATTTTCGCATGAACGAAACTTAAAATCATAAAACTCATTGATAAAACGGGCGTCTGTCCTGTTGACTCGCCCTTATCGCCGATAATCGGTTCTGGACTGCCGTTTCGCCTTATGTAAACATTCGTAAATGTCAATAGCTCGCTATCTGATACGCGCCCGGTATTTTTTTATAATCCGAGGAAACATTACACGATTCCATACAGGGCTCGCGAGCAGCTATCGACGTATTTTTAGCCTCACTAAACAATTCAGACATCTGCTCTCGCCGTTCACCTGTCCATCGCGCTGCTAATTTACACTCATCCGACGTGCGACCGTCGACCGTCGCTCTATGCTAGAATATTTGCTCCAAGTTCGAGCGCCGCGCCCACTCCCAAAGGTCCGCTCGTGATAGTTTCGCGTCTGCGAAGATATTTATGCGCCTGTGAGCTCCACATTCCTGTCTTAATTTTTACTAATCTCGTTCTTCTCTTTTCCAGGGCACCTTCTCTCTAATAGTCGAAGCGTGGCACGACACGAACGACACGTCGAGATCTGACGGTGAGTTGAATCTCTCTAATGCGATTATGATAAACCCGCCCGAAAACATCGAATTGTGTAAAATTCGTATCACGTCCGTCACGACCTGCCCGCATGCGAGTTTCACTGTAATTCTGGGTGTTTATCGTGCATTTAACGGACAGTATGTATATTTGAATGCTCGTATTATCATATCGTGGAAGACAAAAATGTTCCCATGGTGTATACGATTGGCGTTCAGAGCACGCCGCGCGGCGCGTGAGCGGCTTCGCAATGCGCGACGTATTCTAACAAACTCAGCCTTCTGTAGGACGAAAATTTAGTAGAAATGTTCTAATGTATTCCGGTGGCCGTTGACCGACACTTAGACCAAAATACGCGTAGTAGTCATCCTGCGATACTATCTCGACTTTACTCACATAAAAACTACGGACATGCCTTAAACAGTTTAGACGAAACGACCTAATAATGCGAGTAAATTGTCTATCGAATAAACAACGAGATAGTTAATAGGAGGGTTTCTAAATGCCCAATAAAGAATCGACAGATTGTGAGGAGGCACATGCGACATGGCGTGACTGTCGAAACGCCGATGAACAAACCACACAAATACATCATAATAATTCCGGCCAGAAAATTTCAAATTAGGAAAGAGAAGTTTAAACAAAAACGACATGCAACGTTTTTAAAATGGACAAAATGGCGGATGCAGAAACTCCCCGCCCATTTCTTAATTAGTTTTCCATGTTGCTGCACTCTGACCGACATAATTACTACTCCTGACCGAGTGAGAATGCTGCGGGCGATTTACTTAAGAGATTCGGAGATAGGGGGGTGTGGTGGAGCAGGTTTACCGAAAATCATTAGCGTCCGGAGTGGCTCGAGAGGATGGGTATATTTTTAATACGGCGCGGGAGCGATGGGCGGCGCCGACGAACTACCGAGAAATGTTACCAACAGAAATCTAATCAAGCATAATAACAGGTTATACGTACGGTTCGTGCTCGCGACCGACCTACTAGCTGATACTCACTAATTAAATCTACTACTTTTCTATCCCCTAATTTAATATTTGAGGATTGCATAATCCGACGTAACGTTTCGATTTCACGATCATGATATTTTTGAGAATAATGGTGACACTGCGACAAAAATGCATTCATCATAGATAAACACGCGAAATAGATGGTTTCAGCCGAGCATAAAGGGATTCTTCGACTGAACAAATGTCCCCGGTACAAACGGTATAATAGATCTTTGTAATTCTTATTTTCGTTCCTTCACCGAAATCTTTTGTGAGTCGCCCGAGGCGCGGGGCCGCACCTGGATCGCTAACGGCCTTTCATTGTTTACTCGATGCTAAAGGCCCGAGGAAGTCGACGCAGTTTACACCTCATCTTTCGTCGTGCGGCCCGGCGCGGTAAAAAACGGAGGAAGACAGTCCTGAGTCCGGAAGGTTCGATTTATGATGTAACACGCGTGGGCGCTCTCGGGAAGCGCTGTCGACAGATGCTACGCACATGATCCCGAATAATACGTGGCCAGGCTTTGTCTTACGTTAACGTGTTTACAAATTACTCCGTCTCGGTTTACACCGTATCGGGTGAAAGAATAAGAGCGTGTGAAAGCAGACGAGCAATGATAACAGATTCGTGGAGGCGCGGGCGCAACAATTACGCGTCTGGGCCGCCTCGCCCCGGGCCGCTCTCGCCGCTACCGACGGAGCGATTACCGATACAGTTACCTCGTCTCATCTAGTTATCCGTTTCATTGTTAATTTATCAATTTAAAACAGGTTTCGAGGTGGCGACTCCAGCTGGCTTTTCCCATAGGACACGGGAACAGATTTCCACGTAGCGCGTTCCTCGCATTACCTTCGTTTTGCGCTCGCTTCTTCATTCCCCGATAGCGTCCCAGCTATTTTTTCCTCTAATAATCGCATCGCGACTCCCATACGAACGGGTTACTAATCCGAAACTTCTCCGAACACCGTCAACTCATCGCGGAGGCGCAAAACAACTCGAGACGACTCGAGACTCGAGTGCCATTCGTCAAATTGACCGAGAGCTTTAAACTTTCGAATGCTCATACGAGATTGTTTATCTAGTCCGAGGCGTGACGGCGAGCGGCGAGCGCGCCACTCAAATTGAAATACACGGGCATAAGTGGACAGTTTTATAAACAAAAGCAGTGCGTCGTTCGAGCGCTCGGCCCATTGATGAGATGCCGTTTCCCACAGCGCCGAGGTTCGACCGGTTAGCTCCAACGAGATCCGACTCGTGTAATTATTCGACCATAGACACAACAGGGCACTCCGTTTTTGTGCAAGACGCAATTAGATCGAAAACCTGAATCGCTACTAGTCTGTCTACCTTTATAATGAATGAGATCGCATCCGGTGCTATCGATTGATATTCAACGGAAGCTCGCGTGATCGCCCTTTTCTTGAAAATCGCTCAAAAACATCCCAAACGGACGACCTCCGCCTCCGCCGGCGAATTATCTGCTATTTCGCTTTCGTTTTACTCTTTTTACTGATAAATCTTCCTCGGTTTTATTTGTGTGACCTCTGGGGCCGTAATTACGGGTTAGGAGCACCGCGGCACGTAGCTCGTCCTTCTTAAAATGTATTATTTATTTGTGAATCGATGCAGCATTAATAGACTTTATTGGGCACTCCCTCGTTTAATATCGGCTCGATCGTGATTTCGTGTGAGCAATTTAAACGGATGAACACAATTCTTTTCGTCTACGAGCGCCCAGGAATTTACAACAAATTATAGAGTCGGATACGTATTATTTGGTTCATAAATTACATTAGGATGATGCGTATCTTTAGAGACGTTACAAAGAATAGTCGTTTACTTTTAAACAAAGAAAAGTTAGATGTGAATAATGATGCAGACGAAGTAGCAACCCTGGCGCACCTGAGTCGCTGCCATAACTCTCCGGCAAATTGCACGCCTTCCTTTCCCACACACTTCTAATTCACCCGAACTGCACTTCGCTTTAATAACATCTCTGCATGTTTACCGGATTGCAGACGCGTTACATTGCATTATTGTCTTTAATCGGTATGCTTTGGGATATTGCGCTTTCGAATCGATAGGGTTTTATCGATATTTATTGTATTTTCTTTGAAGCGAGTTCCCGAGTATACACGTTTATCGTTCAGATTTATTGCGGAGATAAAGATCTATAAGCCTGCATTGAATGGTGTACTATGTGGTATTCCGGCTTCGCTGCGCTCGTCAGACATCGCAGATTAACTCGGATGATGTAAACAGATTCAAATCGATTGAAATGTTATCTCGATCCATCGGCTTAGATTTCTCAGTAACAGGAAACCGATTTTGTAATACCCAAATTACACGGTTTAGGTCTAGGAATAGTCTAGTTCTACTTATGAAACTGGAAGAACCAAGAGTATTTGAAAGGTTTTAACCCTAGCATAGTTATTCCTGTTGCTTACAAAACAATGAATCGGTAAGGTAATCCTACCATTTCATTATTTATCTGACATTCCTGAAGGGTCATGTTGATGGTAAATAAAAACCCGATCGGAGATAACTGCGGCCCAGGCGAGCGGTCACCACGCACTCAATATCGAATACCATACGCCACGAAATTAGTCGATCGATCGTATTATACCTTTTAATTTTGTTTCGCGTCTGGTTTAATTTTATCTGCTGTCGGGATTACCGGCTTAGGAATGTAACGTCGGACGGGGCAAAACGAGAAAAAACCCGCGCACACGGGGAGAAATAAATAAAGGGACCGGTCTACGGTAGGTTTCCTTTGAATGGACACGCTGATTTTTAAAATGTGTGGATAACCGAAGTTATCGTAACTAGATAAAGGGTCCTAATCAATCAAACGAGCGCCACGAACCAAAACAGTGAATCACGGTCGGAAACAATGAGATCTCACGTTCGTATGCGGGCGGGTAACAACTAACAGGTCAATTTGCCTCGTTCCCACGACGATAAACGGATTTCTTTTTTTGGTAATCGAATTAAATGTCGTTATCCTTCTGAGATTATGTTGCATCGGTGTGCTCTACTGTTATGTCTCTAAACAAGCCGAAGTTACGCGGCGGAAGTTCGGTATGATTACGTCAGCAATGTCAAACGCATTCATAGCGCGACGTTTCGGCATGGTGTGTCATTGGTAATTTAATAACATTGCAGGGGTAATAATGCCGAACTTCGGCCGCGTTTTTTCGGCCTAGTGTGTTTAGAAGTTGAAATTGTATTTCCAGATACGCTGATCGCCCGCATGACGAAGCAGAGTGTAGCTGACGTGGGTCGGCCGTGGATTGAGGAGGAGCAGCGATGGGGGGGTGTGGGTGGGGCCCACCTGCGGTTATCCTACCGGGTGACGTGTGCTGCCCACTACTACGGCAACGGCTGCGAGGTGCTGTGTCGGCCGAGGGACGACGCCTTCGGGCACTACACCTGCTCGCCCGCTGGGGAGATCGTCTGCCGACCCGGCTGGACCGGCGATTACTGCTCGAAACGTAAGTTTGCTTAATCACTAATGGTTTTTGAGGTTTCTGTAAGGTATCAGTAGCATTTTCATTGTCTAACATCTAATCTCAGAAACTGGGAATAAGACTCATCAGCCCTAGTAGACAAGTGGCAAGCGGTTATCGTAAACGCTAACGCTACAAAATGTATGCGATTTGACATAAGTCATCGCTTCGCTAGCGAATACTAATGTCAAATCCATACATTTTGTAACGCTAGCGTTAGCGTTTACGATAATCGCTTGGCGCTTGTCTAGGCCCTCTGTTCTGTCTAAACATAACCTACTTCTAAATACATTCTCCATGGGTCCAAACACTAGCTGAAATTCGGATGACAGAGCTTTTTAAAATATATGTCCCAATTCGCTCTTCCTCATTAATCGGTTACGATGTCAAAAGTGAAACATCCTTTCATAAACGCAATTTAAACAAATGACCTTTTGGGTGCCAACGAATGCTTTCTAGCCTCGATAGTTGTGAGTCATCGAGGTCAAGGGAATACACCCGTACTTCGGAAACTGAAATATGTAATGAGAAATCGTCGATCCTAAATCAATATGTACACCTTTCTTGAGAATGTTTGAAAACATCGAGGTATGTGACTTCTTAGTGAAAATTCTATTGCTTATTATTAATCGAGGTTAAAAACGTTCAGTATTCATAATAATTGAGGTTGCAGACGTCCCTTAATCAGGTGGATATAAATTTTCCAGTCAGTAAAATTAATTGGCCCCGAAACCTGCGCTACAAAGTTAAGTCACCGAATTTTTTACTGTATAATCGTTTTGGTTCCCCTTTTTGTAGTTTTATGAGTTATTGTTTCATTGATAAATTTTCACATGTATTTTTATAATGAGGTCGGAAAGTTCATCGCTTTACATGCTCCGCTCGTAATGGATCATAAATTAATGTGGTCCCATCGAGTAATTAATTTTTAAGAAGCCAAAATTAAACACGCTCTTACACGACCCGTACTCGATGTAACTACTAATTTATTCTCCGTCTTGAGTCCTCGACACGGTCTATAAATGCTGTATAATTTTTCTATTTGCCTCCTAACGAACGCTCCGAATATGTCGACTCATTATTTTTTGTCGAATTATGTTTCGAGTTATTTTATACGCCGCTGCCTGCGCGGTGGATGCTAATTGGAGTCCGAATGAAATCTATTCGCCGGCTCGACGCATCGACGGGGACATTAGAGGCTTCGAATCAATAAAAATATTAGTGTGCCCTCCCGAGCGTGCGACCGCGGCCGGCGCGGGTGGTGTGTTTGTCCTCACCGCCGGATTTGTAAACAAAAGCGACGCGACCGCCGGTGTCATTAACGACATCCACCGATGTCCGGCCGCTTTCATTATCACGACGGTGACGTTACATTCCTCGCGTTAGACGATTAGATATTAGATAGAGCCACTTTTCCCGGTTCCGCGGATGCACTCTGCAATTTTAATGTCGCGAGGCGGCCGAGCCGCGACAAAAAATCTGCGCTCGACGTCACGACTGACGTATGTCGAGCGCATCGCGTCTCGTATTGTGAAACAAAGCGGTGCGTCTCGAGATGCATTGTGCGGTGCCGGGCGGATGTCGCGTCGCAATCTCGGCGGCCCCACCTGCCGCCGCGTTCCCACACTCCGGCGCCGCAAAAAAACGCGGCAGAGAGAGACGGCGAGCGCACCGCGCCGTAGAGCGCCGTCCCGCTCGCGCCAGGGCTGCCCGCGACACCCGATAACCGCGAAATCATAATTTTCTGGTAAAAGTAAACAGTCGCGGTCGAGAATGCATGATGTCTACGATAGGCGAGAAATTTTCTCCTCGAAAGCGTGAGACGTCGTCCATTTTTTCGTAGACTATCGGTATCGCAGCCCTGGGGACGGCGCATCGGCGATTACGAAAATGTAAAAGCGAGAGAAGCGGCCGTAATGAAATGAAAACAACGCGGTACGCTCACAATTCACACACACAGCGGCGAGCGCGAACCGGGTCAAAAACACCTTTAAACGAGAAACGAACACCAATCGAAATAAACTCTCGTACTCGACCGTGTCACGAAACCCGCTCCGCGTCTGCCGAACGGTATCTCGCCTTCTGGGAAAGCTTAGCGTCCAGAACTCATTCGCATGTCCCGGCGGTATTACCTCCCGGCTCCTCTTTCCTAATGATAGGGTAAACATCGCGAGAAATCCTTTATGCCGGCTTAATTTCGCCTAATTGTAAACGAGTGCGGAGTTCTCACGAATATTATCTTCCTCGAATCGCGAATCCCACGGCCGCCTACACTGGACCGGACCAGCTGTCGGAGCTGCCCGCCAGCACGTGGGGACCCGGGCTACCTGACCTCGGCAGGCCGCGGCGGCAATCGATACCGTTGTCTAATAATAATCGATGGGTCGGGGAGGGCCCGCGGCACTCGGGCGAGTGCTTCTGGAGTGTAAGTTTACTACCGTCGTGCTCGAGATAAGCAGAGGAGCAGCGGGCACTCGAAACCTTTGATGAGCTTTTGTTGTGCCGCCGAGTGGCGCCCCAATTCTTTCCCGATGGGCCACGAGGGCTCCCGAAATAAATTGGAGATACTAAAGCTAAATGCTCCCGATCGGCCGGTTCGTTATCGTTAAAAGCGGATTACTCCTCCGTCTCGCTTAAAACCACCCCTAGACGCGGAAAGTTTCCAATTTGCCGGAGCGAGTCGTAAGCCGATTTGCGCTGAGTTCGGGGCTTTGTGTTAGCCGGGTTTAATTTAAACCTACATTAAAGTCTCCGGGCGCAGACTAATCTCCGGTAATGCTAGCTCGGTGCGCGGATAAACGGAGATTTATCTGCGCTTCCTCGTTCGATTTAGAATTTGCATTGGTAACGTATGCGTAAACGGCGGTAGTATTTTTCTAGCTGGGGGACTAGTAACGGTCGGGCGACGGTTGGCTCCCCGCGATATCTGCCCCTCCGTATTCGCTCCGATAACTTGCCCGTGCGCACCCGACCGACGCGACGCCGCGCCGCGCCGCACTTCTCATTTCAAAACAATATTTTTTACCAATTACGCTACCATTACATGGTCGCCGTGTGTGCTGAACTCGGCTGGCGCTCCGCGAGCGGCGATGGACGGTGCTTTCTTTCTTGTTTCACCTCTCGAGTCTCGGCTGGCTCGTGGTTTCGCCGGACCTCGTAAATTAGAATTAACGATGCGCACATATTACGCCAGTTACTCACTTTCTAATGTGTTGCCAACCCCGCTGTTTAACAGTAGATCTGTTGTATTTTTCCTTATTTACTGTTTTATTTCTAAAATTTGCTGTTTTCTCAATGGGTCGTAATTCGTAAATAAAGGAGATTTTATTAGCAATTCATATTTTAAAGTGACGAAAAACAACATGACGTAGATAAATAAGGGTCCACATAGACGGACCGCATTTCAACTGCAATCCAACCGCAAATTGCAGTTCAAGTGCAGTTTGAGTGCAGTTGACACGGCTGCAATACGACTGCAATAGAACTGCAAACCAAACAGCTCACACGACTGCATGCCAACTACAACTGAACTGCAATCTGACTGCGCGTTTGGTTTGCAGTTCTATTGCAGTCGTGTCAACTGCATTGAAACTGCACTTGAACTGCAATTTGTGGTTGGATTTCAGTTGAAATGCGGTCCGTCTGTGTAGACCCTAAGTGTCCCTTTAGTGCTGTCTCGCTTTTAGTATAAAAAGTTATTTTCACCTGTTTGTTTTCTCCTTTTTTCCATGACGAGCTGCTGTTAAGTGTTTTAGAGTTTTGTAGGGTTGGCAACACTGCCGTCCACTAACTAAGAGGCAGTTAAGCCACAGTTGGCCATTTTTCACTTTTTAATGTGGTCTTGTACAACTTTCGATGCTCTATCTTTTGGTTTAAGAATCATTTTTCTACGATTAATAGTTTTAGAGATACAGAAGATTGCTGAGCAGTTATAACACATACATTTCGTTACTTCCTTAATTAAAAAGCAGCTAAGCCACAATACTTCTCTAAAAAGACGTTAAGACTTAAGATACTGTAAGACACATTGATATAATATATTAATTTTTCTTTATTTCCTTAACTAAAACTACGTTATCTAGTCAATCTTGGCTAAAAAGCAGCCAAGCGTCTTTAACTACCTCCATGTGCTGTGTCATACAAATAACCATCTGAACATCGTACCTAAACTATAAAGCAGTCATAAAGAAAAACTACGCTAGAAAGCAGTTATATGCCCATTACTGCTTTTAAGTTGGGGATTGAAATTAGTATTAGCTAATAGCTAAGTATCAATCACTAGATAGCAGCTAAGCGACGATGCTAGACTGAATAGCAGTAAAGCGCTTGTGATTTTCGTTCGCGTTTGAATTCAGTTTATACTTCCTTTTCACTTCGGGTGCTCGTGGCGGACGGATAATCCATGGAAATCGTACCATAAAAGGGGTGTTCACTTACATCATATCGGGTAGTTCTGATTTTTTAACCGACTTCAAAAAAAGGAGGTTATCAATTCGACGCGTATGTATGTAATATTTCCAGAACTGCCCAGTTTTTGTATATGTTAATCTATAACAGCTTCTGAACAAAATATGTGCCAAATTTCAAAAGTGTATGTATGTATGTTTTTATGTTTGTGCACGCATATCTCCGGAACTACAAGTCCGATCTAAATGATTATTTTTTTATTGTACTAGGTATTGTTCAACTTAGGGAATACTGCAAGTTTCATCAAAATCGGTTCAGTAGTTTTTGAGATAGGGAATTTTAACTCTCAATTACGTACAATTTTGAAGTCGGTTTTATCTTTTTAAAATACAGTTATTTATATGTTGTATGTAATGAGGTGGCAGGTGGTAATGACAAATGTAATTTTTCGACCTCGAAAGCCCTCCGTAACATTGTAAAATTCATGAGAAACCATTAAATTTTTGATCAGTTTTCAGTTTTAGCCATTTTTTTTACCACCAAGGACATGTTTAAAATCATAATCATAATCATTTATTTGCCTTGAATGTAGGTTACAAAAGTTCTTACATTATAAAGTGGTACATACATTCTGCTATATGTATCGTGCAAATGTTATAAATTATAATAGTAGAGAACATGTTAAAAAAAAATTAATTAATAAGTTATATTACTAAACAAAATATTAACCATGTCAAAAAATAATTACTTCATAATCAAACTTAACTCTACAAAGTGTAACAATATGTCATTTTATTATTTTATTAAATGTCAATAAACCAATATAAAATAAATCAAGAAAATAAATAATTGTTATAATCTAAGTACTAACTGGAATGAGATTTGATAGAAATTTCCTTATCCATAATGAATTCATTAGTACTGTAATAGCCTTTGTCAAGTAAGAAATTAAATATGCGATTTTCAATGAATTTAATTGTAGTTGCCTTATGTCTTCGGGTAATTTATTATAAAAAGTTATAGCCATAAAATATGCACTGTTTGCAAAAATATTGAGCCTTTTAATTGGAATTTGTAGTTTGTTTCCTCTATGTGGCCTTTCGCTTATTACTTCTTTCTTATCATGAAACAATTCTTTGTGACTTTTAACGAACTTGAGTATTTCAAAGATATATAGGCAAGGTAGTGGTAGAACTTTAAGTTTTTTAAATAACGGCTTGCAGCTCTCTAGTCGTCGAGCACTACATATTGCTCTTAAGTAAGCTTTTTGTTTTATAAAAACTCTTTGGCTGTGTGAAGAATTGCCCCATAACACAATACCGTATCTTAAAATGGATGATATGTAACCGTGATAAGCTATAACAGACGCCTTTTCATTGACATTTTGAGATAAGTTACGCAATACGTATATAAATCTATCTATTTTTGTGCACAATTTATCTGTATGTTGTTTCCAAGAAAAGTGTTGGTCCATTATGTTTCCTAAATATGCAGTTTCATCAGTAAGCGCAATATTAGCACCGCTGTAACTTATATTTAAATATACATTTGAGCTATTTAATGTCTTGAAGTGTATATTTGTTTTATCTGCATTTATCTTTAAATTGTTAGTCTCTATCCAATTATAAATTATTTTTAAGCTTTTTTTTATTTCTTCATATAACAGTCCTTTATTCTTACTCACGTAAATTATTGTAATATCATCATGGTAAAATGGTAGAAGCCACCAGAAATTATTTTAATGTAGACTAAATTTGCAACAAAATGTTATTGTTCTATTTGACGGGACAATTCATAATATTATACGTTATTAAAGAAGACAATTTTTTCAACAAAACGAGACCAATTTGGTCTATTAAAATCTGATAGTTCCCTAGCTACAGCTGTTCAAAGTTGCTGAGGTGAGTAAACAAAATGAAATACGACTTATGAAAAAAGCATTATATGTAATAAATAATTAGAGTATAAAAATTTAAAGACTGTGTTAATACATATTAACTTTGCATATGGCGGTTGAAGTTGAGGTCGTTACAGGAGTTTTATTATTAGTTTTTCTTGTACATCCTTGATGGATGATCCTCTAAATCGACAGAACACCTTTTGGGAGCTTGCTTGCATTTCGTCATCGACAAGCTCAGGAAGGTCGAAATCGTCATCTGATGGAATCGAAATTGCAGGAAATCATGTTTAGCAGGGGTTTATTTTTAATTTATGTAATTTGGGGCCGTCTATGGGCTATTCGCCCATATCCTTTTTTGCTATCTTTGTATAACAAAGTTTAGCAGGGGTTCAGGAGCTGGTGGTTTCGTCATCAATTGAGGAATGAGGCTTCTAGTGCTCCTCATCCAGCCCCAATCGAGTGGGTTCTTCTTATTTCCAAGCCACATCTGAACCTGAAACAAGGCCAACAAAAATTTAAGAATCGTAACTGTTCAAAATTATGAATAATATCGTTGGTTTATTTTTATCAAAAAAAAAAATTTTTTTTTCACCTGGTGGTATGTTTGCAGAGAGTGAAATCTTGCAGCATTGCTGGTTGGAGGCAACCTGGCGAGGATTATAACGCTTATTCCATAAGTCGTATTCCATTTTTTTACTCACCTCAGCATCTTTGAACAGCTGCTGTAGCTAGGGAACTATCAGATTTTTATAGACCAAATTGGTCTCGCTGTGTTGAAAAATTTGTCTTCTTTAATAACGTACATATTATACTATGTATTTATGCCATCAAATATATCAATAATTGACCACATACACGAGAACTTGTAAAAACTAGAAAAAAATGTTTTTTTGGTGCAAACTATTCAGTTTATTGAGACCCAACTATTCTCATTTTGTTGCAAACTATTTTAAAAAAATTTGTGACTTCTACCATCAAACATGTCCTTGGTGGCAAAAAATGGCAAAAACTGAAAAAATGGTTTCTCATGAATTTAACAATTATGTTCCGGAGGGCTTTTGAGGTCGAAAAATTACATTTGTCATTACGACCTCATTACATACAACTTATAAAAAAGTTAGAACTACCCCATTTGATGACAATACCAAACCAAAATGGTACCAATTCCATGAAGTAGGACGTGCGGCGCGTATCTTGCTTTTTGGCGCCATATTTTAGAGAATGGCGCAAAATAGACAAAGGTGAGTTGTTTTGTTGAGTTGTTGTTGTTTGAGTAATTTTATAAAATAATTTTAATATAATTTGTCCCATAGTCATGGTGATCTCATTACTTAAGGGGCCGGGTACCCTCGAAATTCTCATACATACGTAATTCCAAAATCATTTTCTCATACGAAAATATTTTACATGTTTGAGTTGTTTTTCAGTTTAAAATAGTAATTATCTAGGTTCCTGCACAAAAATTTACTTCAAAATATTTAAACATAAAAAAAAATTGTTTTTAATTTTTTTTTAGTAAATTTAGTACTTAATATTTAAACACTAAAAAATAGAGTAAAACACTAAAAAATATATAAATAAATAGTAAATTTACTACAAAATATTTACATACTAAAAAATATTTTTTAGAGTTTAAATATTTTGTAGTTAATTAACAATTTATTTATATATTTTTTAGTGTTTTACTCTATTTTTTAGTGTTTAAATAGTAGTAAATTTACAAAAAAAAAATTTAAATAAAAAAAATTGTGTTTAAATATTTTGAAGTAAATTTTTGTGCAGGAACCTAGGTAATTACTATTTTAACCCATCAGTCGTGGCAAAACGAGACACAATAGCTTTTTCATTGTTATCGCGGCCGGATGTGGCCGCTTGGGGCTTCATGAATTAAACTGAAAAACAACGCAAAAATGTTAAATATTTTCGTATGAGAAAATGATTTTGGAATTACGTATGTATGAGAAATTCCAAGTGTACACGGCCTCTTAATAAGATTTGTAAAAGTTTGCTTTGTTTTTTTTTTCTATATATAATTATACATATTGTTTTGTTAATAATAAGCTAAATTGATAAGTTTTATCAGATATTCTTTTTTAATAAATAAAGTTCTGATTTTCCTAAGATAAGTTTTTAACTTCTCAACTTTTTACCCGGAAGTGCTTACTTAAAAGGCAGTTAACTGCGAGCGAGATGTCTTTAACTGCCTTCTAGTTAAGCACTAGGGGAACCAGTATAAAAATATATTTTACATTACCGAGCTTAAAAGCATTTAAAATCCCGTAACTGCTTTTTTAACCCCCCGACCAAAAAGAGGGGTGTTATAAGTTTGACGTGTCTGTCTGTGGCATCGTAGCAACCAAACGGGTGGACCGATTTTGATCTAGTTTTTTTTGTTTGAAAGCTGACATGACCGAGAGTGTTCTTAGCTATAGTTCATCATCATCAGCCTGCTTATTGCTGAAATATCACGGTTTATCTGGTTCGTGATAAGCCGATTAACAACTTGAAGTCGTTTGATGGGTTTTATATTTTGCATTCTGGTTCGTGACACTTATGAATATACATGCCTTTTAGTTAGTGGACGGCAGAACACTGTTTCTTTATAATTAACCCTAATCGATTCGATGCTCTGATTTTGAGATTCCACATGTAAAGCGATGAATTTAATTATAGTTGGTACATCGAAATGGTAAAAAGTTCGATATTAGCGAAGGATCTTAGAGTCGTGTTTCGAGATAACCGATCTTCGCGCGTGACCTCGGCCGGCGCGGCGCGGCGCGGCGCGGCGCGGGACGGCGCGGGACGCTAACGAACCTCTCTCTTTGTTAGCGTGTCCTTTGCGATCCGGAGATTCCGAGTTAACATGTGAAGTCGCGTCGAGTATCGACCGGCCGACCCATTGTGCCCCGTGTTTGTGATGCGCTAACGAACGTCCCTTTGTTTGTTCCAGCGCGCTGCCTGCCGGGCTGCGACGCCGAGCACGGCCACTGCCTCAAGCCCGACGAGTGCATGTGAGTATCCACTTGCCACCTACGCGCTAACTGCGCGCCTGCTAAATCATTCACGCTCATTGTTCGCGAGCGCTCGTTATCGTCGGACACGTTTCTAAAGTTCTTCGTCTCGTCCTCAGATGCCACTCGGGCTGGGTGGGCGAGCTGTGCGACCAGTGCGAGCGGCACCCGGGCTGCGTGCACGGCACCTGCGCGCGCCCCTGGGACTGCATCTGCGAGGAGGGCTGGGGCGGGCTGTTCTGCAACCAGGACCTCAACTACTGCACCAACCACCGGCCGTGCCGCAACGGCGGCGTGTGCCACAACACCGGGCAGGGCTCCTACACGTGCGTCTGCCCCGACGAGTACACCGGGCCCGACTGCGAGAAGTCCCGCAGCTCGTGCACCGAGCGGCCCTGCCTCAACGGCGGCGCGTGCGTGCCCGACGACGGCGGCGAGATGGCGTGCGCCTGCCCCGCCGGCTACGAGGGCGCGCGCTGCGAGACCCGCCGCCTCACCTGCGCCGACCGCCCCTGCCGCAACGGCGGCGCCTGCGAGCCCCGCGCCGCCGGCTACGCGTGCGTCTGCCCGCCCGGCTTCACCGGCGCCGACTGCGCCGTCGAGGCCGACCCCTGCGCCCCCGCGCCCTGCCGGAACGGCGCCACGTGCGCGCGCGCCGGCGATGGCTTCCGCTGCTCGTGCCGGCCCGGCTTCCGCGGGAACCGGTGCGAGATCGACATCGACGACTGCGACGGCGTGGTGTGCGAGCACGGCGGCACGTGCGTCGACCTGGTGGCCGGTCAGCGCTGCCAGTGCGCGCCCGGCTTCCTCGGCCCGCGCTGCGAGACGCGCGTCGACCTCTGCCTGACGAAGCCGTGCGCGAACGGCGGCGAGTGCCTCGTGCTGGACAACGACTACGAGTGCCGCTGCCGGCCGGGCTTCGCGGGCAAGGACTGCAGCGTGGACGTGGACGAGTGCGCGTCGGCGCCGTGCCGCAACGGCGGGACGTGCCGCGACCGTGTGGACGGCTACCAGTGCGTGTGCCCGGCGGGCTGGGGCGGGCGGTCGTGCGGCGTGTCGCTGGCCGAATACGCGGCGGCGCGGCCGGCGGGCGGGCACCTGCGGCGCGTGGGGGACGAGGCGGGGGAGGGGGAGAGTCTGTCGGGGCGGCACGTGGCGCTGATCGCGGCGCTGTCGGCGGCGGTGCCGGCGGCGGCGCTGGCGGCGGCGGGCGCGGTGGCGTGCGTGCGCCGGCGGCGGAAGCGCGCGCAGAGCGCGGCAGACGCGGAGGCGCGCGCGCAGAACGCGGCCAACGCGGGCGGCGGCGGGCGCGTGATCCGCAACACGTGGGGCAAGTGCGAGGGCCCCGTGCCCGAGTGCCAGAACGCGCACAACGCCGCCGCGGAGGAGTGCAAGCGGAAAACGCTCAACACCGAGAGCGCCGCGCGCCTGCTGGCCGCGCTCGACCCGCGCCTCTCGCGCCTCTCCACAGACTCCGCCTACTGCGCCAGCAGGTCAGTATACCACGCTGTTTATATATGTCGTAGGATTATTTGATAAATCGAATTATCGCGAAAATCCTAGGGACATCGCGAAAACACGGATAATTAGACAATGGTGATTACATTTTTCAAACTTACTGACAAAAGGTAGTGTTTTCGCGAAAACACGAGTCGCCTAACGGCCGTTCCCAATATTTGATCTATCTCTGGTTTTGCCCTACTAGAGATAGGAATACCTCACATTAGACATTAGAGACATATATTTTATGTCAATTCAATGTTAACTGCGATCGGTTGTATGTCAAACCAGAGATAGATTGAATATTGGGAACGGCCGTTAGTATGATTGCGAAACGAATCGTTAGTTATTATCGAAAAAAATCACTGATTGGTCGGTTTAAGCGCCCCACAACAACATCTTCTCTGATTGGTTGAAGAGTTGACATTTTAAATGTCAATTGATTGTCACGCGTTGTTTTGTTTGTGGTTGTTTTTGTAAGCGAACTAGCAGTTTTTAATATTTAATGTGTTTAAAATTGCAGTTGGATTTGAAAAATAGTGCAAAAAGTTTGTCTGTAAATACAAAATGACTGATACAAGTGAAATTAGTGCTGAAAGTTCAACAGAACCAGAAACTAATTCTGAGGTTATGTCCGATAAAGAAAGATTCGACATAGAGCTAAGAAAGTTTTACGCTAATAGACAGGACGGATGTACGAAACCTGAATGGACTAAAGAACGAATAAATATTGTAATAGCTTCAATTGAAGGATTCAACTCTGCTAATGTACTTAAACAACCAAAAACACAACAACAGTATAGAAATGCAAAAAAAAATACGGCGTAATCAGCGCAGGAGATAAAAAAAATCTTATTATTAAAAGACAGCATATTAACTCTCCTGTCATTCAAGTACCTTCATCTAGTGAGTACTATGACATTATTAACCAAGCACACTTATCTATAACGGGACATGGCGGTTGAGATAAAATTATATATTTCCTAAAATAGAAATATTTAATACCAGTCCCAGTTATTTCAATATTCCTCAATTTATGCAAGATCTGTTTAATAAAAAAAGTTGTCCCAAAACAGGAATAATTGTTGTCCGCCCCATAATTTCTCAAGACTTTAACAGATGTGGGCAAGTGGATTTGATCGACCTACAATCAATTATGTGATTTATATAAAGAGGTAACGTAATCTTAGTTGCGTTTATATTATGATTAGTAACTTTTCTGTGATAGATATTTACCCAAGAAAAAGGTTAAATAAAAAGTAAAGTTTCTATGAACAGGCATTGTCATTTCTTACCCGTTATAACTCTATGGTGTAATACCTCAAAGGTACATAGGGAAAGATAGTAACCAATCAGAATAAGAGTTGGCCAGTAAGTAAAAATCAACCCAATCAGCGTTAAGAATGTGCAATGTTACTAAGGCAACTCGTGTTTTCGCGAAAACACTACCTTTTGTCAGTAAGTTTGAAAAATGTAATCACTATTGTCACAGTATAGCAATATCCCTAATTCAATATTGCTATACTGTGCTATTGTCTAATTATCCGTGTTTTCGCGAAGTCCCTAGAATTTTCGCGATAATTCGATTTATCAAATCATCCTACGACATATACAACCCAAGTTTTCATCTCGATCTTGATTAGTATTTTATTGCAACAATATTCTACGGTCCTCCGTAATTCTCTCGAACGAGTCATGTCGTAACAACAATTGAATTGAATCTGGAAATAGAACAGATATCAGCTCTAGTTGAAGTCATGTTGTAACCGATATAACCGACAGGAATCTAAAATAGAATATCCATCCTCCATTTACGTTACATACGCAAACGTACTAAATCTAACCGTTATATCTGTTTGTTACAGTGACACGTCGCTAGTGAAGCGCGCGCTCGAGGGCGGGGGGGTGTACGTGCTTGACGAACACTGCCTGCCGCCGACGTTCGCGACGCAAGTGTAGTGCTTCCGCGCTCTGGACTATTATTTATTCGCAACGGACGCTCGTGCGATCTAGGCTGTGCGCCGCGTGTACATATAGCGTAACCTGTAAAGTGACCCCCTGTATAGACGGCTAGATGTAAGTTCGGATATATTTATTGAGATAAAGTTTCGCCCGCCGCTGTAAATATTGATGGCGATTATGACCCTCTATCGGCAAGCGTCGCCGGCGGCCCAGCGGCCCGGCGGGTGGTGGGCCTGCGCCCCGGGCCGGTGGGCCTGCGCCCCGGGCCCGGGCGAGTGCGCGGCGAGGACCGCGCTTGCCGTGGGGTGTGGTGGACCAGCCTCCACCGTCTGCGATCTCTGTAGGTAACTGTGAACCGCCGTCCGCGCGACTCGGTCCGACGCGCGGACGCGCAGAGGGACGTCCGACCGATCGCCCGTCCTGCCCCCTCCCGATCTACTCCGAAAAAAGTGTAAGCGTCAGCTCCGAATTTAAATTTCGAACCCGCGAGACGAGTTAGAAAATCGAATTCGCAGCCGACGTCGCCCGATAAAAAATAGAGGAAGCCATTATGATTCTGTATCGATTCTGTGATGTTCACGCCCCGCTGTACTTTATTTTAGACTCGCACCGTAGAAACCGACCCGTGCGTTTTTAGACTAATTTTTATAGCGCAAATTGTGCGTGTATTTTTTACGTTGATTTACTTCGTGATTGACTATTTATGGCCATCGTTCCTATGATTACGATCGTCGATCGTCCTACAAAAATCTTGCTCCGGTTTTCGTGAAAATCGACATAGATTTTTCATCACTCCTCGATCGGTGTAGCTGCTCGGGCGAGCGCCAGCCCTGCGTCCTCCGCGCCGCCGCGGGGAGGAGGGAGGGGTCGCGCCGCGCCGACCCGACGCACGAAATTAGTCCATAGGTTTAAAATATCTGAGTACTTATAAGAAACAAAACGTCGAAACCTAAGTCATTGTGTATAAAAAGAACTACTAAGTTTTAGCGATAAGTGTATCCTCCATTACTTTGGTAACTGCGACAATATTGTGATCAGGCGACATGAGACACGGTGGCGCTGGTTGTTTTAACTTATTTATTGCGATCGCGGGGAGGGCGGATCCTCCGGGGCGGCGCCCCCGGCCCGAGCGGCGCGGGGGCGGCGCCCCGCCGCGGATCCCCCCGACTGTTTATGTTAAATTGCAGATTTAAGAACGTTTGTAGATATTAGGTAGTTAAGTTGGTCTCTCATGTCGCCTCGCCACGCTTGTAGGATAATTTAAAGGTTTAATCGACAAAATTGTAAAATTTATATCAAACTATTAATAGACTGATCGTATTGATGTTCTTTTGTTTAATTTTGTAAGATGACAAATTGTAATATTGAATTATGTGAATTATGAGAGTACCGACCGTCGTCGTATCTGTTGTACTTGGTTGTACTTAAAAGTCGAATGTTGCCTTTCATTTTTCTTTTTTGGATTTAATTTTAATGATATAGGTATATTTAATGATTATTTCCCGGACCAATAAAATGACAGTATTTTTATTTATTTATTAATTAATCCGTGACAATAGAATGTGAATTGTAATAATTGTTTAAATCGTTTGATTATTTTATTTAAAAATGTACAATTGACTGAAGGGAAGCTTCTCGATTGCTCTGTATTTTGGACTTTTATTAGAAATCATGAATGCATTTATTCCGTGTGAGTATACTGAAAGACGAAAAATATCATTCCATTTCTAATAAGTAACTTTATCTTAGGAAATTTTGTTTTGTCGATATTTTTGTATGTTTTTAATAATTGCATGCGATACGAGTCATTTATTTTCTATCGTTTATTTATACAATTATAGATAAAGTACAATAATTTATTTGTTTTAACTTTTAGTATATTCACATTTTCAATTCAAAAGAAAAATGAAAGCCCCGTAGCGTGAAATGTAACGTAATTCCATAGATGTATCCTATCGAGATATAAAGTCATTTGTATTGGTATTGGTGAGAGATGTGTGACGAATGTGTATTATTTTGCAGCGATGCAACGATAAATTAAATGTTAATAAACAATTGTTTACAAAAGATTACAAAGGTATTTTATTTTCCCAACTTCAGATAAAACATTCTAATACAGCGTATTAGTTTAGATACGCAGTGGGCTAAAAGTTGCTCTATTGGCTTCATAAGCTTTAATGGAATCAGGCGTTACTTTGCGGAAATCCATAGCTTAAAATTTAGTTTGTTATTATTTTTAGCAATATTCCGCGAAATAAACTTCTACCTTTAAGTAAATGAGTGAGTGTACGCATAGGCATGCGTACAGCACCTCCCTCCTCCCACACTGCCTATGCGTACACTCGCATGCAAGAACTTGCAAACACCACCACCACACAAGCAATAATGTTGGCAAATCCGTGCAAGGCCCCTCACCACCATGCAGGTTGAAAACCTCGACGCGCGTTTCGCTCCAACACCGGAGCATCCTCACGATGTGGACTCTACGAACAACGTCCGTCAAGTGCCGCCACCGGCCAAAACACCGCCTTTTATACCCTATCGAGCCCCGCTACTACCCCCACTACCCTCACCAGTACCCCCAAACATATTAATAAGCGGTGACGTAGTCAAGCAAGTTTGGTCATTCAACAATGCAAATCTGTTATTTTTCTTTTCTTTTATGATCTCTAATTGTTCCAACACGCTCAGCCGAAAGCCTTTATCGCATTTATGTAAAACTTTATAGGAATGGCCATCGGGCACGGTATGATTCCTATCTAAAAGATGTTTAGCAAAATGTGACTTATCAGGATGACCATTCCTATAAGCCGCGATATGTTCTTTATACCGAGTCTCAAAGCTGCGTCCAGTTTGACCCACATATACACCATCGCATTCAGGACAATCGATCTTATAGATACCGGACTGATATTTTTCATCAATCCGGTTGTAGGCTACTTACCTACCACACAAATTCAAGTTACTTACTAAACAAATTAAAGTTAGCTTAATAATTAATATACTTAATAAAAACTTAACATTAACTTAAACCTAAAACTTATAAGTAATCAATAATACATAATATTATATTTATTATATTTACATAATATATTTTACACTACACATACACAAACACGAATGTCGGTATGATGTATCGATACAATGCATCGATACATCATATCGACATGCATTTATCGATACGCGTCACACCCTACTGCAGGACCGGTTCTTTTGTTTGCGTACGCGCTGAACGACAACTCGAACCGGCCCTGGCAGTCGAGTCGCAAACGCTACCCGCGCCACGCATGTTACGTGCGCCGCTAACTGTATCGCTAACCGCTATTGCTTCCGATTTAGACTATCAGCTATTCTCTGTACCTATATTCATACTTTCGTGTCTTCTGCGCTGTGCGCTATTAACTGTATTATTTGTCGTGTTTATAAATACCTTCAGTGCCTTCTGTTAATTGGAGAATATTGTGTATGTGCAATAAAGACTATTTGGAGTGAGTTATCTTTTCTTCATATCACATAAGTACATTCTGGTGACACTCATTACCATACTGGTGACCCCGCCTAGAACAATGGATAAGGAATTTCACGACGCTAGCGCCATGCCTGCAAAATCTGCCACGCGGTCGAACGATGCCGCTAGTGAAGGGACACAGTCGATACCCAATGTCGATGTTTTTAAAGTCGGTGTACGTGTTCCCCCATTCTGGCCGGAAGAACCGGAGATATGGTTTGCGCAAGTGGAAGGACAATTTGCTATCTCAGGTATCACAAATGACCTGACAAAATTTAATTACGTCATTGGCCACCTGGACGTGGAGCAGTCCAGAGAGATTAAGGACATCATTATCAGCCCACCTTCGGCAAATAAGTATGACACCTTGAAACGGGAGCTGATCAAACGGCTGTCAGCATCGAGGGAGAAGCAAATCAAGCAGCTTTTGATGCACGAGGAGCTTGGAGACCGTAAGCCCTCGCAATTCCTGCGTCACCTCAAAAGCCTCGCTGGTGCCGACGTCTCTCAAGATTTACTGAAGACCATCTGGACAAGCCGACTCTCCCACGGTATCCAGACCGTGCTCGCTGGTCAGCCATCTTCTTCTTCCATCGAGGACCTCGCGGATTTGGCCGATCGTGTTCACGAACTGGCCACTCCCATGCCAGCTGTAGCGTCCACCAGCCAAGCTGTTCCTGGATCTGCACTGGACGCACTAGCCAGGGAGGTAGCCGAGCTGAGACGACAGGTTCAGCGATTGTCGACGGGTAGAAGAAGCCGACCACGTTCCAGATCATCAGGACCTGCTCGAAGAGGATCATCATCCAGGTCAAGGCGATCCGACTCCAACTATCGCAAGTTCCCGCTCTGTTGGTATCATGCCAAATATGCGGAGAAAGCCAGCAGATGCGTGAAGCCCTGCGACTACATGGCGGGAAACGCAAAGGGCGGTCGTTAATGGCGACTGCTGACTGCCCTAACTCAACTGGTCGCCTGTTCGTGACGGATCGTGAGTCGAAGATGCAATTCCTGGTCGACACTGGTAGCGACCTCTGTGTATTCCCCCGGTCCCTGCTGCGTGATCGTCGTGCGAAAACGGACTATAATTTGTGTGCTGCGAACGGTTCTAGTATAAGTACTTATGGTTATGTGCACTTTAATTTAGATTTTAGCCTTCGTAGAGTGTTTCCTTGGCGTTTTGTTGTAGCAGATGTGACAAAGCCTATTATAGGCGTAGATTTTTTAAATTATTATGGTCTTATTGTAGATTGCCGCAACAAAAGATTGCTAGATTGTAATACTTCTATTTCTTGTAACGCTAAAATTGTAAAGGATTCTGATATAGCCTCGGTTAAAATATTGACAGGTGAGACTCGTTACCACAAAATTCTTAAGGAATTTCCCGAGCTCACCCGTCCGACCGGTATACACCGCACAGTAACTCACAACACCGTCCACCACATTCGCACGACATCAGGCCCTCCAGTTTCCTGTACCCCACGTCGTCTAGCACCGGACAAATTAAAAATTGCTCAGAAAGAGTTCCAGGCCATGATTGCAAATGGAACGGCTCGCCCTTCACAGAGCCCCTGGGCTTCTCCTCTCCATCTAACTCCCAAGAAGGACAACGGTTGGCGTCCCTGCGGTGACTACCGCATGCTTAACGCCCGCACTGTGCCTGATAGGTATCCGATTAGACATATTCATGACTTTGCCCATGATCTTGTTGGCTGCAAAGTGTTTAGCACCCTAGATTTGTTGAAGGCGTATAATCAGATACCTGTCAGTGCTGCAGATATTCCGAAGACCGCAATCATAACCCCTTTCGGACTCTTCGAGTTCCCATTTATGACCTTCGGACTTCGGAATGCGGGCCAAACCTTTCAAAGGTTTATGGACGAGGTTACCAGGGACCTTGACTTCGTTTTCGTTTACTTGGACGATATTTTAGTCTATTCCCAGGATGAGGAGCAGCACGAGAAGCATCTCCGCCAACTTTTCAGCAGGCTCAGAGAGTACAGCATGCTGATAAACACTGAGAAGTGCGTCTTCGGTGTGCCTGAGGTAACTTTTCTAGGTTACTCCATCTCGGCAGCCGGTTCCAAGCCATTGGACAGCAAGGTGCAGGCGGTCAACCAATTTCCTGTTCCTTCAACAGTGCGTCAGCTCAAGGCATTTCTCGGTATGCTTAATTTTTATAGGAGATTTCTTCCTCGAGCAGCTGAGGTCCAGGCTCCACTACATGCGCTTCTGAAAGGCTCAGTCAAAGGCTCACAACCCGTCAACCTGACAGGCGAAGCCCTTGAAGCCTTCAACGCGTGTAAGCGCAGCCTAGCAGCTGCAGCCTTACTTGCCCACCCTGACTGTACTGCTACACTTGCTTTAGTCACCGATGCATCGGACAAAGCGATTGGTGCTGTTTTGCAGCAATTTAAGAAGGGGGCTTGGCAGCCACTGGCTTTCTTTTCCCGCAAGCTTAGCCCATCGCAGGTGAAGTATTCGCCATATGACCGGGAGCTGCTTGCAATTTATGAGGCCATTAAATACTTTAGGCATATGCTTGAGGCCCGGCACTTCGTCATCTATACTGACCATAAGCCGATCAGTTTCGCTTTCCATGAACGGAAAAAGAACTGTTCGCCTAGGCAGTATAGACACCTTGACTTCATTGCCCAGTTCACCTCTGATATCCGACACATATCCGGCAAGGATAACGTGGTTGCCGATACGTTGTCGCGGATTGAGGAATTGGGTAAGCCGGTGAGCCTCGAAGACATAGCCCAAAGTCAAGCTGCAGACCCTGAATTGCAGCAGCTCCTAGCAGATGGCACATCCCTGCGATTGGAGAAGCTTGTGGTGTCTGGTAGTCGTCTACCCCTGTACTGCGACGTCAGTACAACGACCTCCAGGCCTTTTGTGCCGAAATTTTATCGAAGGCAGGTTTTTGATAGCCTGCATTCGTTGAGCCATCCCGGTGTCAGTGCATCTGCCAAATTAATTGCAGAGCGTTTTGTATGGCCAGGCATTCGTCGTGACTGCAGACAATGGGCTCGTGCATGCATAGCTTGTCAAAAAGCTAAGGTCAGCCGCCACGTGACTGCACCGCTAGGCACATACACCTTGCCAAGAGTGCGATTCCACCAGATCCATATAGACCTTGTGGGTCCCTTGCCGTTGTCGCAGGGGTACCGCTACTGTCTTACCGCCGTAGACCGATTCACTCGGTGGCCAGAAGCGGTACCCATCCAAGACATGACTGCGGAGACAGTTTCCCAAGCGCTATTGTCTACGTGGATCGCACGTTTTGGTTGCCCCACTCAAATCACAACCGACCGTGGTCGGCAATTTGAGTCGGCTCTATTTCAGTGCCTTTCGAAAGCCACTGGCTTTGACCACAGGCGGACGACAGCTTACCATCCGGCATGCAATGGCATGGTGGAAAGGTTCCACCGACAGCTTAAGGCTGCCATAGTTTGTCATGCCAACGACAAGTGGACCGAGTCCTTGCCATGGGTCCTTCTTGGCATACGAACTGCCTTTAAAGAGGATCTCCAGTGCTCCTCTGCAGAGCTGGTATATGGAGAGCCTTTAAGGTTGCCAGGCGAATTTTTTGAGCCCGCAGACGGTGGTACTACGGATACGTCTGAGTTTTCAGCCCGCCTTAAGCAAATTGCTAGAAGGCTACAGCCCACAGCTGCTTCCCGGCACTCTAGCCCTAAAGTATTTATTTACAAGGAGCTCGCTACCGCTGACCACGTCTTCCTTCGTGAAGATGCAGCACGTGGCTCTCTCCAACCTGCTTATTCAGGACCTCATAAAGTGTTGTCGAGGGACGACAAAATATTTAAAATACTGCTCAAAGGAAAAGAGGTCACAGTATCCATAGACCGCATTAAGCCGGCCTTCATACTGTCTGACCATAAAACACTTGAGCATTTACCAGATGTTCAGAAAAAATATTTTACTCGTTCTGGACGTCGAGTTAAGTTTCCAGATTTTTATCGCCCTTGACGGTCTCTGGAGGGGGGTGGTGTAGGCTACTTACCTACCACACAAATTCAAGTTACTTACTAAACAAATTAAAGTTAGCTTAATAATTAATATACTTAATAAAAACTTAACATTAACTTAAACCTAAAACTTATAAGTAATCAATAATACATAATATTATATTTATTATATTTACATAATATATTTTACACTACACATACACAAACACGAATGTTGGTATGATGTATCGATACAATGCATCGATACATCATATCGACATGCATTTATCGATACGCGTCACACCCTACTGCAGGACCGGTTCTTTTGTTTGCGTACGCGCTGAACGACAACTCGAGCCGGCCCTGGCAGTCGAGTCGCAAACGCTACCCGCGCCACGCATGTTACGTGCGCCGCTAACTGTATCGCTAACCGCTATTGCTTCCGATTTAGACTATCAGCTATTCTCTGTACCTATATTCATACTTTCGTGTCTTCTGCGCTGTGCGCTATTAACTGTATTATTTGTCGTGTTTATAAATACCTTCAGTGCCTTCTGTTAATTGGAGAATATTGTGTATGTGCAATAAAGACTATTTGGAGTGAGTTATCTTTTCTTCATATCACATAAGTACATTCTGGTGACACTCATTACCATACGGTCTTTGTTATGACATAAATGATGTTTTAAAGTATTATTTGTCCTGAATGCGACATGCATATCGTTGTTTTTCATTATTTTGGATAAGCGTGCAGATACCTCTCCCATGTAGGTCAAACTGGACTTATATTTAACTACCTCCTTATCAATAGGACCTGCGTACAAAAACTTAACCAGTTCTTTCTTGTTTTTATTTTTCAAAATATTATTAATAATTTTTGGACTATATCCGTTGGATATCGCAATTTGGAAAATGATATTAAGCTCATTTTGATAATTATCTTTACTAATAGGGATCGATAATAATCTATGAATGTAACAATGAAAGGCCGCGAGTTTGTGTTGCCAAGGATGACATGACGATGCATGAATAGTAGTATTAGTATATGTCGGCTTGCGAAAGATTCCAAAACTGTGTTTATTATTAACTCTAGTAATAGATAAATCGAGAAAATTTAGGGTGTTATTATCTTCACATTCTAATTTGAATTTAATTTTAATATGTTTTTTATTTAGTTCTTTAACAAATACGTCCAGTTGTCTCTGTGTACCCGTCCAACAAAGAAAACAATCATCTACGTATCTAAAGTAATATAAAATACTTTTATTAACGACGATATTTCTTTGTTCAAAATCGTCCATAAATATTTCGGCCATCAAAGGACTTAAAGGTGAACCCATAGCTAGACCGTCGTCTTGAACAAAGAATTCGAAATGTGAAGATAATAACACCCTAAATTTTCTCGATTTATCTATTACTAGAGTTAATAATAAACACAGTTTTGGAATCTTTCGCAAGCCGACATATACTAATACTACTATTCATGCATCGTCATGTCATCCTTGGCAACACAAACTCGCGGCCTTTCATAGTTACATTCATAGATTATTATCGATCCCTCTTAGTAAAGAAAATTATCAAAATGAGCTTAATATCATTTTCCAAATTGCGATATCCAACGGATATAGTCCAAAAATTATTAATAATATTTTGAAAAATAAAAACAAGAAAGAACTGGTTAAGTTTTTGTACGCAGGTCCTATTGATAAGGAGGTAGTTAGATATAAGTCCAGTTTGACCTACATGGAAGAGGTGTCTGCACGCTTATCCAAAATAATGAAAAACAACGATATGCATGTCGCATTCAGGACAAATAATACTTTAAAACATCATTTATGTCATAACAAAGACCGGATTGATGAAAAATATCAGTCCGGTGTCTATAAGATCGATTGTCCTGAATGCGATAGTGTATATGTGGGTCAAACTGGACGCAGCTTTGAGACTCTGTATAGAGAACATATCGCGGCTTATAGGAATGGTCATCTTGATAAGTCACATTTTGCTAAACATCTTTTAGATAGGAATCATACCGTGCCCGATGGCCATTCCTATAAAGTTTTACATAAATGCGATAAAGGCTTTCGGCTGAGCGTGTTGGAACAATTAGAGATCATAAAAGAAAAGAAAAATAACAGATTTGCATTGTTGAATGACCAAACTTGCTTGACTACGTCACCGCTTATTAATATGTTCGGGGGTACTGGTGAGGGTAGTGGGGGTAGTAGCGGGGCTCGATAGGGTATAAAAGGCGGTGTTTTGGCCGATGGCGGCACTTGACGGACGTTGTTCGTAGAGTCCACATCCTGAGGATGCTCCGGTGTTGGAGCGAAACGCGCGTCTAGGTTTTCAACCTGCATGGTGGTGAGGGGCCTTGCACGGATTTACCAACATTATTGCTTGTGTGGTGGTGGTGTTTGCAAGTTCTTGCATGCGAGTGTACGCATAGGCAGTGTGGGAGGAGGGAGGTGCTGTACGCATGCCTATGCGTACTGTTAGGGCCCCTTTTCGAAATGTCTTTTTAAAAAAAGGTTTTTTTTTATTACACAATTTATTTCACTTTGGAATTCACAAATATTACGACTGGGACCCTTAGGCAGAACCGTCACGGATGAAGTCTCGAAGCCAACTGAGCTCCGCTCCGAACTACTGAGACCTATAACTAACCACCAAAATGCTGATACAGCTTGTTATCAGCATTTACCCTTACAGGGCTGGGATATAACACCTCCCCCCTAAGATGTAACTTCGAGGAAAAGACGAAGTTACAACCGAAAATCTAAAAAGCTGAAATTTTTAAAATTTACTTCTTATGTTATTTATGTTTTCAAGTTCTATGACGTCCTGTTCCTGATCATTGGTTTGTATTATATTACACTGTGTATCTTTAGAAATTTTATTATCTTTCTTTGCTATGCTAAATTTTACGGTTCTGCTGCCAGGTTTCACACATTTATAAATTTTAAACAGAGAGTAAATAAAAATTAACACAATTATAAAAATAACAGCAATAGAGTAATGTGTCCCATATTGAACTATATGAGGATCCTCTAGGATAGTTGAGTCCTCAGGAGTTTTAAGAAATATTTGTTTATTAAATTTAATGTTATCTAAATAAAAGTTTTGTAGTTTAATAGGGGTCACATTTTTCAAACTTAAATTTAATTTCTTAATATTACAACAGCTATCATTAATAAGGTTGAAATCGGGCACTCCGATTTCAATGCTAGAGTTAAAAATATGATTGTGCTGAGTTACAAGCGTGGTACTCTGATGGTAGCCGATACAATTATTAGAGAGAGACATAATACCTGTACCTAAAATTTTAATTTCGTGTGTTTCGCTATTTCTACAGTCTATTGAGACTTTGCCGGGTACTGATTGTACAAAAATCCACTTATTGTTTTTAAGTGGTTTCCAGATATCTAAATCTCCAAAAATTAATTTAGTTTCACAATTTTCCGGAACTGTATTAATTACTTTGCTCATAAATTCTGTTTCGCAAGTTGGTTTTGTTTTTGTTACATAAATGTTTGACACGTCACAAATATAATTTCCGTTTAAAATGTAATCACAATTATTTAAATCTTCCAAAATGCAGTACTGGGATTTGTCCTTGGTCATTGCTATATATTTAGAATTTGGAATAATTAAACTGAAAGAATTAGGGTTGCTACAGTCATGCGGGGTCGGTAGTCCTATATTGTGAAATAACATAAATTCCTTAATTGACACTAACGGAATTTGAAGAACAAAAAATATCTTATTATCTACATAGTATGTGCTTAACTTAGAAATGCTTAAAATGACATTCATTGAGGCAATGTCAAGGCTCACGGGATATTTCATAATATTATTGGGTAAGTGCTGATGATTATCGGCAAGTTCTCTAAAAAGTTGCTGTATCGTTATTAAAGAGGGATGCAGAATATTTTGTGTGCTGAATAAAATAGCGTTTGTGACGTCTTCCAGTTGGAAAGACAGTGTTAAAATGGAAGTTTCTAAATGACTAATTACTTGATTGATGCTCATCTGAGACCAGAGTTCATCAGTGATTATAGATATATTACGGACTTGAACAGAGAGCTTGTCGATAGCATCATTTAAATTTAGTTAATTTAACCTGATTTTATTTACAGTATCATTAAACATCGAAATTGTAGAGGTAGTAATTAAAATGTTGTTTTTAATAAGATATGCCAATTTATTTTGATTTTTAAATAATATGTCTATGGCCTCATTGTATTTAAGACCATCGTTTTCGTCCAAATTTCCAAATACATATTTTATGATTGAGCCTATGCCACTCACGCAAGCACGTTTTGATTTCCTAGTTACTAAGTGAGATACAGAATCAAATTCTTTACACATGTCATTAAATCTAACAGCAAGCGGCTCGAGGAGGTGGTGGCAATCGACATTGTTGAATGTCGTTTTAACACAAAGATCCTTAACTAATGTAAGAGCTGAATCTATATTTTCAATATGTGAATTGAAGTGGGACAGGTCCAATGGCATTAAAATGTTTAACTTTCCGTTTGTAGCGCTGAGTTTGCCGAGATAATCGAAGTAGATTCCTGGGCTTGATTTAAATTGTTCAACGTAATCATTGTGCTGATGTGCTCTGCAAGAATAAATATCTTGCTATAATTAATTGTAATAACTATGTAAAAATATAAAGTAAAAATAATTTGTAAATATAAAAATATGTACATAATATTATGAGCTGAAATTAAATTAAGTCTGCACTTGGGCAGGTTTAACTTGATCGGAGTGATGTACGACGTGTCGTCGATTAATTAACAGGGTTAACGTGTTGTTACCGTTTATTTTTATAATTTTATAGGGGCCTTTCCAGACCGGGGACAAAGCTTTACGCATTCTTAAATGGTTCTTAACATAAACATAGTCGCCAGCATGATAGCTGACTGGGCGTGATCGTGTATCATAATAAGTCTTGGAATTTTCTTTTGATTTATTAATAAATTCGATAGCCTTTTGCCTGGAATATTTAAGACGATTTTGCATCATACGGACATATTCGGGATATGTAGCTCCGGGTGACTCATCATAAATAGAATTGGGAATAAATGGTTTTGTGCCGAACATTAGTTCGTAAGGTGTAAAATGAGTTGTAGAATGGACGGATGTATTATAAGCTAGCTTAGCTGTATATATGTATCGAGGCCAGTTTGACTGTTCTTCATTTATGTATGACTTTAAATATTCTTTCAGTGTTGAATGGCTACGTTCAAGAGCCCCCTGCGTCTGCGGATGATAGGGTGAAGCCCAGAGATTTTTAATTTTTAAGAATTTACATGTCTCTTTGAAGAGACCCGACGTAAAATTTGTTCCTTGATCCGTAAGGATCATTTTAGGTATGCCGAAAATTGAAATATAGTGTAAGAGACATTCGCAAGTCTCTTCCGCAGTTGTACTTCTAATTGGATATGCCGAGGAAAACTTCGTAAGGTCATCTTGAACTGTTAATATATATTTTAATTTACCGGGGCCAGCTTCGGGAAGCGGGCCGACAATATCGAGAGCTACGCGTTGACAGGGTTCCGTAGAAGTACTAGTTATCTACATTGGCGCGCGATTTATTTGGCGGAACGCTTTATTTTCCTGACATAACTTACACTGCTTAACATATGCTTCTATATCGCTACGCATTCCTTTCCAATAATATACTTCTTTTATCCTATTGTACATGCGAGCTGAGCCTAAATGGCCAGCGATCGGGATATCATGATTATCGTGTAAAATTTTCTTTATTTCAGTTGGAACTGGGAAAATAATTTTATTATGATATATCTTAATTTTAATCTGCGTGTTATGAAAAAGGTAAGTCAATATATTAAATATCTTTATAAATGAATGCTTCTCAAAAGGATTTTTCATATCGGATATACCTATCTCATTAGTGCTTCCAAATACGAGTAATTCATTACGAATTTTCTTTATGGTTTCAAAGATTTCAGGATATGAAGCTTCATCGAAATGATGAATTTTATAAAATAACAAATAGAAGGTTTTATTATTACGTTCAATTTTATAAAAACCAAAAAGTTCCCTTTCAGATTCTAATAATGTTTTCTTTGTTTCAGGATCACACAGGATTTCTTCGAGGTACGGGTTAGATTTGTCGAGGTCAATGGATGTTGGTACAAGGATAATTTTAGCAGGACATTTAAGTAAACTTTCATTATATTCTTCAATCATGGTATTAAATGTTTTACTTTTATCTGACATTGATTTCAAGAGAGTAGGATAATCGTCTACAGGAGCATCTGGATTCGCGCTAGTCAAAGGAGTTGTTTCAATTATAGGTTCATCAGGAGTTGGCTCAGGTAGCTCAAGAGGAATTTCAAAATCTGGTTGAGTGATAGGCTGCTCACTAGGTTCATAAGCTAAAGCGTCTTCAAGGTTGTCATTAAATAAATTAGGAGGAGTAATCAAGAGGTCCGATTGAGGCTCGGGATTTAATTCAGGGATTGAATCTGGCAAAAGGTCCATGAGGTCTCTTTCAGGATCAAAGGATGGTGGAGTTACTAATAAATCTAAGAGGTCTCTATCAGGTGAATATGGCTGTACTTCCTGAGGCGCTAACGCTGAAGGAGATGGATTATCGGCTTGGATTGGGTTCACAGGATACCGGGAAAGAGCATCAGCATTTGTATTTATTTTTCCCTTTTTATATTGAATTTCGTAATCGAATTCTTCGAGTTTTAGTCTCCAGCGGATCAGTCTGGAGCCTGGATCTTTACAGTTAAATAACCAATTTAGAGGTTTGTGATCCGTAATAACTTTAAAGCGGCGACCGAGAAGATAAGGACGAAAAACTTTTGTGCCGAATACTATAGCGAGACATTCCTTTTCAGTAACAGAATAATTTGTTTCGGCTTTATTTAAGGTTCTAGAGGAGTAAGCTATAGGGCGATCTTGGCCGACTGGACCCTAGGATAGGATTGCTGAAATGGCATAATTTGATGCGTCGCAGGTAAGTATGAAGGGTTGGCTATAATCAGGATAAGCTAATACAGGGGCACTAATTAAGTTTAGTTTAAGAGTTTCAAAGGCAAGTTGTTGCTCTTCCTTCCAAGAAAATGGCGCATCCTTTTTTAGTAGATTAGTAAGTGATTTTGCTATTTTAGAGAAGTTAGGGATAAATCTCCGATAGTAGGATACAAGTCCAAGAAATGACTTTACGTCTTTAGGTGATTTTGGTTTAGGAAATTTAGTTACGGCTTCTGTTAATTTTGGGTTTGGCCTTACACCATCTTCACCGATTGTGTGTCCTAAATAGACTACCTCCCTACGAAGAAATTGACATTTTTCAGGTTGTAATTTCAGATTAAATTTACGGAGCCTATCGAATACGGCTTTAAGATTATCTATGTGTGATTCGAGGTCAAATGAGTAAATTACAATGTCATCTAAATAAACGAAACACCGGCTTCCTTGTAGTCCTGATAAGCAGGTATTCATTAATTTTTGAAATGTACTTGGTGCGTTTTTGAGGACAAATGGCATACGGTTAAATTGGAAGTGACCCTGAGGAACAGAAAATGCAGTTTTGGGTGCGTCATCGGCTGAAATACGAATCTGATGGAACCCGGAAGCTAAGTCGAGGGTTGTGAAATATTTACTTTTACCAAGTTGGTCTAGGATTTCGGAAATTTGTGGAATAGGATATGTTTCACCTACACTTATATCGTTAAGTTTTCTGTAATCTATTACGATACGCCACTTGCGTTGACCATTGGAATCTAATTTTTTGGGAACTACCCATATGGGTGAGCTCCAAGGAGAGGATGACGGTTCTATTATATTTTGTTCAAGCATCTGATTTATTTGTTTCTCTACTTCTTGTTTGTGACATTCGGTGAACCTATATGATTTGGTATGGATGGGAACATTACTGTCTGTTCTAATTGTGTGCTCTATTGCAGAGGTATAAGTAAGCTGGTCATTAGGTAAGTGGAAAATATCTGGATATTGGCTACACAGGTTGGTAAGAGAGTTACGCTCCTCCGAATTTAAATGTTCGGTTCGAAGTTCTTTAATTACAGCTTCGGATCTTTCTGGAGTAAACAAATTATTCGAATTCACGGAACACATGTTATTTAAATTTAAAGGTTCAACAGTAAGGTTAAGATTTCTTTTGACATGAGCATAATTTTCAGAAGTATTGGCAACAGTTAAATTAACACGATAATTAATAATAATTATCGTGTTAATTTATAATTATTAAATAAATTTTTTGTAAGATGCTGATCAGCGATAATACCTTCTTTTAAATTAGTTTGTTGCACTGAGCATTCAATAACGGCTTCGCTTCTAGGTGGAACAATAAAAAATGGCTCAGTGAAAAGTAATTTTATTTCTAATTTTCCTATCTTTAAAGTGTCATTTGTGTAATCTATTTTACAGCCGAACTGGGACAAGAAGTCTGTACCAATAATTCCGTCATACGGCAAACTAATATCTTTGATTACATGAAATTTAAATGCTAACGGTTTCTTATCATTAAATTTTAGTTTTAATTGAAAATGACCTTCTGTAAGGGTCGGCTCATCGCCAGGATCAATGCCTTTAAGTTTTATAGGCTCTTTAATTACTTTTTGGCTATTTAATATACGACTTTCTTTCAGTAAGCAGATCGACGATCCTGAGTCGACCAACAAGGATAAAGGAATATCTGACACCTGGGATTCTACAAGCACATGAGGTAAGCGTCTTTTAGTTGTATCGATATTAATCTCATATATTTCTTTTTTTTCAGGTTCGACTACGAGGGAGTCTTCGGTTTGGGGCTGGTTACCCTGCTGCGTGACTCGAATATTTGCATCTCCGATTTGGGGCTGGCTACCCTGCTGTGTGATGCATGATTTGGAGGCACCTCCGTTTTGGGGCTGGTTACCCTGTTGTATGGCGCTATGGAATTTAATTTGAGCGTTTCCATTTTGGGGCTAGTTACCCTGTCGTATAACGCGTGATTTTAGAGCACTTCCGTTTTGGGGCTGGTTACCCTGTTGTATAGTGCTGTGAGATTTAATATGGGCGTTTCCATTTTGGGGCTGGCTACCCTGTCGTATAACGCTAGAATAGGTTTTCGTGTCGATTTCAGACTTATTTGGTCCCGCACGACACGAGAGCGAGACGGGATTTAGTTTAAATTGTTATCATTGGATTGGGATGAGTCATCCGTTGTATTATATTCATCATCATTATTTTCAGCTACAAAATTCATTCGGTTTGGTTGTTGACGGAATTTATTATTGAACCGATTATTATTATATTCTCTCTTAGCGCAGTCTCTAATATCGTGGCCCGGAGTTTTACAATAACGGCAGAAGGCTGACGGTGTTTTATCAGGATTATTATTATTAAAATTACCACTCGGCGAATTGAATTTCGGTTGATACGTCGAAGGTTGGAAACGAGATGTATTCGGTTGTCCATAAGATCTAGGTTGAGATGGTCTGGCTCTAAAATTATTTTGGCTATTATTACTAGCCCTTGGTTCTAACTGAGGCCGCTTATACAAAGTTTGTTGGATACGTTCTTCGGAAATAGCAATATTTATTGCTTCATTCAAATTTCGCGGACTTTTACAACGCACAATATTTGAAATACGCGGATGTAAACCTATAAGGAAATGATGGAGCGCGAGGTCCTCCATGGCCGCGGAACGACCCGGGATTTCTTTTAAAGGACAATGCGATAGTGTTACGTCTGTTAAAAGTTGTGAAAGATAGGTTTCTACGCGCAGAGAGTATTGCATAACATTTTCATTCGGACCTTGTTTACTTTCTTGCAAGTCCATGAGTATGTGGGCGTAGTGTTTACGCTCACAGAATTGATTTTGTAAAAATTCTTTTAATTGTTCCCATTTTTTGAATTCTTTAACTGAGCAGGCAGTCTCAGCCTTGCCCTGCAATTGACTATAGCTTATCTGAACAAAATTGGCTTTTGTGTTTCGGTAGCTAAGTCGTAGGCGTTATTACAATTTATTATAAATGAGTTTACACTCTCGCGTGAACCATCAAACGGTTTAATAAATTTAAAGAGCGTATTTAAATCTAGTTCGATCATCGTGGCACTAGCGCCTTTTCGCGATGCTGATTTAGGTGAGGTCGGCCCAGATGGACCGGCTTCCGGATCGGTTACCGGTATCGAAAGTTATAGCTGTAGTTCTGCTGACTTATCGGATTTCGCCATATTGAAAATAAAGATTTAAAATTAAATTATTTTAACACAGTAACAATTAATATACAATTAATATAAAGGTTTTAATTTATTGGACCACTGAACCCTAAGTAACCCTAGAAGGCTGAATTATATAAACAATGACCAAGACTCACAGAACTAGCGCGTGGGCGGCGACGATAAGCTGCACGGCGACTCGATGCATGCCCGACGGGATGACTCGATCACAGATTTTATTACACAACGGATTTGGCACTTAACACTTTGATACAGATTTTCTTTCTGATTTCACTAATTTTCACTGGATCACTGGATAATCACTGGATAACGGATGGAGTTGGCGGAGTTGACACATGCACTTTCACTCGAGAAAATTTATATATTTTTTCTGACGGATTTTTCTATTCACTTTAGGTTAATTTTCCTGATAGCTTTTTTAGACACTGGGGATTTCCGTATCCCACCGCTGCCACCAAATATGTTAGGGCCCCTTTTCGAAATGTCTTTTTAAAAAAAGATTTTTTTTTATTACACAATTTATTTCACTTTGGAATTCACAAATATTACGACTGGGACCCTTAGGCAGAACCGTCACGGATGAAGTCTCGAAGCCAACTGAGCTCCGCTCCGAACTACTGAGACCTATAACTAACCACCAAAATGCTGATACAGCTTGTTATCAGCATTTACCCTTACAGGGCTGGGATATAACAGTACACTCACTCATTTACTTAAAGGTGGAAGTTTATTTCGCGGAATATTGCTAAAAATAATAACAAACTAAATTTTAAGCTATGGATTTCCGCAAAGTAACGCCTGATTCCATTAACTATTTAAAATCGGCGAGCATGACCGATCAGGCACGACTCTACATTAAGTTAACAAAATTACATCGTATAGCCACCCAAAATGTTTGGTTCAATCAACAATGCAAACGTCTAAATGTCGTTCCTAATTATATTAATGTAAGAACCAACACGCACAGCCGAGCCTCCAATATTGCTATCAAAAAAGCCGAGACTATCTGGCTTAACGAAGAGACACGTCATTGGTTTACCGTTAGGGATAATTTAAAATTACATCTCAAAGTTCTTTATACCGAGCTCTCTTTTAAATTACATAATATCGAATTCGATCGCTTAGATGAAAAGGCACGCCATTTCGCAGCAATCGAAGTGCACGCTAAATATTTAAGTCAAAAGAAAAGACTTTGGTAAATAAAAACAGGATTGTCCAATCACATATTCACATACAGAATCCAGGTCTGAACCTTTTTCCTTCCACCCTCGCGTCAAAAACTTAACCAGCGTACAATTTGCCAAGGATGAGATGACACTTTTGGAAAAGGGTCTTAAATATAATATTACTCCTAATATTAATCAGAATGCTTTGGAAATGCTTGCGGTGGATTCGGAAATAACTGCCGTAGTTAATAAGAAAGATAACATGGTTAAGGGCCTACTAGCCAACGAAATCAAAGGTACTCCTTCCGGTTCCTCTTTTAACCCTGAAAGAGTGGCTTTGAGGTCATTAAAACAAATAATAGACAATAATAACTTAGTAATATCGAAAGCGGATAAGGGTAACACAGTAGTAGTGATGGAGCGCGACGATTATTTGGACAGAGTTAATGACGTGATTCAGGGTGAACAATTTCTAAGGGTTCCTTCTGACCCAACAAACAAGTTTTTAGCTAAGCTTAAATTAGCAATTAATAATAATCAATATTTACTTCAAACTGAATCATCAAAGAAAAAACTCATCCCAATGAATCCTCGCGCACCATCACTGTACGGCTTGCCAAAGATTCACAAAACTAATATTCCCATGCGTCCAGTTGTCTCATACATTGGTGCACCAGCATACGAGCTGGCAAAGTCACTTAATTTCATAATAAAAGAAAAGCTCTCATTTCGGCCACCTTATGCCATAAAAAATAGTCTACAATTAGTCAACAAAATTAAAGATGTGACTTTGCCACCTCGTTGCAAATTAGTTTCACTTGATGTCGATAGTTTATTCACTAATGTTCCACGTAAGGAAACATTGGGTATTTTAAGGAATGCATTAGAAAAACGTTTACCTCCTGGTGAAAGTAATGAATTGCTTACTCTTACTAAAACCTGCATGGAACAAAACTACTTTCGATTTAACGGCGAATTCTTTGTTCAAGACGACGGTCTAGCTATGGGTTCACCTTTAAGTCCTTTGATGGCCGAAAAATTGACGATTTTGAACAAAGAAATATCGTCGTTAATAAAAGTATTTTATATTACTTTAGATACGTAGATGATTGTTTTCTTTGTTGGACGGGTACACAGAGACAACTGGACGTATTTGTTAAAGAACTAAATAAAAAACATATTAAAATTAAATTCAAATTAGAATGTGAAGATAATAACACCCTAAATTTTCTCGATTTATCTATTACTAGAGTTAATAATAAACACAGTTTTGGAATCTTTCGCAAGCCGACATATACTAATACTACTATTCATGCATCGTCATGTCATCCTTGGCAACACAAACTCGCGGCCTTTCATAGTTACATTCATAGATTATTATCGATCCCTCTTAGTAAAGATAATTATCAAAATGAGCTTAATATCATTTTCCAAATTGCGATATCCAACGGATATAGTCCAAAAATTATTAATAATATTTTGAAAAATAAAAACAAGAAAGAACTGGTTAAGTTTTTGTACGCAGGTCCTATTGATAAGGAGGTAGTTAGATATAAGTCCAGTTTGACCTACATGGGAGAGGTATCTGCACGCTTATCCAAAATAATGAAAAACAACGATATGCATGTCGCATTCAGGACAAATAATACTTTAAAACATCATTTATGTCATAACAAAGACCGGATTGATGAAAAATATCAGTCCGGTATCTATAAGATCGATTGTCCTGAATGCGATAGTGTATATGTGGGTCAAACTGGACGCAGCTTTGAGACTCGGTATAAAGAACATATCGCGGCTTATAGGAATGGTCATCCTGATAAGTCACATTTTGCTAAACATCTTTTAGATAGGAATCATACCGTGCCCGATGGCCATTCCTATAAAGTTTTACATAAATGCGATAAAGGCTTTCGGCTGAGCGTATTGGAACAATTAGAGATCATAAAAGAAAAGAAAAATAACAGATTTGCATTGTTGAATGACCAAACTTGCTTGACTACGTCACCGCTTATTAATATGTTCGGGGGTACTGGTGAGGGTAGTGGGGGTAGAGGCGGGGCTCGATAGGGTATAAAAGGCGGTGTTTTGGCCGGTGGCGGCACTTGACGGACGTTGATCGTAGAGTCCACATCCTGAGGATGCTCCGGTGTTGGAGCGAAACGCGCGTCGAGGTTTTCAACCTGCATGGTGGTGAGGGGCCTTGCACGGATTTGCCAACATTATTGCTTGTGTGGTGGTGGCGTTTGCAAGTTCTTGCATGCGAGTGTACGCATAGGCAGTGTGGGAAAAGGGGGGTTCTGTACGCATGCCTATGCGTACACTCACTCATTTACTTAAAGGTGGAAGTTTATTTCGCGGAATATTGCTAAAAATAATAACAAACTAAATTTTAAGCTATGGATTTCCGCAAAGTAACGCCTGATTCCATTAACTATTTAAAATCGGTGAGCATGACCGATCAGGCACGACTCTACATTAAGTTAACAAAATTACATCGTATAGCCGCCCAAAATGTTTGGTTCAATCAACAATGCAAACATCTAAATGTCGTTCCTAATTATATTAATGTAAGAATCAACACGCACAGCCGAGCCTCCAATATTGCTATCAAAAAAGCCGAGACTATCTGGCTTAACGAAGAGACACGTCATTGGTTTACCGTTAGGGATAATTTAAAATTACATCTCAAAGTTCTTTATACCGAGCTCTCTTTTAAATTACATAATATCGAATTCGATCGCTTAGATGAAAAGGCACGCCATTTCGCAGCAATCGAAGTGCACGCTAAATATTTAAGTCAAAAGAAAAAGCTTCAGACTTTGGTAAATAAAAACAGGATTGTCCAATCACATATTCACATACAGAATCCAGGTCTGAACCTTTTTCCTTCCACCCTCGCGTCAAAAACTTAACCAGCGTACAATTTGCCAAGGATGAGATGACACTTTTGGAAAAGGGTCTTAAATATAATATTACTCCTAATATTAATCAGAATGCTTTGGAAATGCTTGCGGTGGATTCGGAAATAACTGCCGTAGTTAATAAGAAAGATAACATGGTTAAGGGCCTACTAGCCAACGAAATCAAAGGTACTCCTTCCGGTTCCTCTTTTAACCCTGAAAGAGTGGCTTTGAGGTCATTAAAACAAACAATAGATAATAATAACTTAGTAATATCGAAAGCGGATAAGGGTAACACAGTAGTAGTGATGGAGCGCGACGATTATTTGGACAGAGTTAATGACGTGATTCAGGGTGAACAATTTCTAAGGGTTCCTTCTGACCCAACAAACAAGTTTTTAGCTAAGCTTAAATTAGCAATTAATAATAATCAATATTTATTTCAAACTGAATCATTAAAGAAAAAACTCATCCCAATGAATCCTCGCGCACCATCACTGTACGGCTTGCCAAAGATTCACAAAACTAATATTCCCATGCGTCCAGTTGTCTCATACATAGGTGCACCAGCATACGAGCTGGCAAAGTCACTTAATTTCATAATAAAAGAAAGCTCTCATTTCGGCCACCTTATGCCATAAAAAATAGTCTACAATTAGTCAACAATATTAAAGATGTGACTTTGCCACCTCGTTGCAAATTAGTTTCACTTGATGTCGATAGTTTATTCACTAATGTTCCACGTAAGGAAACATTGGGTATTTTAGGAATAGGAATGCATTAGAAAAACGTTTACCTCCTGGTGAAAGTAATGAATTGCTTTAAATAATAACAAACTATTTTTTTTTTTTTTCATAAGCTTTTGCTGTATAGTGTATATGAGTTAACATGAGACAAAATACTTGTAGGTACTTTCTGTCTTGTCAATTAAACTGTACTACATAGTTAATAGTTATGAAATCCTAGTATTTTATTACACAAGACAAAATACTGTACATTCTTGCATTGTCACTTAAAAGTTAAACTACTACCTACCAGTCGTGAAATTCCTACTAAGAAACCTACTGTATCTTAAACCCTTAAACTCCTACATAGTTATGCGATCCTAGTAGTTTGTCTAACTTAAAATGACGCGCCCCTCCCTCGTATTCACAGTACAAAAATATTTCATTTATATCAACTTTGAAGTAGTGGGGCGCGTCATTTCAAATTGGACAAGCTCTACTTCAATACACAAGACATAATACTGTACTTATTGTCTTAACCCTTAAACTCCTACATAGTTATGCGATCCTAGTACTGAATCAATACACAAGACAGAATACAGACTTACTGTCTACCCTTAAACTCCTACATAGTTATGCGATTCTAGTACTTCAATACACTATTGACAATACTGTACTTTCTGTCTTGTCCCTTTAACTACTACATAGCTGTTATGAGATAAGGAATTAAAAAAAAACGCAGAGTTAAATTTAATAATAATTTTTATTTGGTGCCTTAATACAGTATTTACAAAAAATACCTTATACCTATGTATAATAGTAGGGTGTCAATAATTCATTACTAAAAGTATTTACCTTATTAATAACCATCTCGTGTATTTATCATAAATATTAAATTCACAAAGTTTAGCATAGACTTTGCTGAAAATACAAGTTGTATTCTCACATTATTTGCACTAACCGAATTATTACAAATATATCAAATGAAAATCAACGGAAAAATTAGTGCGTTGTCGAAAGTCGACAGTGTTCACGAGATCACAAATTATATTACTTGTCGAAAACACATCATACACCGGAGACCCTAGCCAACACGTTTTCTTCATCGCTTTTTTATAGAAATGGCGATCAAAATAAATGAGGAGCTCTTCGCCTCTGTTTTTTCGTACGAAATTGATTTTTACATTTTGTGCGCAACCTAAATTCCAATTGTTGCAAAAAAATTACACGAAACAACAGTACAATAAATAAAACTCGTGGTAAGTGGTAATTAGAAGATTGTTACGCAACATAACAAAATATTTGCTTGGTACCAAACACAGTAGTCATATTACATAATCGCGATTTACATATTTTTTCATTTTACAAATGCAAAGTTGCTAGATTTTGACTTGCAGTGGAAAAAAACAATTTTGGAGTAGGTACACAAGTCTTGTCGCGGTATACGCACATATTACTTTTGTTAATCGCAAATGCGACATATGCTATAAATTTCAACAGTACTATCATGGCTTTCAACAATATTGCTCCTATGCCAAACCGGACACAAGTGATGTGTGTTTCTATGGTGTGTTTTCGGGTCCTTAAATCTACGATTAAATCTAGTTTACATCTAATCCCCACTGCGAGGCGAGCGGTCGCCGTCTCTATCCTTGGCGTCGCCGTTTTGTCGCGGCGACGCGGAGCGCGACCTGTCGCGGGAGCCGGAGCGGTCGCGCGACACGGAGCGCGACCGGGAACGCGACCGCGACTTGCTCTGCTTGCGACCCTCGTCGCGCTTCGGCGAGCCCGCGTCTTTGCTGCGCGAGCGAGACCTCTCCCTGAAAAATAAGAGTATTTGTTAAATAACTTATTAAATGTATAATCGGGGAAATCGATCCATAGGCAATTAATGTACCTACTTTATTTGGCATGGCAATGTCAAAATTAGGTCAATAAGCTGGGTTACCCGACCAAATAACGTACGCCTGCCTATGAATCAATTACTCTGTCAGTACGTCAAAAACTAAAATACGTGTAAGATTTTGAATTATAAAATGCCGTCAAACCAATATTTTCTGTTTACTATACATAAATCTTTGATATTTACTAGATACCACTAAAAGCTACATTTTTCACATTAACAAAACATTAAAAATAGCCACAGATTTTAAATAATGCCAATGCAGCAGCACTTGCAAATGCAGCAGTATATTTTTACATTCCTTATGCAAATAAAAAACTAATATGCCTAATTTCTCAGTAAAATCTACAGCAGTCAAACTAATTACGTGAAAATTAACAAGCCTAAATACTTGAAATACAAGAGGCTAAAGTATAAACTCTAAAGCTACGTGTTAACTACTGACTTACTTCACATACCTCTTGTTCGTAGCCAGTCTGCGTGATGCAGGAAATATTAAGTTAGAATAAGTGCAAACAGATAAAACAAGTGTATTTTTTGTAGTCATAAACAAGAAAAAATGGTGTAAACATGGGTCTATTTAATGTTCATATTCAAGTAAAATATATTCGTGCATGTTCAAAAGTTGTATTAGTTTTGTCCGTAATAAGTACATGATGTAAGGGATTAAATGAAATTCTACTTTGTAGACTGTTCTTGACTGTACAGTGTACACATAATTATCTTGAGTTGGCAAGTGCGTGAGCTACACTATTATTGTGTGTGTTCAACACAGGAATAGCAATGCCCGGTGGACTTTATTATGTTTTTCATATTTTTTAATACCTTAGTAGTAATCTTAAGGTTAATTCAGACCGCAATGTGACGCGTCGATGTATTTCTTACTGAATTAACAGATTTCGTGAGCATGAGACATCTTGAAATCTGTCAAATCCATACAAATTTAGTGCATTCTACGCATCGCGTTGCAGTCTGAATTGACTCTTAGTATACAAAAAGAAATAAAAATGTATGGAAAGTGCTACAAGTAGCTTGGAGTACTAGAAAATGTAGTATCGCAGTGTAAAATAAACTCATACCTGGAGTCGTCTCTAGCGGCGGATCTAGACGCGGAGCGGCGTCCGTTGCGGTCGGGCGACTTGCGCGACGCCGACCGGTCGCGCGACTTGCGAGACGCGGATCGGTCGCGCGACTTGCGCGCGGCGGACGCGCGTTCGGATTTGCGTGACCCGGAGCGCGAGCGGCTGCGGTCCCTTGTCGCGAGCAATACAACGTTACTACATACCACTACAGGGCTTAGGGCTATTTGTCAAACTTTCGACAATAGAAATAGCAATCTCAAACTTGCGGCAATCATTGTTAATTACAATGGCTTTCTTTTCCATAAAAACGTAGAACCACAAGGAGAATGAATGATAGTTAATAAGACTGGCGCAAGAGTTTAACTGAATTACATAAAATTACAGTTCAAATGTACTAATAAAATATTATCATGAAAATATGTAAGAAATTTTGACAAATTTGGGAAGCTAAGCAAATAATACAGAGATTGACATGGGAGCCTAGCCAAATGAGACGTGGATAGCTTCATGCGAGTATGTTTTGCAGTTTAATATGAATAATACATGCAACATTGCTAGCCATCTTGACTTATAAGGGTGCGTTTCCACTGAAGCGGAACGGAGCGGGGCTTAGCGGTGCCCGAATCGACCAATCGTGCTATTCCAGCGGAATGACAGCGAATCGGAGCGAAGATTTCGAGCATAGTGATTGGTCAATTCGGCGCCGCTAAGCTCCGCTCCGCGTCAGTGGAACGAGGCCTAAGAGTAGGACTATAGGTTATAGACAGTTATTTATAAGAATCTATATTACAGGTATATAATTGTTTACTCACTTGGAGCGTGACCGGGAGCGGGATTTGGCAGCGGGACTCTTGCTCTTGGGACGCGACTTGGAGCGCGAGCGACTGCGCGACGCGCGCGGCGACCTGCTGTGATATTACTGTGTTAAACATTGTCTAATACAAAAATTCAGCTTTCTTATCCAGAATTTACTCAGTGATATAGTTATCATTCAAGAATCTTCAGCCCCGAAAGATGGTAAAATGTATAGTATCATCATTTAAATTCTATTTCTAAATATAAAACCTTATTCATTGACTTAATTTTATCGCTAACGTCATTATAAGCCTGAAATTGCTAGCTAACGTTTGGACTAGCCAATTAGTAATTACTCGTAAATTGTAAATGTCAATGTATAAAATTTTTCTATGTAGTTCGGAGTTATTTAAACCACGAAAGATCATTCTGCCCACTTTCATGTCTAATAAGGGTAAACTTATTAGACATGCGTTCTGTACACGCCAGTGTAATGCCTTTATGGAGACACGCGGTAATGGGCATAAAGGATTCTCGCCATGTAAACAACTCCAAACAAGAGGCCTACTACGAACGCGTTTTGAGACTCAAACAATCGAACCAGAATGCCGCGTCCTACTCTAGCGTCATTTCACGTTTGAGCCAGTCCACACGGCGCGTTGCGTCGACGCAGCGCTGCCGTTTGACGCATAGCCGGCCACACGGGGTCTGCGTCATCGCAGCGTTATTACGAAGCAGTCTTAACATCAACACCCCCTCCCGCTTCGTCTCGGGGGCTGCTGTCCGTCATGTGTGCGTTGCGACGACACGCCGCGACACAACGCGCCGTGTGGACTGGCTCTTTGTTAGAGTAGGACGCGGCATTCTGATTCTATTAAGGCGCCGATCTACCGCGGCGCACGCTGTGCACGGCCACGCGGCGCACGGATTTATTACTTTGACTACGTGGGTCAACGTTTTCTACTGCAGCACACGCTATACAAACGCGTTACTCATGACTATGTACACATTTGTTAGCTTCCATGTATCCCGTGCACAGCATGCGTAGCGTGGCCAGCGTTGAGCTACGTGTGCACCATATTCGAGCAAGCTACGTGAGTCAATTCGTACGTAGCGTGTCCGTGTGGGTATATTTTCTTGCAAAGCGAAGCTTGACGCACGTGCGTAGTCTCTCCGTGCGCTGCGGTGGAATCACGCCTTTACATCAACATACCTGGAGCGGCGTCTATCGCGCGAGCGGCTGCGGCTGCGGCTGGACGACGCGCTGCGGCTGCGGCGTCGCGACGAGCGGCGGTCCTCCACCAGGCGGATGCGTCGCCCGTTCAGTTCGGTACCGTCGAGCTTCTCGATCGCGGCGCGCATGTCAGAGTGCGTCGCGAACTCCACCACACTGGAAAAGCCAAGTTATTGCATGAACTCACGAGAAATATATGAAAACTAACTGTCCCGGTGAACTTCGTGTCACTTAAAAACCTTCCCTGGACTTCAAGGATTATTTTTAGACTAAAATTAGCAGAATCGGTTCAGTCGTTATTGAGTTATAGCGTTACTAACACAATTGGAAATCCATTTTAACCCCCGACCAAAAAGAGGGGTGTTATAAGTTTGACGTGTCTGTCTGTCTGTCGGTCTGTCTGTCTGTCTGTCTGTGGCATCGTAGCATCCAAACGGGTGGACCGATTTTGATCTAGTTTTTTTTGTTTGAAAGCTGACATGACCGAGAGTGTTCTTAGCTATAGTTCATCATCATCAGCCTGCTCATTGCTGAAATATAACGGTTTATCTGGTTCGTGATAGGACGATTAGCAACTTGCAGTCGTTTGATGGGTTTTATATTTTGCATTCTGGTTCGTGACACTTATGAATAGGTATATACACATTATTGGAAAGTTGACCTGGTGCTGCAGCATCACCTGGTAATCAATAGTTTACCCAACTCCTCACCAACTTAGAGCAGAGGTTTCGTGTTTGGGCTCATTTTAATTGCGACAACCAGTAAGACGTAGATAAACAGTAAATATTTGCATGCTGCTGCAGCATCACCTGGATTCTATAGGAGCCGAGCTCCGTATGAACCCAAAGTGGAGGTTTCATGTTTGGGCTCATATTGACGGCCTCATCCAAGAGGACATAATATTTTCTAGATGGTATTCATTGGGTATTCATTGGGTTTCATATAAGATCCAGTTAATAGGAATTATCCTGCACAAGTTTAAAAAGCATAAAATAAAATTAAATTAAGAAATTAAAAAAAACCCCCGCCAAAAAATTTAAAAAAGTAATGAAATAATAATATATTTAGGTACTGACTTTAAGTTTAAATAATTCCTAAGAGTAAAGTTATATTTTAGTCCATAAATGTCATCAAGGTGTGTCGGGGGACCGCTAATGTAGATGTTTGATTTCACATAACATTATAGTTTAAGGGTCAGTTCACAGCGACCCGAATCGAGAGAATCAGCGACTATTATGGCGATACAAAATGCAAAAGTCGCTGTTGTGGTAGTTTACTTGGCGGTCCCCCGACACACCGTGACAACATTTATGGACTAAAATATAACTTTACTCTTAGGAATTATTTAAACTTAAAGTCAGTACCTAAATATATTATTATTTCATTACTTTTTAAAGTTTTTTGGCGGGAGTTTTTTTAAATTTCTTAATTTAATTTTTATATATGTATATAGATGTTGTATAACTGTATCACCTACTCGCAAGAACCTTTAATCCTTCGATCGGGCATTCCAAGAATTGCTATTGTATTTTATTGTTGTCGCGATCACCGGTGCTCGACGCTCGACGGGGCTTGATGGGTTAATTGGCATTGTGTCACCTACTTATATTTCTAATGTACTTTAATTAATAAGCTGTTGATTTTCTTATAAAATAAATGAATAAATAAGAGACATAGTAGAAGTTTCTGTGGTTTGTTTTGTATGAATAAAATATCTGCAAACGAATAAACAATATACACAACAATCAACAAACTAGATCGTGCTCGCACCTTCGTCGCGCTAAAATTAGCTTATTGCGTGGATACCGGACGTTTCTCGAGATAAAAACTTTGACAGTTGATTTCAGTTTTTTTCGTACATTCTCGATATATCGACATAATATACTAATTATTGACAACTCTGTTATAGCCTATAATACGCTTTTTAAATCTTGTAGCTAGTCGTCCTCAGATATAAAATTATCATCAAGGTGCTCAGCCCCGAAAGATGGTAAAATGTATAGTATCATCATTAAACGACTAGTCAACACCAGTATCTATTTTTATTAGTAGTCGGCTGCCAGAAACTTCATCGAGTCTAAGGGCCTGTTTCACCACTTCCTGATAACTGCCGAATAGGCTATTGTAGCGTCCTTGATTGACTACTACTCAATTTACTTGATAAATGAAAAGATAAACTTGATATACCATTACTTCGATTTATTGACTGATACCACAGAATATATATTAGTTGTACCAACAGAATTCCCACTGGCGAAACCCGTTTAAAGAATTAACGACTCATGCTACGACACTATAAAGTTCAAATTCCGACCGCGCATTGCTATGCTTGCATTGCCTACAATATCATTTCCCAGCTACAATAAATGAAGATAATATATAAAACTGATGTTTTATTTGAATTATTCAAGAAAATATATTTTATAAAAAACTTTCTAGGCTTATTCATATTATTTATGTACAAATAAACTTACATATAACGAGCGCGATAAATAAAATATATTAAATTACAAATAGGATGACGTCACATCCAAATCGGAAGTACCGCAAAAGCGTTTTCGTCAGTACAAATCCTATTTTCATAAAATCATATTTTCAAATCGACTTTATTTATCAATCATAAGCTTTTATTTGATGATAAGGGTGAAATACGGTTTCCTAGGCCAGGTTTTACTAGAAATATGCATTTTTTCAATGAAATTAAATATAGGTCAAGTAGCCTATTATATTTGCCTACATCTCCTCTCTTTCTATCGCATAACTCGTACCTTTTCTGAAGAAATCAGGGTTGTCTCTTTTTAAAAATGATATTATAATCTTTATATTTAATTAACTACATTTTATTTAACTCGAATTAATCTAAGATATTATGTCTTAGTACTATGTAGATTTAATTATCATAAATTCGCGTGTAACTAGTTACGCGTTTAGATTCGATAGGTACCGTATCTTAATTATTGAAACCGGTCTTATATTAAACCTACTTAAAGTGTTTGCATAACTTAGTTATTTTTGTAAACAAAATATGAGGTTTCGAATAGTAAAGAAAGTTAAATTTGGTTTACAATCCGGGTTAAGACAGTTAAACACTGCGCAATATTTCTTTGCCCTTTTCTTTTTATTGTCCATTGTGAGATTAATATCAATTCTATGATAGCGATCGAATAAGTTACGCAATACGCAGGTATGCAACGAACAACTCGTGCGCGTACGTCACCGCTCGCTAGTGAGTCCCTTATGATTTGCCACCCGCGGGTGGTACTTACAGTTCGATGCCTATACGCGCGAGTGGGACAGGCCTGCTGATACATCATACACTTGATGATCAGAATGATCCGGGTGTGCGAGCTCGCGCGATCGCCTTGATAGATCGATGCGAACTGATTTTAATATAAAATAATACATAATTAAATATTACGCGAGCGCGTCCCAAACGCTGACTCTTTAAAAACCCTGTTTGATGTACGAATTACGATATGGATCGTACTGCTATCCACCAACTAAGTTGACAGATGAAGTATGGAGAATCTGTCAAAAAAGTTGTGAATAGCCTATCCGGCACTTTATCAGGAAGCGGTGAAACAGGCCCAAGTTGTTTGTACTTGAGAGAATGGACTCCTAACTTAGAATATAAAATTTTAAGTACTTACCCTTCATTTCTATGCTGCTTATGCGCATCAGCGTACGTCACTTCACCAGCTTGACGCATATAATCTTTCAAGTCCTGGAAACCATACAAATATATTAGTATACAAACTTTTAGGTACAAATTAAAAAATTTTTTGAGTAATTCTCAGTTGTAAAGTTAACATCAAGGTTTTCAGCCCCGAAAGATGGTAAAATGTATAGTATCATCATTTTTACTTGTTACACCCTATGTTTGTGCAAAGTTGAAATGAAAAGGACTGTAGAACTAAAAATAAGTGCCTAAACAGATTTCATAATCACAACACTATTGGTTTTCATTTCTTTTGTCGCTTATATAGCTGCTGTGGTCTATGGTTTGTCTGCTCTGTCTTTTTGTAATCATACACTCTCCATTACTGCCGGTACTTCTTTGGTCTCGGTGCTTTCTCTGGTCTTGGTACCCTCTATGGCATCAGTACTCTCTTTGGTCTCAGCACTTTCTTTGGTCTCGGTTCCACATCCACTACTTTGACGATCTACTCCAGTATCTATGGCAACCATGTTAGCTTTTCTTTCGCTAGCCTGTCATCTGTCTTTGGACCTTGTCTTATGCTGGCTAATTCACTGGCTTCCTTCGTAGATGACCTCTGCATGTCCGGCTACGCATTCCAGATTCAGTCAGCATGGATCCTCAGAACCTCTCCAGTCTCTCTTTGGTGCAGTCTCCACTTGCCGTTCATCAGATAGCATCGTTTGGACTCTCATGATTCTCATAATTTTCCCTTCAGGACTGGGTCAATCCAAATTCACAGTCAACTCCCGAGCCAGGGATAAAGAAATGAAACCAATAAGTATGTAACGAGTACGAAAAGCTGAGTAGGCACAAAACAAAAATTAAATGATGGGAAAAAATGAATTCACAGCGGCACTCACCGTCATGAATAAACTTAAAATGCGAATGAATCAAAATGGGATTGCACATATTTGGCTCCTGTGTGCCCCCTTCCACTTTACCTTGGCGGGGGCGGCGGGGGCGCTATGACGTCACAAGCCGGTCTGACGTCACCGTCGGGGGGGGCGGGCGCTACCGTCCTAACATCGGCTCTGACCTCACCACGGGCTACATCAGGGAACGTGGGCTCTGGGCACGAAACGCAGCCTTCTGTCGTTATTTAAAAATTATCTATGAGCTTGAATTTTTATATTCAAAAGTTGCTTTCAAATACAATTTTACAGAACTGTTTATATGCAAAAAATTTAAAAGATTTAAGCTAGGACATATTATAGTAAGACAAAAAGCTACTTATTAATTTTAACTAAGCCTGCTAGGCAGAGCTTTACGTTTGATATTTTAGTTGCAATTTCAAGGACGACAATGGGGCCGAATGGTTTCTGGTAGTTCTCACATCGTCACAAAGGTCTGTCGTGGTCTTCTTGCATCACAGCTGGTAAGAATAGTCCAACTTCGGTAGTAGCTTTATCGAATACGTTTGCCATTTGTCATCTCATCTAGTCTTCTCTGTGCCTTCATTTGCATCGGTTGTCTTCAGTTCAACGTGTTTGCTCTTCCGTATGGTCCATGTCCTATGCCTCCCGTCCCTCGTGCCGTCTAGCTAGATCCGTTCGCTCACACCCAAAGACCGATCCCTGGTAGTCCGCCCAACCCATGGCCACCTGAATGATGATGGTGATGATGACGTGGGGTCCCGTCAGTCTCTTACCTGCCAGCTTATGCGGCTGGATAGGTTTTCGACGATAAGTCGATACTCCGTCCGCGTCGGCGGCCCATATCTGTAATTGTAGTCACTGTAAACAAAAATTCCTATTTCACGTACCTGGTGTTTCATTATTAAAACTTTACTAGCTAACTTTTTAAATTGCTCGTCTATTAATACCTATATAAAGTCTCAATGTTTATTTTATGCAACCTCCACCTGACCTCAGATATAAATTAAATCTTTATTTATGATGTAGCTGTGTTGAAATATTTTATCACCAATTTTACAAAATTGTGTCGGAGCAATTCAAAAAGCTATTTCAATACTTATTTTTACCAAAATTAATGCAAAACTAAAATGCAAACACCAAGAAAGCGAAGTAGAAACTATGTTTTTCTTACATCTAGACATTTTATTATTCAAAAATTTCAGAGACCAATGGTCTTTATAGATACCACGGTTGTGGCAATCAAAACAAAAATATTTTGCGACTTGTCACAAGAACTTGTAAATGTATTTCTCAACGTTCTATTTCTTTCTCTAGTATAAACTTTGTTATTTTTACTTACATAAGCTTAATCTAAGACTTGCATAGAGTATTGTGTAAATGTGATATGAATGAAGGAGTAAATGAAAGCTAACGGGCTTACTTTAGTCTTTTTATGGGCGAGTATAGTTTGCCTATTGCACAGTGTACGGAGGAGACGAAAAATCGGAAATTTTCTATTTTCTTCAATTTTGAATGGGCATTAATTAGTACTATGAATGCAAGAGTAGAACACCCGCGTGTCAATTCGCAATAGTTTTTATTCTACGAGCTACCAAAGTTTAGCAATTTTTTGCGGCCCGGAAGCGAAAAATCCATATATCTCCAAAATTTTTACGTAATAAATAAAATTTTATATTCCACCTGAAAGCCTATTAAATAAGGTATATTTCAAGCTTTTTTCCTGGTCCGCCGTGTCGATATTTTACCTACAATAAAATAGTTTTCATTTTTAGGTTTTTATTTTTTTAATCCAAAACCAAACAAAAGATGCAATCGAAAATATCGACAAATAAAAGGTATACAAGCATTCTATACGCACAAAAAAAATCCCTTGTAAGATCCGTTTACAACTGGATATATTTGATCGTGAAATCCTACGCTAGGGCTGCCACCATACGTCTTTCAATGGATGGCTGTCAATAATGCAATAGAAATAGTCACATAATATTAACATTTATAGTATGAAAGTTATATACGCTTTTAATGAGTATAATTAAAATTATCAAAAAGAAGTCTTAGAAAAAATATAAAACCTCCTCTTTTTTTGGAAGTCGGTAAAAAAATCGGAGGTCAGTTCGTAATACTTCAAACAATTAATATTATTTCTAGTATTTATTACAAAAATCAAGGTACGCGATGGTCACGCGAAAACGAAAAGACTACAAATAATACAGCGTTGCGTCGTTTGATAACCCTGTTGACAATTAAGTTTGTAAATTGAATAAATTGATTTAGCAGTGGTTGTAAACGGATCTCACGGGTGATTTTTTTTGCGTATAAAATGCTTGTATACCTTTAATTTGTCGATATTTTCGATTGCATCTTTTGTTTGGTTTTGGATAAAAAAAATAAAAACCTAAAAATGAAAATTATTTTATTGTATATAAAATATTGACATGGCGAGTCAGGAAAAAGCTTGAAATATACCTTATTTAATAGGCTTTCAGGTGAAATATAAAATTTTATTAATTACTTAAAAGTTTTTGAGAAATATGGATTTTTCCCTTCCGGGCCGCAAAAAGACGCTGAACTTTGGTAGCTCGTAGCATCAAAACTATGTATTTCCAATTGACACGCGGGTGTTCTACTCCTGCATTCATAATATTAATACCTATTCAAAATTGAAGAAAATAGAAATTTTCCGATTTTTCGTCTCCTCCGTACACTGTGCATTGTTAAGCAATAACAGCCACACATGAGGTTTGAGGTTCTAGCTTGGCATATCCTTAAGGTTTGTAACATGACTTACAATTTGCCAAGTATAAGACATTTCCCTTAGTTACTTAGCGATCCTGAGTAGTGGCATGTAGAATGACAACTCCTAGCTTGTGTTATTGGTGGTTCTTTGCTTGTGGTATGGTATGGAGTTGTATGTCATGTTATGTAAACTGTAGGTGTGCAGTGTGAACTCCTAGATTGAAAAGATTAATCAGGGTAAGTTCGGATACAGGGTAAGTACGGATAATTCAAGTTAACGCTGAATATAATATTTTTTTTCGCATGGTACTACAGTTTGCGGTTGCAGTGCAGTATGGCGTATATGGGTATTTCTTATCAAATTTCGAAATTTTAGTCCCGAGTTGTTTGTTTTTTGGTTCTGAGTCATATGCATTAACTTAGTCTTTTTTTATTTCAATGTACGCGGTCTATACTAATGTTGTTGAAAAATAAAACGTATTACCTCTAAAGAAAAAAAAGATATGGCTACTTTGTTACCGTTAAAGTCATTCCCTCACCTTGTCCCTCAGTACAAAAACATTACTAAAATGCCTATTCATCTCAAATATATCAATATTCTTTATAATAAAATTATGCTTATACGTTAGAAAGATGTTTGTTATTGTCTATAAAAACTTCCATCTAACTACGAAGAACTTATAAAAACAATGATTTGATTTTAAATATGTCCCGCCAAATAAAATCATTCCCTCACCCTATTACGAATATTTGATTTCTGAACGTGTCGAACGATATTCAGGAACGCATCCTTAAGTTTTTATTACCTGGCAACACTCTCAAATGATTCAAAATGGCGAATTCTCCTCAACGGTAGGTAAGTTTGTGAAACAACACATTATGTAAAAAAATATTAAGAGTTACATATATGGCGATCATTACCTCACATCACATGTATGTATTAAGCATTTTAGTATATACAGGGTGCAATTAAACCTTCCTGCCAAATTTTGATATATTGATCCTTGTTAAAAATAAAAATACACGTATTTTTTCTTTTATAGTCACTCAGTACTAAAATGTTGAGAAATAGCGAGTTATCCTAAAAAAACTGCAATTAATAGACATGATGCGTCGGCCGCGCGTGACATGCCCCCGCGCGCGCGCCTCATCCCGCGCACCCCCTCTCATTCTCCCGCGCCGCGAGTGACCATTCTACAATGATTTTAAATGGGATAAAATATGTAATTGAAAAAAAATAACACCCAATTTTTTTTGGTTAAATGGACTCTCCTAATGATACCTAAGCCCTGGAAAAAATTTGGCAGGAAGGTTTAATTGCACCATGTATGCAGATAATTTGTCTTTTTAATGCGTTTTGGGAGTTACTTGTATATCCGAAATGGAACAAGTAAATTGAGGTTATGTGCCAGTGTTTTTGTAGTTTTAGTTAAAATTCGTCATTCCCTCACCATCATTCTCTCATCAATTTTAATGGTGGATTGTATAGATAAATTCAATGAAGCGATAATTATGGGGGACCACCACATAATTAAATTATTATAACATTAGTACTATCAAAAATTCACATAACAAGTATCAAATTATTTCATTATTTTTTGGAATTTTATGATCACCGAATTCCGAAATTTCTTGATAATTACCCATATGCACTGTAGCACCAGGCAAAAAAAAACACTAACTAAAGTGATAAGTTGAATTATCTGGACTTACCCTGTGTCCAAACTTACCCTGATTAACTATATTTGCTTGTGGTATGGTATGCCATGTGTAGACTGTAGTGTGCGGCGGGAACTCCTAGCTTGGAAGGTCTTTTCTCGTATGGTATGGACTATGGTGTTGTGATGTATGTCATGTGTGCAGTGTGAACTCCTAGTTTGGAAGGTAGTTTGTATATGGTGTGAATGTGCAGTGTGATGTCTAGTCTCGATACAGACGTCTCGGTGGCGCGGCGCGGGGGCGGGGCGCGGCGGGCGGGCTCGCGGCGCCAGCGGTCTGACCCGCGGGGCGTGCCGCGCGCGCGCTCCACCGACACCCTACAACAACACTCACTCGTATCGCGACCGGCCGCGGTCTCGCTCGTAGTACCGGTCGCGCCGGTACCGGTCCGCGCTGCGGTCGATGCCTCGCGCCGGCTCCACCACGACCCTGCAGCACGTTGGGCATGAGCGGGCGATAGACACACTAACCCACTAGCACCCCATCCCCCCACAAACAATACTCCTTGAGGGCCGCGACACACCGGAATGGCAGCGGCGAGGCGAGCACTTTCAGTGTCATATGTTTTTAAACTTTATCTTCATTACTGTAATACATAGTATCGCTTGATAAATCGCCGCTGTCGGCGGCCGTCAGCGGCCACGAGCGTCCACGGGCGGCCGTACACACACACCGCACACCGATAAAGTTTAAAATCATATGACACTGAAAGTGCTCGCCTCGCCGCTGCCATTCCGGTGTAGCGCGGCCCTTAAGGTACGAGTTGGAACCGAGCGACACGCGACAACTGCAGACGACGAGTCGTCGCGACACTACCGGTTTCTATGTATTTCTATAAAACACCCTCCGTAGCTAGCGACATTGGTTCATAGAAAACATAGAAACCAGTAGTGTCGCGACGACACGTTGTATGAGAAAAAAAAGTTTGGGAACCTCTGGTCTAGACAAAGTGTGCCAATTACAGAGAAGTTTCTAGTACATTACTATCTAATAATTAGAGATTGTCATCTTTGACAATACCTTCATTTACGGTAGGTACTCAAAATATGCATTCTCTCTGACTCTATTATACTCAAGTCTTTGAAACCATACATACGTATATTAGCTTGTGAGTTGTGTGTCTTTCACCACTATTAGCACCCGTTATCGCAAAAAGCCAACACCGTTTATACCCAAATTTTGTTCGCCCGATTGTAACATTTTTACTTTTCCAATAGTTTATTCCTGATTGCACGGCTTTTTCCACATAAAAATTTGTCCGAATATAAAATTAAATTTATAAATAAAGATAAAATTTTAAAATTCATTTATACAGTGCAATTAGACTATAATGAATGATGTAAAAGTAAAAATGATTTGTTCAATAATTAATCTAGTGGAGCCGGCTGTCAAAATCAAAATTACATTAATGACTGACAAATAACAAACATGTTCGAATCATGGCAACAAAAATTATATTATAGCAATGAATCTAGATCAAAAAAAACAACTACAACACTATAATAGTATTATGTTCACATGAAAACATTGTGGTTTAACCTACTTTTTATGGATTATTCATTATGAGAAACAAGAAACTATTGTTTAAAAGAGCCAATTTGCGATATCAGAAAAAGTTATGATATTATCATGATACAATGATTTTATCTTGCATTGTATAATGTATTATTTTGCTCTATTTTAGTTACGCTTTTGCAGCCTTATTAATAAACACAGACTAGAGCAAGAATAACTTTACTCCTAGGCTTAAGGTAAGAGTAATAAAATTCAGTATTAATAAACATGGAGTAAGGAAGGAGTAAACTAATCCGAATCTACTCTCGGAATAAAAGTTAATCCTTCACACTACCTAGTTTAGGGAGAGATTAAGTATTAGAACAAAGGTGTATTTTGACATTTGAAAATTGAATTTTGACGGCAACATAACACATATCCTACAAATAACAAAACTCACATTTTTGCTGCTTTGATTTTGTTAGCGAAAAGATGGATAGTGACTATTTTACTGAATATTTGAGGGTGATACAGGACATTAATGAGGTTGAAAACCTCATGCCATTGACAAGGAGTGTGAAGCATTACAAAATACGTAAAAATCCACCAAAAGAACTTGAAGAAGGTGCATTCAAAAGAAAATACAGGTTTTTTAAGCATACTGCTGTAATGATTATTGATAATATTATGGTAGAAGATGATCTAGCTGGCGATACAAGAGGTAGCTTTATATCACCTCACCTTAAAGCTTATTTTTATTGGTGTCTTAATTATTTTTTTTCAATAATTTGAGAACACTATGCGAAATAGTTGCTGAAATAAAACAAAACAAAACATTGGAACAAAAAATAACACGACCCAACATTTTATAGGTACCAGATGTCTAACGCGAACATTATTGTAAAAACTTACATTTTCATCTTCATTACCAATTACTGGAACGAATACGTTTTGTTTGTTCGCTCATTGTATTTGATCATTTATAATAATAAATATAATAATATTTATTATATATAAATATAATATATATATAAATATAATAATAAATATAATAATATTTATTATTATAAATTATCAAATACAATGAGCGAACAAAAAAACTGTTTATCCTAATTACTGGAACGAATATGTTTTGTTTGTTCGCTCATTGTATTTGATAATTTATATATTTTTTTATTTGTTTTCAACACAGATTCGAAGTACCGTATAAAACTTCAAAGAAGTAACGTTGCAAACTTGCATAAAATAACAGTAACAAAACTAAAGAACAAAACAGTAAACACCTTACGGCTTACACCATGCACCACAGTAAAACACGCACATACCACATATTTTGAATTTTGAAATAATAACAGGCAAAGTATGTTGACTGTCAGTGTCATAAATGTCATTTCTGACATTAGTTCATTCCCTCAGTGACACTTTTTACTTTTAAATTGGAAGGGTTGCCATAATGCACTCTTTAATCCTGATGTAAGGAATGTATTGTTACTCCAAGCTTACTCCACATTTATAAATAAGAATTTATTACCAGAGCTAAGTCGGCCTTACTCCTGGATTAACAACTCCGAGTGTAAGGAGTGCTGGGTGTAGGCCATTTTTATTAATAAGACCGTTGGTGAATAATTATGGTCTAAGATCCGTACTAAAATCGTCCTTCACCGAACTCCTTACCAGACAAAAACAATGTTTTAGAGAACAAGATAATTTTTTAAATATGTTTAGATTAGGCAACACCTTTGGAAATTGTCATTATTATTTTTAATTAAATTTATAAAAATTTGTTTTTTTTAATTTCACTGGCGTGTCTACTAAATAAAATTGACTCCGATGGAAAGTATATAATGCATACAATACTATAGTACCTATTTAATAGGTACTATAGTGTAGTTAATAGGTACTATAGTGTAGTGTTTTGGAGTGGATAAAATTATTTTTTATTAAATTCAATAAAATGATTTTGGAATAGCTTGGCATATATGAAACTAGTAGAGAAGCACGTTTTTAAAACAAATCAAAGAACAATATTCTTAAAAAAATTATTAATTCATGTTTAGTAGGAAAATAGGATTTTTTTTTATTGAGAGCCCATAGAGTCCACAGAATAAAGTATTATTTTTCATTCAGAATGTGGGCAATGTATCAAAGGTAAAAAAGGTAAATGTATCAAATGTATCAAACATCTTCATACAAAAGTAGACTGTAATTCAACGAAATACGTTTCATAATCGCCGGATTTTGCTCGCCCCCAATTTTTTAACTTTAAACCCTTGCAACCCGCATTTACGACTGAATTTTCTCAAGCAACTTTATACTACGTTATTTCTAATTAAATTGCTTACATTTTGAGACTGGTTTCAATTGGTAAACAATAAAGCGCAATTACTAATATCAATTTACCTGTTTAAACACAGCAACCAGGTAATAGGGACAAAAAAAAGGTCTGCAACTGAGGTGTAGCATATTGTATACATTATATACTTTCCATCGGAGTCAATTTTATTTAGTAGACACGCCAGTGAAATTAAAAAAAATATATATTTTTTTATAAACTTAATTGAAAATAATAATGACAATTTCCAAAGGGGTTGCCTAATCTAAACATATTTAAAAAATTATCTTGTTCTCTAAAACATCATTTTTGTCTGGTAAGGAGTTCGGTGAAGGACGATTTTAATACGGATCCTCTACTATTAGCAAAATCCAAATACAGGTCAACACTTAGGCCGGTATAAATAGTCAGTACTCAAGATGCATCTTAGTCTCAAGACGCGGTTCGGCTCTATGATTGGTCCAAATTTTGACAGCCAACCAATCACAGAACCTGAAGTGTGTCTTGAGACCGAGATGCATCTCAAGATGCATGGTATAAATAGTCAGGTACTCAAGCACTGACTATTTATACCAGCCTTAATATTAAGCATTGTATAATCCATAAAAAGTACATTTAAAAATAAACCTTTATTTTAAAAAATACTTGCCTTTCACCAAGCAGCTCTTTCCCATTCAGTTCATATACTGCATCGTCTGCATCTCTATAGTCTTCAAATTCCTGAAAAGAAATAAATTTGAGTAAATCCTCTAGTCTAATGAAAATGCATGGAAGTTTAATTTAAAAATAAACTGGAAATGTAATGCATCAGGGTTAATAATAATAATTGTTTTAAGAAATAAGCAAGTCATTCTTAGCATTTTAGTGATGACCTTAGACTCCCGCTCAATGTCAATAAGATTTAAATCTTTTCTTGGCTCATAACGGATTTCACTTGGCTCATTGGATCAGCATCCTGTTACTGTATATTTTAGACAATCTTTGGTTTTCTATAAAGATTACAAAAGTATAAAAAACTATGATTTTTCAGATTATCCCTATATGTATATTACTAGAGGAGCACTTCGTAAACTAAGTAGGTACATGATGAGTTTAATTTTCATGTATTCAATCTAGGAGTGATTGTGAGTATACCAGCTCATAATTATAGGTATATAACGCCTCCGTGTATAGAGCAGGCTCTTGACTCGGAGGTAGTGGGTTTGATTCCCACGTTGGAAGCATGTTATTCCTAAGTTTGGTTAGGACAATGCAGGCTGATCACCTGATCGTCTGACAAGTAAGATGATCCATGCGTCGGATGGGCATGTAAAAAGTCGGTCCTGTGCCTCATCTCTCGCCAGTCGTGTCAGTCGTCCGTCCCACTGGGTTATGAGAGTACAGGAATAGACAGTGCTCTTGTGTACTGCGCACATACTTGGGCACTATAAAATTACTCCTGCGTAGCTGGCCTGGTTTCAATGAAACCGGCCACCGTCACCGAAACCGGTGTGGGAGCTATTATTATACATATAAGTACATAGAAAACAGCTGTTCTTATACCACAAAAAAAAAAACTGGGAAATGTGTCATACCAAAGGAAGTTTTTCCAACCAAGTATGCTTGACTATAGAAATATTACATTATACTATAGAAAATTATTATACTATAGAAAATTTGCACATATAAATTGTTCTGATATTATCTCTGTATATATATTATCTAAATATATATTTTTTATTATTTTAGCATTGTAGAAAATGGATAGCATTTTCTAGAATGCTATAATAATAAAAAAATAGGTATAGAATACTTACAACAAATCCATAACCATTTTTGATGAGAATGTCTCTGATTCTGCCGAATCCTTTGAAGAACTTTTCCAGGTCACGCTCCCTTACTCCGAACGGAAGCCCACCAACATACACTCGGGATCCCACCATCTTTGTGGTCTCTGAAACATGTAAGTATTGATTATAGCTTGTTGCCACACATTATTGATTTAACAAGAAGGTTGTATGATCAATATTATGTTTATCTATTACTTAATATTACTCAAGTTTTGTTGTATTTACTTTCCCCCCTTTCTAGATAAGGCTATGATAGATGACTATGATTGCAAAGATGTCTAAGCAGAATATGTCCCTCTAAATCAGAGGTTCCCACACTTTTTTTTCTCATAGACCACTTTAAACATTTTGCAGGATCCGGTGGACCCCCCGACAGCTACCCCCCCCCCCCCCCCCCCAAGTTCAAAGCCGGTCTGAAACAGTTGGACGTTTACTTTTTGTATTGTAAGTTTGACTCACAAGTCACAACTCACAGTACAAGGAACCAATAAGCTTCCACTTCGGAGTGGTAAAAAGTAAACGCAAATATTTTCTTGTTTGTAGCTATTTAACACAAAAATTACCACACTTTTACTTATTTCTAAATCTCCTCGCTCTGTAATATTAATTAATCTGCTAATATAATATTGTCTACCTATATTCATAGGTGAAGTCGAGTCGGGTCACCTAATTTTTATAGACCCCCGTTAACGACTCGTGGACCCCCATTTTTTTTCCACGCAAGCGTAGACCCCTATTGGGCTCCCGTGGACCCCTGTGGGTCCATCTGGACCACTTTGGGAATCAATGCTCTAAATGTTCAAAATCAATATTGGTCCTTCCCGAATCCCGGGCCAACCGACCGGACTACTTAACCAATCATTCATGTCATCATTAGCAGTTAATGACAACTTTATCAATAACGTAACAGTAAATAATATGTGATCCAGGACGTAAATGGAAGTAGTCGTGATATTTACTAAGGTGCTACGTCTAGAACACTATTGAAACTAGGCTGTGATAACCAGAAATTAATTAGGTACCACTGCGATGATTTAAAATTGCCAAGATAGCAACAATTACTTAACTTACATTTTACTTGTTTGGGTAATAATCTAGATTTTAATGCTAATTTTAGAAATAAAAAGGTATTAGATAAGACGTGGATAAACGAAAGGAGAAATGGCGACATTTTGACGCGTAGCGCGCGAGCACCACGCGGTGATAAAAAAAAATTATTGATGTCGCGGTATTTACCCTACAGTATGCTTTAAATCCTACTTTAGCATGGAAAGTAAATAAGCAAATTTCAAAAGGACATCTCGTCATATAGTAAATTTTAAAACAAAACAGTTTAAAAATAGTAAATATCGATCCATCTGCTATGGCCAAAATGGCGCTCAGCGGCGGCGTCGAATTTGTACACAGGAATATTTCAACAAAATACAAGTTTATAAGTTACGAAAGTTTTATTGAAATTATACTCACAAGTTTGAATTATGTATTTCCTTCCAAGTACGGTATGTTTGTAAAAAGTTTTGTGTTTATTCTTTCATTGAAATAAAACACGTGCACGTCCACGCAACACTGAGTCGGAAACGGATATTGCAAAATAACAATTCACATTTGACAGATGACAATTGACAAGTGACAGTTGACATTTCCTCTTCAACCAAAGACAAAATACAGACTGCCAAAAAAGACTAGAAAAATATATTTAAGGGTCAAACTATTTCCGGTTACTATAATGGAGGCACTTCACAAGCCTATTTGTATTTGCTATTGGCTATTTGTTATATTTGGCAAAATTATTGACGAATACACAAACAAGCAAATATAGGCAAATACGGCCCTCCACACATGGACGTCAAATACCAAACTTTTACTTGGGCTATGTTCCGAAATGTACTGCGACCACTGCACAGTGCTATCACTGTAGAAAAAATCGTTCCGTTATGGAGTTGCAGTACACTGCCGCAGTACCCTAGTGAAATTTATTATGACGTCATCAATCGTCGCCATATTGTACTGTGAGCACTGGCGTTTTCGAGGTAAGGCACTCGCAGTACTTTGATCACGTGATCAGTCAACTGTCAAGTGTCAAAACCACTTGAGTGTCTAACGTTTTAAAACAATACCTACAGTTTTATCCCAAACTTATAAATTTGTGTAATTAATTTAGATTAATAATAATAAAACACTGGAAGAATTGCAAAAATTAACCTTATTAGACTGTGTTGAAAATGTTCAATACGAGGTGTCAAAAATGCGACTGGTAGTATACTGGATTGCGTTCCGTTTTAAATAGTAACCAGTATACCAACAGTATACTAACTATAAAGGAATTACGGCTTCGCAGTATACTAAAATGACGTCACAGTCTGCAGTGGTCGCAGTACATTTCGGAACATAGCCTTAATTTTCTTTACTTGCCTATTTGACTTCTTTGATGTGCGTCAAAAACCGACGAAGGTACGGGGCGATTCCATTAGCGAGGTGTAACAGTTTGACACACTTAAAGCTTCCTACAGGCAAAATGAAGCATATTTATTAATAAAATGTCCCTTGAAGGGATACATTTTGACTAGTTTAACAATCTATATATATAAAACTCAAAGGTGATTGACTGACATGTTGATCTATCAACGCACAGCCCAAACCGCTGGACCGATCGGGCTGAAATTTGGCATGCAGGTAGATGTTATGACGTAGGCATCCGCTAAGAAAGGATTTTGATCAATTCTACCTCCAAGGGGCTAAAATAGGGGATCAAAGTTTGTATATAATAATACTTCTAACGCGAGCGAAGCCGCGGGCAAAAGCTCGTGATGTATAAATGAAAACCTTCATCAAATGTATGAAGGGCCACAAAACAGGCCGAAGTGCCATCGCGGGTGCAACCAATTTGACCCTCCATTAAGAACTGTGATGAGTTCATACTGGCTATTGCGAAACTTTTACAAAATAAGTTTAGTCCGGTTAACGAATGACTCAAGAGGGGGTATAGAGTGGGTGAGCGGGAACCTAAGCAATTTCTACAGGAACTTATTCAGGGTGGTTAAGGACAAAACATACTAAAATTCCTGACGTCTAGGAGGTGAGCCGGAGGGAGGGGGGGGGGGCGACAAAGGTCTAAATTTTTTGTTTTTCGTCAATAACTAAAAAAATATGCGTTATAGCAAAAATATTCTATAACGACCTTAAAGCTTATTAAATTTTCTATAAATTAGATCCTATACAGTTTTTCCAAATTCTTATCCGTTTTCAAGCTACACGCTCAGGAAAAGTAAAAATTAACAAAAGCTTTATTTTAAACTAGACGTACCGCGCGGCTTCGCCCCCGTAAATTAGATATTTCACAGGCAAATTAGTCTACAAAAATTTTGCCGATAGCCTTCTTCGATAAATGGGCTATCTAACACTGAAAGAATTTTTCAAATCGGACCAGTAGTTCATGATATTAGCGCGTTCAAAAAATCTCTTTCAAATAATTTCCCCGTTTTTTCCACATTTTCCTCTATTTCTTCGCTCCTATTAGTACTATCGTAATAAAATATAACTTATAAACTTTTTCGCTACAAAAATTAAACCGATAGCCTTCTTCGATAAATGGGCTATCTAACACTGAAAGAATTTTTCAAATCGGACCAGTAGTTCCTGAGATTAGCGCGTTCAAAAAAGCTCTTTCAAATAATTTCCTCCGTTTTTTCCACATTTTCCTCTATTTCTTCGCTCCTTTTAGTATTATCGTAATAAAATATAACTTATAAACTTTTTCGATAAATGGGCTATCTAACACTGAAAGAATTTTTCAAATCGAACCAGTAGTTCCTGAGATTAGCGCGTTCAAGAAAGCCCTTTCAAATAATTTCCTTATGACAAAATTATGATTTCGTCCATACAAAAAATAATTCATTATTTTTTATCTCCGTAGATACGGCATATTTGAAAAAAACGACATCTATAAAAGTGACTTGTAATTGCATCAGCTGTCTACAAAAAAAATATCAGCCTGATCCGTTGACCTTCGATCCGAAATTTCTTAATGTCCCATTTATTTTACTTTGGGACCAGTGTGGGGCGGGGCATTCGAACTAGGGTTGCCAACATTTCTCCGGCGAAATATAGTATTTTTCAAAATAAACTTTACAAAATCTAGTACACTTCTAAAAAATATAGTATTTTATGGAAAAAATAAAAAATGTTTAATGAAATATTTAAATATTATTTATTTTTATACAAACTATATTTTTTTGCACTTCTTGCATTTTTTAACAATGTTTTGTCTAAAATAAAAGTGTCGTATGCTTTCATTCAATTTTAAGATTAATGTAAATTAAAAGCTCATTTTTTATTAATGAGATACTTACTAGTTCTGTTTCTCTCTTCCCGCCATTTCAAATTCATAACCGAAAATACCCTTTCTGTGAATGCTGAAGTGGCAGGAATAGAGAGCAGGAATGAGATAATTTTAGTGTTGAAAATATACTATTTTTGCATACTATATAATAGTTCAACAGTATATACGCAGGCTCGAAATATAGTACAATACTATATTTCGAGCCTGCGTATATATATTATAGTACGGTTGGCAACCCTAATTCGAACGCAAACGTAATTGTAAGTATGTAAGGCTGTGGTGGTGAACTATGATTAGAATTAACCGGTAAATGCTGCGGCAGCAACATACCGCTGCTTTTTTGTGTTCATGACACAAGGTGGGCCGTGAACTTTAAACTTTCTTGTAGATGGGTCGCAGTCCCGACAAGTTTGGGAAACACTAGTCTAAATCACTAAAAACGATTGCATAGTGTAATTTATACAAAAGATTTCGACGTATTACTGTACAACTAGAGTCTGGCCAACGAAACCTGAACCCAGCATTTATTTTGACTGCCAACACTATTCTGAAAATGACATTAGTAGTCGATTGTTTGCGGCGATTTCATGATCTTGATACTTGGTCATGATTATTATTTTATACTCTTATGATCTTTTGATTTTTCATACTATACGTATTTTTCATACTATACGATTTTCAATGAAAATACTATTTTAATAAATAGTATTTTCATTGAAAATCTTCACGAAGATTCGGGTGAGAAACATGAAGTTTCCACCATACATTGTGACCTATTTACCCATCGAATATTCTATTCTCTCGATCCTTCGATCGCGGATTCTCGCAAAATCTATTGTTATTCTATTGTTGTCGCGGTCACCGGTGTCCTTATGGGGCTTGACGGGTTAATACCGACTAGGCATTAAAACACAAATAAAATACAATTTTACGTGCACTTTTTCCACTACATTAATTAATATTTAATTATTACTATAGCTAAAAACACGACCGGTTTCGAAACAGTTCTACTAGGCTTAGTTAGTTAGCAATATATTTTCTATAGTCAGCAGGCTATATGCTAGACTTTTCTTTTATAGGTGCATAATTTTTTGCACATTGGAGTAATATCTAGCATCAGCAGAAAATGATCAAAATCTTTTTTTCCTACTACATTATGTGATACCATATAAATAATTTTTGAATTTGCCGCGGTTCGCTGGGTTCAGGTTTCGTTGGCTAGACTCTATACTACAACTAAACATTAATTTAAAATAAATGCTATTTTAATTTAAAAATATGGGAAAAAACATCGCGTCCCTTAGATGATATTGCTTAAAAACGCTCTAAATTATTCGAATTCCATTTTTTACCGATAAAAGTTGTTTTGTTAGTAAATACAATCTTCTTACGTATATTCCAATGCCGCATTTTAAAAATTCTCGTTAAGGGCCGTCTGTAGCGGAATGGTCTACGGATACGTGTATTTGGTATTGGTCATATTATATTTTGTCAAATAGGCAAATAAGGCCAATATTTGTCAAACATAGGTACCCTCTACACATGGTGATTGTTTGGCGAATACATCCTGCCTCCTCCATATTATATTTTAAGATTGAAAAATTTTATTTTCATTTTACAACTTATATCGCAATTGAATAATTTTATTATGAGTTGTGACTTGTGAGTCATAATATTGGGCATGTAATGAAGTGCTATATATAACACTAATTTTAACAAGGTGCAAATAAGGCTTAGGCCAAACCTACGCGACCACGCGACTGCGAAGCGGCAGCGTCAATACAAAACACATATTTGACAACTTGTCAAATGTGTGTTTTGTATTGACGCTGCCGCTTCGCAGTCGCGTGGTCGCGTAGGTTTGTGCTAAGCATAAACCTTCCGGCCTGTGTTCCGGCCAAAGGGGTATGGGTGGAATCGTCCCCACCCATCAACACAAGTGTAATGTAGCTCAATTGATAGATCTTGGCAAGATGATATTTTTATACTATGGCGACTTTGCCCAAATGCATGGGGTTCTCATGGTATCTTACGTTTATACAAATATTTCGTTAACGTACTTATTGACGACTAATTACAAAATACATGCTCATTTATGTATTCATTAGTGCACAGCACCATGGGAGAGCCATGCTTCGGCACGAATGGGCCGGCTCGACCGGAGAAATACCACGGGCTCACAGAAAACCAGCGTGTAACAGCGCTTGCGCTGTGTTTCGCCGAGTGAGTGAGTTTACCGGAGCCCGGAGGCCCAATCCCCTACTCTATTTCCTTCTCTACCCTCCCCTACCCTACTATGCTATTCCCTCTTAAAAGACTGGCAACGCCCCGGCAGCTCTTTTGATGTTGCGGGTGTCCATGGTCGACAAAAGTTGCTTTCCGTCAGGTGACCCGCTAACTCATTTGCCCCCTTATTTTATAAGTAAAAAAACAGCGGTGCTTTCAGCGCTGCTACTTTTACAGTGAACTTTATGACAGGAACACATACATCCCCTAAAGTATTAACATTTAGTTTTGTTACACCTTCTATATTTGAATAAGTACAGAAAATAATGATAAAACGACGAGCTTCATGCCCAGCTGCAGAGCGGCTCCGCCAAGGATACAGTTGCTAAGGTGGCTGAGGAGTTTCGCACGTTTCGGGAACTAACATTCTCCATGCTCAGTCTCCTTCGCAAACAGATCTCCGAATGTTCAAAGGCTGTCGATGCGATTGAGTCCAGATCACGCAGGAAGACTCTCATTTTCTCGGGTGTTCCGGAACAAAATAGTGAAAATTGCTCGGTTACTATCATCAGAATCATCAATGGTCAACTAGGCCTTCCAGACATTCCATCTTGTTCCTTGAAGGCGTGTCATCGGTTGGGCAGCATCGATCCAAACAAGATACGACCAATACTGGTAAAATTCTCTTCATTAGACTTGAAGAATACAGTTTGGCGGGCCAAATCAAAGTTGAAAGGGACTCCTACTACAGTTAAGGAGTTCCTGACAAAGGCGAGGCAGGCTGTGTTTGTCAAGGCAAGGCTACATTTCGGTGTGAGGGCCTGCTGGACACAAGATGGTATCATTGTCATTAAGACCGCAGATGGAAAGCGTCATAAGGTGCTGAGTTTAGAAGAGCTTCAGCCCCTGGTGACGAAATATCCTAAAGCAGCCTCTACTATGTCTAAAGAGTAAAAATAGCAAATAGCAATACACTATTGTCCTATATTATCAGCTGTTATTGTGTCACTTGTCTAAATTATCATGTTAAGTGTTTTCTGTCTTCTTGTATTTGTACTTGTGTCGTAATCTTTGATTCTTTTACTTTGTTATGTTAATATGTGTAGACTGAAGGGTAGAATTTGCCGGTATTTTATAATTTTACTTTATGTTTTATCACAATAAAATAACACAGCAATAATACACGTGACAGCTGATAGACAACGTCAATTGAACTGTCAATGCCACAGATGATGTTACTGACAAGTGACAGATGACATTTTCTTTTTTTTATGTTTAGTTGATGCAATGTGTTACATGTCAATTATTATTTTTTTTAGTTTTCTTTTGTTGTTACCATAGAGAAAATATTATGTTACTAACATGTTGTTGATTGATGCAATGTGTTACATGTTACATGTTAAATATTATTTTTAGTTTCTCACAAATTTTTCTTTATTGTTACTAACATGTTTGTGAAATTTAATGTTAACATTCAGTTCTCTTATTGGTTACCTACTTTTTTTTTCATAATTATTGTGTTCTTTATCATGTTATGTAGCTCGAATTTGTTAAAACTTAAACTTAAACTTATGTGTGTTTTGTCATGTTATGTAGCTCGAATTTGTTAAAACTGTTGGTCAGTGTTGGTCAGTTGGCGGGTGGTACAAACATGCAAAATATAGTATTTTTATTAGGTATTTTTTTTAGGTTTAAATAGATAGTATATCTTTATTATTATCAATATTATTATAGTATTCTTATTTGTATTTTATTACTTGTTTATTATTATTATTATTTATAATATATATCTATGTCTGATAGCGACTCATTTTATTCTGCCAATGATACAAGTATATTATCTAATGAAGACAGTTCTGACTCTATTAGTTACACGCTAGGTGAAATCTTACAACAGAATTTTAATTTACAAAATAATGGCGTTATTAACATATGTCACATAAATGCGCAAAGTGTACCTAGTCACTTTAGTGATATGTTCGAAACCTTTTCTGGGAGTAATGTACATGCCATCCTGATTTCTGAGAGCTGGTTTAAACCTCATCTTCTTTCCACATCATACGCTCTACCTGGCTACATCCTTATCCGAAATGACCGGATCGGTAGGCGGGGCGGAGGTGTCGCCATCTACCTACGGAGTGATCTGCCGCATAAAATAATAGCCTCTTCACCATCTGACGGTACTTCTGCAGCAGAGCATATTTTCATTGAGGTCCTCGTCAAAGGAGCCAAATTGCTTCTTGGAGTAGTCTACTGTCCCCCGTCTGTTGAATATTTTTCGGAGTTAGAACCTGTTTTGGAAGCATTGAGTTCGGAATATGCACATCACGTCATTATGGGTGATTTCAATACTGACCTATTAAACCTATCCTGTCCTCTTTCCCAAAAACTTTCCCGTTTATTAGAATCGGTCAGTCTTCATCTTATGCCGCTCTCCGCTACTCATCATAATATTACCGGCGATGATACCTGGCTTGATTTGATCCTAACTTCCAATCCATCCCTAGTTCAATCCCACGGACAACTTCCCGCTCCTGGTTTTTCCCATCATGACCTAATCTATACTTCCTATATCCTTAAGCCACCAAAACCACCTCCTAGAATTATTTTTAAGCGTTGTCTTGGGAGGGTTAATATGGAACAACTAAGAGTTGACGCGTCTAAAATTAATTGGGAACCGTTGTATGATGCATCTACAATGGATGATAAAGTTTCAATTTTTAATAGCATCTTGATAGGACTGTACGATTCCCACGCTCCTGTAAAAAGGGTTAAGCTTAAACACCCGCCAGCTCCTTGGTTGACATCAGAAATTCAAGAAGTGATGAGGCGCCGGGACTCTGCATACAGGAAATTCAAAAGAAATCGGAATGTGTCTAATTGGGATAACTATAAAACAGCCAGGAATCGTTGCAACCAGATGATACGTAATGCTAAACGCCGCCATATTTTCGAGAATATAGCTTCACTATCCCCCCCCTAATATTTGGAAGTTCCTTGGAACTATAGGTGTAGGAAAGTCGCAAGAAACCCTGGAACTACCCAGCTCTATTAGTCTTGATGATTTAAACCACCAGTTTTCTTCCATAGCAAAGCTAGACGATCACACAAAATTTCAGACCATTAGTTATCTTAACGGTTTATCTCGTCCTAATTTAGACCCCTTTCAGTTTTCTCCAGTTACTTTAGACGAAATCGACAAGACTATCAAGTCCATAGTATCAAAAGCCGTAGGTTGTGATGACATTAGTCGCCGCATGATCACCACCATCCAAGATGAACTTCTGCCCGCCATCTCCCACATTATAAACTTCTCCCTTGTTTCCTCAGTGTTCCTAAATATATGGCGCAAAGCCTTTGTTCGCCCGCTTCCAAAAATCCCGCATCCAATTAATCCTTCTCATTTTCGTCCTATCTCCATCCTTCCCTTCCTATCAAAGGTTCTCGAAGCCTGCGTCCACAAGCAGCTGTCCGGGTTTGTCTACGGAAATAATTTGCTCTCCCCACTTCAATCGGGATTCAGACCTGGACATAGCACAACCACTGCTCTGTTAAAAGTTACAGGTGATATTAGAGCTGGTTTCGAGAAATCTTTGATAACCATTTTAGTGCTTGTAGATTTCTCTAACGCATTCAATCATGTAGATCATGACATCCTACTGGCAGCACTCTCTGGACTTCCGATTTCGTCTGAAGTACTTACTTGGATTTCCTCTTATCTTCGTGGTCGTCAGCAGTCAGTACGCACGGAGAGCTCATCCTCTAAGTGGCACAACCTCGACGCTGGCGTTCCACAAGGCGGTATTTTATCTCCACTACTTTTCTGTATTTTTATAAATCTGCTCACTAAAAGACTTCATATTGCGTATCATCTTTATGCCGATGACCTGCAACTTTATATCCAGGCAGGATTGGAGCAGCTATCAGCTGCCATTGCGGAATTAAACAAGGTTTTAAGAGAAATAAAAGACTGGTGCAGTAACTTCGGATTATTAGTAAGTCCCGCAAAATGCCAGGCAATTTTGTTAGGTAGCCCGAGATGCTTATGTAAGGTGAACATAGGCGCTCTTCCACCGGTTATCTACAACGGCTCTGTTATTACTTTTAGTACAAGCGTAAAAGACCTTGGTTTACATATTGATTCCTCCCTGACTTGGCAATCCCATATTTCTAATATGTCAAGTAAAGTCACAAATACGCTACGATCCCTTTATCGACACAAAAATTTCCTTCCTACTCCGGTCAAGACTTTGCTGGTCCAGACCCTCATTTTCCCTATAATCGACTATGGTGACGTGTGCTGTTTTGATCTTAATGCCGACAAACTCAACAAACTCGATCGATTATTTAACAACTGCCTTCGATTCATATTCAACCTTCGGAAATACGATCACGTTTCTTCGTACCGCTCTAAGCTGCACTGGTTACCAGTACGCCAGCGCCGCTCTGTGCGAGCGCTATGTGTGTTATATTCACTGCTGCATCATCCCCATACTCCCGAATATCTCGCCCCTCATTTTCAATACCTTTGCAGCATGCACGATAAAAACCTCCGATCCACTTCAAATCAGCTTTTAAGTTGCCCTTCCCACAAGTCTAATTCCGTCCACTCTTCTTTTAATATCCAGGCTATTCTCTGGAATGCTCTTCCTCCGGAAATCAGGATGTCAAAAACAAGAGACACTTTTAAGCGCAGAGTTCGTGACTTCTACTTGAAGCAATTGGCGGACTCTTAGTTTTAATAATCTATTATAGTAAGCTGTTAAGTATATCAAATCTAATTTAATACCCATTATATCTTGGCAAATATTAAATATTACTATTAACTATAATAATGTATATTATATTAATATATATTTATAATATATAAGTATATAATTATATGTAGTTTTATTTATATATCTTATATATCAGTGTATTTATGATAAGTATAGTTTAATATATATTTTATCTGTATAATTTATAATTTATATTTACATGTTGTTAGTTTTTTAGTTCTTTTTTTTTTTCTTATTCTGGTAACTTGACTGGCACCTATACAATTTTGTTCCTGTATCGCCCAAAGGTTGACTGGTAGATAATGCCATTAGGCATTAAGTCCACCTTTGTACTTGTATGTGCATAAAGTTTTTAATAAATAAAATAAATAAATAAATAAATAATATTTATTTAAAATAAAAACACAGAATACAAAAAAATAATATGCACGGTGGGGACTGCAGAAGTTATAACTATGTTACAGCCGCTAATGCCCTCCTCCAAATGAAATATTAGACAAAATGCACCCGTATTACAACTAGATCTTGGCAAGGTCTAGTCAAGTAGTAATATGGTTGTTTTTTTAATATATATTCGCACTGATTTATCTAAAACAAAGGATTTTAATTAAATAGGGAGCACTTTAGGAACATGACGTTGGTATCAGTTCCATGACTGTTGCTGGGTGGGGACGGAGCCCATACATTTTTGCCCATAGCCTTTTCGATATAATATTGATCCTCGTTAAGAATAAAAAAAAAATACACGTATTTTTTTCTATATCTAAAATTTTGAGAAATAGCTTCCGAAAGTTTTCCTAAAAAACACAACGCATCGCCGGCGCGTGGCTCCCGCGCCCCCCTTGGCACTAGTGTTGGGTAGGACATGAATTTTATACGAGTGTCCCACTTCAAAAGAGGCGAGGCGTTTGAATCGTAGCAGTACGTTTGACGTGCCGCATGTGAGCCGTCTTGAGACGTGAATTTATATTTACATAATATATTTTCCCCCTAAAAAATATATAAATATAAATAAATCTCTTGTCACGATGTTTGTCCGCGATGGATTCCTAAACTACTTAACCGATTTTAATGTTTTTTTAAATGTGTGCTTTTTTCCAACTTGAGAGATAGGATAGCTTAGATCTTTAATTATAGTCGCAATTTTATTTTATTGCAAATTATTTGTCTATAAGTAAAGAGCGACCATTGTTTATGCGACGCGGGTCACGGGATAGCGATGGACGTTGCCATGGTGACATACTTATTTAGTCACTAATTCAATAAAATAATACGGGCGATATACTTTATAAAATATGGCAAAGAAACGTTTGCCGGGACAGCTAGTATAAATATAAATTCATAATGATTTAGAAATAATATACTGTAATATGACTGTAATATAATATGTTTCAAAATCTTTTTATTAAAAGTTAATAATATTTCGTCTTCATATAAAGATTTAAGATTTTTTGAAATCATAGGTAACCTACATGTTGACATTGAATAAATTTAACATTTTATTGGATGGATTAAATGTTACACAAGATCCATCATTTCGATTTAATGTAAATCGGACAATATATTAAAAAAATTAAAGAGTCAAAAAATCCCTGAAAATACCCCTAAAAATTTCAGACCACCGCGACAATAATAATTTTGAAGCGGTACATGTCGACGGGTGAAAGCAGAAGTGGCGTAACTTGAAAAACCCAAGTTTACATGAGAGCCAAAAAACTTTTTTAAAAATTCATAACTTCTATATTTGTTAAGGTAGAACCTTAAAAATTGGAACCTATTTAAACTAATCTAAGACCCATACGATGAGTTTGTTTAAATTTTTCTAAAGTTGATATTTCATTGATTTTTAACAAGTTACGACAAAAAATATTTCTATTTTATGCAGCAGAAATGTTGTATCTTTGAGAGGAAATGTATAGATAACTTAAAAAAAGCATAGTTTTTTGAGCGACGGATCTGTCGTCAGTATATCAAATATAACACGCCCCTACAAATTTAATTTCGCTGCATCTTGTTTACTTAATTAAATTGCATTACAACTTTTGGTTCAAGTGCAAAATCGGCGACAGACGTTGTGAAAATGAAATGCTGTATCATAAACTAAATGAATTGTTTGTTTTAAAAGAATGTCATTATAACAAATTAAAAGAAATAATACGACTATTTACTGTTATTTGTTTATAACATAAGAAAATAAAGGAATGGAAATTTGTTTTATTAATCAACATTAAAATATAAAATTATTATAATAAAATGAAAATTAATGTACTAAAACATTTATTTCTCTTGTTTTTTCTACTTTTTAAAGGTCTAAGCCCTAATATTTTATTCATGCTCATGAATTTAAAGTTATTATTTTTATTTTATAAGATATGGGGGCAAACGAGCACACGGGTCACCTGATTGAAAGTAACTACCGATGCCCATGGACACTAGCAACATGAGAAGGGCTGCTGGTGCGTTGCTGGCCTTACCCGGTACTAATACGCTATCTTTTTGATGGTTTGCAGGTTGTATAGGTCTGAAAATACTGCTGGTGACAGTTCATTCCATAATTTTACAGTGCGCGGCAGAAAGTAACGTGAAAAACGCACGGTGGAAGACTGCCACTCATCAAGGTGATGAGAATGGTATATTTTTCGCGTGGAACGATGGCGAAAAATTGCAGGAGGTATGATTCCGAACAATCCCTCAAGGCACTCCCCGTGATACATCATGAAGCCAATAGAGGATGCAGAGTGAAGCTACATCTCGGCGTATTTCCAAGGAGTGCAGCCCGAAAGGAATGCGAGCGGCCCTTCATTGTATACGATCCAAAGGGAGTAGTTGGTATTTGGCGCCCCTGCCCAGAGATGAGAAGAGTATTCCATATGAGGCCGAACCTGCGCCTAGCAGAGTTATAGTCGTTGGTCCGGACTGAAATACTGTCTCGCTCTGTTAAGGACACCAAGCTTTTTCGAGGCTAACTTGGCCTCACCCTCTAGATGACATCGAAACTGGACTTTGCTCGATATGTTTACGCCAAGTATTTCAATGCTGGGGGAGAATGTTAAAGGGGTGCCCTGAAAACGAAGAGAATATTAACGAATATGACCATTGGTGACTTTTTAGTGGTGAACGCGCAGACTTGTGTATTGGCGGGGTTGAATTGGAATAAGTAACGTCTACCCCATTCAGAGACTGTCTCCTGTGAATTATCTATTTTAGACACAAGTTCGTTTCGACTCTATATCTAGAAAAATATCGGGGGAGCCGGTATATGGGGCAGCGCCTGTACTATAATCCGCATAGCAATAAATGCCGTTGGTCTGTAACATGTCATTGATCTGCTAAGAAACTTGTGACGAATTTGCATAAATTCTCGGGGAGCCCATATGATGGAAGCTTTGATAGCAGCGCTTTTTGCCAAACCCGATCAAAGGCCTTTGCAATGTCCAAACTAACAGCCAGTGCCTCTCCCTTCGACTCAATCGCCTGAGCCCAACGACGAGTTAGGTACGCCAAGAGATCACCAGCCGAGCGACTCTTTCGGAACCCGTACTGTTTGTCCCTGGCCGCCCAAGTATCGAAAGAGCTGTGTATTGATGAATTGATGAATGGATTCCATAATCTTCGAGAAGACGGAGGTTATAGCGATTGGTCTGTAGCTGGAAGGATTTGAACGGTCACCTATTTACACCAAGGCTGTCTTCCAAGAAGCCGGGACAATGCCAGAAGATTAGGAGAACCGAAAAAGACGCGTTAAGCCTGGAGCCAACTCTGGAGCACACTTTTTCAACACAATAGGAGGGATTCCGTCAGGCCAACTCTGCTTTTGGGATATCAAGGGAACGCAGAACTGAGCGCTGATGAAACTCCGACATGATGCTCGTGCATCGTGGTATGGTCGGCGTTTTCTATCCCCCGTCATCTAGAGTCGAGCTTGACGCAAAGAGCTTGCCCAGAAGATCGGTTTTGTATTTTGCATCGTGGGCCAGCGATCCATTTTCTACTTGTAGGGATGGTAGGGATGGCTTGCAGAAATTGCCTTCAATAGCTTTGGCCAGAGACCATGTACGGGTTCCCGGAGGGAGTCTCGAGTCTCTCACAGACAGAGACATCTCTCTCTCTCTTGAAGGACCTAGGTTGTACTCCATTTTATATTATGTGTGTGTCCACGCATAGACGCAAAGGAGCTCAATATTTATTAACAACAACAATTATAGCTCAATAATATTTTTTATTGAACCATCAACAAAAAAAAAATATTAGCAAATTTACATTTTATACCATGCACTAATAAAGTCGTATTATATAAAAAAATGAGTCGATATTGTTAACAGAAAATATACCGACTTTTATCTTTACAAACATGTAAAATCAACAAAATATGTATACAAAAATAAGTGTGTAGCTGTCCAGAGCAATGCTCAGGGGAAAAAAAATACGTAGACACATACATGCAACATTTCACTATACGTCTTTAAGCTTCATTTAAGAATAAGCGTGTTCAGTTCCATTCAGAATAAACGTGCATTGAGACACACAAAAACGTTTTCTCAAATCGACGCTAACGATCAACTAAAAGGCGTTAAGGGGCCGGGTACCCTCGAAATTCTCATACATACGTAATTCCAAAATCATTTTCGCATACGAAAATATTTAACATGTTTGAGTTGTTTTTCAGTTTAAAATAGTAATTATCTAGGTTCCTGCACAAAAATTGACTTCAAAATATTTAAACATAAAAAAAAAAAATTTTGTTTTTAATTTTTTTAGTAAATTCAGTACTTAATATTTAAAGTTTTAGAGTTTAAATATTTTGTAGTAAATTAACTATTTATTTTTATATATATTTTTTAGTGTTTTAGTCTATTTTTTAGTGTTTAAATATTTAGTAGTAAATTTATTAAAAAAAAATTTAAAGCAAAAAAAAAAAATATGTTTAAATATTTTGAAGTAAATTTTTGTGCAGGAACCTAGGTAATTACTATTTTAAACTGAAAAACAACTCAAACATGTTAAATATTTTCGTATGAGAAAATGATTTTGGAATTACGTATGTATGAGAAATTCCAAGTGTACCCGGCCTCTTAAGAACGGCGTACGTGGTGCGCCGGCGAAGGTATCATACAGGGGCGGGAGGGAGATAAAATGGCGTTACATATCTCTGTACTCATTACTTAAGTATATTCATTGGTTGTAAGTATAGGTTTAAGAATAAAATTATGTGTTTGAAATATAATAACTTTCTCATACCTATAAAATTAGTATGAAATAAATTGTCGTATCTTTGTGAATGTTGTATTTTAGGCGACTAAAATGTCGTAACTCATTCAAATCAAACTAGAGAGTTAAAAAACCTGTGTCGTATCTTTTTCTAATTTATCACGCATTGCCGTATCTATCTTTTATCCAAAAATTGCAGTTTTTCGTCTAGTTACGACAAATTTTTTTAAGGTCTGTGCTAAAAGGTGGTAAAAATCCATGGTCGTATCTTTACTAGAATTTATCGTAGAAAGACGAGATATAGACCATTCGACGCAGATTTTTTTTTTATACAACAATCAATTAAAAAGTGATTTTGGCCAAAATTCAAGTTACGCCACTTCCGCTTTCACCCGTCGATGTTATAATGCTGAGCCGCTTTTACATTTTGCCGTGTTGTCCCGGACAATTATTGTAATGTCTCTTGTAAGTCCTACCCAACACTACTTGGCACCACCCGCCGTGTGACGTGTCACCTCCACTCTACCCACCGCCGCGAAGTGACCGTTCTGCAACGATTTTAAGTGGGATAAAATATGTTATTGTAAAAAATTAACACCCTATCTTTTTTGGCTAAATTGACTCTTCTAAGCCCTAAAAAAATTCGGCCGGTAGGTTGAAGTTTAATTGCACCCTGTATTATAATGGTCGCTTTTACAGTAGGTATATAAGGGCACATTTTTTGGAGAGCATTAAGCAGACGCTTATAATTTTTAGATTTTCGTTCACTTTTTATACAAATTCGTGAAATTAATTTCTTTTTACCAGCTTTAATATATTTTATGGTCTACATACCTAATAATATATTCTGTATTTCCTTTATGTTTCATACCAGCGCTGTTGTTAACCAGCCTGACTTACTCATTTTAAAATCTACTCTGAATCATACGTAGTATCCCTAAGTAGTCTGTGCTGCATCCATACTATTATAAATGCGAAAGTGTCTGTCTGTCCGTCAGTTACCTCTTCACGTCCAAACCGCTGAGCCGATTTTGCTGAAATTCGGTATGGAGATACTGTAAGTCCCGGTAAAGGACATAGGATACTTTTTTATGATTTATCCCAGAAAAACTAATTGCGGCGCAACAGAGTTGCGGGCGTCATCTAGTTCACTGTTCATACTAATAATATTATGTATGCAAAAGTGAGTCTGTCTGTCTTCACGCCTAAGCCGCTGAACCGATTGGTAAGGAGATACTTTGAGTCCCTAGAGAGAAGATGGGATAGGTACTTTTTAATCTAGAAAAAAGACGTACGGCTCCCTCCGTGATAAACGAATTTTGGTGCAACGGAGTTGCCATCTAGTTATAAATAAATGAAGTTAATGAAATAAAACAAGTGAATGAGAAATTCCATTTTTATTAGGTATCATTCCGTAAACCAACATGATGTCAATATTCATGCAAACTATAATAAGCTTCGTCCTTAAAAAAATTAAATGCACTTTAGTATATTCCACTAATTACTTAGGTTATTAAACTAAAGTACACAAGATATATTATGACACAATATCTATGCGATGTCCAATTAGAAATCCTTAACATTAAAACACATTCACAAATACGCGGTGCATATTATAATCAAAGATTTCTAGATAAAAAGTCATATATATTTTAGCTTTTCGACAGAAAGAACACTGCGAAAAAGTGGCCTAAGATCAAACAAGGATCATGATTTTAAAAAACTAGTACTAAGTGTAAAAGTAATTGAAATATTCATGAAAAAAGTGTAATTTTTCGTATTTAAAATAAGGGCTAGCGCTCACGTTTGTTAGACTTAAGACCACTTTTTAACAGTACAAAAAAAGAGTTAAAATTTATGATGCTTCAACAACAGAAAGAACTTTATCAATAGTGAAACTGCCTTGTCTAAGACTAAATTCACCTTACGTCTAATAATATAACACGACGTTGCTCTTGATAACATTTAAGAAAGGAATTTTTCTTCTGCGTCATAGGACTGAATTTGTTTGTCGCCTTGGTAATTTTAGGTGTAGGTAGGTGAATTTAGCCTTTAAACTTTAAACTCGGCGTTTAAAGCAATATTATGCATATGTCGCAGCCAACTGGTTTAAATAGCCGTTCAATCAAACAGCTAGCCCTTTGACTGAACAATGTCATTCAATCACACGTCTAGCTTTTTAATTGAATATTTCAGTCGCTCGAAAGGTTCAACACTACAGCTGATTCAAAAGCAGCCGTTTGATTGAATTAGTTCAGCGCTCACCGCCGCAGCGCTAGGTGCGTTTTGTTTACAATATGGCGTCAACTAGTCGGTATTTTGTGATTGCATTAAGATATTTTTCGTAATTATACGTTACAACTGTTATTATAAAGTGACAGAAATTATGGGAGCACATACGAGTGAATCAAAATTTAAACAAACATTCGAGGAGAACTTATGGGATTATGAAATGCATCACCAAGGTACTCGTATTTATTGCAATTTTGTTCAAAATTAGTTTTTTGTTCAAAATTTATTCTACTTGATATCATTACATTTGTGTAATAATAACACTAAACTAATGGTCACCTTAGTTAATTTGCCATTTAACCAGTTAGCTAAGCGTCTTCTAGCTGTAGAGTTGTGAACGTTGCAGTCAACAAGTCGGCTACACGACGTATAGCCGTGTGATTGAATGGCGTTGTCCAGTCAAAGGGCTAGCTGTTTGATTGAACGGCTTTTTTAACCAGTGGACTGCGACACATATATTGCGATTTCCTAAATAATACTCTTTTTAGAAATTCGATGAAAGTTTTACCTTTTTAAACACTCCTTTGATATGCTAATTTTCGAAGCTGTAATATATTTTACGATTAAATTCTTATCATACCACGCATTGATTACAATAAAAATGATTAACAAATAAAATAATCGAAGAACTGAAAAATCATAAAGTTCATAGTAATAAATAAAGTTTTATGTCATATTATGACGAAAAGTATCAATAGATAATAATATATTTATTCAGTGATTCTATAAATATAATAAGTAATTGTACATAGGATTCCAAAGAATAGTACCAAGTACCTTGCTTTTTAAGGCATTCAATTATTACAGCGCCTCAAACTTTAGCCTGATCTAGTAATCATTTAGCAAACGAGAAAAATACATCTAGGTATATTTTACGTTTCTTAGTCAAAGTGATTTAGACTTTAGAGTCACATATTATGAAAAAATATTTTGTTTGCATAGTGCCTAGTTATTAATTATTATGATTAAAATTTTAGATCCATTTTTTACCATCAGGTTGAAAAGTTTGTGGCACCGTGAAAAGGCATACAATTTTAAAACCCATCACGTCATTGTAATTTGTTACAAATATGGTACAAGTATGGTATGGTATTGGTACGTTTGAAACACAAAGTGATTCAATTATCTACTAAATATATTTTGTTTAGGAAAGTTGCAAACGCGGCAATAAATAGCCAGTCACACATAATATTATATCTGTCAGTCTTTAAATATATATTCATTTAAGGCCACATTCAACAGCAAGCAGAAAGTTATCGACATAATATAAATCAAGACTGAGTTTATCTCAAAATGTTTAAAATTTACACTTAAATGTGCATTACATGTTTTAAATATTTTATGAAGTCATCTTTTTAGTGTTCTGACACTATTTAACAAAAATGTTTTATCAACTAATGAAATGCTGAGACTAATTTGTTTTCTCTTAAAAACTTAGTTATCGGCAAGGCATTAAATAAACTGTCTACTTAGAAATATTCTAGGTCATAATATCAACTAGTCGCTAGTTCCATTTATGGCCACGCTCATCAACATCATAATAATAATGCACTGTAGAAAAATTATAGATCGATACATATTATAAAACAAAGTCGCTTTTTTTTCCCTCATGTCCCTTTGTTCCCTTTAATCTTTAAAAATACGCAACGGATTTTGATGATTCTTTCAGTGTTAGATAGCCCATTTATCGAGAAAGGCTATAGGCTATATTTTATCACGCTAAGACTAATAGGAGCGAAGAAATAGAGGAAAATGTGGAAAAAAACGGGGAAAATTATTTGAAAAGGCTAACTTGAACGCGCTATAATCTCAGGTACTACTGGTCCGATTTGAAAAATTCTTTCAGTGTTAGATAGCCCATTTATAAAGGAAGGCTATAGGTTATATTTTATCACGCTAAGACTAATTAGATAATGTGGAAAAAACGGGGGAAATTATTTGAAAGGGCTTATCTTGCGAACTACTGGAGCAATTTTTATGTTATTTGGCACAGATGAGAAGTAGACCACGTGAAGGATCATAGGCTATCGATTTTAATCATTTTTTCAGTGGCTATATATTTTATACCCGTGCGACGCCGGGGCGGGTCGCTAGTTATACATATATAGGAATAAGGCAATAGTTTTTACTTTTTGCAAACCTGTTCAAACTATAAGAACACAGTCGGGATTTATACACGTCACTTTTATATAACATATATTTTTCATAAAATATAAAGTAAGGATAGATACATATAATATTCAAATACTTAATGAAGAATAAAATATTCTACATAAGCATTTTATCGGTCATACAAACACACACAAATAACCTACTTAACAAATTGTACTAAAATAGGCATGCTTGTCAGTTATATCGGTAGTAAAATTACTAAAATACCTAATTTGAACTTCATCTGATACAGATGATTATTTTTGGAACTTTTGCACTTTATCTGAGCAATCAAATTTCTTATTATGGAAATAATTAAGTATTATCTGTCTAAAATACGGGTTTATTTTTTGTATTTTTTTTAAATGTCAAAGTGTTAAAATTTTAAAATTATACTTAAAGATATATAGTTCGTGTTTTTAATACTATAAAAGTTCGTATCAAAACATCAAATTCTTAAAATAATATAACATAAAGAAACCTAGAAATCTAGGTAGATATATTATGATGTCACAACCTTAAAAAGATATTGTAAAATGAAATACAAATACCAAATGCAAAACAATATAATATATTGGTATTTGTATATTTTTCATTGTTGACATTATTACACATTCATTCTGATGTTATAAGTCATAACGTATCAGAGAATTCTTCTTTTCTCATACAGAATGTCTTTTGGCACAACTATTGTTTCTGGCAAATAAAATATATATTGTTAGCCAAATTGAAACAAGTAGTCGTCTTCAGTAACTCATCCATAACATTCACTCTTGAACTAGTTTAAGTGGCAGTTAAATCCTGCTTGATATAAAAATATATCAAAATCGCCTACTAAATCCCAATAACATCCCAACATAACCTTATTTCACTATGTTATTTCCACTGCTTTTAGTGTTAATTTCAAAATCCGGCATGCTGCATGCATTATATTAATGGGCGCCGCTGTCACATTTGAAATTCGAATCATCGAATCGATAGCTCTAGTGAGGGCGCCACTTTACTCCAAACTACTGTCCTATTTTCTACGCTACAAAAACTCCTTGTCGGCCATAGATTACAGACTTAAGTCGCAGGCCGAATACTTTCGATTCTTTCAACAATTTCAACTATAGATTACAGACAATAATCCCAGACCTTTCGACTAATTCATCTGCAATTTAACCATAGATTACAGACTTTAGTCACAGACCTTTCAACTCATTCATCTCAAATAATTCATCTACAATTCAACCATAGACTACAAGTCATAGACTAAAAACTGTGCCATAGACTAACGCACTTCCGGCCATAGACACAGCGGCCATATTTTACACCGTTTCGCCGCCATTTTGCTCACATCGGGGGCGGGCCTCTGACGTATCGGAGCTGCGGCGTGAGTGTTTGCGCGAGGGAGTTGAACGCGTCGCAGCAGCGCGGACGTTCTACTATCCAGGCGGCGAGTAGCAGGGCTACTAGACACAGCTGTATGGGCAGGGAGGAGCGAAGCACTCGCCACACCCAACCGCCGCGCGGTGTATAGTCCGGATCACCGGAGCCCGTCTTACCGTTTGGTACCACTGCGTGCTCGGACCTGAAAAAATTTACAACTTGTTTATTAAACAAAATTAAATGTATAAAAAACGAACTATTCAAAATAGGTTGAAAAAGTTCAACGATAAAGTTATAAATCACATTTCATCATCACAATTCACAACGAATAATTTACTAGTAACGTATCACGTAAGTATGATCAGTCAGGGGGCACTTAGAAGTTCTGACAGACCTATCGCTACTTATATCTTTCACACACGCTATCGCACTTCTGTGGACGATATAATAATTATTATGTGCGAGACTGAAATACTAGATAGTAGCGCTAGGTCAACGGCCAAATTTCTACTTGTCCCGAAGCCGGGCTATAAATGTATATAGTACTCACGTGACGTCATCGATCTTGAGGTCCGGTATGCTCTGTTCCACGAGAGCCCGGCACGACTCCTGCAACACCTTTACTTCGTTCTCCGTCTGTTCCATGCGCTGAAATACATAAAAAATATAAATAAGATATTCCTTAAAGGGCCCATTCACTATCCTGCAGTCCGCCGGCTTATGCAGGATAGTGAATGGACCCTTTTAGGTCCATAGTAAGCTTATACAAGGGCCTTGCGACTATGTGGGTTAAAGGAATTCAATAAAATATAATAATTTACTTATCCCTTTAATTATTTGAAATTATAAAGTATATGAAATGAAGATTTTGACATAAGCCCCACACATTATCTGTCAAACTCTTCATTAAATTGATGTTTAAGGTACAAGTTGGAAGCTGACTACATGAAGTTGCAGCAGACGACGTGTTGTCGCGACACTAGTGGTTTCTATGAATAACTGTCGCCAGGGCCCCCGCTACCATATGTTCAATGTGTGCAATGCACACGGGCGCCATCCTCTAGGGGCGCCAAATCGCCATCTTTAGGGGCGCCAAAACCAAGGACCCAAAAAATTTTGTCTAAAGGGGCGCCAAAATCCTTTATTTGCACACAGGCGCCAGTAGCCCTTACGGGGGCCCTGACTGTCGCTAGCTTCGTGTCGCTAGCTGCGGGGGTATTTCATAGAAATACATAGAAACCCTTAGTGTCGCGACGACACGTCGTCTGCGGTTGCTCATGTCGCACGCTGCCAACTGACACCTTTATCATCATCAATTATTAATGTCTCAGAAAAGTAGAGAGCGTTATGCCTCACCTTAGCAATAGTCCTATGCGCCGGGGAATTAGGCGCCAACGCCGCTTGCAGCCGACGTGCCAGTTCCCTCAACACGCCAAGCCGACGGGCGCGCCCGCAAGCGCCCTCGCTGTCCCCGTCCGATATGCCGGAGTCCGACAACGAGTCGCATGTAGAACCACCCTGGAAATTTGAATTTGGAATTAGAATTTGTCATCCTACCTACAACAACGAGTGGCAGTTTGACCTGCCCGGTAGAATTTGGCATCCTAATTCCTACGTTATTCTGGCAGCGAGTCGCAGCAAGATCTGTTGTTTTTTTGTTTGTAGGAGGTAATCTCTAAAACTATTGGTCCGATTGCAAAAAATTTAACATTGATAGAAAGCTGGTGGTGTTCCTGAGTGACATAGGCTATATTTTATGTGTAAAAAGTTAGTGTTTTTTTCCTGAAATTATGTCGTTCTCAGAAAACTAGCCGCGGGCAAAAGCTAGCGTTTTATATTTTGATGGCATAACCAAATCCTCACCTTCTTCTTGTCAATCAGCGACGCAGCCAACTGCCTGATTTGTGCCGTGACGTCAGTCTGGTCTCCCTTTTCTCTCAGCGCCTCCAACGTGGCTAAGTCCCCTCGCAGCGCACCCTGGAGCTCGCGGAGAGCGCTCTCCCACTCCGCCCAAGCGGACACCGCCTTCTCCAGTGATAGGAGCTCGGTGGACGTGCTAGAAGAGATCATTAGTATAAGCACCCGTACAGGCGAAAAATATCTTGTTTCAAAGAATTTTAGTAACACCAAGTTTCAACTAAAATGTTGTCTGAGCTGATATTCTGATCAGAATCGAGTTTTAGAACTCATCACACTACCTATTAAACTTTAGATAACCCACCCACGCTTGCAGAAGTACAAAAAAACAGTCATAATTCAATTTCAAAATATAGAAACATCACTTCACATGGAATCTGTGGGTTGATTCACAATTAAGCAGCTGAATTCGTGTAAAATTTCGCATTGTTTATCATCCCTTGCTTCTTCTTCCCTTCCTTCCCATAGTGCGCTTTTTAACCGACTTCAAAAAAAGAAGTTTATCAATTCGACGCGTATGTATGTAATATTTCCAGAACTGCTCAGTTTTTGTATATGTTAATCTATGACAGCTTCTGAACAAATGTGCCAAATTTCAAAAGTGTATGTATGTATGTATGTATGTATGTATGTATGTATGTATGTATGTTTTTATGTTTGTGCACGCATATCTCCGGAACCACAAGTCCGATTTTAGTGATTCTTTTTTTATTGTACTAGGTATTGTTCAACTTAGGGAATACTGCAATTTTCATCAGAATCGGTTCAGTAGTTTTTGAGATAGGGAATTTTCAATTCTTAATTACGTACAAAAATTTGAAGTCGGTTTTATCTTTTTAAAATACTATTATTAAACAATAAAGCCTATTTACCGTTGATGCGCATCATCCCAGGCCGCTAGCAGCGCTGTCAGGTCAGCTGTCAGGCCGCTGTCGTCCGACTCCATCTCGCCCAGCGCCCTCCTGACCGACACTGTCAGCTTCAGCATAGACACCTTACACTCTAGCAGCCGCGACAGACGCTCCTGGAATGCGATGGTCATGTAAAGAAGAATACAATGCAAATTGCAGTGGGGAGTTCAGCCATAAAAGTTTTATTACGATGAGTAAGGTATTGCAAAACAGTTTATGGTCGTGTGACTGCCTTGATCTAATTACTAGGTTTTCAGCCGTGAGCCGACGTTAGATTTTTTTGTAGTGTATGTTATTTCTTCGCCGTTTCTAAAAAACTTTTCCATACGCAAGCCAAAGATTAGGTTAGGACAAAGATCCTTGCATCTTTGACTGGAAGTTGGAACTAGCTTGGTTAAGGAACCAAGTTGCCTTTTCTAATTTTAATAAAGAATGCATCATTGATAAGGGAAAGGCCGAGGGTGTGTAGCGTAAGACAAAATATTAGGTTCATGCAGTAGCATCAACCTAATTTGTCTTTTTCCCTCTTACACAAATCCGACGTACAGCTATTTTTTTATCCTTAGTAATTGCATTATCAAGGGATTTGCTTTCCTTCTTATTCATCTTCTATCTCTATCGCTCACCTTTAGCTCCTCGATCCTGCGATGCAGCTGGTTCGGTGTGCGGCTGTGGAGCGCAGTCACCAGGCTCGCAGACATCGTCAAGGGTTTCCATCAACGCGGCTATCTGTCTCACTCACCTTGAGCTCCTCGATCCTGCGATGCAGCTGGGCTCTAGTGTGCGGCTGTGGAGCGCAGTCACCAGGTTCGCAGACATCGTCAAGGGTTTCCCTCAACGCGGCTATCACTTTCACTCACCTTGAGCTCCTCGATCCTGCGATGCAGCTGGGCCCTGGTGTGCGGCTGTGGAGCACAGTCACCAGGCTCGCAGACGTCATCAAGGTTTTCCCTCAACGCGGCTATCTGATATCTCTCACACTCACCTTGAGCTCCTCGATCCTGCGATGCAGCTGGGCCCTGGTGTGTGGCTGTGGAGCGCAGTCACCAGGCTCGCAGACATCGTCAAGGGTTTCCCTCAACGCGGCGATCTCGCGGCGCAGACGGCGGGCACCACCGCGGCGGATGGCCGCAGCACGCAGCGCCGTCCATCGGGCAGACACCACTGTGGACAAGGAAATATTACGATTATAAACTTTATATATAATGGAAGATCATGTTTTGAAAATAACTACGTATAGTTGATATTAGAGAGTTAATTATTTGGTCATTTTTCTGTTGCTAGACGTCTTTGCACTTCGAGTGCCAAGTACCTTTGTACACAATGTAGTTAATGAAGAATTCTTCGAATGACGACACCCAAGTACCTAAATCGTCCGATTCTCTCAATTACCCTGAACATTTTTAGAGCTGGGAAATAGACGATATCTTACATTTGCTGCACATTTATCTTATAAATAAACATAAGTACTTAACAGTTGTAATATTTCGCCTGCCTGTGTGTTTATTAAATATTTACAAAACGATAATAGCACTTGCAGATAGCCAAGTTTTCATAACGAGGTGTTTGCAAAGAACAATGACTTTGCTTGTACCTTGTGGGTTAGCGCTTCAAGCAATGCTCTTACGAAATCAAACTTCAACATAAATTAAAAAAAAATAATGACCTCTGCTTTAGTAGTTTGAGACCAGAGTTACATCATGTTATCATCTAAAAATTGATTTACAGTAAACACTTTCTAAACCTGCTTTTGTGCAGATAACCACAAAGTTACGTAATTTTCCTGAGAATTCAAGAAAATTTTAGTTCTTGCTTTTCGTTTTACACACCAAAATAAAACTTAACTAGCATTTTAAGTGCATAAAAGATAAACACTTGTAAATATAGAATCAGCATGACGCATACAGATAACCATGTCTGGAGATTACTAAGCAACTAGTTAGCCTTACGTTCAACTTTCATAGGTTAACATTAACATATGACATGAGCTTCATACAAATTGACTAAGATAAAACATCTTTAAGTAAATAGAAACGCGGAATTTAATACAAGAGAAAGAAAGCAGGTAGAAGCAGGAAAGTATTAAGAATATTATTAAATAATAATTTAATGTAAAGTACAAGACGGATAAAAATTAACGAATTTATCTAAATAACATTCAAAATCTTTGGTGAACGTGACGAATAATAAATGTTCTTGAAAATTAAGAAGCTTGTCATTGAATAGCAATAGTAACTCTTCATTCATCGACTTAAGAATAGTCGAGACGTCTGACTGTAGATCACACAAAGCAGCAAAAATAGAAGTAGCTAGGTACAACAAATAGAGCAGGTATAGACATTTTACTGATAGCGTCACAAAAGGATCATGTATTTGCATTTCAATTGTAGTCAATAGCTTCGATTGAATCTGTGCAAAGTACAGAGGTTGCTAGCAATTTTAGTAGTCAATTTAAAAAAATACATAATCTGTGAAAATTTTGAAAGTCTAGCTAACTCGGTTAAAAGTCTGGAGACAGACAAGCAGACGGACAGACAGCGAACATTCATCCCCTCGTGTCTTCAATTTTTGGATACAATATGCATTTGCAGGCGAATTCTTATTAATAGTGTCCCGTTTTTCCCTTTGGGTATGTAACCCCACGGCGTTTTGTTTATATACATCCGTGGCCAGCCTCAAGGCATTAAGTGACCTGGTTTAGAGGACACGGTAAACTTAACTACATATCAATCTATTTTAATCTCTGACCTAATTGATGTCGATGATCGAATCGTCAAAGACACACCTACTCTGTTATTCTAATCCAACATATCCAGCTTGAGATTTAAATATGGTTTCGATGTAATGAAACTATAAAATGGTAGGTATTCTTATAAAAATAAATATGTGAATGTAAGATGCGTTATGATTGGTCGAAACGACAAAAATCAGTCATGATAAAAGAGCACTATTAGCTGTTTGATTCAGCCTTGATTAAAGCAATATTAAAGTTGAATTATGATAGCGACATCGGGGTATTCAATGTTAACTATCAAGTTCTTGGTATCTACAATTCGTCCAACATTTTGGAGATTCTATTATGATCCTTATAACGTAAGCATTAAGGTCCTGTCAGGGGTAAAATAACCAAACGACCGGTAACAAAACTGGCATACATTAACCCACTAACTCAAATAGCTGTACAGCTGCAGTCGACCTACATACAATGCAACAGGTTCATAAACATACATCACTAGATATAAATAGATCAAACACTTTTTATATAGTTCTGCAAAATGTACATTGAAGACAAGAGTGATGATAAAAAAAGATGAATAAAGCTATTGATGATGATCAAAGGCAGACAGAAGTTTTGTGGTCATAAAAACTCAATTAGACCTTTGATTCGCACTAACATGGTGCAGGTTCCTTCCCAGGTCGTCGATTAAAACAATGAGACATTTTCAGATTTCAAGTATATACTTCAAGTTTCAACGTATGGAAATCCAGAAGTTGACCCAGAACTTTTTAAGTACCAGTTTTTTCCTCAGTATAAGGTCTCAGGATTATATTGTGAAAATGTATGCGCTTAGGCAACCATACGGTCATTTATAATAACCTATCCTAGTTGCTCCTAGAAAAGTTATATTTAGGAAACGCTTTTAGCATGCAGGTGAAATTTCCAGTAGAAAAGAAAGGACAAAAGAATTTAGAAAACTCGAAAGAATCACATACCAATTAGAAGCATGGAGGTGGAAGAAAGTTTATACATATATTGTAACATAATATACCGGTTTTACAAGCTGGTCCCTAAACAGAAAGTATTGGAATGAATCATGCCCAGCGGAAAGGATGAGTAATCGGAATTATCGAAAATGTTACAATGAACTTTGCTTCGTTCTATTGGATTGATGCAACTATATTGATATAATAGCTAGTCGATCAATGCATTGTATGCTAACTCTATATTTACAATATAGGCTAAGCATACAAATAGGACTAATAGGTAGTTATGATGCCAGTATGTACTAATTCAAATCGATAACATGGTTTTAATAAGTCACATTAACAATTTGAAATGTATGACGCCAACATGGGCTAGTGTGATTGCCGTGTTGGAATTACCAAGTTTTAATGTTTGTTTAGGACAATGCAGGTTGATCACAAGCAAGCAAGCACTGGTTGTCTGACAAGCAAGAAGATCCATAAGAACATATTATAAGTTAAAGGAACAGTGGATATCCATGTTCACTGTAATTTAGGCACTGTAATTTCTGCGTAGCCTGCTTGATTTTAATGAAATTATTCACAACACCTCAACAATCAGTATTGTAGCATTAGAAATATTGACGATCATAAAACACCAGAGCTTTTTCACAGGAAGACCAAAAGAAAATCGTAAAACAATATCCTGCGTAAAAATTAAATTGACATCGGACTTGCGAAATGCAAAGACTTTATGGCCAATATTTTAATAAACATTGCATAAGCACATAAAGCTGAAAGACCATAAATTGAATCAAGTCCACAAGGAAACACGAATATATTAATAGAGGAGACTCCGCGCATGTGGCTGGATGTAAATAGCTCTCAAATGTCAGCCCGTGAACTTGTCGCAATTATACCGAGATATCCGGGATTATTCCACGACTTCTCATCATCAGTATCATCACCATCATCATTATCATCTCATTACCATCATAATCATCAAGTCCCTACTATTTAGAGTGTGAAAACATTCATCATCATATCACACAAATTCTCTCGGATATCTACAGCCTACATGACCTTGTATTCCATACCAGGTTAAATGGCAAGGACTTGTAGTCCAAGCCAATAGTAGTTTTAGATTATTTAAATCCAAGTACCTTCGAATTATCAGCCACGCTTTTTTCGAGTTTTCTTTCACAGATCGAGCAATCTGTTAAGATGAGTAGTGGAAGTAATATCATAAGTTTGTTTGTAAACTAATCGTGGAATACTGGTCTAGTTTCTGATACGGATAATAATAATTGGCGTAATAAAGAAGGAAAATTTAAACTATCAGCAATAAACTATTTGACCTACACAATAATAACTCATGAGCTGCCAAGTCTTCTATGTCTAATATGTGCCTTGCATGATTAATCAAGTAATTAGTTCTTTCTTCTTTGTTGTCTCTCATATATTAAGTCACTAGCTGTCCCGGCAAACATTGTTTTGCCATTTTTGACACAGAATCTTACCCCCTCTTTGGTCCCCATTAGAGGGGTGGGGGGGGGGGGGGTAATTTTTATACACCAGATGTTGAGTTGGAAGGAGGCAAATATATCTGCGAAAACCGTATGCAAATCGGATCAGTAGTTTTCGTGTTAAAGCAAAAGTCTTATACAAAACCTGACCCCCTCTTTCGTCCCTTTAGAGGGGTGGGGGGAAAAATTTTATATACCAGATATTAATTTGTAAGAAGACAAATATATCTGTGAAAACCGTATTCAAATCGGATCAGTAGTTTTCGTGTTAAAGCAAAAGTCTTACACAAAATCTGACCCCCTCTTTCGTCCCTTTAGAGGGGTGGGGAGAAATTTTTTTATACACCAGATGTTAAGTTGGAAGAAGACAAATATATCTGCGAAAACCGCATTCAAATCGGATCAGTAGTTTTCGTGTGATGCCGGAACAAACATACAGACAGACAGACAGACAGACAGACAAAAAAACTAACTAAGTTTTCGGCTTCTATAGCGATATTGTGACACCCTCCGCTTATTATTTTTTGAATATCTTTAATGTACAGAATTGACATTTCTACAGATTTATTATATGTATAGATAACACCTCCAAAGTATTCGAAAGTTTTCGGCTTTAATACTTCTACCTCTATATTATAAGTGTCCATGGGCGTAGCCAGGATTATATATAGGGTAAAGTGCCCCGATGTTCTTCTTCTTTTTAGTTCTTTCCCACTTTACGTAAAGTCGGCTCTCCTAGTACACTTACGCCAAGAAATTCTATCTTAGGTTGTCGATTTAGGCAATTTATATAGCTAGTACTTTAGTAATATATTATGTTTGTTTAAGTACCCCGATGTTGTAGGAAATAAAAAGAGGTTTCATATGTCCATCAAGAGAACTGCACTAACCCAATTGTTTCAAGGATCCCTAAACTGATCGAGCAATTTGCGTTCCGCGGGGAACCAATTTGTGGTTCCGTAGTCGCTGTCCATCAAATTCAATGACCAATTACAGTTTCCTTGCGATGTACGTCACTCCTGTTACCTATATGAAGTCTAGACATTTCGATTGGTGAAAAGAAAAAAGTTATAGAAGTAGATTTTAAAGTCACATGACAAGAGCAGCAAACCTTGCATAGTTGTTTTGGTTTTTTTAGTAAGTAAAATGTAAATAGTCAATACGGACAGCCTACATACCTGAGAAAACTTTTACTTTTACAAATAACTCAATATGATGAGCTAAAGAAGTTACGCAATTAACTACTACTGTTATTGCATCAATAAGTCTTTGAGGTCATGAGTAAACTAAGTGAGAACAAAACATTAATTTAGATCAACACCTTTTGTTAATAAAGCAGACTAATGAATCTTATTGTTACGCACATTAGCAATGAACATGCTACACAGTTTACATACATATTAAATAAAGATTTAGATTATCTTTAGATAACAGATTAGTAGGGAATTATATTTTAAAATGCATAAGGATCAGTTACTCAAGGTGAATATAAAATAGGGACCATTACTGAGTCAAAGCACAATGTATAGAAAACAGTAACGGTACTAAAGTACAACCCTTTCAATAAAAATTAATTATAAATTTTGTTAGTCCCGTTAAACTTCGAAAAGGGTTGAACCAATTTTGCTAATTTTAGTCTTGACATATTTGTGGAAGTTCAGGAAAGGTTTATAGTAGGAGGGAAGTGATACGAAGTTTACCGGGTTATCTAGTGACAATTAAATAGTAGAGATAGAATATAGAGAGGCATCTAAATAGAGTCTGGAGAAAAGAATACATATAAATTACTTGGACCTTAACAAAATATCTTATCAAGCCCCATACGGCCCAAGTGGGCCGCGATAACAATACATTTACAAAAGATTTCCAAGAATCTGCGACCGAAGGATTAAATACACTAGTATGACGTAGATATACTTTTAATAATAAACATAAATGAGATAAAAAAGTATTTGGCAAATAGAGATTATTTAATAGATACTTTATCAATAAAGACTTATTGTATATTTTGATTACGATGATAACATTTATAAAGTGTTTTAGAATCTGCCGAATTAATAAAAAATCATCCATATTTTGAGTAATTTCAAGATTTTGATTGTGATTAGAATAAGATTAAGTAAACATCAAGTCGAATATTAAAGTATAAAATAAAATACGTAATAATGAACATTATTATTGACACAGGAATATTATAGTCTAAATAAATATTATATTACAAAGAAAATAAGACATAAATGGTTATATAAAACCGACAGACAACAATACGACACCGAAAGTATAAAATCAAACACACGACAATAAAACCCAACCTATATTGACTATCATTATCGATGCACAAATCACAGTAGAAAATGTATCATTAAAATTCAATATTGATCTCAATATTACGACATTCTCGTGTGGAAGTGAAAGCAAACAAATTGTATAAGACGTATATGCTCAGAAACGATATATGTATGACGTGTGTACATATAATATATATTATGCTCAGAAACGAGTAACATATTATGGAGTGAAAACCTGTATCCGGTAAATCACGTAATGACCCTTAAGATGAATTAAAAAGGGATTAACTAGGTCTTTAAATAAAGTAAAAGGTACGCTTTCGATGAATAAGGTTTTATCGAATTAAAATGAAAAGTACTGCTGAGTAAGTTTAGGAAGGAACTTAAAAACGTTTTCATTTGTAAATGGATGAAGGCTGAACCTAGTAGCATTTGAATAAAATCATACTTACCTCAAAACGCAGTAAATGCGATAAGAAAATCCAACAACACACTTTGCAACCACAAAAACTATAATTGTAGAAATATTCGCAACCTCAAAAGCAAAAACTTAAAACGATCTTATTAGAGCAATATTCATAGAATATTTAAAGTATATTCAAAGTACCTGGGTACGGCGGTAGATAATTCCGATCCATTAGACACTGCCAACTAGATCGTGCGCGGGAGTCGCAGCAAGGTCGGAACTGCATTTGTTTTACGAGTAACCTTTGTTTCGTAGGCCGATCAAGCACGGTGCGACTGACGACTGAACGTAACGGTGTTAGAACTAGCTAGTAATAAAATCAGGTAGACACTTCAGTATTTTAAAGCAGGTGTAGAAGATCTGAAGATGTCGTTGGGTTTACACACTTTGTAGAGCGCTTTACCAGTTTTGTCAAATTTCGCCAATAAACCGGACACATAAATTTGCTACTTTTTCTGTTCTGTTTCACTTTAGCTTTTTCTTTTGGCTAATATTAAACGAGAAATATATAACTGATCACACACACGACACGCCAACTACTGAACATTTTGATAACGGAAACAAGCTATGCTAATACGCCAACAATCGCTTTTTGATAGCCTTTTGGGTCAATCTCTCGAGGTTATAGGCAAATTAATAGTTTTAATATAACTCTTTAGAGTAATTATTTCAGATCTTGCTCTTTTGTAACCTTTATGACGAAATGATCCTTAAAGAAATAATAAAATGTTGGAAATTTTAATTTTTCTATCATACCGATGAATTCTTCCAATATTGTCATGCTTAGACTTAAATTCTCTATTCTGGAAGACTCAGAGACAAGAGCTTCAAAGCAATTTAAATAGAATAGTCGGTCTTGTGTAATCGCCCTAAGATCCTATAGCTGCATATATCTATATCATGTTGTTACGTCCTACATAGTATGCATGAATGCATTAACATGTTCAGGCTATTCTCGTTTGCCTGGCATTGGCATTTTCTGCTTTCAATATACAAATATACAGGTTATTTTGTGTCTCTTCTAACAAAAGTATATTTTGGATCTTGACGAACTAAATATATACATATTGTATTTAGATTATTTTTATACAACATTTGCTAAATGAGACAACATTTAGCAAAAGTTTATTTTTGGATTTTGATGACTTGATGCATCACATATTTTGCCCCAAAGGTAACTTGACTCTCCTTAAAATTTCATTGTTTCCAGCAAGTCAATTTTAAATCCTTCAATTGTTTTGAGGTTTACAGGTGATATTTCAAGATGAAACTATTTGTGTAGGTCGTAACCCCCTGTTATTATTGATTTGTCAGACAGGTCGTTAACTGCATGAACAGTTATGTTTTGGCTGCACAAAGCATTCCTTGCCAAAAGCGTCAAGGAAACGGTAGCGTGAGGTACATTATAATGAAGTTATGCAAGTTTATATTCATACTAATATTATAAATTAAGTGTGTCTGTCTGTCTGTTACCTCTTCATGTCCAAACCGCTGAACCAATTTAGATAAACTTTGGTATAGAGATAACTTTGAGTCCCGGGACGTAGAATACTTTTTAACCCGAAAAAATGTACGGTTCCCGCGCGATAAACGAATTTTGGCGCAAATGAGTTGCGAGCGTAATCTAGTTTGTTTATATATCTCATTTAATAGCATTTTCTTACTAATAGCACAGAATATATATATTAGTAGTACCAACTGATAGTTAAGTCCTATAAGTGCTGTAAGATTTAGGGCCTGTTTCACCGCTTCCTGATAAGGCTATCCACCACTTTACTTGACAGATAGAGTATGGAGAATCTGTCAAATAAGCATATCTGGCACCTTATCAGGAAGTGGTGAAACAGGCCCTTAGTCTTTAGAAACGGAACTGCATTATTATGTTTTTAAACTACTAAAGCAATTTTCTCCTCTAGTAACCTGCAGTTTTTATCTTATCAAGAATGCAGAAAATTTTCCTCTTTAGAGAGTGTGACATTGATGGACACCAATTATATTTATAGCTTAGGTGATAGGTCTTAACTAGACTTACGTGGATTAAGCAACTAGGTCTTCATAATAATATCGCTCTTAATCCTGAGGAGCTATTAAGAAATTTATTGCGTAAGACAATTTCTTAAAACGAACCTTTCCTAGTTTAATTTACCTTATTAGTACATAAAAGACTGAACTCTTCATCATCTTTAGAAGTGAATTCTCTCGTTTCAGTTAAATTATTATTATATTCATCTCCATTATGTCTCTAGCTTATTTTATTGTCTTATTAGGGAGTTGATATCTCTAATTCTAGTGGGTACTTTAACACTTTTATTAACACTCAAATAATTTTTACTCAATTCAGATTTTTATACATCTTGTCATTTGAATATATTATTATCTCAATACATATAGTATTACTAGCTGTCCCGGCAAACGTTGGTTTACCATAATATAAAGTATTTCGCCCATATTATTTTATTGAAGTAACTAAATAATTATGTCGCCATGGCAACGTCGATCGCTATCTCGTCGCACAAACAATGGTCGCCGTCAGTCTCAGGTTGTAATAATTTACTATTATTTATTCAACAAATGCACTTATCAATATATAAAGTATCCAGTAACCGATTCTCAGACCTACTGAATATGCATATAAAATTTGGTAAAAATCAGTAAAGCCGTTTCGGACGAGTTCGCGGACTAACATTGTGACACGAGAATTTTATATATAAGATATTATATATGTAATTGGCGACAGGTTGAAGCCATAACGTTTTAAATACGATGTTATACAACATCATTTAAACGGGAGCTGGCAACATTAGCATAAACGGTCTGGTAATCATCTGTTGACAACTGTGTTGCCAGGTATTACATAATACTGCAGCTGTGCAGTTTCAACACTGCCAACATGACGAAAAAATGTATATTTGGCATACTGGCAACCTCAAAGCTAAAAATACTTGCTGATTTCGGACTATAAATATTAGCAATCAAAGTTATCGTTGGCTTTTACGCTCCTCCAGCTGAAATAATAAGCCATTACCATTTTAGTGTCAGTTTAATCAGTCGAAATAGTATTGGTATCGTGATAGTTCTGCAGTAATGGCTCTGGTATTTTTTAAACTTGTTACTCAATGGGTCCTTATTTTTTATGAGCCAAAGGCAAGAAGACGTAATCTTATATATCTATTAAGTCCATAAGAATTAAGAAACTTCCCAGAAGAGACTTATCCAAGAAAAATTGTTGCCTGGTGTCTGAGTTTTTTACTATTTATCTATTCACCTCTGCTTTTGACTGGCGAACGTCAACAAATCAATAAGTCTATTGAATAAATAAACTTTAGTCAAAGAACTCAGGAACTGTACCTGAATATCCCTTGGAAGTTAAACCTTCACGGTGACCTTAACTAACAGTTATTTATTGTTAGTTAAATATAACTGAAGTATATTAGCGAGGTTATACAATTAGCAACCTAAGGATAAACGTGGGCAGTGGGCTGGAGTAGGCGAACGAGACTGGCTCGGTCAAGTACACTATACAGTGGAAACTCGATTATCCGGCCCTCAGTTATACATAACTAGATGACACCCGCAACTCCGTTGCGTCAAAATTCGTTTACGGGATTACGGGAACCGTACATTTTCCGGGATAAAAAGTATCCTATGTGATATGTCCTTTCCCGGGACTCAAAGTTATTTCCATACCAAATTTCAGCAAAATGGATTCAGCGGTTTGGGCGTGAAGATGTGACAGACAGACAGACACATTTTCGCATTAATAATATTAGTAATCTTTAGTGTGAGTACAATGTGAAAGTAGCGCTGATAGAACATTTTTTTGTGATTTGTATTTTGTATGGACAAGCGCCCCAGCTCATCATCAACTCATGACGAGTTTGCCTTTGCCCATGCAAAAATTAAAAAATCCCTCTTTCAGCCCTGCTACTTTCACAGTGTACTCTATGATTAAGGAACACAATGTATACAACCTAAAGTATAATAAATTTGTTTTGATACACCCTGTTTACGGATTCGCGATTATCCGGACTACCATCGGAAAATGTACCTCTCAATAATTTCTTATTAAACATTGATCTTCTGTGTCGTTTATAACAAACGCATAATTTTATGTACTCTGCATAATATATGCACCAAACACATTTTTCAGACATTCGATTATCCGGATTTTCGAATATCCGAATGACAATTATTAGTCCAGTTAATCGAGTTCCTACTGTAGATAAATAGATAACCAGAAACCAGACACCATAGACAACCCAACAAGTTTAGAATAAGTTGGACCTTGTAAAATACACTGTCAAATTGAAATAAAAACCCACATACAGATAAACTTAATTTATTCCTAAAACATGAGTCAGTAAAACGCGAAGCTGATAGCCGAAATGTAATAGTTACGGAAAATTTGATATTCACTTATGTATTTATACGTGGTATCTAAGGTTTTTCGACAGAAGTTTATTATGATACAATTATTGCAATGTTTTTTAATTTGATATTCACTTATGTATTTATACGTGGTATCTAAGGTTTTTCGACAGAAGTTTATTATGATACAATTATTGCAATGTTTTTTAATTTGATATTCACTTATGTATTTATACGTGGTATCTAAGGTTTTTCGACAGAAGTTTATTATGATACAATTATTGCAATGTTTTTTAATTTGATATTCACTTATGTATTTATACGTGGTCTCTAAGGTTTTTCGACAGAAGTTTATTATGATACAATTATTGCAATGTTTTTTAATTTGATATTCACTTATGTATTTATACGTGGTATCTAAGGTTTTTCGACAGAAGTTTATTATGATACAATTATTGCAATGTTTTTTAATTTGATATTCACTTATGTATTTATACGTGGTCTCTAAGGTTTTTCGACAGAAGTTTATTATGATACAATTATTGCAATGTTTTTTTTTTGAGAACAATTACTATACATATAATATATACTATAGTTCTGTTTGCTCTGTACCTAATTATTGCAATGTTTTTTTTTTTGAGAACAATTACTATACATATAATATATACTATAGTTCTGTTTGCTCTGTACCTAATTATTGCAATGTTTTTTTTTTGAGAACAATTACTATACATATAATATATACTATAGTTCTGTTTGCTCTGTACCTAATTATTGCAATGTTTTTTTTTTTGAGAACAATTACTATACATATAATATATACTATAGTTCTGTTTGCTCTGTACCTAATTATTGCAATGTTTTTTTTTTGAGAACAATTACTATACATATAATATATACTATAGTTCTGTTTGCTCTGTACCTAATTATTGCAATGTTTTTTTTTTGAGAACAATTACTATACATATAATATATACTATAGTTCTGTTTGCTCTGTACCTAATTATTGCAATGTTTTTTTTTTGAGAACAATTACTATACATATAATATATACTATAGTTCTGTTTGCTCTGTACCTAATTATTGCAATGTTTTTTTTTTGAGAACAATTACTATACATATAATATATACTATAGTTCTGTTTGCTCTGTACCTAATTATTGCAATGTTTTTTTTTTGAGAACAATTACTATACATATAATATATACTATAGTTCTGTTTGCTCTGTACCTAATTATTGCAATGTTTTTTTTTTGAGAACAATTACTATACATATAATATATACTATAGTTCTGTTTGCTCTGTACCTAATTATTGCAATGTTTTTTTTTGAGAACAATTACTATACATATAATATATACTATAGTTCTGTTTGCTCTGTACCTAATTATTGCAATGTTTTTTTTTTGAGAACAATTACTATACATATAATATATACTATAGTTCTGTTTGCTCTGTACCTAATTATTGCAATGTTTTTTTTTTGAGAACAATTACTATACATATAATATATACTATAGTTCTGTTTGCTCTGTACCTAATTATTGCAATGTTTTTTTTTTGAGAACAATTACTATACATATAATATATACTATAGTTCTGTTTGCTCTGTACCTAATTATTGCAATATTTTTTTTTGAGAACAATTACTATACATATAATATATACTATAGTTCTGTTTGCTCTGTACCTAATTATTGCAATGTTTCCCCGCTAGAGGCAGCACTAGCTTAGTAAACAAAAAGTTTTGTTTGACGTGGAGTACCAGATGAATGTTCTAATTGCTTGGTTACCGGGTTATAGTAATAAAATATCCAACCAAAAACTTCAAATGTTAAAAAAAGCCAAGTCTATCTATACAATGTTTCTATCGTAAATAGTTTTTTTAAAGTATTTTACAAAGTTCCTTATTCTAAAAACCACCAAACTGCATACCAGATTACATTCAAGCCTGTATCAATAGAAAAGATACTCATTATAAAAATACTTACAAACTTCTTCATTGCTGGACACACTCGAAGCATATTTTAAACTCATTTTGTTCACTCACTCATAAGATTAATAATCACTTAGTTTGATTCACTTTTTATATGTCACGTTAACTGCTAGGAAAAAAAATAAAGAGGTGAAAAGATGTTGTCGAGGTATTCTTATGATCTATGACGTAGGTTTTTGCAATAAGATTTCTTTTCTTAAAGATTTAGACACAATTATTATTAAATAATTAGTTAATTCATAATGCCCAATTCTCTAAAATCCTTACTAATATTATAAATGTGAAAGTGTGTCTGTCTGTTAACCACTGAACCGATTTATATAAAAGTTATTAATTTATTTAACAATAACATTAAATACCCAAGATATCTTACAGTCACGAAGGCTGTAAAATTATCAAAAGATGAAACGAATTATGTATATTACAATGATGCAGCTGCAAGATAATTCACATTACGAAACACTGGATTCCAATTTCCATATTATGCTACATACGAGTAAGGGGCCGTCCATAAATTACGTGAGACTTTCTAGAGAATTATTTGAACCACTTACATTTCTTATAAATTTCCTTAGAAGATAGCATGATTATATTTTTAATATCATGTTAAAATTACACTTCTTTCCGCTCTTGCCAAGCGAGATTTGACGAGTATCACTAAACCCCTGCCGTGATTTATGAACGCCCCATACTCATAAGATACAAATCTACAAATCCGTTACACAATCATAAGTTTCCAAGAGATAACATAGGAAATCCTTTCTACTGTTCTAGGTCTCTATAGAATCTACAGTCGGCTAGCGGTAAACCAGTACCAGTTCTGCCGTTATGTCTCAATTAATACACGAATTAGATCCATACTAATATTATATGTGTGTCTGTCTGTCTATTACCTCTTCACGCGCAAACCGCTGAACCAGTTTTGCTGAAATTTAATATGGTGTTTTCTATATTTTGGCTACTGTCAATATTATTGCATGAAACTTGACAAGTACCCTAATGTTGTCCGCGAATTTTGTTTATTGCAAGGGAACCACACACCTTGTGTGATAAAATTATTTAAGGTCCTTTGCGCCTAGCATGCACCGACGAGAAAATTTTGTCTACATATTTTCTCGATCTTTGATGGTTTGTCTCTTCATCTCTATTGACCCTAACATGACATAATATATTTTTCTCGTGTAGATATGTCGTCAAAATAACACATTTTTATCGAGTTCTGTCGAGATTTTGACATTATGAGAAGAGTAGTTTTAAACTACACTCGAGAGTGAGATATCTCGTACGCATGCTAGACCCACTGGGATTCAAAGTATTGTATCTAATATTTTCATCAAAATCGGTTCAGCGGTCGCAGCATGACGTGGTAAGACAGGAAAATAGACTTTCGCATTTATAAGCCGTATAAAAATGAACGTGACATTTTGCACAGTGAAATCGCAGCCAAGTCCTTGCGTGTCAACTTTCGTTAGCGCTTAAAATATCTAGACTTTGACTAATTATGGTATGGCCTAGATAAAGCTGTCAATTACTCGACTGATTATGATTAATTATATTGACTGGTATAATCGCTAGTGTTGAATCTTTTAAATATTAAATACATATTTAAAAGATAGGAATATTAGTAGAGCAAATTTTGCTCTACCAATGTTTTGAGGTAGGTAAAAAGAGGCCTCTACCAAAATATTAATTATTATCTTAATACTTTTGGACAACAAAGGTGCATTTGCTACAAGAAATAAAATACAATGTCTATTTTATAATATCTTTTACCTATGATAAAAATACCGCAGACAATTAATAACACAGAATAATTGAAATTGTCCGAAAATCGCACGTCAATACAAATAATATGTGGGTACTCAGTCGAGGCTTATAAAATATACAAGGACAATTTAATAAATGATTAAGGTCGCCTTTTCAATACTTTAATTAAATCGACGAGAAAAACCCCTACCGTTATACTTTCGAAGTTATCTTTAGCCAAAATGAGTTCAAAATTCCGGTTTTGAAAAACTGGAGCACGGAATTAAATGAATCAAAAATAAAATCTGTTTGTCACCCGTAAAATGTTTTAAATTTAAAAGTCATATTTAAATCAACTTCCAAAAAGGAAGAGGTTCTATGTTCACTTGTAGATATTTTTATATTTTTTTAATAATTCTCATTTTTCTTAGATTTTGGGCGCACGCTAGCGCTCCGCCAAGTCAATACAAGCGTAGGTTCTTTAGTTAAAAAAATAATATATTACATCCTTGTTAACATAAAAAAAAGCGTGTCAACTAGACTAGTTCATAAGTTCACGCCATATAAAATATCGACCGTGAGATGAAGGCTAATTGCTAAACGTAAAATGGCTGACAACGGCCATCTTGGAAATAACAGATCGAAGATAAAACATGTTCTAATGATTAATTTAGATCATAAACATGATCTATTACCTTGTAATCATAATAGGTTCAAATTATAGGTTTAGAAGAACATTCTTAAAATGAGTTACCTAGTTTTATCTCAGTACTTTATAGTAAGAAGTAAAAAGTTTTTATTTCTTCCAGAATTTATATTTAAAGTAAAAATATCGATATGTATATAAAATTTAAATATGTATATTGTATGTAGATTGTAGTATGCTGTATGGCCAAAGGCTAAAATTGAAAGTATTTTCTGCATTCACAATAATTTTCAAACGAAGTAAATTATACACCCACTATTAAGTTAATATCACGCTCGTTAGCTCCCTTACCAAACCGCAATTGCGTATAATAAACATTCGCTAACTATTAAGATATTGTTCTGCATAATACTGCTATAAAGCTGAAATAAGTTAGTCAGTTACATAAATAAGTTGAATTCAGAGGGTCCATTCAAGTAAATGCTTAATTTTTCTTTAAAAAGCGCACTTTTAAATGACTTCCAAAAAGGTGGAGTTTTTTTTTCAGACTGGATGGAGTAAAAAATTCAGTGCATAAGAAAAATAAAATAGACATGAACCATCGGATAAAATAATTAGCTCAGTTTCTTGTTTATGAAAAAATTGCCTCTGACTGTAAAGAATTGTAAAGTTTTATAATTTTATTTCATTACAGCACAGAAAGCTGGTAACTATAAAAGTTAGAAACTTTATTGCAAACGAACCAGGTAATTTTAGATTAAAAAGATTTCTTTTATAACTTAAACTAGTTAGTTTAAAACCAGTTGAAATAGGCTATTATTAAAACGCGTAGCAGCATCAATTACGAATACAGCCTTAATAAAAGTAAAACCTACAACAGAAAGAACGTAGAAGTTCTAATGATAGTTGTAAAAACTAAACATACCTTATAAGGTATTGTCCTGTCTGTATGAAGAGACGTTCGCTAATTATTATGGGATTCCTAACTCCACTTAAAAGGTATAATATGTTTTTAACCTGTAATTATCTTTACAGATGGACAAGCGCGATTCGTTCATAGTTACTGTAGGGTTCCGTAGGGGTAGAGCTAAAATTTTTATTAAATGTTATTTTTATATAAAGAAATTACTTTGAATAATATATTAATTAATTCAGGTAATTTACACAACAGTTTCATCACAACTATAAAAAACTTTATTATTATGACCTTATTTTTTATCTTGATAGATAAAAATAGAATAAAAATAGTAATCCAATACTACATTTTATTACGGTAATTTGGAAGCCATATACTTATTAGCTCACATCAGTATGGTTCAGTGGTCTTGGCATCGTTTAATATGAAAATATTTTGGCTTAGACATTAGATGCTACGATATTATTATATCGTTTAATGTTTTTTTTTATTGCTAAACTGCTGACTGCTACAAACTTTTCACCTTCTTGTGAAGTAGGTAGAGTTTTTTTTATTGTATAACTGAAATGAACAACCATACATCACTGAATTACATAAACTCGTATATAAGTATTTAACAAATGGCATAACCATGTAATAACTAAATTGGAAACAAGTCGTTGAGACATCGTTACGACATCAGAAGATTTTTGGAGCTCATCACAATCTCCAAAACGAAATTAATCACAAGAACGGTAGAAGTATCTCCTACATTTCTTCTGATTAATTTCGTTGCGAGTCCCAAAGCAGATTTATAGGTCTACCAGAATCTGATGGCAAAAAGTGAGAAAAGAAATTGACTCTAGTAATACCGGGGTAATTGGAATAAAACATTTTGATCCTTTTTTTGCCATCATATAACGGCTGATTTTGTGTGTGAAACATGTAAATATAAAAATGTATCCAATCATCAAGGATATTTTTTAAAAATCTGCCATCAAAATTTGCCATCAGATCCTGGTAGACCTATAGCTTATATCTCTTGGGCACCCCTGAGAAAATTGTTTTCGTGGTTGGTTACCACTGTTGATTCTGGCGCGGGCGGCACAGGAGGTGCAGTTGTGGAAATGTGTGGTGGGCCATTTGCTCGTCATCATCAGACCTACAAGGATCTTGTGGCACTTGGGTGACACTCTCTAGGACGCAGCTGTCATTTGAAATGACACCGCTAGATAATATAGACACGATGGCGTGAATGTGTAACAGTTGTCTTTCAAGATACAGTTTACAGGAGGCGTAGTTTGGTCTCGCGTCAAATTCGTCCTTTTACGAATGCATACTATAATATTTAAGTAGCAATAAGCTATGTAATCGCTGTCTTTATCTCTCCTGTTACTTTTCCAACGTGCCCGTCAAAGACAAGCAGATTTTATCGCTGTGCAAATATTGTTATTAGTAAGAGGAACCTCTTTTGTTGTAAACTAACATTATATAACATTGATAGAGTATAAAGACTGCATTGTAGAGTATACAATAGGAGTTATTCAATAGAATGTCTATTGCCAGAAGTAAGAACGGAACGTTTATAAAAAGAACAGTCACAGACTAGACAACATAATAGACAATGAATCAAAACATTTTAAATTTAGAACCATTCTTGTTTGACTTAAATAAAATGGCGCTCGTTCTTAATTTATTGTGTTTAGTTTAGGAATTTTAAATGCTAAAGTGGCCAATTAATCATTTAAAATTTAAACAAATTGGGCGAAAAATAAATTCGTAATAGATTTGTATTTAGAACGAATAACAATGGATATTATAATAACCATTGTAACTGTTTCAAGTTTTTCCTATATTGGTTTAAAATATTTGCCAATTCAAGTTCTAGTAATAATTCTAAAGCGAACTTGAGTAAGTAATCAAATACAGGAAATTTCTTATCCTAAAGTCTAAAGTCTTGGCTACAGAATGTCAATTTGGAAAATATTTTGAGAATAGGAATTATTTCAAGAATCTGGGAGACTTGAGTGACAAAATGCGCAGTTTCCCGGGAATAAATACTAGATTGTTATAAATAGACAAGATTGTCTTGTTCTATATAATTTACTATTTAGATCTTGTATTATGGCGCGAGGCAGGATGTTTTGTAAGAACACGCCTAAGGGTGCGTCCACATTTGTATCATTTGCGCGATCAGATCCCCGATCAGATCTCCGTCGCGTATCATCGAAGCGTCTCAAAATGATACGCGTATCATGATACGTCCCGATCGCTATTAAGGTTGCTCTTTCGAAAAAAGCGTGCAGATGAAACAACTTTTCATCGGCATTAACAGAGAAATTATATCTGAAAAAAATAATTAGTAATCTACATGATATGATACGTAATTTGGTTTTGCCATATTTTTTCTATCGGTATCACATAATAAAGAAATAAAAAACCAAATCAACTCCAAATCGTTGAATGAAACCACTTTACTCCTTAATTATTTATCAAAATAATATATAAAAAATATCTATTGCTTTGCAATACATAAGTTAATAATTTGGTTTTTTACTTTTTTGAAATATGTATTATATTAAGCCTTAAAAAGGTTTTTTCTCCTATTTCGCCCTATCATGGACGCGGCGAGCGTCGTAACCGCCACCGTACAAGGCGCGTTGTTATGAATGTTATTTTAATGTCATTTACGTCGATATTCGCACTGACAGACAATCGACCTGCTAATTTAGGGAGAGAGGGCCCTTAGCCGCGTATCTAATACATGCCGTATCAAATACTCGTATGATCGGCAGAATGATCTAATAGGCGTCCACACTATGACAGGCATACTTGATACGGCGCGATGATCGCGACGGAGATCTGATCGGAGATCTGATCGCGCAAATGATACAAATGTGGACGCACCGTAAGATTTCCACAGCGGATTTTAACACAACTGACATCTGATGAGATAGATTTAGATTTATTTCAGACAGTTCCTGGACTTACATTTGCCCGCTACTTCGCAAAATAAAATTCCGCGAAACCGTACATTTTCTCGTAATATCTCGAATGCCAAAATAGCCCGTGGTCTATTATTTAATATTATATGCCCGAAATTTCATAATAATTGGCATATACTGTACTCGGCGAAACATGGCGGTAGCGGTCATTGACTCCCTGTCAAAAACTTGTCATTTTCTGTACAAACCCGCGATTGACAACATCTGACACTTCATTGTAAATCGCGGTTTATATAGAAAATGACAAGGTTTTGACAGGGAATCAATGACCGCTACCGCCATGTTTCGCCGAGTACAGTATAGTAGTTTCGAAGCCTATTCGTTGCAAACCTCTTTTTTTAGATTCAATCAGTCACCATGTTTTTAAATAAAAATAACGTAGTAAGTATTGTAAATTAAACATATTTTAAAATACGCGGAAACGTAGAGATAGCAAACAGCTGAATAATTAAAAGTTGTTAAACATTGTTTAATTTAGGCAATTATGAAAAAAATCCGCCAATATTTTGCAAAAACAACGTTATTCTTTTATATTTTAATTATTCTTTTGATAAACATCTCAACCTTGTAAAATGTGAAATATACTCTACGTAGAGTTACTAGAAGAGTAGAAAGTTAACTTTAAATAATTATAGAGAATACTAATTTGTTTTTAATGAGAGGACAGTAGCACAATCATACTTAGTAAAGCAATAATTAGAAAGTTTACAATTTACAACATTTCTGTAATAAGGAAGCCATAGTTATTAGAAGATACGGCATTGTAAATACATTTGTTATCACTTTGGCACCTCGAAAGATAGCCACTTCCTTAATAAATACACGATCGACGGAAACAAGCAATTTATTAGCTATAAAATTTTGCTTTTGCACGTTTGTTTTCATCCACAAATTTAAAAAAAAAACAATAATGTCTGTGCTAAAAAATCGTTGGCAAAATGCAACTTTGTGATTATAAAAAAAAATCAATATCTATGCCAATAACAATTTGCAGTTCGAAATTTAAATTTAAAATTTGTCGCAAGCGTCTGACGTTGCTTATTGCTATATTGCTAATTATTTTATCGTAATTCGTACACAGCTGCTAATCGCTATCAGTAAGGTATAATGTTATATTCGTTTTCATATCATTACGTTTTCAAATAACAATTTTCACTTAATGGAAAACCGCATAGTCAAGAAAAGAAATCTTATTGCACGTCACAGATCACAGTGTCGAATCTAGACTTTTGAATGTGCCTAGGCATTATGTATAGTCTAGAAGGTTATTCAAATACAGAACAATTGCGCAGTTTTCGCAATGAAAAACAAAATCAACAGCGAAAGTGTTAACTCATGCGCATCTCATTTCTCATTGTGTTTTTTATTTTTTTATGGGCATAAAACTTTGTTGCAACATACACTGATTTGTCACAATAAAAAAAAACAAATTTCACTCGCGTTTCTTTTCGCGACGCGCGTCGATCGCCCGCGACGAATACAGCTGATCTACTGATTCGCCACCATTTTGACGAACGAAGCGCTTGAAGCGCTGGCGCATATTAACATTCACATGCTTTTTAAAGTGTTTAATGGGTCTATTGTCAATGTGCAAATGATAAAGTTACGATAAGGTTTTTAACAAATTAACACAATTTTTATATTGTTGACAAAATATGTTGTGTTGCGTTACGTTTGTAGAATGTAGATATCCGTTGTCCTAGATTTAGAGTTAGTGCTTCGTAGGCCATGTAATAGGTTTAATTACGGAAAAAAGTAAATTTATGGTCTTGCTAAGTAATGACAACAAAAATAAAGAGTAAAAATTACTCACTAAATAATAAATTTCAAGAATGTATGTTAATAATTGTTGTTAACTAACTCGGTAAATTTAAATAGTAGAGCTGGCGTAAACATCGATTGTGATGAGTGACATCATTAGTCATTACTGCCGTGTGTGATAGGTGTCACACACACCTAGTTACGTAGGTATAAGGTGGTATAAGTACATACATATTATATAAATGGTATTTTTTATTTCAAACAAAATTCTAAGCGAAAAGACTCACAAGAAAAATAAAATCCAAATTGGCGGCAGCAGTTTCAATAATATTATGTATTCTGATTTCTGTGCTTTCAAGTAACCAAAATTGAAAATAATAACAAGAAAAAGGAAAATTGAAAAATTTCGTCAATTTTACCTTCAAGCTGTGGTCTAAAAAAATTGTTTACTAATGAACAATTTGATTTATATATTTAATCCATGCACACGCAATCTTTATCGCTGATTAAATATATTATTATCTAAAACAACCAGCGCTAATCCCAGGACGTTCGCGTTAGATTAAAAAATCTTTAATATTCTTTCGAAATTCCACATTTTATGCTGTATCTTCTCTTATAAAGCGCTGCAAACGCTTAACTGTAACAACGATGGAAGCATTTTATACCTTCCGTGCCTCTCCGCTTCAAAATAACAAAGCATTATTAAAATAAGTCCAGCTTATTACTGTGCGTGCACGCTAGCGCAACATAAGATAAACGCTCTGTCTTGATGGCTCTTATGACCACTTAAATAAAAATAAAGGAGCCTTAGATGTATTATTGTTAGACTCACTCATAAAATCCACACAAATATAATAGTTAATGTGGAAGTGTGTCTGTTTATATGACAGTATGTTTGTTACCTTTTCAGGCTTAAACTTTTTGAAAGAAATGTGAAATTCAGCCAGGTGTGGCTGAAAGTTGAAACTGATAATAATATTAATGTTCGGGCTTCGGAAGTTACTAGAATCTTTTCAAAATTCTATTTATTACTTCTTTCATTGCTTAATCGAGAGCCGAATTATTTTTTGCTTCTTATTGCGATTTTTTTTCTAATTTACAAGTTTTAACATATCAAAGTAAGTAGTAATAAAGTTTTAATTTCTTCATAATTTATTGTAATTCCCATTTAATTACTATCAGATTTTATTACAAAGATAAATTTATTTCAATTTTATCGTCAAATTAAAAAAAAACTTACATTTTTTCGAACTTCGAACGTGCACAACAATTTTCAAAACCATTTTATCGGGAATTTTTGCGAATACTGATGCTGATTTGATTATAGCATACCTAGATTCTAGTGTTTGTTTTTCACTTAGAGCACCAATGATGTCATTATTTTGACAGTTAAAGGTAACCTTGAGTATTGATGATATTAATAAACAAGAAATTTATAAATTTGGTTTTCTATGGTTATTGCTCAGGGGTACAAGTTTATTAGGAAAAAAAAAAACAATAGTCATAGAGTTTAGAACTCTAGACGGAGTTTTGGCGGGCATGTGAAAGAGTGCTGTTGTGTTTTTGTATTATTTTCCTAAAATTGTGTTAGCTGGGTTTTTAATGTGTAATATTGGTAGAATATTAACCATTAGATATTCGTGTTCATGCACAAGTGTAGGAAAGTGATGTAATATCCAGAAACGTGCTAATTTGTGTTCCCTCCAAAACTCCATCGAAAGTTTCAGTAAAGCGTCTACCACTTTACTGAATCGACCGACTTGACTCCTGTGACTGTATTGACTTTTACTTAGACTTTGACTAGACTTTAGACCTGACGATACATGAAAACGATGATGAAAATTATAATAGAAGGAATATGGTTTTCCCGCCATATTCCTTACCTTTTTACCTTGTCTGTGGTACAACATACACTTCCTTTGTGTCAAGTTGCCAAAAAAGAAGAAAAAAAAAAAAAGAACTCTAGACTCGATTCGTAACTCACTCTCGCGCGTCGCGTGTTTTACCAAACGCTATAGCATAGGTTCTATGTTAATCTACATTTAAACGCTTATTTTCATACATTTCCACAAACCGCGTACGCACAGAAATCGCGTGAACGTCATGTGAACGTGCCCCAAGGGGTCTAGGACTGCGGCTCAATACTATCATTCCTACTCCTCGCACTATTTAGAAGACAGGTTTTGTGTCTGGGGTATTTAACAACATTATTGATGTCATGTCTAAACGTTTGACATTTCTTTATCAAGATTTAAAACTTCTCTAACAAAGAGTATTTCGACTGAAGGTATTTGATATTTCGGTACATCTATTTTTGTTCTTACATAATGCACTTAAAAAGCACTTAAGTTTTAAGATGAAGAGCTATTTAAGATATTATCGGCCTTCTGAGTTTTGGCATTGGCAACTCGTGTCGAGTTACTGAATGGATAGAAAGAAAATGTTTAAGTATTGAGTAATCTTATTTTTATTATGTCATAACTACAACATCATTAAAATTGGAATAAGTTATGTTTATTTTACTTTCTTTTCGACGTAAAAAGTTATTGGGTAGAGTTAAGTAGTTAGATGGGTAATCTTTGAAAAACATTACGAATTGAATTATGGAGTTTTCTTAAAATTAGATTAATTACAGCAGTTAAATTTTGTTTCATCTTTAGATTTTTTTAAAGAAGCCTGTTCTGTCCCACTGCTGGGCAAAAGCGTTCCCCAAAAGAAGATTGGTTGGGTTTAATTTTGATGTAATAAGGAAGAGTTTTTTTAAACTTACAAAGTGCATAATGTTGCTACGAAACCTTGAACATTTCCGTTCACTCTAAAGTGAATCTTTTGTTTGAATGCAATGTTGCATTAAATAAGGTCTACCTTTCGAATTTTTGGTTGTAATTTTTTTTATTAACATCTAAACTTGTTTACTAAGAAGTGTAAATACTTACTTTTCGAATTGGTCAGTTTTTTAAACATGCAGACCGACTTGCGCCATCAGTGTGGGTTACTGCTAATCGTTCGTCAAAACAACTTTTATTAATACGAAGAACGAACGTTATAACAGATAAGTATTTCATTTTCCTCTTCAGCATCACTGCAAGTGACGCGTGCTAACACCAAATGAAACATTACCTATTGTAAGAAAAAAAAACATTCGTACAAATGAACGAATCATTCGAATGAATGGTCACAACTCCCAGCCAAAATAATAATAAAAAAAACAAAGTGTCAAATGAATACGAAACTTGCGGTTCTTGCTTTGATCGTTTAAGAAAAAGTTAATGAGTTGTGTGGACGTTCCGCTCTCATGAGCAGCGGCAAGAAGTCTGCCGTGTCGCCGCTTCCGACGCAAATTATCCTACTGTTGTGGAGGTGTGGTCATAATAACCCAGTTTATACAGAGTTTTTTCTAATAAGAATGATCCTTGTCTATCACAGAAACTACTGAGATAGAGGTAAAATGTTTCTGAACTGACCAGACTGTGTAACTTGACATAAAAGAGGCTAGGTAAGCTTAATAAAACGGTAGAGAATGAATTGGTTAAAATGATTCATCGAATGGAAATTTAAAATCGTATGAAAAAGCCACATTAGCAGCAATACGCAAACATTATTGTACAGTTTACTTCGATTAAGATACGTAAAAAATTGTTAGCCCATGGGCTACTGAAATTAAACAGAAAATGCTTGTGTACAAGAAATTAATATTATGTAGTACAAGCAATTAAAGTTAATCAATATCACTTATTAACTCGTAACAGTAAATTCTGGTCGATTTATTACTGGTTAACGATTTGTATAAAAAAACACGTTCCGAAATCCCAAATACAGTCAAACGAGATTGCAAAGGTCTTCGTTCGGAAACCGGTCAGACCAAAAGCATTCTGAGTTATTCTACCTCTAATAGGACCTTAATGTCTTCAACATAAGGATTATTCTCAAATTGTATACACCTCTAAAAGGCGACCATAGACCACGAATGAATTTTTGCATGTAAATCGATACGTCTCGACTCTCGGTGCACGGATAATGCAATTGCGTTTCACGCAATTTTAAACCGAGATCACGCGATGTAAGTAAAACTGGCGGGTAAAAAAAACTTTGACATTTGATATTCTCCTTCTTTTGTTCTGCACAGCAAAAAATTTGCAAGTCCGGAATCTGGTACTTTTTCCCTTTTTAGTAAAGGAGAGGTTTAATTTAAAATTACTTTGATATTAAACTGCACAAACCTTTGATGTCCCTTTGTAGGGCTGGCGATAGAGACGCATTGCTGAGCGCCACCTCGAGCAGATTGATGTTTTCGCCACATCTGGTCACTACCTCCGTCTGTGTACCAGAAAAATATTCTGTCATTCCATTCCTGACTGAGGCAATCAGCGCAAAAATGGCACACAAAAACTCATGCAAAAACAAATAATACTAAAATTTTAAGAAATACTGTGTTAAATATAAATAAAATATGCTTATTTTGCGCGGATGCCTTAAGCCTAAATGAATGTTAAATATATTCAAACAAATTGAATAAATTATACTTTAGACTTACAAAGTAGCCTTGATTACCGCCCAAAGTAACTCACAAAACTAACACAAAGAAAGTAAGTAGAGACGTAGAGCGACTAATTTTCTTTTTTTTTTTAATTCTACATATCATTTACCTAAAAGATGATGCCAAAAATAGATTAGAAAGCGAGCGATCTATGTTTCAGCTAGACTTTAAAAAGAACTGTCGATAGAGAAGGGTGTTAATTGACTGAAACTCCATATTTAATTGCAAATTATTGCATTTATTTTTTAAACATTATACAAAGATCACTTTTTACATTTATTAGTTATCAATTAACAACCTAGCCCTAATCAACATTATTATGTAAGTACAAATATAAAGTTATTATGCGAGCTACGGAGTTCAGTCGAAGCGTTTGTAATAAATATTAATGATGAAAGAACCCTAAACGTGAGCAATTAACTAAATGAGTAATCAAAATTAAAAAAAAAAAACCCTTCCCGCGAAAGAATTGTCACGAATGTCATTTTTGACATACGTCAATTCTTTTTTTTAATGATTAGTAGTAACCACTGGCTGACTCCCATTATGCCATCCACTTTTTAGATATAAAATATGTTTTCTTGAATATATCTACAAGTTAGATGTGTTCTAGCACCGTATAGCCATAAAGGAAAGTAAAATGATAAAGAAAAAATATAGGCAGTTAGTAAAACACAAACACAATCGACAAACACTGTTAGTAATAAACTCAAAACACTCGACAGTCGTGGTAGGGAATGATGCAAGTCTTCACTTTTATTTTTTTAATAAATATTAGTTTTTTTATCATGTAGTTAAATGCAAAAAGTAAAACTATGCTATAAGCAGTTGTATATACTTAAATTACTTTTATAAAGTACATATCACGTTTATATCTGTGTGTATGTTCGTATGACTCGCTGCGCACGTCATGCAATTTGTACATTACCTCACACTAAAATGACTATAAACTAATTGTGCGTTGAGTCAAGTCTTTTGCCTCATTCAACTAAAGGAATAATTAAAAAAAAAAGATTTGCCCATGCCTCTTTCAGAGGCGAAATAATCTGATTTCTAAAATTATTCGCATCAATCAAACGTAGTCGACTGCAGCCAGTCGCACGCACACACACACAATCACACAAGCCCAAGCCAAACATCATTGAAGATGTATGTAAACTATCACTAGGATGGAAAAGGCGGCGACGGCCAGACATATCCTGGTCCGCAGACATGCACGCTTGGTCACACACTGGCCTTCGTCGTCGGAATAACTACTGTAATCTATATCGAATTTCCTTACGTAGTCGAAAGCGCGGAGAAGATCTGGCGACGCGTCCTGGCGCGCCATGAGCGCTTCCGTCGCTTCCAACTGGCTACTGGATCTGCGGATGAGGGTGCGCACTTCGTCCGTCTCCGAGTCGGAATCCCGCCAATTCCTCCTGTGTTTTGGCGAGGACTCGTCTTCTGAGTCCACGCTCTCCGTGGATCTCCTTCTGAGCTCGGACAGAGCTATCTTCTGCAGCTCAGATTCTCCGTTCTCCTTGCGTCTTCTACTCAATGAGTCTAGGATATCCGGTCGATTATTCACTTCGGTGTACTCCAAAGAACTATTGACCTCATCGCTGGTGAGGTTGCTGCTGTGGCGTCTGCGACTCAGCGCCTGAATGTTTAGTAGATCGAATTCCGGCGAGCGCTTTTTACCGCTCTCGGACGGCTTGCGTCGTCTGCTCTCATTGCTTTCGATGCTGGTGTTATTCCTTGACCGTTCGAGGCTATCTAATAAGGATTTCTTCCGTTCAGCGCTGGACATGGACTTTTTGGGTTTTCTCGATGGTGTTTCGACGGGGGAGGTTCTGGTGGGTCGCTTGTAGCGGGGGAGGCTTCGCTCCCGGGAGGCGTCTGAGGCAGGGCGGCGCCTGCGAGTGCCGGGACTGAGGTCGTGGTGGGCGGACAGGCTGGAGCAGCAGTCGGACTGGGAGTCGAGGAAGGCGCGGTAGTCGTCACCGAACTCCAGCAGTCGTCTCGCCGCGTCCGAATCCGGCGCCTCCGAGTACGGCTCCGAGTTGTACTTTTCCTGTTGACAAAAATATAAAACTTAGGCAAACGTCAATGTAAAAAGTAGATTAAAACCTATTCTCAGGCCTAACGAGCGTACTATCAGGGAAGTTGATTCCTAGGCAGATGGGGACCTACGTAGTTTGGTCGCGTCGAGACAGATCACAACAATTAACATTGAATTGACATGATCCGACCAAATGACGTTTGGTCTGTCAACTGCCTAGAAATCAATTTCCTCGGATATACCTTATTACTTTATGTATAATTATTTATTATTTATTACAATATACAATATCTCCTGTATCTTTTGTCATAAACGGGACAAAAAGTTTGGTGACGATTTTTGGCGAGAGTCTTTTTAAAGAAGCTTTAAACAAAGCGTTGCAGTTGTGGATACGTCAGCAAATATGGCTCTAACGAAATGGCAATTTACACACTAATATTTTTGATATATAGGCAATATTACCAAAAAATCTGATAAAGCTGAAACTAACCTGATAGAAATCCCAGGCCTGCTCCGAAAATGAGCTATGTTCCTCCGTGCCAGCTGTGACGCTTTTATCTATATCAGAGTCCTTATCAACACACAGGTCCCACATCTGGCTCGGGTCCCCCAGGCTAAGGGTCAGGAATGTCCTCTCCCTCTCCATGCTTCTAGTGAGCCTTGGTCTGACCTCTCCACCGTCGGGACCAATTTTGAAGCTAGGGACCACCGGTTCGGGCTCGTTTTGCTCGGGAATGGCACTGTCTTGCTCCTTCGAGGATATGTGGGTCTTCTCTATACTCCGTCTTAGGTTAGCGATGGTGGCCAGTTGCTGTTTTATCAGTTCCTCGTCGCTGTCGTTACCAGATGTAGACGTTGTGTCGAACCTGTTGACATGTTGATAAAGGCAAATAAATAACACGGCAACTGATATCTTTTTTAGGCGACTTTCTATTAAGTCACAAAAAAAATAACTTTGCAGTGATTAAATATCTTAGCAACTATTAAACTATACAAGCAATAAAAGGCTAGGATCAAAAAAACTAAAAAACGGCTGCTACTGTAAGGTATCAAATATATCAAGCGGGATCAGTGTAAAACTGGTTAAGGTATTTTAAAACCTAATGTGGCGACTAATTTTCCGAGGGGATATCAAACATTCTTCACTGGCAACTATTGGCTTTCATTATAAAAATATACATTTGGCAGCGATTATTAGGTAGCTTTAAAACTGAAAATGGGTATTATAATAATGTATTTGGATATTAGAATATTGTTTGCAGATTCTTAAATTATACTACAATTATATTTATAATTATAATTATATGACAAAACAAAAAAATCCAGAAAGTCCAATTAAAGTAGGTTAGGTTAGAACTTAGACCACAACACAGAGGGAGCCGAGCGAGCGCAGCGAGCGTGCTGCGGCAGCAGCCGGCGACCGTTATAAAGTAAAAGGGGGGCCCGTGGGGTCCCCGCCAAAACAAAAACAAACACAATCCATAAAGTCCAAAAGTTGGTTAGGTTTTCTAACCTACTTACCTAACTGTGACTGTGCTGCGGCAGCAGCCGGCGACCGTCACAAAACACGTTGTAGGTTGGGTTAGAGGCGTTAAAAAGTAACTTACTCAAAGTTAGTAGGTTCATTTAATCCTGAGATTCCCAAGGGGTGCAAGTGCACCCCCCTGCCGGCGCCCATGATTAAATCAAAACTAATGAAATTAATCGATTTTGATTGACGCCATTTTAGAGTTTTCCGTTCGATACATAATTTTTTCACTCCCTTTTGTTACACTTAGGTAAGATAGTCAAGAAAAAATTAAATAGACCAAAAATAGTTTTTTTGCATGTCACAATTTATTTATTTATTTATTTAATAATTTATGTACACATAGCCAGTTTACAAAGAAAACTTAAAACTAGAGATACATTTTAGTACAAAGGTACTACTTATTCCAAATTGGAATCTCTTCCAGTAGACCTGTTACAGGAAACATTAAAAAAAGAGGTAACAATAATATTAGTGCACACGACAATTTGGTATTAATGTAAAAAAAATAATAATAATCAAAATATAGAACTTAATAAACATAATATTATAACATACATCTAAGAATAAGCCTTATACTAATTATGAATTAAAATTTAAGATTGTAAACGCAATTCTATTTGCCAAAGTAACGATAATATATTATACAATATACATACTTATATTATATAGTATAAAACACAAATAAAAATATACATAAAATACAATATTATTAGGGCTTGCTGAAATAGGTGACGTGGTCAAGATAGGCGTAAATAGTACTCGTGCAGTCTTTTTTTTAAATAGTGCGAGTGTTTTGCAATCGCGTATATGACTTGGCACGGAGTTCCAAAGCTTAGCAGCATAAACAGTAAAGGAATATGCAGAGAAGTCAGTACGATGAGGAGGGATATATAAAAGGGTTCGTCTAAAGGATCTACAGGATAAATTTTGCAAGTTGGGAAAGGAGAAGCGCTCTTTTAGATAGGAAGGGGTCGTAGGACTAAATAAAATATTGAAGAGGAAACAAAGTATTCGGTAATTTCTGCGGAAGCGAATAGGGAGCCACCGTAGCTGCTTTCTGTATTCGGACAAGTGATCGTATTTTCTTAGGTCAAAAATAAAACGTATGGACAGATTTTGCAACCGTTCTAATTTGTTTAAGATCTCTTCGCTTGCATCCAAATAGCAAACGTCCGCATAGTCGATGATGGGTTGAATTAGGGTCTGCGCTAATAAGATTTTGGTAGGAGTAGGAAGAAACTTTTGGAGCAGTTTGAGGGAATGCAAGGTGTGGTGAACTTTGCGACTAACATTGCTAACATTGGCATTCCACGACAGATGTTCGTCAAAAATAACTCCCAAGTTTTTAGCAGTATCGGAGAAAGGTATTGCAGAGCCGTTTAACATAATGGGAGGAAGAGTACCTTTGTCAAGTAGAGCTAGCATCCGTTTACTGCCTATTAACAGCGCTTTAGTTTTAGAAGGATTGACAAGTAAACCGAAAGACTGCGCCCAATCACAAATACGCTTAAGGTCATCATTTAAGAGAGCTATGGCGGAAGCTGCATTGGGTAAAGTAAAGTGCTGATATACTTGCAAATCATCTACATAGAGATGATATTTAGACACTAATATTTGAACAATAAAGTTAATAAATATAGAAAAAAGAAGAGGGGAAAGTACACCACCTTGTGGAACACCTGCATCGAGATCAGACCAGTCAGAGTAATCATTATTGATCATCACTCGCTGTAATCGGCCCCGAAGATAACAGTTAAACCAGGACAAGACGGAAGGGGACAAATTTAAAGACCCGTAACATACCTAAAAGAATATCAAAATCGATCGAATTGAAAGCACTACTAAAATCTAAAAGGATAAGGGCGGTAAGTGATTTGTTTTCCATGGCCCACCGAATGTCATCCGTGATATTTAATAGGGCAGAAACGGTGCTATGCCCAGAACGAAATCCTGACTGCAGTGAGCTTATATGATTATTTTTTAATAGGAACGAAGAGAGCTGCTGGTGAACGATGTTCTCCAAAACTTTAGATAGGAAAGGGAGTATGGAAATGGGACGAAAAGAGGAAAGGGAAGTAGGATTAGGAACATTTGGAAGAGGAAGAACATTAGCCTTTTTCCAATCCCGAGGGAAACAGCCGGAGAATAATGAAAAATTAAAAATGTGAGTCAAAATAGGAAGTAAGGGGGGAAAATCAATTTAATCATCTTGGAGGATATCCTGTCATAGCCAGCAGCCTCTGAAGTAATTGATAGAACTGCAAGTCTCACCTTCGATTCTGTACAAGGAGTAAAAGTAAAAGCCGGGGACGTGATGGGTAAGTTGGATAAAGATTTTAAAGTATTCAGTTTTATGTTATTGTTTAAAAATATTGGAGGTTGAGAAAAGTGTTTATTGAGGGCATTTAGATCGTAATCATTATAGTCAGAAACGGGAGTTTTGCCAATACCTACCGATCTAAGAAATTTCCAAGTATCTGCTGTATTACGGTTTTGTAAGGAGGACTAAAAGTAACGCCGCTTGGCATCGTGACATGTGTGATTGCAGCGATTACGCAACAGCTTAAACTTGGAATGGTTTACTTCGTTAGGACAAAGTTTAAATTTCCTTTTGGCCTTATCACGTGCTGCCATCAGCTCCTTGATAGAATCCGTGAGCCACGGTGCCGGATTGTGCTTTACTTTTACTCTCCTCATAGGGGCATGTCGGTCATAAAGCTCCAATATTGTATTATTAAAATTAACAATTTTATCATCCAAGTCCGAGCTATTAAGTACAGATGTCCAATCTAATTTTTCAGCATCTTGCTCAAGCGCTTGTTTATCAATATGATTGAAGCTACGGAGAAGTAAAGTTTGGGGTTTACGTTTAGGGGGTCTAATTTTGTAGGACAGGAAAACAAGGTCATGGTAGGAAAAAGGGGCAACGAGCTGTCCATTAGTAGCCACATTATTAGGAGATGATACAATAATGAGGTCTAATAGAGAGGGCGTACAATTAGGAAAGTTATGGGTGGGATTAGAGGGAAGGACATGAAGGTTAAAGGAAGTTAAAAGTGAGTGTAACTTACGTGAGCGATACTTATCTTTAAGGAGACAGGTGTTAAAATCTCCCATAATTACAACATGTTGGTAATTTAAACGAAAACTAGTGAGCAGGTTATCAAGAGATTCAAAATAGTCGATACCAGAATTAGGGCTGTACAAAACGATCAGGAGCAATTTGGTATGATGAGTGACAATTTCGATGGCCAGATACTCCGCTTGCTCTGAATAAGCAGAAGGAGACATTTGCAATATATTATATTCAATATCAGCGCGGAGATATATGGCAACACCACCACCACCTTTGCCAGTTCTGTCGTTGCGAATGAGGATAAATCCAGGAATTGAATATTGGATGGATGGAAGAGAGGGCTTAAGGAAAGATTCAGATATCAAGATGGCATCGAGATTAGTAGCACTAAAGGACGCAAGGAGATCCGGATAATGACTCGGGATGCTCTGGGCATTAATGTGTGCTATGTTAAGGTTAACTCTGTAATTGCTAAAGATCTCAGAGAGTTGATCACTTAAAGTAAGAGGTAATGAGTGTGAAGAACTGTTTGCGCTTAAAAAACTGGACGACGATGAGCACGAAAAAAAAACTGATGTTGAGGTCATCCATATGAAACCCTTTTATAACTTTATAATAATTGAATAATATATAAGAATAAAATATAATAATAAATAAAATTAAATAATAATAAATAACTGATAAAAAGTTATTAATATGTGGCAAAAATAACTAAGCTGATAAATTACAATCAAGCTTGCTAAGAACTCACTAGGTACTCAAATTAAACGTACATAATTAACTATTTACTAAAGACAGACAGCTATGAAGTTTCAAATACCAGACACATCGCTATGGCAAAAAGTGATATAAAAATAATGAAAAAAAAGAAGACGAAGAATAGCTGCCAAAACACAAGTGACATTTGACAGGCGCCATCCGCTGCCGCTTGTCAGAAGTCATAAGACTCATAACGAGTTTTGGCGGGCATGTGAAAGAGTGCTATTTTGTGTTCCCTCCAAAACTCCATCGAAAGTTTCAGTAAAGCGTCTACCACTTTACTGAATCGACCGACTTAACTCCTGTGACTGTATTGACTTTTACTTAGACTTTGACTAGACTTTAGACCTGACGATACATGAAAACGATGATGAAAATTATAATAGGAGGAATATGGTTTTCCCGCCATATTCCTTACCTTTTTACCTTGTCAGTGGCACAACATACACATCCTTTGTGTCAAGTTGCCAAAAAAGAAGAAGAAAAAAAAAGACTCATAACAAAAGTTTTGGTTGCTTTGAGTTTTATAAAAAACAAATTTGGACAGTAAATTTTGAATTCAAATTATTTTGAACATACCTACAAGTCATGAATGTTATACTATAAACTACGAATAATAAAACCAGGAAACGTAACTCCCATACTAATACAGTTTTAAATTTGGTTCCATTCGAACTGTCATGTAACGTCAGCCTTTATACCGCTCAAGGTCACCTAATGTATGAAAAGTGAACCTAGGGTACACTTTTTTAACAAGTATTTTGGAGCATGTTTTTTGACGGAGTTACTCTTCCTTAGTTTTTTATTATTCGTAGACTATAAACAAAGTGAAAGGAAAAAGCAATAAACATGAAAATGATTCTAGGTTAATGACTAATGGCGACGGCGGTTTTGTCTTACGGGTCTGCCAGTGCGGAGATCCTACGCATGAGCCTCTGCCTCCTCACAGCTTACCGGGAACTGCGACATAAGCTTTTCCAACGATATGAACGACTCTACTTTGCGGCGATTCTTATCCGGGAGGATGATATTAATTTTGCCTTCACTCGACCAACAGTTTTTGACGCCAAAATGCTTGCGAGCTGTAGTGAAAACTTTGTGCCTTTCTTTGGTCAGAAACTCTGATAGAGTGATATTAGTGCCTTTCAAAGAAGTCTTACTCTCCCACACATTTTGTCTATTATCAAATGTCTTAAAGCGCACTAAAATAGGTCTGGCCTTAGATGTCGACAATCCAAGACGGTGACAAGCCTGAATGCAGTCCGTATTCAAATCACGAAGCTTCATCTTATCAGTGAACACCTGATGGACCAGTTCAAACGGTTTTTCGTTCTGCTTCTCAGGAATACCGTGAAAGAGAAGGACCTTTCTGCGCATCATCATTTCGTGTCGATCAATCTTCAGAGAAAGGAAGTCAACATCATTCTTGGGCCTAGATAGAAGTTGCAAAACAGTGCTCTTAAATTCCTTGAAGTCTTCGGAGAGAGATACAATTTCTGGATTGGTTTTAGAACCCTCAGCAATCTTCTGTAACTTCTCATATTTCTTCATGCGGGAATCAAAAAAATTGCTCAAAGACTCCAGGTTATTGACATCCATTTTTGTTGAAGTGTCCAAGAATAGTGACGATTTTTGAAGTAATGTTAATATTGAAAATAGTTATTGTTGAAAGGAGATTATTATTTGAAAACAGGTGAGCCCAACATAGATTTAACACATCATTACACACATTTAACTTGTTTTACTATTTATTTTAAATAATTTAGTTTATTTAGATCCCTAAAAATGTAGCCAAAACAATTTTTTATGAGATCTTGTTTGTATTTATTTCAGACCTTGGTCAAGTTTATAGACAACCCCATTTTAGAATTTATGAAAGCCTATTTTAACTTTTTTATCCGCCAATAATTTGTCGCCTTAGAAGAAATTCAATTGCCACAAAAGAAAATCACTGCCAGATAAAATTTAAATAAAACCTCAAAACTCATTATAAAGCCGCCGCTTTCTAGTTAAAATGCTACCTCAAATTAGTCGCCAAAGTAGTTTATTTAGTATCCATTTTCAGTTTTTTTAAGACCCGGAATGGTATCAATTTGTCGCCGCGTTAAATACATGCCGTTGATAAATAATCGCATGCGCAGTAAAATTTTGTTATAAGGGTCAGATTATTTATTTAAAATAAAGTAAATAGACTCGGGCAACGTTTAACTTATGCATGGAAAGGAGATATCTATAATTTCATACTTTACGAGTAAAAGAGACAGGGTTAAATAGCGAATTTCTCGGTCCTGTAACTGGACGCAAGCAATTTACCTCATTGGTAGTTCGCTGAAATCCTAATATGGATTTTAACCTAAGGACGGTGTGGCTAGATTGCGTAGATAGACTCCTTTCATGTTAAACGAGCGTAAAAACACTCATACTTTAAGCCACACTCCAAGATATTAACTTCAATTTAATGAGGAGTTTGACAAAAAATTTCAATCTCTTCATTGAATTAAAGTTAATCAATTATTAAAAACTAGATGACGCCCGCAACTCCGTTGCGCCAAAACTCGTTTATCGCGCAGGAACCGCACATTTTTCCGGGATATGTCCTTTCCCGGGACTCAAAGTATATCCATGCCAAATTTCAGCAAAATCGGTCCAGCGGTTTGGGCGTGAAGCGGTAACAGACAGACAGGCAGACAGACAGACACACTTTCGTATTTATAATATTATAGTATATGGATGTCTCCAAGTGTAGCAGTTAATAAATGTAACCTGTTATCTACCCACCTATTCTTCCTACTAGTAGCGGGATCGCTGGCCGCGCTGCGCTCATTCTTATACTCTATCTCTGGGCTCAGTCTACCACAGAAGGACAGGGATTTCACCAGCCGCTCTCTGCGACAGTTGTTGCGCCGCAGCTTGAGTCGCTTGCGTCGCAGCCAGCACTGCTTATCGTTTGTTTCGACGCACGACGTACAAGCCTCCGTCATAGTGTTCGTGCTTGATACGTGGCCCTGAGAAGTAGGTAGTATTAATATCGGATTTCTATACATTGAGATTTAGTATGGGAAAATATTGTATACACTATACACTATACAGTTCAATTGGGAACTAGTTGGGATTAGAATATTGGGATTTGTGGTACAGAAAAATGTAAAGCGCAATTAAGAATGAGTAAGCATACATAGCCTCAAGTCATACAAATCATTTTGTTAATTAATCAGAAAGACTATAGCTTTCAATGTGTTAATTTTGTGTACGATGTGAGAATCATACACAAAATTAACACACTGTTTTGGTTTTTGATGGAGTGTTTCAAGTTGCAATTAACTTTTTAAGTAAAAGTATATCACAGTAAATGTTAAGTGTTAACATAGTATCGTCAGTACTCAGTAGTTTTGTGCAATAGTTGTTTTTTTAAAGTATCATAACAACTGCAAAATAGCTTATGAAGAGCATAACATCATAGCGCGACAACGCGTATTATGTTATTTTTTTTTACGACGTGACTAAAGACCATAAGAAACTTATGAGTATTTAACTTTAATTTAATGAAGTATTGGTCAAGAGAATTCAAATGAAAAACAAATTAAACTTAAGTAATCTTTAAATCTCTCTGGTTACAAACTTAAAATCCTTATCATGCACACAATATACCTGTACTGTAGTAGAACTGCCCCGCAACTTAGAAGACGAATTCGCCGGGGTAACCCTTTGGGGCGACGCTAGGGTATTTAGCGCGGACTCCGATATGGACATATTGTGTATGTCCGCTGTCGGTGTCTGGAGGGGCCCGAGCTGCGACAGACAGGACACCGACCACGGTCTCGCGGAAGATCCGCCGCGTTTCTTCCGCAGTTGCACCTAGTTAGTGAATGATATTAGCACGGACATAAAGATGGGGTGATGATGAAAGTTAGATTTTGGCTTTAGAGTTTAGTACCAATTACACTGCTTGTTGTTTAAATTTCATGCCTTCCTTATCATTCATACGAAGAAGAAAAGAGAAAACATGATATGCAAGATATTAATTCAAAAAACTTTAGTTTTGATAAAATTAGCTCTAATATTGCCGTCTCTTTTAACGCTTCAACTCCCAAGCGCGCGCATCGCAATCCGCGATGAAGAATAAAACGAAAAAGGAAATGTAAAGATAAAACTAATTAATCAATGATTACTGAAATATTAAACAGGCGTGAGCTAAATTGGTACTTAAAATTGCAAAGCTCAGTTTAAGTCGTTTTAAACTGACTGTATTGAAAAGTCGTTTATAAACATTAAGCGATAGCGCGATTTAACAACGCTTAACGCCATCTGTTTGAAGTAAATCGAACTAATCTAAAATCAAATGTAAATTTTCCTTTGTGTTCGCTTTTGTAGTAAGAAGTACAATGAAATATGAATAAATGATAGTGCAAAGTATCGCTTAAAGATACATTGAACACAATATTGTATTGTGCTTAGTTAGTGACTATAATCGCATAGCAATAACATAATATGCAAGGCATATCAACCTTTACCTGACACCATTTAAATTATAAATATAATATGGCTTAAAGCGTTAAAATAAAGTTCAAATTACCTTGGCCTGATGCGTGGGGGTGACTGTACAAGTGGAAGTTGACATATCCATGGAAGAATGAATGTTTCTTTCCTCTGAAGTGAGTGAGGTGTCCACCTCGCTCTCTGTGGTGTATTCTCCTGACGCATCGTAGCTTTCCGCACACTGGGAGTAAAAAAAAAACAAATATTTTTTTTAAGAATACCACAACAGACAGACTGACAGTGATCAATGATCATCAATATGACGAGTTATAATATAGCTAAGTAGTAAGTACAAGCTCTCAATCTAAATGAGCTGTCAAACAAGAGGACTTGCTCTAAATCCATATTTTATTGTTCTATTACAGTAACATGCGACTGACAGACAGAAAACTTATAACTCCCCTGGGTTTCAATGGGGGTTAAAATTTGAAAGGAAAGAAGAGAAAATTAAAAAGGCTGAATAATTTAATTATTATTAACAAATACTGTTAGAAGTTGCCCGTAAAGTAAAATATTTCGACAACAGTGAAAAATCGGAAAACAATCCACTCTCTATCTATAGTGTGGCTCAAGTCTACGGCTTCCTATGCAATTAAACTTCACGTCTTATGGTTTCGAGTTTCCACTGAATAATAACCAAGTTGATGAAACCTTGTAAGACAAATCAGGCGAACAGAAGCAAAAACGTCATTTAATATTTTTTGCCTGTCTTTATAATGATCGAATAACATCATAGAAAGTATTATAGTATAGATGTAATCTTAGCCCGTCATCGAGTGGCCATTTTGTGCTTATTTTCATACAAGTAGTGCGCGTGTATTTTCTTGAATATTTCTATTTGTCGGTCATTTTGAAGCACATTATAATCCAGAAAAGAAAGTCATTTAGTTCATGATATCGATAAACTATAGTTCAAGTAATGAGATTCCGTAAACACACGTAAAAAGCTATGCAATTTTTGTAGTCAAATTATTAATTGATGTGACATTTTTAGCACTAATGCCTTATATAGCACGAATAAGGGATTATTAAACTTATAAATTATCTTTTTAGCTTACAAAAATACCGATTGAAAAGCCCAAAAACGTTGTTCAAAACTTACGTATTTAATGCTAAATCCACGTGTTTGAGGCATTGTTTGGCCATTGTTATTTATGGTTTATTATTTAGCGGAACCACAAAACTCAACAATATCTAGCATAAAATATTCACAAAAATCCTTTATTAACACTTTTATTACATGAAATATGCTGACCGACTCCTTTGTTATGTCCGAGTAAGTAGGACATAACATTACACGCTTTTGACGCTTATACACCGATATAAGGCTCTCTCCTAGTGTATATTATCTCAATGAATAACACCAAATCTTTTAACTGACATACTTTACCTAAGGCTTACCGCTATCGTCAATTAAATAGCTTTTTGTGTTTGCTACACCTATATAAATGCACGGGGATTATTTTCATATTTTCAATCCAGTTCCATTTCAATCTATTCAATAGATTTTACGCGAAAGAGTAACAAACATTCTTTCATCTCCCAAATATTGAAATTATTAAAATTACAGCGGTAATGTTTAAAAAAAATTAAGTTCTCTTTAAATATATTTTATATCATACTGCTATAAGCAATACTTGAACGAAAAGAAAGTGTTTTCTTACCTGATTACTATCATTCTTGTTATCCGTACTCTGGTTCAGCCATTCCTTGATCCTCGACATCTTCGCTCGGCTTTTTCCTTCTTCATCAAACATTAGCGGCTTCAAGTTCCTCACACCTTTCTTCTTTGCCATTTGCTGTTGCGCCTGCTTCTGTACTAGTTCCTCTGCCTGTATCACCAGCCTCTCTATATTCTTACATCTGTCAAGCCTTAACAAATCCGGTGTCGACGATTCTAGCTTCGGTTTTGGTGACGGTGGCTTATCTATTGGCAATTCGCATTGTATTTCTACTGATGACGTCATTATATCTGTAGAGTCCTCGTTGGCAATTTTGGGTCCGTCTACATACGTCCATTCCTCCTCTGATGATTCTTCCTGGGATTTGTCATCTACCATCTGTCTGTCTGAGTCCGTATCATGGTGTCTGAAGTAGAACGTGGCACAGTTTTTGGATTTTCTATCTGACTGGTTGAATTTTGACGAATCGACCGGTTTCTTTCGCTTGATCACTGTCGGTGGCGTCTTATTTATGTCGTTTTTCATCGGCGAGTTCAGTTCGACTCCTGCAATGAGAGAAACAATGGAAATGTTTTTGTTTCAATATAACAATGCTCTTGACGTGATCAGATAAAAACAATATGTCATTGTTCAAAATATCAGCTGTGTGCATATCATCAATAGAAAGTAGACAATATGCATTGAGAACGTTGCTGTGAAAGTTTGTATGTAAACATACATCTTAATCAAACAGATTTAAGAAGGTCTAATAGATTTAGGAATGCGGGTCACAGTCTTCATGCCAACAGTTCAGTTGAGAAAAAAAGGAAAACATATCGTATAGTAGTTGAATAGAAAGGGCTCTTCTGATGTTTTTTGCTATTTAAGACAAGTCTTGTACACTTTTGTTTACAGGCTACAGCGCACACTAGAGTACTATAAAGCAATGCTTAGCTGGCCTAGTTTCAATGACATGCCACCATCACCAAAATTGGCGAAGGAGGCATTATTGTTATAGTCATGGGTCTCCTGGTTTACGGATCTACTCGTCAACGTATTATGAGCCAGACCCCTGGTCTATGGCATGTCTACTCTACTCACCATCCACCTGGTCTCCCGGCACCGTCTGGTCTGTCCTTCGCCCCCCACCGCCGTCCACGCTGGGCACCCGTCGCTCGTCCATGTCCCTCGCACGCTCCGACTCGCAGTCCGACCCGAACCCTCGCCAAGTGTACGTCAGCGCATACTCCTGCTCCTCCTGGAATAAGAAGGTTTTTCGGATGATGATCAGCGACTCTACTTCATGATGTCATGATATCAAAGTGTGTCATCATGTCATCAATATATTATAGATTGTAGACTATAGAATTAAACAAAACAAAGTAAGTGATGATACAGAATACATAATTAGTACCTTATGGTGATGATTAAAGGTGTATAATATGTGACCTTTTAGGTATAGAATAAAAGTAGTAGCGCTGAAAGAGTCATACTTTTGTTTATAATACTTATTATTATATGGGCGAATTCATGAACTAACTTTATCAGTGCTACCACTTTCACAGTAAACTCTTTACAAGGGACACATGAACACCCTAAACTGCCCTTAAGTATTATAATATCTTAGTTTAGTTACACTCTGTGTAGTTAATATTATAGGTGCTATCAGAGGTCTGTACCAGCACTTATGAACAGAGTAGTTAAGAAATAAAAGTTCCAGGCTTAACATAAGGGTCAGTTGACACTAAAACGCGACGCGACATTTTACTTGACAGTTATTCCAAATTGAAATTTTTGTCTTGGTATGAACTAACGCTTAGTCTGATTATAATGGCACTTAACTGTAAAATTGTTTGAAAAGCTTATGGGATCGTTTCGAGAGTCGAGACAGACATTAAAAAACAATTAACCATTATTAACCCTTGAAATGATCACTGACATAAATATTTATGTCAGTGATCATTTCAAGGGTTGACATATGTCAATCTCAATTCGCCGGCAATTTATATCCCATTTACTTAACAGTTACCAAAAAATAAATACATTATATAGCAGTGTCTGTCTGTCGCCACTGTACCTACGCTAAAACTGCTAAACCGATTTTGCTGAGGACGCTTTAAATGCGTAAAAAAACACACGACAGTTACAAACCTGAAAAATGTACAGTTCCTGCACAGTAAATGTGCACAGCACACCGAATACCATTAAATATGAACGAATCATTACTTGTGAGTTCTATTAGAAATATTGTTTACTTGAATTCTTTTAATATTAACGATAACATCACAAGTATGACTAATGTTATAATATATTTTAATATTTAACAATAATTAATAATGATCATCATATTCTATGTCAAATCAAGCAACATATATCCCTAAAATATGCTATTGATATCTGATTGTACTGTAGATTCCTTGTAAAAATATTACTAGTAATAAAATATGTATACAGTGGATTCCCACTGTACTCCAAGATCATGTTTTAAGAGTTAACCCTAAAAAGCTATCCCTCACCTCTGAGGCGGACTGTCTGCTATCCTCGGAAGCGTCTCTGTGCCGATTCACCGGAGTCCTCTGTCGTCTGGGAGACCCCCTCCTACTCAACCTCGGCTGTTTCAGTGCTGGCTCGTCGTCACTATCACTCGCTACTTCCGCTGGCACCAGGTTCTGGAAAATAATGCCATTATCATGAGAAACCATGAAGATTTTGAGGTTATACATATCATAATTCTTTGTACATCTTCATAATGTAAAAAAAGTTAGAAATAATGATACAATGTAGCCGGAATCAAGAAAAAAATACCTCTTCTGACAATTTCTGTGCATCCTGAGCAAACATGTACAGATATTCGATGGACATTTTCTAGAAAATTCTTGAATTTGAAGACGGTTTGTATACGTGCGTTCCGTTGCGGAGGAAATATGTGTTTGCGGTGAACTGTTTTTGTAAACATGAGTAATGTAATGCATGGTCATTGTCAGTGCGAAATTCCTTAATCCTTGTACAATATAAAGTATTATTTCTGTGTGTAATAAATTAATAATATTCAATTCAAAGTATTTATATTATACCAATTCCCTTATTATTTAGGGTCCATCCACAATATTTCATCTTACCAATAATTGCAATGTATTATCAGATAAGTTGATTCCTAGGCAAATGGCAGACCTAAGTAAAATGGCCGCGTTATGTCATATCCAGCCGATAGATCACAACTAACATTGAAATGACGTATTCCGGCCAAATGACGTAGGTCCGTCAACTGCTTATGAATCAATTTCTTCGATGGTACAAAACACAAAATTAAAATATGTGACGTATTATGTGGATGGCCTTTTATAGGTTAAGTTAAAATTAAATGCATTAAATTCTTTCAAGCTTAGCGTTAAAATTATTGTAATAAAAACACAAACATTAATTTTCATCCAAGGATTAAAATGAAATTAAAATAAAATAACTGTACAAATAAAATTAAATTGTCCATAAATTGCTATGAAATCCAAATAAGTTAACCCTAACAGCCATGGGGTGTAATATATCCAGTATTTTATTAAATCAGGTCAAAGCAACGAAATAACCACAAATCACAACAAATCCCTCGTAGACGTTTGATGGTTATTTATATTGTTAGAGTAACCCTAAATTTTATTATAGCAATTTATTCCCGCGGTCCAAAAGGCCATTCTCAATGGTACTTAGGGTTGACAGTGTAAAGCGACGGGTGGTTGATTGGGTTATTGTGACAGCAAAGAAAATATTAGCCACGGAGGGTTAATCTGGGAGACTGACAAAAACAAACAGTGTTAGTTGACAACTTATAAGGAAGGAAATAGAAGGAATTTATTATTGGGTTTTCGTAGTGACGCGAAAGGCTAACAAGAATTTGTATGCTCATGCTTTGTCTGATTTTCGTGACAGTTGCGTGGTAACTGACTGTACCATAAAAAGAACTGCCATCACCATTTCTGTCAACTTTTCTTATGCTGTGTTTCCTACCAAAATGATTCATGACGAATTTCAATGAATAGATACTATCGATCATCAAACAAAACATCTCTAAACGCAGCTCCGGTGGAAATGCAGCCCTTAACCCGCTGTATTGGGCCAACAAATTAAGCCAGCGCACTGGGCCAATGTGTAGGGTACGGAATGTCGCTCCCAAATTATGGTCAAGTAGACCTCTAGTGTTCTAGACGTTGCCGCGTTGGCCCAAAGTACTGGCTCAGTGCATTGGCCCAATGTGTGCAAGCCCGCTTTAGTGCGCAGTCTATACCGTGCCAACTGCACTCACCTGGTTCTCACTCCTCGCCAGACACGCCTCCAGATGGCACTGCCACTCGATGGCCCTCAGGTACAGGAGATGCCAGCGCCGCTCGAGCGCTAGGGCGTCCTCCCCGCACAGCCGCACCACGGAGCTGACTATGCGGCTGTGGCATTCCACGTCGCGTTGTAATACCTGGAGACAAGCAGGTGCGGTTAGAAGAGAAGGGAAGAGGTAATGTGTACTAAAGAACAGCTTTGGATTTATGTATAGGCAGTAATTATAGGCCATGGCCATTAGGCGGCAGCGTCCTAGGATGGTGGCAATTCGTATTTCGTACATAGGGGCGGCAAAATAAAGTGGCCTATCTATACTCATAAAAAATATTAATCTGGCCCTGCTAAAGAGTGGTGGTCGAAAAGAAAGATCTTCCGATCGAGGTGATATGCCCGTTCTGCCCGGATTTTATACTTAAGTTCCGGAAACATGTATGGTTCCCACAGACATAGATCTCGATCTATGTCTGTGATGGATGGTTCCTAACTTCCTGGACGATAAAGGAATTTGTGCACGTAAGAATAAAGGCAGATTTTCATTAAGTCAGTGACTGACGTTCGCGTTAGTCCACTGCCGTGTGACGTGTCAGTGCACTGCCACAGTGCAAATTGCTTTCAAGTCAGCACAGTATACTGACGACAGCCACTGACTTAATGTAAATTTGCCTTTACAACACAGAACAATAAATTATTGTTCTGTGCTTTACACTATGGCAGTGCCAGGTCAGCACTGACACGTCAGTGGACTCACGTCAGTTACTGACTCAATTAAAATCTGCATGAAGTTACCGATAACATCTTGTATCTAGTAGAAAATAAATTCAGTTTTAAACATAATAAACATTGACCTTTAAAATTAAAAGAACCTTGAATATGGAATCATCGTTAGCTGGTCTAACTGCGAAATTTTTTGTTGTAAATTCTTCAAATATCTATGTAAATAATAAATGAATAAAATAATATGTATTTAAATACTCGTTAACGAATTAAATACCAGTTAACAGTCAGGAATTTAAAACCGAAACCTGGTATTGTGCATCAAAATGGAATATTGGCAAAGATAGGCACAAAAAGAAGCTATATTATATTTTATTTTTCATCTATCTAAATAGTATACATACTATAATATCTTATTCTAAGGTTTTGCTCACTGGCATATTTTGATCCCCCGTTTCTTCCTTTGGGGTGGAAATTCGAAAAATCATATTATAGTAGATTTTGTAGACTAGGAGAGACACGTAAAGGAAAAAGTTACTAGCTCTAAGAAGTTAGTGTCTGTTGAACCGGTGGTAGGCATCATATAGACTTTCAGAAAATATTTGCAAAAATTTATTCTGAATAAAAAATTTTGAGTTTGAGTTTGAACAAACTTTTCCTTGTCTATTCACAAAATATCTAAATAAACACCAACTTCTTTGACGCTTTGAATGTGATTGTTCCCATTGATGATAACGATGATGTCGATGATGAAAGCAAGATAAGAGCCATATTGTGAGCCATCACAATGATATAATTGGGATCGTGAGATAACACGGCTATATAAATTGTATTACATCACCGGTCGAGCAGATGAAAGCTTTAGTGACCTTGAGCGTCTTGAAGATGGCCCGATGGAAGATGCATTCAATTCGAAATGTATTTGGGCAATTTAAAACCTATGAGTAAGATAAGTTAGTCTGTCCGTCCGTCTGTTACCTCTACCGCTGAAGCGATCGATAGCCATACTAATATTATAAACTAGATGTTCCGCGCGGCTTCGCCCGCGTAATTTAGGAACGTCACGGAAACCGTACATTTTTCCGCAAAAAAAGAAACCTATGTCCTTTCATGCGGTCTATTCTTCATGTGTGCCAAATAACATAAAAATTGCTCTAGTAGGTACGTTCAAATAAGCCCTTTCAAATAATTTCCCCCCGTTTTTTCCACACTTTCCTCTATTTCTTCGCTCCTATTAGTATTAGCGTGATAAAATATAGCCTATAGCCTTCCTCGATAAATGGGCAATCTAACACTGAAAAAAATTTTCAAATTGGACCAGTAGTTCCTGAGATGAGCGCGTTCAAACAAACAAACAAACAAACTCTTCCCAATTATAATATTATAATATTAGTATAGATAAGTAAAAGAAGTTCGTCTGCCCGTCTGTTGGTAACATCTTGACGTCTAAGTCGCTGAACCGATTTTGACGAGATTTAGTATGGAGATAGTAGAGATAAGTCCCGGGAAAGGACATAGGATGATAGGACAGACCTTGTAGTTAGTATGACATGGAGATGACTCCCGCAACTCCGTTGCGTCAAAATTCGATTATCGCGCGAGAACCGTAAATTCCGGGATAAAAAACAAGTATCAGGTATGTCCTTTCCCGGGACTCAATGTATCTTCATAGCAAATTTCAGCAAAATCGGTTCAGTGGTTTGGGGCGTGAAGAGATAACAGACAGACACACTTTCGCATTTATAATATAGTATCAAATATCTCTTTTTTCATATTTATGAAAAAGCAGACTTTGTTTAGATAAAACACTTGAACCAAATTAGTCCTAGATTTTTGATCAAAATAAAACACTAAAGTAGTTTGAGCACACATAATCAATCTTCTTATCACTAGATGACAGTTGTGTCATTTATCATTGATAAAGGTTATTGACTCTCTGATGGTACATAAAAGTTTGAATCAAATACAATCTTTTTAAATTCATAGACATACTTCCTTCATCCACGCTAAATAAATGTTAGGCAGATTAAATGGAATACCTGGTTCAGAAATTGGAGTCATTGTTATATTCCAATGTTGAGGGAAAAAAGGATACGCAAACAAATTAAATACTTTATTAACGTTTGTCGACGATCGACGGACGAAAATAAGGATTCCGAAATTAAAACAAGGAAAGTTATAAAAACTGTCCATATACCTAATGGCGAATCATTCTTTTATGGTACAAGTTAATAAGCACAGGGAGACTGTCATAGTGCGATTATAAATTACTAGTGGTCCGTTTCGGCTCCGCCCGTGGTACATACATAGCACTCATGGGTCATTACTCCGGTCGATTTAGACCAAAAAATGAGAGTGAAGTTACAAAAAGTCCCAGCAAGCTGAAAATCGGTGAAATTGTTAAAAACATAATTATAAATAAACAATGTCTAAAAGTTCCCCATCATTCCCGTGTGTGGCAAATTTTTTATTCAAGGTCAAAGGTCAAAAAAATTAGTTTTTCGCGATTTTCAGCAAAACGGTAAGTTTTATCATAAAAGTAGCTCAGACAAAACTTGCAGATCATAAAATTATCTATAAAAATATATCAATACTTTTTTTCTTACGAGCCACCGTTTCTGAGATAAAACGTTTAAAAGGTTATAAAAGTTGTTATCGTCATAATATGCATGAGTACGCCACGTATACAGTGTGTTTGGTCAGCAACTAGCGATATTTTAAGCACTTATGTGTATGTACTTGTTATGCAAAAAAACACTAATTACAAAGGTCTAGCCCCCTTGGCCTCTGTGTGGCAGGCACTTTATTATTGACACTACCCGGTTAGCAAAAAACATTCTTAATTTGCGAGGTTTTGTCCTATTGTCATCCAAATAGCCTTAAATGAAAGGGAATTAGATAGTCTGCCATTAAAAAAACACAAAAAAAGGTTTTTTTATGCAACAAGTTTAAATAAGTCATAAATTTCTAAAAAACTGAGAAAACACGTGCAAATTTTACAACTAGTGTTTTTTTTACAGAAACAGCCCTCATAACCCATTTTTATTAATTATTATATCCAAAGAATTTAAGTTAAGCTTGAATACAACATATTCATTACGTCCGTATGTCAAATACTTTAAGAGCTATTGTTCTTTGAACATTGGTCGAGCGCGAACACGAAATGTTTTTTTTTGTTGAGCTTTTTTGAGCATTTTGAGCCAAATTTGTGAATTTTCAAGTGTAATTAGACAGTAAAATAGTTATTAAAATGTGCAGTGTTTTTTTTTCATGATTTCCTTATAAAGTTGCGCACAATCGTTTTTAGTGCTTACGCATAGGCTATGTTCAACTAATAATAACTTAAGAGGAATTTGACATAAAGACATAAATTAAACGTAGTATTACAGCTTAACTGAAATTCTTTGGATACAGTAAACAAAAAAATATGTTATTGGGGCTGTTTCTGTAAAAAAATGCAATTGTTGTAAAATTTGCACGTGTTTTCTCTATTTTTTTTAGAAACTTTATGACTTTTTTAAGCTTTTTGAATTAAAATACTCTTTTTGTGTTTTTCAATGGTAGACTATCTAATTACCTTTCATTTAAGGCTGTTTGCATGACAATAGGACAAAACCTCGCAAATTAAGAATGTTTTTTGCTAACCGGGTAGAGTCAATAATAAAGTGCCTGCCCCACAGAGGCGAAGGGGGCTAGACCTTTGTAGTTAGTGTTTTTTTTGCATAACAAGTACATACACATAAGTGCTTAAAATATCGCTAGTTGCTGACCAAACACACTGTATACGTGGCGTACTCATGCATATTAATAAATATGACGATAACAACTTTTATAACCTTTTAAACGTTATATCTCAGAAACGGTGGCTCGTAAGAAAAAAAGTATTGATACATTTTTATAGATAATTTTATGATCTGCAAGTTTTGTCTGAGCTACTTTTATGATAAAACTTACCGTTTTGCTGTAAATCGCGAAAAACTAATTTTTTGACCTTTGACCTTGAATAAAAATTTTCCACACACGGGAATGATGGGGAACTTTTAGACATTATTTGAGGAGCTGGCGAACAGAACCGGATTAGTCCGCGAGAAAAATTTTTACACAGTGGCTATAAAACTAGTATCAATATACGGAAGTAATTAATAACATAACTTTGCATTATTATATGCAGATGGATTAGGTCTATTGTAGCATGAGTAACTATTTTTTTATTTACTTTAATATTATAGAAATTATTCAAGATATAAAAATGCACTAAACCGGTTTTGTTTGAAAAAGGTGGACTTATCCGGTTATTTGCTTGCAAACGTGTGACAAGTCCGGTTTTGTTAGTGTCTGAAAAATCCGGTTTTGTTTAAAAGAGGTACTTAAAATAAAAACAAAAATTATAGAAAAATAATAAATAAGTTTCTTTCTTTTACGACTACCGTCGTTTATACTTTCCACGGTCACACTCTCATCCATTATTAACAAAACTTTTTGAATCTTTGTATTGTATATTGAACTAATCCGGTTTTGTTTGAAAATGGACTTTTTAAAGCCTTTTTAAGCCTACTTACAGCCGGTTTTGATTGAAAATATTAACAGGGATTGACGCAGATGGGTCAAGAGAAGACGATTCGAAAAAAAAAAATACTTTCTCACTCTGGTGGACTTAACCGGTTTTGTTCGCCAGCTCCTCATTTATAATTATGTTTTTAACAATTTCACCGATTTTCAGCTTGCTGCGACTTTTTGTAACTTCGAATGTCTAAATCGACCGGAGTATCATAGTCCATGGACATCTTAGCTTTTTGACCATTGCAATTGGTGAAAGAATTTTTGAAATCGGTCCTACTGTTCCTGAGGTTATCGCGTTCAAACAAACTCTTCAGCTTTATAATATTAAAGTATAAATTGTCCAACGATTAGCCAATAAGTCCCATGACGGAACATAGGACAATCGGATAATGACAATTATTGTAATAACAGAGGTATTACTGTAGTGAAAGTGCCTTGTGCGAGCCTTATTTGACCTTGGATGAATAATGTATGGAATATAGGAAACCCTATGAGAATGCTAGGAGAACGAATTCGATAGGTTTTTAGTTTCGATGTAATATCGTTTTAAGAGTAAGGCGTTTAGGAAGGGGGGAAGGGGTGTGAGCGTTCCCTGCCAAACGAAATAATAATAATATTTAACACGTTATAATATATAGCATAAAATAAAAATGTCTTAAAAGCAAACTTGGTTACATTAACAACTAAGTTGCAATTAACATTTAACATTTGGTGAATCTTCTTGGCTCCCTCAGTTTAGGGTTTTCAACGTAAGTTTTGTTCAGAGAAACAAAACAGAATATAGAAAATCATTATAGTATTTTACTAAAATGATTTCCTAATTCCTAGTTTAACTTTAATGGCAAAAGCTGAGCTTATTCCTCTATAATTATTAACATTAACGGCTTTACCAAAATGACAAAACAATCACATCAAGGCGATGTAACACAAAGATTGAAGTTAAATATCAGTACAAGCCAAGGACATGCCATTATAAAATTAGGCACATCGTGATATGCCAGTACAAATAGTACAAATACGAATATTGTTTGTTTATCCTATGAACTTTAACTGTTAGGTCTCCTAGCACGACAATAACCTACGTGACAATTGACATGTTGTGACAATTCACAATAGTAAAATGTTATAATAATTCCTAAACCCCGTTCTATCCTAAGTATGGCAGTAAGTGAGATTTGGCAAGATTTAACCCCTCCCCCCCTTCCTTACGTAACTCATAGACGACCCGTAAGGAAGAATATCGCGAATGGCAAGTAGGTTTTTTAAGGCGCTATATTGAAAAAACTATAGGACCCTCAGAAATGTTAAAAATCTGGTAATGAGATATACATAATATCTTCATAGCCTTATCTAGGTTTGAGAAGAACTAGAAACACGATTAATGTATTTTGCCTCGATGCATTTAATTTTCGAAATGATCTCTAAAAATACGAAATTTGAAGATTATTTTTAAACGAAAATAGATGTATTGTAGGAAATTAGTCTAATTGATAGACACCTTTGCAACTGAGCAAATGTTCTTGATTATTTTAATGTTCATCTACTGTTTTACCAAATAAAGTTTCTTTCTTTCTTCTTTCTTCTTCTTCAACTCAAAATCGTATAGAAACATTTTGCGTAAATGCTCCTAGTTATTTTTATATGATTATAATTACGTTTTTCCTATTTTTTCGAGCGAGCCGATAGCTTCTGGCCGCAGCGTATTCACGACTTTATTGTCATACAAATTAAGTATAAAATTGCCCTTGCGGTAAAATTACTTTCGATATAGCGCCTTAAATAGTACATGTTTCATATTTTAACTTCGGTCGCAACTTACACCACACAACATAAAAGCTTTTTCTTCAAAAAGCTATACAAAATTAAGCTATTCAAATAGCTGGCTGATTGTGCTTTTTATGGCGTGATTTGTACGAGCATATCAAATTGTATGGGTGCAAAAAGCGTACAACTAGGAAGGCGGGCCAGCGTCTTATAAGGCCTACATACATCACACATAATTATGTATTGTTATCGACAAATCGAAAATCAGACCGGCAAAACATTATGCGTGGCAAATCGAGGCATTTTTCAATAAGCACGATTCTAATTCTACGCTCCAACCAACACGTTTTAAACCCTATCCTTATTACTATAAAGTACACTTTTCAAAGCCGTAAAAGTAAAATTTCTATCTTTTCTTTAATCAAAATTAAATAATTTTCAACTTTACTGCCCGAAGTTAAGTCTCAAAATTGGCTGCAGAGCATTCCAGGGGTACGAAACCTTTTTTGTCGGGATCTAAAATTGATAGTTGGTACGGCGCGGCCCGTAAGCGCTATTTCCTTCACATACAAAGCGCAAGTATCAAGGTTACGCAAGATGGAAGCCACAGCCTCCGAGCTAGTCACGACTGTATTGTCTGAATTGTTCAATATACAGTACTTGTAATTTGTTTGGCGTTGTTGAGACTTCATTTTTTGCTGTTTTTGTTATCAATTTACTCAACGATTTGTACTTGTATCTAAAGTTGCAGCCATCTGGTTTTGTACAAGAAATCTAGGCGATATTTAATTCAACACGTCATGAAATCTCTTAATTTTTTTTTAATTCGACTAATCTAGTTGATATAGGTAATATTGTTCTAAAGTTTTTCGTTTTTTAGGGTTCCGTACCCAAAGGGTAAAAACGGGACCCTATTACTGAGACTTCGATGTCTGTCCGTCTGTCCGTCTGTCTCCAGGCTGTAACTCAAGAACGGTAATAGCTAGAGAGTTGAAATTTTCACAGATTATGTATTTCTGTTGCCGCTATAACAACAAATACTAAAAACAAAATAACTTAAATATTTAAGGGGGGCTCCCATACAACAAACGTAATTTTTCAAACATTTTTTGCTCGGTATCAACGATGACAACAAGTAGGCACTTGAAATTGTCACAAAAGCCTTAATTATATGTGTACTTTAATAATTAAAAATAATATTTACTTAAATAAAATAATAATTTAAGGGGGGCTCCCATACGAAAAACGCAATTTTTGGCCTATTTTTGCTCTATAACGGTACGGAACCCTTCGTGCGCGAGTCCGACTCGCACTTGGCCGATTATTATTTATTACACAGTATGTAAAAAGGAAAACCTTCCTATCTCATTTAACTACGTTGCTGCAGCCTTGAACTTATGTTTAATTATTACGTCAAATAAATCTTTTGAAATACTAGTATTATAAATTATAATAGGTAAGTACATGGTAAGTACTTAAAACTTTTTCTTGATTTAGTTTTAGTCACTGCTTATAATAGGTATATATGTAAATGTATATTTAAGTTTCACATCATATTTAAAACTTTATGCAAATATGAACTTTGATTCAGCTACACAAATTATAAATTCGCTTGCAATAATTTGATCTTGCATAAAGCACGATCATCTTTCGACACCTATAGCTGCCCACTCGAGCTATATGTGAAATAATGATTGATCTGTTGTTATTATATAATTAAAAGCGCCATTAAAATTAGAGCATAAAGCAATAAGACATAAATAACGCATTAAAAGTTGCTATGATATTATCATTGCATAAGAACTTTTTAGTACAAAATAGCATATTTGTTTTTATTGTGATAACTGTAATTAAAACATTTGATGGTAAAAAAATGTTGAGTAGACCTTTCGTTCTTTCCCAGCTGAAAAATTTCAGCAAAATCATTACTAAGTAAAACTAACATTGTCCTCTCCCGCCAGATTTGACTTTTAAATCTCTTACTCACTTACATTTTAGGCAGAAAAAGACCGAAATTCTTGATTTCCTTCGTTTTTTTATATAATTTAAAAATAAGAAAGAAATTAAACAGAAACGGCCAACTACAAGACGGCAAATACATAATATAGACTGTTCAATAAGGTTCAATAGGAAGATCTGTCAAGGCACCCGGAACTAGATGATTATTAAATACCTTAGGAGACTCGCAATTGGTATCATTATGGTGTCATTACTGTCTTCAAATGTTGACAGGTGTAGAAAACATTTGGCGCGCTATAATCTTACAGCGTTTATCTTTACGGACGTGTACTATCTAATTGGTGTCTAAAAAGAGGTCAGTCCTTTGTTTAATAACAATAATATTATTTTAATTGCTGTTACTTATTGTTTAAATGCTCTTTGTTACCCGAAATTGATGTGGCAAACTAAATTGATGTCACGTTTTATAAAATGAAAGATTAATTTACCAGAATTACATAGTAATCTTTAGTTAAACAGAAAAAAATATGTATATGTTACTGTAAAAGCTCGAACTGCAGTAAATCCTAAGATTTTCTAGTAAAACCTAAGATCTACCAATTCCTAATGGCAGCGGCGTGCACAAGATTTTGACACTGGTAATGCAGCGATATCGGTTCAGTAGTTTTGGTGTGAAAGCAAAACAGACAGACAAACGGACAAAAAGAGATATTTTCGCATAAATTATAATAATAGTGTGGATATAAATTAAAAACTATGTTTTCTAAACTATTAGTATAATTACGTTCTGTTATGAAGAAATAAAAAAAACGCCATCTGTTGTCACACGTTGGAACTACAATGAGAGTTTCTTTCATCGAAACCCATGGAAATATACCAATTACCATACAACATAATATTGTGCGCTAAAATAAATAAAAACGCCATCTATTGTTACGTATTGGAAATACAATGTGAATTTATTTTCATCGATATTACCATGGAAATTAGATACTATATTTTTGCCTCATCAAAATGTAGCCTATGGCTCTCTCAGGCTCTAGACTAACTGTGTACAAAATTTTATTACAATCGGTTCATTAGTTTTGGCATGAAACAAAACAAAACAAAAACTTTTTCTTTTACAGCTTTTTCATTTTTATATCTAGTATATTTTAAGTACTCACCTAATCAGCTTAACTTTTGTCTTTTCACATAATCAAGGTTCCGGTTACTTGAGATCCGATCCATAATCCGATGTAAATAAATGCAAAATTTTGGCCACCACAAATTATTATCTTATCCAAGTGAGTGATAGTTATGAATGTACGCAATTATTAATGTTAAACTGTTAAATATTATACAAACTTTCAAATATTAAAATCTAAAATATTCTTAGAAAACTATAAAACCAAAAATAATAATATAATATAGTACTAACAGTGCTCGATCACATGAAAAAAGCAAATGGCCTCCCAAAACACAAACAATTTCAGCTATGTAAAATGTAAACAAATATTATAAACCTCACAAAACAAAAATGCATAATGTACATATTATACATAATTAGTTAGATTTGCGTCTATTCATTTTACTCGGATTATATCCGATTGCTCACGACTATTCACGAGTAGTTCCGATCGCCGTCGGCATGGATGGCGCGGGCGCCCGCGCCGGCCGCGGCGCCAGTGATGCCATTGAATTTCAACCAGAACTCCCCAACTATTATTTAAATATATTATTTATTACTTGGGGTACTTTCCACTGAGAGATCAAAACGCTGAAAATACTACTTCAGCCGACCGCAATAATTATTGTTTGCGGCAAAAACATCACTCATGATGTCATTATTTATATAAAAACAGTAATAAAAACCAAATAAATATACATTTTTGCTTAAAAAATTTCACGCCCATGAATATAATATAATATTTTTACTCCCTAAAATACGCACTATATATTTAATTTTTCCCTACTAAAAGTGGGATATCCCCATAGTTGGCAACACTGCTGGGGTCTTCGGCAGAGCTTGCAGTACAATAATCACATTCGATATTCATGGTTGTGTGCGTTTTCGGCTGTGCACGGACACACTCACACATACGCGCAAGGCAGGCACCTCAACACTGAGCCTATCTTGACCTCTCGTGAACCCGTTCGCGCGTGTACCTGATTACATGTTGCTATTTTATAAATTGAGGCGTTTTAAATGTGTATTATTTATTTTTTTACTATATTTTTTACTATTATTATTAAAAAATTAACGTCATGAGTCATTTAAAAAGTACGAAAGTTAAATTAAAATATCTGTTATCTGTGAATGGCAAGCACTGCCTTTTTGCCTATAAAGACTGCACGCGCATGCCTAATGGTAAATGTCCGAAAAGGTTTGCGATACGAACTTTTACCACCATATGGTTGGAAAATCTTAGGATTTACGTTAATGGCACGGTATATGTTGAAAAAAAAACGCCTAAGTGCGAGTCGGACACGCGCACGAAGGGTTCCGTACTGTTATAGAGCAAAAACAGGCCAGAAATTGTGTTTTTGGTATTGAAGGTCCCCTTAAATCTTTATTGTATTTTAATATTATAAAAATTAATAAAGTGGTATTGCCCAGCAGTGGGACACTGCAGGCTGCTTAATGCTTATAATAATAATAATGAAGTGGTATTAACCGTGGGAGAGCCATGCTTCGGCACGAATGGGCCGGCGAATGAGATATTCAGAGATGTTGTATGTTGTATGAAAATAATTTAAATAGCTTATTATTACTTATTACTATCGTATATATAATAACTATATGTACCTACCTGTTTTGTCTAATAGTTCATTAAGGTAAATAATTAAGAATTACTCATTGTTTTATTCCTAAAACCAACATTTACCAGTTGACAGTAGTAAAACCTAGCATATACCGAATTGTATAAATATTCGAAAAAATCGTCGTTTTTTTAGAAATTCTTACATTTACCAACTCGTGTCGGTAAATCCTAAGATTTACACTCAAATCTTAAGATTTACCGAAGTTCGAGCTTCTACAGTAACATATATGTGACGTTATCTGGGAAAAGGGACCTTGTTGTTGGTTTTAGTTTCCGAGATAATCGCCTTTAAAGTGAAGTGTCGAAAAAAATCATTTTTTTCTTTTTTTGCTCCATATTAATAAACATACTCTAAAATTTGACATGACAAAGACACAGGTTTTAAAAACGATTTTTTATAGGTTAAAATATACCTTAAAGTTTAGTAAAAAAGGGACCTTATTGTCGGTGCTGCAGTCGAGAGTCGATTGCGGCGGTATGTACTGTTATACTACTAGTAATTTGCACCAAGCTGAAAATCGGTAATATTGATTAGAATATCTGGGGGCACGGTAGTGCCCCTGCCAAGTAGAGCGCGAAGCAAACACTGGCGTACCATCATTTACAGGAACCATTTCGCCGCATTTTAGGCCCCTATTTGAGAACCTCTAGAGGTCATTAAGTTCCGAAGTTAAGCTAAAGCAAATTTCTCATTTATGACTCTCACTCACTCACTCACTCAAGATCATCAAAATAGAACTAGTACTTCCCATAAACTCAGAGAGCTGAAATTTGGCACAGAATAGTTTAATGGCCACATAAAGGGAAACCTATAAAAATTGGCCAAGTGCGAGTCGGACTCGAAATAAGGTTTTTTTGTATGGGAGCCCTCCTTAAATTTTAATTTCAACTTAATTTAACAATTAACGTAAATAAATACGTAATGGAGGATTTTTTGAAAATTTCAAGTGCCTACCTGTTGCCATTATCGATATCGAGCAAAAAAGGCCAAAAAAATTAGGTTTTTTGTATGGGAGCCCCCTTTATATATTAATTTATTTTAACTATTTTTTAGGTTGTTACAGCGGTAACAAAAATACACAACCTGTAAAAATTTCAGAAGTCTAGCTATAGCGGTTCTTGAGATACAGCCTGGAGACAGATAGACAGACGGAGAGACAGTTTTTACCCTTTGGGTACGCAGCCGTAAAAACTAGGATAATCGAAGATCTGGACTCTGGAGTACCTGGTGACCCTGATTAGAAAACACAAGAGCCCAAACAAACTATTAGAGATCGACATGCTACATTTACAAAAAATATTCAACTTGGTGGGCCCAGTGGCGGATTTGCAGTCCTGGCCGCTGTAGGCCCCAGGCCATGTGCCGCCCCTTTCTCAGCACCCATCATTACTAGATGTGATGTAACATAATTCATGAATTACTCTATTCCCATTTTTAATTGATTCCGAAAATTGTATACTTAACTAAAAGTATTAGCTTCAAAAGCTAGTTTAGAATATTTTTGGAAAAAATAAAACATTAAGGTTTTAGGTTTTATTTTTTATCGTTTTCGGCATCTGCACTGCCCCGGGGCAGGGTGGGTTGACAGGATACGGAAATAAGCGAAGTTTAAATTAAGAACTTAAACTAAGTCCACGTGCTTCGTGGATCATCATAGTGCTATCATAGTTATGTTCTAAATTCAAATTTCGGCTGTTTCCGTATCCTGTCGACCCACCCTGCCCCGGGGCAGTGCAGATGCCGAAAACGATATTTGACACGTTAGCTGCGAGACTGATTTTTGTAAATTGTAGCATACCCTGCGATACCAGGTATTTTCGATCTTGTAATAAGGTTTCATCGTATGCGAACGAGGTTTTAATGGCCTGGTGAAAGCTGTTCATAGAAATATGAACCCAAGATCAACATGCTAGGATTGAATAAATGAAATTTCACGTGTATAAAGTTCATTAGTGGACCTATTTGAAAACTATCTTCGCCCGGGAATTGGACAGAAACTTGATGCCTTTAAAAAAAAGAGATGCCAGGTTTACCAGACCTGTTCAAGCGCTACAAAGATATAATAATAGGGATTAGGGATGGGAGAGAAAAACAAATGCATCATATCGACAATTTTTTTAAAAACTTGTGCAAAAAATTAGTTTATCGCGCGGGAGCCGTACATTTTTCCAGGATGAAAAGTATCCTATGTCCTTTCCTGGGAGTCAGAGTATCTCCATAACAAATTTCAGCAAAATCGATTCAGCAGTTTGGGCGCAAAGGGGTTACAGACAGACAGATAGACACACTTTCGCATTTATAATATTAAGGATGGATGATGATAAGAAAAACCTGATTCAATGCTGTGCTGGTGCTTTTCTCGAGCTGCATTCTTCTTTTCGATTATTTTTTTTTGGCTTAATAACAGGTCTAACGAGAAATAATATATCAAAGACTTTGTCACTACTCGAAACAATATTTCTGGAGTCTGGACGTCATTTCACAACACTTTAATATTTACCACGCGATTAAAACGTAAATATCACAACTGCAAACACTTGCGCACTATCGACAACAAACAAAGCATTCGACAGCACTAGCCGCGGCGCGCACGCTCCTCGCCTACTCAGTGCGGCTACAAATCAAGGCCTGATATTCGCACTGAGCTTATTCAATTTTAATTCAGTGCGAACTGTTTAAAAAACCTGGTGCATTTTTTAATCGTTAGACGTCATAAGCTTTAAAATGGGTGTTAGATATAAAACTATCTCTCTCGTACACATAGTACTTCTCGAGTTACAGCGCCCGCACCTTGTAAATAGACACGATTTTAGAGCGCGCACAGACTGAAATAAATCAACCAGGCATGTAATGCCTTGCTTCACAGCGAACGTGTTAATTACCCACCTAGAACCCACCCATTCTTCCTAGATTACTTGTATAATGTATTATACTAAAAGATTATGACGTCCTGTAAAATTGTTCTTAGGCGCGAATAGCATTAGTTATGACTTATGAGCCACTGAAGAGAGGTGTACCTCGAGTGGAGTCCTGGGCCAAACGTACGAACTATTTTGAACGATGTACGAAATTATTTATAATTTTGAAACGCAAAAATAGGAAGATTATAATCATACGTTACGCGAGCCTTTGAATATCTCACCAAAAACAGCCATCTGGCTATACAAAAACCCGCGCAAAATTTGAATAACCGAGAAGCCACCACGCATATTTGCTGCACTGAGAGTTGAGACCTTGTAGTTTTAAATGTGTAGTTAATTCCCAAAATTTCGTTTAAGTATTAAAAACAATAAAAAATATGATTCCAGTACGTTTTATTTATATAAGTATAATATGGAGATTCAGATATTGAGATCTTATTCACTATCAAAATATAGCATCTGTCCAGACTCCAGATTCGCGCCCATTGCCACTAGCTTCACACTGCACCGCACCCATTACAATATTTTTTGCACTATTTGCCGCCCTTTATATCTGGCCGCCCTAGGCCCGGGCCTACTGGGCCTTAGGGCAAATCCGCCACTGGGTGGGCCGCTTCATTTGATGTAAAAAATCAAAGGTCTGAAGTATCTGATGAAGAACCCTCAGCTGGTCTCAGCTGTTTTAGAGATAATATGGTGATGCCCCCTCAGATCTGCAATAGTTGCATATCGTACGTTGCTGAACATGAGACGAAATGCATGTGTACACGTGTGATAATAATAATTCCCACACCGGTTTCGGTGACGATGGCCGGTTTCATTGAAACTAGGCCAGTTACGCAGGAGTAATTTTATAGTGCCCAAGTATGTGCGCAGTACACAAGAGCAATCTCTATCCCTTTACTCGCATAACCCAGTGGGACGAAAGACCGACACGACTGGCGAGAGATTTTCTAAAAAAAAGAAGTGAAATCCCACAAAAAAACATTCTGTAAAAAAACTAGTCAAGTCTCGAATCTCGATGGAGCTGCTTGTTTATCTCTAATAAGGGTTCCTTGTTGACTACGGAACCTTAAAAAGTAATGAAATGTAGACAAAGTCGTACCAAGTCTAAGATTCCTTTATTTTTATAAAGAAATCTCAGAAACATAGTTAAATAATTAATTAAATACTTAATCAAAAATATATAATTAAATAAATATTTAAATAAAATAAAAAATAAAATAAATATAAAAAATAATGTTACAACTACGAAATTAATAGTATTTTTGTATCTTCTTTTAACTTTATTACTAAAAATGTAACGACCGACATTAAGGTCCCTTTTAATACTTATGAATACTTTTATGGTAACTAAGAGAAATTACATGTTTTGGTACACGTCTTGTTACTAATGTAATTAAAGTTATTTAAAAAATAAGAACTTCAATGTTAATTAAAATGTATATTTATTTTTATGTGATATCACTAAACTTTTAATCACCGACAATAAGGTCCCTTTTGAAAAGTGATAAGTGTTTGTACCAGCGTTTTACTAAACTTTACCTCGAATTTTAAGACAGAAAAAAAGTTACTTTTTAAATAGAAGTTTATATATTTGATCTCATTTGACTATGTTTAAGTGTAGTAAATACATATTTTTGTTGATTTTGACTGATTAATAAAATTATTATTTTTAACAAAAAATTAAAACCGACTTCCAAGGTAAAAACAATAGTAATATGAACTAAAAAGTATTAAATAACTCTTACCCTTTACTATTAAAGGGTAAGAGTTATTTAATACTTTTTAGTTGCCTTTTTCAGAATTCGTCTAAATCTCAACTATTTCTGTACTGTATACTACAATCTTCATTATTTTGAAGTCGGTACCACATCTATTAGCTTATGCTTTCAGTTGTTTAAACAACGCCGAAATCCCCGAACCTGTACCTATAAGCATTCAAAAGTTCTGTTCGGTACCTTCGGATCCAGGGTATAACCTGGTGCGAAGTCTTACTTTTTGGTAGCAATACCTCGAATGCTTCAGAAAAAATTGAAATCACTATATGTTTCCATACAAATTTCAAGAAGTCCCCTCGATTCCTCAAGGATCCCATCATCAGATCACCACTTTTGTGAACATGGTACCAAATTCGAGTTAAACCCTATACAACACAAAAAGAATTTTGAAAATCGGACCACAAACGGCTGAGTAATCGTGGAACATACAAAAAAAAAAGATACATACAGCCGAACATATTACCTCCTCCTTTTTGGAAGTCGGTCAATTAGTAGAAGCAAAATGTTTATTTGTTCAAAAATTTTTTTAATACAATAAACAATGTTGTTTAATATCGAAGACGTCTCTATTTAGTAAAAACTGATCCGTTTTATATTATTCTTTGATAAAATCCAATAGAAAACACACTATAAATGAAATATTTAGTAAAAACCATCTTAGGCATTTTCATTACATCATGCACTTTGGCGGGGTAAACAACAGGAATAGAGTTATAAAATTATATAATTGAAGTTAAATTCTAAAAGACCATATAACGTACTTCTCAAAAAACATGATATCTATGTAACTTCCTACAGTAACATACTTTTTTGGGTGTCGAAGTTTGAATGCGATTTTCTCAATATCACCTTTTACGACTTTCGAGTTTAAACATTTTTTTAAAAAATATTTTCCAGACCTACACGCATGTTATTTACATGGTTCGATAGCCCATTAAATGTAGATTATGGGGATACTAATAACTCAATACCGACAATAAGGTCCCTTCACGCTGATAACGTCACATATACAACACATTTAAAATGACTTTTCACGTTGCACCACGAATCACGATAGATAACCACGATTGCACAGCTGTTTACACTATGCACGATAGATGTCGATCATCGATAATGATCGTTGTTGATTGCAGTCAGCCTCTTTTACATATATAGGCATTTAGGCAGGGTATAAGTTATAAGTTTATCAGGGCGAGCAAAGCAAGTTTTTATTTGCAAGTATAGATTTTGTCTCTGATTCATAAGCCAACGTTTGAACGTCGTATAAAAATCTATTTTTGAAGGGGTTTTGTAAGACACGTCAACCCCGTCTTATCCAACCATAAAATCTTTTAATATAGCACGGCAACTGAATTTTTTATTAGTTTTTTTCTTTACCCAAACATTACGTAGTTAATTCCGGTCAGCAATCGTAATTCGTAACGGAAGGCGGCGACACGAGCGACAGCAAATGACATAATAAGGGAAAGTCAAATTCAATTAATAGTATTTCGAGTTATCTTGTGCGAGGTGTGATTGTAACACAATACTTAAATCACGCGAACGCTTTCTGATACTATTTACAGGAAACTCAATAAAATGGATCGGCTAAAAAATGTTGAGCGCACCTGTCTATTTGCTAAGTGCTAACATACTTCTATATCTATATCTATACTTATTATAAAACAAAGTCGCTTTTTTTCCCTCATGTCCCTTTGTTCCCTTTAATCTTTAAAAATACGCAACGGATTTTGATGATTCTTTCAGTGTTAGATAGCCCATTTATTGAGGAAGGCTATAGGCTATATTTTATCACGCTAAGACTAATAAGAAAATGTGGAAAAACCGGGGGAAATTATTTGAAAGAGCTTATCTCGCGAATTACTGGAGCAATTTTCATGCTATTTGGCACAGATAAGAAGTAGACCACGTGAAGGATCATAGGCTATCGATTTTAATCATTTTTTCAGTGGCTATATATTTTATACCCGTGCGACGCCGGGGCGGGTCGCTAGTAAATCATAATTCATAAATATTTCAGAGGAGCATTTTCACAAAACAAACTAAAAGATGAAGTTACAAGTTATGAGCTTGGCCTGGGAGATACCACGGTCTCAGATAAAACAGGCGTTAAATAATGCTATTCTGCAAACTACAATTATCCAACGGTACCAATAACCAAAGTATAGAAAAAGTCTTCTCGGGATGGCAACCATTTATTCCATTGTCATTTTAAAGCACTCTTTAAAGAGAAGATTTTATAAGTTTGTATGCTGTGGTCTCCGTGGAACTTGGCAGTAGCTAAGCCGATTTTGATCAAGCTTGCATCACCAAGAGAGTTCTTAGTTAATTTCGGGTAGGTGTTTCTTCTATGACGGGTTTCCCCTGCGCATAAAAAAAGGTGTTTCTTCTACTACTTCTTGAGGGAAAATGTATAATTCCCGTGGGATTTTGTACATATTTTAGAGTTTCATAAAACGCCTTGCAATGATAGATCATTGAAATCGCTGTAACAAAAATGCACAAAATACTAGTAAAAAGTACTAATTGCAATTAAGCACGCTTAAGAACCGCATAGTTTTTAACTGGTATTTAGCATACCAAGGCTAACCGCTTAAATTTACTTCGTTAAATAAACTTTTAACAAACCAAAATAATAAAATCGTTTTTATATTACTTGAATTTTAACAACCAGAAACGGATATCCTTGATTTTGCAATTTTAGGGATGGGAAACGTTTCGATATAAATAAAGTTTGAGTTTTATTAATACAAAATACATTAAGAAATTATTTAAAAAATCTTATAATCTTCATTATTATAAAGGTTAAACCTAAAGACAAGTCTAATACATAGATTATGTAGCATACTGTACAGTTTACAACATAAGTGCGACAGAAATCCAAATAACTAACTACATATAGTGCGACAGAAATCCAAATAACTAACTACATATATAAGATCAGATCATCACGCTACGTGAGGTTCTAAAATCCAAACCAATTCCCATATTTCCTCACGTCTCTTACACGGACTTGCACCACTCACCGCAAACTCAATCTAAGTACAGTTACATTGCGACAAGCACTTATAAAAATCATATCTATTTAATATGGTCACATGTCGTCCATAGTTGAGATGCCGTTACTTGGCCGCTGCCACACATGTAGAACTAATTAAAATTTTATCGATAAATTCAAATTATCGAAAACGTATACAATATTTTTATGAATGTAAAAAATAAATTCATAATATTTAATTTCAAATATCTTAGATATTAAAGAAAAAAATAATTTGGAATTTTATTAGTCTCGCAAAAAGTCGAGAACAGCTGAACCGATTTGACTAATTTTAGTCTCGAAATGTTCCAGGATGTCCAGAGATGGTTTATATTAGGAGGAAAGTGATACAGAGTTCACGGGGTCATCTAGTAGATTGTAAAAGCAAATAGTGAACGAACTTTTACATTTGACCGATCAAAACAATAGCAATAAACAAATGAAAAGCCATTTTAACAAGGCAATAAATGATATCCATCGCATTTGAACCGGCCATTACCCGCCTACAAGAATCACTGAATATTAAACCACCTCAGATAAGGTTCGTAGCGTTATAAATAACGGGATAATTAATTATATCGATAAACCATCACGCACATCACTACGACGCGTTCCGAGAACGATCGATGCACTTTATCGATTTACAGCTTATCCGTTTACGGTTTTCAATAAATCGATAATCGAATGTGAAATGGAAATAACCCATCACTAGTAAATATAGATCCGTAGACGTTTGAGTTCTTCAGTGTACTGTCCTAGACTCCTAGTCTGATTCGGTACAGGTCACGGTGTGATTCTTTTTTTGAGTCTAAAAATATTATGTATTGAAATTAAGAGTCCGTATACGAAATTTTGCCGATGAATACGAAATTGCAAAGGTTCGCTACAGTAATATTATTAGGTTTTTTTCCCTTATTAGACTTAAAAAAAATGTATTAATTATTAGATTTAAAATATATTTAAGCGCGGAAAGCCGACTCGAGCCTTGCGGCGAGTAATATAATGTGAGATTTAGGTTGTTTTGAATCGTGTTTTTTGGCACAATTTGTTTTTTTTTTTCTTTTTTCTCGAATTGGATAGAATTTTATCTATAGATTATTTCTGTCGTTTTCTTTTTATGAATTACAGTTCCAAGTTGCCGAAATTAACAGCAATTCTTTGCCCATTTTCTCTAAAATTTTGCCGAGTTACATATTTTTTTACTCAACTATTTCATATTAAAGTGGTAAAAAGTAATTCCAACATTTTATAGACGACTTTCTCAACAGTACATTGTATTTTTTTCATACCATTAAGACGTCAATACAATCCATAAACAGGTGATATTCTAAACCTTTTACAGCAAAAATCACAAAACTGTCGCGGGTTTGAGTTGGATTATTTAAAAATACTTAAAAAACAAAAAAATCTAGCTCCAATATTAAATTATAATTGAAATGATCTTACATGTTGTGAATTAAAACTTATAGAAATACTGTATTTTAACTGTTAAATCACGTCTGTAAAATCAGCGAAATCGGTAAATTTCGTATACGGACTCTTAAATCTTAATAGCAAATTTCTTTTTATAGAGCGTAAAATTTCATATATAAAAACTTTAAATTTTGTACACGATTTCGTCTAATGATATATATAGCACTCCTAACAAATTCAAATTCTACCCCAAAAGACCGACTAGCGACGACGATAGGCGTTAAAATGAAGACTGGGTTAATTAATATTATATTAATCCTTCGGTATCGGATTCTTGGAAATGCTATTGTATTCTATTGTTCTCGCGATCACCGGTGCTCGTTTGGGGCTTGAAGGATTAGTAAACCCTGTCTTTCTTCCATGAGATATAGACAAAAAAACTTAGTTACATAATTCATCGTTATATAGTCGGGTTTAACTAAAGAACTTAAAAATGTTAATGCTGCTTTTTTAAACGATCTAATATAATGATCACGTATTTTTCATTAGCTTTAATTGTACAAACCAAACAGACAACCGGACACAAGACAGTTGTGGGTTAAACAAACATACACTAATTCGGTGGGAACTTAGAACTACACGTGTAAAGGCCCTTCTCCACGTTGAACTTACAGATGAACAACCAAGATTGCCATGCTTGCGAAGCTGTGAAATAAGCGGATATGCAGGGTATTATAAAACAAATTGAAAATATTTTAGCATATGTCCCATCAATCATCATAACTCATAATTTACTGTAAAAGTAGCAGTGAGCAAGCTGGCTGACGAATTTATGGCTATCCCTTTGAACATCTTGATACGAGATCTATGGAACACTCTCGATCAAAAATCATCTTTCTACCAAAAATGTTTATCAAAATCTGCCTATCCGTTCGGATGCTATGAACCACGGACAGACACACGTCACACAGCCAGACATATCAAAATAATAACGCCTTTTTTGTCGTTCAAAAACTAGTAATGACGGGAATAAGACTAGTGTTGTGCTCCCGGATGCACATATCGATGTAATCGATCGTGACGATTCTGTATTTAGTATGGGAATCGCAGTCGTCGTGACAGATGTTCCATCAGTGTCAGCACCTTAATTGGCTAGATTTACACTTTTGGTGTCAGGAATATACTTTGGTTTCTATTATCACATGTCAATAGTTCGTTAGAAGTCGAAATTATATTCAGGATTTCTCTAAGCTTTTCGCGGAATAGGTTTGGCAATTTTTTTCTTACTTACTTTTAAAGACATTATTTAAATTTCTTTTTATATTTCTGCTGAGCTAAAATGGTGCACTTTATCTACAGCTTACGAGTATATCTCAATGATCTAAAGTTTTTTTTTAATTTAACTTTGCATGATGATCTTCAATTTTAAATACCAATCATGTTTACGACTTTGCACTTTGAAGTTTGAGCTGATCAAAATTATCGTGAACCGTTATGATTACTTTTTAGCAAGTACAATGTAAGTTGTAACCTAAATACTAATAATCTTTTAGATAATTTTTAAGATTTAGGTCCTCAAACCTTTTCTGACTAAGTGTCTTTCGTACCAATATCGTCGACTAAGGGTATATCAAGGTTACATCATTTCTCGATATAAACCATAAGTATCGATAACGGACACAATATAACTATCCGTTATCGAATCAATACTCAATAGCCACGGGTTAGCAGACCACCGCAATTCCATCTGTCAAATCCCTATTTCCCACAGCCTCATCATCGACATTACCCCACCAAAACAACACGTATTTCTTAGCTAACAAAGTTCAATATCGCTTGCACAGTTTGACGACGCTACTTTCTTCTGGTGAACCAAATCAAACCTTACTAACTAGATAACAAAGTTCATTATCGCTTGCACAGTTTATGTGCGGTTTCATAGCAATTTGCGCGAATCAACACAGATTCGCTAGCACATTGCTAACCGCATTTTGTTTCATCCAAGTGATTTACACAGTGCACCTACTTATCTTGAGACCGTCTTAATCTATTTTAGTAAGTGTGCGAGAATTTTCCTTAATTAAGAGTAATTAAGTTAACAATAGCGTAGAAATTGTTAGTTTTCTAATACTTTGTCAATTGTGACAATTCTGTCACAATTGACAAAGTATTAGATTTAACTAGATATAACTTTAACTGCCGCACTGCCTGCACTCAGAGACGAATATTGATCGTTTAACTGTAATTAAATTACGCTTTTGACTAAGTCCCAGACATTATGTATCAAACTAGTCATTAAATTGAACTTGGTTGAAGTAGGTTTGTTCAACTTTTCTTTCGTAGTTGGTTAATTATTTGGCCTTTACGGCCGTTCAAAAATTGCCATAGCGGACGGTATTTCACGTCCACACGGCGGGGTATTGGTAAAGTTTTCAACTAGCAATAATCGCACCTCGGATTAACCTCATTGGTTACGATATTGCCTCTGCGCAAAGTTAACTTCAACCGCTCCGTAGAACTGTAGTCATGATTCACTGTCGGACAAGCGATAGCGCGATATAGCACCCTGAGAGCGACATCTAGCGGGTGCGGGGGGGAACTAAACTCGAGTAATTTCAGATTTCATATTCCACGTCGGCGAAAGTGCTATTCGATTCCAATATCCCGTAGGCAAGTTGTGAAACGATTTCTACACTGGAGGAGCGTGGCGAATCTCCGAAATAGATGCCAGCACTGTAATGACGTAACAAGTATACTAAACGAACCGTGACAGAATGGTGGCGATTCGATCATGGAGTCAGCAATCAAAATATTACGAATATTATCATACTAGATGCGCCCGCAACTCCGCTTCGCCAAAAAATTGTTTATCGCGAAGGAACCATAAATTTTTCGGATAAAAGTATCCTATGGGCTGGAAAAGGTCCCGGGACTCAAAGTTTCTCCATAGCCAATTTCAGCAAAACTTATCCAGCGGTTTGGGCGTGAAGAGGTAACAGACAGACACACTTTCGTATTTATAATATTGAGTATTGATTACAATTGAATATAATATTACAAACCGTAAATGCCAATACAAATTATTAGCTTTGTACGAATGCAATACGCGATACGTTGTAGGTCAAAGCCAGCGAGCAAAAATCGTAAAGTTACAACAGATAAATGTATTGCCTAATAAGTAATACACTAACTTACAATTGATTGTAAACAGGAAAATCGTATAAATAATAGTTAAGAAATAGAAATAAGTAAGCAAAAAATGATGATCTGAAGACATAAAAATAGACAACTTGAAAACATAATAAAATTACACCGTGACCATAGCTCATGAATCATGATATGCAAAATATCTTTGCAGATGAATACTCTGATGTACAATTGTATCAAATCGAGGATATGGTCATAGTGATATTGCGCTGGTATTTCACATAACTGCCTCTAATGGCATGACTCTATACTCTATAGAAACATGATACAGATTCTATTACTTGACCTATTGAACTTAATTTAGAAGGAGCTTGTGAAAAAGTAACCTTGGAATTGAAAAGGTAAAATAAAATTTTGTAAGGTCCATTTACTAAAAAAATGAGGTCTTTGGAGATGTGGATTTATACAGTATCTTCTGAGCAAAGTAACCACTCATCAAATATTGTAGTTCCTGGACATGATTTTAAATGTCTGTATGGTAGACCAATAATCATTTAGTAAAGAGGTTGGTAATTAAATTGAATTGGAATGCTCCAACTAAAAATAGTATAGTATAAATGTTTCAAAGCATGCAATTAATGAATTGCCTAAAAATTCCAGATTTCAAAAATACTCACGCACTCGGCAATATACCACAACAGTAATTAAAATACGTCAATACCTGAAACAAAACAAGAGCACACATGATTAATTATTCTTAGCAAGCAAAAGCTTATCTTATGTGTAAGCGTATTAAAACTAGAATTCCCTGCAATAATTAATAATTGCACGCAGTTCAAGCACCTTAACCCTTTCAAAATTCCATGGTTAATTTAGTTTTGTATACTCAATTCTACACATCATAAAAGCGTACTTGAGTGAAGGTTCGTCTACTGTTTGTTACCTCTGGTGGGACCCCTATAGCGTGGTATTAAGGATCGTTTTCCTACAAACGCCGACGAAGAATTCCGGACTGTAACCAGGTGCATTGGAATTCACTGCCCAAACAAACGCGTATACTGGCAGCTTTGTGAGAGAATAATGTTACTTTTAAATTGAAAGCAAATAGAGAGTTCTACTGTTGGGAAAAAGTCATTGTTTTAAGCTTTTGTATGTTTCAAAGATTTCAAAATTTAAACATGGCACCATGTTTATTTGACTGAACAATCATCATAGTACAAGAAATAGTAACACATTAATCTCATTGTCATTTAAACGTCAAAAAGCCCCATACAGATCTGAAGACCTGTTTTTGGCCGCGCTTTTTGCATCCATACAAGTCTATTACGAAGTCTTTGATTCGATCAAAAAAATTAATTTGCATTAACCGTTTTTCGTCATCGAGTCATCGAGTTAATTGATGATTTTCCACATCCAGTAAGTGTACTTGTGTCACAACTCACAAGTGTCATTAACTGAAGCTATAAAAACATACGAGTCAGATGTTGCTTTAATTGAGGGAACAAAGCTTGCAAGCACATGACGTAGTGTGACTAGTGTTAGAGCTACAGACGACAAGTTATAAAATTCACTGAATGTTTTACAACCATACTCGAGAGACATATTTTAGTGCCAACCCACACGTACCACAACCACACGACATCGCAACGACAAAATGTCGTCGAGCAGTGGTTACGTGTGAATGGTATCGCTGCAGCATTTTGTGGTTGCGTAGTGGTACCGACAAAATGCCGACGTGGTTGCGTTGTCGCCAGTGGTTGCGATGTGGTTACGTACAAAAGTCAATGAAACGGGGGGGGGGAAGAGCGCGGGCGGTGTGCGCGCACTGTCGTTGCATCAACGCAACGTTGTGGTTGCGATGTGGTCGGCCGTGGTTGCGTCTGACAAGTTATCTGACAAGTGGTCGACAACGACTGCAAAATGTGGTACGTGTGAATGGTCCAGTTAAGTGGTTAGTTAAATATACGCCCGGCCACGTGGTGTGGTTGTGGTTGTCGTGTGGTTGTGGTTGTCGTGTGGTTGTGGTACGTGTGGGTTGGCCCTTACTGATGATTAAACTTCAATTTAATGAAGAGTATGACAGATAATGTAAGGGGCTTATGTCAAAATTTCGTTTAATAATTAAAATTAAATCATTAACATTCCTCTCTGAGTGTGACATGCAATGCTTCTTCGTTTTTATTTGATCTAGTCATATTTCTATTAAAATTACAAGGCCAACCAATTGATATTTTAACGAAATTTGAAATTAACAACAAGCGTATTCTGACTCATTACTCCAAAGGTCAGCCGTTCAACATAGCTATATTGTTTGATAGGCATTGGACAGAAAAGAACAGGTAACGACGATAATGTTAACAGTAGAATCACAAAGATTGTCCTTAAAGACGCAGGGTTCAAGCGACCTTCATTAGAAAGTGAACTGCAGTTAATCTCAGGAAAACTAACGGTTTTTATGTAGACACTTAAATGTACTTCCATATTAACTGGAAAATAAGACATCATAGCCAATAAGAAACAGATTACTTCGCAAAAAACAAATGATCACGAGTCATGATCACCTCGTGATGAATGACGGACAAGATGACAGGTAAAATGAAGTAATGATGTTGAAAGAAATGCAAAAACCGACGCTTGTTATATAACAGACAATTATGTGGTCCGTTCAAAGTTATTTTACATCTAAGCTGCCCTTGGGCTGACAACATAAGGATCACTTTAGGAAACTCCAAGGTAAAATAGTTTAAGGAACTGTGATTGCTGCGGTCAGAAATATCAGTCAATTGCTGATTTTGCTTGTTGCGGTAAAGAAGGTCTATCAAGAGTTATAAAATATATTCAAAATAAAAAAAAAGATATTGCGGAAGCATCAGAAATCGCAGCCTTGCAATTTCTAAATAATATTTCTTTGTGCATATCGATTTAGAAGTGAAGTTAGATGGATATTTTATTGCGCACATTAAATTAGACATAATCATTAACCATGTTACTTAAACTAGAGACATTAATGTGGGGAAGGACGGCCTTTTCGATATACGCAAAGATTGAAGATATTCGAGGCAACCCTGCTAAAGGGAAATACTTAAATAACCCATCAAGCCCCATAAGGACACCGGTGATCGCGACAACAATAGAATACTCAATTTCCAAGAATCCCTGATCGAAGGATTAATAAGTATTTGGGGTAAAGATTTGTATAGTTCCTATTCTCCAAAAACGTTTCTGTTGGCTAAAATTGGACTTGTAACGGGTTCTGCGAAATTGCAGAGGTACACAATGCATTTCACAATCACTATCACGATCATTAGCATTTAATTAGCCAGGTTGTTCACCTCGGCTGGCTAAATTACTATCACACCCACATGCTACTCTAGTAGTACATTGTTCCCTAGATTATATTGTGATTTCATCTAAAATTCAAGTCCCTAAGAAAAAGATCCAGCCTTTGTTTATAGACGGTTTACTTATTTATTAGTGTTTCGTCCTTATATGTCAAACAACTTTTAACGGATTTCTAGAACTATAACGTCTAATAGTAAAGTTTCAATTAGTTAGACTCTTAACTGTTAAAGACTATTTCAGCATTTACTGAAAAGCATTAGTTATTAGAAGGAAATTGAGATGCTTCCTAACCTTTTAGTCATTAAAATAAATTTAACAACTTCTACATTCTCCTCAAACAGTTTGATTATACAGGGCGTAACAAAACTAAGTGATAATAAAGTGTGTACGTGTTCACTGTGAAAGTAGCAGCGCTGAAAGACCAATATTTTTTTCACTTTTGTATGGGCAAAGGCCCGAGCGTCACGACTCACGAGTTTCCCCATACAAAAGTGAAAAACTTTGGTCTTTCAGCGCTGATACTTTCACAGTAAACTCTATGTACAAGGAACACGTACACACCCTAAAGTATTATAACTTAGTTTTCTTACACCTTGTATGTATTAAGTGTACGCCTATTTATAATCTCTATTTCCCAGATTAATAAGCTGAGAATTCTATACAACCATTAACCATTTTATATCTCTCTGTTTTTGGTCCTAGCAAGCTTTCATTCTCTACTATCATTCATGAACATAATGGAACTACAAATTCTAATGACTGTGTCGTCCCACGGCTAGTTAAATAGAAGAATACAGTTAAAGCGGAAGTGACTTAATTTCATTATGACAATTTGGTAACTCCACTCTCATTAATTTAATGAGAGTGGAGTAAGTAAGCTGGAGAGAGTAAGCTTGATTGTGAATTATGTGAATAAAAGAAGTGAATACAAAGGATAAATGACGAGAAGACATACGCTCTGTAAAAATAAAAATAATTCGATTAAATTATTTATTTTAAAGATTAAAAGAAGTATAACTGATATGCGAATAAAATGTACACGAAATAGATTATTAATTCAAATCTTATATTCTCTTATAAGAAAAATATTCACTAAATAATTAGCAAAAACTAAGATTTCAAACGGATAATAAGATACTTGAAATAGCATTTTAAACATCATCATAACTTTCAGATGCTAAAAGTGTCTGTATGATGTATTCTGTATTCTTTGTAGAGTTAACATCTTTTACAAAAACTTTGGGTAGTAATAATTCTCTTTATTTCATCGTCAACTTCTTGAATACTTGATAAACTCTTTACTTGTTAATATCGCATGGTATAAGCAATATTAAGATTTCGTAACCTCAAGACATGACTGACAGAACATGCCTCGGGTTTCCTTGATATTAAATTCGTTTAACGAATACCTTATTTGCAAATCTAGAATCAGATTTTCCTAATGTTGTATATTGTATTGCGACTTAAATAAAATCTTTGTTTTCGTTTTCGATACATTTTCGACCATCGAAAATTCTAAATGATACATTTATTAATCCTCGACGAAAAAATAGGGATCGCATCCACCCGGGATCGTTTGATCTAGTTTTTTTTTGTTTGAATGCTGGCATGATCGATTATAATAATTATCAATAAAATTATCAGCAGCCCACTCAGTGGTAGAAAAAAAATTAGTTCATCTAAGTATTTAGTATTTTATGACCTGCAACTTCCAGTGATTTCATTTGTTCAATATCATGCATTGTGATTCCTGGCAATGATTAGTGTTTTGTTTCGTATTTTTTAAATTTATTATTTTCAATTTCTATCTTTAAGTTCGTGTATTTTATCTTTTCTAATTCTTATTATTATGCAACTTGAACGTCAAACCACAGACCACGAGATCCACTTTGTATACAATTTGTCCCCACAGTCGTTATGGTTTATGCCTTATATGGTAATCTATTTCAACGATTTGCACTAACTTGTAAATGTATTTATACCACAAGATAAATTACAGTAACATAAAAGTATGATTAAATTACCAAACTATACTGGATGTAACCCGCAACTTTGTCCTTACAAACCGTAATTTTTGTTATAGTAAAAACTATTCAGGGAGTCAAAGAATATCTTAAGGGTTCAAGCAAAAGATGAGTGAAGTAAAATCAGAAACCACAAAATTACAGCAATAACAAGGTCTTTTAATACTTAAGTGCTGTCATATCAATTGAAAGGAACCCACAAAAACAAACACGAATAACCTTTTAATGAAGGATGGAACGTTTTTAATAACATCTTAACATTTTATGAGCTCATCTATGAGTCAGTTTTCTATCAGTTCAGCGTGAGGACTTGAATTTCTTGTTTCAAATGCTATTGACCTAGATAAACCCTAGACGTAGTCTTTGTGATCGTAGTACCTATTAGTATTTATATGACCATTACATGATTCAAAGGAAGACATAAATCTAAGACGACCTTGTCTTTTTAAGTTAAAATTTGTGATATTAGTGGCTTATTTTATAGACAAAGTAATAAAATAGACGATTTTTCCTTTTCGATTCTAAGAGAATAAGACTATATAGAATAAAATAAAGCAGACAATCCATTAACAGATGAATACTTGTTTATAACTTACTAAATTAGCAACTTCGAAGAAAATGTAGTTTTTCGTTTAACAAACATAAAAGAAAACATATCCCTCCTACCAATCCTTATTACCTTTCTTTCCTAAGAATCTTTTTTGTTGAGGGTAAACAAATCAAAACATATATAATTATTAATTATTATAAAGAAAAAAATATATCTAAATAAACGATTGTCTATTACCGTATAAAAACTTTGAACATAAAAGTGTCAGAAATCTAACAACTAATCTAGCACCAGTTGAGACTAACAAGAGAAATTGTCACGAAAGTAACGACAGCATACTTACCACCATGAAGCTGTAAGAGTTATGTATCCGTTAAAGTTATTTCCCCTTGTTACTTTAAGCCTTATGCTGCTAGTATAAAGATTCTCAGAGGGCAAAATAGCACTGAACGAGCAATAATATATCCGCTATTTGTTAAGGCATTAGCATACGCCTTTACAATTTATACAGCTATTAAGTTATCAGTTGATAAACGCCATTTCGGATAGATTGTGTGGAAATCGAAATTGTTGTTTTATGGAAATAAACACTTTACTGGATAGTGCGGAATGCGGAGTGAAAAGTGTACCGTGTTCCAGTGGCGTTGTTTCTTGATATTTTCTCGTTTTTTAATTTTTCTCTCAATTATTATTCTTCATTACTCTCTATTATTCTATATTTTCTCTCTTTTTTAATTTTTCTCTATTAGTTACTCTTTTGGATCTCTCATAATTCACCTGACTATTCGATAAATAATAAATATTATTATCAAACTTAGTTTTTGTAGTCAAAATTTATATTTAGATTTACCTGCGAACTGCTAAGTTTATAGTGTGTGTTCTTGTTAGTAGGGAGGTGATGCTATTTATTGCAAAGTCATTTCATACCGAACAAATTTTTGTCCAGTAGTAGATTAATATTTATCAATCAACATAATGAGCGTCACTCGCCGCACCCGTGGTGGGTTGTACATTGAGAGTGTCTAAGTTGTCGATTTTTTTTTAATAAAAGTAATTTTATACCGTATGAAAGTTTGATGAATGATTATAATTGAGGTCATGTTTAACCAAAAAATCACCGTCAGCCGTATTGCAGACGGGGGATTCATCGTCAGTCGCGTTACTGAATATGTAAAAAAATTTTGAAAATAAAGTCATTTTATACCGTACAAAATTTATACAGGTGAATGTTTCTACTTTGTAAATAATAAAGAAAACCTTCAGTCGTTAATATGACGGTGGAAAAACCGTCAGCCAGCGATATAAGTTATAACCAATACAACCATACTTCGCGCTCAATGTATCCTAGGGAGTCGCGTAGACGACATTTCCACCTACAAACATTCAGCTGACGGCAATTTTCGTTTGAATTAACAATAAAATTGTCTCACATAGCAATTTTAAGTAATTAATTCCATATTCAATATTTGCAAGGAAGAATTATATAGATTTTACTTATAAAGCGCTATCTGTTGTTACATACTAAAACTAAAATAACACCTACCGAACCTAAATGTCCATAATCTAGATATGAACCTTAATTGGGTGCGGATTGGGATCACTTTAATGTCAATTCAATATGATTCCCAACAACAACTTTGAGATACTCTCAATTTTTATTCCACCCATACTGAAGTAGCTGACGATTAAAACTCGTATGTATCTAATAGAATACTATTATTGTTACGATTTTCGCTCGGTATGAAATGACTTTTCAAAATGAGCACGACCTCCACTACTACGAGTATAATGTTTGACGACCTCTGTGGCTCAGTTGGTGGGCTGTTGGTAGCTCAAGCCGGAGGTCGCGGGTTCGAATCCCGCCGACGGAACAAAAAGTTTTCAAAGTTCCTGGGTCATGTTCATCATGGATGGATGTGTATTAAATATGTGAATCATATAATAAAAATCTTAAATATATTATGTAAAGTAATAAAAGTATTAAATATTACCTCTTTATAATATTAGTATAGATATTTCCGTTGTCTGGTACCCGTAACACAAGTCCTTCATGTACGTACCACGGGGCCAGTCTGACGTGGTGTGAAGCGTCCATAGATATAAAAAAATCATCAAACTTAGTTTTTGTAGTCAAAATTCGTATTTAGATTTACCTGCTTAGATTATGATGTGTGTTCTTGTTTAACGTAAGTTATTTCATTCCTACTATAATTACTATGTTTTATTAGGTTTTATTGTTTATCTTTTTGGGACTCCGTAATGCTTACTCAATAGTTCTAAATCTACATTTCAAAGTATATTCTACCTTTTATATCAGCTTTTAACACTATCTATGGGTCAGTGTCGTTTGGTAACTCCAATATATCACTGTTCACCATTTACAGTATTGTAATCTCATAAATATTATATAATCTAGTTTATAATAGTAACAGTACAGTCAGACTTGTGCCTCATTCTCTCAGTATGGGTTATTTTGTGTAAGAGTATGGAGAGTGGGACTGTAGGAACTGGTATCTGTACCTCGATTCTGCTATGCCAATCTGACATTAACGCTTCGATCTTGCCGGGATCAAATAGCAAAATAGTATTGTGATTTCTCAAATACAGAAATGAAAATTGTTGAAGTTTTTACCAAAAGGGTTATGCAAAAGACGGAGCAGAGGACGCTACAAGCATTTACATTATACAGTCAATAATCCGACCAAAATCCGACATGTTGCACACGTCATATCAGAATATTGACAGAAATGTTGTCAAATGTTGAACAAAACTTTTTGTTTACTGTTTATGCTGGTGCTGCATTCTAGCGTGAAAACAATGCAACGACGGTATGATTTATGAGAACATTTGTTATGTTATTTAACCAAAACTGCACAGAAACATTATCGAAGCTATATTAATATTGGATGAAATAAGAGAATCAGGCTACTGATACGAATTAGGGCCAAGAGCAATGGTCTACTTGAGCAATAGTTAAGAAACTATTGTCAGCGTACTTTAGAGAATAATGACATTTCTGTTGCATTACTAGAGATTATCATAAGTTGAATGCAAGAGTGTTTAGATTATTATCGTGAGGATGTAATTTTAAGGTGACGCCGCGTTAAAGTAAAAAACCGTGTTAAAATATGGAAAAAGCGTTTTTGAATAAGATTGAATTTAAAGGCTTTGACATACTTCAATATAATTAATCTTGGAATAAAGATTGAAACAAGCGAAAACGAAGAGAAAAGTAAAATATCGAACCAATGGTTATTAATATAAATGTGTAGAAATGACTCATAATGTTTTAATTTAAGGTTAAAAACTTAATAATAACAATTAAAAACGAAAGTTTCATCATTAACAGCGGAACTAAACGCAAAACGGTCTTAATTTCACCCAGATGTATGTCAATATTCGACGTTTGTGAAATGTACACTGGATGCCGTTATTTTGAATACCTATAGTTGAAAAAAACGTGAGAGGTGTCAAGGGACACCCGAATGGAACGAAGTTATTTCTTATGTTCAAAAAACATGTATATGTCACCGTAAGATATTACATATAAGTATGTACACTCAAAAATTATTAAAATAAACGACCTCTAGTGACGCCCAGGAATACTAACAACGTCCTCTGCCATGCAGGACTAATAAAAAGTGTCGAGGTCAAATATCGTTCTGTCTAGCTGCCTTTACGCCGAACGCGCGATAAGGAACTTCGTTCCAAAAATATTGCAAAGCTCGACTCGTGGGCTCAATTACTGGGTTGGAAACGTGTTATTCTCTAAGTTTGGTGAGGGCAATGCAGGCTGGTCATCTGATTGTCTGATAATATGTAAGATGATCCATCGGATGGACATGTAAAAAGTCGGTCTTCCGTGCCACTGGAGAGTTCTCTTGTGTACCTACTACGTACGCTTGGGCACTATAAATTTAATACCGCGTAACTGGCCCGGTTTTCAATGAATCTGGCCACCGTCAACAAAACTGGGGGTACTATTATCAATCACAAAACATTTTACCAATGATTTGACATCTCTTGTTAGATTGTATCTAATAGATATCTGCTTAATAATTAATTAATCATTTACTTCATCAACAGTAGCATAATATTTAAGTCCACAGATTACATAGCTATTAACGATTCAATTAATTAACAGTAAAGATTAGGAGTGTCAAAACTTTTAACCATCGCTTCATCTAACTTAAATACAAAATTTTAAAAATATTATTCGACCGGATGTAACGGTAGCGAAACGGCGAAGCCATACATTAAGGGTGGGTTGCACCAACTTACTTTAACTATAACTTTAACTATAACTACAGGGCAAAATGTCAAATCTCTGGTTAAGGACGCCATATTTAACTATAACCATAACCGCTCATACCTACTTAAATCGTAATTTTTTTGTGAAAATTTACTGTGTTGTTATAAGAAATATTTTTCCTGACGATTTTTACGGATAATTTTATACTCTCAAAACCGTTACCTGTAGCTTTAATAAAAAAATAAACGCAACAGACATCTGTCAATTTCTCCGGTCAAAGTTAAGGTTAAAGCTAAGTTACCATTAACTATAACCATAACTTAACTTTAACCATGCCTCTGGTGCACCCCACCCTTACTGATATTATGTAGAATTTGTTGAAGTTAGGGTCGGTAGAGTTAAGGCGTGTAGATTCAGAAGCTTGGCTCGACAATATTATGAGATCTCATATCTTTTTCACAGAGCAAAGTGCAAACCTTATATGTGGATTGTGGACGTCTTGGCAACATTCTACATGAAATGTTTTCGGTGGGATTACCTTTTTTCGTGGCACGGGCGGTACCGCGGTACATTGTAAAAGATTATTCTGTTTCGATAAACGATTTACAAAAATAAAAATATATATATCGACTTGTCTCGTCAATGTTTTGACTGGTGCCGCTTGGAGCATAAGTGGGTTCTAGATGATCAATTTTATTGTGCAATATAATTGATCCGCTACTAGCCAAAACTATTTTATTGCGAACATTTCGCTAGACGAAATTTCAGCCGCAGGCGCAAATCTCTTTAACCATCAGAGAGAAAGTATCGAAATATGAGTGAAACAAAATACAGTGGCGGATTTAGGTTTTGGGTTAATCACTTCAAATTGGTCAAATGGGCATTTAGCGTTTAGCATTCGCCATAACGACGTATTGTATTGTAATGTGCCGATTAGCATTGTCACAACTTTCTAAATGTCCTGTTTTACATTTATATGGTATTTCAGGTGGCTGAAATGTGAGATCAAATGTCAAATGGTTTTATGCAAAACAATCATCTACCATTGCTCAATTTTCGTGCTTAGGGTCTATAACGCTGGCTTAGAATTGTAGTAGATATTGTAACACCTTGATGAATGGCAGTCTTCCACCGTACGTTTTCGGTTTTTCGCGTAACTTTCTGCCACGCACTGTAAAAATCTGGAACGAACTGTCGCCAGCAGTTCTGAACCAATACGGCCTGCAAACCTTCAAGATGAGAGCGTATTCCGTCTAAAAAAGCCGGCAACGCACCTGCAACTCTTTTGGTGTTGCGAGTGTCCCTGGGCGACGGAAGTTGCTTTCCATCAAGTAACCCGTTTGCTCGTTTGCCCCTAAATAATTCGTCATCATTATGAATAGACTGACTTGCATTGGGTATGGGTAAGTACAGTAGAAAAATAATCATATGTCTATAATTTGTTAAGAGGCCGGGTACACTTGGAATTTCTCATACATACGTAATTCCAAAATCATTTTCTCATACGAAAATATTTAACATGTTTGAGTTGTTTTTCAGTTTAAAATAGTAATTACCTAGGTTCCTGCCCAAAAATTTACTTCAAAATATTTAAACACAATTTTTTTTTGCTTTAAAATTTTTTTTAGTAAATTTACTACTAAATATTTAAACACTAAAAAATAGAGTAAAACACTAAAAAATATATAAATAAATAGTTAATTTACTACAAAATATTTAAACTCTAAAAAATATTTTTTAGTATTTAAATATTTTGTAGTGAATTTACTATTTATTTATATATTTTATAGTGTTTTACTCTATTTTTTAGTGTTTAAATATTAAGTACTAAATTTACTAAAAAAAAATAAAAACAATTTTTTTTTAATGTTTAAATATTTTGAAGTAAATTTTTGTGCAGGAACCTAGATAATTACTATTTTAAATTGAAAAACAACTCAAACACGTTAAATATTTTCGTATGAGAAAATGATTTTGGAATTACGTATGTATGAGAATTTCGAGGGTACCCGGCCCCTTAAGTCACAACATTTTGCGTACTTCTATCCTTTTTTTCCGGAGTCTGGGACATCACTACTTACCTAGTTTTTATATTATTGTGAAGTACCTATTTTTTGCTCCAGAATTTTTTATCTCCTCAAAGAAACTCTTATGTAATGTTTATTTTTATTTATTACTATCTGAAGCGACTGATTCATGTTGCTGACTAAAGCCGATGACTGTTATTTATCTAACTCTTCCTAGAACGTTTCATACTTCAGTATTTCCCGGTAGCCTCACGACTCGCTGATTGGTCAATAATTCTGTAAGGCTCACGCTCATTGGTCAATACTATTGTATGTTAAAATTTTAATAAGCCATTCAACGAAAGCGTTAGATAATACCGAGGAAATCAAATAACTAACATCGTTGATACAACCTGCATATTTTCGATTGTTGGATAATTCCTCTTGTGCAACAATAAACATTATTGCCTATGTCCAGTTACGTATGCACGACATAGAATAGAATTATAAGATGAAATTGGGTGTGGATTTGTCATAAACACCAACTCTATCGTATCATAACATAAGTTGTCTGCTTGTTTTTGTCTGGCGTATTCAAATAATGGCACAAATGCTGCGTAAAAGTTATAAGATTTACGAGGGATAAACGATGATATTATTTCATCAAAATCCGTTTACCAGCTGGCTACGTTTACACCGGAGCTGAGTTAAGACTTAAGCTGCGTTGCGAGGAATGTGTTTTTAAGAACCAATAGAAACGCTTCATTTGCCTGACCACGATCAGCGCAACGATTCTATTATGCTGCCAAGGCTTGACCAGCGTCCAAAGGACAAGACAAGACAATCTGGCTTGGCTTTCGTGAGCTTTTGGACGCTTGTATCCGATCCAGTGTAGTGTCGGTTTTTAGACACAGATCAAAGGGCGCTTGCTTGGATGTACGTAATACACTGACGCATTCACAAGCGTGTAAACGACTTCACAAATGCCAAGCGAGATTTGTGGACGCTTGTGCCTTGTGGATGCTTATTGCTTGCCAAGCCTAACAAGCATGGAAACGCAGCATTAGTTCTTGTAAAACACATTCCTCGCAACGCAGCTCAGCTCAGCTCCGGTGGAAACACAGCCTAAGCATGAAAAGGTGAGACGGAAACACCTTGTTTAATTTCTTTATTATTCAATGTCTTTACTTGTTTCTTAGAAGCAATTTTTAAAACAATTATAAGTCTACATCTTCTATAATAGCTGTATACGCTGCCACCCACACATTCAAATTATGCTCTCGTACGCGATCGCACTGAAGACATATTTCCAACATCCGCCCCTATGATAAGTATCTGGTAACAAAGTAAATAAAAACCCGATGATACATTTACACTGGATGTAAACAAAGTAAGGAACCCTTATTTTAAAGTAGTTTTTTACTGGCAACCCCGCGTAATCGATAACTTTGATGGTTGTTTTTAACTGGTTATTGGGTGTAATTTTATCTCAATGTCTCAGTGCATGGCAGTTACTCAAATATGTACTTATTTAATCCTTTTGGTGCTCTTTTACATCGACTTCATAGAGCATTCGAATGTTAAAATTCTTTCTCTATGCAGCTACTTAATTTTTTTTTCTTCGCCTTATTATTTTTATTGTAGACAATAATTTTAAGCCACCAATTGAAATATCACGTTATACCTAACTGCGCATAAAAAATGGCACATTTGGTTTGAGTGAAGTAGTCGATGATTATGAATTTTAATGTCTTTCAGATGAAAACCCAATATAAACTTACTTTATTTAAATATAAGGCTTTTGCTCTGATTTCCATAAGCATTTCGCACTCAAAATCTCCTAGAAGCTGCTTCCACTTTTAAAAAAGTAAGCTTGTTGCCATTAAAGATTTCATAATGGGATTTGAAAAGAAGTTCACAAAGCGTTATGCAATGAATTATTTCACAATTACCACTTAATTAAATATGATATTGACACTGATAGTAGATAGAGATGTTATCTGTGCGAAGACACCGCTATCTTAAAAGCATCAGAGTTCAAGAGTAAAGTGACATAATGGTGAAATCGTGAACTACTGGATATTATACAATAGCTTTTGTTGTCTTTTTATTATTATTAAGATGGAAGGCTTCTGTTTTGTTGTTAGTTTTGTATTTTTTTATTTGGCAAGATGCAAAAGTTAAAGTGGGTATTTTCATGACAAAAATAGTAAAGAATATAAAAACAGAGAGGTTAAGCATGCTTAGATAAGTTGGTTGTGAAAAATCAGCATGATTTGAACAATTTTCTTTCATAAACGTACAAACAGTTAGTATACACTATACATATTGTAGTTAATAATTTATTATCTATTTTAAGATTCAGAATCGTATGACCACGTATGACGGTATAAGATTTCTTTCTTCGATGACTAGGTAATACTTAGATACTTAAGAAAATATAAAATATTATAACTTTCGCATGCATACAAGATTAGAGTGTATTTAAAATATACTAATTTAATTCATAATAAAATGTATTTCGTTCGGAAACTTTTAAGCAGTTTTGTATAATATCAAAAGCGGTATCTCAGAAATCTTAAAACATTAGAAATATTTATTTTTACGACCAATATCTAAAAGGATAGTCATTTACATATTAATTTGCATCAATTTGTTGGAAAACTAATTTAAATTATATTAGCAGATATCATCAGTATCTTTGGAATGACAAAATAGCCAAAATTTGATATTCTATTAGCCAGTGGCGGCCTTACCCATTGCGAGGCCCTAGGCGGCAAGTTTTTGCGAGGCCCCGGTTAGCAGGTCTTAGTGAGGGCCTTTGGCCGTCTATTATGCAACAGCGGAACCTCACCGCCAAAAATTCAAATAAAATGTCACTTTATGACCTTTTGCTTGTCGCGAGGCCCCTGCAAGAGCGAGGCTCCAGGCGATTGCCCTGTTCGCCACCCCCTAAGGCCCCCCTGCTATTAACTGTCTGTCTGTGTGATTGTCCGTGACATCGTAGCATCTAAACGGCTGCCTCGATTATGATCTAGTTATTTTATATAAAACATGATCAAGAGACAAGAGTGTTCATAGCCATAATTCACCATCATCAGCTCGCTAGTTGCTGCAATTTTTCAGATTCCTAACTATTTCCTTTATAAGTTCAACAGGTTTAATAAATACATATAAGATTAAAATTGAAAACAGAATGGTGTGTAATTGAATGTAGATGTCATCACATTAGATGTTAAACCGCTCGTTGAGCTTAACATCTGTCGCGCAGCTTCGGAACATATGGACGGACAAACAATTATTATGTGTATGGGGGCGAAGTGAGGGGTTCCCGGCTAAATAGACTGAACGTAATGTGAGGTTAAACTTAAATTAGTTTGAGATTGCAGTAATAAAAATAATTTTAAATTAATTTTAATCTAACTGTACCTACCTAAACAAAGATTTTAAAGTCGACGAAATTAACTTGCCAATGTATTACTCTGTATTTATTAAGTAACATTTTAATTAATAGCATTATAGCCACTTAGATTTATTTATAATCTGAATAAAATCTGTATTTTATTCAGATTATAAATAAATCTAAGTAGCTATATTATTAAAAACATATTATTACTTACATAATAATATGTATGTTTTTAATAATATTATGATCAAAATAACAAGATTTTCGAGTTCTGTATGTATACGTATTAATTAAGCACCAAGTTAAAACTTCGACACGAAAAATAGAGACAAAAAAATATTTCTATGCAAATTGCAAAACGTGAAATAATAACCACGATAAACGAAAACTTTAAAAATTATCAACAAGCCGTATACCATTAGGTAAACAACTGAACATATTTTAAACAGAATTTTAATTGCCATTATCGAAAAGCACTCGAAAGCGCATCTGGCGCTCATTGGCTAAAAATGTTTGTAATCATGGATGTTTGTAATTATGGATGTTTGTAAGGAATAGTACAAAACCTATAGTTAGCAAGGGCTGTTGTCCATCAATCATCACCCTAGCTGCTGTATTCCAAATTCGAAATGAGAGGGTTCGAACTCTGGGTCACGCGAAAATTTGGTTATTTTTAAAACTTTTTTTATTGTTGGAAGCTGGACACTAGTGTTTCACTCATTGGTACGACATGATTCATGAATCTGTCAGACGAACCTATCTTTTCAATATGTATTGTAATTATCGATTGGTTAAATTTTCCACGTTAGCCAACCAAAAGCGTTGGAGAAAATATGATGAACTTCTGTCAAGAATATTTTTTTATCATAAGCCGGGCTTCCCAGCCAACACATAAGCCAGATAGTAGCGAAAATATACGACAATAAGCAGTGTGAAGCTTTATTACTTTTGTATTACAGCTGACGTTATGGCTTTATTTTGAATAAGAGAGTTCTTAAATTAAAATAATGTTGTAAGCTTACTAAACTCTGTATAAAGTTCGCGGTATTTCTTCAAGCTGAATAGTAATCAAGAGTAGAATCTGCTAAACAAGCGATATTCAAATAAAAGTAATTGAAACAGCTATTAGCTGCACAGTAGCTGAAGTTTTTGCATTGTCCTGTACAACATATTTAAACAGAGCGGTTAAACAGCAAAACGCTGAATATTAGACGAAATATTTTCTTTACGCTGCATAGTGTACGAAATGGTACTAATTTATTCAGAAGTTGAATACTTTAGATTTTTTCTTCTTTACACAGCAAACTTCTGCATAATTGAAAATAAACTGCTTGTTTTACCTAACTTATAGCGCTATAAGCGAACAATTGTCTTTATGTTCAGCTTAAAACAATATCAGTTACAAATGTGAGTATCTTAAGCAGCAAATAACTGATTAGTCGAAGATATCTATGTTTATATCCAGATATTTCACATTTTAATCTACAGTTGCAGGTGTTCCAGTCCGGCTGTGGTAGGATTGTAGGGTTCTTGCAAAGTAGCTCGGCATTTTTTTTTGGCCAGTATAATTTTCCTTTTATCTCCCAAGAAGCGGGCACTGTAGATAATTCTACCCGGCCTTTTCGACGAGTCGAAACGATTTTGAACGTTTCTGAAAAAAATATATAATTTTTCTATAACACTTCAAAAATATAACTTACCAACACTATAGGTATTGTACTCCAAAACAAATCTCGATCGAAAATCTCTCGAAATAAATCTCTATAAACAAATCTCGATGTTTACGTTTGTATCTTGCTTATCATACCTACCTAGCTTACTTATTGACAACACGAGCGCGACAAGGAAGCTACGAGTACACGTTACATCTACTGCCACAATTTTGACTGAGCAAAGCAACAGCGCAGCGAGTGTGGCCGATAGTGTAGGAAACGAACCAAGTGAACCTCGGAGTAATTCCTCAGTCAGAAAAAACTTCATAGCATGGTAAAGTATCAATGAATTAAAAGTTTTGTATAAATATCCAAAAAATAATAATAATAGAAGTTAGGTATTTTTACCTAAATTCGTAATTAATTAATATCTTTTGTAGCAAAAATGCTCCGTCGAATTTTTTTTTTACTGGACATATTCATGGAACGTATAGAAACAATGTATGAAATATCCAAAAAATTATCCCAGCAGAAACACCAAAATTTAATAAAATATGTTTTTTTGGCGTGGCTTGGACGCCAAAATTGCTCTGTCGAACTTTTTTACGGGAATGACATTTTATTGAAGTTTTATAGCCACAAAATGAAAATCCAAAACATAAACCATGTATTTATACTATTTTTAAAAATTGCCTTTTTACTAGCAGGGCAAAATTTCTCTATCTGTTTTATTTATTGATTTAAGTACACTGTCAACTTTCTTTTCAACTAGAAAAATATCCAAAAAAATCATCAAGCGTATTAAAAACTAAAAACATTTTACATAGACAGATTTGAATATAGCAATCGGGAGCGAGCGAGGTGTATGCGCGGGGCGCAGGCGGGAGGTACAGGCCGCCCGCCGCACCGCCCGCCATCCCGCGCGCTATTCATTCGTGGCTATTAAGTAAATTGTTGTTGTAATAGATTTAGGATTTTTTTTTCGCTGCGGTTGTTTGTTTGACACTAACACACGTTACCGTCTGGTTGTTGCTCGTTAAGGAACGTTGTATTATGTGCAACAAAAGCCTCAATTAGCTTAGAAAGTGACAGTAAAGAAAAATAAATCGGCCAAGTGCGAGTCGGACTCGCGCACGAAGGGTTCTGTACCGTTATAGAGCGAAAGTAAGCAAATAATGTGTTTTTTGTATGTGATTCCTTACATATTTATTTTATTTTAATTTTATTATAACTTAATTTTAAAGTACAAAATATATAATTTAGGATTTTGCCATTATTGAATCTTACGAGTTACGAGCAAAAAAATCACGTTTCTTGTATGGGAGCCCCCTTAAATATTTTGCTTAAATTAGCATTTGCTGTTATAGAGCCTGGAGACAGACAGACGGGCAGTTTTTACCCTTTGGGTACGGAACCCTAAAAAGGAGTGGAAAACATTAAAAAGTGCAGCATAAAATGAAACGACATATTAATAGAGCTTATACTTGAAAAAGAAGAGTTACTCGTACACGTCTCTTGCAGAAAAGCATACATAAACGAAAATATTATCAAATCATAATATTTGAAAAAGAAAAAAACTAGACCTTACCAAAAACATTTTCATGTAAAAATGTTGCCAAGACGAGTAAGTACATAATATTATAGTTCGTGGTGTCAAAGGGTAGTAATCTCATGTAGAACCAAGTTTCTAACCTTACAGCCCTAAATCTAAAAACCTTAATTTTACACTTAAGGCCATCCCCTGAGCAAACGACCTTGACCATGCATTTGCCGCGGTGCCGAGATCGCACCAAAAACCTATTTTTTACATGTCTTAGTTCCAAATTGACCTAAAAAAATTCAAACGTCAAATAATATGTACCTAATGAAATTGTCTATCTATTGACGTGTGTTTCAAATAATCGTAATATTATGTAAATACGAGAGAGATACTGAATTTAAATAAATTGGTATTACTTTGAAAGCTGATATTATGAGTATAAAAACCAAAAATAGGAAATTAATAACTATGAAAGGAACGTTCATATAGGTGCTGAAGATTATTGCTGTATTTTTATAATAATTTCGTAGCTTTCAAATTATGAGTGAATAATAAGGCTCTAAAAACGGTAAATTACGAAATTTTCGTAGGGGAAGGTCTTAAGTCGCGGCAAAATACTTGACATAATGTTGGGCACTGTAGGATTACTATCTAAAAGATGTTTATGATTTATCAAAATGTGACTAAGTATTGTCAGGATGACCATTTCTATAAGCCGCGATAATTAATATTTTCTTTAAACCGAGTCTCAAAGCTGCGTTCAGTTTGACCAACGTATACACTATCGCATATTTTAGGATAATCGATCCTATATTTTATTTATTTACTTAAATTAAGGACACCAAACAGTACATGTAACATTAAAACCTTGTTAAACACAATAATAGTAATCTGTACCGATGCATGCACCTTAACAGGCGACACAGCATTCACGATTATAGCTCTATGCAGATACAGTATAAAAATTGATTTCTTAACAAAACACAATTAAATCGATAAAATATGATTATGAATTAAATAAAATTAAAATTACATGCAAGTTAATTATAACAGTAATAACAAGCTAGAAATTTCATAATAATAAATAACTTAAAACTACGAGAATACATTTAAATCTTAACTAAGAGCAGTATAAATAAAATGAAATTAGAAATACAAACACAATTTCAAAACAAGATCAAATGGGCCATATCAGTAAAATTATTTAAAATTTTAGGCAATATATTAATAATTTTTTGTTAACAATAATTAATAAATTAATACTAATCATAAAATATGTTAAAAAAAGGGAAATCTACAAAAATTTTAATTACTTAAAGCAAATAACATCATCATCATCTTATAGACACCAGACTGATATTTTTTATCAATCCGGTCTTTATTGTGACACAAATGATGTTTTAAAGTATTATTTGTCCTGAATGCGACATGCATATCGTTGTTTTTCATTATTTTGGATAAGCGTGCAGATACCTCTCCCATGTAGGTCAAACTGGACTTATATCTAACTACCTTCTTGTCAATAAGACCTGCGTGCAAAAACTTAACCAGTTCTTTCTTGGCATTATTTTTCAAAATATTATTATTTATTAATATATTTTTTTATTATTTTGATACTAAATCTATATTTAAATAATTTCGGGACTATATCCGTTGCATATCGCAATAGGCTACTTGACCTATATTTAATTTCATTGCACATTTGCATATTTCTAGTAGAACTTGGCCTAGGAAACTGTATTTCACCCTTATCATCAAATAAAAGCTTATGATTGACAAATAAAGTCGATTTGAAAATATGATTTTATGTTTTTTTAATTTGTACTGACGAAAACGTTTTTGCGGTACTTCCGATTTGGATGTGACGTCATCAGACTAGTAATTTAATATCTTTTATATATCGCGCTCGTTATATGTAAGTTTATTTGTATATAAATAATAGAATCGTGCCCCCGAGAATTGTGCTTTGCGCTGCGGCTAATAGTGAACAATATCGCGTAACAACGGTTCCCGAATTATAGCACGAAAGTAAAGGTCGTAATTCGTATGTCCCAAAACTGTGCTTATGATGATTATTTAAAAATTAAATACAATACTAATATTGCCTTTTATTTATCCATTATTTTATAAAGTGTGTGATTGTAGTAGTGCAAGTTATTTAATGATAGTAACTCAATAAGTGTAACAGATATTTGTTGAAAAGCCCAAAAAGATTCATAATTTCGAAAAATAAAACTATCGAGTATCGAGTCAAAATAAGTGAATCGTGTTTTCCGTTAGCTAAATATCAGATAAATATACAATGATTAAATAAATCTCAATTTCATCTGAGTCTTATTAGAAAACACAGCAAAATTGCACAGCCCGCTCTTAAGACACTAAGCACTAACTAGATATCTATCTACAGATGATATACCCGAGATATCGATGGTACGGGTACAATCAACAATGATTCATAAACTGCAAAATATGTAACTTTGTAATCCTATACATTTATATGGGATCACAAAGTTATTCACAAAGTTAGTGTACCTAGAAAACTGGACTATAATCTACATTTGTATGGGATTACAAATTTAGTCACGATGTTAAGTGTATCTCGAAAACTGGACAGAAATCAGTCAGTCAGACAGTGAGTAAGTGACAAAATTAAGAACGTTTAACAGGTTTCAGTTCTTAACCCTAAATCGGGTACAGGGAAGTATTTTCCCACCCTCTCATTTCTCAATCTATCTAAAATTCCGAATATCTTTGAAATGGCAACCTTTTATGGTTTTTTCTTTTCACAAATAAAATCTAAGATAAGTACAACATTATCTTATTAGCAACCTAGCCCTTTCTAGTGTCTAGTGTCAATGCAAGAATCAAATAAATGTCAGTTTTGAAAAAAATGCGCAATTTTCACATAGTGGAGACATAAATCTGCAAAGTTTCTTCAAAAAATATTCTTATAAGTAGATATTTGATTTGTTATGTACTTATTTATTATATTCTTTGTAGCTTTGTTATGATTTTCAGTGCAAAAACGTAGTGTTTATGTGGTTTTGATTCATTTGAAATACATACTTGCAAGTGGGGAAATAGTTCTCATTGTCCATTAGCAACTCCATTTAGCGTCACTACCTATATATAAAAAATGGGGATTTATTTTTGTCAACTTTTAAGATTTGTCAATCATTTTAGTTTATTTTAAATTTTTATTATCAATTGTTTTTTATTATGCCTTTAAAAAAATGCAAAGTGGCATTATGTCCGCAGGGGTGTTTCAAACAGTTTCATTTGTCTGATTAATGTTTTTTTTAAACACCTCCTAAAGATTGGGAATTTTATTGTTTATTGGATGCTTCATTCGCATACTGATACATAAGCTCGTTTTAACTTAAACTATTTTGTGCACATTAATCGAGGAAAATAAATTTAAAAGTAGAGTCAGATCAACTAACTAGTATATTTATTTATACATTTCTTTCGTAATCGGGCAAAGGGAAATAATTCCCCATCTTGGTTACTCATGAACATGCAAAGGGAAATAATTTCCCATCCGTAAAACCCTAATTATTTTCAGTTTAAATAAAAAAAAACAGTAAATTTCAAAGTAAAGTTTCAGTAAATTTCATTCAATTTTAACCTACTGGTTCAAATTGAATGAAATATTTTTAAATACCTAAGTATTCCGTGTTTATACAACGCTTGCTTAGCAATTGAAAATTCAAGCTTATTGTTTTATCCACAACGAAGTTTTAGGGGTCAAAAAGAGTCTGAATTGCTCTGAGAAAAGGATGGTTAAATCATAATTTGAAAGCTACAAAATTATAATAATATACAGCAATAATCTTCAGCATAATTATAACCTTTCTTTTTACTGTTATTTATTTCCTATTTTTGTTCATCGTCATCATTGCTATATCAGCTTCCAAAGTAATACCAATTTATACTTAAAATTCAAACATACATTCAGCATCTCCCAAGTATTTACAAATTAAGTTTATTTTCAAACACTCGCTAATAGATTGACAATTCCACTAATTACATATTTACCGTTAGAATTTTTTTAGGTCAATATTGAAGTAAGATAAGTAAAAAATAGGGTTTTGGTGCGATCTCGGCAACGCGACAAATGTATGCCATGGTCAAGGTCGTTTGCTCAGGGGACGGCCTTAATACGTCCTAAATAAAAATACGCCTTGATTTCCTAATGAAACAAATCCACCAAATATTTCATTTTATATTTTTATAAATAAATAATGTACTTAACTAATTAATAATTTATAATAATAAATTATTATCTTGAGGAGCTCAGACTTAATCCGACCCTGCCATAGCCGATAGTTTATATTAGGTGTTTTTCAAGCAACTGTACAATTCGTAAACATAATTAACAATAAAAATAATTGCTTATTAACACTGAGGTAAATAAGTTTTATTAATTATTTATTATTCTACATAATATTATGTTATGTAGGTAGATACTTACGTGTAAGTACCTAATACCTATAACTTTTAATTTTTAGCGAAGATAAAAATATATTATCTATCTCAATTATTAGTTTTGTGTTGTCTACGTACCCACAAAGAAAAGAAAAATGTAAAATGTAAAGAATCACACACCGACCGCGACCCGCGAGGTCCCTAGACCGTGCGGGTCACGCGGTCAAGGTCGTACTATATGCACGATGACGCTAATCTGCACCTAACTAGTAAAGCAAGACGGTACATTATTGCGTAAACACGGGATTGGTACATACGGGATAGGTTCTGGATGGTATTTCTTTTGGATATTTTGTATTTGTGTGTATATTTGACTACATAACATAGTTTTGAAAAGAAATAATGCTGAGAAATTTTGCATATTAAGTATTTTATAGATTTTTAATATTTTTTTATTGGCATGGTTTTTTTTTGGATTTTCTTACTCATGACGCCAACTGACATTCTTAAGTCATATGCGAAAAAAAATAATACTGAGAAATTTTGCTGGGAAAATGAGGTTAGAAAAAATAATTATCATACAAAAGCAATACTTATATTTGAAAAAAGTTTTGGATTTTTATAAAGTATCACATACTCGTATAAATAAATCATTTGGTAAAATAAATTTAGACTGAGAAATTATGGCGTTCGATATATACACAGATTTGTACTTTTAGGTATAAATAACTGACTTCCTATGTTTTTTTTTTGGATTTTTATATGATAGTATTGGCTCATACTATTCTATAACCCAGCAAAGTTTCATCGACTGAGGAATTATTCCGGGGTCCCCATACAAAGAATCGGTTCGTTTCCTACACTACGAGCGCAAACTGATCGCAAGCCGAGCGCCCATTTGAAGCGTTGTGGTGGGAAAGGAAGCGCGGTACTTAAGTTTGCAACTATCTACATTTTGCTGAATGTTTATGTTTATATTTTAATGGGTAATATTATGGTAATATAAACAATTGTGTAACTAAATATAACGCAATGCGTCATTCATAGTAGTACTGTAGATAACTTGAAATACTTAATAGTGGGTCCTACCTACATTAGTATAGGTCACATAATATGTAACTCAACCTCAAATATTCATAGATTTATGTTCTTCAAAAAGAACCCTAACAAGCTGCATAAGAGTATACTGCATTATGTAATTTAAGAGATTTTTCTGAGAAATGTATAATTATTGTACTTTAAACCAAATAATTTCTGGATATGTAGTCGTATGTGAACCATTATGCAGAAAAATGCAAAGTAATCACCGAAACTGACACTTTTATTCAAATTGGCCGTCCTCCATTAACTAACGTTCGACATAACCTCTTTTTATAAAAATCCTCAACATTTATTTTATGAAACACTTGTTTAGTGAGTAGCAAACATTAGCGGTTATATAAAATTTTATTCTCATTATTTGCCGGGACTGAAATTTGATAAAAAGTATTAGATAATTTAATTTAAATATTATTTTACATTTGTTTACCTTTTAAATTGTAGCTTTATCTTAAGGCGCTCAAAAAATGTACAATAATCATATTGATAATTCACAGTAAAGTGCCATGCGTTTATATAATTCACCTTAAACTTATTTAAAATGTATGAAACAATTTACTTATCAAATTTTTGAAGACGTGACGAAAATTACCACCATTACAATTTTTTTAACTAAGTATATCACAAAATAATCTCGTCACGATGAAAAATGACATGTTTATTTTTTTTACTTGCATAATTTCTTTATAAAACTTCTCTTGATATCGGATTTTTGAATATCATTTGAATATCTGAACTCACAAATTATCAACTGCATAAAAGATGTATAATTTCTGGACTAAAGAATAATCAGAATTTATGCAGAAGATATTCAGGGTATTGTACATTTATTCAGCTGCTATGTGACTGTTAATCAAATGTTATCCAAATTGAAGCAAGATATTTTGTGCCCAAATTGCTTGAGTATCATCTGTATAAGCGCTTACACAAAAGTTATTCAAATACTTTATCCAGCTTAAAGTCAAAAGAATTGCTTTTACGCAAAACTTATTCAGCTAATCTGTGTTGGTTGGGATAAATCTATTACTTATTAAGTTATTACTGTCTGAAAAACTCACGTTTTAAGGTTTATCTCGTACAACTTCTAAGATTCTCATTAAAGCTCAGCAATAAGTCTTACCTGAAACAAAAAATACTTTCATTAGTACACACAATAATATAAAAAATATAGAGAAACAATAAATAAGGACTCAAAGAACTATGCAAAAAATCAAAGTCTGTTCACCATTCAGAATAATTTTACCTCTAAAAGGACCTTTATAACAAGGATCTATCTTAATCCTTTATTAAAAGGACCTTTATAACTCTTCCAGAAACTAAGGTACAGCAAGTCAAAAACTACTAAGTACTAGTGTTATCACTTGTCACAAATCGGAAGTTATTATTTATTAGCTGGCCACACTGTAGGTTGTTGACGTTACCTTGAAAATGTTGCTAGAGGTAAAAACAATCGATTACATCATAATCGAGAATGCGAGTTTCGATTCGTGATTCGGTAGGTAGGTCTTAAATCGATTTTGTTAGTCGTAGGGCTGTCGTGTCTAATTAATTTTACATTTCTCGTAGGGTTGCCAAATTTTTAAGTGGAAAACATGTGGAAAATCAACTTTTTGAGGAATGTTTTTTAGAGAAAAATCTACTTTTATGTCAGCTTATTCAAAATCAAACATCTTCACGTAAATGGTAGGCGTTTGCAATAACTTCTCGAACTGTCTGGAATTACTCGAACGTAATGTAAGCCTTTCAATTAAAAGAAAGTTTTACATAAGAACTCTACACCTTTTAAATTAAATTATCATCAATGCAATTTCTGCGTCATTGAGATGAATCATGAATGTTACAAGACTTTATAAAAATACTACTTAGCTAGGAAAAAATAACTCTGTGGAGTCACCAGTAATACTATTATGTAACATAATATTTTATGTTTTTTTTTATTTGCAGTTCTTTTCATCATAAAGTACCTACATAATAAAACAGCCTTATCTTAACCTGTATCTTATAACAAAGTTTTAGAATTAAGTATTTTTTTCTTATCATATTCTGTCCCACAGCTGGGCAAAGGCCTCCCCAGGATCTTTCATTGATCTCGCCTCTGCGCCACCGATTTTGGTAAAATTACATTTACAAAAAATATAAAAACACATATTTTACAAAAAATTAAATTACAATAAAGTAAATAAGTTCTCTTTTTTTCACAACACAAGAGTATGATCTAAATATCTTTAAAATAAACCCGGAGCTTCCTGCTAGAATAAATCCTACAAAAAATCACGAGTTACAAAAAAATGAACAAGGTCTCATTCTATTGTGTTCTTAGAACAATTTATTACTCTTGATTGATGTTAGTCTAATTGTGAGTACTCCACGAAATAGCCTATGGCTATCAGATTAAATGTAGACTAAAAAAGGGAAATAAAAAATAGTAAGCTGACGAATCGCCTGATTCTTGCTAACGATTTTAAACAGCTGAAAAGAAAAGGCATAGGTTTCTATGTATTTTTTCAGGTTTTACGTTAGGGGGCGCCCACAAATTACGTGAGGTGTTTTCTTGAATTTTTTGACCCCCCCTCCCCCCTTGGTGAGATTTCGTGAGATTTTATTCAACCCCCCCCCTCCCTCCCCCCACAAATCACACGTGAGATTTTTCAAAATGTGGGTTTCTTACGTAAACGTTTGGTTTGACAGTCAGTAGATTTTACGCTTACGGCATACGTTCAATCTGGATGAAATGGACTAAAATAGAATTATTTTGCTGAGAAAAAAATTACGTGAGATTTGCCGAGACCCCCCCTCTCCCCAACGTGAGATTAGATGAGATTTGACTCGACCCCCTCCCCCCCCCCCCCCCCTAAACACCTCACGTAATTTGCGCATACGCAATGTTTATCCCTTCACTTATCCAGTAAATGGATAAGTGAAGGGATAAACATTGCAATTTATTTTTTGTTAGGTATAGAATATAGATGTTGACACTTGACTGATAAAAAAATATATATATGAAAAGGTTTCTGCCCAAAAAATCCTCAATTGTTTCTTCCAAAACTCATGTTAAATTCGATCGTAGACTTTTTTTATTAAGAGCCTCACGCCAATTAAAAGTGTCACAAGCTATTGGGTGCTGTTTTCATGGAATTACGTAAAACAGCTTGACGTATTTATGTAATACAGCTAATAGAGCGCGAAACTCAATTACTTGCATCTGAACCATTGCTGACTGCTCAAATCGTGCATAATTAGTGCTTACATCATAAATATAAGAGAAAAGTGACGATAGCTTTCCTTATCCGTGATATAGCACTAAAATTGTTTTTAAATACACTTATTACAATCTATCTTCTCACATATATAAAAATGGATTTTCAAATCTGTTAGTCGCGCTAAAACTCGAAAACGGCTGAACGAATTGGGCTGATTTTAGTCTTAAAATATTCGTCGAAGTCCAGGGAAGGTTTTAAAGTGACACGAAGTTCACCGGGACAGCTAGTACTATAATAATATTATAAAGCGGAAGAGTTTGTTTGTTTGTTTGAACGCGCTAATCTCAGGAACTGCTGGTCCGATTTGAAAAGTTATTTCAATGTTAGATAGCCCATTTATCGAGGAAGGCTATAGGCTATATTTTATCACGCTAAGGCTAATAGGAGCGAAGAAATAGAGAAAATTTGGGAAAAAACGGGGGAAATTATTTAAAAGGGCTTATCTCATGAACTACTGGAGCAATTTTTATGTTATTTTTAAAACTGTAAATGTAGCTTTGTAGTGTGAAGCAAATTAGACTCTAATTATTATTATTATACTTATAAAATGTAGCGGCTCTTTGAAGGTACGGAAAAATCTACAAACTTGATATTTGGCTCATCTGATTGGTAAGTCTGCCGACCCCTGAACTAGACGAATGTCAAAGCTTGCTCTCTCGCACTTACGCACGTCGCTAGCATTGCATAAGTGCGAGAGAGCATTTGACATTCGTTTAGTTGGCTTGGTCGTTGTAGTAGGTACAAATACTTCCTAGAGTTCAAAATCTCTCCGCATCCTTTATAACAGACAAACAGACACACTTGCAATAACCAACAACATATTTTATAGAATTATCTATATTCTATGAAATTAACAACAACTCTATTTCCCCTTTTTTAAGTGATTCTAATAAAGCTAATATACCATGAAACACTTGTCCTACGGTCCGTAAGCACAGGGCAGGTGGGCACGGTACATTTTCCTGGACATATATGGCACAGCACAAAAAGCGGCCAGCCGAGGACATCTTGTCCACAACTTAATAACTTTCACGGGCGATGCATTTCTAATTCGATATATTATTTTTTACCGCAGAAAAAACACCAAGGTCTCTTAAACAAACATTAAAAAATCTGAAATGTATGACACAAAGATTTAAAAAATCGTGAGAGTATGAATGAGTAATTGCGACGCAAGAAAGGGAAGTGTTATTTCGTGCCACAAGGTTTCGTCCCACTGGGACGAGTGTCCAGATATTAATCTATATATTATATTCAAAAACTCAAAGGTGACTGACTGACATGGTAATCTATCAACGCATAGCCCAAACCACCGAACGGATCGGGCTGAAATTTGGCATGCAGGTAGATGTTATGACGTAGGCATCCGCTAAGAAAGGATTTTGATAAATTCCAACCCCGAGGGGTTAAAATAGGGGATGAAAGTTTGTATATAATAATACTTCTTAACGCGAGCGAAGCCGCGGGCAAAAGCTTGTACTTCATATTTTTTCATCCGGGCTATCAATAAAGTATGTTAGGCGTTAAGTTCTTGGCCTATCCAGAAAAATCATAAAAAGTAAAGAACATGGTAACGATCAACAAATCATTTAATCACCAAGCCGTAGTTATCATAGTTATCACGACATTACAATAGCAAATCATAGTTAAATTAACGAGTCACGTTCCAGTAACTTAACTGTTCTATCTCATTGTTGTTTTCACACAACTTCCATCAAAATGGTCATTTGTAACTCGCGTTAATGTAGCTCTGGATGTAGAGCGGATGGACGAATTGTAATGCAAAATTCACAATAAAATTTAGATCTAGCGGAAATCTAGGTATGAAACAGTAGTTAGGTTTTAGGACGTGACTGATGAGCGAATTAGATTATATGGTCAAACCATGAGGCGAGTGACTACACATTAAACTACAACAGACAACTGTACTCCGTTGCAATTCGTTCTAATATTAATCTATGAAAATCTCAGTATGAGCTTTTCATAGCTTTATTGCTACCAATATAGCACATTTTAAAAAATTTATTAGCACATTAATTGGGACGAGTTTCATTTTTTTCGGTTACACTTAATTCGAAATGAATTGGAACTGATACAGCCTCATGATTTGAACCATAGATTTTAATACTCATAGAAACCAAAACTCTATTTCACTCTATTTATTTAAGACAACATCGTCAAGTTCTAACATAGCCTAATTAGAAAGTCATCCAAATCGGATGATTATTACGTTGAATAGATCATAATTAGCTAATGGCAGTCAGTATCTGTTTATTGTACGGCCGACGGCATTCGCACTTTACTTCCATTCAACCCTATTGCCAAAGGAATAAAGTCGAACTGTGATACCGGGTCGGTCGGAGATCGTACATCATTAGTTTCGTTATAGATTTGAATATTTTTGATTGACACATTCACTCTCACTAATAAAACTGACCTAATGATGATAAACTACGACGTATTAATGAATAGAAAATTATGGAAAGGAGTCATTAGCGAGTCTATAAATTATAGTACAGATTAAATAACTAATGTCTATAGCTTATTATACATCAATGTTTTGAGCTACTCTTACGCAATACATATTTAACTTCATCGGAACAAAATAAATACTTCCAAATAATTTTAGACGCAAGACTCTTAAAAGTCTAGAGTATGCCAGATAAACAAACATACAAACACACCAAAGTTGAATGTATATTTTTCATTGGAAAAACCTATATTTTTCCAATGAAAATAGATTCAACTGTCCATTGTACATTTCGTGTTTTCTAAAGTATTTCATATACATATATAAGTTTTACGACTACGTCCTGTCTCCAGTAGCTTGTCTAGATTCATAAAATTAAAAACACCCACACTTTTTTATAGACTTCCTTTAATTTATTACCATAAAATATAAACTATTGAAACCTAAAATAAATCTTATTGCACTAGATTTAAGATGCATTTTCGAATGCATTTACCTATCCGGGACAGGTGTGAGCGCTCCTTGATGATAAAAAATATGCAGCTGGTGCTCAAATCTGTTACTAAGGAAAGGATATCGAGAGCAGGACCGGTCAAAGCTGGTCCAGTCCGGAAGCTGCACCTGACTTACCTCATTAGTCATTACAGAGTAGAGACTAAAATTAGCACTTTAGTGTTAAATCAGCACTTTTATAGGCTACTAGACTCATGCAACTTCGTTGTGCAGAAATACGTTTATCACGCGGAAACCGATCATTTTTCCTGGATCCTATATTATGTCCTTTCCCGGGACTCAAATGTCTGTTTTTCATTTCAATTCAGCAGTTTAAGCGTCAAGAGATAACAAACAGACATTTTCGATTTTATAATATTAACATGGATTGAAAATAAGTGGACGAAAAAAAACAATAGATAAATTCAATTGTGGCGATTCGTCCCACTGGTTCGTAGCCGCGGGCGAAACACCAAAACAACACAAGTTCTTGTAGCCCCGACACCACAAATGAATAATTTCCAAGTCATTTATCATAGACAAATCACCTTTACCAACAAAAACCATGATAAATAGCATTGTAAAATCAAGAACACTATGAAACGAATACTATAATTAAGAAGCAATATTTAAGCGCTCTCGTGGCCTCCAACAACAAAGTAGCACGCGAGATACATGATTGGATAATTATACCGTATAAAGTTATTATGCCATTTCCGTAACATTACACTAAGTACACTCATAGTTATTAAGGTTTTTTAGTACTTAATGCTGTGAGAGGAGCCTACAATATAGTATGGACGTAGAAAAGTATTCTTAGGCACGCGACGCCCACTTGTCACTTCTGATACTATATCTTATTTCTGTAATTTAAGGATATTTACCTACACTAATACACTTTAAAATATTTCAAAATATGATTTCTTTATTTTGAGGTTACAGTCAAGGTGGTAAGTATAAAGGAATAAACAAAATTTAGGTTTCATAATTCTTGAACAAAAACTTGGTTTCAGAATTCTTGAACTAAAATTGTACCTCTTCTTACCATTCTTACTTTTGAGTATTTTTTAAAACAATTTTTTTTTTACAAAAAAGAACCCTGGGAAAATCAGAAATATAAGCACCAATTCACGCCAAATAACTTAGGCGGAACGGCGAAATCTTTAATGTCATTCAATTATATATTTTAACATTCATAAAATGAATTTAAAATTTGATAACATATATTTACACCTATAGGATGTAAAACTAATTAAATATAAATAATAATCGTCTGACAAAATTAAATTTAACAAAGATTCTACATTTAACAATGGTCCTAATGCAGTTTTATTAAATTCAGAAGGCAGAGTCATCTTGCAAATACAATTTATATTTCACATGCAAAACACAATAATACAGTCATAAAAGTCGTACGACGGTTATTAAGTCGTGTTTATTTTATTAAATGATCATAAATTAAGTCAGAAAATGCGATTAACACATTATAAATCGGATTTTTTCATCTAAGCTTGGGTAACAATTAAAAACTCATACCTATCGAAATATTCAGATTAAAGAATTTTAATAAACATCGAATGATTATAATTTTTCACACTTCAATTGATATTTTCAGCCATTGATTGATATTTAAATTGTATCAAAAACAAACGTAAACTTAAAATTTAGTTTGTTATTATTTTTAGTAATATTCCGCGAAATAAACTTCCACCTTTAAGTAAATGAGTGTACGCAAAAAAGTGTACGCATGGGCATGCGTACAGCACCTCCCTCCTCCCACACTGCCTATGCGTACACTCGCATGCAAGAACTTGCAAACACCACCACCACACAAGCAATAATGTTGGCATTTCTATTATGTGTACCCGTCAAGACCGACTTGACGGACGTTGTTCGTAGAGTCTACATCCTGAGGATGCTCCGGTGTTGGGGCGAACGCGCGTCAAGGTTTTCAACCTGCATGGTAGTGAGGGGCCTTGCACTGATTTGCCTGGGAGGGAGGCCTATGCGTACACTCACTCATTTACTTAAAGGTGAAAGTTTATTTCGCGGAATATTGCTAAAAATAATAACAAACTAAATTTTAAGCTATGGATTTCCGCAAAGTAACGCCTGATTCCATTAACAAACGTAAACTATCTAGACACAAATTTGGAATATGCTGAAAGAAGAAATCTATGATAGATAGGTTGGTAAAAGCTACTAGCTTGCTTTTACGCATATAGCTAGGTCGTAGGTATTCCTTAGTTACCTTAATCTAGACTTATCTAACAAGCAATAACGTCCTGGAGGTAATAAATAATATTTAATTTCATATCAGTGCTGCGAAACGGAATGTAATCATTGTCGCAGCACTTTCTCGCAGTAAATTATTTCAGTATGAACCCGACATGTCCGGGACAACCTCGGCGTGTAATGGAACCGACCCGCCCATAGATCGAAGAAATTTAGATCTGATACAGGCAATACCAGGAAACAATCGGTCCCAGGAAATCTTAGATTGGCCCTGCCTTAGATTGTGTAAAGAGGCTACGTTCTTATACCGAATGAAACTGCAGTTTAGACGAAATAGTAGGCAAAGTTTAATATTGTCATTCTGTCGATTGAAATGTAAAAAACGTGTACAAATACAATAATTCTAATTACATATAATGATATACGAGGAGTGAAAAATAAACTTGTTTGTTACATCAGCTATTAATACAGGCATGTCTACTCCCTTTTGTGGTCTATGCCTCTGGTCAACGACAACAGAACATTGTTTATTGCTTGTAGTGTTGTAATGTTACGAAACGAAAAATTAATTTAAATTCTTGTTTGAAAGGGCTTTTTAATTTTAATTTAAGGGCACAGTGGGCTTTGTATTATAATTGACTTTCTTATCTCGCAACAAATAATTTGAAAATTCGAATTACGTCGCACGTAGCAAGACATCTACACTGTTCATTCAAGTACAAATGGATATCATTCTTAACAATCCAGCGGAACTCCATACAAATCGTAGTCTATTCAAAAAATATTCAGTTACAACATAATTAATTTTGTAATATTCAATCTTTTACTAATTATATAATACGTCATCCTAAACGTTTCTTTACCACCGACACCGGCAATCAATCAACGAATAAACTGCAAAATTATCAATTAAATTGTAAGTCAGTCAGTTACATTGTCAAACTGTCAGAAATAGTGAAAGTGACGCGAGCAATTTTTCACTTACGCATAACGAGGCATTTGAATGAAAGGTCAGGGGTTAAGCGTAACCAGTTGTTTCTGATAACATCAGTGAGAATTACAGATATATGATAGATGTAGAGATGCCGGCGATTTGTCCCACAATTATAGTTCAATGCGTTAAAAATATTAAGATTTTTTTATGTCAACCAGAAGGCTTATTTCAGTTTTTTCGACCCAGTAGGCTCGCAAACAATCAGTAATCATGCAATTTTAATAAAAAAAAGTGGGACGAGTTGTCAAGTGACAAAACAGCATCGACCCCAAAAAAACTTAAACACTAAAATCTGGGATGCGGATTTGAAAGCACTATTACAATTGCTATAATAGTTTGCATATTTGGTTATAAGTACACATAATAGAAATAATTGCAGTGTGATTATATTATTAGAATACAACACCCGAGTATAAAATTATAGGCTACGAGTTACGCAATACGCTGAATAAGAAACACTACCCTATAGAAAGGTTTGAGTTAATAGTAGAATTTCACAATAATCAAAATTAATTCTAAGAAAGTATTTTTTCATGCTGTTAGATGTCTGTTTCATTCCGCCGGAATTACTTTATCGCACAGAAACCGTACATTTTACCAGGATAATTATCCCATATCCTATTACCGGAACTCAAAGCATTTTCATGCCATCAACAAAATCGATTCAGCAATCGAGTTCGGCAAGGTCGAATCAGAACAGACCTTGCCGAACTTGATCAGAACTTCTGATCGGGTACCACGTAGTTTTAGTGAGTAGAGCAGCACTAGCTCTTTGGTCGCAATAAGTCCTACAGTGTCCATGGGCGACGGTTATGTCCATCAGATGACCCGTTTGTTCGTTTGCCCCCTTATTTTATATAAAAAAAACATATACCTGGTGGAAGTTCCTGTTAGGAAGGAGGAAAGGCATTTCTCTTCAGACTTCAGAGTAGCTGGTATACAAATACTTACTATACAGGGTGTAACAAAACTAAGTGATAATACTTTAGGGCGTGTAGGTACTATATTGTATTCCTTGTAGCGAGTTCATTGTGAAAGTAGCAGCGCTGAAAGACCAATTTTTTTTTTCACTTTTGTATGGGCAAGCTACCCAAAGCAAGTCAAGAGTTCCCCCATACAAAAGTGAAAAAAAATTGGTCTTTCAGCGCTGCTACTTTCACAGTGAAGTCTCTAATAAAAGGAACGAATACACAACCTAACTAAGGTATTATCATTTAGTTTTGTTACATTCTGTATAATAAGTACTTACACCATTTTAGACACCCTGTAGTCAGCTCTACATTTTTAACTCTATACGATTTTCGAGTGATATCAATGTATTATGTATCCATATCAAGCATCAAGACCGCGGGCGGGCTATACATCACTATTATCAATTTGTGCTCACTCTCCAATGATACTACAGCAATAATATACTCTATTACCTAAGCCATAAGGGTCAGGAAGTTTAACAATGTGATAATATCGATAGCGAATCGTAAATCATATTTTGACCATAAATTGTTATAAGCGTTTACATGGATACATGAATGTATACGAAAAATAGATAAAATTCAAAGAAATGTATACGAAAAAGCCATTAGTATGGGCACATTTTTGTAACTTAAGGTAACTTAGATTACCTGAGTAAACTTCATATAGTAAACTTACTTTATTCAAGAAAATAATCCATTTAATCTTTAAACTTATAATAATAACCATTATTAGATACATGTTACAGAAAATTAAATATCTTGGCAATGGTTATAAATGTAATTAAAATAAGTTACTTGCAATTAATTTATTTATTTATTTACCAATCATTAGTTAGAATTGCAAAATTACGTTCACTTTATTCGATTTCACTATTTGCATTAATGATTTCATAATTTAACATTTTAAGTATTAAATGGTATTAACAACAATCTGCCCAACACATCACTCAATACAAAGCTAAAACTGCTAAACAAATTTTGTTTACAATTTGAAACAGTAGAACTTTTGGCCCTGCATTAATATACTTTTTTAATGCCGCAAAAGTACAGTATTTCTGTGGGATAATGCAAAAACCCACGTTTAATTTTAAAAGCTAAGACGTTCTTATATAATATTTTAAAATCCAGCATTCGATTGATCAAACAAGATCAGCTGGTTAAGGTTTGATCGTTTAAAATTTATGGGAGCCCTTTATAGAGTTCCAGACCTTTTATGTTGACAGGTGAGCTTGTCTACTTCGACTAAAGGATTGAATCTAGACAAAAAATCTCAAGGTTTCTAGTTCAATCACAAATAATGGCCTTAGGTCTTACGCCAGTTTAGATTAAGAAATCGTGGTTTAAATATCATGCCATCGTCTTACTGGTCGCGTTATTTATAAGTATGCCTTTTATATAATATTTCATTACTATGACAAAAATACTTCATATTAATCTAATTACTAATATGAAATCTATCCGATTTTGATGAAATTGGTATCGTGTACCTCTAGATACTTCGAGTCCCGGGGTGCCTCGGGACAGGACATAGGTTCCCGGATAAATTTTAGAGATTTGCCCTTAAACCGCTGAACTAAATGTAACTTGGTATGCAGAAGCCTCGAGTCTCGGGGAAGGACACATCGAAGTTTTCATCCCGGAAAAATGTACAGTTCCCGCACGATAAACGAATTTCGGTGCAACAAAGTTGCAGGCAATCTTTAGTACAACTCTATAATTAAGTTATAACCTACAAATCCCTCAACAAACGGTAGTAGTCGTTGAAAATTATCATAGTGCTATAAATACCCTTGATCGAAGATTTATTTGATCTCCGTATAATTGTCAATACACTATAGAGCTTATCGAGCTTCGTAAATATGTAGCTTTATCTAAAGCTTTCGATATCATGAAGAGCTTTCCATTAAATGCGTGTACGCACTAAGTAATTTTTTTTGCAACGAGTTTTAAAGTTAAAGTTTTTTTATGCGATTACTTGACTCTTGCAGGTAATTTTATAAGTTTAATATTTTCTAGCATGTCCTACCAATTATGAAATATTTTTAGTTTTTCATAACATGGAATATGTCACCATTTTCCAACAACAAGCCATAATATTGTGCAACTCTACCTTAGTAAAGTACAAAAAATATGTATAAAGATTGGCGAATATAAAGATTTTTCTTACATTTTCTTTCAAAGAACATTCACATACCTAAGTACAAGAAGTAACAAGTACTTCGCAACGTATTATTATGTTGCACTAACGACCGCATTTAGAGATAGATATTTCAAAATTACTTAACTTCTATTTTATTGAAGAGTTGACAGAAAACGCATAGAGTTTAAGTCAAATATTTCATTTAAATATTAAAGTTAATTAACCCATCAAGCCCCACAAACTCACCGGTGAGCGATACACAACAGAATAACAATAGATTTCCAAGAATCCACGATCGAAGGATTAATAATTAAATCCTTTTGATTGCGGGCGGTAGTGTGTACGAGCACTCAAACCTGCTATATCTCACTAGGACATGGTCACCTGAAATATTGGAAATTATCACAACGCGAGCGCACTATAATAGTAATGACATTATTTACAATTCTTTAGAAAACTCGCGTTGCAACTTTTGCTATCACTGGAAGCGGGCTTTATCGAGAGTATTAATTTATGTATTAATCCATTACTTGGGCTTGCTTGTTATTTCCATTATCATCATCATCACCACCAACTTCGAAAAGAAAAGAACTTGCTAACTGATCCCGCAAATGTTGTTATGCCCAATACCACGAGGAAGTATATACATAGGGAAGTATGCTTGAGCTCGTATAGTTATTACTAGCTTTTGCCCGTGGCTTCGCTCGCGTTAAGAAGTATTATTATATTCAATTTTTCATCCCCTATTTTAACCCCTTGGGGGTAGAATTGATCAAAATCCTTTCTTAGCGGATGCCTACGTCATAACATCTACCTGCATGCCAAATTTCAACCCGATCCGTCCAGTGGTTTGGGCTGTGCGTTGATAGATCACTATGTAAGTCAGTCAGTCAGTCACATTTGAGTTATTATAATTATATTATTTTTATTTCAGACTTTGTCATGGAGACGTAGTTTATGTCGCACCGATTTCAGATAGGATAGATTTTTTCCATAGGCGCGATTGTGGTATGTGGCCTGTTGAATATGCTGTAGCGTTATTTCAAGGATGAAAAATAGATGTTGGCCGATTCTCAGTCCTACAGGCTAACCACAGAAAATTTCGATATTGTAATCGGCGCCGTTTCAGAGCAGTTTGAATAGAGAAGAATTAGAAAGGAGATTGAATAGAGAAGAACAAGAATTTTGTAATATTAGTATAAGATTTTATGAAATAATTATAAAACCACTACAGTCGACAGTTCACGACCATGATAGTCCCGTCCCATACACTTGTGGTAATGTACTTTTACAAAAAAAAAAAAAACTTTCAGTCGTAAACTTAAATTATGACAACATTAAAGGATACCCTACGGTGTCCAATGGCTTATGAGAAATGAGCCATTGGACACCGTATATAATATGGACACCGTAATAAAAAAAAAAAAGCGTATAAAGTTTTATAGTACGGCACATCTGCTAGACATTCTATAACATTGGTATCTGCCACATAGTATATGGAATGTGTATGGGATCATTGTCCTAGATAGCAGCAATAGGGTAAGGCCGCCAGTAGTCAGCCCCACACCAGTAGTCAGCCTTTTCCAGCTAAAAACCTATATAAATAGCGTTCTATTGCAAATTAACCAATCAAGTTACTTTTAAAAAAAGCTTGGCCTTCTTATTGGTCAGTTCAGAACGTCACAACGACGCTAAGTGGCTGCAAGAAATGGTAATCTAATTCCAATTCGACGTTGTCACTAGTCGAGCCAAGATGCGGCCTGCGCGCCAAAACTTTCTTAATGGGAAGTGCCCGACAAAAAGGTGAGCTATTGTGATTTCTTATTAACTTTTGTGTCATGTTTTATTAAAATATATTGTTATTACATTTTTTACGTCTAAATCAAATGAGTTATAGAACAGTTTCTTTATAGTTATTTAAATAATGAGGTGGCTGACTACTGGGTATGCGTTTCTTGTACATTATCTAGTGTTCGGCCACCCCCGGCTGAGTACTGGTCATACACAATTCCATATAAAAACCAGTAGTCGGCCGCCTAACTAGATACGGTCAAACCACGGCTGAGTACTGGTGAGGTATACCTAACGTGACCATACGTCCCGCTTTGGGCGGGACAGTCCCGCTTTCAGGCAGTATGTCCCGCTGTCCCCCGCGAGGCCGAAATTGTCCCGCTTTTGCAAACAGACCAAACAATAATAATTATTGAAAATTAGGTATATATTTTTATGTTTGAAATGCCTGAAAGTAACGCATTACATACAACAAACGAGATTATTCTGCCATAATATTTTGCTCGATATCAATAACAAGACGTTCAGCGCGGCTTCGTCCGCGTAAATTAGGAATTTCACAGACAAATTAGCCCACAAAAAGAACCTATAATCCTTCACATGGTCTACTTTTTATTTGTGCCAAATAACATAGTTGTTCATGAGATAAGCTCTTTCAAATATTTCCCGTATTTTCACATTTTCCTCCGTTTCTTCGCTTCTATTAAACTTGGCGTGATAAAAAATATTTTAATCCTTCAAGCCCCATAATGTAACAATAGATTTCCAAGAATCCGCGATCGAAGGATTAAACCTTCCTCGATAATTATTGTCGAATCGATCCAGTAGTTAGCGCGTGTTTGGGGGCGGGGATTCTATATTTGTCCCGCTCTAACAAAAAATATAAATGGTCACATTAGGTATACCCAGTGTCCAGCCATCAGTAACTACGCTGCTTAATTTATTCATTTATTTATGAAGCACCTACCTACCACGTAATTTCTTAGTTTTTTGGCATTGTTTATTTGTTTCAGTTCCATAGGTCTCTTTTGAGGCCCATCCACGCCCATCTAAGGAGAGGCTGACTACTGGTAGCTATTTGGCCGAGAACTGGGTTGTAACGGCTGAGTACTGGGGAAATGTGCCTTATTTTGAAAAATACTTTATTTTCAATACTTATTAAGAAAAGTTATCTTATAATATGTTAATTTCATACCAAAGTTTAATATATGATTAAGTGAATGAGTACAAAAGGTTTTTGATTACTATTTTAAACAATAATTTTCTATCCACATTTAAACTTGCGCTTTCCACTAAAAGGCTGACTACTGGTGCCCGTGCCCTAACTATATTTTTATAAAACTTGACTATACTATGCTACTATGACAGATATGTATAAAATAAAGAAGTTTGTGAAAATATTAAGTTTCTTAAAACACTTGAAGGTAGGTACAGTCGAAGAAAGATCCAGCTTATCACAATTCCATCTTATTAATTAATCGCCAATAGGTTGCAAAAGTCATACACCGCATCCGACTTCGACTGTACATAAACCTCTAACACCGCATTAAAAATCAAATTAACCATCAAAATACTCCCAAAACAAAAGTGTTAATACATGCCATTATGTAATTACGACCTTGTTAAAACATAACATAAGAATTGCGCCATTATTAAACCATTGAACTTACGTCAAGGTTGGGCCACTCAAAATAATTTGGCGGATGTAGCATAAGACTTAAGAGCCTGCTTACAGCCTTTTGTTCACGAAGAAAAACGTGAGGCAGTAATCAACAAGGCTGTAATCTGTTCAAGTTGGCCCATACATATTTTTCTTTAAGCTCTTTTTGCTAAAATATTTCATGTAGCTTCTTTTTGACATATTTCTCTTCCTTCTTCCATTCACAGATAAAGAGAAAATAAGAAGTAGAAAAGGAATTATATTCTGAAGCTGTAGAAGGTGCTGTACTGCATTGGATCCATAGTTGTCTCGTGCACTCATGTCATGGATGACAGTGACGATGAGTCAGGAACTGGTCATGGTGTGTGTGCTGGCGATACATGGGGATTCTACTGCTCCTAATGGATTGCAAGAGTCGGTGCTATGAGAGCTCTAAAATGGTCATAATGGACACGTTATGAGAACTACTAACATCATGATTCATGAGAACTTCTTTGCTAATACCATTATGTGTATTGTGTATACGGAACATAAAAAACACAAAAAACCGACCTTCCTATACGCATCGGCGGCTAGAATTATAGCGATGACGTCACCGAGTGTTTTAATAGAAAAACGCGTAAGCTTTAAAAGCATGAAAATTGGAGCGACTCCAACAACCTTGGCACCCTTTAGTAATAACTGTCCCACTTATAGTTAAGAAAATTCTAAAACATTGATTATCTTGCAATATATATTGTGTCTCGTTTCGTAATACATATTCGGAATCAGAATGATAATATTTTCACATTACAGTACACAATACTGATCATAGCAAATGATTAAAACTTAAACAAGGGTTTAAATTTTAGGACTGACTACATAAGTAATGTTTAAAAAAATCAGTAGCTCAAAAATCAAAATGCCAACTCTTTTTGAACTTAATAAAGCAAAAAGCACTTGAAACAATAACATATAAAAAGTTACAAGAATAGCGAAATACAACACAAAGGCTAAAGCACATGTTCTAAGACCAACTGTTAGAATAAGCGAACCAATATAAACAAATTGTAGAAATTAGGTCGAATCAATCTGCGAGAGATCTGCCTATTCAGTTATATCTATCAAGTAAGAGCCAGTGACAGCCAAACTTTCGTCGATTTTATAAAAGCTGAAAGTTCATATTTATGTTTATGACCCATATAGAGGAGAGAGTTAAATATCAACTTTAGAAGGTATCCAGTTCTACCTGACCTTCAATAAAGCATAAAGCTCAATTTTTATCTTATTTTCTTCAGGATAACTGTATTACATTTTACATGCAACCTCGTCGTCCATTACTGGATATTTTTTACAGTAGCTTCCCAGGTACCTTTAAAGTTCCTTAAAATATTAGGTTTTGAGGTTGTCCGGCAGTGGGAAGCAACCTTCGAAAATGTACCCGACAGTGGAAGACGAGATTCGTACCGTTACCCTGAAGAAAATAAGATAAAAAATTGAGCTTAACACTACCGAAACTCCATAGTTGCTGGTCGTTCTTACGAGTACCTCTACCGGGGTCATAGACACGTAGATTTTCAGCTTTTATAAAATGACGAAAATCTGACTGTTGCTGGCTCTTCGTCCATATAATATTCTAGCGTATAAAAGTATCGCAGATGTTACGAAATATTACAATTAAGTCACGAAAGCAATAAATATCGCGTGGGAAATGGGAATCCATTGAAGTGGGCCAATCTAATAAAAATAATCTAAAATTAATAGACACTGAGGGAGCGAAAGAGTTAATAAAAAGCATCCATATAAATAAAGATATAAGTGAACCATATATTTTGTTATCAGCGTCATCAGTCAGATTTGTTTATTAGCACAATACGGTCATGCTTGCGCTGCTGCACCATATTAATCCTATATCATGCTGCCATAATTGTCTAATTTTTTTTTTAATTAAATAAGGGGGCAAACGAGCAAACGGGTCACCTGATGGTAAGTAACTACGATCGCCCATGGACACTCGCAACATCAGAAGAGCTGCAGGTGCGTTGCCGGCCTTTTAAGAGGGAATACGCTCTCTTCTTGAAGGTTTGCAGGTCGTATAGGTCCGGAAATACTGCTGGTGACAGTTCGTTCCAGAGTTTTACAGTGCGCGGCAGAAAGTTACGCGAAAAACGCACTGTGGAAGACTGCCACTCATCAAGGTGATGAGGATGGTATGTTTTTCGCGTGGGACGATGGCGAAAAGTTACAGGTGGTATTATTCCGAACAATTCCTCAGAGCACTCTCCGTGATACAACCGATAGACAACCGATACAATTTGCACCTATATAACCCTATACCTAAATCATCTGTAACAGATAAAGAAGCCAATATAAATAAAAATAAAGTTTATTAAAAAATACACGCAGTTTTAAAATCTACACTTATTCAAATCATTATTCAGATGAAAACAAAGGGCATAGATAAAATAATACAAAAGTTACCTTGCCAGGTTTATCTTTTAAAGTTCATTTATTGAAGGTATTAATGGTGTTAATTCGACATTGGAACTCTTATCTATGGGTGTAAATCACTATTTATCAATCCGTACCTTAGCACTTTGGCCTTACAGAGCCTTATTGAAGGCTGTGGAGTGTGGAGGTTAAATTGAAGATAATAAGAGTGAATGGGAAAGATATTGCATATCGATTCGAGATATTGAAATTCATAGTTAACCTTGGCGTTGCTATAAAAGTGATCCTATTAAAACTTACGAGTATGCGTCAGCTTTATGGTTGGAATCCATACTAATATTATAAATGCGAAAGTATGCCTGTCTGCGTTAGCTCTTCACGCCCAAACGGCTACACTCAAATTTTGCTGTTTGCTATAGGGATACTTTGAGACCGGAAAGGACATAAAAATGTACGGTTATGATTAATATAATTTGTTATTTTTCACTCATGACAATAAAAAAAAAACCTATTCGACACCCTTTCATTTCGCGTTCAGACGCGTCCCTTGTAACAGACGTAAAATTACAGAACAAAAAAAAAAAAAATTACATCAATTAGCGCTGTAAGCGGATAATAATAAACAGGATACAAATATGCAGACAGACACGAGGTAAACACAACAATTGACACTCGCATAACCATTGGACGTATTATACTTTCACTTAACATGATACGATTGATACTTGGTGTAATCGTGATGATTACCTGTTGGGAAATCATCATGATTGTACCCTGTGATGGCGACGTGACAGCAAAATTGTAAATTATGCTTTCAAATGACACCCCCGAGCCAGGCCCTCGGCTTGATATACGATTGTTTGCCTTAATAAATTTAAATTATAGCCAACGGAACTGAAAATTACTTACAATAATACATAAAAGCAGTTGTAAGCTTGAGGGCGAGGGATATCAGGATTTCTATCACTATTTACATTTCTATCCAATCTAATGTACGCGTAAAGATACAATTCGGTTTTATGCAACTGATCATTTTATAAATAGAAGCCCTAAACGGAGATTTCGGACCAAGCGATCTCGTTTGGTCCGAAATCTCAGAGTATACCACAGCTGACAAAAATTTCGATTGCGCAATTAAGGATTGTGGCCCCGATTTATCCTCCACACTACCAATATCAAATGGCAATTATTAAAATGTGCAATAAATAAAATGCAATGACATATTAGTAAAGATGTTAATTTGGATCCGAACACAGCGAGTGTAAGTTTAAATAAGCCGCATAATTATTTAATTTAAATTATTGTGACGTAAAACATAAAGCCTTTTATAAAGCTAATGAGTTTATCTCTTCTGTTACAATCACAAGCAATTATGTTGTTTTATAATTAATGAATGAAAGAATATCTCTTGAAGCTTTCTATTGAGTTGAAATTTCGGTAAAATTTGCTTTGTACTATAAAATACTATTACCTATATGAATTTTAAATTAATGATGATGCAAATGATAAAAATAATCTATTTAGTGACATAAATCATCCTTCAAAAGTCTGTTATCAATTATCATACATACCGAATCGTCAGAAAATTCTTATCGATTAATTTTAAATTTAATCTGAAGTTGCTTGGTTACAAATCCACAGCTTTCGTGAAACACCACTAGTGGGTGAAAAATTTAAAAACATGATGATGATGATGATGGTTAATTTACGAAGTTCCTTATTTCTGGTTCGTTACAAGACCTAACCACCGTTAAGTTCAAGAATGGCGGTTTTAGTGACACTATAAGTGGGAGTGTAAAATTTTACATCGACAGTCCATTCGCGGTTATTTTACCTGCGACTGGACTTTGTGTCAACGATATATGGATTAATTTGGAAACTCGAGTATAATAATAAAATAACTGAACGGACCACAGCCGATTTCTGCTTATTATCAGTCATAAACGCTTACGAGCTAACGCTTTTTAACCTACTTGCACACATACTTAGCAGTGATGTTCAAAACGTGATGAAATATGAAACGAATTAAGCATGTGATTTGTTACCTGAGGAATAAGTACTATAATTGCATAAAAACCACCAAAAAAGTACAGGAAAATAATTCAAGACGTGAGTGGAAGAATAAGGTAAGTAACATGCAAAAACTTCCCGTTTTTTTGCTTAAATGGAGGCTTTAGGGCCGGAAAAAATATTTGAAATAGAAAAACTATGGATTATATTATTATGTGTAGCCAGATACATTAGCTAGGTTATGAAGAAGATAAGTTACAAGTTTTAATAAAATAATTAGGAAAAAAAATAGTTATTGTCCGAATGTTACGAAATGTTACTTGTTCGATTCTTCCACTCACGTCTTCAATTGTGAAGAAGATTTTACATTATAAATTAAAGTCAATCGTAAGAAATATATACCGGGACCACACATAGTAGACGTAATTAGTAAAGGGTTGGTGATGGATTTAGTTTAAGTAGCTATGTCGGTCACAACTCACAAACGAACAAACCGGGTTATAAATCTTGTAGCAATTAAGAGGCCAGGTAAATAAACGATCAGAGGAGTAATCGGTAGATACTCGATTACCCAGACAAGGTATTGATCATGGTTTGGATTTGATTGAAGAAAATGCGGTTAGTCAGAGGTATTAAGGTGTTTGATACAATAATAGTGATGGTTTATCTTAGCCTGAAGATATAGGTACTACATTAATCGACAAAATAGAATATTAATAGTTGGGGAGGGGAAGAGGGGATTTCGGGAGTAGCTCGAGCGTGTCAGATTAAGCTTGCATAGGCTTCCGACATGTGTCTAGTTATCATGGCATAGAAATCAGATTTCTCACGTGGTGGGTAAAATGAAGCCTGTAGGGACATTTTAAAATATAAAAAATAAAGCTTCATGTTTTATTAACTAAGCTTCGCAGATATTTAATGTTGCTCTAAACTAATTTAGTCCTTGTTGTCTAAAATATATTTATAATTTTCCTAAATAAGCAATTTTCTGAATATATTTTCTTTTTCAAAACTTCAAAATGGCTGCAGTTTCAGAACCCACCGCTAAATTAAAAAACGCTCTTATTATTTTTTTATCAGCTTTACCTAATGTACAAAACCTACTAGGTCTCCATGACGCTGGAGTGACTACAAAAATAGCACCCTCCCCTCCTCTACCATAATGTATTTATAAAAATCCAAACTAGATCAAATTATATAGGTCTGCCATCTGCCTAACTGGTAGCTTGATAGTGCCCAGGTTCCACGGCAGGAAGAAGGGCGTGGAGCGAAAACCCCCCTAAAAAGCCTAAAAATTCGATAAACCTTCGTCCGGCATACCCCTGCTGCTCTCCTCCGGGAGCGCTAGGCTATCCTTAACAAAAAAAAGGCTTACTACCAATGAATATAGTGGATCCGGATAAACAAGTCTTTATTGGAACCAATTGCGAGCTCACATAATACCAAAATTAACTGACGTATGTAACGATTTCAGTTGTAATTGGACGCTAACCTGACAGTTCGCTTCTGTATACCGATACCAGTCGAAAGTCAATTCTATGCAGCACACAATACAATTCATATTGGATTATTTGATTGAACAGAATTAAGGTTTTTATGTCTATAGCCACCGGGCAAGTGCTTGTAAAGATTTATACTAATTCAACGATACAATAATTGGTCTGTTTGTACGTTGAGACTGTTTTAGAAAAGCGTTTTGTTCCGCTTACCCAATTCGAAATTCGAATGTTGTTCTTACCTGAAACAAATAATATAAATCAATTAATTAACTCACAAAAAAAGTATTTGAAAAACAATGACACATTATAGAGGCATGCTAAAATTTGCAAATTGTTAACACAATTCACAAAGGTGACTTATGACTATAGGTTAAACTAGAGGCGATCCATTGGAATTAAATTAAAATAATTAAACACTCATTTCGTAGTTTCAACTAAAGTTGGTTGAATAAACACTTGATGCAACAAAGGCAAAGTTAGACAATGTTGAATATTGTTAAATGAACAAAAAGACATAAAAATTATGTGTCATAGTTTAAAACTGTATAACCGTCAGTCAGTATTTCGGTAACGACGCTAATAAAAACAAAACAACGATGACATTGTGAACACATGTCGCCTCTCCCACAGTCTACAGCTACTCTTAACAGAAAAACATAAAATAGATATATGTAAAGATGTACATAAAATTACACAATATACAGCTTTGAATTTCTATCTAACATGGCAGTCGATTTTTTTATAGATTTTAAAACTATAGTTCGATTTTGCATCATCAATTTCTAGTGGTATATGTTTACTTTGTCCTTTCTAAACTTCATACTCCCTCGTTACATTATTTTCATAAAACACCCCACCCAAGTTATACTCCACACATGAATGGGGTACAACAAGGTCTTTTCGCCACCTTTTTATATGCGTACAGAATCACACGTCATGATTATTTAGCGCTATTTGAACATGATAATCTTCCATCCAGAGCAATTCTACGTCAATTTAAACTGTGACTACATCTGCAGATGTAGCTTAGCTTGCTGCAGCAAAGGCATAACCTTTAGATAAGCTCAACCTGCTGGTTACATCTCTAACATCAGTCCCACTATTAATATTGTCTTCCTATTCAATATCTCCATGTCCAATGGGAAGTACAAAGGTCGAGAGTTGCGAATCGCCATTTCCGTGTACATAACATTTGTATTTAAGTCCTTCATCAATCAATACTTTAGTTGTCTTACCTCCGACAGGTCCTTTATGCCAATGGCATAAGGATGACTCTCAAACAAACTCAAAATAGCAGAGTATAGAGTATCATTCATCATGCAAGCTTTCCTAACCGTACGCTGTATTTAAAAGCGTCCATGCTATGAGCGATGAGTCAATAGCAAACATAGTAATTGCTGCAGATATAAATCATAGTTTAGGTCTTGGAGACAGTAAGGACATTAAGTCAGTTGGCTTTATGGTCGTTTTGTTAGTAGCAACTAAATAGGAGGGATTGACAAAGGCATTTAAAGTAGCTTCTGACATTGCGTTTGAGTTAACAAATCTTGCAGTTGTTAATTTTATTGCGCGTGATTCACACATCGCAAAAACATATGAATGAATGTAGCACGCGAACTTCCTTGACATTCAGATATCTTTGTTCTAAATTTTATTACTTAAAACATCCTTGTGTACTTGTATACTGTTAGTCCCCCGTTACAACTTCAAGTATTTCTATAAAATTTAGTATGTGGAATTTTTTGGACGACTTAAAAATTTATAGTCTTATCTCCAAAACCTTCAAAATAAAAATAAAAAGTGGAAAAAAGTTGGCGTTGTACTAAAGCTTCCTTGAGTGTCTTTAAATTGTCTCAACTTTTGCAAACGATCCAATATAAACGTACTTGAATAAATATACTTCACCGGATCAACAAGATTGCGTAAATATTATTAATATCAGATACACTTTCGTTGCATAAAGACATTCTTTATCAATGTATTTACAGGTTGACCGGACAGGTAGAAAGTTGCTCAGCTGTCATGGCGTTATCAGGACATTTTCAAGTGCCTATATAAAAGATATGGAACATCATAATATGAGCTCATTTTTTTACATTTAGAACGTACTTTGAAAACACATTGTGTGACGAATCATCTAGGCACATGGCAATCAGCCGAGCTGAATTCAAAGAAAAATATTATTATTTGATAACCGTACTGAGTTTTTACTAAATTTCAGTTTAATTTAAAGAAAAAAATATTTGAATTAAGATTAATGGATATGTCGTGATTCTAGTTTCAATTTTTGAACGCACTGCAATATTATGTCAATTTAAGAGAGGGACAGTATAAGGGAATATAAACTACTCTTAACAAGTCTTTTAGTAGTTACATGTCTTCTATTAGTTACAGTAAACGTAAATCTGTTTCATTCAATGCTTATAGGACGACGATTTTTTAATCGTATTGTCATCAAAAGCTACTTCTCAATAATTTTCCATTCGACTTCTAAAGATATTATGTCCTACACGCTAAGATCTATTGGATGGGTACTACAGGGTGCGGACTCTATTGCCCATAAGAGAAACAGTATGGACTCACACGACTTCTTAAATTTGAGGATAATATCTTGAACCTTAATTTATATTGGTATCTCGAAACAGCAAAGGCTTTGAGTTACGTAAATCTTTTTCGGCGTCTGCATCTTTATCACCGTGAGTATTCAGGTTGTTCACCGTGAGTGTTCAATGGACTATTGGCTTGCAAATTAACTTAACTTTTTGTCTACATATCCGACCTTTAGTAAGATTCAGACTCCAGAAGGCTCAGAACCTGAGCAGTGAGCAGGTTTTTTCATTAACAGTAATATCTGCACAGGTAGATCAGGTAGACCATCCAGTGTATAACCAGCATTATCTCGATTTTCATCTGTGTAAATACTGTAAAGAATATTTATAACTTCATTCGTAATAAATTTATACCACCAGTCGACAGGATCTGATAAAATATCGGGCGTTTGCTGTCCGATGGAATTGATGGCGTAGGAGTTTTATGAGAGGAGTTACTTACGGTTTCTTCTTGTGATATTTAAAGATTAGTTAATTGCCTCATTTAATGAGAAAGCGAAGATGTACGTAGGTCACACTATAAGTTTTGCGTAACTTAAAAAAACGACATACTATAACCAAAATTTTATGTTTATTGCTTTTCAAAATACTCTCCTTTACATTCTAAACATTCTTTTATGCGATCGAACCATTTTTTTAAACAGGAGGATCACAGATCTGAAGGCATGTTTTCTATGTACTGATTGAACGCTATCACTGCCTCTTCGGAGTTGGTAAAAGTGAAACCTGTCATTAAATCTTTAATTTTGGGGAAAATACAGAAATCACAGGGTGCTAGGTCAGAGCTATGCGCAGGATGGGTGACGAGTTGTGCTTTTTTGGAAGCTAAAAATGACATTGTTTTGGAGGCCGTATGTGAAGAGGCGTTGTCATGATGTAGGAGAATGCGGCTTCTTGGTCGTCTTTCGCGAACCTTTTCTAATATCCTGGGTAAACAAATGGTAGAATACCACTCAGCATTAACACTCTTATGATCTTCAAGTGGAGTTGTACAGATGGGATCCGTAACTCAGAAAAAAACGCGATCATTTTCTTACCAACGTTTCTCGCCTGCCTCACTTTTGTTGGCCTGTTCTCATTTTCAAACGTACCCCCCACTCACAAGATTGCTGTTTTTTTCGGGTTCAAAATAACAAATCCACATTTGGTCTTCTGTGACAATGTCATAAACAGCATTAGAATGTCCGTGGTCGTGCTTCAGTAGCATATGTGAGCACCATTCCATGCGAGCCTGCTTCTGCTCCGCTGTCAGTTCATGAGGGATCCAACGACAACAAAGTCTCCGAACTCACAATTCTTCGTGTAATTTTTTTTTAAATTGTCTCATATCAATCCCCAATAGTCCTCGAATTGTCTCATAGGTAATCCGCGGGTTTTCTTCAATTAGCTGATTCACAGTAGCCACATTATTTTCGTTGAGGGCAGTTGAAGGCCGCCCTTCACGAAATTCGTCATCTAAAGAAACTCGACCTCTTTCAAATTCAGCATACCATCTCCTCACGGTGTTCAAACAAGGTGCTTCTCTCCCAAAAGCATTTTGAAGACGAGCAGCACAATCTTGCGGAGAGAGAGAACTTTTGAAATCACAAAAAATCATCGCTCTAAAATCTTTTCGACTTAATTCCAATTTCGTTTTGTACGTAGAACTTTGATGTGTGATAAAAAATTATTGACAAATGATTTTCCGCCAATTTTTTTTTTATATTGCTAAGAAGGTTGCAACGTTAAAAAATATATAAAATTCAAAACTAAAATAGTTCCGATTAGCAAGAAGTGCAAAACTTTTAGTGTGCCCCATGTAACTGATCGAATGTGTACTAAGATCAATTTTATCCTTCGATCGTGGATTCTTGGAAATCTATTGTTATTTTATTGAGTCTCGTTCACCGGTGAGCTTATGGGGCTTGATCGGTTAAGTTATGAAATAAGTAATTGAAATATCTTTTGTTTTCAAACTGTGATATAAGGCCTTTGAAAATCTTTATGAAGCTCAAAGTGGGATGTATCTTTGAACAATGGGATGAACTTTCTATTGTGTTTTAATTCGACAATTGTAACATTATAATTCAGTGGGACATTGTTGCTTGTTGGAGGTCTTGAAATGTAATAGTATGGCTGGTAAATCTCACGACCACCACTTTAATAATATCCAACAACAAACATAACTAACAAATGATCAAAATTATAAAAGGTCATAAAGATTTCATGAAAACTACAGAGAAAGACAATTACAAGACTTTACTTAATGGTCCATCAACACAAATCAATGAATCCAACCGAATATAATAAATCAGAGGACATGAGTGACATGACCGGTAGTGACAGCGGACAAGTATACAATTACGTCTAGAAATCTGATACAAAAATTAGCATTGATTGTGTGCTCAAATAATTTGCAATATCAATATTAGTATTATATAACACATCATCAGTGTATGATGCAATTGTATTGTTAGGGTTGCCAGCTAGCACATTCGATTAACAAGAAATTATATTAGTAATGAGTAACGACTAATGGCTGATGTGTTAAGTTAATGAAAGCTCCTTGAAAACTAAACCTCTAAGAATTTAATAACTTCAATGTATCCTTTAACATATTAAAACCTAAAATCTAGTTTATTATGTTGTGGCAACCCTAGATTCTTATGTCACATGCATGAGCTAAGTCACGTACTATCAAACGTAGTGCTAATGTCCGTCGCAAAAAAAACGGCGATAACATTTCGCGATATTTCGTCACAGATTAGACATATCCATGTCAGCGTGATATTATCTGTGATATATGAGATATATGCTATCTCTTTATTGCTAGAGGCACTCGAAAAGGAATTCCATGAGAAGTGAAAGCCCTAGATTTTTAAATGTAACAATTTTTTCTTGTTTTGTTTTGTTATGGTGATTCCTGATAAGACTGGCAAGAGGTCAGAAGCAACACAGACTTTTTGCATCCGACGCATGGTCATCTTTCCTGTTACTCAATTGATCAGTTTCCACTGCCCTTAGTAAATTTGAAAGCATTATTATCTAAACTAATATTATAAAGCGGAAGAGTTTGTTTGTTTGTTTGAACGCGCTACTGGTTCTATCGGAACTACTGGTCCGATTTAAAAAATTCTTTCAGTGTTTGATAGCCCATTTATCGAGGAAGGCTATAGGCCATATTTGGTATAAAAATAAAGACTAGAATATGGAAAAGGACAAATCAAGGTGACGAATGCTGGTTCTTTATCAGAAGCAAGATCTAGCCCGTAGATTAGAATTTTACAGTCTTCAAAATCTTAGAAGTACCTAATCTAAGTAAGGGAAGCCGATGGGAGGACTGAGGAGGAGGAGGAGACTCTTCACGCCCAAACAGTTAAACCAAAATATGTGCATGAAGATACTTCGAGTCCCGGAGAAGGACATACCATAGTTATTATTTCAGAAAACAGTCCGGTTTTCTCGCTACACACAAAGATCGGTGCATCAAAATTGCTACCAACATCTAGTAGTAGTATGCCACAGACATAGATCAAGATAGATACCGCATGTCGCTCCATTTGTATGAAAACGAGCGTGCCACTTTTTTACTACCTACGTACCGATGATAAGAAACGTGTCCATTATCAAGGTCAACGTTTCTATTTGAATTTCTACAGCTCAATATGGCACTTTTAGGCATTTAGGCATTTTTAAAATTCCGATAAACGTCTGATTCCGATAGCAGACTAAAAAAAAGACTTTCGAAAGACGAGCATTGCTCGCCGTTTGGGAACGCGATATGGCACGCGAAGTACATACACATGAGGTATCTATCTTGATCTATGTCTGTGTAGTATCGTAGTATGCAGTATATGACTTATATGAGTATCAGTAATCAGATCACTCGTCTCACCAGTCACCGCCTTACCGTTCTGCGGTCTTCACGACTCAATGACCCGGAAGATATCGCGAATTTCTACTTTCCTCTGTCTATCAATCTGCGGATATGGAGAACTCTCTAAACCTCAACAATGAACCCTTAAACTTAACCAATGATCTATCATGAAGCATCTATGGGGTCTTAGTAGAATTAGCTTTCTAATGTTGAGAGGTGCAATATTAGCAGGAAAATCAGAATGTCTCAACTTGAATTTAAAGAAAGGAAATAAATTAAGCTTCCTTCTAGTGCGTAATAGCAAAAAGCTCTTATATACCTTAAACAATCATCCCACAGCGAAGTTTTTGGAGAAAATTGGGGAATGTCCTTTTGGACATCAGAACGCGTTTGGAACGTCCAACTAGACTATTTGACCAACATAATAATGTCTAAGCTATAATTTTTTAGCAGAATTTATCTACAGAGATGATTAAACGTTTCAAATACTTTTTATCAGATTTAAAATCTCCAATTAATGTTACCTTGATCGAACAAGAACTCGTTTTACAAATGGTGGCGGAAGAGACCCTTGCGGTCGGCGCAATATGAGAATACGGAGGAAGATTGTGTTGCAGCTGCTTTACATGATAAAGACCTACATCAGACTGGGCTCTTGTTTCTACCAATTTTTCAAGAAAATGGACATACAATTTAAGAGTACATCCAGTATGCTAAAGCTTCTGGAGCATAAACTCAAAATAATGTATCCAGAGCTTACTTAAAGTGAATTCACTCAAGTCAGATAGCAGGACAGCTGCAGCAATTTTCAAATTAATTTCGAGAGTCAACCGCAAGTTTTTCTGGTCCCTGGATTAGTAACAGATTCTTGTTATAACTTACAACATAGTATGATAAAATTTAAGGCGCACCGCTAATTAAAAGCATATAGAACGTATTCAAAAACATATCATCTCCGAACCGTAAGTCTAAAACCCACAAAAACCACAGTCCAACAATAGTTACGATAAATACCACCCAAAATAACTCACAGCATCCTGCTTCCACCGAAAACGGGTCAGCTAATTATAGCGTGCAATTCCACTGCATATGCTGCATGTGCATTGTCCGAACAAGTCGTCATAGCTGTATTAATCATAATCTAGATAGATCCTCTTAATCAGTGCATGGGTATGTTAAGAATGTAGGAAGTACAGAAATACAATAAATATCATAATAGTTATGTGGTCAAACAATGCCTAGCAGTAGGCGTTTTATGATTAATGGTTCCATTTATGATGGTTTTATAAATGGTTTCTTTACGATATAAACAAAATGACAGATTGGAAAGGGAAACAAGCTGTGACTGTTTTCATTTTTGTGTCGAAAAAAGAAGCAGAAGACCGAACAAAATAAAATAAATTAACAAACGGAGTAGAGTCGAACTTTCCCAGGTACCCTCAGTAATGAAGAAAACGACCAAGAAGAAAATAGAGTCGTCTGCAAAAGCACTATTTTGATAAGCAAACTGCTAAGCCTAAACTCAGAAACATGCTACCCATACGGAGACTAATAAAACTTTAAGAAAGTTAAGGAAAAGGACCACCCAAGCGAGGTGTGTCAGAACTCAGAGTAAGAGCATGTCTTCTGCTCCCTAAAAGTCGTGACGATGTTCAAGCCATATTTTGATGAGCAATCCGCTAAACCTAAAAGTCAGAAATATGCTCTTAACAAAGATTTAAGAAAATTTAAGAATAGGACCACCCAAGAACAACCTATGCGTAAGCGCTTGTCTTCTGTTCCTGCAGTGCCTCGCGAGTCGTGACGATCTGTACAATTACGCCGACTTCATTACAGCACAATGAATGTCAACTGTTACAACGTACACCATAAAACTTTATGTGTAAAACTGTAGCTATAAGTTTTCGTGGAATAATGTTACGTGAATGTACCCCATCACTCTTATTTTAAAAGTATTTTCTCTACACCATCATTGACGATACACTATATTGGTTTTGATCAGACAAATTACGAAGTGAGCAAAGTATGGGATAAGTGTTTTATTACAATTTTACGTTTTTCGATAGAATTTATCTGTGACAAGCCCGAAAAAAGATCTCTATGAATGACCTAATCGACTTATTTTTTTTTTTAGTTTTTATAGAATTTTTTTTATATCCATCCCCATGGTCTATATCTGTGCCATATTATATAAAAAAAGATCTCCCCGTTCAAAGAAAGAAACAAACTCTTCAGCTTTATATATATTAGTAAAGATTATTTATAGCCACTCTATTATCATAATAGTTTAACCAGAACCTATCCGTTTGACTTCAAAGTATAATTCGGGAGTTTCCACGTGACGAAACGGACGTCGTCAGGGAGTTACTAAAGGAAGCGTTAATGGCTACGCCGCTTCCTTTCCTCGTATCTTAACACTGACAGTCTACTTACTACTAGTAGATCTGCTCAAACCAAAGATTCCTAAACTCTGGATACGGCAACAGCTAGATTTAAGAGAGAAAATCTTTACACAAGAAAAGTTATGAAAGAAATAGATAACGCCCGCAACTCCCTTGCTCCAAAATTCATTTATCGCACAGGAACCGTACATTTTTCCGGGATAAAAAGTATCCTATGTCCTTTCCCGGGACTCAAAGTATCCTCATACCAAGTTTCAGCAATATCGGTTCAGCGGTTTGGGCGTGAAAATGTAACAAACCAACGGACTTTTGGGTTTATAATATTAGTAGGACCAATCCTACTAATATTATAAACCCGAAAGCCTGCGTGACTCCAAAGTCACGCGGGCTATATTTTGAAATAGAAGGCTATTTGTATTGTTATACAGGATGTAACAAAAACAAGTGATAATACTTTAGGATGTGTACGTGTTCCTTGTAGAGAGTTCACTGTGAAAGTAGCAGCGCTGAAAGACCAAATTTTTTTTTCACTTTTGTATGGGGAAACTCGTGACGCTCGGGAAGTGAAAAAAAAATCGTCTTTCAGAGCTGCTACTTTCACAGTGAACTCTCTACAAGGAACACGTACACACCTTAAAGTATTATCACTTGTTTTTGTTACACACTGTATAGTTAACTGCAAGAGAAATAGAATTTCGCCAAGTCAATGGCAATGGTAACTAACGAAACCAGATAAGTATATCAAATGACGTTATTTATATCAAGAAATAAATGCTGCAAATTTTTTAATTCTGATCGTTAATTATATTCAAAGCTTATAATATGAAATTAGCTGTTATGTTAAGAGCTGTTCGACCTTGGAAAAAATAGAAAATTAAACGGCTATAGAGGCCCTCAGGGCCTGTTTCACACGAGCGCAACATGAAAATAGCTTGTCCAAAAGTTTTAGTCCTCGATCTATGATGAGCGACAGAGATAATAATTCTGGATAATATGTTACGAGTGTCATCAGATATACCAATTATGAAATAAGTAATAGTTTAAAAAAATATTATGGAGATAGGTAAAATTCGTGCTCAAAGATCCCGTTACAAACATACAGCCCAAGCTTATAAAAGCGTGCTGCTTAAAAAACCCACATAACTACAGTATAAAATATGTGTTGATATAGAATAACTTATAATGGTATGCCGATCAACATTATCGACATTTCTAATACGAGCTTGTAGACAAGGCCCTTTAGGGCGTGTAAGGTAATAACTCATAAATAACGAGAAAAAACACACGGGCGCTACCATGATTTACAACCGAGTTTCTTAACCTTTATTGCGGGAGCCATAAAGACTACAATTAATGCAGGGAATTCACTTTCTTTTAATTCAGTGTCTCCCAACCTTTGTTCCGCCCGTGCCGGGGCCAGGTAATTTTCATACTGCTCCTTCGCGACCCATTGATTACTTTTGAACCGAGCTGGTTTCGTTAAGGTTAAATGATATACATTTAAATGTTTTAGTAACACAAGGCACAATGTACTAATAACATCAACTACAACACTAATGTTTTGGTATCGCCTATATCTTAGTCACACAATTTTAGAGCCAAGTATTACGCTGACGGAAAGGGCGAAAAGTTGCGACCCGGTATTTTATTTTCATGGCCCAGCGATTGAGAAACGCTGTTCTAATTAATTGTTTCACAGCAAAGTTATGGGTCAGGGTGAATGACCTAGAGTGAACGACCTAGGGCGGGGCTAGGTTACGGCGGTATAGCACGCTACATGACCTACGTCCTAGGGCATAGGTAGTACTTAATTGTTTCATGGGCATACTAACTTTATTTATGATGGTAAGGAGTAATTGTGTGCACTCCGTTTCAATTAATTTTAACCGACTTCAAAAAAAGGAGAAGGTTATATAGAGTTCACTGTGAAAGTAGCAGCGCTGAAAGGGTTGTTTTTGTGATTTGTATGGACAAACGCGCCAGCGTCATGAATTTACCGATAAGTACAAAAAAATAAAAAAAATACTCTTTAAGTGCCACTATTTTCTCAGTAAACTGTACACGGGACTCATCCTCCTTCTCGCGTCGTGTTCCTCATTGCTGAGGGTCGTGATTCCCCTTTCGGAGTTTAGTGATACGGGACTCATACACACCCTTAAGTATTAGGTATTACTTTGTTTTGTTACATGCTGTATATTTTTATTTATTGTTATAATTACAATAGCATCATTAAAATAGCAAAAATATTTTTAGTGAGATATTCCGGGGGTAAAATAAAATTTCAAAGACTTCCTATCAGGCGATCGTTCAGCTCGTTTCCTGCTTGATTAAATCTAGGGCACTGACCACAGAATGAAAATCCTGTAGGTGTACAGACAGGATATATTTAAATGTCTACCAGCGAATTGGGAAGTACCCTATTTCACTAATAAACGATTTCTCTACATAGAGAAAGACAGTCTGAAGTTCTTACTTCTTGTAATAGGCCTGGAGATAGTGACACAAAATTCTTGGTCATTTGTGCCAGTATGGCGGTTTTACAGGGGTATAATTACGTAAAGGCAAAAAGGAAAATGATGGTCATAGCGCTCGCACTGGCAGCCCAAACGCGTGGGCGTTAATCGAACGTGTCGGATAAATAACGAGTGTCGAACGATTTGTTCCACAAAAATGCTTGTATTTTCAGATAGTCGAAAAAAAAAATAAGTAGGCGAAAGCGTAATGCCATACTTGTAGGGTGCGGCTTACAGCCCGCCATACCGACGCGAATACGTTAATTTTAATAAAAAAATTGAACCATTTGTACCAGGCTAATTTTTGCATAGCTAATCATCGTCGAGTAGCCATTCACGAAAATCACCTTGCCATACTTTTCCGACAGCGCCCAATGGCCGCCATACCACTGCAAAGGTGTAAGATTTTTTTTTCGCCAAACGATTTGTGCCAGTATGGCATTTAAATTTTTGGAAAGTATTTGACAAAATATGACCGTTATTATTTTTCCCATACTTCTAGTAGGGGGAAAAAGTGCTGCCATACTTGAAATACTTATTTATTTGACACGTTTTAAAAATACGACTATAAGATACGTAAAATCATTTTTAACATCATTGTAGTCTCGTCATTTGGCAATTGTACCAAAAAAAATTGTTACAGATTGTAACCATGGGGCGGGATGACTATCGGACTTGAGCAAAAAAGTGATAAAAATTGGACGATTTGTACCAGTATGGCATTTGAATTTTTGGAAATTATACGATACAATGTGACCATTATTATATTTGCCATACTTGTAGTAGACGGAAAAAGTGACGCCATACTTGAAAAACCGTTTGAATTACGTATGAAATCTTAGGATTTTGAAAAAAATATTATTCACATTCGCTGCCTCCCACAGGTATGGCATTATCAGACTCCTAATTATGATACTACAGGGCACTGTTAAAAAAAGTTTCAGGGTGGTACAAATCGTTTGGCGAAAAAAAAAACTTACACTTTTGCAGTGGTATGGCGGCCATTGGGCGCTGTCGGAAAAGTATGGCAAGGTGATTTTCGTGAATGTCCACTCGACGATGATTAGCTATGCAAAAATTAGCCTGGTACAAATGGTTCAATTTTTTTATTAAAATTAACGTATTCGCGTCGGTATGGCGGGCTGTAAGCCGCACCCGACAAGTATGGCATTACGCTTTCGCCTACTTATTTTTTTTCGACTATCTGAAAATACAAGCATTTTTGTGGAACAAATCGTTCGACACTCGTTATTTATCCGACACGTTCGATTAACGCCCACGCGTTTGGGCTGCCAGTGCGAGCGCTATGACCATCATTTTCCTTTTTGCCTTTACGTAATTATACCCCTGTAAAACCGCCATACTGGTACAAATGACCAAGAATTTTGTGTCACTATCTCCAGGCCTATAAGACCTAGAAAAATAGTTAATGAAGAGATCTTCTCGATATCTCTTTACTTTGACGATAACTTCATCATTTTGACTAGAGAGCTATGTAAGTTATCATATAAGATAGCTTTGCAAATCTAGGACATACATATCTACAGTTTCAATTCTAATACTTGTAATTTTATAAATTGTAATAGTATTCTAGTAGTAGAATCAAAAGTAACTTTAATGTGTTTATTCAGTACTATCATACAGATAGGGTCAAAATCCTTTCAGTAGTTTTTGCCCGAAGAAGTAACGAAAATAACATACAAACACACTAACATTCGCCTATCCATACTAATATTATAAATGTGAAAGTGTGTCTGTCTGACCTCTTCACGCTTAAACCGCTGAACCGATTTTGCTGAAATTTGGCATGGAAATACTTTGAGTCCCGGGAAAGGACATAGGATGATAGGATAGTTTCTATCCTGGAAAAATGTAAAGTTCCCGCGCGAATCGCGATAAACTAATTTTGGCGCAACGAAGTTGCGGGCGTCATCTAGTATAATATAATATTTTGTGTAATAAAGCCGTATTTACACGAGCGCTCTAAAATCGCAACTGCGTTTTATGTAACTGTGTTGAAAACACTAATATTGTTGTGACTAATTCTAAACAGTCGTAAACATGATTCATAATATTAATAACGACTTGGAAAGCTTAATTAAAACCAAGGCCGAACGCTTTCAAACCGCACTTAAGACATTCCGTGTACCATTTTATGGACAGAGTTCAATTTCGTTGCTTTTCTAAAAAAATATCGCCATATTTGACGTAAATAGCTGAAATTGTAACTTTCCTATTATTATGACCATTATAATAGTTTTAAAAGTATTTTCGTATTTGTAAGTAAAGGCAAGTAAAAGGTAATTAATAGATGGTGATTAGTTAAGCTGTAAACTAGCTATACCAATTTATCGTACCCCTAAGCTGGGTGGAGCCTTGGGAAATGGAAGTAATAAAATACGCGTAAAAGCTACTGGAATATAAAACATAACTATTTCCAGTTAACAGACATAATATTTTATAGTATATATTTAATAAAATACAATTAAGCACCATTAAAACTTGGAAGTATTTATCTATATCTATAGTCATATTATAAAACAAAGTCGCTTTTTTTCCCTCATGTCCCTTTGTAGGGAACAAATCTTTAATTCAAAATTAATCTTTAAAACTACGCAACGGATTTTGATGATTCTTTCAGTGTTAGATAGCCCATTTATCGAGGAAGGCTATAGGCTATATTTTATCACGCTAAGACTAATAGGAGCGAATAAATAGAGGAAAATGTGGAAAAAACGGGGAACATTATTTGAAAGGGCTAACTTGAACGCGCTAATCTCAGGAATTTCTGGTCCGATTTGAAAAGTTCTTGCAGTGGTAGATAGGAAGGCTATAGGCTATATTTTATCACGCTAAGACTAATAGGAGAATGTGGAAAAAACGGGGGAAATTATTTGAAAGGGCTTATCTCGCGAACTACTGGAGCAATTTTTATGTTATTTGGCACAGATAAGAAGCTGACCACGTGAAGGATTATAGGCGATTGCGATTTTAATCATTTTTTCAGTGGCTATATATTTCATATCCGTGCGACGTCAGGGGTCGCAAGTAGTTTAATAATAGATGATTACTTAATTCAAAAAAGGCAGGATTTGTAAGTTGTAATGTTTTATTTAAATAGCGGCTAGTCGCTTTGTAATTTACATACATATTTTGCTGTGTAGTTGCAAAACCGCGCATGCGAGCGGGTGCATGTATATATAAAGCCAAGACTCTATTTAATAATATACCTAAATATATCCACATCTGAAAACAGTACCTTTTTTGGAAGTCGGTGAAAAGCTCATGCGTTTTTAGGACACTTGAAGGCGTTCGTGCGAACGAGGTGTTAATATTGCGTGTATGTAGATGCGATCAATTTCGGAGATTATTGTCGTAACTCACTTGCGACAGTACACCCACTGTCCGCAAATCCGAAATACCAAAAATTGCACCAGTCTAGGATAAGGTTAATAGTTGGTAAATAATCGAATAATATATTGTAATGAATGATTTTTTTCGGAATAAGTTACGAAGTATTTTTTTCTTAAAAGCCTACGATGTCTAATTTAGTATATTTCGTTTTTCGTATATGAATGGATAAGAAGGCATAATATTTTAGCAAAGGCTTAATCGTAATGCAAATTGGCTTTGATTTACAGAGCTTATTCATGTATACAAAAATGTAAAATTTGCGAAAGTCGAGAGTGAATAGGGTTGTTATGTTGCTACTTTTCGCAAAAAACTGTTGAATAGCTTTTGGCTTTTCAAAACGAGCCAGCAAAGACCTATCTAATGTTAGGTTACCTTTTGTACTAGTTCTGTTTCTATATTTTTTTAAAGAAACATAGTTTACTTGATATAATACTAAAAATATCAAAATTTTGAGTGTTACTTTTTAAAACGTATAATACTTTCAATTCAAAACATTTTTTAAATCAGTTCTACAACAAATAAAATGACTTTCTTAATAAATTATCTAGATCATATTTTACTCTACTTTAATTCTAAATTGTAGAGGTAATAAACCACACTAATATTATAAAACGAAAGTGTGTCTGCCTGTCTGTCTGTCTGTTACCTCTTTACGCCCAAACCGCTGAATCGATTTAGCTGGGTATAGAGATACTTAAAGTCCCGGGAAAGGACATAGGATACTTTTTATACCGGAAAAATGTGTGGTTCACGGAGCGAATTTTGGCGCAACGGAGTCGCAGGCGTTATCTAGTAAAACAAACAAACATTCACTCCAAAAACATTACCACCTAGTGCTGTCAAGTCCAATCCATTAATATCACCTACCGAAAACAAGTGGTATATATTTTGACTTCATCATCACCAAATATTACCTGATTGCGTAATAATTGTTACATATTAGTAATGGCGGCAGGACACGTGCGAGGCGTGCCGGCCCGGTCACGAAGCCCTAAATAGTAGGTACCGACAGCACAACAATCAATCCCTTGAGTAACAAAACTAAATAACGATACTGTAGGGTGTGTACTGTGTATGTTTTCTAGAGTTCACTGAGAAAGTAGCTTCACTCTGAGAGGTTTTTTTTACAGAAGTCCTGTTGATAGAGGGGACATTAAAACATTTAAAGACGTAGAAACATAGAATTTTGTATGAGCAAAGCCCAAACGTCATGAATTTGCCCATACAATAATTATAAATAATGGCTGAAGAACCTACAAATTTTTGGGACAAATGACAGACTTTCTGTACCAAAATAATATTTTGTCTAGAGAAAAATGTCAATTTATCTATTCATACGGATTAATAGAAAAGAGATAGAAGGACTTTCTGCGGTGGCCATGTTTGGTGTGCTCAGCTGGTGATACCTTTTGTAGAAAATAGAATGAGAATGGACTAAACATTTATAACAAACAAGGTCATAGAACTCCAGCTGTAATAGTTATGGCGTCGTGACTTGTTGTCCGTACAGCAATCAGTATTTCGGAACTAGCTCGGCTATTGATAAATAATTAGCGATAACGATAATTAAAGTTCATAACGACCTACTGATTTAATTGTAGCCCTTATAGTACGAACTATTTCCTACGAGTTCTAGTCCAAGGAAACAAACATTTCAAGAAACTGTCGTACAAGAATTGCTCTATTAATAAAAATTATGATGAATTGTTAAGTAATGTAATTAATGCGTACTATAATAATATTATTAGTTGGTAAGATTTTACTACAAATAATATTTATGGTGGTATAAAAATAAGGTTACGATTATCAAAAGACTTAATATGTAGTAAATAATATCACACCTTTTAATGTATTTTTTTGCTGATTGTACATTACCATTGTATTATAATATGAGCTCTGCTGAATTGCAAGTTCGACAATGGATGAAGTTATTGAAGGCTTACCTGTAACAAAGAACACAATCATAAATATGCAATTAAATTAAAGCTCATACAAAACATGAATTAATCCCAAGAATGAATAAAATTGCTACTTTGTTTAACACTTATCTTATTACAAACCTAGCCTAGTTTTGGGTATACAGAAAAACATAAAATATCTAGCAGTAAATGTACTACATACATAGTTGACAGTTGTATATAATTGGGTAAAAAAATTAAAAACATAAACATCCGAACATAAAACCTCCACCTAGTTTGGAAGTTCGTCTAAAAAAATTACAAAATTAACTTTCCTTATTCATAACTGGGAAGACTGGCAACTATTAAAAAAAAGTCTGAAAAAAGAACAAAAGGGCATCGGTAATTGTATTACAATGGTGGCCGGGGTTCTTGAACCTAAAGATAGAGGGTAAGACCCTTATGTAGGGCACGGGGCTTGACTACAAATGGTTGTTATTGCTGTAAGTCATTTAGATTACGTCTGATACGTCCACGATCGATATCCAGTAGGGAAGTCTTAAGGGCATTCCCTACGGAGAATCCATAATTTACCGTATTTAGAGCCTTATAAACTCATAATTTGAAAGCTACAGAGTTATAATAAAAATACAGCAATAATCTTCAATATCTCAACATTCCTTTCCACGTTTTAAGGCCCGTCCGCACGTTTGCCAAACCTCAACAAATCGTCACAAACGGTCACAAAAACAAACGTGCGGATAGGGTGTTTGGCTTGGTTTGTTTAGGTTTGCAAAGACTTGTAGCTGATCCGACTCAGTGTCGGTTTTTGAACACATCAAAGGGAATTTGCCGCAAGCGTTTGCCACCCGTCCACACGTTTGTGCGCGTTCATTCTTGTCGATGCTCTGTAAGCGAACAGACGTGCTATACGTACGTAGTATATCTGTGCGTGCTTTCGAAAAATGAATGACTGGTGGTCAAATGAAAACGTATTAAATTATATTATATTAATTATATAGTTTTCTTATATTTATAACTAGCTGTTGCCCGCGACTTCGCCCGCGTCAAAGTAAAATATATCCTCCTTCTTTTTGGAAGTCGGTTGAAAAGTAGCCTAAGTTACTCCTTACTACATAAGCTATCTACCAAAAAAAAACCCGTCAAAATAGCTCCAGCTGTTTCAGAGATTAGCCGGAACAAACAGACAGACAGAATTACAGACAAAAATTAAAAAAATGTTGTTTTGGTGTATGTAGAGTATATAATATTATATTCTTTCAATATTACAAACAGACACTCTAAATTTATTTATATGTATAGATAAAAATAGCTGCCAAATGTTTATAGCCGATACAGCAATTTCGACGTCCGTCATGCTTGCCGCGTCAGAACAAACTAACTCACTCGCAAGCGTGTGGATGGATTTCGAAATCAAGCCAAACGTTTGTGTCCATTTGTGGCGATTTGGAGTTTGTAGCAAACGCCAAACGTGCGGACGTAGCATAAAATTTTCTATTTTCGTTTATTATACTCATGATATCAGCTTCGAAAGTAAAGCCAATTTATTAAAATTCAAGCATACATTCAGCATCTCCTTAGTATTTACAAATTACTTTTATTTAAAACACACGCCAATAGATTGACAATATCATAAACTACATATTCCCCGTTTTAAATTTTTTTAGGTCAATTTTGAACTAAGATAAGTAAAAAAATAGGGTTTTGGTGCGATCTCGGCAACGCGGCAAATATATGGCCAAGGTCGTTTGGTCGGGGGACGGCCTTAATGAAGAAATAAGACGTTGGAAAAATAGTAATGGCCGCACTTAGAGCCATTTAATAATTATTTAACTTTAAATTTATAGAGTTGCAGACCGTATGTTGCCATACTTTTAAGAGGGAATAGTACGCTCTCTTCTTGAAGGTTTGCAGGTTAGATTGGTGCGGAAATACTACGGAAATACTAAATGGCTAGTAAGCCATAGTTCGTTCCAGAGTTTTACTGTGCGTGGCAGAAAGGTACGCGAAATTAAAAGTATCAATGCATCTGAAGAATTAAAAATACCAATTAGGAATCTGGATTCCTTGGAATTGCATATAGTTTTTTTACTAGATACTCAAATAATTTCCAAGTTTTAACCCTCAATGGGACAGCAAAATCCACAATTAGAAGTGACATCGGAAGCCGTACCCAGTCATCGTGTATTGAGAATTACAATGTATTTCTCTGTCTCGGACGTCCGCTCTTCAAGGACAGGTAAAATCGGCAGACAGTCCTTTGACCCGAAAACTTTTGTAATATTAATGTGAAAGTTTGGAAGTTTGTCATTTTGAATTTGAAGGGATTGAATATGTTTGTAATACAGCTCTACATAATATTATACCTATAGGATGTAAGAAAACGAAGGGATAAAAATTTAGGATTTGCGGGGCTAAAATGGTCGCTTTGGATAATAAAATATTATGATTTATGATTCATAATATGAATTTTTTAAAATCGTAATATTGACACTGCCTTGGCAATTGAGATGTCTAAATTCCATAAATTCGTACTAATTTGACATTCGTGAGTTTGACAGTTTTGACAATTCATTTTGTGAATTGATTGAGAGGAATTGCTAAATGTGACCATTTTAGCCCCAACTAAAACCACCTGTGGTTTGCCTTCAGCCTATAAACGAGGGATGTCCCGGATCTAACAAACACAGGACTCGATTCCCTCCACGACCATGCTGTATGCGTCTCCAGTATAGAGCAGCGCTGAAGAAGTACCTTTTTTAGTGGGCTAATTTATAACCTACGGTCGCTTGCTCATTAGTCATTACAAATCATAAAAATTGCTCTTTCAGCGCTGCTACTTTCACAGTCAAATATTTTAGTAGAGTAAACAACAAACCCCGTAGAGCAAAATTATGAACACGAACTGAGGCTAAGCTGAGTCTAACCTAAGTCATAAACTGGAGTATCAAAACCATTAAGCGCATCTATTCACGCTGGTAATCTTGAAAACGGAGTGAAAATAACGCTACAGTTAACGGTATAGCGCTCGTTTACGGCGGCATAAAATTGGAAAGTCAAAATATAATGATGTGCTATTATTAATTACTACTTTACACTGTGATAAAATTGATAGGATCGTTATAAGAGCTAGCATGAGCCTACAACCATCATCTGCATGTATAAAATGGCTACATAATTAAAAGGGTTTTTTTGTACGGTGGCCATGCTTATAGACAAAATCCATACTTCCATATCCATACTAATATTATAAATGCGAAAGTGTGTCTGTCTGTCTGTCCGTCTGTCTGTCTGTTACCTCTTCACGCCCAAACCGCTGAACCGATTTTTCTGAAATTTGGTATGGAGATACTTCGGTCTTCGAGTCCCGGGAAAGGACAAAGGATACTTTTTGTTTGTGGCAAAATGTACGGTTCATGCGCGATAAACGAGTTTTGGCGCAACGGAGTTGCGGGCGTTATCTAGTAAGGGATAAACACAGATTTCCTTGAATTTTAACTGCAGGCAAGTCAAGCCTACTGTTTTGATTTTCATCATCATCATGCCGAGGCCCACAATACTTAGTATGTTTTTTATTATTTTCAACTCACCTTGAACTTAAAAAGCTTACATAGTATTTAAATTTGAACCATTTACTACTTTGAAATGATCTCATTTGTAGCTGCCAAAAAAAATAGTTGTAAGTTGTAACCACAAAAACCAACCTACCTATTACACCATATAAAATTTAATTATAGAACACAGGGGGAGCTGTTTTTGTTCCCAGTGATTACTAAATGCGAAGCCTTGGGCGAAACCTAGAGGTGACTGACCGGGCAGCCAAAATGGCGGACGGGGACCGAACTGAAAAACACCAAATTGATTTATTGTACGCATTGTGGCCGGCAGGGTTGGCGATTGGAAATTTTAGGTTCCCTGTAACTAGAATTTTTAGGGCCTGTTTCACCACTTTCTGATAAAGTGCCGAATAGGCTATTCACAGCTTTTTTGACAGATTCTCCAAACTTCATCTGTCAAGTTAAGTGGTGGATAGCCAATTCGGCACTTATCAGGAAGTGGTGAAACGGGCCCTTAAACCTTAAAGGTAAATGTCCTTTCGTTCTTCTAAATAGAAGCAGTGACAAACTCTAGGAGGATCTGGGAGTAATAGAAGGTTAAACTATCCCTGTCATTCTTCCAAATAGAAGCACTGATAACCTTTAGGATGCTCCAGCAAGTAACGTAAAAGGATTGAAGAAAAATACAACAGAACACGGCAAAAAATGGAGCAAACATTTTTAACCCATCAAGCCCCGTACGAGCACCGGTGATCGCGACAACAATAGAATATAGCATTTCCGAGAATCCCCGATCGAAGAATTAACAAACGTCAAAAACAGACTGGACTATTAGAAGATTTATGTGTCTGTGGGCCTGTCCAAATCGCAGTAGGAAGACCTAAGAAGGAATTAAAAGATAAGCTTCAAAATATCGCTAAGCTTTAAAAAATTTCCTGATTATTATTGATGACACAAACCGACGAATTTATTATTAGATAGTCAATATTTCACAATTTTACCAACGCTACTGTCAATTTACTACAAACATCCACCTCAGTTGGCAGATGACCAAGATACGCACACGCTTCCAGAAAAATACTGAATAGAATGTTAGGAATATCAATGAAAATTTTATTTACTATGTATCAATGTAGTATGTATGTACATATTATATGTAACTACATATGTGTTAATGTATCAAATATTATAATTTTTGTTAAATAAATTATTATAATTTACGAAAATGTTTGTTGATATTTTAGTCAAAATTTTTAAATTCAAGGTTATGTACTATGTAGGTTACATAACCTTGCCAATATAAATAAATAGTGCTTAGTATTTAACGTAATGATTAACATTTATACGGTAGCATTGTTAACAATAAACAATCGAATCAAAAACACTGCTTCTTAAACGACTTCAAAAGCTAAAATCTACTAGATCTAAACGGTCTGATAATCTCAGGGTTACCAATTGTCCAAGATTGGGAGCACTTTTGTGAAATATTCCGCACAAAAACGGCACAATGATTCACAATGACTGGACAACGGAACTAATCTGATGACCTTCGGTTGTGAAACTGAGCTCTGGCCGGTTAGAGCAGATTTTATCGAATCACGATCTACAATTTTGTTGATTGATTCTGCATTTTATTATTATTAATTTATTTATTTTCATGTGATGTTTTTGGGAAATCTATGCTAATATTATAGAGCGGAAGTCTTTTATAATAGACTCTATTACTACTCTTTGACATGACTACTCTTGAACCATTCAAGAATGCCTACATCTTAAATTCTTAAATGACTTTGTTTTTCGGCAGACTTAATGATTGCAAGATCTATAACAACTAACAACATTTCGTCAGAATCGCTAAACTAAACGCTCATTAAAGTTGCAAAAAAGTTCAAAAGCAAAAACTGCTTAAACTTTTTCGTCTCAGACTGGTTTCATGTCTTTTATTGGTTCTTAAAAACCAATATCAAGACCGCTTTCTTTTGCAAGGTATTGTGTTTCTTGTCTGTCATTGTGGGGTTTAATTTAATATTTTGTAAACGATACGCTTTGAAAGTAGCTACTGGGTTTTTAGTCAAATTGCATTAAATACTCGTAGTCAGGGAAATAAGAAATCAAAAGTGGCTTAGATTAACGATTGGTCGCCGCGCGCGGAGACTAATCATTAATCTATGGTGTATGGGTTTCTTTTACAAAATTATAAGCTGAACTAGCTGTTGCCCGCGACTTCGTCCGCGTGGACTTCAGTTTATAGCGTGCGGTGTCAACAAAATTGGTGTCAAATTTAAAAGCTTTTTAAAACCCTGGTATCCCTCAAATCAAAATACCCAAAACAACTGTGCAGTGTGCACATAATACTTAATTGTTTTAAATTAAACTTTTTTATACCTTTAAAGCTTATTTAGCCCCCCATTACACAACTTTAGCTTTACCAGAGACCAGTACTCTATCAAACTATTTAGTATTTATCATTGGTAGGCTGTTGTTTCTGACATCTATGTTGGTAGGTGAGTTAGTAACATGTATAACAATCGAAAGAATCGAAAACCTATTTCAACATGGTACCACTTCTTATAGAAATACGTATGAGCAAGCGATCTACGCGATCTACGCGACTCTTGGCTTATCTGTTATGAGTTTTTGGAACTAACTTGATTTGAACAAATTTACGCATTTTCACCCCCTTACAACCCTTTTTTCCAGTAAAAAAGTAGCCTATGTCCTTTCTCAGGCTTTAGACTATCTGTGTACAAAATTTCATTACAATCGGTTCGGTAGTTTTGGCGTGAAAGCGAGACAGACAGACAGACAGACAGACAGACAGACAGACAGACAGAGATACTTTCGCATTTATAATATTAGTATAGATTCTGGTATATTAGTCCAGATACAACTTAATATATTGAAGTTTTTTTGACCAATCAGAACGCGTTGGGCGTTGGTCTGTAACATTAATTTGTTCAATGATATCAAGACTAGGGCATGCCGGTATTGGGAATTTTTGCATTACCGATATAATACCGGTATTGATTTTACTAAAACCAGATTTCCGGTTTTTCGGTATTTTTTCGGTATTTCTTTAAATTCATCAAAAAACCGCTAAATCCTTTATAATTTAATCGAATGAACAAAAAACTATTAAAATCAACTTGTGTATTTAAAGTTAAACAGTTAAACAGTGTTTAGTAATTAGTTCCTTACACAAAACAAATAACTAAAAAATCTTCCATTTAAGTATACTTAAAATAACCAATAATTTAAACATTCAAAACGCGACTATCATTTACATATTATTATAAGTAAAATATCTGTTCTGTAACTAAGAAAATAAAAATATCTATTAGTCAACATTAAAAAGAGCCCAATATCTTTCATATAACAAAAAATAAGATATTTCTTTTAACTAAAGTTTAAAACATGCATCCTCTCTGAATCTGTAATAATAATATTATGTTATTAATTTATTATATTATTTTGTTATTTGCTGTTGGAAAAGTGTCCTCAAGAAACATTTGTTATTGTCATTTAATGAAGATCGTATTTTATTGCACATAATATAATAATTTAGCTGCTGAAAAAGTTCTCTTGATTCAACGCTAGTAGGTCTAGATACCGTCATCCATTAGGTATACTAATCGATACTTAATATTATATTAAGCGGAAGAGTTTATTTGTTTCTTTGTTTGATCGCGCTAATCTCAGGAACTACTGGTCCGATTTGAAAAATTCTTTCAGTGTCAGATAGCCCATTAACGGAGGAAGGCTATTAGATATATTTAATCACGCTAAAACTAATAGGAGCGAATAAATAGAGGAAAATGTGGATAAAACGGGAGAAATTATTTGAAAAGACTTATCTCACGAACTACTGGAGCAATTTTTCTGTTATTTGGCACAGATAAGAAGTAAGATCATGAAAGATCATAGGCTATTTTTGTGGACTAATTTGTCTGTGAAATATCTAATTTACGCGGGCGAAGCCGCGTGGAACGGCTAGTTAAAATATATTCATACAGTTTCTAAACAATAGGCTCACAAAACAGCACTAGTGAGAGAGAGTGTACGAATAATTATGTTATTAACTTATTATAATAATAAGTGTGACAAAAAAATATGCCAACACAGGACTCACACACACACAGCTACTATTACAACTATTATTTTACTAGCAGTTGATTTTGAGTGTATTGGTATACTTTTAATTGTTTCATAAATCATATATATTGTGTTGAAAACACGTTTGCATATACAAAAATACATTGAAGTTAGAATACCGAAAAACCGGTATTTTTCTCTTTAACACCGGTATTAAAAAATAGTCTAAATGGTGCGGTATTACCGGTTTTCCGGTAATACCGATTACCGGTTTTCCGGTAATACTGATTACCGGTATCCATGCCCTAATCAAGACTGCCTCGAAACCAAATTAAAACTGTATTAATGTGAGATAATTTTGCAGAATCCAGTGGCGTAAAGTATACCATCTGGGGCCCGTGGCAAATTGATGGGATATCAGTAAAAATCGTCCCGTTAGTAATAAAACCGTTAACAACCAATGTATAAAAAAAATCTGACCTCACGGCTTCTTGGGCCGGGGCCCGGAGCCCTTTTGGGTCGGGGGCCCGTGGCATTTTGCCAGCCCTGCCAGTTGCCACCCTATAGTTACGCCACTGGCAGAATCACATCCAACAATGTTACATGGCGGTAGCGGCGGATACAGAATCCATAATTCCTATACATCCTCAGTATGTTAAAGCAAATTGAGTGAAAGTAATCGGAAAAACTATAAAGAGAAGAAATCAATATGTGCAGCCATCTGGATTTCGCTACAAAACTGTTGGTAAACAATTTCCAGCTTTACCCCATATCTGTAATTTTAATTCAATACTAGCTGTCCCGGCAAACGTTGCTTTGCCATAATATAAAGTAGGTATTTCGCACATATCATTTTATTGAAGTGACTTAATAAGTATGGCAACGTCCATCGCTATCCGGTCGCACAACAATGGTCGCCGACAGTCTCGAGTTGTAATAATTTACTATTATTTATTCAACAAATGCACTTATCAATAATATATAAAGTACCCAGTAGCCGTTCTCAGACCTACTGAATATGCATGTAAAATTTGATAAAATCAGTAAAGTCGTTTCGGAGGAGTACGGTAACCAACATTGTGACACGAGAATTTTATATATGTACAAGATTAATACAGTTTCGATACGGTTTGGAAGCAGCGTCTACTGATGAAAAATCTAACCTGTCTATGGGCGTTTGCACACTGCACGATAACGACACGACACGATACCACAGAATAGAGGGCCACCGCACATATTATACAATTTCAAGTTGGCCGACTATCGTACAAACTGACTATCGTACTAATTCTAATATTCTGTCACTTAATATTGAATGCACCCAAAATATTCTCCTTTCTTTTCGCCTTTGTTTTATTAGTGCCACAATAAAAGCGTGCTTTTTGCGCATTTTAACATTCACGTCGCTAGGCTAGCAACACCGTTTAACCAACTAAATGTAAAAGTCTGCGGCTGGCAGCCTACACGATGAAGTTGTCCAAATAAATTGTGACACTACGCAATTTAGTTTGTACGATAGTCGGCCAACTTGAAATTGTATTATATGTGCGGTGGCCCTTATCTATTCTGTGGTATCGTGTCGTGTCGTTACCGTCGCAGTGTGAAAACGCCTGATGTCAAAACACAAAATGAAATACTAGATTCGCAAAAGTAGCAAAAAATCTTCAATTCAGATAAGCATAGATGAATATTTAAATAAATTTGTTATTTATAGTAGCACTTATCTGATTTCTAGCTGCTAAAAAGTAGCGAGCGTATTAACTTAAAATACTAAAGCCGTTTTCATGACATTTCGCTTTCGTTTTATATCGTATGATCTAAACATTACGCAATTCACAGGTTATATCTAAACACACGTGGTAGAGGAAATCCATCATTAATTTAATGTCTTTATAAATTAGCTACATCGAAACTCAATATTATAAATAAACTCGATGAAAATATCTGGCCTAATTTTGATGAAACGACTTAGATTAAAAAGTTGACAGAAAGGATAAGGTTCACGCTAACACGTCATAATGGCCTCGTAGCCCAAAATGAACTTGTTTTTCAGCCAATAGATATATCTATGTAATACTAAATTCATGTAGGGATAGATCTACCTAATAAATACATTACAAAAAAGTTATAGATACTCAGAGAACGATAATTATATAATCGAAGAATAGTATAATTGTGATTGAAAACAATTTCGTAATAATATTTACAAACAAGACTGAAATAAGCTAACTAAATTATACACTTTGATGTTAATTCACACAAAAACTAGCTTTACACCCACATGATCTCATTTTAAACAAAGCTTTTAAAAGGTTACATGGGATACTTAAAAACCAGTATAGTGAGTCACACGAAAACCTATAATTATTTTTGCCAACAGCTTTAGTTCTAAAAAATCTGAAGAAACCGGTCATGGTAAATTAAGTTACTTAATACATACCTACCTATATTTAAAAGCCTGATGTTTCGCTTTTCGGCATTCGAACAACTGTATCTGGTAGTATCTTGGAAGAGTTTTTTGTTTAAGTCAAGAACGATAAACAAGGATGAAAGAAGTATTCGTATCAAATAAAAAATATGTTAATTGTTATGGAGGCACTTCACATGGCTATTTGTATTTGCGCGTTTGATGTATTCGCAAAGAGTCAAATAGGCAAGTAAACAAAATCAAGTAAAAGTTTGGTATTTGACGTCCATGTGTGGAAGGCCGTATTTGCCTTTATTTGCTTGTTTGTGTATACGTCAATAATTTTGCCAAATACAACAAATAGCGAATAGCAAATACAAATAGCCATGTGAAGTGCCTCCATTAGGTACAGAAAGGCGGCTACGACAAAGTACATTCAATATTTTTGGGCTTCCGTTTGTAATGATAAAAACGGAACTTTATTTAATTAAGAATTCGCTGTCGGTCCATCCGTTTGTCCGTCTGTCTTTCCTCAGGCTGTATCTGAAAAACTGTGAGGCTAGACAGTTTTTTAACACATTATTTACTAATGTTGCCGCTATTACAACTTTATAGGTACTAGTTACTAGAAACAAAATAAAAAATGATAGAAGGGGAGTTTATAGTCTGTAGTTAAATATAAAACATAATAAAGTACCTAACGGCGTGTAATCTAGAATCTAGACCACAGAAGTCGGTCAAAACGGATTCTTTGAGGGTCAGGCGTCAGCTGTCAAGCTATAAAAACTTGACCTGACTCGTGTTATACAACATTCCGGTAAAATGTTGCAAGGTTTATACCACAGTATAATAATATATAGTAGACCAACTTTATACAACTTTATATACTCCGGGCGCGCGAATAAAAGCGTGATTTCAAAATCTCAAGCCCCCCTAGACAAACGGCAAGCGATTATCGTAAACGCTAACGCTAACGAACGCCACAAAATGTATTTATGGGATTTGACATTAGTATTCGCTAGCGAAGCGATGACTTGTGTCAAATCGCATACATTTTGTAGCTTTAGCGTTAGCGTTTACGATACTCGCTTGCCACTAAGATGCTCCTTTGACATCACGCCTTTCACTAATAACTAACGTGAAACAAAAAAAAAACTATTTTTTTTTTGTTTCACAAAACTCTGTTTGCAATTCATTTTATCGACGACAGTTATTATAAAAAAGGGATGACCCTTCTCTTAAAACTTATGTAATATGCTACTGAGTTTTTAGTCCAACAAAAAATAGAAGCCACAGGGTAGCCTTACGATATCAAGTTACGGAGTTAAGCTCGCTCTTGACCGATGAACATTTAGTTCAGTAGTCTGTCTGACAAGAAAGAGTAGACGATGAACTACATTTTGGAATATCACGAACGAATGATGTTTTTAACCGACTACAAAAAAGGAAATTATCAAATCGACCTGATTGTACCGAGAACTGTCCAATTTTCGTAAATGTATCAGCAGCGTCTAAAAAACACTTCAAATAATACCCTGACATTTTTTGTTTTATTTTAACCAATCAACTCCCAAGCGGTCGAATTCGACCGCGTAAACAATAGATTTCCAAGAATCCGCGAACGAAGGATTATTAAAGATTTAGTAGGACTGGGCGGGTCATACCAGCCGCATGCATCCTGACCGTTGGACAAAGGTCACCACAGAGTGGGTACCAGTGGACGGACGACGCCGCCGTGGACGGCCTCCAAAAAGATGGCTAGATGAACTGGGTGCCTATAAGCCAGGCTGGCCTGCGGTGGCGTTGGAGCGAGACAGATGGAAGGCCTTGGGGGTTGCCTTTGCCCAGCAGTGGGATAGTATAGGCTCGTAAAAAAAAGATTTAGTACCTACTTTTCATGCGATTTCTTTGAAAATTATCTTCAGCGTCTACTCTTTTTTGCCAAGCTATAGCTCTCTACTCCAATACAAACATAGTATAGTAGGAAACAACATTTTAACACCGTGTCCAACTCCCTGATGTCCCTGGCCTCCTGCCAGTATTTATGGTCAACGACCCCAAATTATATAAGTGATGACGTCATCACTCAAGACTCATCTCATCTTCTAGGACCTTGAGTAAAGAATTTGGCAAAAACTGCAAAGGGATACTTCAGTATTAGAAATACGCTTAACTTTTTTGTGACATACACTACATTTTTTGTAATAAAGAACAGGTAAAATTTTATCGCTTCCTCTGACTATTCTCGATTTTTTAAACCAGTGTTTTTCAACCTTTTTCATTATGCGACATTATTTTTCATTATTTGAAAAATATTTCGCGACCCCAACCCTTTGCTTTTTCAATCATGTGTGATCTATATTAATAATTTCGTGCAGGGGTACGGTAGACTCGATCGAAACCTTATGTGAATAATAGAAAATAAAAAAATATTGATTTCGAGTCGACAACTTATATCCGCAAAATTCGGATTTTGGAGTATTTCGTTAAATTCTAATGGCACTGACGTAGGCACTGACAAACAAACTTCACGCGCCATGTTGGTGTAAACTGACACATGCCATTGCTCATTTTCTACCTACTAGCAGTCATGGCGCACCATAGCGCACCCTTTTTTTGTAGCTTTTGTTTGTTATCACTTATCAGTTATCAGCGTCTCAACAATTAGCAATTAATGTGTTTTTGACATATTCTAGGGAATTTTAATTCTTAATACATACATACAATATACTTACATACAATTTTGAAGTTAGTTTTATGACGCATTTTCACTGGTCGATAGGGCCCGCATGCGGGGTGCGGGAGATTTCTAAAATGCATGCCATGACCAATCAAAATGCGCCATTAGTTGTCATAGACTCCCCGTATGCTGTATACCGTACGAGTTAAGGACTAATGAAAATGCGCCCTTATCTTTTTAGGTGAGTACCTCAGAATATTCTGAGGTACTCACCTACCAGTGCCAATGTAGAGAAATCAGAAAAAGACTGAATGCAAGAGAAATTAACCTTAGTTAATGTTGATTTGAAATAAAAATGTTTTAAATGTACATAAAACTTTTGCAGTTTTATTTACCTACTATTTTTAAATATTATATATAATGAACTAAGCCAGGGGTCACCAAATGGCGGAAAGCGATCCGCATCCGGATCGCCGACCCATTGTGTGCGGACCAAGCATTTTCGAAGATGAACTTCGTTAAAAATAAATTTCGGTCTCGACTTACTGATGGTTATCTCCAGGATTTTATGTCAATAGCTTCAAGCTTGCACCAATATTTCACTCCAAGCTTCAGATAGATAATAATTAAGACCTACAAAAATAAAATAAATGTCACTTTTCTCATTGATAAGCCTTTGTAAATTCCGTAACTATCCTGACTTAATATTTTTTTTAATGTGTGGACCGCGAAGGTTTTTGCATTTCTCTAATATGGACCCCGAGCGAAACTAATTGGTGACCCCTGAACTAAGCTATACGTACTTATCTATGTCTTGCTTACCTTTAACATTTCTTGAGAAAAGATGACTACACAAAAAATATTTACCTACATTTTGTACCTAGATGTGTATTGTGTATTGAGTTACAAGTTTACCCGAGCGAAGCCGGGTTTTCATCTAGTATTTATATAAATAAATACATTATTATCTTTTTGTAAAAAACTCCTATTTGATAATATAATTATCACCAGGGCTCGAAAAACGTTATATTTTTCGAAACGTTATCGCCTTAAATACCTAAAGAACGTTACATTTCGGTTTCGTTCGGAACAGAACGCTATTCGGAACATTTTTTGAGAACGTAATGATTTTTTCGTTTTTGATCCTTAAAACGGTTTTAAACGGTTTTTCCCGTTTCCTCGATGAAAAGTTAAATATATTACAAAAACTATTATTTTTCGGGCATTCGTTTGCGGCGAGCACGGCGAGGCAATAATAGACCAAGTGCGAGTCGGACTCGCTCATGGAGGGTTCCGTACCGTTACAGAGCAAAATAAGGTCAATAATTGTGTTTTTTGTATGGGATTAATTTTATTAATTTTTTATTAGTTTTATTAATTAATAAAGAACTCATATAGTCAAGGACTCTATGAAAATTTCAAGAGCCTACCTATTATCGTTATTGATATCGAGCAAAAAAGGCCAAAAAATTACGGTTGTTGTATGGGAGCCCCCTTTAAATATATGAAATATACCTTGTTTTTTAGTATTTGTTGTTATAGCGGCAACAGATATACACAATCAAATCAAGTCCAGCTATATTAGCGGTCGCACAGACGGACAGCCTTCGAAGTCTCAATAGGGTCCCGATTTTACCCTTTGGGTACGGAACCCTAAAAATCAGGTACAGCATAGATTTAAATAAAAATTTGGGATCGATTACGTTTTACCCTTTAATTTAAAATTGTCATACTTACTACGTAATTGCGCTTTTAGGGATGGATTTTTTTACCCCCCTTGTTGTTAAATTTTTTTTACCCCTTTTCCTAAAAATGCAGATTTAACCATTCTGGCTTAACTAATTATTGTGTTTAATAAGGTAAAAAAAATGTTTTTAATATTTGTATTTATGATTTTTTATTATATAACTACTAGCTTTCTCGACAAAATATGTTGTTTTGCCATATAAAGTGTTTCTACTTCATCACGAATAAACTTTATTAATATAAATAAATAAAATATTTTTATAAAAAAAGCTCAGGGAAATTTTAATCGAAATAGAGTGAAAAACATTTTTAAAAACATTTAAAATTAAAATAATATAAATATTTGAGGGGGACTCCCATACACAAAACACAATTTTTGGCCTATTTTTGCTCTGTACCTAATGGTACGGAACTCGGAACCCTTCGTGCACGAGTTCTGCCTGCACTTTGTCAATTTTTTGTATATTAATTACTTGCCTAAAAACAAAATACGTATTCACCTATAGCTTACTAATTTGAAATAATATTAGAAGGTATCTCAGAGTAGTAATTTGTTTTTTTTTTTTGACTTCTTTGGTAATACTAATAAGTAATAACATATAATTTTTCGTAAAAACTTATAGTTTTTTTATTTAATTATGAAAAACAACTTTAAGACAATAAGTATTTTTGTCACGCAAAATCTTTGATCTTTAATTACCTATAACTCATTTAACTATTGAATTATCAAAAAAATTGTACATAACAAATTATTTTTGTGTGTCTATTGATTTCTGGGGCTTTTTTGTTTAAAAAATTCACCCCCGAGACGGGGTTGCATTCACCCCCAGGGCAAAAGCGCAAGTAGGTAGTATACCACTTTTATTTCTGTTATCCCCTTATACTCACCAAAGAAAATCGATTGAGGTTCAACAAAATCGGTGAAGAAAATCTTTACTGACAGCCCTATGTCCCGCTGTGTGGATTTAACCGTTTTATTTCGGTTTTCAAAACGTTCTCAAATACGTTTTTGTTCCCAAAAACGTTATTGCAATGAACCGTTCCGAACGAATCAAAACCGTTATTTAAAATAACGTTTTCGAGCCCTGATTATCACTGTTTAATAATAATAGTCCTTATTGTTTTTTAATGTAAGTTTTCTTAAGCTCTGGCGACCCCCCTACAGAAGCTCACAGGTTGGAAAACACGGATTTAAACTACTAAACGAGATTTTAACGAGGTCTTAGCGGTAGGTAAAAAGCTAAGTAAAAAGACTTTTTCTTAACACCCAAGAAGTTCCATAGTTCCATCAACCCTAAAATAATCCTCATCATATACAATCAAAAGCATCAACAAAAATATCATAAAACTTTATATTTAGGCCATTTTCATACTATTTTGGAGTTAAAGCATAAACCACACAGCGGAAGCACGTGTTAGTTCCACTCATTAACTAAATACAGACATTGTTGATACTTTCATTGTTGTGTGAAAATGATCCTTGTGTGGTCAACATAAAGGTGATTGAAGCAAAACAAGAAAATGCCTGGTCAGTGTTAAATGCAGGTTGACGAGCACAAACATTGCATAGATACGACTTGTATCATCAATGAAATGTCTAAAAAGTCCCGATGTAATGTTATTGGAAATCTATTGTTATTCTATCTATAATTGTCGCGATCACCATTCACCGGTAATCTTATGGGGCTTGATAGGTTAATTCACATAGGACATAGCTTATGCCTAACACGCTAACTCGGAAATAAATATACAAAACTAGCTGTTCCGGTGAACTTCGTGTCACTTTAAAACCTTCCATGGACTTCTACGAATATTTTAAGACTAAAATCAGCCCAATCCGTTCAGCCGTTTTCGAGTTTTAGCGCGACTAACACATTTTATAATCCATTTTTACATTTTATATAGATTCTAACTGTTGGTTGTTCAAAAAGCAAACGGCAAGGCGACAGCATGGCAAAGTCGATTTTACGTAATTTTTTAAATGTCTAAGATTTGTAAGTTTCCGAGAAAAAATATAAGAAAGTTGAAAACAATTGCGAAAAAAAAACTCTCAACTTTTGCTTTTGAAAGCTGGACATTCTGAAATGAATAATTAATTGTTTAAAATCTTTTGCAAAAATCCTGTCAGCAACAAATCCAACTTTAATCATTCGATCGGGGATTCTTGGAAATGCTATTGTATTCTATTGTTTGTCGCGATCACCGGTGCTCTTATGGGGCTTGAAGGATTAAGGGCCTGTTTCACCACTTCCTGCTAAGTGACGAATAGGCTATCCACCAATTAACTTGACAGAATATGGAGAATCTGTCAAAAAAGTTGTGAATAGCCTATTCGGCACTTTATCAGAAAGTGGTGAAACAGGCCCTTAATCAAACATAATTCCGTGCACATCCAAACATTCTCACTAGAGATACCCAATATAAACCGCACACAAAGGTATAATTTCAAACACCAACAAACACCATAGAATATACTTTCCTCATAACAAACATACAATAGAGATGATCTGGTATCCCACGCCCCCGCAGCCGTGGGATCCAGGGCTGCCCAACCTTTCCCTATTAAATGCTAGGGCTCGTCAACATTAAAAAAATAAACAGGGTTCGTCCACATTTCACATTTAAATAAAAAATATAAGTATACCTCGTACTTATAACGGAACCCTAAAAAACTGCGTTCATCAACCTTCCTCAGATAGGTGCTGGATCAGACTAACGCACAATCCTGAATCGCGCTATCGATGTTTCTGAAATCGACGCGACATTAATATTCATTACATTACATAACTAGCGACCCGCCCCGGCGTCGCACGGGTATAAAATATAAAGACAAATAACATAAAAATTGCTCCAGTAGTTCGCGAGATAAGCCATTTCAAATAATTTCCCCCGTTTTTTCCACATTCTCATATTAGTCTTAGCGTGATAAAATATAGCTTATAGCCTTCCTCAATAAATGGGCTATCTAACACTGAAAGAATTTTTCAAATCGGACCAGTAGTTCCTGAGATTAGCGCCTTCAAGTTAGCCCTTTCAAATAATTTTCCCCGTTTTTCCACATTTTCCTCTATTTCTTCGCTCCCATTAGTCTTAGCGTGATAAAATATAGCCTATAGCCTTCCTCGATAAATGGGCTATCTAACACTGAAAGAATCATCAAAATCCGTTGCGTAGTTTTAAAGATTAAAGGGAACAAAGGGACATGAGGGAAAAAAAGCGACTTTGTTTTATAATAATAATATATAATATATCTATGGACTCTTCACACCACGTCAGTCTGGCCCCGTGGTAAGTACCTGATGGACTTGTGTTACAGGTACCAGACAACGGAAATATATGTAATACTTTTATACTATATATATATTTAAGATTTTTATTATATTATACACATATTTAATACACATCCGTGACCCAGGAACTTTGAAAACTTTTTGTTCCGTCGGCGGGATTCGAACCCGCGACCCCGGCTTGAGCTACCAACAGCCCACCAACCGAGCCACAGAGGTCGTCGTCTATAATATGTATATATATATTATATCAGAAATTTAACGCTCATATTATTATTAAACTGCGGTTACACGGTCAGTCTGGCTTCAGTTTAGTCCATGCTATATTTTATAAACGGTTTACTGTTTCTCAAGTTCAAAACAAGATTATAAATTCAGATTTTGTTACAGATTTTAAAGCGTAGGTTTCTATCACTTCCTAAACACATTTAACTGATAATTGTTTATTTATTTGGTTGTGGAAGCACCAATAAGTGATAGAAATACTCGTAGTAGAAAGTTGGGGTTCATTAAAAGTTTAAAAGTTTATTGTTTCTCAAGTTCAAAAAAAGATTATAAATTCAGATTTTGTTACAGATTTCAAAGCGTAGGTAACTATCACTTCCTTAACACATTTAACTGATAATTGTTTATTTATTTGAATGCGGAAGCACCAATAAGTGATAGAAATAGTAGAAAGTTGGGGTTCATTAAAAGTATCCAATTTCATGAACATACTTTTTCCCGATGTAAAAAATACATACTTTTATTAAATAAAAAATATTAGAGCAACTGGATAAACAGTTTACAGTGCGGCAATCGCATTATTTTGTTTTTTTTTTGTTTTTTAACCCCTCTTTAAATTATTATCCCTGAACCACGTGTCGAGCACACCTGCTTTAAAAGTTGTTTATTGAAGGTCTAGTTTACCACTAAAACGTAATCTATAGTCTCAAGTTACATCATGTATCAATAGTTTTAAAGTGAATTGTAACTATTTATAACTTACCGTGTATATTGTGTTTTCTTATAAACCGACTTTCAAAAAGGATGTTATTTATTCGTCTGTTTTTTTTCGGTAATACAAAATAAAAATAACGTCCTATGTCGTGACTCGTGGACGCCTCACAATAGTACTCGGTGACATTTAACAATTACTTTACTTTAATTAAATGAAGATTTTTCTAAAAAATCTTCATTTAATAAAACTGCTCCTTATGTTTTCTGTTAAAATCTTCATTAAATTACTTTATCCTTAAAATTTTTATGTCTGTTAGTGCGTGTGATGACTTTTTTTTACATTTTCACTACAGTGCACATTAGCCCGAAAATTTAAATCAAATCAAAAGTCTAGCTCGCATAATAGAATCCAGGATTGTTTCTTGGACACATCATCACAGCATTTTTCCACAAGATATAAAGGTTTTTGCGAGGAACAATAATTTCTATACTTTAACATAATAATTATTATTCGATTATAATTTATAACCATAGCAAATTATACTAATCATGATCTTATCTAGGTTATATTTTGATAACCGTATCCAGGTTAGTGGTTACATAGAGGTTTGAACTCGTAGTGGGCGTAATACGAAGATTGTTAATTCTTATTATACTGACTCATACGAAACAATATCTAGTTAATGAACTAGTCATATTGAAATTCATCCGTACTAATATTATAAATTGGAAAATTTGTCAGTGTGTTCGCTACACAGATTTCGATAGAAAAGGTGCTATTTGAGCTCCGAAAAAGAGAATAAAAGATGTTGATATTATGTGAATCTACGCAAAGATAGTGGTTGAAAACATACTAGTAATATTGTATAAAGTCTGTAATGTATTCAATTAAAAAAAAAATAATTTAAAAAATGTGAACAAATGAATCATAACTCATAACTTAGATAAATGATAACCAAACTTAGACAAACCTTGTGATATACAAAAGTGAAAAGCGTAGTTTCATACTTCAAGATATTATAGTGTCTTACCTGAAACAAAAGAAGAATACTTGTTAGTTTTACTCTACAAAAGTAACAAAACTAAAACAAATTCTATAATTCATAATATGTATTAACAAATATATGACGCCAAAACAGTTGTGCCGAAGTAAGTTTATCGAGCGGGAACCGTCCATTTTCCCGGGATAAAAAGTATCCTATAACCTCAGGACACAAAGTATCTCCATACCCAGCAAAATCGGTTCAGCGGTTTGGTTGTGAAGAGGTTACAGACAGACAGACTTTCGCGTTTATAATATAAGTATAATAATAATAGCTCCCACACCGGTTTCGGTGACGGTGGCCGGTTTTAATTGAAACCAGGCCAGCTACGCAAGAGTAATTTTATAGTGCCCAAGTGTCTGCGCAGTACACAAGAGCACTCTCTATTCCTTTACTCTCATAACCCAGTGGGACTATTATAAGTATGGATAGACGAAAACAGCTTATTGTGAGAATATACAGCTTGTTGTTGCAATGATTATGATGAATGCATACACAGTATTTGATAAGATATTGTCGGAAAATTTACACGGTGATAACAGAGTGCACGATAACGCGATAAGCGTCTAGGATAATAAGGACAATATAATGCAGAATTTGAATTCGCAATTGCAAAAAGGCTGTCGCTGGCTCTTAAGCTAACAGGGCTTAAGAGCCAGCGACAGCCAGACTTTCGTCGTTGTATAAAAGCTGAAAGTTTACCTGTATATGACCCCTGTAGAGGTAAGAACGACTAGCAACCATAGACTTTCAGTCGCGCTTACTTTTACATTACGCTGCAAACCGTTGAAAGTCTTATATTGAAGGGGTTTCTGGCAGTGGTAAGCAACTGTCATAGGTGTTCGGCAGTGGAAGACGACATTTCTACAGTTATCCCGTAGAAAATAACATAAAAAGATTGAGCTTTATACTTTATCGAAGGTTAAAAAACCTTCAGAACTGGATACCTACCTCCTGAACTTCTAAAGTAACCGCGACCGAAATTCCATAGTTGCTGGTCGTTCTTACCTCTATAGGAGTCAAACAAAAGAAACTTTCAGCTTTTTAAAATGAGAAAAGTCTGGCTGTCACTGGCTCTTGAGCTATAAAGAATCCAGGATTTCATAACATTGTTTCTTCGAGAAACTATATTATGAAATTCTTCACACACATAACGTAAGAAACCAAAAGATTATTCAGGACGAAAAAGTCATGAAGCCGTCACATGAAAGTTAAAGTTGGTGGTTAAATTTAACTAAGCTCGTTAACTGTAGGTGTTGCGTTACCGGTTTAACGTTCCCTGTTACTGGATACGGTTAAAATAATTACCTAATGAACTTAACCATTACTTTCTTAGAACTTATTTAACTAAGAAAATAAATATAAGCCAAATTATGTCGCTCTTTGAAAGAACTTTTTCTGTCTTCTTTTTTCTTAACTGAAGTTAGGTACCTAATGTGTATTGCGGACGTGTAAAGCCACTAAGCCGATTTAGATAAAAATGTGGTATTGAGATTTGAGACACTTCGAATCCCGGGAAAGAACAGGGATGGACTGATTCCATCATAGAAAATGTACAGTTTTCTAAGCAAACGAAGTTTCGGCCAACAACTAGATTAATATCACAAGTAGATACTAAGTATGATCTTACAATGTACCGCTATGATTGAAGTATAAATAATTAAATAAGGAAGCTCCGTTACTTTTAGTACGTAATATAAGGCAATAAACACTTAATTAGAGGCATTTTACTTAGCTTTGCGCTTCTAGAAACAGTATAAAAAGATACCTACTTTTCATAGATAACTAGGTGACCCGACAGACGTTGTCCTGTCTTAACGATGATTATTTAATTCGAATTGGTATAATTAAGTAAACAATAGATTAAAATTAGTATCTCCATGCCAAATTTCATCAAAATAGATTAAATAGTATAAGCGTAAATCATAAAAGTTTATTGTGCGGAAACCGTACATTTTCCGGGACAAAAAGTATCCCTTGTCCTTTTCCGAGACTCAAAGTAGGTCCATACCAAAATTCATTAAAATCGATTGAATAGTTTAGGCGAAAATCATAAAAGTTTATTGTGCGGGAACCGTACACTTTCCGGGACATAAAGACGTATACATTGTCCTTTCCCGAGACTCAAAGTATCTCCATACCTAACGTGACCATTTATTTTTTTTGTCAGAGCGGGACAAATATAGAATTCCCCCCCCCCCCCCTTCAAATAAAGTTTGTAGCAAACGCCAAACGTGCGGACGTATGAGTATTATGTATTTCAAAGTGCCTACCTATAAAGCGAAAGAGTTTGTTTGTTTGTATGAACGCGCTAATCTCAGGAACTACTGGTCCGATTTGAAAAAATCATTCAGTTCTAGATAGCTCATTTACTTAATTTACATTACATATTTTATCAAGCCAAGATTAATAGGAGCGAAGAAACAGAGGAATATGTGGGAAAACAAGAAAAAATATTTGAAAGGGCTTTTTTATTTGGCACAATAATCACGTTAGTTGTACGTATGCGTTACTTCCAGGCTAATCACAAGCATTTTGAACCCAAAAAAAAATACTTTTAAATTGTTGTCGTTTGGTCTATTTGCAAAAGCGGGACAATTTCAGCCTCGCGGGGGACAGCGGGACAGACTGCTTGAAAGCGGGACTGTCCCGCCCAAAGCGGGACGTATGGTCACGTTATCCATACCAAAATTCATCAAAATCGATTGAATATTTTACGCGCAAATCATAAAAGTATATTGTGCAGTAACCGTACATTTTTCCGGGACAACTTTGGTCTTCGGGACTCAAAGTATCTCTATGCCAAATTTCAGCGAAATCGGTCCAGCCGTTCACGCGAATATGGATTCATTTTTATATATAGAGATTACTTTCTATTTTTTAAGTCTACAAAAATGTCACTAATTTTAAAATAGCACCACAAAAAAGGGATCGACCGATTTAGATAAAATAATGACAGTTGTTGAATGCAAAGGACATATTAAGTTACTTACGGCACTTTATACAACATTTTCTATTCCTCGCACAAGACAAACGATTACTCAGTTATTAAGTTATACAAAACGGGAAAACCGACGAATTATTGGAAGCATTAAACCAAGAGCCTATGAATAAATTCAATTCGTAATTGAGTATTTATATAACTAATCGGCAGTCAAGCTGCACGCGCGCCGACAGCGTCTGTCCTCACTGTTTATCTTACGAATTAATTTCTAGCTGAAATGACAACTTTCCTGTACTCTGTTTAAGTTCATTTAGTTCTAAATATAATCAAGCTTACTGAGACTACTATAATATACTTAAAAGTCATATTTAAATCATGCGATAAAGAAAAACAGTGCGGTTCAATTTCAGGGGATCTGCCATTTTTTCTCTAAATGTAAACAGAATGTAGAATGAATTGAAAGGGATTAATATTATGCAGGACTTGAGGATTTCTTGAGTCCAGAGACCATTCTGTTGATCATCCCCAAATGGCGTCCATATTATTTTTAGTCTTACACTAGATTTTTTTAATTTATCTCAAGCATTTCCTTCTGGGTAACCACCCAGATTCCTAGTTGCATACAGTAAATAGTAACATAATACATAGGCCTGGAGATAGTGACACAAAATTCTTGGTCATTTGTGCCAGTATGGCGGTTTTACAGGGGTATACTTACGTAAAGGCAAAAAGGAAAATGATGGTCATAGCGCTCGCACTGGCAGCCCAAACGCGTGGGCGTTAATCGAACGTGTCGGATAAATAACGAGTGTCAAACGATTTGTTCCACAAAAATGCTTGTATTTTCAGATAGTCGAAAAAAAAATAAGTAGGCGAAAGCGTAATGCCATACTTGTCGGCTGCGGCATACAGCCCGCCATACCGACGCGAATACGTTAATTTTAATAAAAAAATTGAACCATTTGTACCAGGCTAATTTTTGCATAGCCAATCATCGTCGAGTAGCCAGCCATTCACGAAAATCACCTTTCCATACTTTTCCGACAGCTCCCAATGGCCGCCATACCACTGCAAAGGTGTAAGTTTTTTTTTTTCGCCAAACGATTTGTACCAGTATGGCATTTAAATTTTTGGAAAGTATTTGACAAAATATGACCGTTATTATTTTTCCTATACTTCTAGTAGGGGGAAAAAGTGCTGCCATACTTGAAATACTTAATTATTTGACACGTTTTAAAAATACGACTATAAAATACGTAAAATCATTTTTTACATCATGGCATCATTGTATTCTCGTCATTTGACAATTGTACCAAAAAAAAATTATTACAGATTGTAACCATGGGCCGGGATGACTATCGGACTTGAGCAAAAAAGTGATAAAAATTGGACGATTTGTTGTTTGTTGTATGGCATTAGGATTTTTGGAAATTATACGATACAATGTGACCATTATTATATTTGCCATACTTGTAGTAGAAGGAAAAAGTGGCGCCATACTTGAAAAACCGTTTGAAATTACGAATAAATCTTTGGATTTTGAAATAATATTGTTCACATTCGCTACCTCCCACAGGTATCAGACTCCTACTTATGATCATACAGGGTGGTACAAATCGTTTGGCGAAAAAAAAAAAAACTTACACCTTTGCAGTGGTATGGCGGCCATTGGGAGCTGTCGGAAAAGTATGGCAAGGTGATTTTCGTGAATGGCTGGCTACTCGACGATGATTGGCTATGCAAAAATTAGCCTGGTACAAATGGTTCAATTTTTTTATTAAAATTAACGTATTCGCGTCGGTATGGCGGGCTGTAAGCCGCACCCGACAAGTATGGCATTACGCTTTCGCCTACTTATTTTTTTTCGACTATCTGAAAATACAAGCATTTTTGTGCAACAAATCGTTCGACACTCGTTATTTATCCGACACGTTCGATTAACGCCCACGCGTTTGGGCTGCCCGTGCGAGCGCTATGACCATCATTTTCCTTTTTGCCTTAACATAATTATACCCCTGTTAAACCGCCATACTGGCACAAATGACCAAGAATTTTGTGTCACTATCTCCAGGCCTAACATTCTAATACACTAAACTCAGAAAAACGTTATTTCACACTAGTTCTTAGATTAATATCTTCAATATTTGAAGCGATAACAGTTCTACAAAATTATGTAATTCCAAATAACTTTCATTACGTTTCACATCTGATAAACTGATTTTGTTTGACAGTCCAAGACAATAGTGGATCTTCATTGCGTAACTTAAGTCGAGTCATTCATGAAGACGCAAGGGGATAAAGTGTGTAACTAACAAATTGAAAAAGTTTGTTTTGTATGACATTAAAGGCTTCAGGACCGGCAAAATGATTTTAAATTAAAACATGTGAATTTTATATATTATGTATATAGCCAGATATATCTGAATCAGATGATGAAGCAGATAAGTTACAAGGTTTGTTCAAATTATTTTGAAAAAACTATTTTTTTACAAATACTAATATTTTCCCTTGTTATAAAATAGTAGTTGTTCACTTCATCTTCTCATGTCTTAAACTCATAACTCACAACTTGTTGAAGTTTGTAAGTGACTCAACAAATCTCGAGTTTTCACTTTACTCTCGATAGCAAACTTCCACTAATAACTCAATACGCAAGCGCAATAGCAGTTATTTGATTAAAACTCCTTCTTACTCTTGTATTTTGTTGTATTTACGAACGAGCTTTTGCCTGCGGCTTTGCTCGCGTTAAGAAGTACATATATACAAACTTTCATCCCCTATTTTAATCCCTTGGGGTTGGAATTCATCAAAATCCTTTCTTAGCGGATGCCTACGTTATGTCATCTACCTGCATGCAAAATTTCAGCCCGATCCGTCCAGTGGTTTGGGCTGTGCGTTGATAGATCACCATGTCAGTCAGTCACCTTTGAATTTTATCTATATAGATTTGCCTACAATTTCCTTAAGTATAGGTAAAATTGTCTCAAATATAAAGAAAACTGAAGATGGAGCCTAAAGTTCGTTTCCGCGAAAATTTTATTTCTCTCGAGTCTCGAGCACCGTTAACTTTGCATAAATAGAAACAGTACTCGTACTATAATAGTATCATTTCCCTGGACTCAAAAAGCTGCACTCAAGATACATTTAATTAATTAAACTTAAATTTAATGAAGAGTTTGACAATAATAATGTAATGGGGCTCAAGCCGCGTTTTCACTAGGGGACATGTCGCGGTGACAAGTCGTCCCACATTTACGCAGTTTGTCCCTGCAACACGTAGTTTGTCCCCTGCAACTTTGTCCCTCGACATACGACTTGTTCACACTAGTCAGTGGTGAACATGTTTCGCCAGCGACAAGTCCCGCAACCCGTAAGTGTCACTGCGACGTCGGGCGACATGTCGCGAGACACGTACGTTTCGAGTCGCGCGACTAGGTCGCGAGACACATGTCCCCTAGTGAAAATGCGGCTTGTCAAATCAGCATCAGTGTACAGTAGTCAGCGGCTTACGCGTTAGGGGGTAACAGACAGACAGACAAGCCCCCCCTAGACAACTGGCAAAACGCTAACGCTACAAAATGTATGGGATTTGACATTAGTATTCGCTAGCGAAGCGATGACTTATGTCAAATCGCATACATTTTGTAGCGTTTTGCCACTTGTCTAAGGGGGCTGACAATGTTTGGCATTTATTATATTAAAGTGTAGTATCTAGATTCTAGACAGTATTAAATTGTACTGGCAAGTCAATTTGACTGTCCGTCATATCGTTAGTGTTACAACTTACAGCCAATGTATTTCAATACTGGATATTTCAATAGGTTGGTCACGCGAGCCCTGAAGAAGTACGTCCAGAATTATTTAATCTGATAGGACTTTATGCCAATAGACATAAGGATCAATACAAAGTCAGGAGTAAAATATTGTGCGATCGGATTTTACAGTACAAATGAAATCTAGTAAAACAACTTCATCTTCGACCTGAATCATTAAAAGAAACATTAAAAGAAAAGCGGGTATTACAATTTAGTAATTTTTTTATAATTTTTAGGGCCGGGCCCTTTTGAAAAGCAACATTTTTGTCGGAATCCTTGCAAAATTGAACTCAAGGGCTCCGTGGCGCACACTTTGGTATACTTATAGCTGGCTTACATTTAGATCAAAATTGAAAGTCAGTGTACTTTATATATTTATATACTGTGGCACAGTCCACCGCGGGGTATCTGGTAAGTGATGGTGTTTGTGTTACTGCCATTATTTATGGTAGCCATTACCGTTCACTCTGTGTGAAGTCTGATCAGTCAAGAAACATTTGCAAATACCATGATTTTTACCAACTTCTTAAGGAAGCTGGGAATACTGGGATAAGGATGTTAGGTCCAGCTTTTTTTATTTCGGGAAAAGTACTTGGAAGTTAACCTAGAATTATTATAAAGTTAGATGATGGAATTTGGAAGTAAACCTCTTTTCTCTTAGTCGTACAAAACTAACCTAACCTTATGTACTAAATTCAAAATAACAAGGCACAGAATTGTACTTATTAAAATACTGACATCTATATATATAAAAATGGATTTTCAAATGTGTTAGTCGCGCTAAAACTCGAAAACGGCTGGACGGATTGGGCTGATTATAGTCATAAAATATTCGTAGAAGTCCAGGGAAGGTTTTAAAGTAACACGAAGTTCACCGGGACAGCTAGTTTTCTATGAAATTATGAGCCCGGATTCGCTGTTTGGACTTTACATATTGCTTTGCCAAGAACGAAACATTTTAAAATGTATCTTCTTCTTCTTTAATATGGCTGGCTCAGTGAGTTGCATGTCAGAGAGGTTTGATAAAATGTATCATTAGTGCAAAACCAACGGATATCCTTTCGATACGGCGATGCCTTTTAACAATTAATGGCTAGGAAGTCAAAGAAAATTAATTAAAAGGAACTAGCATTCAATAATAATCATAGCACACTTCAAAGGGCCGACATTCACCGGTAGCATACCACTACCAATACCATAAACAACCAGCAATTTAAGAGTTTCACTAGAACACCTCATTAGAGACTAACCTTAGACCAGGGTTTAGACCACATTCTTGAGAATGTATTATGCGTTGAATTACGTAAATTTTGAGTTATTCGATTTGCTTATATTTTACGACAAGGGTGTTAGACAAGGGAATTAAAGAAATATAGGAACTGAATAAAACAATCTTGAAGTGTGGTTTTTAATGCTAAATTAAAGTAAATATGGCTCCTTTGTCCGAATCGTACAGTGTTTCCATTGGATACATAACAACTACGTTTTTCCTACGTAAAACACAGTTTAATTATAAAACTAAATAATTGTATGACTGTAAATGTTTAACCTTAAACTTATTTATAAACTAAAGGCCATTTATAACAAAAACTAGCATTTACAATCAATTTCCCCAACTCACAGGAAGCGGTAAAGGACTGTTAACATGTCACTGGCTTCTTATTACTGTCACACTGACTATGTGGACGTCGACTGTCCGTATAATTCCCATATAGGAGGAGCTTAATAATTATTTTTTTAGATACAAAGAAATAGGTAAAAATTGTAGCGAAAAAAAAAGGAAGAAATGTAGAACATACACAATAATGTTGCCCGCAATTCGATGCGCCGAAACTTTTATCATGTGGGAACCATAAATTTTTCCGGGTTGAAAACTATCCTATGTCTTTTCTCGGGACTCAAAGAATCTCCATACCAATTATCATCAAAATAGCTTCAGTGGTTTTATTGTGATGAGGTAACAAACAAACAAGTCTCTCTGTCTGTTACCTTTTCACATTTTTTGCATTTATATTATTAGTATAGGCGCTTTTAACTTGAAAAGCTAGATGATAGACGGACAGAGACACTTTCGCTTTTAATATATCAGTATACATAGATATAATACATATTTAAACGGAACCGTTTTAACCAAGTCAGCTTAACCCTAACATACTATAGGGTTAATTAACCCAGTTGGCGGTGCGTGATACCTGCTACCAGTGCTACCAGCGAGCTGCGCCTACTGTAACAGTCACGACACTGGTGCTTTACCTTCATTTTTCTGTACTAATTAAACCATAAACCTACACTTATACAAAGAAAGAGAAAAAAGAGAGAGGAGATTCAAAAAGGAACTACTTTACTAACCTATTTCATTTGCTGCTAGAAAACAGACCTGACTCACACGTCGTGCTGCCTGATAACTTAGTCGTGTTTTTAAAAACAGTCAATAAGAATTTTCCGACACTTACCTAACTGGTGGACGAGTGGTGACCCACGCGTCCACCAGTCACCACCACCAGACCACCAGAAGTCCTAATGTCTCCCAAAACAAGCAAATTTCTCGGGTGCAGTTTTACTTTCTTAACCCATCAATGCCCAAACGGCAGCCGGCTGCCGCATAACAATTTAAAATCTATTGTGTCTGCGATACCCACGATGGAGGTGCTACAGCTCCTAAAAGACCTAATGTCAGATATCTATGGACTAGACAAAATGCTTAGAAGTCCTACGGTAAAATAACACTTCCGAAAGTGCGTCTAATTTGAACATTGTACAAAAAGTGACCTAATCTGGATGTCTAGTGACTGCAACATAACGGTGACGAGACCCGTCCGCCCATTGTCAGACGTCGGCGAATTGCCGAAAGATACAATATTGCTGAAACCAACAAGACTGTCCATTCACTGTGATGAAACTGACAAGGACTTTGAGGAGGACGAAATAGATAACGTATAAGGAAGATCACATCTTTTGCGTTAATAATATCGAAAGTAAATTAAACTATGGCAACAGTAAATGACAAACAATAATGACCAATTTGAGGTTTTATAATAGGACTATTTCCTACTGATTTGTTTTCAGTCCAAAAGGTAAATCGAGGCATTTAAAATGTCAAATCCTGTGCCTCCTTATTTTGATTGTATACTGACAACTGTTGTCAGTATTAACCAGCGTTGCCAGACGTCCCGATTTTGGCGGGACGTGCCGATTTTTTCATCAAAATTAAATGTCCCGCGCGGGACAGGCTCAGTCCCGCTTTTCGGGGAAAGCCCGAAACGTACGTGCAGCGTGCTGAGAAAGAAAGGTGCGTAGGTAATGAAGATGGATGTAGAGGGATGGATTTTCTTTGGCTACTTTTCCTATATTCTATTGTGATTTGTGACGTTAACATTATTTTAACGTAAAAAAGAAATTTAAAAAAACCCCCGCCGAAAAACTTCAAAAAGTAAAGAAATAATATTTACTGACTTTAAGTTTAAATAATTCCTAAGAGTAAAGTAATATTTTAGTCTATAAATGTTGTCAAGGTGTGTCACGGGACCGCCAAGTAAACTACCACAACAGCGACTTTTGCATTTTGTATCGCCATAATAGTCGCTGATTCTCTCGATTCGGGTCGTTGTGGACTGACCCTTAAACTATAATGATAAGTGAAATCAAACATCTACATAAGCGGTCCCCCGACACACCTTGACAACATTTATGGACTAAAATATTACTTAACTCTTAGGAATTATTTAAACTTAAAGTCAGTAAATATTATTTTTTTACTTTTTGAAGTTTTTCAGCGGGGGTTTTTTTAAATTTCTTAATTTAATTTTATTTTATGCTTTTTAAACTTGTGCAGAATAATTCCTATCAATTGGATCACATCCCAATGAATACCATCTATAAAATATGTCCTCTTGGATGAGGCCGTCAATATGAGCCCACTGCCCAAACATGAAACCACCACTTTGGGTTCATACGGAGCTCGGCTCCTATAGAATCCAGATGATATTTACTGTTTATCTACGTCTTACTGGTTGTCGCAATTAAAATGAGCCCAAACACGAAACCTCTGCTCTAAGTTGGTGAGGAGTTGGGTATCCTATTGATTACCAGGTGATGCTGCTCCACCAGGTCAACATTCCAATAATGTGTATATTATATTCAGAAGTGTCACGAATCAGAATGCAAAATATAAAACCCATAAAACGACTGCAAGTTGCTAATCGGCCTATCACGAACCAGATAAACCGTGATATTTCAGCAATGAGCAGGCTGATGATGATGAACTATAGCTAAGAACACTCTCGGTCATATCAGCTTTCAAACAAAAAAAACTAGATCAAAATCGGTCCACCCGTTTGGATGCTACGATGCCACAGACAGACAGACCGACAGACAGACACGTCAAACTTATAACACCCCTCTTTTTGGTCGGGGGTTAAAAAGAAAAAAATAAAAAACTTTTGATTTTATACTTTTTTTTTAGGGTTCCGTACCCAAAGGGTAAAAATGGGACCCTATTACTGAGACTTCGATGTCTGTCCATCTGTCCGTCTGTCTCCAGGCTGTAACTCAAAAACGGTAATAGCTATTGAGTTGAAATTTTCACAGATTATGTATTTCTGTTGCCGCTATAAAAAAATACTAAAAACAAAATTAATTAAATATTTAAGGGGGGCTCCCATACAACAAACGTGATTTTTTTTTACTTTGTCCCACTTTTGACTGAAGAATCCCGCTTTTTCACTCAAACAGTTCCAAAGTTCCGACTTGGCACAAAAAAAATCTGGCAACGCTGGTATTAACCAATCAACAACACTGCTGAAAAGACAAACTCCTGTTAAAAACTCAGAAACCTCGCACTAGGTGTGTTACTTTAGAATTTAGATTTTAGATCATGCTTTGGCCACAGAATATATATTAGTTTAGCTACTAGTATAGCGTAGAAATCGTACGCAATAATCATAAATTAATGAATAAACCTTATTAATTAAATGTTATTCGTAAAAATTATGATTTACAATAAAGTCATATATCTCGACAACGGTAAACTATAAATCAAAAATTATCGTGAAAGTGGAGCGTGATAACAGGAACGTTGCGAGGATGTCGTTACCAATGTGACTGATAAATTGAAGTTTTACAGTGAAATGTAATGTAAAAAGGTACAAGATATAAAGCAAGTAGTTTTAATCTTAAAGATAATAAAGAAAGGCAAAAAATTAACATAATAACAAACAAACTGAGTTGCGATAGCATATTATAAGTTCCGTCAGACTCTGCTGTATAGGCAGATAGTGGACCAATGTTATGTGATCGTATTATGAGAAGTCAATTTTAATCGTTATCTGACTGCTGGGCTTAACATAATCCAACCAAATTAATAATCCATCTCCTCATGTATGAATGTTTATGACACTGCATAAAACTTAAAAATTACTTCTTGAAAAATTAATTGTTATTAATTTTTTTTTTCGTTCAAAATAACAACCAATGTTAATTCACGCTAAGCGCATCCGGTAACATGCTTACCAGTTTAATTGGCGATTTTTGTACAAGGTTACTTCATTAAGAAAAGTTACATACTGCTTAATAGTTCCTGAGTTGCGTAAGATCAGTTGCTATCTGATCAGCGATCTTGGTTGAACTTTAATTATCTGTTAAGAGCTAAGGAGAAAAGGTGATGCAGATTAGACCTGAAAACTTTTAACCAAGATGGACAACATCTAAATGAGCTGCTGCGAAACTCCAATGAGTATTCAAAAAGTTTTACTATCTATCTTATCCTAGCACTGAAACTGATTTTACACCAGTTTCAGATGATTTATACAGCATCAATTTAATCTCATTTTCAAATTAAGCAAAATATCTTGTTTCATTGGGATGAAATAGCAAAACAGTATTCTCTTGTACGTCAAACGCTGATTTGAAAATACATACATCGAAAAATCATTGATGTTGAATTTAGCAGTATTAGGGTAGAAATATCCTAACCAACATATTGTTTTCTTATGACATGACGTTAGTCGAATTTCGACTTTATGTCGACTTTATATTGTCCAACGCTTATGTCAATTCCATACATTTCGATCGGAATATATTTATAAAGAAACGATAAAAATGTGTTGATTCTGGTCACATAACGCATTGCCTGAGAAAACCCTATCTATTTTCATCTACATAATACTAGTTTCAATTGCATATTGAAGTAATTACTCGAGTTTCCTGAGTCGTTAGCATTTATTCCGGGTGACCTAGAGTTTTACATTTAGATATTACATTACGCCTTTTTCACGATGTAATCATGAACATAAACTTTAGCGTTTAAATTTAACAAAGTTACAAAATTATGCATTTAATATTTTACTCGGATATTTCTTATATCTCGTAATTTTCTAAAAAATAATAAACATCACTAGCTTTAGCACTTAATATAGAGTGTATGTTCAACTTGACCTGAATGTAAAGTATGTTAAGATGAAGTTAGATCAAATTAAAATTGCCTGCAAATCCAATAATTTTTTATAGTACTCTGCTATCGAAAATTATTAATCGCAACTAATCACAATACAGTTAGCCGAGTTTACCTGGTACTTAGTTAATTCTAAACAGGTAGCATTCTTATTAGTATTCTTTTTAGTTTAAATAACATTCTATCGAAGACAACAATTTCCTAGAACAATTTATTTTTGTCAGCTTTAAGTCGATGTTATTTGAGCGTGACATTCTGGACCGGGACGAGTATTCTCACGTTTCCTGTCACCGGGGAGACTGATATAGACGTGATGTGTCACAGTAACGATCACTAGCAAAGGTTAACGAAATACAATAGAAAGTTACACACATTAGCTGGCTTGGCATCAACACAGTAGAAATGAGAAAGAAGAAGAATACTAGCAGACTTTAAGAACAAAATTGCAGACGTTTTTATACCCTGTTTCAAAGGCAAAGTTTAACTAAATACAGTATAATATATTCTTATATATAAAATTCTCGTGTCACAATGTTAGTCCGCGAACTCCTCCGAAACGGCTTTACTGATTTTTACCAAATTTAATATGCATATTCAGTAGGTCTGAGAATCGGCTACTGGGCACTTTATATATATATATATATATATATTGATAAATGCATTTGTTGAATAAATAATAGTAAATTATTACAACCTGAGACTGACGGCGACCATTGTTTGTGCGACGGGATACCGATCGACGTTGCCATGGCGACATACTTATTTTTAGTCACTTCAATAAAATAATATGGACGAAATACTTTATTATTATTATGGCAAAGCAACGTTTGCCGGGACAGCTAGTATGATATAAAATATATAATCAGTTAGATACTTCAGCTGGCTTTGCATTAGCACAGTAGAAATGAGAAAGAAGAGCCAAGAGGAATACTAGCAGACTTTGAGAACAAAATTGCAGCCCTCTTATGCCCTATTTCTGAGGAAGTTTGACAGGTCACAGGAGTTTATCTATTCAACAGCATTGTCGATTGGATTGAAAACTAATGCTATCCTCTGAAGCTCATTCGCGTTAAGCTTGAAGTAAATCATCTGAGCAATGGGCAATGACTTTAAACCGGGTGCCAAATCAATAGACGCAAGGTTTTTAATTACATATTTCGAATTGGAAAATTTTGAGATTTCGTCGATGATGTCATTTCAAAACGGCGAATCATGATAATAATATTATCTCTCTCAATGCAAGATCTTGTAGCAAAATGTAAGTTACGACTTCTGAGTCAACTTTTTCAATACATGACTGCTACCAAAATCAATCTAGACCTTGCTAGAACAACGTTTCGAAATATGTATACATTAGTAGTTATTACATGGTTTAATATAAGGAAAATAAATCTTACCTAATTTGTTGTATCATCTCGCTTCAACGTTGAATGTGGCTTCGTCAGTCGTAACGGCGATCCAAACGGTACAATTTCATCAAAAATATATTCTACTATTGTAAGAGCACTTCACTTATTCGTAGTTCGTCTAAAAATGTCCTTTTGGTATTAATATTCAAACATGCGAGGATTCAATAACACCAAATAGTGGTATAAAACATTCCGGGATCGTAAAATACTTTTTATATGACAGCTTAAACGAGCACATAAAAAGCTATACGGGCCTGTATAGAAATATAATAAAGGCGAAAGGGTGCCATATAAATTGTTGGTAATGAATGGATTAATGACTGGCCGTTCAAAATTATTCTACCTCGTCGAGAGAGTAATCCTTATGTAGTTGGCATAAAGATTCATTCCGAGGTAATAACCGTGAACGACATTGCGTTTAATTACAGTTAAAAGCAATCAACGATAATATTAGTCACTACGTCCAATTTTAACCTCAACAGCACAGATTATAGAAATGACAAATTTTAATTAATATTATACAAAATAAGTAAGTATTAAAACATGGTACATCAAGTCAAGATACCGTTCGAAACACAAAGTGGCGAGCAAAAAGTGAATTGGGCAATTTAAAACATGGCCGCACGTTTCAGTTAGATAAGAGAATTTTTGCTAACAGCAAGTAAAAAGTTAGTGAAGTCACGTTCACGATACCAAGCCAAGCGTGCAACAAGTGCCGAGAAAACACTCCGTCACTCGACAATAATACACTTGCAGACAATTTAGAACAAAGCGACTAAAGAAATTTCAACACTCGCTATATAAAAGAAATCGGTAAGGAAATACACGGTGATAATATGTTAATAAGGACATAAAAATTGCCAACAACCTAAGCGCCGTGACCTCATCACCTCAACATTATGTTAATGAAATTCATAATTGGGGTTAGTCGAAACTAAAATTCTGCAGTTTTAATTGAGCAGTATTTATTAAACAAAATATCATTGTTAGTATTGCTGATTTCGCATAATCTTATCTATGTAAACCACTGACAAGAAAAACACTTGTTGTCAATTAGTAAACATGCAATTATATGTTTAGAGCGATCGATATAAGGATCCTTTTTGACGCGGCGATTAAGGACTATCGACGACCTCCAGACTCGAAGTCGAAGATTTATTTATACACTTAACGGTCAAGGTCATTTAAATATCAATATCGAATTAATTCTAGATAAAGGACCAGAATCCGATTCAGAATATCCTATTGAATGAAAAGAATAAGGTGCAAGTGGAAGTCTGTTTTATGCGAAAGACTCCACAATATGTTACTCTCGACAACAACAACCTCAGTCGAGTGCAAAACCTGTTTCGGTGCACTATTATTATTAAAGGCTCGTGCCGATATACGGAGCAAAACGTGAGCCACAGCAGTTAAAAACCCCGCTGAAGCAAAGGAAGCATGCAGAGTTAATTCGAATGTTTAATACCAAAAGGACACAAAATTAAAGATGCTCAAATCCACACGGTCACTGATTCATCGTCGATACGTTTATAGATCCATGCACATAGCACACATCACGGTTAAGGCACTGTTTATAACGAAAGATGTAAAAGTTTGTAAAAAATTAAAATAAACGAATCGAGCACAACGAACTGTCTGCGTCAGTCGGCCATGCGCGCAGCCGGCGACTCGCAAACTGTTCCGTTTTATTTCGAACAAAATATCAACGGCCATGCGGACGCCCTACCTCTCCGTCTCCCTCGGCTGAGGTAATCGTAGGCGTGCGAGAGGGACAGCAGCTGTTTACTCGCCGTGGATGCCTTATCGCAAGAAGAAATACACGGCGACGTGAATACTTTCTGGACGTTAGCCGGAGAGGAACAGGAGATCTTACTTTTTTAAATTTGGCAGGACTTTTTTCATTCATGACTTACATTAGGCACTTTAGGCTATTTATAGCCCCTAGTGGTTAATATGTACGTGAGTTAGACTGTTATGAAATCGGTTCGAAGCCACCGGGTATTCTAAGAACTGCATTTGAAATAACTCCAGCTCGGAGTCAATAAGTAAATATAGCCCTTTGGCTCAAGGTTAATCCTGTACATTTTATGCAAGTAGAAAATAATCCTGTAGATAGTGACAAAGCTGAAATAGTAGTTCGTAACTAAATTATCAATGAGAATTCAGAAAACTATTACTTCAAGAAATACAAATATCAACGTTTATCACAATTCACATGAGTTATGACTTATGAGTTATGACTTATGACACATATAGATATGAAAAAATATGGTATTTTTAAGTTAAAACAAAAGGTTTATATGTATTTTAAAACATCTCTTTTGAGTTGCACTTTTAAATCACAACAAATCTGAATAAAAAATGAATTAATTATTATTATGTATTTATTGAAATGATTAAAATCATAAATACACAAATTCATAATAAGCAACACATTATACATACAATAAAAATAAAATGTGGAACAAGACAAAGAACGACCACTGCATTAGTATGGGTTTTCAAGTAATTTATTTACTGTTATCCATCAATTTAAGTAAACAGAGTTGACACGCTTAATCTAGTTAGTGCTAATGCAGGTGTAACAATTACAGAGTAATTAAAGGTATATTTCCTGTTCCCTAACCCACATTCACTTAATGGTAATGTTTGCTCATCGATTTCTTATCTGTTTACTTGTATTTCGAAAGAGGACCTATTTTAATTAGAAAACAACATGACTTGTAAACGTGAGAGAGCTTGACTGGATCACTAACACGACCTCGTGGAATTTTGTGTGAAATGACACAATATGGTGTTTTTTGCTGAAAGACTGACTACAGCTACCGAAGTAAGGCAATTTGAGCATCAGGATTTCTAACAAGAATATCAAAACACTACAATATGTTACGAATAAAGTCCGTAATTATTTTTTTTCAGTGTTTTATACACCACCTTTCTGTACAACATCCATATCATATTATATCACAAGAACGTATATAAAAGACCATCTAAAATTGGCGATAAAAAATTAAAAGATAAATCGATTAAAAGATAAATAATGATCGACACACCGAAATTAAAGTAATGATCGCATAACCGAGTACACGAGTAATTGAAATCGACGCAGGTATTCAAAAACCTCTCCAAAGGTCGCACACGAGGAAGCAGGGTTATCGCCTGACCCGCGACTGATCTTCGCCGAAACTGATGGGCTTATGTAAGGCACTTTCGGTGCCTCCATGATACCTTTTGCTTCTGGATTATGAAAGTAAACCTTTCAAAATTCAGAAGCAAAGAGTAAAATCTAAAAAATTCAGAACAAATTGATTATTTTAATCAGAAGTTTTGAGAACAAAATGATCATGGTCCCAATTTTTCGAATTGATCCTAACATTACTGACATTATTTGGATCTATATTGTGGAGGTAGTTTAATTCCATGTACATACTTGTATATATACTATGGTAAATATATAACTGTATTTTAAAAAGATATAAAAGCGACTTCAAAATTGTAGGTAATTGAGAAAAAATGAGAATTAAAACTTACTACCTCCAAAACTACTGAACTGATATAGATTAAACTTGCACTATATCCTAAGTTGAACCATACCTAGTACAACAAAAAAAAGAATTACTGAAATCGGTATGGTTCCAGAGATATGCGAACACAAACATAAAAACATACATACATTGCATACATACTCTATACTTACAAACATATATACATACACTTTTGAAATTTGGCACATTTTTTCAGACGCAACATAATATAGGAAAATAATAAGGCAGTTCTGGAAATATTACATACATACGCGTCGAATAGATAACCTCCTTTTTTGAAGTTGGTAAAAAAAAAAAGATTTATCTAAATATAAACCACGATTAACTTTTAAAATTATTTCATAAACACTGCATTTCTCGTTTTCGAACTTGGTTCACTTAGCGTATTATTGCAATTGGGTCGCTCATCTATGTCGTTATAGAAAATTATTCTAATAACGATAACTCAAAATTCGTGATTACCGACCCACCAAGCTGACCTCGATATTCTACTATCTAAAGAGATCTCGGATCGATCATATCGCATATCAAACACGACCGAAACCTAGTTTACGATCACTCGCGATGGAGAATCTAATGTAATTTTTAACTGGCACAATTTTATATAATCACGAGCTCGTCAAATTGAAGCCTTTTCATTTCTGAACGCGGCGTTAATTTCTAACACATTAAGTGGTTTCATCGCTGGGAGCAATTGCAAGTAGCAATTCGAGCTTTATAAAAGCAATGAAGCAATCGAAGGTCTTAGAAATTATCCGTGTCGTTGATTAGAATCAAACGCGACTGAGAAATATAATCTCGTACAAATTAATATAAATTAAACGCTCAAATGAAGATAAAGGTTAATTTAAAATAAAACATTCGAACGTTATTGTGACATAATCGTTTAGCAACCGAAGAAATGTGACAGATATGATGAAACGTTGTAATAATTGGTTACGGAAGTTTATCAACAAATAAAACAAAAAACAATCGAACAATTAGGTAACATTAAAAAACAACAATCAGTTTTCGTAACTAAAGAGCTGTCACTCCGTCTGATTACCGCTCGGACGGAAACCATTCCGTTAACAATGAGCTTTGCAAATTGCTTGCTGCAAAATTCATATACAACTGTAACGTAACTGACTTCAGCATGGCAATGTTCTGGTATATTTAGTACACTTCATTGTTAATCGAAAATAAGTTTTCATGTCTAAGGCAGACTTTTAATAATCAAATTACTTTAACCTGAACTTTGGAATAAAATTTAGGTTTAACTCTAACATAATATGAATAAAATTTCTTAATGAGTTCACAACTGAAAAGAAAAACAGTACAAAAATAAAAAAATAAAAAACTGCAACAAAAGTGCCGATATAAAGGCACATGTAGAGGTATAAAATCCAGGTGGTCGAACAAAACAGATCCACCTGTTGCTACTGGAATACTGAATGCAGGAAGACCCATGGGACGAGATTACATCTCCTCCGCCCATTACACGTGGAGGGTACATAAAGAGCCTATCTCCAATCTGCATGTAAAGTTATTGCAATTCCACCTCCATCGTTAGGAAACAATGTATTAAAATCGCTATTAGGCACATTGGATTGCATACAGACGAGACAAAAATAGGATAGAATAGGTAATAGAGAGTTCCTTATTTAAACCAGCTGTTTTATAACAAAATCTGTCGGGAATTAAACATTCTTGTATGAAATAAAACTGATTCTGAAAGAAAAGTATTATGTCACATATCGGTAATTTCATGCATCTATTTTACGCTATTTTTATTCCGAACAACCAGTAGGCAGTATTTAAGGCAATATTTATCACATAGCTTAGCTTAAAATTTATAATAGAATTAAGAAAAAATTGGTAATGTTTTCATAATTGCTAATCGTGGCTAATAATTAGGTAAAACTAGAGAAAATTGTTCGTCTTTGGTAAATAGAGATAGTACAACAAGTGCCTCGCTTGTCTCTACTGATTGGCTTAAGATTTTAATCCTTCGTTAAATATACCTTGGTGAAGGATAGTTTTAGATGAAGATAATATTGACATCGTTATCCAACAAATGATCTACGTCTAATGAAACGAGTCAATCGACTTTGCATTCAATGATCAACTTGTTTGTATGTAAAATAAAGGCAGGAAATTCGATAGCAAATATTACGTGTGCATTGAATCAACAGTAAGAGATTACTTTAGAACCACCAGAGACCATAAATATACTATCTGGTCTCTGGAACATACATGATATTTCATTTTACCAATTCAAGGTAGCTGTGTTTGCGCAACTTTAGATAAGTTTTTATAGTCTAGACTCTAGAGAATAATAAAACAATGCGATGTGAAACGCGCTTTTAAAATAAAGATATATACGAAAAAACTATCCCATTGAAGTTATGTTATAAAAGAAATATCTAAGATACTCGAGATATCACGTAGACGGAAGAACTAACGCTGAAAGAGGCAAAGACAATAATAATTGATCTTCCAATGTTTATTGCTTTCTCCATAATTTGTAATAGGAAGTTATTACAGCTACATGACAGTCATGAGTACATTTAATAGCTTCTTGCAGATGCCACAAAAGGAACTGATAGATGAAATATGAGAGCATTTATCATCATGAACCATATAGCATTTAGTAAAATGGGGGCGAAGTACGCAGTAAAAAGTACTGTAACTCAACCTATTCATGTACCTTAGAGGTCAAATATTAATGACTAACAAAGGAACAGACAAACGGACTAAATTATGGGCCATACGTTTCTGTCATATCATCTCCATTGAAACAATAGACGTATTAAAAGGTTGAAGAATTATAGGTTGTACTAGCAACACGGACGGAGTACTTTCTAACAATGAGACCAAAACAATTCTATAGCAAAGATTGATGTTTGAAACGAATTTGTATCACACAATACCGTGGACCGATTTACGAAAGATGCGCCGACTTTCTCTCGCGCCTCGGCCCTACGCTGCATTAGGGTCGTACTTTTTGTTCGTTACGTGCGCGTGCGCACTAGATTCACATGTAGAGTAGATGATATAAAGAGATTTAGGTCGACGCACTCTCAGAAAAAGGTAAAAGGGTACCAGTAGGTTAATAAGAGCTAAATACTTTGGAATAGTATTTATGTGAAAGCGACGTTGGACAACCCCTGCAGGGAATTTTAATTTAAGGTTTAACATAACCTCAAAGCCTTAAAGTTGTAAAATATTTCTTTAAACTGAAGCACAGTAACAGTTTATCGTATTATGTAAAAAGGGAACTCGTAATCTATTAAAAGCTTGTTAGCAGCAATGCGTGGACTATTTCCCATCAGCAGATAAAAACATAATAGTCAAGTGTAGCGAGCGGGCTTCCTTAAACAGTGCAATCGAGTTTATCTTTATATCGAATTGCTCCTAGCTTCCCGGTTTTGTGCGTAGGCGCATTTCCGTGTTTGATGTGCGAACGGTATTATAGATCGGTATGGAAAATCGCTTTCTCGAGCGTTACACAAGGCACAATTAAATCGCTGATATTACTGTAAAAGTTTATGTTTAGCCTACGATGATAAAAATTATTTATTATTCGTAGTGTTTAGCTTTTAGTGTGGAGAAACTCATTAATTTGAGTTCAGTAATTAGCAAATGTGATGTTAAAGACCACGGCCAAGCCGCATAATTAACATCTCAGAATCATTAAATATTATCGTGTTGTAAATGTCGAAATTGTATATTTTATATCTAGTTAAACATAATATCATCGCACATTCAAGATGTCCATTATTATTTACAACTTCATACATATACGTTATAATAAATATAACTGATATACAACAATATTAACGGTATTCCTTATATGCTTTAATGTTTATATAACTAACAAGTAGAGATTACCGAGAGTCTCTTTGAAAGTTCATCTCCAAATTTAAATCTTCAGAGAAACGTTCGTTTCACCATAAACTAATGAAGTTCTAGGGAAGTGGCGTGAGAAGCATCTGCTGTTGCAACCCGCCCCAGCACCCACCCACGTGATGCTAATGCGCTTGCTCAACCTGGATCCGATATTAATCATATTGTTTGGAGTTTGGCAACTCATCGCTCCGACATCCCATCTCTGGAAAATAATTGCCCGCCATTAAAGTTTCATTCTTTCATTGTTACTGTTTACCTCCGATGATGTTACTAAAAACTGTTGTGTACAAGTTTTATTGTAATTTTTATGAAGTAGGCACATTTTGTGATCTATATTATACTCTGTAATTAAAATAAGTCTTAAAGAATTTGGTACTGTTTTTTAAGCCTAGCATTATTCGTATTAGGTCAATTCCGTTACAAACTTGCGATTGGAAAAAAGACGATGGCTCGTAACAAATTAGAAAAAGTTGTTGACGAACCTCTTTGTTTACAAATTTCTTCGAAAGTTCCGCCGAAACTGCTACTTCATTTCGAAAACTTTCCGAATTTCACAAATCAGACGGTGCGTTGAAGCGTGAAAACCCTTCACGAGTTATCACTTTCACTACTCCATCGCGGGCAGGATAAGGGTGGCTTACATAAGGTCCAGGCTCGAGAGTCGAGACAATAGCACAAAATGTTCCCCGGGCTATGTCACGTAACTCGTGTACACTGCGGATTGATGCAACACCGCTGTGAGATTATCAGCCATTAATAGTAATCGAAGGATCAGATAAAACGACATTTTGAAATCCCATTCTACGAATTAGAGTGTCCATTAGGAGCATACGAATTGCAGTCATACAAGTAGCAAACGTTCGACCGATAGAAACAACAATGAAACGCCAATTACAAAATTGTTTGTTGATAAAGATTTTTTGACAGACGGAGATAATTATTTAACATTAATGGCTTCTAGCCGCAGGGAAGTCGTAGTGCTACTTATCACAAATTGAAATTGATTGGAGGTTTTGAGGCTACAAACGATTTGAAAGGCAAAATAATTGTTTGCGATGCGGCAGGTTTTCGTAGAAAGGTGAACCTTATGAACTATGAAGAATAATAGCTTTTTTGCATTTTGATTAATGGCTTAGTTTGTTAAACTACTCAACGAGTCAGATTAAGTATATTGCCTCATAAAGACTCACTAATAACGAGTCATTAGTCTTTTTACTGCAAGGTTTCTCAATTCTCACAAAGATGAAAATGTCACTTGATCACATTATGGTAAGTCCTTAATGATAGTCTATGTCCCTTGATTCTTCTGATGGTTCAGTGTTATTATTCTTTCCCACATGCACCACGGCAAGTGCCACTTTTGACTTTTGCCTTTTTTCAATACCAGAAATAAATTTAAAATTTCTTTGAAAACTAAGTAAGCACCCAACGAGAAGAAACTTAAATTATGATAAACTTTCACTGGGTCTAGCTGCTAGACCCTTGTTTATAGCTATCAAGGCAATTAAACTTATAGTTGACTTTTGATCTGGGCCTACGGGCTAACGGTGTGGTGGTAACAAAACGTGCGCGATCGTTCGCATCGGCTGTTTCACGGTGCGTCACCGTGCGACACGGTACGACGCGCAGGCGATCACTCGTAACATGCCACTACAGCTGGTATGGGACACGCAAACTATTATCTATCCCCTAGGACAAGCACGGAGGAGGTTCGAAATGAAACAAAAATAATCGGAAAGTGCCTCAGATAGGTTAGAATAAGTTATACCTACTGTATTATAAAGTGTAACATCTTTTTACCTTTACTTATTCTGCAAATGAATGATTTGATTTTAAGTCTAAAGCTGATGACAAATCCATAAATAATCATGAAATCTGGGCATAAACTGGTTACGAAAAATTAAAAATAAAATAATATTTGTAAGGCACAAAACGTTTGAAGCAGAAATATATTTTGTACAAGCCTTTAAAAAATCTCATATACTGTTAAAGCTAGAACATTTTAAGAAGCGAAGACAGTCGTAAGAAAAATGATTACGGACAGAATAGATGAGCACAATGCACAAGTCATTTGGAGTGTACGCCTCTTCCCACATAAGAGATTTCATGACGTAAAGGTACGTATATTATAAACGTATTATTACGTAAAAGTACTTGGTTTCCGTTGACTAAAGCCAATCGTAAATGTAAGAGGGCAAACACATCTATCAGTTAAACATTTTATAATATTCATAAAATGAAAAATAGTATCTCATTTAAACAGCAAGTCCCGTTTATTAAAAAAATACAATATATATTCTTAGCAAAGTATAAAACAGTAGATAAAACACTGCTCTAAATATATAGGCTATAATATAAGGCTTTCCAGAATCTGTTAATACGATTGAGAAACATAAATTAGAAGTGTTACTTGTAAATCAGTCCTTCAGGCGTACCTCAGGGCATTCTACAAGCGCTCAATAACAATGCTTAGAATTAAGTCGACTTCAATTTTTAGCTTGACTACTGATTGAAACTACCGGGTCCTGACTTGAAAACGTGACTTGACTTCGCAGTCCTATAATCATTTTTTTTTTAGTTTTGTGCAGGCAGGCCAAAACGATTGTGCCCTAAGGGACAAAGTTTTCTTCAATATATAAAAAATTGCGCAAGTGTTCTGAAGATATACTGATCTAAATAAATAGAGATAAAATTATGGATCAGAATAAATAGAGATGGAATTTGTAACTTACCAATTGAACACATATTTTTATGTAACAACAATCAATACGAAAAAAAAACGAACCTTTCCAAATGTTAGAGTTCAAGCAAAACAAATGGATTTTACTTCCTCGTCCCTTTGTGATCATTGTCAAATTGTGTAACATACCTGTAACAACAAAAGTAATTATTAAACAATCGCAACGATTATATCAGCGAGATCTAGTTAAGATAGGGCAATTGCTTACGTTCACAAAAACAAAGCGGATATAAAAATTGTGCACAATGATTTTGTTGATGATAAAATGTACTCAAAACTGACCCATATAACCCCGGAGTTTCTAGAGTAATGGCCGGTTCACATTTCACAATTCCGATCTGCTATCCAATCCAGCACTGAATAACTACTGGAATAATGAAAACGGGCACTGAAATTCAATTTTGTAAAAAGAAAACAGCGCTGGATCGCATAACTGGATTGGAATTGGCATAAAAAATATCAACAAAATTTGGAATGCCCTCTCTCTTAAGGCATGTATTCACTTTGATAAGTACGAGTGCAGGTTATTAGTGCATTCAATAGTGACCTTTATTAATGAATTTGACATTTTACGGAAGTAACCTGACTGAAAACGCGATAAGCTCGGTATTTTCATCTTTATTAATTCTTTATCACACTGAAAAAAATCCGAGAGTCGAGACCCAGACGTTAGTATTCGGCGATGATACTATGTATTTAAAATTCTGCACCAATCCTCTCAAAAATTTCGCCAACGACATTTAAAAGTTCAACTAAAATGTGTTTGTATATTCCATAAGCCACCTGTCGCATTATTTTTATCTCCTATCTTTATATCATCTTCATGCAAAAGTTGTCAGAAATACCTAGTTGAGCTCTGTGTGTTTAGTGAAGGAACGGATGATGGATGCAAATGATTATATCCTGTACAGTCATTACGTTACTCTACAATCGCTTCCAGATCTCCGCTTTCGTTTTTATGGTCTCGGTTAAGACGTTAAAGATGATATCATAGATGAAAGAGTTTAAAAATGTGATGAGAATCATAACTATCCTATTAAGTGTCTGCAAGAGTGACATCTATGTAATGTGATTGAAGTGATAAAAGATTTAATTAAATTGAATATGCGATAAAGAGTAAGAGGTTAAAGAGAACATTCTTAAAAATACTAAGCATATAAAGGCATATTCAAGGCAATGCTACAAAAATAGGATATGAAACGTGTTGGAGATTGCTAAATTAATATGCAATGAAGCAACTGCAAAGTGAATGTTGGCAGAGATACATCACACTTAGCGCAGAGTGCTTTAATTATTAATAACGTAAGTAACACGTATAAACATTAATTAGGATTTTTGCGAATTTCACATTCATCATCAAAATACGAGTATGTCTAATTACTTTGGAGCTTGGCACTAAAAGAGGTATGAATAATATGTTTATAATAAAACGACCTATGGATATAAAATAAGTCTCTTTATTTAAGCTCTAATAAAATTTGAGTAAGTAAACCCAACCTCAGTGATCTGTGCAATGAACAAAGACAACAGTACCAATAAATTCAAAAACACCACTAAAATCGAGTCTACAAGCCTATTGCGTCGACAGCAGTCCTAAACAGGCCTTTATTTCACCAGTAATTATATTTTCCGTATCCATAACTCCAGTTAAATTAAATATGCACTTTCCAACAATAGTAACGATGACTAGACAGTAAATATAATAACTTTGGAAATCAAACTCAAGGAAACAGTCTGAGAGCAAGGCGTGGCAAATCATTAAGCTATCACCCGGAATACTTGCATAAAGCATTACCCATGTACAGCCGTGCCGAATTAAACTATCATTAATAACAAGGAAACGTAGATATTGTGTAACAACTATATATAGTAACTTGGTAAATCGAGGTTAAATCCCATCTCCCGGTGCACCTATTAACTCTATCAGATAAACGAATTAACTTTTATATGGTTCTTTTACAGCTTTAAATTTTGATAGACTATAAGGGCCTCGAAAAAGGTGGCGAGATGAACAAGATAGGCTGGGATGTGGTGGCGTTAAAACGAGTCAGATGACAGATGGAAGACCTTAGGGAGGTTTTTACCTTTACTTTAGTGGAGGATACAGTGTGTAACAAAAATAAGTGATAATACTTTAGGGTGTGTACGTGTTCCTTGTAGAGAGTTCACTGTGAAAGTAGCAGCGCTGAAAGGCGAATTTTTTTTCACTTTTGTATGGGCAAGGGCCCGAGCGTCACGAGTTTCCCCATACAAAAGTGAAAAAAAATTTTGGTCTTTCAACGCTACTTTCACAGTGATCTCTCTACAATGAACACGTACACACCCTAAAGTATTATCACTTATTTTTGTTACACCCTGTAGACTCTTAAAAAAATAAGGGCCATGAGTGAAGTTGCACTCAATAAGAGCGAAGTAAATAAGAAAGTATTTCGAAATTCACCGTCGATATATCGAATGCGTTTTACTAAAGGGCCAGAAGTGCATAGTTAATGCGATAGTAGTTGCATCAATTCGGAACGCAACCGTGTCTAACCGAATTTCTCTATGATTGCCTTGTGTTCCTAGGTTGTACAACGCGAGGGAAATATGGGGACATTCCATCAATAACTTTAGGTAGAAATCGTCGTTGATATTATATTCTTATTTGACTTAAATTTAATAAGCAATCCTAGAATACGAACTTATATCCCGTATAATTTATCCTCTCATGGAATATTCCTCTAAGCACCTTTGTGACACTATTACTACCGAATATATTCAAATGGTATTTCAGATGTGAGGGTCGTGACAGGCTCGTCATATCAGCAGTGGGATCGACAAGCTACCTACTGCCAGTCTGAAATGTTACGAAAACACGAATGTTGAAAAGTCAACGGAACGACTGATTCTATCGCGCATTGTTGCAGCGCTAGTGTGATTTAGAAAATTATATTACCCTTGGGCTTATTAAAATAAAGAAGGTTTTCTAACCTTCCCTGAAATGAGAGATCGAAACGGAGAGGATAATGTACCATTAAAGAAATTAAATCATAGGCGATCCTACGACGTTTTGTCAGGATATGTCAAGTTAATGAACTAATTGTAAGCTATTTACTTATTGGCATTGCTTGACCAAATTACGTGGGTTCATCATCTACCTGACTCAATTTCTCTATTAGTAAAAAATGCAATAAGCAAATAATTAAAAAAAACATCGGTTTTCCCGTGCCCTTTTTCTAATGTGGTCACATCTACCCTATCTACCTATATCTACAGGACAAGAATATCCTTAAATATTTTTTCTGCCACACTACAAAATATACGAGCAAAAATCAAGTTCATCCTGATAAGAACTATCAAGATCATATCATAAATATTTCAGTTTAAATGTGGTTTTAAAGGTGTTAAATAATTTTCAACAAACTATTGATGAGCAGACTCCCCACGTAGAAGGTGAAAGCAGTGTGAGATAAGGCAACGAGTCGGCAGTCGCACAAATCGTCACAATCTGATCTGTACATACACATAAACAGCAACACGACAGATTTATATCTGAATAGCTTCATGCTACCGACTTACTGGGGAGGGAAATAAGATGTAGTGTTATAATCCTTCAAGCCCCATACAAGCACCGGTGATCGCGACAACAATAGAATACAATAGCATTTCCAAGAATCACCGATCGTAAGATTAAAGCAGTATGTGCTATGTACCAGCGCGGAAATTGATTCCTAGGCAGTTGACGGACCTACGTCGTTTGGTCGGATTGTGTCAATTCAATGTTAGGTCGGATGGGTTTGACCAAATTACTTAGGTCCGCCATCTGCCTAGGAATCAACTTTTCTGATAGTACATCGGAAAGGCTGGGTAACTCCTAACCTGACTGATAAAAATTGGAATACGCGAAAGACTATGTGAAAGGAAATGGGCTCCTTTTTTTAATCGCAAAATTTGTGCTTCTTGCACAAAGTCGTGTGTTATGTTACACATAACACGATAATTATTATAAATAGTATCAGTTTTGGTTTTGCCTACCAAAGTCTACTTATTTTTAGTTAAAATAATTAAAATAAATTGCTGAATGTGTATAAAGTAAAATTATCAAATAACTACATAGGCTCTGATATTAAAGATTTTTTTAAACATAACATATTAAATATTTAAAAAAAAACTTAAAAGAACATTTGAAATTCAATCTCCAGTACGGTCTGTATAAAATCGCAATTAAATAGTAAATATCATATAGACTGTAGACAGTAGACAATTATAACGGTAGTCGAGCTCAACGGTGCAGAACCAAGTGACATATGCGTGACCTCATCACAGGCTGCTCAGGGCTATTTTACCTCTGCCATGACTTTTATGTCAACAACATAAAAACTACTATCATAGAAACCGGAGTAAATAACTCCGAACAGTAATGACTGCACTAACGGCAAAACGTATTGATTAAATAACGTCTGATGATACTTTAACTAGGCATTTTGATTTAACTGTGCTTGTGATTCTTTCGTAAATTACTTTAATCATGGGAAATGGTTCTCGTATTGCACCATATCCCATCAGTTTGACTACATTTTCTTGGACTTATTTCCACAGACAAGTGTTGGTCACTGTCGATTGGGATTGTTTATGACTATACTGATAAGGTTATTTCGTTTGCAACATAGGGATACCGAATGAACTTTTGGATGCAATTGTTTTTCCTATCATATTTTCTTCCTAATTCAGTAAAGCAACAGAAGCTCAAGTTGATCGCGTTCAATCAATTAATACAACACAAGAAAAAATGGTGCTACAACCGTTCCCTGGGGGATCCCCAAAACAAAATAAATGTTAATGTAAACTAATGAAGGAGTGACAGGATGCACAGACAATCGTTCGCCAGATGCTTAAATTAAAAAGGGTCCGACCTTGTGGATAGAAGGGCAATGTGGTTCCAACTCCATAGATAAGGTCGCAAGACTACCACAATCGTGATTCACTCTTGACTGATTTTAAATGATTTCAAACGATACCATAATGAAATACATAAAAGCCTTGTTTCGTAACTTTAGTGAATTTTAACAATATTTATTTGAAATACGCAGAAAATAAATTTGTGAGTTAAGAATTTAGAACTAGTTACTGGTTTAGAAATTGAATCCTGCATAAATAATATAATGCAGTTTAGGCGAGAGGACTGCAAAAGGAAAACCAGAAAAAGCAAGCATAATATTATATTTTATGCACTACTAGAGAAATAGTTTTATAGGTATTGGACCGACATTACTTAGTCGGATAATGATTTCTTAAGTTTACGCGAGTATTACTCATGATAACATTATATTATACTCATTCCTTAACTTAACCTTATAATATTATAAGGTTTAAAGGCAGGCAGGCAGCGACAAAATCCGTAAGTGTTTAAACCTTATAATATTACTTAGTCGGGTTATTTTTGTGACTGGCGATATGTTTTGACAACCAACTAAATTAAAATCCTCTAAAATAGAAATCCATTTCTCTAAAACAACATCTAAATTCTAAAGCATATTTCGCTTTCCAACAATACGGACAATTTCAATGATAGAGCAGATGAAAGCTGGTAAAACGATAATGACGATGAAATCAACAGCAGGTGGAAACATCTAGATTCCAGATCAGATCTAGCTAATTCAACACCTTTGTTGCCATTAGGTATACCAATTAAGTTGGGCTGTTATTATGAACTTTCGCGTGGTGGTATTGCGTAATGCTTTGAGTTATGGTCCTACTAATATAGATTACGATAACACGAGTGCTGGATTTATGGCCGGTTGATATTGCATGCAACAGATACGCTTTGAGGTATACAAAGGTATTGAAAGCAGTTGCAAAAATCCTTATTGTTGTAAGTTACAAACAGAAAATATGAAAACGTGAGTGAATGTGGTTAACAAACAGTGTACAACATTAGAAGAATAACTAATTTTTTCACTTAAACTTCATTATCTAGCTATACTTAGAATACCCTTTTTTTGTTTCAAATCATTTTCCCGGTCCTAAAGCCTTCATTGATGCAAAAGTCAGTTTTCAAATAAATATCATGATTCATGTCTTCAATTATTCTCAAAAATGTATGTACGTACAGACCTCACAACTTTGTAAATAATAATAAATCGAATTAAGAATCAATTGCTATTTGCTCTTAATTTGAAATTAAGTTGGAAGCATTATGACATTGCAATAATTGATTTCGTTCGGACACTTGATCACGTTGTTTAGATTTACGAGAACCACTCTCCTATAAATCTAACTAGCACTTATGATCGTTTAATGTCTCTCACGGCTTTATGTTACAAACATACAATTTTACATTACATCGTCATACGTGGCCATACTGTCAGAGATAACCTTGAATTTCTCTTAAGGATGATTCGTGAGCATAAAAATCCTGTAGAGATAATAAAAATTGGCGAAATATTAAAATTAACCAATAAAACGTATTCTTATTGCATTCAATAAGAATATTATTGGTTAATTTCGATCAAACTCAAAGACGAACAACAATAAAGTAAAGAAATAAATAATTTTGTGTAGCTGTGAGAATCAGATTTTAAAGTTCCTGGAACTTAAATGATGTCCTCTTAGATACCAAAGTTTTAAAATATAAGCAAATAAAACTCATACAGCAGTATAAATTAGCCTCAAAGACGCATGACTTGTATTAAACGCCAGTAACATATTGTATGCGTATGACCCATTTGTACGGTCGAAGAACACGATAACAATAAAATCGATAGCACCTGATATGTTATCGTTGTTATAGTTACCACGTGGGGACAGGGGAGACTGAATAAATAATCGTGGTAGATCAATATTATATGATAACGAAGTCACGAAATATTAAGTATGTACTAGATGACGCTCGCAACTCAGTTGCGCCAAATTCGTTTATCGCGCGGGAACCGTACATTTTTTCGGGATGAAAATTTTCCTATGTCCTTTCCCGGGTTTTTCCAGACCAAATTTCAGCAAAATCGGTTCAGCGGTATGGGCGTGAAGAGTTAACAGACAGACAGACAGACTTTTGCATTTCAGAAGATTACACTTAATAGCTGCGAAAGGTTATCCCGCTAAGGTCAATTTTTTAAAACATTTAAAACTGAATGCAAAAGGCTAAAATCTCAGAGCTTAATATTTTACATTATTAATCAAAATCTAAATAGCATTGCTATAAAATATATAAATAGGTCGTTACTCGTAATATGTTTAAAGTGTATACGATTTATAACAGATATTTAGTGAAATATTGTCCCAAATAACACTCCTATATTTTAGAAGTGTATACTCGTAACTTTAAATACAATTTTGCAATGCTGAATTACGTCAACAGACTATTATTTAGAGCTAGATTAAGCTGAAAACATCACACGCAGTAAACGTTGAAATACAAATGAAACGCAATAGCAAGTTACATTTAACGACAATCAAACAAAATTAATAATCGCAATTATAGAAATTCATGAACGTTAAAATTATGAACGATAATAAATTCAACATTAACAAGCTTATACAACCAATTAACATGGAATTAAAGTTATCAGATGAGAGAAATGGAGTAAGGTGTCAGGTAAGTGAAAGTATGAGTCTTAGGGCATGACAGGTAGCCTACAAGACCTCCGACCTTAGTCTAGATGGGATGAAGATATCAAGCGATAATTGTGGGGTGAGCTACAGGTAATCTCAAATAATTACTAGAATTATGGCCGTGCAGCTTGTAATGATCCTTCAGAATCTAATGGTGATTTGGATTCTGAAATAAGTGGTATGGTGCTTATTTCGAAGTTATACGAAATAGGATAATGTGAATATGAAACTAGTGACTTATGCCCTGAATCTAATATTACTACCCTGATTCGACTACTTGAATGTAACATTAACCTATCAAGCCCCATAAGAGCACCGGTGTTCGCGACAACAATAGAATAACAATATATTTCCAAGAATCCGCGATCTAAGGATTAATTACTGCTTTATTTTATGTCTACTAAGTAATACTGGGGGGTCTGGAGCAAATAGCAACCCAAACCGATGAACGCATAATGTGGTATAATATGGAGAATTAAAAAACAAACTTAGATAATACCTGGATAAACCAAGATAAGTACCAGACTAGAAAAACTAAGTCATGAGCAGATGTTCTTTGGTATAAATAATACAATAAACTCCAATATTAACTTAGCTTTAGCTTAGGAGTCACAATTATTAACCTTATTTCCGTGGTGCTCCCCCTTAAGTTCTTTGACTTTCGGTCATTGCAACTTTGTGCTGTCTCCCGCTTTTATGGGGAGGGATATTGGAATCTTCCTACTCCTCCTATTTTCTTCTGATTAATTTCGTTGCGGGTCCCAAGACAGTATTAGCATGTCCCTCGGGCTCCCTGAGATCATATCAAAGGGTTTTCGTGGTTGGATGCCGTTGTCGATCCTGGCGACACAGGAGATACAGTGGTGGGAATGTGTGGTGGGCCAAAGCCCGTTTAAAAAAAGATGTTCTTTGGTAGGATTATGTTGTAAATGATATTTCTGTTGGAAATATAAGGAATAACATAAATAATATTATATATTTCCTTGCCATAGCACCAAAACATACTAAATATTCCTTTATAGAGTCAATTTTATGAGAACTAATTGTAAACCCATCACATTGACATACTTGTCGTCTATTTGAAGTAAACAAAAAGCATCATTATAATTCAATAAACATTGTTTTCCCCGTCTGTCCGTGTTGAAATTGCCGCTAAGCGCGATTTTACTTTCATCTTTTTTCAGAAGTCATTAGGGACAAACGACTGCGATGAGAGAATTGCGTTAGGCTTTGGATTTGGAGAGGAAAAATTTGTTTAGACGAAGTTTGGACGAAGATTCTGCTTTTTTATCCAACACTAGATGACCCGGTGAACTTCGTATCACTTCCCTCGTAAAATAAACCTTTCCTGGACTTGTACGATTATTTCAAGGCTAAAATTAGCCAAATCGGTTTAGTCGTTCTCGAGTTTTATCGAAACTAACAAAATTTGCAATTCATTTTTATTTATATAAGTAGATCATAATCAACTTTTAAGGTGATCTCAAAAATAACTAAAATATCCAAAAATATGACTTGTTTGACGTATATTATGACAATCTATATTATAATTCCATTTGATATGAACCGGAGGGAGGAGAAGCAGGAGGATAGGAGAAGGGAATTCTATAGAACAATCAGGAGCCCAATAGCCAATTCTAAATGTGGAAGAGAATTAGAGCACTTGCAACTCTTAATCTCAGAATCGTATTATCTCAAAAGCTAACTTCATTTCTAAATTCTAAGCAGAATAAGCAATAAATACTTTATCTAGACACAATCAAGCGCTAACTAGGTGGTCCACTGTCAACATTGTGGCACTGTCAGCCTATTGCTGCCTATTGCTCATTGTTGCTCATTTTTGTCATATTACGTTATCTCCGCATACTAGCTAGAACCACTTTCACGGTGCTCACTTTCTAAAGCAAAATATTAATATGCTCCTTTGAAACTTGTTATTATTTTTTGCACTCGCTTTATAATTATCCACCCAACCAGTGACGGATTAACCCTTAATCAAATTAAGCAATTGCCTAGGGCATCACGTCTGAGGGGGCACCAAAAGAAGGACAAAAAACATCCGTCCTTAGGGCATCACGTCTTACTCTCACGTCACCAGAAACCACACCAAAAAGTTCCTAGGAAAAAACTAATGTTTTTAGGTGGTGGTGATGCTGCGTGATAGTGGTGAACACTCCTATATTGCACGAAAAATCTTGGCATGGGGATCATCGAGCGCTACCTTTCGATATCAAAGCGTCATTTTGATGAAGAAGAATTTGGCTTTGTACAGAAGATTTCTATTTTACTAAATGTGCCTGCAACTTCGTTGCAATTCATTTATGGGGAGGGTCTCAAATTTTACCGTGATAAGAATCTAATATGCTATCTAATCTAAAATCGAATAATCTACAGTGTGTAACAAAAATAAGTGATAATACTTTAGGGTGTGTACGTGTTCCTTGTAGAGAGTTCACTGTGAAAGTAGCAGCGCTGAAAGACCAAATTTTTTTTCACTTTTGTATGGGCAAGGGTCCGAGCGTCACGAGTTTCCCCATACAAAAGTGAAAAAAAAATTTGGTCTTTCAGCGCTGCTACTTTCACAGTGAACTCTCTACAAGGAACACGTACACACCCTAAAGTATTATCACTTATTTTTGTTACACCCTGTATAGAAAAGTCTTATGCCCTTTTCCGGGACTCAGGGTTTCCGTAATAAATTTCAGACGCTAAAAGACATACAGACATACCCACTACTGTTATACATATAATAATAATTATTATTATTAAGTTTCTCTTTTTCCCTACCTACAAGTCCTACAACTCATAGGCACTGTCCGGTAACTTATTTACATCTACTTTATCCCAACATTTTCGTCGTGACATTTTCGACTTTTCGTCTACCATCAGGCGTCACAACCGCTCATTCATCAACATCCACACGAGCTTTCGTTTTTCCGTCGGAATTGACTTGTATTGCGGGCGCAGCGCTACCAGGGGCGCGATGGTATCGCACGTCGCCGCGTCGCCCGGGAAATATTGCTCGCCACTCTCCGATAGGGTTGGCAAAAGTAGAAAATGTGTTTTGAAACAAAGTTGGTTTAAAAGAGCAGGTATGAGTGGATAATAAAAATCAATAGGAGATTGAATAGCGACAAAAGACTAGTGCCAAATGCAAGAAATAAAGTAATTTTGGAAGAAATATAACTCAAACAGAAAGTTACAAGCAAGCAACAACATTTCCGAAGCTTAAAAATTTACGAAGAAATTATAGAGTTTGAAATAAGTATTACAAAAAAAAAAGAAATAGTCCCGTAGAAAACATAGTAGAGAAAGCAAGCAAGATTAGAATTTATAAGAAAAACATAGTATCCGCAAGCAAGATTAGAAGAAAATATTCAACTCAACATTTTTATTAATCAACGCTGCAGTACTCGCTAAAAGTTATAACATGAAGTTAATATTAGTTAACTCAAACTAACCCGTCTTATACAGGTGCAATTAAACCTTCCTGCCAAATTTTTTCCAGGGCTTAGATATCATTAGGAGAGTCCATTTAACCAAAAAAAAATGGGTGTTATTTTTTTTTCAATGACATATTTTATCCCATTTAAAATCGTTGCAGAACGGTCACTCGCGGCGCGGGGGATTGGGTGCACGGGATGAGGCGCGCGCGCGGGGCATGTCACGCGCGGCCGACGCATCGTGTCCATTAATTGTAGTGTCTTTTAGGGAGATCGCACACGTCACACTTTTTGTGTGATCGTCGATCGAGTTCTCGGCTTACATACAATCTGCATGGCGCGCGCCATCAGATTGTATGTAAGCCGCAGACTCGATCACACAAAAAGTGTGACGTGTGCGATCTCCCTTAGGATAACTTTCGGAAGCTATTTCTCAACATTTTAGTACTGAGTGACTATAAAAGAAAAAATACGTGTATTTTTATTTTTAACAAGGATCATTATATCAAAATTTGGCAGGAAGGTTTAATTGCATCCTGTATATGCAGTCATTTTATTATTGGCACCTTCGAATTTAGCTTGAAAATACTAGTACTTAATGCACTAAAACTTTCTGTGGAATAAACATTTTAAATACCAATAAGTAGGTGTTTTACTTAAACTAATAATTTCATATAAAATTTTCGACAACCCTAAATCATCTTGTCAGATGTGGAACGTGCTAGCGGAACCCGAACGCAGAAATCCCAGCCAATTTCCTGCCCATATAAAATAACACTAAACTACCGCACCGGGTAATTATGACCATGATTAACATAAACGCTAGGAATCAGGATTATATACTACAATCTAGATTCAGACCAGACGCAAATGAAAGCTTTATAGGGAAGTAATTCTGCGAATATAAACCTAATATTATTATATTAATTAGGATTAAGGATATGCGAATAACAGTTGTGCAGTCTGAAAATACACATATATTTTGCGTACTTATGTTAAGGACGCTAAGCTCATGATAATATCACCCATTTCCTACGAATAACAAAACTAAGGAAGAGTAACTCCGTCGAAAAAAGTGCACCAAAAGGCTACAAAATGTGACCCGAATACATGTATACTTTATGCATGTGTTCGGTACACATTTTTCGTGTATACGTATACACGAGTGACATTCAACCAAGTTGACATGATAATTATTGTCAAACTCATTTTACAATTTGTTTACTTACTTTTTACGTAGCTTTTTACAACATTTTCGTTGTTAAAATGCCAAATGCCCTGTGAAATGGTGTAGAAGTCATACAGATACGACTTTTAATACAGGAATAACCTTTCAAGTTTCATCAGTAGGTGAATTTTTTAAAATTATGCTCAGGTAAAGTTCAAAAACATACCCAAAAAGATGGTTTATATATCCAACTTAAGTTGGATGCCAGGGTATTTGCGTAAAATTAAGCTGGTCTCTTTGTGTTTGTCTTATTAAGTTTACATGTTATTGTAAAAATGCAATAATCAAAAAATAATATAATTACAAAATTTTTACAAAGTCGCCATGGACAGTGTTATGCAATATGTAACAATTTAATCATAAACGAGGGTCTGACTGACATCAGTATGGAGTATCTTATTTTTATAATGCCGTTCGTACTTCGTTTAGTAAGAAACGAACCGAATTGGATGCCGAGCCAGATTACTCGTTTATGTAGCATACACTTTAATAGTCATGATATATTTTGTATGAGTAATGATCGAAAATTAAAGAGATTACGAAAATCTGCATTGCCTATTTGCACCGTAAGTTTTTTATTTCAATTCTGTAATAATTCTGTAATAATTAATCACATAGATTTTTGTAATCTGAAAACGTATTGTCTATGTGCTCTGGATAGTTTTGAATTCGTCCGAGTCGTACAAGGTTTGTTCAAAATTATTATATATTATTACTAGCGACCCGCCCCGGCGTCGCACGGGTATAAAATATATAGCCACTGAAAAAATGATAAAAATCGATAGCCTATCACGATCCTTCATGTGGTCTACTTCTTATCTGTGCCAAATAACATAAAAATTACTCCAGTAGTTCGCGAGATAAACCCTTTCAAATATTTTCCCCCGTTTTTTCCACATTCTCCTATTAGTCTTAGCGTGATAAAATATAGCATATAGCCTTCCTCAATAAATGGGCTTTCTAACACTGAAAGGATTTTTTTAAATCGGACCAGTAGTTCCTGAGATTAGCGCGTTCAAGTTAGCCCTTTCAAATAATTTTCCCCGTTTTTTCCACATTTTCCTCTATTTCTTCGCTTCTATTAATCTAAGCGTGATAAAATATAGCCTATAACCTTCCTCGATAAATGGGCTATCTAACACTGAAAGAATCATCAAAATCCGTTGCGTAGTTTTAAAGATTAAAGGGAACCAAGGGACATGAGGGAAAAAAAAGTGACTTTGTTTTATAATAAGTATAGATTATCGATGACTTAAGGATTAGAGGAAAGTGTTTGATTTTAAAATAATATATATTATGTACTCCTTTCAAGTCCTTTCTTCGTGATAGTAGATATTATTTATGTTTGGTGTATACTGGATAATGCCATCCGCTTTTGACAATTATTGTCCACGGCTTTGTTTCATAACTGTGACAGTGACAATAGCCGCGCAGGCTGTCGTCCAGCGCGCAATATTATGATACGTTACCTGGGAAACGACCTTGGCGAGAATCTGAATTGTCATATTTTAGTGTTCGAAAAGGAGCCAAATTTAAAACGGTTGAAGTATGGGAGTTACGTTTCCTTAGTTTTGTTAGTCGTAGCCCATTTCTAATTTATTTTAATCCTTCGATCGTGGATTCTTAGAAATCTGTTGTTATTCTATTGTGTCTCGCTCACCGGTGAGCTTATGGGGCTTGATGGGTTAAATACGAAGGTCTGTCTGACTTTTCATCCGTCATAACATAATATAAGTTACGGAAATGCTTTGAGTCCCGGTAAAGGAGAATCCCAATTAATGTACAGTTCATACGCGATAAACGAATAGACATTTTATAAATAACTGTTCAGCAATTTTTAACGCCACAGCCGCAGCAAAATCTTACAGAAAAAGATAGGATCATCGAAAGTCGAAACGCAGTAAAGTGTAATTACTTTATGCGTGTGCGCAATACATAATTATATTATCTCGGCCCGCAGGAGCGAAAGCTACCGGTCGATCTTGCGATTATTATAATATCAATACGGTGAAGTTTTGTCAATACCGTTATTACAGGGTTAATGCAAAACATGTTTTGATGGTGTGAAAACTGTGTAACTGACAAATTATGGGCTTTACTTACTTTCGAACAAAAGTGGTATAAGTGAGACGAGAGGATGGAAAGACATTAAAAATCCAATATTTACTAAAATACTTCGGAAAGAGAAACAAACAAAACTAGTTATGTAATAGATACCTGTATGTAAGCACCAGAAGTAAAACTGCCAAGAGATCTATATAAAAAATCATATTATGCTCAATTAAAAAGAACCTGAGAGCCCGATAATTCTCCTGGAGTTTTAATAGTACGAAAAATACATTATAAAAAATTTGGTTTTCCAAGACTAGATATAATAATATCCTTGATCCCTTGCAATAATATCCTTGATCCCTTTCAATCAGGCTTTCGTTCAGGACACAGCACAACCACGGCATTATTGAATATTCTGGAAGATATTCGCTCAAATATGGATAATCGTCGTCTTACTATTCTCGCTATTTTAGATTTCACCAATGCCAATCAATTAGTGCCGCTCTTAGCGTCTTAAGATAGTCTGAAAGCTACCTTAGAGGCCGAAGACAGCGTATTCGTGGTGATAACGACTACTCCATATGGCATGACCTCTTAGCGGGGGTTCCACAAGGGGGTGCTATCACCTTTGCTCTTCGCTCTGTTCATCAATACCATTAGCAGTCGCTTGTCGTCTCTTTACCAATTTTATATGCCGATGATATGCAAATCTATACTAATTCCGATACTGACCATCTCAAGGAGGCGATAAAACGCATCAATGATGATTTGCACCTTTTGGAAGAATGGTGCAAGTCCTTCGGTATTTCTGTTAATCCCAACAAAAGTCAAGCCATCATTATTGGAAGCGCTAAACTTCTGTCTAAAGTAGAGATTCAGGCACTCCCATCCCTCACACTCAATGGCTCCATAATCCCGTTTGTGGATACAGTAAAAAACCTGGGTGTAATTTTTGACAACCAGCTTTCTTGGAAACCACACATAAATGCAGTCAGTAGTAAGCTATTTCGAGCGAGTGCATCTCTTCGTCTCTTCGGTAATTTTCTTCCAATAAAACCTAAAATTGCATTGGTTCATGCATTGCTTATGCCAATTCTTGATTATGCAGACATTTGTCTCATCGATATTACGGAAGAACTTTTAGATAAACTTGAGAGACTGCAGAATGTTTGCATCAGATTTGTCTATGGCCTGCGAAAATATGATCATGTCACAGAATTTCGAAGGAATCTTCGCTGGCTTCCTATCCGCCTGCGTCGAGATTGTCACGTCCTCTCCCTTTTGTACAGCATCCTGTTTGTTCCATCCTCTCCTTCTTACCTTAAAAACCGTTTTAAATTTTTACATGACACTCACCAACTAACATTGCGCTCTTCAAGCAATCTCACTCTGGAAATCCCTCTGCACTCTACTTCCTTATATTCCAAATCTTTTGCTGTGCGTGCTGCTACTCTCTGGAACTCTTTGCCTCTAGATATTCGACGAGCCGGTTCAATAAATATTTTTAAACGTAAACTTAAATTATATTTCCTTAATATGCCCTAGTTCATTACTTGTATGTCGTTGCTTTATGACCATCAACATAGTTGACTGCCGATTATTATAACTAAGTATATTATATTGTCCTAGTTCTAGTTATAGTTAAGTCTAGTAATATATACACTAAGATTAGTTTGTGCACCTACACGATTTTCTTTTATCCCTATTTTAAATCTTCTCTACAAAAGGTTGACTGGTAGAGATTGCTTAGTAGCAATAAGTTCGCCTTTTGTGCATCATTATGTATAGTAATATTTATTAATTTATCATTCATATTGTATATTTATTTTGGTGTGCAATAAAGACTTTTTTTATTATTATTATTATTATTACCAGATTTTTTAGCCCAAATCCCACTAACTTTCATGAAAATACGAAGCGTTTATATTTACAGGTTTGTCTCATAGTATAATATTATGTAGTCGGTAGCCCTGAATGTAAATAAGCCAGTAGACAGTACTCGACTGTATAGTAGATAGTTTGTTTTCTCTGGCAAACACTGCGCCCTAACTACTGTTTATCGCTCTCAAATTGATAGTTTTGGTGCTGATGTAGATAGTATTATGGTGTTTATACTAGGGACTGCCGACAGCGAAATACTCAAGTCTTAAGCCTTAGTGTTATACAAGTATAGTAAATTGAATATTGATTATAGCTGTTTTTTTTACGTGATAATACGGGTATCACACATCGCATTACCTGAAAACCTGTAAAGATTTGGAGAGACTTTTAAAAGCCTAGGACAGGACTATAGGACATATTACGTCATGAGTATGTTAGGATGTTCTTAACTATGAAGTTAAAACATCTTTAACTTATCAACCCCCACAAGGACTCGCGACCGCGACAACAATAGAATAATAATAGATTTCCAAGAATCCGCGATCGAAGGATTAATATGCAGGAAGAAAATATGTAGGACCGACAATATAAAACATTGAAATTGAAGGAAAAATATTGCAGTTTTTGTGTTAAACTAGTGTAAATAATTGACCTTACGAAGTCCCTTTATGGTTAAGTCTATATAAAATGAATAATACACGTTTTAATTTTTAACATAATTCATCGCTTGTGCCGCGGCCGACGCAATGTCAAAATTATTATTATCCAAGTAGCCTAATTCGATCGTACTAGATTCAGAGAAGTTGATCATAGGCAGATGCCGGACCTACGTATTTTGTCAAACTCAGCCAAATCTCGATTAGCATTGAATTGATATCATCATCATATCAGCCTATATTCGTCCACTGCTGGACATAGGCCTCTCTCAATAGGGATGATGACAAGGTCAAAGATTAGCGAATTTTGTTAATAAAATAAAGAAAGCACGGTAAAAAATAAGCGTTACCAAAATTTCAGCTCGATAGCATTTGTATTTTTTTTTTGTTAGGCGCCAAAGTTGGATAATCAAGTCGAATTTTTTTTCAATTAAATTTCTTAATATTTGTATACCATTCGATAACTTATGCAATTAAAAGCAACTTTTGGTATGAAACCACTTTCATAAACGCAATATTTAATATACCTATCGAACAAAGTTCTCTCCCGATCCGTACAAACTACGAAAGACTGACGTCAGTCTTTCGTAGCACTTTGTATGGAGCGTTTCGGGCAGGTCTATTTTATGAGATGTTTGAATTGTTCATATCTTGGTGAATTTTTAAGCTATGAGAGTCATTCTTTCAGCGATGTTTCTATTTTTTAAGGGTCTTTCAATTACCAATAAGAAAAAAAAAATAGTCATCAAGCCTAACGCCACGATAATATGATCCGACCAAATGTCGTAGGTCCGTCAACTAGGCAGAAGAAGTTGATTCATAGTAACTAGTAAGTATAGGCATACTTGATACTTACTAGTTACTATGGATCAACTTCTTCGATTGTACATAGTCTTTGTCTAATCCACCTCTACGTCATAGTAAACTCGATGCCTACTCACGAAGTAATTTCACTAGAAAACACTCCTGTCCACGAATTTCGTGATACTTGTACTTTACAGGACATGTCTCAGGGGATAAGGGACCTTTCCCTTTCACCTACCCGATAGTTCTAGTGTTTTCCAAACATTTCATTGCAGTTACAAAAATATGTTGAAACTCAGCCCGTCGCGTAATTTTCTTTCTTTTCTTTTCCATGCTTATATTATAAATGCGAAAGTGTGTCTGTTTGCCTGTTACCTTTTCACGCCCAAACCGCTGAACCAATGTTGCTGTACGGAGATACTTTTTATTCCGGAAAAAAGTACGGTATCCGCGCGATAAACGAATTTTGGCGCAACGGAGTTGCGGGCGTCACCTAGTAATAGCTCATTTCTTTAAATTCTCTGTTTAAGAAGTTTCAGAATTAATGCGCCACGTAAGTTCACTGTAGGCAAGCAGAACTTTAAAATAGACATGGCAACGGCAACGCAAGCGTACAGTTCGACAAGGCTTTAAATGAATATGTCAATGATGTCATTAGCCGCGTACTGACCAAGCGAGCCGCCTCGCCAGGCAGCCTCACGCAGCAGTTGCTCGGTCGCGGTTAGTGCGCGGCAAACGTACCGAGGCGCCTTTGAGCATCGAATAAAACCGACAACTCTCGGCTCGGGCCGCGGCACGCTCGGGCGAGGCAGCGAGGCTGCTCGCTTGGTCAGTACGCGGCTCATGGGCGCTGCTGGTAAAGGAGAACTGTCAAAAATGACGTTTTTGTATGATAGAAGCGTTATCCAACTAGCAAATTAGTCCTTTAACAAAAAGCCTAAATGACATTTAGTCGTATAGAAATCGTGTAGTTGTAATTAAAGTTTCCAACATCGTGTAACAATATATTAAACGAACAATAGGTCGTATAAGAGCTTAGTCACTTAATTTAGTCCTGTAATCGTTAACACGACCAAATTATATGACTATCCCATAAATATCGCAGTTGTGACCTTTAAAATACATATTTGATGTTGTATAAAATGAATTTATATAACAATCATAATCTGGTTATAATCCCGACCTTATCACTACTCTTTATCAGTAATAAGATTTCTACATGGCTATCATGTAAAGTCCATATATTTAACTGTTATAAAATACATCGTTATATATACGTTTCTTACATGATTTTCGACTCTCATTATACGACTATTAAAAAATATTTATGAGCCTAATATTCATATTTTGAGAACTTAAATAACTGTTTTATTGATTTTAAAATACTTTTAAAACTTACTGTTATAAAACATTTTAGTTAATTAATGATATTTTCATGTTTCTCTTTTACGACTTCGGCCAAGAAATAATCGGCCAAGTGCGATTCGGACTCGCGCACAAATGGTTCTATAATATATACCGTTATAGAGCAAACGTTGGCCAACATTTTATCTTATGGGAGCACACTTCATATATTTTTATTTCATTTTAATTTTATTATTAAAGAATTATTAAAGAAGTGTTAACATAGCGGTTCTTGAGACACAGCTCCTGAAGACGGGCAGATGGACAGACAGAAAGATAAACAGATATCAGTCTTAGTAATAGGGTCCCGCTTTTACCTTTTCGGTACGGAACCCTAAAATATAGAACTTTCCAATAACTTCAAATCTTTAATTAGTTAAAAAATTTTCGACATCAGATATGATCACCTTATTGAGAATTCGATAAAATGCATGGGTTTCCACTTTGTTACTGTACCCTAAAAATGGCGGATGATAAAATAAATAAATGGTAACATATGCGACTTACAGTCATGAGACATCATATAAAAGTCATCATCATTACCTAAAATCGTGTAATTGTAAAATCTTAAATTAAATTTAATTAAATTCAGAAATATTATTTTGCAATTATTCGAAGAGGGCGTTAAAAATTTGTTAAAAAACGTTTATACAATCGTCGAGAAATTTAATTTCCCTTAAAATAGTAGATATTGTTACCGACTAACACCAAATACATTATAGTCAATGGCATTCATTCAATAATAAATATGGCAGACAAACTTTTACCGACATGATGGCTACTTTTTCTTTTATCTTACTTCAATAGAACTCTAAAGTAATTAGTATCCGCAAAAGGGTAATGCTGGTGACTACTTCCCAATGTTTATACATCGTCTACTGGATCACAATACGACGAAACAGTTACAAAATTAATCACTTTACGACTATAGTCTATACTACTATAGTATATATATATTAGTATAGACTATAGTCTATACTAATATAGTATATACTGCTATACGAATATTTAGCCACTAAAACGACCATGACACGATCGCTATACAAATAAAAGTTATATATTTTGCGCCTATTTCGCGTCATATAAAGGTTAATAGGAATGCTTTATAACCAATAACCCTCCTGGCAGTCGGGTAAAAAGGACTGACCTCAAGTTATAACCAAAACGTTGTCTCGAAAATTATATGACCTTGCTAGTTGGGTAGTTCCTTTTTTCGCCACGTTCATAAACAGCCTTGTCGAACTGTAGTCAAATGACCACTACGGGGTTGTTTGGTCATTTTGTCATTTGAATGACGTTATTGGCGCATGCCCTTTTGCTGGTACGAATATAATTTCCTACCATATCCTCAGTTATGAAATCTTATAAGCTCGTCAACTTAAAATCTCTTTAACACACAACAATTTGTATGACATTACGGCTTCGCTTTCGTGGACTTTCGCTGTCGCCCGCGGCGGCCGATGTCCCACGATTGTAATTATTGTACACTTCAATTTTCAATCACCTTAAAATACTTGAGTGATGTCTTTGTGAAAATGTCATTATTCATTATCTGCCCTGGGTTGATGAGGCGAGCAAGCTGCAGTTACGGTGTAACTAATTCACTGAAGGCTGAAGCTTACCAAAATTTCAGTGTCACAGCGTTTAGGGATCGGTTTGAATAAGAAAATGGTCGGAATGACCCCAAAATCTTTACAAATCATTCTATCATCTCATTGGCGGTTTATACGCTATAAACTAAAATATAAGAGTCTACTGTCCAATTTGCCACTTCTATATTATTTTAAACTTTACATATTTTATGGAATATACGCATTGTCTACTCCCTTGGGAAAACTATATCTCTACATTAATAATTATTAGACCTCTTCTAAATACCATAACGATAAACGAATATGTACCATCATCAGAGAAATTCATTGGCATATGGCGGACCTACATTATTTGGTCGGGTTATACCTGGTCAGTGTTAGTCGTCATCTTTTGGCTGGGTTTGACATCATCATCATCATCATATCAGCCGACACTCGTCCACTGCTGGACATAGGCCTCTCTCAATGAACGCCAAGATGACCGATCTCCTGCTACTCGCATCCAACATGGACGCGCAACTAAACGGAGATAGTCGTCCCACTTACGGCCGAACCCAATATACGATCCTAGTCCGTTTTTACCAATCCAAGATCGATATTTGAATCCATATTTGTGTTTGAGTGTGCCAATAATGTATCCACAGATTGAAATTACAATCTGTGGTTGCAAGCCATCCATGGGAGGTTCGCTCTATGATTTCGGATAGCTCTCTGTTTGAAAATGACAGTTCGAGTGTATTCATAACCTATCTCACAGTTTTGACGTTTCTTTCGATCGGTTTTTTGATCCAAATCTGCAATCTTAAGAATTTCTCGGTTTTGCTGTTTAAAATATAGATTTGTCTATACTCTCAAGCAGTGATAGTAATCATTTTGAGGATCTCATACTGATTTCGAGTGATGAAGAAGATGTCCCGATACGCTGTTCACGTAGCAGGGACCGTGGAAGTGGGGTGCAGAGGGGGTCAAATGCCCCCCCTAAAATCAAATGGGGGGGGGGGGGGGGGGCCTCCAAATTTTCTGCCTGGTAAAGAAGATTTTTTAAACTTCATTCACTTAATATTTAATCTTTATTTTTACAATTAATACACACACTTTTAAATTAAAAAATAACTGACAGCCTTATTCATAAAAAGTTAAAATAGCCAATAGGTTTATTTAGCTTCTTAAAATGAGAATCCCGAAAAGCATTCATTTAAAACGTGTAATAACGCTAAAAAAATTGTAAGTATTCAATAGACAATAGCGGCATAACTTAAATAAAACACGGTCGACCCAATCTTGCATACGGCCAACAAATGTGTAACATTTTTTTTTCGCGTCCGGACCGTTATATGGTTAGTTGCATGAACGATACGTCCATGTCCCATGGTGAGTTGGAGTGATTAAAGTTGGTTGAAGCTAAGTGTTATAATATTTTGCAAGACATACAAAACATACAAAATATTCCGTTCCGTTTCATCCATTTATTGCATCGAGATTTTAAAAAATATTATATAAAACAGACACAATTTACATCTTAATTAATAAAGTATTATAACAGTTTTACAAATATTTTGTCAAAGATTGAATTTTATTTTGCTTGTCGGTTTGATTTATATTTCTATTAATATACACGAGAAACATGACAATTGCGCGAAACTAAACGCGCGAGAGGGAAAAAAAAGATCGCCGGCAATCCGGCCACAAAAAAGATTGTGGATTTCAACTTTTATTATTGAAATGGAGATTGGAGATCGATCTAAGGATTGGGATCGATCCGAGATTGATTTCAATCTATGGATTAGGATCGAATATTGGGTTCGGCCGCTAGTCGGAGGTCGACCTACACCCCGATTTCCCAGCCTTGGTCTCCATTCCAGAGTAAGTTTACTCCAGCAATCGTCTGTCGTTCGAGCTACGTGATACGTGATACGCTGAGTTCCACTTCAGCGTACTGATTCTCTGCACTATATCGGTGACTAGTTCTGGGTTTGACATAACTGAACGAAATTACCTGCCTACGAATCAACTTCTCTTATAGTACATGTAATTTGACCCTACTTAACTTAGCCAAGAGAATGCCACCAAACAGATGAAATCAATTTTAATTACCCTATTCACTTTAGCGAAGCGTGATATAATAAAGGCCATCCGACCACGATACAATCAGTGAAACTGCACTGTATGAACATTGTATGAACTTCATACAAACGTGAGAAGTCGATAAACAAAGCCCCTCCCTACGATGGGTTTGATAGATAAGCTAGTGTTGTGCTCTCACCTACGTTGTCGATAATTACCGTTATAAGTTATAACGTCCCTATTAGCGTTGACGACGCTTGCGAATTTGTGGGTTAAAAGTTATATAAATCAGGGATTTCCAAAGAAGTTGTGCGGAACCGTAGGTTTAGGCGTAGTTTGGTCAAGTTAAACTCTAGCGAGGCGTAGTTTCGCCGTATTAAACCCTGGTATTAGGCGTAGTATCACCGAAAAAGCCTTGGCGTAAGGCATAGTTTTGCCAAAATAAACCCTAGCGCGAATAAGCGTTATGCGTAGTTTAGCAAAATTAAACTCTAGATTACAGTCAAAATACTTATTGGTAGTTAATATTGACTTTACTTCGAAGTTTCATCTAAGTACCTAGTACTTACTTGTATTTTTTTATCGTTTGTGATCTATCAACGCACAGCCCAAACCACTGGACGGATCGGAGACGGATTTTGATAAATTCCACCCCTAAGGGGATAAAATAGGGGACGAAAGATTCTTTAATATTATAAAACTTCTTAACGCGAGCGAAGCCGCATGCAAAAGATAGTAACTTATAAGCTTTACATTATCCTGTTTGTTTTCATAATTCCTCTACACTAAGAATTTTCGAGAATACCAAGTAATAGCGGCATAATTTCCCCCCCCCCCCCCCCCCCCCCCCATTATGTGTCGTAATGTCACTATAGCCAGTGTGTCGGATAATTTGCTATCATCGACCGTAATGCGCTGTGTCGCGCTAATGATTGGCTGGCTTTCTACGGGTCGCGTAATCTGAGCCCCTAGCCAAGACGTTTACGACGTTAATAAAGTTCAGTTTTCAGCATGGAGTAAAGACACAGGTTTTCAGATGTTTTTCAGTGTAATAAATAAATCTTATTCCATTACATTAAAAGTGCATCGCATCGCGGGATCATTATTGAAGAATGAGCCCCTAGCCAACACTTTTTCTTTATCGTTTCTTTATAGAATCGCCGATCAAAATGTATGGAATTGACGTAAGCGTTCGGTAACATAGATTTTTAAATCTATGTTAGGTTAGTGGACATTCTTCACAAGTCATTTTCATACATTTTGATTTTTGATCGACGATTCCGTAAAGAAGCGAAAACGTGTGGCTAGGGGCTCTAGCTCTGTGACTTCGTGGGAATTCTTCCTACTCCTCCTATTTTCTTCTGATTAATTTCGTTGCGGGTCGAACTAGCTTTAGCATGTCCCTTGGGAGTTGGGCTCCTGAGATCATATCAAATCATATCAGGTTTTCGTGGTTGGATACCGCTGTCGATCCTGGCGACACAGGAGATACAGTGGTGGGCATGTGTGGTGGGCCAAAGCCCGATTTAGCTCTTTGACTAAACCATACTACTACTGAGGGTTCAGTTAACATTGCATGAGGTGATACATTTTGAAATGAACTTTATTCACTACATTGAAAAGCAACTGAAAACTAAATTTTATTTATTTTACACTACACTACACGAGACGATATTATGGAAATAGCCGCCCACGGTGTTGGACACTCAACTGGCATCTTGAAGTATCTGATGTCTGATCAATGGTCAATGAACATGCACATTTATTTTAAATAATAAAAACTATGCTATTGGAGCATTTTTAAGTAAAAAAAAGGTTATGAAAAAAAAAGTTACATACAGCGCCATCTACTGTAAATTGTAGAAAACATATGAAAATACAATACGAGTGTTATGTTCTATCACCGCTAGATGGCAATTTAGAAGTTAATTCTAGTATAACTAGATGGCGCTTTACAATCGCCTAAAATTGAAAATCTGACGTCGACAAAGCGTTGGTTTTTATAATAATTTTGATGAATATTTGCATAGAAATACTTGCACCTGCTACTATACAAATAAGCACCACAACAAAAGAGATACAGGCCTGATTTTGTACCAACACTAAGAGTGGGTTGCACCAACTGTAACTTAATAACTGTAACTACAATGCAAAATGTCAAATCTTTGGTTAAAGTCAATAATGGACGCCATATTTAACGATAACCATATAGCCCAGTAGGGTTAGTTCAGCCTTGTATGGGAATCTGAAATTAATTATAGTCAGAAATTTTTTTGCACCAGTGTTTAGAAGAGGTCACAAATAGCTTAAATTCAAAAACTCGACCAGCCACGACGTGTGCGTTAGTCGCCATATTGGTTTGAAGATCAAATCTTTGTTAAGATATCTAGACACGGAAGGTTAAAGCACTTAAGTCAACTGTTTATACAAATAAAAATTTTACACGGCAAGGTTTTAATTGTTTGGTGTAAAAAAAATATACTAGAGATTTTGTTTTTATTATTATTTAGTGTATAATTAAGAAGTGCACAGATATTACAATAACTATTTTTAGCCTATTATTATTATTACTATAATTATCGGACTTAAGTTGTATCGAATACAATGAAAATGCTACATAAGTGGTTTTTACCGCGTAATATGAACATGCCTTTTGTAGCCCTAAACCTAATGTAGCTTACATTTATTTTTCTAATTATAAAATAAAAACACATTATTAGGAAGTACACAGATATTACAATAATTATTTTTAGCCTATTATTATTATTACTATAATTATCGGACTTAAGTTCTATCGAATACAATGAAAATGCTACATAAGTGGTTTTTACCGCGTAATATGAATATGCCTTTTGTAGCCCTAACCTAATGGAGCTTACATTTATTTATCTAATTATAAAATTAATCACAAAAAGAAACCTTATATTATTAGATATACCTAGTTACATAATTAACACTCACTCACTCTCTTCAGAATCTTGTAAATCTGGATCAATGTCTAATGTATCAGCTGTAGTGACCAAATTTTGGTAAAAACTGTGAAAACATTCTGGTATCAAAGGTAATAGCGATAATATGTCGCGTTTTTTTTTCCACACTTATCGGTACAGTTATTGTGGTAATAGGTAATAAGGTAAAGCTTTTCTCTTGCCTCGTAACTCTTTTCAAGTTTATGGTTTTAAAATCCTCATCTCTCGAAAGCGATGTTTTGTATTTTATAACACCGTAGTCGGCGTCATAACATAGCCACTTCACATCATGCCATTTAAAATTATTGCCCTCAGTATCTTTTTTTCGAGGAATCAGTGGGCCTTTCAAGAGACTCGCAAAATCAAAAAAATCAGTCTGACCCATTTCTTTTACAGTAAATTTTTTGCTGCTTGAGCGTACTAATTGCAGCCAATCATGTGGGCGATAAATTTGTAGTTCTGTCTTTTTCTTCTTTTTTTCTATAATAGCATGGTCTAAATCTACCTCCATGTGTGTATGACCTGGTACCATAAACTTGTGATGTATACATTTTATTGACGGCTTTAATTTCAATAAATGAGTAAACATTGCAGCCACGTGGGAGTTCTTATTCTGTCCGCCACAAGTATCCGAGTATAAAGTAATATCGGTAATGTGCTCAGGTAGATTTTGTAAATATGCAAATAAACAAGATGCGATTTGATTAGCACCTCGACCTGAAATGGCCTCATGCCACATGTGGTGCGTTGAGTTCCCAGTTGCATTGTCGTGTACAGTTAAGTTAAATGTCCATAGCTGCCTTTTATAAAAAGCTACAGACGATTGTAATGCTGGGGTTGGCAAACATTGTTGTAGGTCAAAAGACAGACACTTAGACACTTAACTCTATCGTTTGCAGATGCATTTTGTTTATCGACTTGTTTCTCTTTATACGCCATATCAGCAGCCAGGAGGTGTGAGTCACGTTCTGTTTGAATTTTTAATATAGTTGCTTCGTCAGTGGCAATGTTGAGCTTCATTTTAAAAACGTCGCAGTTGTGACACGTGTCGACTTTTGGTTTTTTAAAACTTAAATTCAATAGATGAAATTCTCTGTGGTATATTTTATCACTAACAGGGTTTTGATGAGGCGCTGTATACAGTGAATACATTTTCGAAATGGTCAAGTGCGATGGTAAATATTTTCGGTTGCTTTTGCGTCTAGTATAATGACTTTCATACAATGGAAAAGAGTTGATATGATTAATAACCTCCTGAATTTTTTCTTCAGAATGTTTGTTTGAAGGTGTAGCCTTTCCACGTTCATCAGTTTTCACAATGCCACTCATGCTGTTACGTTTTTTTTAAACCAATTAATTTTATAAAATTATCACTTACTGATAGGGTTTTTCTGAAGCAACCTTGACATACGGATATCTTTTCATTATTTATATTAAAATGATACTTGTATGTATACTGTCTAGATTTTTGCTTTTCTACATCTTCAGTTCGACGTCGTTCAGTTTTTTTTTTCTTGTATGGTCATCAATGATGAAATAAATGCAGCCCTTAAATTATACGAACCGAGATCCCAAACCTCTTCATGAATAATTGCACGCTGCTCGTCACTTATTTTGTCTCGACACTTATTTCGACAAGCAGGTAATTCTTGAATTTGGCGCTTTTCAATTTTTTTCCCCGAAACTGTGACATAAGCTTGACCAAGATTTCTTTTTTGTTTATCTTCTCGCTTTCTTTTTCTGCTGTGCACTGATTGAACTTGTTGTTGCACTGGGGCATCTTCGATATTTTCAATTGAAATATTTTGTGCCGATAACGGTATATTATCTATTGATGTCTCAAGAACAGAGTCACCTAGCTGTGTGAGTAAGCTCGGACTGTCTGGAGAGTAGGTGGGATCAGTAACAGAATCGTCGCTAGAAAAGTCGCGTAAAGTTTCATCAATGGCCGGTTTTTGAGTGCCAGATGTACTTGGCTGTGGGTTATTACATGGATTTTCATCACCTGAAAAAAATAGAAAAAAAAGTTATAAAATTGTTTACTAATGGCACTTTGACGGGACGGGCTACATAATGAAACTTAGTAATTAAAATGTTATAGTATGGTTAATTATACAGGAATATAACATAGAACGAGAGAACATACCTTCATTTTCAGTATTTAGGGCTAGATTCACTAATTTCCTCCCTCTGGTATTCATTTCGCCAAACTTAAATACAACACAACCGTCACACAAAATTACAAATCACGACTAATGAAGAAATTTCTTAAACTGACCCTCGGAATGTTGGTTGTCGTCTTAAAAAATTATAAAAAATGGGTTCAGGGTACTTCATTTATCAAAATGCCACTCGCAACAAAAAAAGGTACTTATCAACGAACCACTTATGTCCGATTTACGAGCTGAGCCGCTGAAAAAGAAATCATAATGCAGCGGTAATAACCACTCAAGTCAAGTTAAGTTCTTATTATCGCCGCTCGCTGTTACAATTCAAACATAAGTTATATGGTGCAGGAATTTTTTATATTTGAATTAAGCTCCGTTGACTTACGTGCTTATTCCAGCCGGTGTATCGAACAAAAACATGATGCCTGTGACTTTATCAGATTTTGACCAAAAATTGACTTAAGTTTTTTTGGCCGCCGTGTCTAGATATATCTCCTTTATTTTATATTTTTTTACGAAAATTATAAGAAATAAATTTGTTGTAAATTTAATTTTCTACATTTTGAGTTCTTATAATTTTCATTGTAAAATCAATATTTACGGAGCGAGGAGAATTTAGCGAAAATAATTGTAGAAACAAAGTTGTAGGTGATAGATCATTAAATTTCCTACAAATTTGATTCTTATGAATTTTTTTAGAAATCAATATTTAAGCTCCTACACCTATGGTAAATGTACCGGGACCCAAGCGACTGGATAAAACTGAATATTTCTGATCATGAATTAGACCTTTTAACAATTACGGCACAACCTACGCCTGAATAATTATTAAAAAAATGGCCAAGTGCGAGTCGGACTCGCTCATGAAGGTTCCGTACCTTTATAAGGCAAAGATAGACAAAAAATTGTGCTTTTTATATGGGAGCCCCCCTAAATATTTATTTTATTTTAATTTTATTATTAATTATTAAAGTACAAATACAATTAAATATTTTATGCGTATTTTAACTATCTTAGTACTGCTATTTTTGATAAAGAGCAAAAAAGGCCACTAAAATCCTGTTTGTTATATGGGAGCCCCATCAAATATTAAATATAATATGTTTTTAGTATTTGTTGTTATAGAGAGAAACAAAATACATAATATCTGAAAATTTCAAGTCTCTACCTATCACCGTTCTTGAAGCCTGGAGACAGACAGCGAAGTCTTAATTTTAATTGTGGTTAATATAAAGAGCTACAAGTTTATTTCTGTTTTTTTTCTGTATTTGACAATAATCGCGACACAGGTCGAACAGGTCGAAATTATACTCTGACTTGTTTTTTGCAGTTATATCCTTAAATATTGATTTTACAATAAAAATTATAAGGACTAAAGTTGTAGAAAAACAAATTTTCGACAAATTTAATCCTTATAATTTTCTTAAAAAAATAAAAAATAAAGGAGATATAGCTAAAAAAAGATTGGACCTTCAAACCAATATGGCGGCTAAAGTACACGTCGTGGCTGGTCGAGTTTTCCAATTTAAGCTATTTATGACCTCCTCTAAACACTGGTGCAAAAAAAAATTCTGACTATAATTAATTTAAAAAAAAAATCTAACTACTGGGGTAATAGAGCTCGATGAATGTGGCGAAAAGAGGAACTAACGCTGTCATCATATACTGTAAGTATAACCACGCCTCTGGTGCAACCCACCCTAAGCGTACATAAACCGTACGTTTCTAGAGTTAATTTACAGCTCACCCTATTTAAATGTACAAGTAGTTATTGCAGTATACATATAAGTGTACGTTTAGCACAACAATTTTATAATTCGAAAATGTTGCGTCAGTACCAAGTTCTATCCAAGAAATTGATTCATAAGTAGATATTGAGCGTCTGTAATAGGGAATATTAGGCCGTTAAATTGCGACTGACCTGGTCTTAACATAACCCGACCAAATAACGCCATTTGTCTATGAATCAATTTCGCTGATTGTTCAGGCCTCTCATGATTGTGACTATAATAATTATATTATAACGATTGTATCATAGCAATCCACTGACCTGATGTTCTCGTAGTTTCCTCACGAGGTCGTGGTAGGGCGCGGCGCGGGCAGCAGCTAGCGACGGCGGGGGCAGACGGCCCTCCATCGTGTGGAGCCAGCGGCGAAGACAACGCAGCTCGTGTGCCGTGTCTGGTGATGATAGAGGATTTATTTGACTGCAGGTGTATAAGTACGTAGGGTGAATTGTTTTAAGGTGTGGTGGGGTCTCGTTAGGGGCTTTAGTTGGTGGAATACAGGGTGAATGTTAAAGGGCATGGTGGGTGGAATTCCGAAATATAATTGGAGACAGCAAAATATGTTGAAGTTAATGCCGTTAGTAGTTAGTACAAAGGTACAAAGGTAGACGCTAAAAATCTGAAGAAAGGTACCAGCGGGAGATGCAGTATAGTAAGTGAGAGCTGACAGGTAAGACAAAAATCTGTTCGCCGCTTGTTTCACAGTCCGCAGCGTCGGTGTTAGTATAGAAACTCATAGTTTTTCGCATAATCATTTTAAAAATTTACCTTGTTATATATTTTATTGATGCTATGAACTACTTGTAAGAGTTAAATTGTAATTAGGATTTCGGAAATTCATTTGCCACTTGGAGCTATGTAGCCATAGGGTATTTCGTGTCAATAACGCGATACATGACAGCTCTATATCATGACACGATACACCCTAAGGCTACATGCGTACCTGGTGGCAAATAGAATATTAATTATCAAAAACCCTAATTAAAAAAAATACATTCAGCGCCATCTAACAATACTAACTAACAACATCAACACAAAGTTATTGTAGAGGCATAGTGCTCAACACAGATGGCGCTGCACATAACAAATGTAACGTCAACTAGATGGTGCTTTTGAAAGAATGTGCATCAATCGTCGGTACCTAGGCTGCTATTTATGTATCCGGAACTGGCCACTTACAAGAACAATATTTAAAAAGTAATTACAACATTTGAAAATAGAACTCTTTGGTTGAAGAATACATTTTGTTTCATGTGACTGTCAATTATTTTTCCATTGTGGCGTCATTTTGAAAATTGCGTGTCTTCATTTGCCATGGATTTAACGCGTGAACATTTTCGTGCAATGATTTACTACGATTTTCGGCGTGGGCTAAATCAACAACAGTGCTTTATTCAACTCACCGCAACTTTTGGAGATGAAGCACCATCAAAAACCACTGTTTATCACTGGTACAGTGAGTTTAATCGTGGGCGGTCTATGCTCACGGATGAAAATAAAGAAGGTCGCCCAAAAACAGCTGTTGTCCCACAAAATATAGATGCTGTGCGGGAACTAATAATGCGTGATCGTCATGTTACATATCGCGAGATAGAGGCGTCCTTAGGCATAAGTATGACGAGCATACATAAGATATTACACGAACATTTGGCTGTAAAAAAAATATGTTCGCGTTGGATTCCGCACAACTTGACAATCGATCAAAAACGGGCTCGTGTCGATTGGTGCAAACAAATGATAAAAAAATACAACCGTGGTACGTCAAAAGCCGTTTATAATATCTACACGGGTGATGAATCTTGGATCTATGCATATGACCCCGAAACTAAACAACAGTCAACGGTGTGGGTGTTCCAAGATGAGCCGAAACCAACAAAAGTTACTCGTGCAAAAAGTACTTTGAAGCAAATGGTCGCCTGTTTTTTTGGAATTAATGGACATGTGGCTACAGTGCCATTAGAGAATCGTAAAACGGTCAATTCTGAATGGTATACGACCATTTGTTTACCAGAAGTCTTTGAAGAAATAAGAAAGGACAACCGACAACGCAGAATCATATTACATCACGACAATGCTAGCTGTCACACCTCAGCTGAAACAACTCAGTTTTTGGAGGGTCAAAAGATCGAATTGACTGGTCATCCGCCGTACAGCCCTGATTTGGCACCTAACGATTTCTTTTTATTTCCATACGCGAAGAACAAATTACGTGGTCAACGTTTTTCGAGCCGCGAAGAGGCTGTTGATGCGTTCAAAATGCACGTTTTGGAGATACCTCAATCAGAATGGAAAAAGTGCTATGAAAATTGGTTCCAGCGTATGCAAAAGTGTGTCGATCATCGCGGCGAATATTTTGAAAAGCAATAAAACCATATTAAATGATATATGTTTGTTTCTTTTTTTAATTCCGGATACATAAATAGCAGCCCTCGTAATATTTCCTTGAAGACGTATTTTGCACGTACTTCGCGACATAATATTTACAGTATTTCGTTTCAATTGCGTTCTAATACTGCAGTTGTGATAAGCTGTATAGTTAAAGGTTTTACCGACCAACTAGCGTTACAATCCTGGATCCCGCTTACGAAGTTTTCGGCGGTATACATAATAATTAGTCCCTATCGTCCATCTTGGCTCAACATTAAGAGGCTGCATCTCAGTCCTCACCTACTGTGTCCTGTCCGTGTCCGAGCTGTTCGGGACTCAGCAGCAGGCGCAGGCTCTCCCACTTCACGTTCAGATGCTCCACGCGCCACGTCACCTGAAAATATCGATCGTTTTATAAATTGCAATGGTTATTTTGTGAATATTGAAGCGCATTATTTTAAGTTTTTAACTAATAATGGAGCTAATCAATATGCAAATTATTGTAAATGCAAGAGTAAGAAAAAAAGTTATGTCGGTCAATCTGTATGTCTGTGTGAAAATGTTTTCACGGTAAAACCCTATTATGGAGATATTTAGAGGCCCAGTACAGCTTCGGCCAAACCTACGCGACCAAAGCGACTGCGAAGCTGGAGCGTCTGCAACGCGGGACGTTCGCGGGAAAATACTTATCCGGCAACAAAGCAAGATGTTTTATTACAATTTACTAGTTTACTAACAAACGAATTGTGCCTTTGTTTGATAATAATAGAAAGACTAAGGTCTCCCAACAAAAGTTTATTATTAAAGGTACATTTAAAAGGAGACCATTTTTAAACCAAAGCCGTAAAAGAGCTTTTAATTTTCATCAGCTCTAAAGTGGAATTTATCAGCTTGCCATCATTTGCTTAAATAAAATAAAGTAATCAAAATAACTCACGTCAGCCGCGGCCTCGGGTATCCTGTCGAGTATGGCGGAGGCCTGTTCTATGAACTTGGCGCGACGAGGCTCTACTGTCACCAGCTCCGACATGCGGCTCTGTATATAACAACATTTAATCATAATAGCTACGATTATGATCAAGAAACAAGAACATTTTTGGGATCTTTCTTGCGATGCTGACTTGAAACACCTATGACTTAATATCTCTGATTGTCTAGTAGGTCCTGAAATGGCGAAGCGACAATATTTTTGTAGCTGCTCAGGCTAAGTTTAAGACGCTTTATATATTATCGATAACGGTGTTTCGCTGGCTAAAGACTACATGCTATTTTCTTGTTATGGGCTCTTGTGTCTTACCAACAAGCAGGTGGTAACAGCCTTTTAAAAGATCCCTTACAAATGTAGTATAGGTAAAGTAACGCCTCCGTGGTCTAGTGGTTAGAGCGTGGCTCTCGACGCCGGAGGTCGTGGGTTCGAATCCCGCGTTGGAAAGATGTTATATCCAAGTTTGGTTAGGACAAAGCAGGCTGATCACCTGAATGTCTGACAAGTAAGATGATCCCATGCGTCGGATGGGCATGTAAAAAGTCGGTCCTGCGCCTGATCTCTTGCCAGTCGTGTCGGTCTTTCGTCCCACTGGGTTATGAGAGTGAAAGGAATAGAGAGAGCTCTTGTGTACTGCGCACACACTTGGGCACTATAAAAATAATAAAACTACTCCTGCGTAACAGGCCTGGTTTCAATGAAACTGGCCACCGTCACCGAAAGCGGTGTGGGGAGTATAAAAATAGGTAAAGTGAACCAGGCGGTACGCACACATCGGCGGGTGTGGGTGTGTGTGTGAATGCAACATGCATGCGTGCGTGTGCACTGTGCTTGTAGACGGGGATAACGCAAGTGCATGCGTGCGTGTACTCACCACTCTCAACTTCCTGCTGGACAGGTTCTCGGGGCTGGAGTAGATCTCCTCCTGGACTTGCGTTAGCCACTGGCACAGCTCCGTGAACTCGGCTATCAGCTGGTTGAGGGACCATTGACGGTTGAGCGCGGCGGGACTCAGCCGCGGCCCTTGCGGTGGGGGGTGGTGGGATAGTTCGCCGTTCGCCTCCTGGAATTGATGGATTTCGTGGTTAGAGACTATGGAAGTTTAGGCTCAAGTGGTAACAAGTCTATAGTTAAAAAAGAATTGTCCCGACTAGGTTATATTGATATACAAGTTTTATCAACATTGTTTACTAGTAAATTTCCACACAATAAAGGGTTTTGTCGCTAGGCATAGGCTACACGTCACGCATTTCACTTTAGGCACCTTTAGGGCTCCCGCACAAGGCGACTTTTTGAAGTCGCCTGCATGATGCAAGTTAAGATGCAAACAAGATGTTAACAAGCGTTAGTAGCAATGCAATCGCGCGTTTTGCGAACGCTACAAAAAGTCGCCTTATGCTAGGGTCTTTACTGCGTTTGGTTTATTTCTGGTACAGCCACGCACTTTGTCTAAAATCTAAATCGATCTATCCTCGCTACAACGCAAGCAGGAATCTTCGCCTACAAGTGTGGCTGTAGCATAACACACAGTCTACCATCCATTAGGTTATCGTTAGTTCATCGATTCAGCACTGACCTTGCAGGTGTCAATGAGGTGGTTGTCCATGATGTAGTCATAGTGGTGCTGCAGCAGCGGCCACAGGTCGTCGCCGGCGCTGCCCCCGCTGGCCGCCGAGCCCCAGCTCCGACGCCACAATTCGCGACACGGCTCCTTCCTGGAACATATTATAATAATAGATTTATTTCGAGTTTAATAATCTTGGACTCTAGGTTTTGGCTAATCCTGTGTCTCTGTTATTGTCCCTTTCATAAATAGACAGAGAACACTATAAAAATATTGGCCTTAGGGCTCCCACAGTCAAACTGCGAATTCGCATCGCAATGTCATTTTTATTATGAGTTTAATCGCAGGCGATGCGATACGAAATCGCAGATATGTGTGGGAGCCCTTAACCTAGGCTCAGATATCTAAGTGTGTGTTTGACCTGACTCCTGAGGCGGATCGACTAGCGCCACAATCTTTCAAAAAGTTTTCTTCAGACAACTGAAAGCAATCTAGTGGTCCCTGGCCTGACCGAGCATACCACCTCGGTCGGAAGATCTTTCTTTGTAGCCACCACTCATATAACTATACTTGTTAAATTTTCATTAAAGTTAAGTTATCATCACTCTATCGAATGGCTCTGAGCGCAGCTGTCAAACTGTGATAAATTAGGTTCGTCCAACGTTACCGTTTCTTGGTGAGACTGTGGTAGGGTCGCTCGGGCTGGTCTCCGAGGCCGCAGGGCGGCGCCGGCGCAGACCGCAGCGACGACAGAGAGAAGCTGCTCTTCATCGCTGACTGCGAGAAGCCTGGAAACGTCAAGCACATCTATGTTAAAAAGGTACATCAGGTACACTCGTATTAAAAGGTACATCAGTTACACTAACATTAAAAGGTATATAACCAGGCAAACATATTAAAAGGTACACCGGCATACACCGGGTACACTAGTATTATTATTAAAAGGTACATCACGTACACATATTAAAAGGTATAATTTTGGTGTACCTACATCAGGTACACCAATATTAAAAGGTACACTAGGTACACACATTAAAAGGTAAGTACAAGTACACCAATATTTAAAGGGAACAGGAAGTAAATGCTATTTTCAGCCTCTACTCTTTTTGTTCGTTATTTATGATGGAAGATAAAATATTAAAATCCAAAATATGTCAGGAGACGAAGACCTAACGTATAAATAATCCATCAAGGCTAACCTCAAGAAAAACAAAAATATGAATAATGATGATATTGTAAGAAAAACGCGTTGACTAAAGCTTCCTATTTTTTCGTCGGATGAAAAATGTATAACAGAAAATCATAAAGCAAAAACTTTTTCGACAAGTATCTAGGAGATTTCTACAAAAAGTATTCATCATTTTAAGCGAAAAATAAGTTTTTCATACAGCATACTCGGTTATTTTAAGTTAAATTAAACATTCAATTTGGTTCAATAAGAACTTACTCAATTATTCATTATTTATTAATAAGAATAATATTGGCCTTTACGTAAGTCCCCTCAGGAAGTAAAGTTAAAATTAGCTTCAGACACACATAGTATTATAAATAATAAAATTATACATTATACATACATAGTACACACTACACACAACTTTCTAGACAGGATATCAGAGACTCAAGGATTATCATACAATATAATATTTATTAATAGTATTGGCAATTTAGCACTCAATATTTGTAATATTTTATATCAATACAGAAAATTTAAAGGTACTTAGAATAGGTATTTAGTAACTGAGTAGGAGGTTAAAATCATGCTCGAGATTTGCAATAAAACGTGAGGCCTTTGCGGAGAAATAGAGTTCAACGCAGTATTTGACAGATATTTGATATTTGCGGAGAAAAAGAGTTCAACGCATTATTCGCAGACTATGACGCGTACGTATGTGTTTCACATAATATTATCTATTGCGAGAGTGTGTCTGTCTATCTGTCTGTCTGTTTTTGTGTCTAAAGCGAGCGCAAGCTCTACAACATCTTTTTAACACTCTTACGCTCTCTTGCACAATTCTGATTTAAAGTTAACTGTGGATTAAATTATGTTGTTTTTCTCGTTTTCCGTAATTATTAACGAAAAGGCTTGATATTTTACAGGTTTAACTTTATCTCGACTGGCGAAAGTAGGCTTTAGGTATAAAATAAAAACCTTTTCATACTCACTTGTAGACATCTTGACTGAGGGAACAGCTAGAAGTCAATTTATATGATAAATCAACATTAGTCCTTCCTTCTGTCTTCTTTGTACCAAGTTTGTACTCTTCTTCTCTTATCTTCTTAAAATGCTATCCTATGTCGACTAGATTCGTTATATGGGGTAGGTCAATCATGTGAACATGAATATTGTGTTTGTCTGTCTGTCCGGCGATCACATCTTGCCGCCCTCTCCTTCCGCCGTTGTGTGTATGTCCTGGAAAAGAGAGAAACAATATGTTAGATATAAATATAAACTTTATTAATCTCACTATGTAATAGATAGTGTACATCACGTCGTCTATAATCCCATGCTAAGTAGTGTCCGACCGAAACTGATTTTTCAGCCGAAACCGAAACCGAACTTTCGGCCTTACTCGGAGTTTCGGCCGAAACCGAAACCGAAACTTGGTAAAACATTCAAAATTACGATTATTTACTGAAATTTATTGATTTTGAGCATAAATTACAACTTTTTAAACTAAAGAAAAAGTACCACATTGAATTTTTTACTTTTTGCGACATTTCTTAAAATAAATATAATTAATGTTAGACTCGAATATGTTCCCTAGAAACTTTTTTGAACTATATTCTGTTTTTTTATACGATTCCAAGTAGGTGCGATTTCACCAAAGAAATTGAACGCGATTAGTGCTCACTAAATCGGTTCTAAACGTATAAACACGTTTATAACACTCAATTGCATTTCACCAACATAAACTAAACTCGTTCACAGCAAATCCGATTTTTATCTTCTGAACCCCCAATATTTGAGTTTTAACTTCATAAAACACATTTAAGTCCTGTCAGTGTAGTGTCATGACAGATTTCGATCTGTCATGACACTACACTGACTTATGTTTTTCGAAACTTAGATGAAAAAATTTTTAAGATGACAGTTTTCACAGATGCTTTTGGTTAGATTTATCGTTTCTTGCTATTTTGTTACTAAAACAACGTGACAAGGCTCCAAGATGATAAAAACGTATAAAAAGATTAATTATTCATCGTGATTATGAGAAGATTATGAAATCCATTTAAAACAAAACAAGATTTACATCCCCGTAGGAACGCGTTTAGTGAGAACTAAGTTTCATAAGACGAAGTTATGTGATTGGTGAAATCCTCCCTTAGACATTAACGACGCACTACTGAAAACACAATTAATAGCAGTATATTATTTTTATGGGAAATATGGACACGACCGCGGTCGAAGTTCAAAACGAAATTACTAAGCAAACTTGCAGTTGACGTCACATTTTTTTTTTGCCCCTGAAGGCGTTTTGCCACTAAACCTGAAAAATATACTGAGGGCCGCAAAAGTGAAGCTTACGGGGAAGTGGGCTAGATAAGATTTTAGCAGGGTAGGAACGTTCCAAGAGATAGCGTGTCCATAGTTAAAAGTTAATCTATACTAATATTATAAAGAGGTAAACTTTGTTTGTTTGTTTGTTTAATTGTAATGAATAGGCTCAAAAACTACTGGACCGATTTAAAAAATTCTTTCACCATTCGAAAGCTACATTATTTACGAGTAACATAGGCTACATTTTATTTCGGAAAATGTAGGGTTCCGTAAGATATTTAGGTTTTTCTGACACAAGGTGAAAAAAATCAACCAGAAAATTTACTTATTTTGCGTACGCTGCCTAAACTATAAAAGATAGAACCATACAATGTTCTAAGTAAATGTAGATCTTTTAAATATCCACAAAAAAGTCCGCGACACACTATACCTGTGTCAAGTGAGGTACAACAACCATTATTTTATTTAAAAATCTTGATTTTTTTGGACTACATTTAAACGCATTTATTTTACTCATGCTATTAATCTTTATCAAAATGAATTATTTCATCACTAAGTACAGTTTATGTAGATAATATTTGGTTTTTGAATGATTAAAATTGGACGTTTGGTTTAGAAGTTATGGCGAAATTAAAAATTGCGATTTACGCCCGTTTCGAAGTGGGCGCTACCAAGGCGGGGGTGCACAGTAGCGAAGATTATGACCGGCCCTGCAGCTGGTGAATTGGCTCATATACCAAGAATACCAATGATCCCTATTGATTTGCCTATACCCTTCAAAAGGCTCCAATTTCCTGTAAAAATAATATTTTGCACTAACGATAAATATTATGTAAATCCCAGGGCCAAACATTCAAATTAGTAGGAATAGATTTATGAAAAGAATGTTTTGCTCTATCACGAGTCGGGGATCCCGACCATCAGTATATTTTGTTACCTGAAAATAACTTAACGTCAATTAATGTTGTTTATAGAAAAGCTCTACAATAATCGCTTTAGTTATCTATCCTAAAACAACGGGTTGCACTCCGGGACTACCGTGGGAGGTGAAAACTTATTATTAATTACATTTAAATATTCTCATCATTAACAACTTTAACATCCACAGAAAGACAATCTGTGCAGCCTGCGGAAAATGACTGCGTCGTCGATGTTTCTGTGAATTGACCTGGGAATCATTTTGCTGACCGTGTCTTTCCTGGGTAGGCTTTTTGCAGCGGTAACCGACATCCACGCAGGCAGAGCCGCGGGCGACCGCTATCTATACATTATAATAAAACTGTAGAAATGAAAATTCTGTACATTAAAGATATTCAAAAAATAATAAGCGGGGGGTGTCACTCATCGCTATAGAAGCCAAAAATGTAGTTAGTTTTTTGTCTGTCTGTCTGTCTGTATGTTTGTTCCACTATCACACGAAAACTACTAATCCGATTTGAATGCGGTTTTCACAGATATATTTGCCTTCTTCCAACTTAACATCTGGTGTAAAAAAAAATCCCCCCACACCTCTAAAGGGACGAAAGAGGGGGTCAGATTTTGTATAAGACTTTTGCTTTAACACGAAAACTACTGATCCGATTTGCATACGGTTTTCACAGATATATTTGTCTTCTTCCGACTCAACATTTGGTGACTAAAAATCCCCCCACCCCACCCCTCTAAGGGAACCAAAGAGGGGGTCAGATTTTGTATCAAACTTTTTTCTTTAATGGACTTACTTTGACATATTATTAACTGTTTTTTCCAACTTAACATCTGGTGTATACAATTTTTCGCCCCACCCCTCTTAGGGGACAAAAGAAAGAAGTAAGAATTTGTATCAACTACTGAAGTAGAAATATTTTAAATGGCAAAACAACGTTTGCCGGGACAGCTAGTTTTAAATATTTAAATAAAACGCGTGGTAAAAGGAAAAGAGTGAGGCGAGATGATTTACTAGATAGATCTCGCAAGATATATCCTAATATATCCTATAACCTCACAGTCAAACAAAATTCTTAAGTTCTAAAGTTCACACACAATATTAAAATTTAAAACCAATTTATATATATACCATATATATACCATAGCATTTACTAAATCATTTGTTTGGGAAACATTGTTAAAATAGCACGTAATTTGCCAATAGTTTGTCGTAGAAATAAAATTCAATATTAAAAATAAGTTTAGACCATTTATTGAAAATAAAACGAAGTGCTAATTTTTGATTTGGGACTAATCTGGAAAACATAATCTCAAAACACGATTAAATAGATGGTGGCGAACCGAGCCGGGGCCTCGCTGGCAAGCAAGCACAAGTTTACCGAACAGCGAAGTTTACCGAACGACGCATGAGTTTCGGCGGGGCCGAAAGTTTCGGCTATATTTTGGCCGAAACCGAAACTAAGGCCGAAACTAGATTTTTTGGCCGAAACTGGCCGAAACCGAAACCGAAACTTCGGTCGGTCACTAATGCTAAGTTAAACTTTTAGCAACCAGACAACGGATGAACACCGATCAATCAATAATTTACCCTAATATATAGCTAAACTGATGGTTAAAAAACTATTAAAAAATCGTGGAAGTCCAAGGAAGGTTTTTATTAGGAGGAAAGTGATACGAAGTTCGCCGGGTCATTTAGTCATAGAGAATACAACTTAAATAATCTTTAATCCATTGAATTGACCGTTTTAGCCGAACAATCGCACTTTCTCTGCAAGATGTGCGTCACGGGGGCCGGTGGAAAGTGGCTTCCCTAATGGCTTCACACCAATTTGCCACAACAAGACAAATAGTAGAAACCGACCCTTTAGGCTATGGCAGGATTGTTGGTTAATGTCTTTGATTCGCACGAAAGGCAAAGGCTTAAATAATAAAAATAATCCATAAAAAATATGTATCATAATTGCGAAACTGTGTATGTCTATCTGTTATTTCCAGAAAAGGTAGGTAGTGCCCTTACGCTTCGCTTGGCTTGTCTTGGCGGGGGCACTACCGTTCACGCTTCACACCCAAGCCGCTAAACAGATTTTGCTAAAATTTGTTACGGAGATACTTCGAGTCCAAAGGATGTTTTTTATCCCGGAATAATGTAAGGTTCCCGCGATAAACGCATTTTGAGAGGTTGCACATCAACGGTGTTGCGGGACGTCAAAAGCTGATGAGTTTGTTTGGACGCGCCTATCTCACAAACTACATGACCGACTTCCGGTATAAAAACTATCCCACGTCCCTGCCCGGGGGCCAGGACTCAAACTATCACCGTACCTTTCATCAAAATCGGTTCAGCGGTTTAAACGTGAAGAGGTAACAGACAGAGTGAACAAACGGACACTGCACTTTTGCACTTATAATATTAGTATGGATTTAGTAGAAACTTACTCCACAAAAAAATCTAGAACCAGATAAGGCTTATTTTCCAGGCTTATGGGTTTTAGATAAGAATTTACAATAGGCGATCGAACCTCCCGGCGGTGAAACGCGGCATAGATTTCTTTCCCATAAACGCCATTTCAGCTTTCTAGGTCATAGCTAGAATGGGGGAGAATTGACATGTGCGAGCACAAAAACTAGTCCTGGATTTCATATTCGAGAAAACTAGGTATTGTTTACTAGTAGTCTAGTAACTATAGTATACTAGATGACGCCCGCAACTCAGTTGCGCCAAAATTAATTATCGCGCGGGAACCGTACAATTTCCCGGGACAGAAAGTATCCTATGTCCTTTCCCAGGACTAAATGTGTCTCCATATATTATAAACTTTCAGCAAAATTGGTTCGGCAGTTTGGGCGTGACGAGATAGCCGACAGACAGACAGACATACTTTCGCATTATTTATAATAATATTATTATGGATTGTGTTAAATATCAACAAATTCTTTTGAATCTAAGAATGGATCTAAGATGAATGAATTCAATGGATTAAAGATTATTTAAGTTCCACTTCCTGATAAGTGCTGAATAGGCTATCCACCAATTAACTTGACAGATGAAGTATGGAGAATCTGTCAATAAAGCTTTGAATAGCCTATTCGGCACTTTATCAGAAAGTGGTGAAACAGGCCCTAAGTTTTGTTGCTACAAGTTAGGTAAATTTGGTTTAGATCTGTAGTCTTACGAGGACGAGGCCTCTATTTGTGAAAAAAAAAAATGTTTTGTTGCTAAATCCCATAGAAGCGCACAGCGCCGCTAAAAGACGTATCACTTAAAAAATCCTTAGTATGCCATGCAGTTATTTCAAAATTTAAGTATTTGTACAGTGTACATTTGTGAAGGCGCATCGCTTTTCTATGGACTATGCGATGATTTAACATACCCATAGACATTAGACAATCTCCCAAAAACGGCACTAATAACGAATTAAAAGGTTTAAACATTTAATAACAGGTGCTTAACCTTTAGCCATTACCTGCTACGGTCCAATAAAGAGATACATAATTGCCCTTGAGAAAGCGAAACATTCGAAATCGTCTTTACCGAGATGATATTGACCATCATAATATAGATACGGCTTTAAAACTAAATAGTGCTTTGATAGTCAGTCATTTTCTTTTAAAACGCCTCCGTGGTCCAGTGGTCCTCTGAGTCAAGAGCCGAAGCTCTGAGATCGGCTCTTGACTCGGAGGTCTTGGGTTCGATTCCCGCGTTGGAAACATGTTATTTCCAAATTTGGTTAGGACAATGCAGGCTGATCACCTGATTGTCACAAGTAAGATGATCCATACGTCGGAGGGGCATGTAAGAAGTCGGTCCTGCGCCTGATCTCTCGCCAGTCGTGTGACGTGTCGGTCGTCCGTCCCACTGGGTTATGAGAGTAAAAGGAAAAGAGGGTGCTCTTGTGTACTACGCACACACTTGGGCACTATAAAATTACTCCTGCGTAACTGGCCTGAAATCGGCCACCGTCACCGAAACCGGTGTGGGAGTTATTATTATTATTTTCTTTTATAAAATAGTTTAAGAGATCTTTGGGTCAAATTAGGAATATAGAACGTCGACCATTTATTAAAATAATGCATTATCATATTGTGTTGAATGATCATTATGTAAATTAAATGGATTAAATATATTAATTAGCTCAATTAATATTTTTCTGTTCAGAAAATGAACTGTATGCATACTGAGGCAAGTGTGACCCAAGTTTCGCCGCTGTTTGGGGCAGTTTTGACTTTTGACTATCGGTTCTATAAATTGACGTAGTTACCTAATTTTATTTCTTGTAATAATAATAATAAGTTTATTTTTCCATCACACATCATAAAACACAAGAAGTTTATTTCGCGTGATGTACAAAATAAACTTAACTTGTTCAAAGATTTTGCTGTAAAATATACATCGTAGATTCGTAAATCGTAGCCTTACCAACAACTATGGCACCATTTGAGGCCTAAAAGATAAAATTATTTAAAACAGTCTTTAAACAATATAAAAATGAAAACGTTTTATTTAGTACAGATTATATCAGTTTTTCGATACTTCATAACTTTCGCTTATGGTACGGTGCAAATAAATTAAAATTAGGTTAATAGGTACAAGAGCTGCGAGCGAAAACCAAACATTAGATAAAAAGATAAGAGAGAAGAGATAATTTGGGTGCTCTATGATATATTAACAACCTATATTCGTGATTTATAATATAGAGTAGAAAGTTCACAATATATTGTAAGTTGTAACAAAAGATAATCGAAAAAATGCTGAGATTCCGTAATTGACCGTATTTAAAGCCTTATAAACTCATAATTTGAAAGCTACAAAGTTATAATAAAAATACAGCAATAATCTTCAGTATATCAGCATTCCTTTCCACGTTTCAAATTTTCTATTTTTGTTTATTATACTCATGATATCAGCTTCCAAAGTAATACCAATTTATTAAAATTCAAGCATACATTCAGCATCTCCTTAGGATTTACAAATTACTTTTATTTGAAACTCGCGCCAATAGATAGAAAATATCATAAACTAAATTCCCCGTTTTAATTTTTTTAGGACAATTTTGAACTAAGACAAGTAAAAATAATAGGGTTTTGGTGCGATCTCGGCAACGCGGCAAATGTATGGGCAAGGTAGTTTGCTCGGGGGACGGCCTTAAATAAGTCGTCCTATATTATAGTTGCTACTTTCTCAGTGAACTCTTCATGTAATGACAAATACACACTCATAATCCATATGCAGCTCAAATTTTCACGGCTCAAGCCTCAAACGCGTGAAGACTGATTATTGTTTTGAACAACGTAGTTTTTTAATCTATACTTATAAAATTACATGTCCTGACTGACTGACTGACTGACTGACTGACTGACTGACTGACTGACTGACTGACTGACTGACTGACTGACTGACTGATTCATCATCGCTGAGCAAAAACTGTTAAAGTTACAGCCACGAAATTTGGTGAGTAGGGTTGTTTTATTAAGTAGACACCGACTAAGGAAGGAATTTTAAAAATTTTACCCCGAAGGGGGTGAAATAGGGGTTGAAAGTTTGAATGAAAGTCCGTCATTTCTTGAGTTAGAAACATGAAACTTTATTTTTGGGTTACTGATTAAAAATGAATGGATACGTATTTAAGCGTTTTTGGAAATTCTACCCCCAAAGGGGTGAAATTGGGGTTGAAAGTTTGAATGAAAGTCCGTTATTTCTTAAGTTAGAAACTTGAAATTTTATGTTTGGGCTACTGATTAAAAATGATTGGATACGTATTTAAGCGTTTTTGGAAATTCTACCCCCAAGGGGGTGAAATAGGGGTTGAAAGTTTAAATGAAAGTCCGTCATTTCTTAAGTTAGAAACATGAAAGTTTATTTTTGGGCTGCTGGTTAAAAATGAATGGATACGTATTTAAGCGTTTTTGGAAATTCTATCCCCAAAGGGGTGAAATTGGGGTTGAAAGTTTGAATGAAAGTCCGTTATTTCTTAAACTCAAACTCAAAATTTTTTATTCAGAATAAATTTTTGCAAATATTTTCTGAAAGTCTACATGATGCCTACCACCGGTTCGGGAACTAACCCGGCGAGAAGAACCGGCGTAAGAAACTCGCAGGGGGCCCACTTTATTTACCAAAAAAAGTGAGAAAAAAATTAATCTTTTAAAATAAAGTTTACAATGCTGTAACTTAAAATTATACAATGTCAACATACATACATAATTGTAAGTCATAAAATAATGTAGAAGTAGCCTTGCAAGCAGCCATCCTACTCCCAAGATGTGCCGTCGTTTATGAAATCATTGACCTTATAATAGGCTTTGGCACACAAACGTTCTTTGACTACTTTTTTAAATTTATTAATGGAAAGATTTTGAACTTTTTCTGGGATTTTATTGTAAAGGCGTACACATTGACCTTAAGTTAGAAACTTGAAATTTTATGTTTGGGCTACTGATTAAAAATGATTGGATACGTGTTTAAGCGTTTTTGGAAATTCTACCCCCAAGGGGGTGAAATAGGGGTTGAAAGTTTAAATGAAAGTCCGTTATTTCTTAAGTTAGAAACATGAAAGTTTATTTTTGGACTGCTGATTAAAAATGAATGGATAGGTATTTAAGCGTTTTTGGAAATTATACACCCAAGGGGGTAAAATTGGGGTAGAAAGATTCAATGAAAGTCCGTCATTTCTTGAGTTAGAAACATGAGAGTTTATTGACGTTTGCGTTTCACATTTGCTTAAATAGGGTCCCGTTTTTACCCTTTGTATAAGGAACCACAAAAAGAGGAAAACTATCCATCTTTGTTATTATACTATGTTAACGCGGACGAAGTCGCGGGCAACAGCTAGTCCTAAATAATTTTCACATCAAGATTCAAGACTAAACCGTGTTTGTAGCCCCGGGTCCGTATTAAAAAAGGTTGAGTACCACTGCTCTAAGGTAATCCTTTGCTTTGTATTTAATCTAATAACTGTACGTTGTAAATAGTAAATACTATGCGGTAGGCCGACACGAAAAAAAGAAATCCAAATTCAATTAAAACACAAAACACTGCTACTAAGAACTTAGATTCATAATCGTATATTTGATTACATTCGTAGAACAGGATTTCTTATCTCTTTTTATCCTTAGTTCAATTACGAATGCGTTTCCCGTAGATCCCAGAGCTGGGAACAAAAAATCCCAACTGATCCACCGACAAGTATTCCAACAAGTAAAAAACTTGATAAAGGTTGGACTTATTTTGTGTACTGAATGCTGTGGAAGGAATAATGTACAGATGTTGATGTTACGCACCTGTTACTAAAGACCAAAAACGAATCGAGACATAAAAATTGTGTATAAGATATCAAAATTTTTGGTATCAGCAAAACAAAATCTGTAACAAAGGGTAACAATGATTGTATAATTACTACGAGTATTAACTAGTAGTTAATAGTAATTAAACAAATCTTCGTAGTTCTATATTATACTTTTTAGTATTCGTAGTTTTATAACGTAAAACTGTATTTTAAACTTATCAGATTACAGATACGGCTGAGCCGATTTGGCTAATTTTAGTCTCGAAATGTTCGTGGATGTCCAGGGAAGGTTTACATTATGAAGGATGTGATCCGAAGTTCACCGGATTATCTAGCATGGCACAAAGTAGAAGATAAAGTGCAATATTATTCAAACTACTTACTGAACAATTTATTTTTGTGAACGTCCATCAGTACATTCCTCAGTACATTCATCAGTACATTAAATTGTGAATGTCCTCGACAGATCCGGTACTTTTTGAATTTGGCCTCTATTACCAATTGCTAAGGTTCAAAATCATTCTAGCCGTGTCCAGTGGGTCGCAGGATCAGTTCCACCGAAGGCATTTTATTTTTTCGGTCAATAATTCGTTGCGCTTTACAAGTGTTGCTTCGTGGTCATTGTGGTTGTAAAAAAAAGTGTTTTGGTCTAAGAATTTTAATGGATGAATAGTTGCTACTAATTTGAATATTTTTAGTTTCATCAAGCTAAAAGCAAAACAATAAGCAAGGAAATGTCACTGTTAAATTGTAAATACTGTCAGATTGTAATATTCCCGATGACTTTGTAAAACGATAATAAACAGACATTGTTTTGATAATTTAATCGATAACTTATTTTTAATTTCGCAGCCATCGTTGTGGCCACAGAACACATTTATCTTTAATGTGTTATGTGGTTGTGACTTGTGACCAAAACCGAAAGATTTTCCGAATATCATTATTTCGGACAAAGGCGGTCTAAGCCAAAGTTTTGGCTTAGCGCTTTTTTTCTTAATCGCATAAAACACTTATAAACAAGCCGTTTAATTATGCAAGTCACGCACGCGCACTGTAAAACTCTGGAACACACTGTCACCAGCAGTATTTCCGGACCTATACGACCTGCAAACCTTCAAGAAAAGAGCGTATTCCCACTAAAGACCGGCAACGCACCTGCAGCTCTACTGATGTTGCGAGTGTCCATGGGCGACGGAAGTTGCTTTCCATCAGGCGACCCGTTTGCTCGTTTGCCCCCTTTTTCATACAAAAAAAAGTCAGGCTCAACCTCCCATCTTATTTTCACTCCAAACTTTCGCAACACTAATCGTACAAATATCTCTATTAGATCATTTAACTATCTCTAGCGCACAGCGATCAATCACTTTAAATTGATTACGGCCAAATTCACAAATCGGCCATTACACACCGTTACCATTCCCATACAGATTGATGAGAATATAATACATCTTTTTCACTTTCGCTGTAACACTAGCTGCTGTCTGCAACATCGTTCATGTATAACGGTGGTTCCTTAACCTTTTAGTCATGAGGGACCATTTTACCAGATGTTTGTCTAGCCGGGGACTACCCGGTTGGTTTACCTAAACTATGGGTTTTTTGATAAAGAAAACAAGGACAACTTTATAACAATTTTTTTTATTTGGCAAAAATCTAAAAGTTGCAGATTTTAATTAAATGTGATTTTTGTGACTGCATAGTCCATAATCTTTAGTCTTTCCTCACTTCTGAATTCTCACATATTATTAGGATGGCTTCGCGGACCACTTGGAATGCCTCCACTGCCTCCAGGGACCACCAGTGGTCGGCCGCGGACCACCGGTTAAGAACCACTGATGTTGAACCAGGTACACTTATGAGTTATGTAGTAAATAGTAATTATTATAGTAATCTACGCTTACACGAAACTACATTTTGTATGTACTCATCATATTATTAGTTCAGCAGTTTTGGAGCCTATTCATTTTATTTCTTTCCTGTCATGCAGTTACATTATCCCACCAAAAACATAAATGTAAATAATCGGCCAAGTACGAGTCGGACTCGCGCACGAAGGGTTCCGTACCGTTATAGAGCAAAAATATACCAAAAATTGTGTTTTTTGTATTGGAGCCCCCCTTAATTTTTTATTTTATTTAAATATTACTAATAATTATTAAAGGGCACTGATTTAAAGGGGCAGTTGTAAATAGCAGTTTTGGTAAGTTAAAAATTATAAATGGCACGTTTAATAACTAGTTTAGCAGTTAAAACTAAGCAGTAAAGTAAACAAAAATGAGTAGTAAAAAATAATCAAATGGTTCATTGAAAACATTATTGAACAGTAAAATACTTAAATGAGCGGTAAAAATTAATTAATAAACGGTTACGTGTGGGCAGTAACAAATCGGAATTTGTCAGTAAGATATCTCATTCTAAGCAGTTCTTTAAACAATGAGGTGGTAAAATAAAATAAAATCGGCCAAGTGCGAGTCGAACTCGCCCATGGAATCCCGTACCGCTATAAAGCGAAAGTATGACGGTCGCCGGCTGCTGCCGCAGCACGCTCGCTGCGCTCGCTCGGCTCCCTCTGTGTTGTGGTCTAAGTTCTAACCTCAAAACAGGAAAATAAGGAGAAGTGTTATGTTGCGCCGTTTATATGGAAACCTATGTCGCCAACTTCAATGACACTGCATTGTCAGCATAGTGTCAACGGTACACGGTCTAGTGATGTCCGATCTATCTACGGTGTCGATTAATTATTACCACATTATTACGACGATATCGATGTATTTTGGTGGGTAGGTATTTAAATACTATTAAAAGAATGAAAGTGATAAATAATATTACAGAGACTAACAAAAATAACAGGCTGAAAGGGGTCGAAATCATCCATGAGTACGAAAAACTTTTACTATGGGAATCGTAACTAGGCAATAATTGCCTAGTTACGCTTTTGCCAAACAGCTGATTATTTTTCCGAATTGAGTTGGTCCCATAGTAAAAGTTTTTCGTAATCATGGATGATTTCAACCCCTTTTGGCCTTTGAGTTATTTTATATCGAAGTCTTTAGATAAACATGAATACCTATTATATAATTTTTAAGATTCAGTACCCAAAAGGTAAAAAAGGGACCCTATTTCAAAGACTTCGATGTCTTATTGTCTGTCTGTCTGTCTCAAGTAGGCCTACTACGAAACCGTTTTGAGACTCAAACAATCGGACGAGAATGCCGCGTCTCTACCAACGTCATTTCACGTTTGTTAGAGTAGGATGCGGCATTCTCGATCGATTGTTTGAGTCTCAAAACGGTTTCGTGGTACAAGCCCAGGGCCCTGTATCTCAATAACCGCTAGACTTCCGAAATTTTCACAGATTGTGTACAGTATGTCTGTTACCGCTATAATAACAGATATTTAAATAAAATAAATTAAATATTTAAGGGGGGCCTCCCATACAAAAAACGTTATTTTTTGCTATTTTTGCTCGATATCAAAAACGGCAACAGGTACCAGGTAGGCACTTGAAATGTTCACAAAATACTCAGTTGTATTTATACTTTAACAATTAATAATAAAATTAAAATAAACTAAATAATTGAGGATCTATACAAAAAACACATTCTTCGCCTATTTTTGCTCTATTATGATACGGAACCCTTCGTGCGCGAGACCAACTTGTACTTGGCCGATTTTTTTCATACATTTATAGAATATATACAACAGAAAACCACGAGAAACATCTTAAGGTTTTAGGTTGCTTGTTTTCTATGCGAGGCCGGCCCGGCCTCTCATAGAAAACAAGCAATGGAACAGCAAAAAATGGAAAGGACGTAGCGACAAAATGGTTTTTGTCGCGTAATTTAAAAACCATAAATACATTTCATATAAGCTATGGGCAAATTAAAGTGTATGCTTGAACCAATTTATGTACAAATTTTGGAAGCTTAAATCACTCTCCTCTGTTGACAAAATAGGAATCCCTTTTTTTACACAGGTCTTTTTGATTGATTATTCTGTGTTATAAAAGTTGACCAAACGTGTTATGCTATGGGTAATTCAAAGACAAAGACATGATGAATACTGACAATGAACTTTAATTTCTTAGCTTTAGTCATTGCTGAGAAAAATCGACATCGCTACAGCCAAATTATCAAGGCGTCGCCTTAATGCACACAAATCTTTGTTTGAAGCGGGAAGCCTTTGGCTTAAAAAGCAGGATCAATTTAATCTTTGCCAGTCATCCGCCAAAGTAAGGTAAACTTCAAAAGTAACAGAAACAAGTACTGAAGTCTGAAATGACGAAAAAATATTTAGAGTGGATTGCACGAACTAACTTTAACTTTAACTGTAACTTTAATTTTAACCTTAACTTTGACAACAGTGCAAAATGTCAAATCTCTGGTTAAAGTTAAATATGGCTTCCAAACATCCCATATGTTCATACGACATCTGTCAAATTTTCCGGTTAAAGTTAAGGTTAAAGTTAAAGCTATTTGGACGCCATATTTAACTTTAACCTTAACTTTAACTTTAACCACGCCTCTGGTGCAACGCAGCCTTATTAACTTTTATTACTTTATAAAAACAAGCTATCTAATTCTGAAAGAATATTTCAAAATTTCAAATCGGACTAGTAGTTCCTGAGATTAGCGCGTTCAAACAAACAAACTCTTCAGCTTTATAATATTTGTGTAGATAATAACGCAACCGCATAAAAAATGTCGATAAAAATATCGATACCAAAATCTGCATCACACCACATTACTAGTGCCTTAGTTTGATAGTTCACGGAACATCAAGCGGCCTGAAAATGGCGGTGTGGCGGCGAATATTTTTCGTGAAGAATAATTGATATTTAAATTAAAAAATCGTATAAATTACAGTTGGCTGTGATAGGTGATCCCGCAATTTTTTTTATTCAAAGTTTCGCTGCGATTTCTGCACGTAATTATTGCACAAGTCGGCATTTTGTTCACAATTTACAACGAAGTACAACGTGTAAGCCGTGGAGCGATTTACATGTGACTGACAACTAGTGCCCAACTGGGCTAAATTTGGCGACATGTGCCACGCCCACATAACATATCTCTTACTTCTATAATCTGTGGTTCCAACCTAACCTAACCCACTTTTGGACTTTCTGGGTTGTGTTTATTTTTGTTTTGGCGGGGGGTGGCTGCGCCCCCCCATCCCCCCGCTTCGGTATCCGTGGTTAAGTAGGCCTTCTGATAAGTCTTTTCATTAATAATGAAATGAAATGAAATGTACATAGAAATATTTATTTACACTTTTTTTAATCTTTATTTTATAAAGGCCATACATCATCAAGATTAAGCCGGCCTGAATTTAGACTTAATAATTATACGATTCTACTTTAAAAAAACACTCTCCCTTCCACCGCTCGCTATGATCTACCGTGGATCTGCCGAACTACTTAATACTTATATCGAACCGCTCATTCCATCATTTTTACCGCTCATTCATTAATATTGGACTGCTCAATTATTTTTTTATTACTGTCCATGTTTTACTGTCGCAATAATTAATCAACCGCCATAAAATTAAATAACTGCTCAATATTTTTTTCAACTGATCATAATAACATCTCAAATATATAAATAACTGCTCAAAAAATTAGTTTCCTTATTAAAGTACACATATAATTAAGGCCTTTGTGAAAATTTCAAGTGCCTACCTGTTGTCATCATTGATGCCGAGCAAAAAATGTTTCAAAAATCACGTTTGTTGTATGGGTCACCCCCCTTAACACTTAGGTTATGAACAAAATCTTTTGACGTATTATATAACATACGAGAAAAGTTTATAATATGTCACCATTAATTAACGGTAAAAACCGTAAGATTGTAATATTCCTTTGTAAATAATTGTGATAGATAATTAATAGTTATTATTAGTTAATACCTAATGTTTTGATGGACTTTATATTAAATAATTTTTGAATTGAAACTTAACTCTATACTTACGTCTTCTTTACAGTTTACGCCAATCTTCGTCACTAAAATCTGAATGAAACTAGAAATATTACAATCTAACTATTTTTACAATTTTAATGTGACATTGAATAAAAAGTTTCTTCGACTTACAAACTTACTAGTAAATTTTGTATACTTAGCTACATTGTACTTTCGCTATATTGTACATAAGACAATGTACCAATTTGTCATAGGCGGTTTCTTTGCGATAACATCTTCACAGCTCGTTAGTGTTATCTGTGAAAGTCATTTCTTTACAAATCATTCGCTAATAAAGAGATCAGAGTTTTGTACTGATGACTGTGATAAAGACAGTTTCATCAATATCATCATGTAGAAGAAAAAATTGCAAAAAGCTTGACCCAAAAATCTTTCCTTAACATGGGATAATGGGACTAACTTTGAAATGTCTTCTTTCCAACAAAGTTTCCGTCCGAGCGGCGTCGTATTTGTCACGACTTCACGATTTATAACTCAGGAATCATGGTAAGTGTCGCCTCAGCAGTCAGCGGTAGGGAAACCAAAGTTGAAGAACCAGCACTGCCGGACACTTGGGTTACAGGCCGGACAACAAAGTGTGTAACAAACACTCTGAGTGCGGCCCGGCCGTACAACTTTGTTCGGTCGTAGTACGCGGTCCGGCAACTCCAGTCACGCTAGTCACATGTCACGACACGCAGCTGCGGCGCGCGGACACGGTCCCGGCACCCGCGTCTGCCCCCGCTTCGCACCCCCCCGCCCTCCGCACCGTGCGCGCGCACCGCTCAGTCCGTGGCCGTCACTCGCCCGTGTTGCGCGTACTTGCAACGAACATGTCACAAACAAACATGGAATGGACGCATGCGAGAGTCCGCGAACTAATAGATGCATACCGCACTAAGAAAATACTATGGGATCCCGAACACTCGCAGTACAACAATAAATTCCTAAAGAGCATAGCGTGGGAGGACCTCGCAAGGAAAATGGACTGCGATAAAAGTGAAGTAAGACGCAAAATGGATAATCTTTTGAGTCAACTGCGTCGGGAAAAGAATAAAATGAGGCAGAGAATTATGGGGGAAGAAGGTATTTACACATTCCTAGCTATTTATCAAATTACATATTATTACTAGTTGCTAAGCAACGGTTACGGTACGGAGTACGGTCTGAGCCGCCATCTTGTTTGTCAGATGTTTTGTGAACGGCGAAGACAGTGTCTATTGTGGCGAAAATGAAAAGAGCGCCATTTATATATTCATACTAGTTTTATTATTGCGAAAGTGTGTCTGTCTGTCTGTTACTTCTTCACGTTTGAACCGTTTTTCATGACATTTAGAATGAAGATAATATGTACTTAGAGTCAGTGCTTTGAGTCCTAGGAAAAAATATAATATTGATATACTTTTTATGCCGGTAAAATATACGGTTCCCGCGCGATAAACGAATTTTTGGCGCAACGGAGTTGCGGGCGTCACATAGTATTTTGGTATTGACTATGTGGCGCTCGCAACTCCATTGCGCCAAAATTTATTCTATAATTAATCATGAATTATAATCTACTAGCTGTTGCCCGCGACTTCGTCCGCGTGGACTTCAGTTTATAGCGCGCGGTGTCAACAAAATTGGTGTCAAATTTAAAAGCTTTTTAAAACCCTGGTACCCCTTAAATCAAAACATCCAAAAACAGCTGTGCAGTGTGCACATAATATTTAATTTTTTTAATTAAGTAAACTTTATTTATACCAAATTTAAAGCTTATTTAGCCCCCCATTACACAACTTTAGCTTTAGCCTTTACCCATAAACTATTTATCATTGGTAGGTTTAAGGTTACGTCACTGCATAGATAAAGTACTGAGTAGTGAGTTATCTTAATAACGTATATAACAATCGAAAGAATAATATGGTGCCACCTCTTATAGAAACTTATGAGCAAGCGATAGCGAGATGTAGGCGACTCTAAGCGCCATCTGTTATGAATTTTTGGAACTAACCTAATTTGAACAAATTTACGCATTTTCACCCCCATACAACCCCCTTTTCCAGTTAAAAAGTAGCCTATGTCCTTTCTCAGGCTTTAGACTATCTATGTACAAAATTTCATTACAAACGGTTCAGTAGTTTTGGCGTGAAAGCGAGACAGACAAACAGACAGAGATACTTTCGCATTTATAATATTATAGTATAGATAAACCAATGATAAACCACGAATCAGCTTGCCACTCAGCCACAGAATATATGTATGGTACAACTAATATACATAATGTATATTAGTTGTACCAAACTCAGCGGCCAGCGCACAACAGGTGCGGCGTTGCCGCTTCGCTATGCCTATTTCCTGCGACGTTGCCAAACTTCGGCACGATGTATGCAATAGCTTTACCGCGGTCCGCGGCAGTCCCCGACTCCCGACTCCCGAGTGACACACGTATTTTTTATTTATTCTAAAAATATAGTTCGCACGAGTTTCGACCTCTGGCGACCCCCTTACAGAAGGTTCGCGAACCCCCAGGGTGTCGTGTTGAAAAACACTGCTTTAATACTTATTAATGTTGAATTTCTTTTATTACATGTGCTAATGAAGCATGGCAGCCAACGTGGTACGGGTATGAACTTATGTCGTTTCTTCACAATAGAAAATTTGTACTTAAAAGAACTTCACCAGAAGAAGAACAGAGGAACATAATTAAACAGAACAGAAGTAGCGTAAGTTTTGTTTTATACAACTTTTACATAATATAAGAACAAGAAGTCCGAACAATATTATATATTATGTAATAATGTAGACCGTATCATTAATCAAATCATCAAATGATTCAAATTTCAAACGGGTCGGACGATTTTGACAAAGCTTTTTTGTTCAAACTAAAACGATATAAAATCCCACAATTCTTCATCATCACATTATTACATCAGAGTCTATTTTTTCAGAGCTTTTATTTAACTGACGACCTCCGTGGCTCAATGGTTAGAGTGTGTGGCAACTCAAGCCGGGGGTCGCGGGTTCGAATCCCGCCGACGGAACAAAAAGTTTTTCAATGTTCCTGGGTCATGGATGTGTATTAAATATGTGTATGATATAATAAAAATCTTAAATATATGTATAGTATAAAAGTATTAAATATATTTCCGCTGTCTGGTACCTGTAACACAAGTCCTTCAGGTACTTAGCACTGGGCCAGACTGACGTGGTGTGAAGCGTCCATAGATATATATATTAACTTGCTCTGTATGTATGTAAGTATGTATGTTGCGGAGGAATATTGGAACTCAATTTTGAAGATATCGATGGCCCCAACGAATAAACGTGCAATCGAAAAAAGACAACTTTTCAGGAAGACAAAAAAACGTTTGGAACCACATAACTTTGACCACATAATAAATAGACAAATATAATATTCAAATTAAAGGTAAAAAAAATATCTTTCAGCTCATATATTTATTAAAAATCAAATATTAACGGTTTACTACATATTTAAGAAAAACCATATTAAATTATTATTCTAGTGAATAATATGTGACTTGCTAACACTATTGTATCAATGCACGTTTATTCGTGTCATAAATGAAGTTTTAACAAGTGCAGTGAAATGTTGCATGGTTATTCCACGTATATTTTTTTCCTCCTGCGCCATACTCTGGTCATTTACACGCTTATTCTTGTATATTTTGTTGCTTTTGCATGTTTGTAAAGATAAAAGCCCGTATATTAGTGTTAAAAAGTTCATTCAATATTTATGTAATACGACCTTATTAGTGTATGGTATAAATGTAAATCTATACTAACATTATAAAGTAGAAGAGTTTGTTTGTTTGAGCGCGTCAATCTCAGGAACTACTGGTCCGATTTGAAAAATTCTTTCGTCGTTAGATGGTTCATTTATCCAGGAAGGCTATAAACTATAAATTATCACTCTAAGACGAATAGAAGCGAAGAAACATAGGAAAATGTAAAAAAAACCGGGAAAATTATTTGAAGGCGCGTATCTCGCGATCTAATGGATGAATTTTTAAGTTTTTTGGCACAGATGTAGAGTAGACCATTATGTGAAATAACATAGGCAATTTCTTGCGGGAAAATGTACGGTTTCCGTAAAATTTCTCGTTTATGCGGGCGAGTCCGCGTGGAAAGTCTAGTTAGCTAATATTTTCTTGTTGACGGTTCAGTAAAAAATATTGTTGACCTATTGTTGTTGTTGATAAATATAGACCTACCTCGCGTCTATGCGTGGACACATACATATAAAATGGAGTACAACCTTGCTTATAGATCCTTCAAGAGAGAGATGAATCGGGAAAAGAAACAGCACGTCAATAGTATCGGTGAGAGACTCGAGTGCCTTTCTTTGGGAACCCGTGAATTCTGGTCTCTGGCCTAAGCTATTGAAGGGTATTTTTGAAAGCCATCCTACCATCCCTACAAGTAGGAAATGGATCGTTGGCCCACGACGCAAAATACAAAGACGATCTTCTGGGTAAGTTCCTTGCGTCAAACTCGACCCTTGATGACCTTGGGATAAAAACCGCCGACCATACCACGATGCAAGGGCATCATGTCGGATATTAGGTTACATCAGCACTCAGTGTGAATAACCCTGCGTGCCCTTGATATCCAAAAGTCGAGTGGGGCCTGACGGAAGCCCTCCTATTGTGTTGAAAAAGTGTGCTCCAGAGTTGGCTCCGGTCTTAATGCGTCGTTTTTGGTTCTCCTACTCTTCTGGCATTGTCCCGGCTTCTTAGAAGACAGCCTTAGTGTACTCGATTCCCAAAAAAAGGTGATCGCTCAAATCCTTCCAACTACAGACCAATTGCTAAAACCTCCGTCATCTCAAAGATAATGGAATCCATTATCAGCTCTTTCGATACTTGGGCGGCCAGACATTACAAAGTGACAAACACGACAAACAGTATGGGTCGCTTGGCTGGTTATCTCTTGGCGTACCAAACTCATCGTCGGGCTCAGGTGATTGTGTGGAGAGGAGAGGCATTGGCTGTTAGTTTGGACATTGCGAAAGCCTTTGATCGGGTTTGGCTCAAAGCGCTACTATCAAAGCTTCCATCATAATATTATGGGCTTCCCGAGAATTTATGCAAATAGGTCACAAGTTTTTTGGCAGATCAATGACATGTTACATTCCAATGGCATTTATTGCTATGCGGATGATAGTACTGGTGATGCCCTATCTACCGGCTTCCACCATATTTCTCGGCTAAATGTCATCGAGAGTCGAAACGAACTTATGTCTAAAATAGAGAATTCACAGGATAAAGTCTGTGAATGGGGTAGACGATACTTTTCTGATTCTGTTCTTAACAGGACGAGACAGTATTTCAGTCTGGAGTCTGGACCAATGCCTGCAACTCTACAAGGTGCAGGTTCGGCCTCATATTATGAAATACTGTTCTCATATCTGGGCAGGGACCCCAAAATACCAACAAATCCCTTTGGATCGTATCCAACGAAGGGCCGCTCGAATTGTTGACTGCCATAGTGTTTCAAACAGGCTGGACCCCTTAGAATTACGCCGAGATGTAAATAGCTTCACTCTGCATCCTCAATCGGTTGCGGAGTGCTCTGAGGAATTGTTCGGAATCATACCTCCTGCAACTTTTCGCCATCGTTCCACGTTAAAACCATCCACATAAACTTGATGAGTGGCAGTCTTCTATCGTGCTTTTTTTGCGTAACTTTTTGCCGCGCACTGTAAAATTTGGAATGAACTGTCACCAGCAGTATTTCCGGACCTATACGATCTGCAAACCTTCAAGGAGAGAGCGTATTCCCTCTTAAAAAGACCGGCAAGTCACCAGCAGCTCCTGTGATAAACTTTACAATAGCTCTTCGAATAACCTTTACAAAAGCAGAAAAGACAAGAGAAGTTAGTAAAAGATAATAGAATAGCTGTGATTATTATATTCAAAGTTTCGCCATCTGCAATGAGGCATTAGTGGTAGAAGTCGCTTGCATTATTACACGAATAATCGTGCAAGAGTTATAACCCAAAGGAAAAGATAGACACGAGCGCCAGAATATTTTAACACGTTTATTCTGGTGAACTCAAATAAACAAATAATCTGCAATAAGCGCATGTTTTATTATTAATGTGATATATGTTATTATTTTTTCCGTACAATAAAGATTTACATTGCTATAAAATCGTTGTTTTAAGTCAAAAAAAAAATTTAAAAAAATTACATAGGTGTATCATAGTCCATGCAAACGAAAAATCAAAAAAAAATTTTTTTGGGTAAGAGCTCTTGCACGTTTATTCGTTGGGGCCATCGATGTGTATATTTAACCGATTGAGTTGAAATTTTGCATGTACACGTTTAGTTTGGGTAATAAAAGCTTGTCGCGCGATTTGTAAATGAACAAGTACCAATTTAACTGAGTAAATTGATTTTATGTATTTTATTAATACGTATTTTATTAAATTATACAGATTGGTAAATCTCGCGACAAGCTTTTAATTATCATGCAAATTGTATAATTTATAGTTAAAATGTTCCTTCGATCGTGGATTCTTGGAAATCTATTATTCTATTGTGTCTCGCTCACCGGTGAGCTTATGGGGCTTGATGGGCTAAGGAGAAATTCTTTTTAGACTGTTTAAAATTTAAATAAAAGCTTTTTTTCAAAAAGTTTAATTTATATTTATGATTTTTTTATTTTCTAAAACTTATTACCTTTTTATTTTTAGGAAATACCGGATACAAATTCGGAAAAAGAGGATGATACTAATTATACTTATAATGATAATATCGAACAAAATGATGACTCAAACAGCGAAGTGGACGATGACGACGAGCCATACGTGATGTTGGTCTGCAAAGATGACCCAGTTAACCCGCTGAGCGATAAGCCTAACACGACAAACGATGAAGACTCATTGAGCCACTCGTTTTTCCAAACTCCACCGGTGAAGATAAAGAAAATGAGCGTGCCAAACCGACGGAAGAGTTCGTCGTTCCGTTCCTTCGCATCGGCCGCAAGAGTCCCCGATGTCACGTCGATGGATGAGAATCAGCTGTATGCCAATTTCATCGCAAGCAAGTTTCGCTCGTACACGCTTAACACGAGGAACAGATTACAACACGAAATAAGTCTACTCCTTTATCGAGCTGATAATGGTGAATTTGATAATAATAAATAGAGGTTATTTTTAGAATATATTAAGAAGTAAATTGGATGTTCAGACAAGTTGCAATAAGTTTGAGAGATCTAAGAATAAACAAAATTGACAATGACCAGCGTTTCCACCAGAGATGTCTTGTGAACTTGCGAGGAATGTGTTTTTAAGATCCAATAGCATCGCCGCGCTGAGCGATGTCATGGCACGTCATGGCAAGCTCACGTTTCATTCTATTGGTTCTTAAAACACATTTCTCGCAACACATCTCTGGTAGAACCGCAGCCTTTGTGTCTAAACACACTAGGCTGAATTACGCCGGCGTAAATTCCGCCGCGTTTACGCCGCGTTTCAAAATTTCATACAAAATACGGACGGAACGCGACGGAATAGTGTCGCGCGTTCTCGCGTTCCGCCCGTATTTTGTATGTGTTTGAGCGCCCCGTCTCAAACACATACAAAATACGGGCGGAACGCGGCGGAATTTACGCCGGCGTAATTCAGCCTAGTGTGTTTCGAGTTTCGACACTCAGGCGTAAGTAATAACGCGTCGCTAAGTGAAATGGCGCAGTGCCTTATTTCTAATCCCATATTATATTTTCGATTTTTACTCAGTGCTAAGAATATCTGCAACTTGGTTATGTATCCATGTTCCAATAAGCAGGGCGTGGTCGCCGAACTGATTAAGAATATTATAATTTAGATTTTCAGTAAAAGAGGCAGAAGATGCCTTTCGTTCCGTTCGTTTGTTTGTCACAGTGGTGAAGTTATTTACGTTTAAAATAAAAGTTTCTAACTTATTAAGATCTCTTTACACATTTATAGAATTATATTATTATGTAATCTATACCTATCTTTGGTATAGAGATACTTTGAGTCCCGGGAAAGAAAATAGGAGACATACTTACTTTTTATCCCGGAAAAAGCAACGATTCCCGAATCCCGGGATTATCCCGGGGAATCCTGGGATTAACCTAGTTATTGGCCGTCTAGTACATAATGATATTATTATGTATGTAGCTTTTAGTTTAACAAAATTACTCAACTTCTATCGATAGATCGGGTTTCCAAGAAAATTTGTTATCAAAAAAGGTTCACCTAAATAATACATAACTTTTGAATGATTTATACATTTTAAAGGTGTGATGTGTACACTTCGTCCTACTGATAAGAACAATGTTTGGTTCAAAGAAAGTGCTAACTAGCAGAACCAACTTGTAACATTGATGATTCATCTTTACAAAGTCTTTATTCCAAGGCAATAAAGTTTCGAATGAAACACTCATACAAAGGGTATTTTGACACTTTCTACGATATAGTTTAAGATAATAAGGGGCTGTTTACAGTCAGTAAATAAAGCTTTAGAGATTACTAGCTGTCCCGGCAAACGTTGTTTTGCCATTTAAAGTATATTTTCTACTTCATCAGTTGATACAAAATCTTACCCCCTTTTTTGTCCCCTTAAGGGGGTGGGGGGAGGGGGTGATTTTTATACACCAGATATTGAGTTGGAAGAAGGCAAATATATCTGCGAAAACCGTATGCAAATCGGATCAGTAGTTTTCGTGTTAAAGCAAAAGTGTTATACAAAATCTGACCCCCTCTTTCGTCCCTTTAGAGGGGTGGGGGGATTTTTTTTATACACCAGATGTTAAGTTGGAAGAAGACAAATATATCTGCGAAAACCGCATTCAAATCGGATCAGTAGTTTTCGTGTGATAGTGGAACAAACATACAGACAGACAGACAGACAGACAAAAAAACTGACCACATTTTTGGCTTCTATAGCGATGTAGTGACACCCTCCGCTTATTATTTTTTTAATATTTTTAATGTACAGAATCTTCATTTCTACAGTTTTATTATATGTATAGATTTAGAATGAACACACTTATACTAAAGGAAAGTGAAGAAGAACCTTTAGCTTTGTCCACACTGTGCCTTTTTCTGTTCTACAAGGGCATGCGTTATAGCGCAGTCAACAGCGAACGTGAGACATGCCCGCGCATGCCCTCTGACCGTATCCAAAACTTCAAAAATGACAATGTTTATTGCGTTGCGTTGCGTTCGTTGAAGCATTCAAGTTGAATGAAAGAAAATGACGAAAATTGAAGACGAAAGCGCATAATTTGGACATAGCTATTGAGTCACAATGCAACGTAACGCGTCGATGCGATGCATTTTCAAATGTGCTATTCAAAACTGAACTTTATTTGCTACACAAGAAGATTTAGATACACTAAACAGCGGCGTCGCATCGGGCTGCCTGTTCCTACTTCCTAAATCCTAATGGCTCATAAAAAACATAGATTATAGAATTTTAAAAACCACTGAAGTTTTCCAGCAGTCAGTTATCTGATGATGTGGAACTAGGGCTAAAACCACTCTTTGGAGGCTATGATGCCATGGGCATACACACACATATACAGACACGTTAAACATAATGTACCACACCTCTATTTTCATAGGGGGTTAAAAATGACAGTTCGCACAACGCTTTCCAACAACAATCTAAATTCTAAATCCATATAGTTACTAATATCCATCTAATATTATAAACTCGAAAGTGTGTCTGTCTGTCTACATATATGTTACCTCTTCACGCCCAAACCGCTGGACCGATTTTGCTGAAATTTAGTATGGAGAAGATACTTTGGAGACCCGGGAAAGCACATAGGATTTACCCCGAAAAATGTACGGTTCCCGCGCGGCGCGATTTAAAACGAATTTTGGCGTTGCGGGCGTCATCTAGCTTGCAGATATCCAGTGTAGCACATTCGAACTTAAAACCCGATGATAAGGTTCATTTCTAAGCCGGATCTATCATCCGTACATACAAAACGTACATAGTTAGTTTTATGTTTCGATAATCGCAAATTACATTTTAAAGTGTGTCGTGACTCTTGACTTCTTTTTGTTTCTTAACCTTTACTTTTTAATTGCATTTCTTTAATTAGATATATCTCATTTTACGTGGAAGTGGTAGAGAAAGCTGATTGTCGAAAGAACCATCACGATATTGGTGGTATTTTTTATACTGCCATAAAATAAATTTTGCAACAAAAATGTCGTGATGAGCAAAATTGGTCTTGGTCTTGCAAAAAAAGACCAAGACCAAGACTGCAAGACCATTAAAAAAATAGGTCTTGGTCTTGCAAAAAAAATACTAAGACAAATTTTGCACATCACTACATAAACGTGAACCCTTATTCTGAACCTTGATTCTACTATTTTAGGCAGATGTCGATGCAGCTTTTTCAATTATTTTGTTCAGTTAAGTCAAGAAATGTACTTTTGAAATGAAAATTGTATTTTCATGATGAAAATACAATTTTCTGGTTGCATAGGAAACTACATAGCTGAATTATAGAACAAGGGTTCAAGCTGGGGCTTATTCTAATGCCTCGAAAGTCGCTTGTTATAGTCGATAAGCATTTTTTTCTTACATTTAAAAATAAATCATCTATTCATATTATAAGATAACACAACGATAACGCAAACGTCTACTCTACAGGAATTCATACTCAAACTTTGAAGTCATCTTTAGAGGCATGAATCAAAGTAATGATGATGATAATGATAATAACTAGAAAATCGAGATTATAGCCATTAGTTGTATCGTAATTAACTTAAATGTTAATTAAAATGAAATTGCTTGCGACAATTATTATAAATCCCGGCTTAGACGTATCTAAGGCAATTTATAGATTATACCAAGTGGCAAGTCCCACTTAGAAGTCAGTATTACCACCCAGTATTAGATACGTTGACCTGAAAATTAACACGTTTTCATATTACTGCTTACTACTGAGGTGTGTACGCACTACGCGTACCCCTATTCTGCAATTTCATTCAACATTAAGACTGTTTTTATATGCTTTTGATAATACACAAAAAAATTTATTCTCATAAAATTATAAAAAAATATTTAAAAGTCAGTAGTTTTAGGATGTATACTCGTAAATAAGTCGATACAATATCATATCAGGAAACTGTCAGAATTAGTGCTTACTGCTTTAACCATGGCTGGGTAGGCAGTAGGAACCAATTAAGAATTTTTACCAGAAACCTAACTAGACACTGCAAGCTCAACAAGCACCAAGGGCGGATCCAGCTTTGGCGCCAGGGGGGGGGTCACAATATAGTCGTGGTCAAGACACAAGAACTTATAATTTTCGATGCGTTCGATCCCGTGTCATGCGTTTGCCGTCAAAGTATCTATATCTTATCTTATATATATAAAAATGGATTTTCAAATGTGTTAGTCGCGCTAAAACTCGATCGAAAACGGCTGAACGGATTGGGCTGATTTTAGTCTTAAAATATTCGTAGAAGTCCAGGGAAGGTTTGAAAGTGACACGAAGTTCACCGGGACAGCTAGTATATATAAAATGGATTTTCAAATGTGTTAGTCGCGCTAAAACTCGAAAACGGCTGAAGGGATTGGGCTGATTTTAGTCTTAAAATATTCTTAGAAGTCCAGGGAAGATTTTAAAGTGACACGAAGTTCACCGGGACAGCTAGTTAGGTATAATTAAATTAATTAAATATTGAAAGTACTTAAATAAAATCTATAAAAAATATATAAAATCAGTATGTTGAACAATTTTACTTAGTGGGTCACCTAGGACCTGGATCCAGCCCAGGGAGGGGGGGGGGGGTCATGACCCCCATGACCCCCTCCCTGGATCCGCCCTTGACAAGCACCTTAACAGAATAGGTGTTAGTAGCATAACGACTTGCAGATTCTGCAAGGAGGACGAGACACCTATTCACCTGCTCCTTGAATGTCCTGGCCTACTACAGAGCAGGAACAGGCACCTTGGTCGCTACGAGGAATTAATATGGCTATTTCTCCAGACCACAAGTTGTCCGGACGTATCTATACTTTTAATATTATAAAGCGGAAGTGTTTGTTTGAACGCGCTTATTTCAGGAACTACTGGTCCGATTTGAAAAATTATTTCAGTGTTAGATAGCCTATTTATCGAGGAATGCTATAGGCTATATTTTATCACGATAAGACTAACAGAAGCGAAGACATCCACATATATAATCCACATAGGAAAATGTGGAAAAACGGGGAAAATTATATGAAATTGCTTATTATCTTTTTGGCACACATGAAGAATAGACCACATGAAGGGACATAGGCTATTTTTGGCGGAAAAATGTACGGTTTCTGTGAAATTTCTAATTTACGCGGGCGAAGCCGCGCGGAACATCTAGTAGACTATATATTATGTAGAGTACACGCAGGGGCTTTACTGTCGTCTCCTAGTACGTACAGAACCCTTCACAGACAGGTATCCACGGAACTCCATAAACGTCATTGTAAAATATTACCAGCAGCAGTCAAACCGAATTGGGGTTCCCGCACGCGAACTTGTTTATTGGTTACGGTTAGTTAGGTACCTCTAATTATGAATACCAAATGAGCATGCGTTTAGCTTGTTACGCTGGTGCTTTTTCCAATTCCAATCCTTATTTTGTAGGTATTAAGGTGTAGGTAAAAGTAGAGTTCTAGTTCGGCATAGCTCAGCCGTGTTTGTGAAAACAAATTCAAGCAATGCAACGCCAGAGAAGTTTGACTTCAGCAGGCTGATTCAGGATGTCCGTTCGATTCGGAAACTTTGCGTGCGGTCATTGGCGCGACGAGCGTTTAAGGTACAATTCCGTGCATCGCGATCGATCGCGGTCATGCACGACCTACGACTGTCGTCGGACGCTCGCGACCATAGTCAACGTATGAAAATGTATGGCACCGCTTCCGAGGCCCGCGACTTACGCACGCGGCCTACGACTGTCGTAAGCCGCGCGCGATCGTGTCTTGAAGTTATAACAGTCGCGCACGACCGACGACAGTCGTAGGCCCCGCGCGACCGTGTCAAAGTTATATGGCACGATCGCGCGCGGCTTACGACAGTCGTAGGCCGCGCGCGTCAGTCGCGGGCCTCGGAAGCGGTGCCATACATTTTCATACGTTGACTATGGTCGCGAGCGTCCGACGACAGTCGTAGGTCGTGCACGACCGCGATCGATCGCGATGCACGGAATTGTACCTTTAGTGTCGCGCCGCACACGGGCCACATGCGAGAGCCACAAACGCCGTTTTAAGCTAGTCTATTGGTCGTAAAGTAAATCGTTGTGGCGTGTGGCGGCCACCGGCGTCAAAAATGTATGAAAACTACAGGAAATATGCCGGTAGCGGCGTTTTGTGGTTGTGGTCGGTGGCCCTTATTGAATGTCGCACGATGGAGTTTCCGAATCCAAGTCATGAATCGCGGCCAAGATTTCATAAACGAAAAGTAGGTATCTGCCAGATATAATATTACTGTATACTGTGATAGTAGTGGCGCACAGTGTGATAAAAACCTCGATTTTGTTTCACCGCATTTTTCTTTCAAAATACTATAGTTGATAGCTATATAAACATTAGAGTAAAACTCCGAGATCGATATTCTTTGTGGTTATTTTTTTAAAGAGTGTCAAAGTTGGCGTTTTTCCGGGTCAAAAATTTGCATAAAAATAAATAAAAAAAAAAACGAATCAAGTAACATTAATTTTGTTATTATTAAAAGTAAGGTATTAAGTGCTTGATCAATTGGTATACAATTGATCAAGCACTTAATACCTTACTTTTTCTCTAAATTTGGTTAACCTACTGTGATCAAGTAGGGACAAATTTATTTATTTAACTAGCTGCCCCAGTGAACTTCGTGTCACTTTAAAACCTTCCCTGGACTTCTACGAACATTTTAAGACTAAAATCAGCCCAATCCGTTCAGCCGTTTTCGAGTTTTAGCGCGACTAACACATTTGAAAATCCATTTATATATATATATATATATATATATATATATATATATATATATATATATATATATATATATATATATATATATATATATATATATATATATATATATATATATATATATATATATATATATATATATATATATATATATATATATATATATATATATATATATTAGTTTTTCATTTTTAATTTCGCGATTAGATTGAATTAGAAAAAGTTTTAACCCTTAATTGGTCGCATGGGGTCAGATCACTTTCAAACCGAAAAAAATATGTGCTAGAGTTCCAGGAATGCAACGACGCTTTTGTTAGCTTCCTAACTCCTATTGAGGTATCCTAATAAGCGGTAGCCGGTCAGCTAACGATGGCGCATGTGTCGCTACTCTCTTGAGCTCTGACCCCATGCGACCACTTACGTGACTTTTTTTGTCATAAGACAAGTTTCAATTTTTGTAATATTATGTTTAATTGTTAGATTATTTTTGTTATAATTTAGAATGATTTATAAATATATGAGTATGTCATTCTATTGACAGCCTTATTTTATATAATTGCACTGTAAAAATTTCAATATAGATCAAGATAGTGAAATAAACTGGCGGCTGGAAGGTTTCTGAAGACAAAAGAGATTTTGCGAGCCTATAGCCTCCGAACTTCAAAACTATGCACCGATTTGTGACGGGCATGAATCGGTAGACAAGATTTAGGAGCCTAGAGATGCCTAAAATAATCCCTGACCTCTGGATGGTGATGATGATGATGATGAGGGGGTGATGACCAGAAGTGCGTAACAAATCATACAAATGAGGAAAATATATTTGTCAGTATTAGCTCAGGACCTACTTCCTTTGGTGCTGCAAAAAAAATCTGGTCATCAAAGTTAATAATAGATTTTTTTAATCTCGATCTTAACCATAGTGATATTTATGAGATTTCGAGACAGAGCAGTAGTTGATTGATTTTTTTAGTTGTATAGAAGCAAATGAAGGTTTTTTCTTATTAAGATTAATTATGATAAAGCATTCTAACAATTCGCATAATTAACACTTCATTTTATTCATTTCTTCAACTTTATTTTCGTTTTTTTATTTGGGGTCAGTGGGGACCCCATGCGACCACTTGTGTGACTTTTTTGATGCGCCTAATTAAGGGTTAAGCATGAAACGATAGTGTGAGTAATCCTTTATCAATGTTATTAAAAATCACACTCTAATAACCTCTGTGTCAGAAGTTATATCCAATTCAATTTTTTTAATAAAAATTCGGTTTTTTTATACCTAGGGTTGTCACTAAAGTTGATATTTTATTTTCCCCGACTACATCAGAAGGTGATTACTGATAATATACTGTTTGAGCATATAAAATCATTAGTTTACGTTATACTTTTTCACTTTTTAAATTTTTTGTTATTAGACCTACCTAAACGTGATTTTGATATTTTTCGTATAGGATATCGATTGCGAATTTGCGTATCAACCGGATAAATCAAACAAGAGACCTTTAGTGACAACCCTAGGTACAAAAAAAATCCGAATTTTTATAAAAAAAAATTAAAGTTGATATAACTTCTGACACAGAGGTTATTAGAGTGTGATTTTAAATAACATTGATAAAGGATTACTCACACTATCGTTTCATGCTTAAAACTTTTTCTAATTCGATCTAATCGCGAAATTAAAAATGAAAAACTAAAATTATTAAATAAATAAATATCTCCCTACTTGATCACAGTAGGTTAACCAAATTTGGAGAAAAAGTAAAATATTAAGTGCTTGTTCAATTGGTATAAACAAAATTAATGTTACTTGATTAGTTTTTTTTTAATTAATTTTTATGCAAATTTTTGACCCGGAAAAAAGCCAACTTTGACACTCTTTAAAATAATAACTACAAAGAATATCGATCTCGGAGTTTTACTCTAATGTTTATATAGCTATTAACTATAGTATTTTGAAAGAAAAACGCGGTGAAACAAAATCGAGGTTTTTTATCACACTGTGTGGCGTAGTCTCAGTAGGGACAACATTAATTAGTAATTACTAATTACAGTATGTCTTGAGGGACTCATGTGACATGTCTAACGTAACCATACGTCCCGCTTTGGGCGGGACAGTCCCGCTTTCAGGCAGTCTGTCCCGCTGTCCCCCGCGAGGCCGAAATTGTCCCGGTTTTGCAAGCAGACCAAACGACAATAATTTAAAGGTATTTTCATGTTCGAAATGCCTGTGCAATGCCTGGAAGTAACGCATACATATAAACTAACGTGATTATTCTGCCATATTGTGCCAAATAACATAAAAATTGCTCCAGTAGTTCGTGAGAAAAGCCCTTTCAATTAATTTTCCCGTTTTTTCCACATTTTCCTCAGTTTCTTCGCTCTTATTAGACTTGGCTTGATAAAATATAGCCTTAAGCATTCCTCGATAAATGAGCTATCTTAGCTAACTGACAGAATTTTTCAAATCAGACCAGTAGTTCCTGAGGATTAACGCGTTCATACAAACAAACTCTTCAGCTTTATAATTTATTAGTAAAGTTAATAATAATAATGTAAGATAGGCACTTTGAAATACATAATTATTCATGTATTTCAAATGGGGGGGTTTCTGTATTCTCTCTGACAAAAAAAAATGGTCACGTTAGACATGTCTCTAGATACTATGTAGAGAACGGGAATTGAATACAATTATTTGGCATAATTGGAATCTCGGAAGCGGCTCGTAAATTTAGTATATAGGGGGTTTCGGGGGCGATAAATCGATCTAGCTAGGAATCATTTTCATAAAATGTCATTTTATGTGTGTTTTTTGAATTTTTTGAATACCGAGCGAAGCTCGGTCATACAGCTAGTATATTGTAATGTGCAGAGTTTTAGACACAGGTTCTAATAACCTAATGATGACTTACAAGTTACACTGCTTACAGATAATGAACAACTTGTAATAAGAAACGTAAAGTTAAGATTTTCTTTCCATCTTTCCCCTAATATTTTATAGGTAATTCTCACCGTTATTTACTCAGGCCGAAAACAAAATTAAATAGGCTTAAATAAGTAAAAGAGCCTACATAATTAATTTGTATTACCCTACATAATGTAACAGAATACGGTATTTTACATATTGGATTAAGGATTACGAGTATGTCCAACTCAGTGTCAATCGAAACATTTATCCTTAGATTTTGTTTGTTTGTAGGCTTCATTTTATAAATGGCTGGACCGATTTGAATGATATTTTTGTATTTGGGTAGCGCCCCAGATGGTTTAGATCAGTCTTTCCCAAAGTGGGCGATATCCCAGAAAAAAATGAGGGCGTTATGTAGAGGCTTGGGGGGTGATTTATTTCATCCGGATGCATTTCCAATTGAAACAAGGGGGGCGCTAAAACATAATATTTTGTTCTCAAAGTGGGCGGTAGGCAAAATAAGTTTGGGAACACCTGGTTTAGATTTTAGAATTTAGAATATCTATCAGCTCGGCAGACAGTGCTGCAGGACAAAGTCTGTCGGCTAGCAAATAAAATTTTCGTTTCGCTGTTGGCTGCCAAACTCTTGTAAAACGACTGTATCGATTTTGATAAAATTTCGTACGTTTACCGGGTTGGTCTGAGAATCGGAAATCTGCTTTCATTTATTCACATTTGGTAGCATCATAGAGAAAAATGCACGTATGTATGTCTAGTCTCTGGTAGCATTATCTAAGACTGTTTATATTTAGATTAAAATGAATAAAAACAGAGATACAAAAAAAATACAAGTGCAATAGCAATGAAACTGCAATAGGAAATAAACACGGTCCTAACTCCTAGCAACAGGTTTGACTGCGAAGTAAATGTATAAACTAACTAACACCTACTAACTAGCGATCTAACCAATTAAGCAATAAAACACTAAAGACTTAACTGCAGGAAGTTAAATTTATGACGAAATAATTTACTGGTTTATATAAACTATTCACTTGTGTTGCACAAAATTATAAAATGATTCACAAACATTAAAAATATATGACTACAGTTCTAAAATAACACTTTTAAAAATCCTATTTCATTTTCTTGTATATTTAGTTGGTAGGAAAGTCCTACATTACTAAAATAGTAACGGCAACCATGAAAACTACCAAAGGATTCTTTGTCGCTTGAACAACGACTTAAAAATATTGAAGAACTTTACCAGTTCTGGTATTTCGTTTCGGAAGTCAATAACCGCACAATATGAACATATACAGTAGACCATTATCACACTTGGTTACAATATTTGCATACTGTGCTCGGCGAAACATGGCGGTAGCGGTCATTGACTCCCTGTCAAAAACTTGTAATTTTCTATATAAACCGCGATTGACAATGAAGTGTCAGATGTTGTTAATCGCGGCTTTGTATAGAAAATTACAAGTTTTCGACATTGAGTCAATGACCGCTACCGCCATGTTTCGCCGAGTACAGTATAGGCTATTTAATCGGTGCATGCACACATAGATATGATTTCTCATAACTTTAAACAGCAAAATGTATTTTCACGTCACACTCGTTTAAATCAGAAACCAGGCTATACTATTTTAATGCAACATCTACACTGCTTTGTTTCTCGCTCGATTCAGTCCGATTACACAAAAAATTTAAATTCTAATTATTTTTTGATAACGTTGATTTGACACATTATTTTACAATATAAAAATAATAGAAATTGTTTCATCTTTGCTTCTCTGTTATGAATTGTTTTAAGGCTCGTCCACATTTGTATCATTTGTGCGATCAGATCTCCGTCGCGATCATCGCGCCGAATCAACTATGCGTATCATAGTGTGGACGCCTATTAGATCATTCTGCCGATCATCGCGCGTATTTGATACGACACGTATCAAATACGCGCATGATTGTGCACAAATTCGGGGCGTATCATGATACGCGTATCATTACGCTTCGATGATACGCGACGGAGATCAGAGGGGCGATGCACAAAGCGATTCCGCGCGGAATCTTCCCATTTGCGGAAACTATTTCACTTTCAAGCAAATGACAAGTGAAAACTTTTCGATTTTGCTGTCATTTTGACAGTGGTGACTGGTGACATTTCTTTTGTATGAGTGAAATAGTTTCCGCCACGGATTCGAGAACATCTCACCGCGGATGGGAGTTTGACATTCGTCGGCGGGAAATTATCCGAGGATTAGAGTCGATTTGGCGGAATCTTACCGGCACCTCCGAGACTCGTGAAATCTTTTCACTTCGAGAACCGTGTCATGGCGGATATTTTTAGATGAAATTATCCAATGATAAGAATAAAACAAAGCAATAAGATTAAGATTTAGTTAGTCGTGTCTTGTTTAAAATTAAATAATTAATGTCGTACTGTAATAATGAATGTCTTAAATCTCTTTAGGAAGTGTTCATTGAACAATAAATATTTTTTACTAGATGACGCCCGCAACTCCGTTGCGCCAAAATTCGTTTATCGCACGGGAACCGTACATTTTTCTGGGATAAAAACTATCCTTTGTCCTTTCCCGGGACTCAAAGTATCTCCATGCCAAATTTCAGCAAAATCGGTTCAGTGGTTTGAGCGTGAAGAGTAACAGACAGACAGACAGACAGACACACTTTCGCATTTATAATATTAGTATGGATATGGATTAATAAATGAAGTCAAAAACTTGTATTAATATTTGGTAAGTACTTAAAGATTTAGAAATAAGTACATTTAATATATGTTTTTTAATTTTGTATTCATATTTAATATTTATGTATTATGTTAAAACATGATTGTACTTTTACAATAATTTTAAAATATATAAATATCATTTAAATAATTCCAAGGCTCACCACCCGGAACTTCCATAGTATCTAATAAAAACTAATATTAAATGAAAAACAAATCTAAAACAAAAAAAAACTTATATAAAATTTAAATTATAGGGACCGTGCAGAAACTATAGAGGGAATTGTAATTCGACAGCAGCGACACGGTGCGAGTAAAAGATGTAACTTGTAAGTTACTTTGGCTTCGGATTCTCTAATCTCTTTGAACCCAGCTAGTTTATACGTGATATTTCATGTTTTAGACTATAAAATGATTTCAAATATTAAAGACGGGTTTCTACCCGTAAACAAAGATCGAAAGCGTGAATAAAAATGTATGAAGCTTATTTATAGTTAACTAAGAAAATATCTAAAAAGTAATTAATACCATCCATCAGCATAGAAAGTAAAAACTTAATAAATATTGCAATAAAATAATGAAGATGCAAAAAATACTTATAATTTATACTGAAAATGCTTGTGGATTAATAAAATAAAACAAGTTCACTAAAATAAATGCTTTTATTTCATCAACCTTCTGCGATTCGATCGATACCATCTTCATAACTTTTGTCTGTCACTGTTTTTAACTAATTTCAGCCTGGACCTCATCAGTGCAAACACCATTTAATTTATGTATTCTTTAAATAACCCACAAGACTGCACTATTAGTCTTTTTCCTACTTGAAGAATCATCATTTTGAGAACCAACACTTTGTCAAGATAGTTCAAGTTCGATATCGAGATAATCGTTCGATTTGCCTTTATTTTTCTTGTATGTATTAGAACATCCGGGAAATCTTGAAATTTCGCATAAGTTTCGGCTATATTTTGTCACTAGTGGCAGACGGCAGTGTCATCGCTCTGCACGGTCCCTATGTAATAAGTTTGTTTTACACATAAATAAAAGGTTTTCTCACACAAGATTTACCGATATTATAATAAATAACAATGTAGTAGGTACATAATATACTATAAATAGCTGTGATTTACCGGAGCACAACACACAACTTACAGATTTGACAGATAATAATTCTTTCTTTCTTTTTCTTCTTTTTTGGCAACTTGACACAAAGGATGTGTATGTTGTGCCACAGACAAGGTAAAAAGGTAAGGAATATGGCGGGAAAACCATATTCCTCCTATTATAATTTTCATCATCGTTTTCATGTATCGTCAGGTCTAAAGTCTAGTCAAAGTCTAAGTAAAAGTCAATACAGTCACAGGAGTCAAGTCGGTCGATTCAGTAAAGTGGTAGACGCTTTACTGAAACTTTCAATGGAGTTTTGGAGGGAACACAAAATAGCACGTTTCTGGATATTACATCACTTTCCTACACTTGTGCATGAACACGAATATCTAATGGTTAATATTCTACCAATATTACACATTAAAAACCCAGCTAACACAATTTTAGGAAAATAATACAAAAACACAACAGCACTCTTTCACATGCCCGCCAAAACTCTCCATATAATAAATGTCATTGTCACTACTCACTCGGCAGTCGGCACATAGACAATATTTTTTGTTTTAATTCCTCTAAACTCCCAAACGGCAGCCGGCAGCCGCGCTATTTTTACTTTATGTATACTTTGTACTGCGCGGTGCGCCACGCGCTCAAGCCTCAAGCGGCAGCCGGTTACCGCGCTCTTTTATTCAATTATGTAACGTATTTCGCTGACTTACAGACTACTTTTGTATAATCCTTCGATCGGGGATTCTTGGAAATGCAGCTATTGTATACTATAATAATTATTGTTCTCGCGGTCACCGGTGTCTGGGGCTTGACCGTTGACGGGATAAAGAAGTTACATTAGGTACGATCTTTGATATATTGGCTACATTCAGAATGAAAAATATTACAATATAGTCTGCGGGCGATTACTATCTTTTCGGCTATTCATTATTGTGCGTTATTTAGTGTGTGTTGCTATAACTTGTACTTTTTTTCGAAGTTTTTTACTGGATTCCACGAATACAGTAAATAGTGTTTTGTATTTTTTTAATGAGTAGCAGTTTTTTTAATATTCAACGAAATAAGTACCTACTCAAAATCATTCGTTGATAAAAACGCAGCTGAAAAAATATTTTTTTTTTGTAAGGTAAGGTAAGACTAATCTTAGTCTTTAAAATTTTGTTCATTAAATTATGAGGTGCAGAAATTTGGAGACAATTATTATTTCCCCGTCTTTTATCTTGATACTGACAGCGATGACTAACCATTAACCAAGGCTATAATCTTATGTATTATGCCGTAGCACTTATTACCTACCAAAAAAAAATTGTGTCAATTATTCTCTTTGGTTTTCACATAGAAATGGCTGTATGGGCAACGCTCCCTTTGCCTGTCCCGACCGGGACGAATTAAAAAAAAATATCTCTTTAGTTTTCCCGCGACGGAAAGTTTGTGAATCGCTATAATACTGACAGAATAATGAGAAGTTTTCACGTGAGATCTTTCCGACGATCGTGAATCGGGGGGCTGATCGGAGATCTGATCGCGCAGATGATACAAATGTGGACGCACCGTTGCATTTGCTTGTCTCTGTACTCAGCGAGTTTAATTCCAAAAACTCTACTAAGAGTAACTCTACTGAATATTATGTATACTGTGGTTTCGGCAACTCAATAGCTGTGTGGCACGCGACAACACCTGTCGAATTCTCAATTAGTTCGTTACCAAACTTAAAGCATTTTTATGCAAATGTTACTGAGTGTGCTAGCATACAAAACTTTACTGGTTATAACGAGGGTACAGCTAATATTCTTCTGGTATTTTAGTACAGTAAGTACTAAAATGAGAATAAAAATATTCACAATTTTTTTGCACAACGAATAAAGAGATAGAGTTCTACGAACAACAAAGAGCGGTTTTTCATGTATGTATATATATCAACTATAGGTACCTACCGCATCACGCATGGTCATTCGACTGTAATGTAAAATATTTTCGTTACTTTACGGTGAAGTAGCGTAGTTTGACTCATGTCTGTAAATAAGTGTGTGTAGTCTTACGTGATAAATATGTATATTGAGCTTGGAAAATTAAGATTATTGGTAGAGATATAATTCGCAAAGCATGACTCGACTACAATCAGATAAGTTTAATGAAGAATTTGATACGTCAAAATTACATTATGTAAAACTCTTCACTATAGTCCTCGCGCAACTAGTTGGCCGCTCTGCCGGTATGTGAGTATATGGGCAGAGCGGCCAACTAGTTGCGCGCGGACTATAAACTAAAGCAATCATTAAATGTCTCCGATTATAAGTTTGCATCGAATTATCCAACTTAGAAAAGATGGCACACTTAGAAGTTCACACATGGATGATAGAAATCATTTTCTCCAGAGCAATTACCCAATCCCTACTTGGTGATGTTCGACGTATCACCGATAGAAACCAGATAACATCTGTGTGTCAACAGGTATCTATCGCTATCATTACTCACGTGATAAAAATATGTGCATTAAAGCGATTAGTCTATACTTTATTGTCTATACTCTATAGACTACTGACTACTGACTAGCACCCGTAGCATGGCTACAGTAGAAATACGAAAGTATATACAAACAGCGGAGATAAACTGAAGGTGCCGTTCCGATCTTTACCGCGGCTAGCCGAGATCGACAAAGAATTAAATTTAATGCAACTTTATGACATAGACTATAGTGTCTACAGTCCTAAAAATTCATATAAAATCCTACTTTATGACGTAGAGTGTAGACTATAGTCTATGTCATAAACTATAAAGTGGCATTTTAATTGAATTTTTGTCGATCTTGGCTAGCCGCGGTAAAGATCGGGACGGCTCACGGCACCTTCAGTTTATCTCCGTTGTTTGTCTATACTTTCGTATTTCTACTGTAGCCACAGAATACATAATAGTACCTGCTGTAGCCATGCTACAGGTGCTGAGACTGTATACAGTAAACAGAGTAGAGTAATTAGGGTTTTCGATATATCATTTGCCACCAGAGGGACGGTAGGGTCTTTCGTGTCAAATGTCGTGTCACACAGACATATGACAGCTATATCGTGACATGTGGAAGCTATTTCGTGACATATATCAGCTGTTTGATACGACAATTGACACGATAGAGTCTACATAGCACCATAAAACCCTCATTGCTCTATACTCCATCCGTGTGACATTGCCTGTGACATTGCCTGTCAAGATGACTATCATAGTTGAATACATACTTTGGACGAAAAGGCTAGACGAGATCTTGTCGAAAAATCGGGTCACAAGTGCAAAGGAATCTTTGCAGGAAGGAAGGATAAATTATTATTCAAATAGCCAGCTGCTAATCAAAATTGGTGTTCAATGTGGGCTAATCACGTGGTAACGACGTCGATTATTGGCAATTAGAAACGAACATCATCCCTGATCACCTTAATTTGTCCATCATCCAACGTGTAAACTGTAAAGGCCACCTCGACAATCAGTAGTTTAGAGATCCGCAGTTTAGATGGCTTACCTGTAACAATAGTAAAATACTTGTTAATTTCACATTTACTTTCTTAACTATAACCACATTATAAATTATAAACAGTAGACCAGCACAAAATAAAATTGACATAAAAGATATAAGAGCAAAAAGACTGCGTAACAATAAAACATTTAAAGCATCAATAGGATTGATGTATCAATGATCGGACCGCAAAAAACCGACAACACGAACAAGGCACCTGTCATTCATATCTATTCAAGATGCGTACTCCATTGAGGCAAGTGCCAGTGACTAGACGGCATTTATAATTGCGTTAAATAACTTTAACGGTTTGTTAGAGAACGATAGAGTTTATGAAGTAAATTCTAAAATATTAACAAAACAGCTTTCAGTTGTTTCATAAATTATGTAAGGCATAAAGGACACCAAATTTCATCGATCTCATTTGAAGAATAGGCGGTATAAGCATAATTTGCTCAGACCACCTCTTCGCCAAATACTTACGTGATTTAGCGAGCAAAATCTAAAAATCACAAAGAAAATATCACGTAGTTCCTAAATGTATTAATAAATAATTAAGGTTTAAATAGTTTGAAAATATTAATTATCTTCTTTTAATGTATAGAAAACTTCGGGAAAGACTTCCTACTTCTTGCATCAAGTTTTCTTTGTTAACAGCTGATGATAGCCATAATGACTGGACATGAAAGCCGGAATGCATATTAGATGAGTCACCGCTGGCCATTTCATAACACCATCACAATACTAAACAGTAGCTTAACTCAAGTTTCTTGGTATCAAATGCGTGAAACATTAACGCTGATGAAGCTCTAAGCTTCCAGACATATATCTGCGAATTCGCATCGCATGACGCATCGCAAAAATTTGCATTTTTTTTTTACTTTTTGTTATCAGTTTTGCCTTAGTATAGGACTAAGAAGTTTTATGCTGACACCACGCGCACCGTCGGCTGATAGCCCGAGATGAAATTCTTGGAACCGTTTTTCAGTAACGCGTGGCGGTGAGAGCTGATATTTTATACATTTTCGTCGGCGCCGACGGTCAGCGAGCGATAAGCGCGACACTAAAACCAGCCAAAGAATACACTTCTTGACCTCTTCTTGACCATGATGGCAAAATATTCTAGACAGTGTCAATCGGATGCACACACATTTATATTAGCATGACACGGGCTGTTTTTTTTTTACTATGTATATAAAATCATGCTGCGATTCCGTTCTTTCAAGTTATATTTAAAGAGTAAAATCACGAACTATGCGCCTGCACCCGAGCGGTCTCGTACGAAGATTGACTACTGCACACAAATTACACTGTGATATGATTCACAGCGTGCATTACTTACAAGATTAGCATTGACAGTAGTGTACAGATCAATAAATTTTCTATCGGATTTATTATGGTGATACTATATAATATTTCACGTTAGTCGAGATTGTGAAACTTAGAGCAGGGAGAAAGAGTATACAGAAGTGATGACAATGATGCTTAGAAAATCGTAGATCCTTCAAAAATAATAAAACAGTTTCGTTATGGTTGAGATACAGTCTCTGCTTAATAAAACAAGACGTTGATATTCTTAAAAAACAAGACGAACGTCGAACGTCTGATTGGTCAAAACTTGAACGCCGAAAATTGGTTCACCTATAATGACAAGAATAAAGTTTCGGCCGTACGCAGAGACATTTAATTGTTACCTAACTTTAGTCTAATGAAGATTTTGGCATTAACTCTTCATTAATTAACCGTCCATACAACCATAATATAATTATTATGTAATTAAGAATTATTATGATAGAATATTACATATTAAAATAGCACGTCATACATTTCTCATACATTACCATCTAACATACATACAAACATACCGAATAAATGTATTTATTCGGTCCGGCTGCTCTACTAGTGTTACATATTGTATTACAAACTAGTTCTATATGAATGCGAGTCCAGCGACGAGTATAACAAGCACAGTCATCGGACACCTATTCTTGTCTAGTACTTGCATAGAGGATTTTCAGACCGAGTAACTTTTGTATCTAGGCCATGTTTAGGTCTTGAAATAGGAAAGAGTCTGTCTGTTCATTCCTCTCAAACCATCTGGACCGATTTATCTGTTTGGTATGGAGATACTTTTAGGGAAAAGACATAATATTAGGATATTTTTTATCTCGGGAAACTGCACGGCTCCCGCGCGATAAACGAATTTTAGAAACGAGTTGCAGACGTTATCTAGTAATAAATATAACAAATGCGAAAGTGTGCCTTTGTTAACTTTTCAGATTTTGATTAAAATTTGGTAAGTATAGTGACACACTTTTTTCTTGAATTTCCGCAATTTGTAGCGAGCGATATTTACTGAGAAATACTTATTTGGAGCCCCCTTCCAATAAAAAAAGATTCTTCCAAAAGTCTAAGTAACAATCAACAAATAATCTTACACGAGAAATCTATATTTGGCATTTTATTAGCTGTAATATTTAAGTTAATGAGGCGAATATCTCCGATTACAACACAAAACTCAGTAACAAGGTCGAACGGTACACTATCTCATAATAACTTGAATTCTTGTTTGATCGTTAGATTATTGTTGTATAATTGAAATACATTTTGTAACGTAGTACTTTTATTGTAAGAATATTTATTGAAGTCTCGTAAACAAGTTCGGTACTATAGCAACGACCAAAGGTAGCATAGATAAAGTAAAGTATATGTCAATTATGTTAAACAGAATTCCAAATTCTTGTTGTCTTTCCTAATTCCTTTAATATTTGATTCAGAATTCTATTCCTTTATCCTGCTTTTAAACTTTGTACATTATTCGCGTCGGGAATTAAGATAATAAATAATAATATAATTATACTAACATTGATTTTATCTCTAATTAGATTCTACTTTGTCTGTGGAGTTATCATAGACAGTAGACACATAAGTAGCAGGTCTGCCATTGGAAGGGAAGAAAGGGGAAGCGTTCTTACTTGCGAAATTAAACGAAGGAAAGGACTAACAAAAAAACTGTCATTTCGTCCCTGATCTGTCAGTATTTCTATTCTCGCACATTTCTTCAGTGGTTTAGGCATCCAAAGAATTCAACTAATTTACAAATAACAGTTAAATAACACTTCTAAGTATTTGGCGCCATTTTAACAGCTTCGTCCGTTATATTCGACGTTGGAATACAAATGAGGATTCAAATTTCGTCCGTGCCAAACTGACACAAGGACAATGCGAACGGTACAAAAATCACACAATTACGTTTCAACCTTTAAAAAATCATGATACAGTTAATTTTAACTGAACGTGTAAATAAAACGTTATACTTAGTTCTTGTATTTAAACAAGAACAAACTTCACAGAGTTAAAGTTTTTCAATCTTAACAAAATAAGTCGATGTAAGAAGTATCGTGGTTATGTCGTGGTTAATATACATATTGGAAGAGCTTTGCTACAAATTAAATGGCAATGCTCAATTTACACAATTCAAAGTCTTGAGTCTCAAAAAAATCAAATTTACATTAAACTAGATGACGCCTTTCGTTTATCTTGAAGGAACAGTAAATTTTTCGGGATTCAAATAATCCTATGTCCTTTCCCGGGACTCAAAGTATCTCCAAATCAAATAAAAAAAAATGATTCAGCTATTTTGACGTGAAGAACAGAGACAGATAAACACACTTTTGCATTTATAATATTAGAATGGAACTCGTGCCCATTTCTGACCTCACGAAGCACCTAACGCCCAAGTGGTGAATAATATTCTTTTTCGAAAAAGCGTATGCTGTATTTAGTAACAGGTAAGGTAAGGTAACTGACCCAGATTTTAATTATATCATAATATGTAACCATAAAAAACCCGAACAAAAGATGACTAAAGCTGTAACACAACCCTATGAGGCAACGATTTAGGTATCGGCCAGATCGTGTGGCGGTTACCTAACTGTTACTTCATCCTAGCTAGACGACCTTGGACATCTACCTTGTCATCTGTCATTGCTGTTAAGCGTGTATTACATGTTGGTTCTGCAACAATTATCAGAGAATTTGATCCCCACTTTCGCCAGTCAAGGAGCCAATCGAGCGTAATTTGTGAGTTGTGAGTCGCAGAATTTCGGCTGGCAGAAATTCTGCTGCATTCAGTTTCATACAAAAGTCCTGTTTGATCCACACGAGCTTAATTTTGTGAGTCATGATTAGTATGAAAATATATTTACGCGACCGAATTCTGCGACTAATTACGCTCGTTTGGCTTTCTTCCATAAGAACGCTTCGGTTCTTAAGCATCAGTACGACAGCTTCAAAGAAAACCACTTGAAATAAGACATATTATAGTTTGTATGAGGTAACCGGGAAAGACGGATGAGGATTTTAAAGACCAGGAAACGGAAAAATCAGAATCTACAGGTAAAACTGCTCTGGCTTTACATCTTCACTAGATGACACCCGCAACTCCGTTGCGCCTAAATTCGTTTATCGCGCGGGAACCGTACATTTTTCCGGGATAAAAAGTATCCTATGTCCTTCCTCGGGACTCAAAGTATCTCCATAACGAATTTCAGCAAAATCGGTTCAGCGGTTTGGGCGTGAAGAGGTAACAGACAGACAGATAGAGACACTTTCGCGTTTATAATATTAGTATGGAAGTATGGATATTTTGTATCGTGTTACCTCCCTCTCTCTTTATAGATGGAAGATAAGGCATAATATTTTGACAAGAAATAAACCAGATAGGACTGAAAGTTTTATGTAATTCGTCTCTATGTTTTTAATATGTCCATAACTTAGATAATAATATGTCGAATACAAAAAAAATAAATATTGATAAACTTCTATAATATGACTTCAAAAGTCATACGATCGTATGTAGACGAGCCTTAAATAGAACTGGCTCTACATATAGTAAGTTAATCCTATTATTACAAGCAATACAGATATGATATGAATATGACAGTACCTGCTTTATGTATGAGTAATAACAAATAAACATATCGCAATTAAAATTGGAATAAACAAAAAAATACTGTCGAAATCATCCAATAATTGGAAATGGAACCCCTTGATATAATATGTATTGTGGGGCTTTGTATTACAGGCGTTACAATTCTACCAATTTGAATGTATTTATTGAGATTAAACGTAGAATCTAAATTAGTTATATATTTCTTTAAAATGATGATGAAAATCATCATGGAAAAACAAAACCAGTTTTTACAGATTTTCTCGTAAACTCCGTGGGTTGGAATCTCGCAAGATTAATAAATCATTACTTTATTTCATTCAGAGCTTAGTTCGTATTAACTTTACCATTCAATAGTATTAGCCGCTTTTCAAATTAAATCTATAAATAAGAGAATTACGTATAAATCCCACAATTCATTGTTAATATAATCGAAATAAATCGGCTTATTAAACACAAGTAGAAGATCAAATCGGAAATAGTTTATGGTATTCTTTAAATGTTTCGTTTTACTATCGACCATGTTAAATTTCTGTAGAAAGTTTGTCAGAGAGCAGGTAATACCTAGCCAATATACTGATATTATAAAATATGCAAAAGTGTATATCTGTATGTCTTTCCGTCTGTCTGTTACCACTTTACCCAAACCGCAGAAACGATTTTTCTGAAATTTGGTATGTAGATAATAGATAGGTAGAAGGTACATTCGAAACTTTTTATCCTGGAGAAATGTATGGTTCGGTGGTTCGGTTACGGTAAATTAAAGGGGTAGTTGTGGGCGTTATCTAGTCATATCACATAAATTATTTCCTTTTAAAATCAGTACTTGTTTTCCCTATAGAACGTAACTAAATTTTTTTTTTCGACTACCCATAACCCAATAATTAAAATATTTTCTAAAAATTACCACTTTCATCATTCCCTAAACTGATACAATTATTTCAAGACCCAAATTTTTCAATCCATTTTTGTGAGATTGCAAAAATATTGTAGCGTAATTTATACCCAAGAAAAGTCTCTATTAAACAATAGGCTTTATTTTGGACTTTTATGTAACATTTAACTTTTTAACAGATTTCCAAAGTTTCTACTATGAGATAAATATTACAACAAAATATGACATCAAATATATTTAACCATTGTTAAAACGTTACACATACTGTCCGACACTTTTTGGATTCTGTGAGAAGAAGACTTTCTACGGCCATAGAATAAGAACGTATAAGTATTTTGATATCGTTGTCTACAGCGGCCTCTCTTCGTTGGCCATTCATTAGTGATTCATTAACGTAATTATAAATAGCTAGGTAGAGTAGGGCGCCGTGACAAAACATTGTAACATATAAATGCGCCACAGGCTGAAAAAGATGGGGGTTCCCAACCCCTGGTGTAAAGCATATCCGCCTTTAAGATTGCCTATGGTCGACGTCAAAAGTCCACGATATAGACAATTTCCCATAGCTTTCAATTTCATATAGCTCATTTCATTTTGTTAAAATTGTTTTGTAGCTTGTTGAATTTTGAGCAAGGTTTTTTTCCTTCCTTTCTTTTACCCCCGACAAAAAAGAGAGGGCTCACTTATTGGAACATTTCGGGGATTTTAATTCCTTAATATTTATTCTAATTATTTTTGTAATTGTTACATATTTAGACTACAGGCCCACGTCGAAAATGGATGGGTCAAATGAATCACCTGGGGACGTATATAGGACGATATTAGAGCATAAAATAATAAGATTTAGCACTATGCCGTCACTTGTAAGCGTATAAACAGTAATAAACAGAAATACAGATTTTGTATTTCTGTTTATTTTTTTTAGAACAGTTTCTTTTGAACGGCAATACTCTATAACAATTGTATTTTACAATATCATATTAAAAATAAAGTCGCCGTACAGAATCAAATAATTTTACAGCTTAAAAAATCAAGTATACCATGTAATTAAGATTATTATTGAAATGGACAAAAAATTTTTGACGGCATTATTTTTAATAGTACTTTTGAGTGCTAAAATAATGTTTGGAACCGAAGCCGTACTGTTTCAGATGACCCCCCGGACCCCTGAAAAACGGGGGTTTGTAACCCCCGATTTTTTTCTATTGTCGCATTATTTTTGTACGGCGTTACGGAATAATTGATTCGAAGCTGTATCCAAACAGTATGAAACGTATGCCGTATTGAATCAAATGACCAAATTTACCATAGAAATTGGCTGAAAAAAAAAAAAATGGGTGCGTGTACTTATGTACGCGCGTGAGAAGTTATACTTCTTTGGCATCATTAAATAGCAAATATTAAAAATTAATATTATAATTTGATGTTCAATTTTAATTTTTATCACAAACTTTTTATTAAATGTTTTATTAAATTTATTTCTTTATTTTGTGAATATTAAATAACCAATAATAAGTATTTAACATTAATAATTTAATAATATTTAGTGTTAATTATATTAATTCATGAAGCCCCAAGCGGCCACATCCGGCCGCGATAACAATGAAAAAGCTATTGTGTCTCGTTTTGCCACGACTGATGGGTTAAATAAAAGTATTTTAATTTATATCAATAAATAATACATACGGATAGTTAACCTCAAGTATATTGGAGCACTTGAAAAAGTATATAAGCACAATTTTTTTCACTAATATTCACAAATAGTAAGTAATATCAATCAAAATATTCAATTTAAATCACTACTGAATATAATTTATTAGCACATATATAATTCGCACTTGTATGAAACTCAAACACGTGTTGTGAATGTATAAACTAGAGACATGTTGATAAATATTATAAATATGAAAACAGTGATCAGGAGGTGACGAGCGTACCAACATGCGCGACTAATATCGAGGTTCAATTCCTATTTTGTTGGTAGCTTTTTTTTCGAGACTTAATGAGCGGTTAAGCAGACGGCTTCATACTGTTAATTTTGTGTCACAGGTGCGCGCGCATCTTAAAATTTCACTCTCATAATTTTTTCATAACGCGCCTAAAGAAGTATAACTTCAAAAGTATAACTTCAATACCGACTTGTTGGCGCATTATTTTTGTACGGCACTGCGGGCTTTCTTATTATTTTTCATGTGTCTATCGATGGTAAAAATGCCGTACAGGATCATACGACCAAAATGTACTCACCCTACATGCACTTTTGAATTCTCACCAGCACTCAGTTGGACAGCTTACAAGTGACGGCATAGTGCTAAATCTTATTATTTTATGCTCTAATATCGTCCTATATACGTCCCCAGGTGGTTCATTTGACCCATCCATTTTCGACGTGGGCCTGTAGTCTAATTAGTCCACCTTCCAGATTATTATGTAGATTTTTTCAATACCTTAATTTTAAATACTTGTTCTTTTTGACCGACTTCCAAAAAGGAGGAGGTAATACGTTCGGCTGTATGTATGTTATTTTTTTTTGTATGTTCCTCGATTACTCAGCCGTTTGTGGTCCGATTTTCAAAGTTCTTTTTGTGTTGTATAGGGTTTAACTCGAATTTGGTACCATGTTCACAAAAGTGGTGATCTGATGATGGGATCCTTGAGAAATCGAGGGGACTCCTTGAAATTTGTATGGAAACATATAGTGATTTCGATTTTTTCTGAAGCATTCGAGGTAGATGCTACCAAAAAGTAAGACTTCGCACCAGGTTATACCCTGGATCCGAAGGTACCGAACAGAACTTTTGAATGCTTATAGGTACAGGTTCGGGGATTTCGGCGTTGTTTAATCAACTGAAAGCATAAGCCAACACATCAATTTGATTAATCATCATCATCACAACTATAATTATACCATGGTCATCACACTATGACCCAATTATTGGTACTTTTCGTGATATTTTGCATCGAAGCAGATGTTTTTGACGATGATTTCACTGTTTGAGGACCGATTTTCGAAATTTTCGTGTTGTTGTATAGGATATAATCATAATTTTGTATAACAATTACGAAAGTGGTGAGCTGATGATGGGATCCATGAGCAATCAAGGGAAATCCTTGAAATTTATCAAAACGCTCATAGTGGTTAAAATGTTGTTTCTAGTAAGTTAAACATATATTACGAATAAGAGAAATTTCATACAAAGGTGTCTCTTGGTCCAAAGGCACTGAACAGAACTCCTGAACCTTTAAAGATAAAAGTTTGGAAACTGCAGCATCGCTTAGATAACTGCAAGCATTTGCCACAATTTTGCTTACAGTAACATAATGTACTGAATAGTTAACGTTCCTATTGGTTATTTACGCATAAAGCCTTATTTTGTAGACAACACTAAAAAGAGTGAAATTATTATTTTTAACAAAAAATGAAAACCGACTTCCAATGTAAAAACAATCGTTATATGAACTAAAAAGTATTAAATAACTCTTACTCTTTAATAGTGCCTTTTTCAGAATTTGTCTAAATCTCAACTATTTCTGTACATATTACAGTCTTCATTACTTTGAAGTCGGTACCAGTCCCAAAAGTTTCAGATATTCTGACATTACTGAACTCACGATTAAATTATTGGTGCCGACTTCAAAATAATGAAGACTGTAATATGTACAGAAATAGTTGAGATTTAGACAAATTCTGAAAAAGGCACTATTAAAGAGTAAGAGTTATTTAATACTTTTTAGTTCATATTACGATTGTTTTTACATTGGAAGTCGGTTTTCATTTTTTGTTAAAAATAATAATTGTATTTATATATTTTTAAGAGCCTATGCTGTCCTACTACTGGGCAAAGGCCTCCCCCAAGTCTTTCCATTCTTCCCGCTCCAACGCCATCGTCGGCCAACCTGGCTTGTAAGTTTGTATATGTGTCAAGTTCATCGCACCATCTTTTTCGAGGTCGGCCACGGCGGCGTCGTCCATCATCAGGTACCCAGTCTGTGCAGGTGATCTTTGCCCAGCGGTCAGAATGCATGCGGCTAATATTGTGTCCCGCCCAATCCTATTTTATTTTGGCAGCATTTATGCCTATGTCTGTTATACCAATTTATATTAGTCCTGATTATTATAGTCCTCAATACACATTGCATAATGCACTTTAAATTCACGCACTTGCCAATACACTTTCTATTTCATTCATCTCAATGCTCAATATTACTCCGTTTAGTAAAAGTTGTTCCGCCACTAATAAGCACTACAATTTATATGTCCTTCCCACAGATCGACAAACAGATAGATAAGGTAATGTCGCACTCAGAGACGAATTTTAATTACTTTTTTTTAATTAGGGGGCAAATGAGCAAACGGGTCACCTGATGGAAAGCAACTACCGTCGCCCATGGACACTCGTTACATTAGAAGACTTGCAGGTGCGTTGCCGGCCTTTATAACCTTAATTATTACATTATCTGTCAAACTCTTCATTTGTTACAGTTAGGAAACTAACATTTGTCTCTAGTGCGGAAGTATTTCCCAGAGTATACAGTGAAAAACGCTCTTTTCTCCAAAAGGGCTGACAGAATTGGTAATTTTGTCAAGGGGTCTGGGTCTTAAAATGTTAGTTGTTCAAAAGGCAAAACAAAAATGTCCTCTTTAATAAAAAAATTGAAATAGGATCTTCTTAGCTCGCAACGCAGCATAAATGCCACTACTGAAATATTTTTGTGATCACAAATAGAAATTTGTGTAGTCAATTTTTCTAGGTCTTTTCCCGTTTTATGTTGTCCATTTAGATTTTGATAATAGTCGCAAGATTTTTGTTGATACCAGTATACTGTATAGACAGATCAAGAACCTTCGTAATTTGGTCGCGTTACGCCAAACCCAGCTGAAGGATCACGACTAAGTGTCTAAACACACTAGGCCGAAGTTCCGCGGCGGAAATTACGCATGATTACGTTAGCAATCTCAAACGCATACAATATAACGCGACGAAATTTCGGCATGGTGTGTCATAGGTAATTTAAAATACATTGCAGGCGGAATAATGCGGATTTTCCGCCGCGGAACTTCGGCATAGTCATGTGTTTAGACCAGCCTTTCCCAAAGTGGGCGATAAAGCCCCCTTGTGGGCGCTGAAGGTCTGAAGAGGGGCGGTGTGGGACCCAGAACAAAATGGGGGCGTTGTTTTAGAGGCTTGGAGGGTGATTAATGTCATCAGGATGCATTTTAAATTGAAACAATGGGGGCGCTGAAATATAATTTGTTCTTAAAGATGCTCTACTGTCTACATGCCGTATCTATCAGATTTCTCATCTAGCGCCATAACAGTAGATTATCACAGTATGATTTAACGGGAACCATTAAGATAGTAACCGTTTGATTTATAAGTATCAATACCACTCCGAGTTATCCATAGATCTATTGTAAAGGACGTTATTAGAAAGGGAATTTTAGTTAATTGGTATTTGTAACTACAGGTCTATGACCACTTGACCAGGGCCTCACTGGAACTTTGGAGTTTGGACTATTCGCAAACCATAAAATGGGTCTAGATGGGGTACCTAAGGTGGGCTACATTAGCTGGTATAAAGATATAAATAAATAATCTTTATTTCATCAAAAATATACAGTGCTTCTTAGAATGCTAACAGTGAAAATTTTTATTGTTGTCTAATTTGCTTAAAAACGATCAGCTGAAGTAGCTCTCACACTACATGGCTCAAAGCATAAGAAATTATATTTAGTAACGCTCGTAATTGCATTAATTGGTAACGCTCGCTCGTAATAATATATGGTAACGCTCGTTATTATATTTGGTAACGCTCGCTCGTAATAATATATGGTAACGCTCGTTATTATATTTGGTAACGCTCGCTCGTAATAATATATGGTAACGCTCGTTATTATATTTGGTAACGCTCGCTCGTAATAATATATGGTAACGCTCGTTATTATATTTGGTAACGCTCGCTCGTAATAATATATGGTAACGCTCGTTATTATATTTGGTAACGCTCGCTCGTATTTACATTATTATTACTAACCTTTATTGATAAGGAGAAAACAGTAAAGTTGTTATCCTCTAAAGTTTAGAAAATGACAACTTTTCTTTAGAGGATAACGATTCCCTAATGGTGGTTGAAATTCAAGTACATAATTATCTCATCCTCGAGGTCTTTACACAATAATTTGCCGCGAAATCTTCAATTTTTTTTGAAGTGAAAACTTCTTTTGCGGCGTTGAGCACTTTTGTGGGATGGGTAAAAACTGTGAAACTCGCGTCAGATGCTCGTGCTGATCGAAAAACCGTGAGACGGTTGGAGTGTAGTGTTGAAACATCGAAATCGATTAATCGAACAGTCGATTGTTTTTTTTCGATTGTCGATATTTTTTAATCGATTGTAAGGGTTTCGATTAATTTAAAAAATCGATTTTCATAAAAAATGGGTTAAAAATTTAATCGATTGTAAGGGTTTCGATTAATTAAAAAAATCGTTTTTTTTTTAAATCGATTTTCATAAAAAATGAGTAAAAAAAATGCACAACGTTAATAATCAAGTTTTCACTTCTGCCGGGCACTCCCGGAGTGCAACCCGTCTTTTTTTATTGTAAGTAAGTCTAACCGTAGATTTCTTCGATTCTTCGTATTTGACCAACTTCTTAGGTATAACACATGAAGTATGTTAATACGCTGTTATGTATTAAAATGTTTAATTATTCACATTACACATAATAACATAGTAAAGTATGTCGTGATTTCTCTATGTATGTTAGACATAATATTAGCATCTGTGACCCCTGCTGTTCTTGTAATTGAACCCTCACTTAACTATAATTAGGTTTATTTAATTACTGTTGAGGTTAATCATTCATCTTGTTCAAAACAAACATATTATTGAACAGTCATCAGTGCTGCACTCACACACAAAAGTTGGCGACTCCTTGCTCCTGTAATAACTGTAATGAATAAAACTACAAAAAGACAAAATTGCCAAGCCTCTAAAAATCAGGCATAAGAATAATAATTCTAATGACCATAAGTAGTTTTTAAGTTACAAGGGAACATATGAACATCCATCCCACATACATACATTGTAACATACAGGTCAAAAACATACCCTCCTTTTTGCTTCGCTATTATAGTCGGGTAAAAAGGCTCTTTAGTCTTTACCAACTTGAAACTTGTATTAAAGTATCAATTTATAGACAGCGGTTGCATACAATGTAAGGCGGTTCCCTGTACTATTGGTATCTGCCATCTACCTGTTGTGGCATACTAAAAGTGAATTTGTGGTGAACTTTAGACCCGGGGTCCGCGACAGGTTGGCCCGCCTGCGCCTGCGCAACGCGGCTGAAAGTGCACTTGAAAGGTTATACGGTCATGCAGTGCTTCTCAACTTTGGACCCCCTCGCGCTTCTAGGACCATCTGATTCTGGACCACTAGCGCATCGAAGATCACCTGAGTTATAAGTACTACAGAAAGTCTTATTGCTTATCAACTTAATTGGCTCAAGGTTGTCTGTTTCACGTGTTATTTACTTGTTTCTGTAAGTCATCATTGTAGACTCGACGTTCAAAAATGTTTTGACTTTGAGTATGCAATAATGGATTTGAGTATGCAAAATATGAGGTCCGCATTCGGTGAATGGAGTTCAATTAGGAAAAGCACGCAGATTATGATTCTAAACTTATTACAATAAAAATTGGTGTAAAAACAAAATTATGCCTGGTAAAGAGAATTATGGAAATTGCACCAAATTCTTACTCCAAAACAACGTTTGTTAAACGGTCCATGACCTAAACATGGTCCATTTAACAAGTTTGTTAATTGGTTGAGAGCCACTGGCCACTGTACTATTGGAACTGATGAACGCGAAAAGGGAAAACTCATTTACATATTATCTCTCGCTTTTGTGCCACAGATTAGAAAAGTGTTAAGTACACACATATCAAAAGATGCCGATAAATCAGAAGATTAGAAATCATTGCTAAAACAGGTGAATTGCAGTGATGAAAATGCTTACTACAGCCTGTATGAAGAAGAATCTAATGAACCTAAAATTTACAAAATTAATTTAAGACCTAAAGCATGTCAAAGAATATACATGCAATATGCATACAGCATAATAACATTCGCAAAAAGCCTTCTCCATTAGGTACTGTCAAGTAATAAAAAAACCTTCTTCATTAAGTCAAGTAAAAAATATCCACAGCCGAACGTAGAACTTCCTTTATTGGAAGTCTGTTAAAACAATAGCCAAAATCTAGTTGCAATTTAACATTTGGTATTCACAGACTCATCGCTTGCGCAATTCGTAGTATGTCACTGACCAGTCTTGCATAATGTGACAAATTCAATGTTAGCAAACTTACAACATAGAGGCGAAAAGTTTACATCAGAAAGACAAATTGTTAACACGTAAACAAATATTGGATACGCATCTTAAACACTTTTCTAACCTAACCTTGACACCAAGCGGATATTTTGTTTACAACATTTTCTAATATCCATACTAACTATAAGTACTTTAAAATGCTAATGGCTTTAATACATAAATTAAAAGTGTATGACACTTACGGTCTTACCCCGAAATACATTAATTAATGATAGCTTTACTTTATGAAATGAAAATTCTGACATCAACTCTATAGCTTTTATAATGTCAAACTCTTGATTTAAATAAAGATAATAATTATTATATCGCAGAGCGCAGCTGTTAGTCATATTATGATAGAGCCATGATAGAGCTTAAATAACTAGAACACCATTTAAATACATACATAGTTAAGTCATAAAGTAATCTGACGCCATTTCGAAATGTATGATTTAAATTACATAAAATCATTTACATTGGCCGGCATCATGTTTAATGTAAATATCTCTATCGTTTCGCAAATAACAGAGTTTTACACGGAAAATAAACACGCCGTTAGGCTGCGTTCAGATAGAGCGAAAGATCACAAAATAACTTACTTGACGTCCGCAATTCCGTAGAGTGTAGACACTGTTTATTGCGCGGGAACCGTACATACGTACTTACGTGTTTTTTTCGGGATAAAAAGTATCATATGTCCTTTCCCGGGACTCAAAGTACCTGCATACAAGCAGCAAAATCGGTTCAACGGTTTGGGCGTGAAGAGGTAACACACGGACAGACACACTTTCGCATTTTTAATATCAGTATGGATTTACACCAATTATTAGTCAAATCGTAGGGCATATCGTATCGCCTGAATCCCGCCTCCCGTACGACATTTCACGACCGGCACCGACTGCTAATGAGCTAACACTAGATCACAAATCACTATAGAAAGAACGAAACAGTAGGCCGACTTAGAAGTGTTCTCAAAATGTATACGTTTGACGTAGTAACTAGTATGTCGTATGCACTGACCTCTATAATACACTGGACAGGCGATCGCTATCAATAAAATGTTCCTATTTGAAAATAGCCATATTGGCGCTGATTGCTATGTGAAAGCAGTGGTGAGTGTACTTGGAACTAAAATTTTGCAAATGGCGGTTGCAATTTTCTATGTAATTAGTTCACAGTACGCTCACCGCGGCGCTTCAAATCGGCACAAGAAATAGCTGTCATTTTGTACGGCATAGCCAGTCCAGTGTATTATAGAGGTCAGTGGTCGTATGTATGTCATATTGTCGGCCGTCGCCCGCCCTCTTGTTCGCCTTGCAACGATACCTCGTGGGACAACGCGCCGATTTGTCAGCTTGTTTGAAGTCGGCCTACTGGTTCGTTCTGTCTATTAATATATGACTAGATTGTTCAAGGTTTCGCAACTTTCCGCTTAGATTCAGATGTACAGACTCTTAAAATCAATTGTTCTAATTTTAAAACTGAACTTCAAAATAAGAACAATTGATTTTTTTGGTTAATGAATTTTAATCTTGCCTACCTACCTATAAGCAACAAAAAGCCTATTAGGAATATGTGCTAAGAAATAATTTTCGTAACTTAAAGTACATAATATTATGTACTTAATTCAAATATTAATAGAAATTAAGTGTTGTCACGTTTTGTTTGTTTTCAAATGAAGCCAGTGAAAACTTACTTTGAGTTCGGTTTTTAACCGACTTTCGAAAAGGAGGAAGATCGGTTTTTAACCGACTTTAAAAAAATGAGGATTCAAGTTATTATGCCCAGTAATAATATTAATCTCCCAGAATATTAATGTAAAAGAAGTCCAAAAATATTTAAAACTCAGAGAAATCAGAACTTCTCTTTAAAAAGTGTTACGATCATAACCGAATTACTATATCAACAATCTAATCAGAAAACTGCAATAAAATCACAACCGTTAACTTTACAAGTTGTAGATAAACTTTTATTGGATCTTTCACTTTGTTTAATCTTTTACTAAAAGGTGATTTGACGACCGCTGTGGAGTGTGTGGCAGCTCAAGCCGGGGGTCGCGGGTTCGAATCCCGCCGACGGAACAAAAACTTTTCAATGTTCTCGGGTCATGAATGTGTTAAATATGTGTATGATATAATAAATTTTTAAATATAAGTATGTATAGTATAAAAGTATTAAATATGTTTCCGTTGTCTGGTACCTGTAACACAAGTCCTTCAGCACGGGGCCAGACTGACGTGGTGTGAAGCGTCCATAGATATTTTTATTTATTCATACTCTGAAGTCGATTCGTTCATAGACCAAGCTACCAATGAGGTTTTGAGGATTGTGACATATGAACCAATTGCTGCATACCTTCGCCTGGTGGCAGGAGATTGGTATGAAAGTGACGGAAAAATCTTATTGATAGTTCTTGAAACACTCGTCAGCAGTCGGCGGCAAACAAAATATCGAAAACACCCATTAGTTTATCGCCATTTTACAATTTCTCTCGTTTACAACAAACAAAGTACATTTTATAGTAATTTTATTAGGTTGTTTATTATCAATTTCGTTTTTCTCAGTAGTTGCCGCCTAAGTAAAAGTTATAGCCCAATTTAATGTAATAGGAGTTAAGTTACTTTATAACATACTAATTGACCCGGCAAACCTTGTAGTTATAAACTTAACTAACGTCCATTTTCTCATATCTGGTTTAACATTAACTCTAGGTTAAAGTATCATGTTATCTCGTTCATATACAAAGAGACCAGCATATTTGACCCATGGTTACGTTTAATCGAAATAAATATGAGCAAGTGAGGCACAGGCCGATCTTATCCTTTCTTATCATCTTCTAGGGCAGAACCATTATCGTTGGAGCTTCTGCCGCTTCTCCATGTTGTTTACACGAGCCCGGTCAGGTCGGCCTGCGATCAGTCCGAACTCTGACCGGATACGATCTAGAATCTAGATCGATCTTCGGATTCGTATACATAGGCTTTAAGAGTATTTAAGGCCCTATAGACCCAATTTTACATGACTTTGAATCAATAATAAACAAACAAATAGTGACTTTTAAAAGCCAAAAAAATACACATTGTTGTTTACTTAATGTACTTTGACAATTTGTGGTTCGAAACATAATATTGAAAACTTCACTCGATCAAAAATAACTCCGAAGAGGAGGCTAAATTCGAATATTTTGTGATATTTTTCTTATTTTTCATGAAGCTTATGATAGTTTTACTTTCAAAAATCATATCTACGAAAAGCTCATAACTAAAAGAAGAATAATTTGTGGTTACATTTTGCATTTTGGTTTAATTATCAAAGAAAAAATGTTTTTTTCTCCTATTTCGCCCTATCAAGTACGCGGCGAGCGTCGTAACCGCCACTGTACAAGGCGCGCTGATATGAATGTTATTTTAATGTCCTTTACGTCGATATTCGTACTGACAGACATCGACCTGCTAATTTTCGGGTCTATAGGGCCTTAAGTCGGATTCGTCCTCGTATAATGGGGCCCTTAAGAGTCTTACAGGATCCATCAATGAAATTTAGTATTTTTGGGGAAGAAAAAACCATCAAACTTTTGTCCCTAGTAAACTATTACTAAATCCCTAAAGTTAAGGTTATGAAATACAGCAGGCCAATCGCGTTATTTTTAAAAGTTTCAATTGAGGTTCACATCTGCTTTGGTTGTGGTTCAGTTACGGTTCGGTTCCGCTGCGTCTGAGCAAATTTCAGTATCGTGTAATTGTTCCAACCGTAACTCAACCTAAAGGTGGGTTTACACCAAAAAAACATAGAGCAAGAACAGCACAAGAACATTCTTTCGTATTCGTTTAGTGTAAACTATAATTCGTTACAACATACTTTAGATCGTTTACACCAATCGAATCAACAAGAACATCAAGAATAAGAATTTTTGCTCTATAGATGAGAATCATATAGCTCCGTTTGACCAAACGAGCGAATGCTCATTGCTCATTCGTCAACGATAAGTAGTTAATTTATTTTTATAGTCATCAAAGGTTGGATCCCATAAACATCTTTTGTTATGGTATAATTCTATCATTTGTAAACATTTTTCATTACTCCAATCCATATTTACGAAATAACCTTTGACAAACTACCTAAAACCAGCCGCCAAAAAGTAAAAATATCAAGAACACTAGAATCCCTTTGAAGAGACCGCCTCGAAGAGCGAGCACGTCCGAACACGAAAGAACGCTCTAGGCAATTGCTCGAGCGCTCTTGCGTAGTTTACACCAAACGAGCGAGATTCTTAGAGCATTCTACCTATTTACCGCCGAACACGTGGCGAACACACTAGAACAACGAAAGAATGCTCGTTGTTAGTTTACATCAAAAGAGCTTTACTAGAATGAGCATTCGCTCGTTTGGTCTAAACGGAGCTTTAGATGGAACTCGAACGAAGCGCAACGTTTGACCTTTAGACAGACAATGCAGCGGACCAATCAGCGCCCTTCTGATTTAATTTTGATTGGCTTAAATATGAACAAATTTTTTCCGATGCGTTAATTGGTCAATTGACAAATTGTTTATTTATATATGGATGAATATGACACGAGTGAAGTTGTTTTGGTACTTGGTAGTTATGATCAATGTTGTGAATGATTATTACTTGGAGTTTTTAATTTACGTAGTTGAATAATTCATGATATTGTTTTACTATATTTTACAAACGCCATATAAGTTGAATAGTGACTTGTGAGTTGTGACTTGGGACAAAAGTTTTTTGTGGCGCAGAAAACAGTTACGTAAAGAAGTAATGTCAAAATTCAATTCACTTTTTAACAAACTCAAATAACAAAACATAGTCCGTAGTGTTATTTTACAGCTTTGAAGTAAAACATAAGCTTATAATATAATTTAATTATAGCCTATGTTATATTTTTCCATCGATTTTTGTCAATTTTACACACCAAAATAAGAAACGTTTCAGAAACGTGCGAGTAGAAGTTGCATTGTATCAACTTTTTGTTTTGACAGCGTTTACGCTTGGGCTGAGGTTCAGTAACGTCTCAACTAGCTGTCAAAACGTTAGCGCGATACGGAATCGTTCCAAAAGTCGATCAACGTCCGAGTTTCATTTGCGGTTCAGTTGAAATAATTAAGCGCGATTGCCCTGCAGTAGACAGTAGAACAAATGGCCACCGTGACCGAAGCGGAACGCGTGAGAACTGTATTGCGACACTCTGATAAATGCAGCCCTTTACTGTTTAGTGTTAACACTATATACGTAATAAGTTAGATCTAGAAAATACTAGATTCAGGTTTTACAAGTGCACAAGTATACACATTTATTTTGTTTAAGCGTGCTAACTGCTAACCTCCGGAACTACTGGTTCGAATTGATAAATTCTGCTTGTGTTGAATAGCCAATTTATCTAGGAAGGCTATAAAACATCACGCTGCTACCAATAGGAGCGAAGAAACAGTGGAAAATGTGAAAAAAACTGGGAAAATTATCCATTTTTGTTAAACTATGACGCATTGTGTGAACGAAGTTGCGGATAACAATATTTTATAAGGGGTTGAACAACAATATTATGTCAACAAAACATGTCCAATGTCCATAGTTATGGACCTACAGATTTTTGTTCACGGAACGGAACCACGGAAAACGGAACGGACCATCAAATGAGTTCAGACTTTTGCATCCGCAACAGTAACTCAGTCACGCCAAAGATGCGGCAGCCAGAAGCAAGACAGGTTCCTAATCTGTTATTAACTTTCTGATTGATATAAGATAAATGATTCGGAACTACATGAAAGTGAAAAGCCCTTACTAATGAAGGAAAGTGTTCCATGTAATTATATGGTGTTATTTAATTGTTGTGTGAATCTTCTGACTTCTGGGTTGAGAAACATCGGCAGTAGTTGGAGCATTTGTGTATCATCCCACAAAAAAATACGTATTGATTTATAAATGTTCTTTAGAGCTTAGATCATTTAGAACAAGACTTCATACACAAATGCTTAACAGCTACCAGTTGTTGGTTTTTAGGGTCCCGTACCTAAAGGGCAAAAACGGGACACAATTTTTATACTTCGATGTCTATCCGTCTATCTTTAACCACGCTGCATCTCGAGAACTGATCACAGTTCTCGAGATGCAGCGACCACGCTCTACGACTCTAGGTTGATACCAATCAACCTAGAGTCTAGACAGATGTTCTCTCTTTGTCCCCCTTATCACAAGTCCCCCTTATCACAAAATAATAAATAGAAACGCTGCTCTTTACTAATAAAACCGCAAAGTTTAGTCCGTGTCTGTCAATCCACTTTTATAAGTTATAAGTTCTAACGTATAAGACGAGGACAAAACATTATATTTAACTGCGTCTGTATAAGTAGTGTTGGTCTTGTTTTTAGACACGAAGAATGGGGATATATCTAGAATCTACATCAATAACGAGGCACTTGTGTGCAAAAAGAAATTTAAATATAATTTTATATTAAGCTAGCTGTCCCGGCAAACGTTGCTTTGCCATAATATAAAGTACCTATTTCGCCCATATTATTTTTTTTTGAAGTGACTAAATAAGTATGTTACCATAGCAACGTCTATCGCTATCCCGTCGCACAAACAATCGTCGCCCTCAGTCTCGAGTTGTAATAATTTACTATTATTTATTCAACAAATGCACTTATCAATATATAAAGTACCCAGTAGCCGATTCTCAGACCTACTGAATATGCATATAAAATTTGGTAAAAATCAATAAAGCCGTTTCGGAGGAGTTCGTGGACTAACATTGTGACACGAGAATTTTATATATTATAAGATTATCTATAAGCACTATTTTTATTTCATCCGTGAAAGGCACTCTTGATTTGGTTCTTCATTAACCTTAAAAGATATACTGAGACTTCATAAAGACCATTCCTTTGACACAGTATAAATCTATCCAGTAGCGTTACTAAGCTATGCAACACAGAGATAAAACCAACACATTTTTCTGCTTGCTAAAGTTATCCGAAATCACACTCGTTCTTGCGAATATGTCAATCTATTATCTACTTGTATGAAGAAGATGTACTGCATATAATTTATACTGTGTTCCGTGATACTCTATAAAAACCCCATTCCTCTGACCCAAAACCCACTTTCTACTAATACAGATAAGAAAATAATCCAAACAATTGGAATTACATATTATTAAGATTGGCGTAAGTAGCACAGTGGTCGTCAATCTTTGTGGAACTATTGTTTGGGACTTTTGTTTCGAGCGTGTTTTGTTCGTACTCTATAGATTGTCTATGGTCATATAGATTATAGTCTATGGTCATTCACAATAATTAATCTTTGATTACACCTTCATCAGCGAATGTTGATCGTAAATCGTAACGAAGTTTTCTTATCTTAAACGTGGTGTGAATTGTTATTATTTTGGGTTTTTGAATCATCTGATTTCTCAAATTAAGCTCATTTTGAAACAGTACCTATTATAGTATAAGTTATAATATATATCTACCTATACCTTGTAGTCAATACTTGTATCAAATACAGTTTTTTTAATAAATTACCTGGGGAAACAGAAAGAGTCCATAAAGTAAAGTATATTTTCTAACATAAATCTTTCAGAATATATAAATTTAAGGGTAGAAACGTTTTCATCCATGTATTCTTTGACACAAAATGGTCATAATATACCTGACCTAACATGCCTAAGACTGAAATCTAAATTAATGCTACTATATTATACTAGGAGACCTAAACGATAGGTTTGTGAAGTGTCTACGCTGTATAATAGTCACTCGGACTTTTATCTAGCCTTTGCTAAAACTTAATAATTAATTAAAAATCATATCATGCATCTCAACGTGGGTGTTAAACTGTCAGTTTTTGCTCGCTTCAATAATTTATATCCAATAGGAAGAGTTCCACCATAAAAACTAACCTACAATTCCAATTCCCATGTACAATGTTCTTCACACCGCGCTAACTGATCGATTTCAATGGCTATTGTGTACATGAGAGTGAATTTTCTATGCGTTTTATATCGGTCTATTAGTGAATAGTATAGACGTAGTATAAATTATAATATAAGATATAGCTTTTCCCGCGGTTTTGTTCATATAAAAAGCGATACGTTTCGAATTTCTTACGAAAGGAAAAATTTGTTGGAAATATAAGGATTTGTTTTACATACTCCCTTTTGCGGGAAAATGTAAATTAACTATTACACCTACTACTAACATACAAGTAGAAACTTTACTTGAAGAATGAAACGTATACAGGCACTTGTTGCGATTCACATAATCACATAACCGGCGATCGATATCACAGTACACACTCGATTGTCCAGACTAATATTATTACTCCAATGTTTTCACGCTAGAGCAACGTGGTTCCGAACAAGGGGGTAATTACCCCGCGGGGGTAAAACAGCTATTTTATAGGGGTAATAGAGGTGGTAACTAAAATTATAGATGAATAGGCAGAAAAAAATAATTATATGTTTTTGTGTTACGCCGCATGGCGATCTCTCACTTAGTAAATAAATTTATTTTCCTGTATTGTTTAAAATTTTATGGAGGGGGGTTCAGTTTCTCTAACAGGCCATAGGGGTAACAGCTCTGAAAAGGTTAGGAATCACTGCGCAAGAGGCAGCAGAACAGCTGACAGTAAACAAAAAGTTTTGTTCGACGTTTGATAAATTTTTTCTCAATATTCTGATATGACGAGTGCAACATGTCGAATTTTGGTAGGATTATTTACTGTATATATAATATTTCCTATTATTGTTGTCGCATGATAGTGTCTCATGTCATATTATGTTACGATTCTTTTTTTTTAGATACCTAAAATTGTATGTGTTTAAATAAAAAAGATATAATATATTCAGGAGACGTTCACGTGATATAGCTGCAGAAATATTATCATAGAAAGATGTAAAAAAAAATAATATACAAGGTGTAACAAAACTAAGTGATAATACTCTAGGGCAGTATTTCCCAAAGTGTGGGTCGCGACCCACTGGTGGGTCGCGGGTAGATTTTGGGTGGGCCCTGAAACTATAGGACGATTGTCGTACTCGTTCAATTGTTATTTTACTCATTCGTTCGTCGTCGTGGGTGTGTGCGGGACGGGGCGGGGCATTCGAACGCAAACATAATTGTAAGTAAGACTGACGATTATTATGGTGGTTAAATACGATAAGAATTAATGGGTAAATGCTGCGGCAGCAACATACCGCTGCTTTTTTGTCTTCATGACACAAGGTGGGCCACGAACTTTAAACTTTCTTGTAGATGGGTCGCGGTCCCGACAAGTTTGGGAAACACTGCTCTAGGGTGTGTATGTGCCCCTTGTATAGAGTTCACTGTGAAAATAGTAGCGCTGAAGGAGCAATTTTTTTTTGTCATTTGTATGGGCAAGCACCCGCACATCATGATTTTTTCTATACAAAGGAAAAAAATGTTACTCTTTCAGCGCTGCTACTTTCACAGCGAACTCTATATGGGGTACCCATACACACCCTAAAGTATTATCACTTAGTTTTGTTACATCCTGTATAGATAAATGTTAGGAAATTCAGATGCATACAACCGGGTAGTAGGATAAAAAACTAAAGACTATATTAAGCTGCAGTCCGGATAATCGAATAATAAACTGTAGTCCAGATAATCGAGTCATTGCACTCTACTATATCTACAGATAGATCTAGCGATAACTAACCGGGGGCCGGGGTATTAAACCTATTTAATTAACTAGCCCACCCCACATGTCAAATATTTTGACATATTGTTATGTCATTGACATGACATGGGTTATTATACTTGCACAGGCGATACGTCCATTTCAAGAAAGGAGGGTTAATTTTTAGTGTATGTATGTTTGTTTTTTTGTAATATACTCGTATATAATATACCCGTTGTAGTTAGGTACATGTTAGCTCTATCCATAATTCCATACTAATATTATAAAAGCGAAAGTGTGGCTTTCGCTTTTATTATATTGTGATTTGTGATTTGTCTTCACGCTTAACCGATTTTAGAATCCTGGGAAGGACATAGGACACATTTAATTCCGGCAAGAAGTACAGTTCCCGCGCGATGAACGATTTTTTGCGCAACGGAGTTGCGGGCGTCATCTAGATTCTAGTGATTTTATAAGATGACTCTAAAGAGGTTTTATACAACTCGTATCAATTCTGAGAGTGACTAGGTGTTTTTGAAAACTTTAAAAAAGTTTGTACATTTACTTTTTGTCACATTCATATTTAGATTGAATAAACAAAAAGTTTTTGCAATTCATTCAAGTTTCACCAATATAAGAGAAATTCCAATTGCAATAAAATATTTTTACAAGAATTACCTACTTATTACAAAATTACATAATACTATAAAAAATGTAAGGGTTAGGCTTCTTACAGACGAACGGCACGTGTCGGCGGCACGTGTCGGCGGCAGTCGACGGCAGACGACGGCACGTATCGGCGGCAGTCGACGGCAGCCGACGGCAGCCTTTGACAGTTTACGACGCTTGCAGGGGGCCTACCATAGTCCATTGAAATGTTACAATTTTAGGACCGAATATTGCATTTATTAGAGGACGCAATTTTATTTTTGGAATATGTTGGGGGGGTCAATAGAAGCTTAACCTCAAGTTTGTGGGGTCGCCACTCTTGTCCCCCGGCCGCCACCTTGAAAAAAGGAGTGGCAACACTATTTTCGTGATATCTCGGAAACTTTAAGTCTTACAGAAAATTTTTAAGCACATAATTTGTTGCAAATTATTTTGCCTACAAATATGTTCATATAACTTTTTACCCTAAATTAAAAATTTAAAAAGTTATAAGCAAAAAAGTGATAATTTTTTTTAAAGGTTTATTATGGCTCTTTAACTTTGTTAAATACATTTTACAAAAAAATTACCTTAGAACAACCTCGTTAATGATCTTTTGAGAAAAAGATCCCCCAATCCCCCCCGATCTCATGAAATTAATTTTCTGCAGATGCAAAGGAAACTGTGAAAGCATGATTGGCTGCAGAAAAGCAGACCTAAAATGCTCTACAGTATGCCTACTATTCTGTAAAGCTTTTCAGGCCTGCTTTTCTGCAGCCACAGTCTACAGTATGCCTACTACACTACATAAATATATGCAAACTATATTATAATATGCCTACTACACTAGTCTGCACATGCCTATTATACTATAAAGCATTTCAGGCCTGCTTTTCTGCAGCCACACGTGGTTCCACAGTTTCCTTTGTATCTGCAGAAAATTAATTTCATGGGATCGGGGGATTTTTTTCTCAAAAGATCATCTACAATGTTGGTCTAAGGTATTTTTTTGTAAAATGTGTTAAAAAAAGTTAAAAAGTGATAATAAACCTATTCAAAAATTTTCTCACTTTTTTGGTTATAACTTTTTAAATTTTTAATTTCGGGTAAAAAGTTATAAAAGCATATTTGTAGGCAAAATAATTTGCAACAAATTATGTTCTGACAAATTTTTTGTAAGACTTAAAGTTTCCGAGATATCACGAAAATAGTTTTGTCACCCCTTTTTTCAAGATGGCGGCCGGGGGACAAGAGTGGCGACCCCACAAACTTGAGGTTAAGCTTCTTTTGAGACCCCCAACATATTCCAAAAACAAAATTGCGTCCTCTAATAAATGCAAAGCAAATGTAACATTTCAATGGACTACCACGACCTTTCCTAAAACTATCATGTTTCCAGAACACTTTGTTGTAAGATTACAACAACATTACCGTACTCACTTTTTAAATATAACTTTACTAAAAAACAGTAAAAAATGCAAAACAATGTTAAATCCGCTGTGAAATATGAACTTTTTTAAGATCGCTAGCTTAACGTTAAAGTAATAAATTCTTATCTGTCAAACGATGTCGGTTAGTAGAGGTGGTGGTAGGCCCCCAGTTGTGACGTACCCCCGCAAGGTAAGCGTCCACAGGTCGGTATCGTACGCAACGGACATCTCGCATCAAACGGATATTTTTTTCACAGTACGTCCGCTGAATTGGCAGTGTACGGATTACTGTTTAGGCTAGTAAATGAATGCTCAAAAGGGCGGTATAGTCTATGGATGGAAAAGTTGAAAGCAGAAATTTTGACTTAGGAACTTTGGATTAATTTGAAGATAAACATACTAGCTAGTCGGTAATCCGTACGCTGCCGCTACAGTGAGACGTACTGTAAAAAAATATCCGTCTGATGCGAAACGTCCGTTGCGTACTATACCGACCTGTGGACGCTTACCTTTACGCGTTACGTCACAACTGCAAGCGTTATAAACTGTCGACGGCTGCCGTCAACTGCCGCCGACTGCCGCCGACACGTGCCGCCGACTGCCGTCGACTGCCGCCGACGCGTGCCGACGACACGTGCCGTTCGTCTGTAAGCGCTCTTAGATGACGCCCGCAACTCCGTTGCGCCAAAACCCGTTTATCGCGTGAGAGCCGAACAATTTTTCCGGGGTAAAAAGTGTCCTATGGCCTTTCCCGTGACTCAAAGTACTACTCCATAGTCCATAACAAATTTCAGCAAAATCGATTCAGCGGTTTGAGCGTGAAGAGGTAACAGACAGACAGACACACTTTCGCATTTATAATATTAGTATGACTCTATTCGATTTTGGGCGCAATTTTATTGACTATAGCACCCTCTATTAAATTAACAATTAGGGTAGGACAAACGCCCAAAATTTGTCCCCTATTTTAAACAATAGGACCATAATAATCAATCAGAAGCATTTTGGTACCAAATTTCATCACGACTGGCTGACCCACAGCCCTACAAAGAGCTCACGCTGTTAAAGAACCCTCTTGATTGAAAAGTGCCAACCCTAATGAACCTGCTATTTGACACAACCAAAAATGAACCTTCCAACTAAAGGCTAGAGTCCAAATTGGTTTGGACAATCCTGTGGAATCGAAATTTGAAAATTCTACCCTACTAATGCAGTTTTAAGGTCCAAATTAGATTGGTACGTCCATCTAATTCCAAAAACTAGATCTCATACTGAGAACAATACCCTTGCGAAAATGATTTAAGGCCTCACTTTCGCTAGATCGCAATGATAGATTACTGAATCTATTACCTAGGGGCGTTTCTAAACCGATAGCAAAAAATCCTCATTAGATCTCCGCTTTTACTGTCAGTCTTGCCAGTGTTTACCAACCTGTGGTCGTGGTGGTCGCAAAGCTTCTGTAGGGTTTGTAGGCTTCGCCAGAGGTCTATTTAGTAGTCAAACAATAAAGATTTAAAAGAAAAATATATATTGAGCCGGACAATTTTAACAAAAGGATAATTCATTAAACATGTTTAATGAATACATACGTAATGAAAAAGCAAAGGGGGTCGCAAAATATGTGTTCATACCATGGTGGAGTCGCATCATAAAAAAGGTTGATAAACACTGGTATATGCTTGTTAATAGATTGCCAATTAAACGTAAAGATATGCAATTAAATGGAGTTGTTTGAAATACTTTGCGATGTGAAAACGTTTTATGGACGACCGTACTCAGGAGGCATTTAATGACAAGTTTGATTTAATGACAAGTTTGAGAGAAAATGTGTCAAGTGCATGTCAATATCTTTCTCAAATTAAAGTAAAGTAATCGTTAAACCTCTCCGAATGCAGCCATTTGTATAATACGTAGGCTATTTATGAATGCGAATAATTGTGCGATGTGCATGTGTTCTTGTGTATAACCTAGCTTCGCTCTTAAAAGAAAACAGGTATTAAGATACTTGGAGGCTCCGACTTAGAGCTTTGGGAAAAAGATAATTTTTGGACAATTCTCATTTTTTTATCTAACCTCGATATCGAAACTGGCGAATACGGTTTGGCTAAGCACTCTGATCAGTTTTCGTTAGTGAACTTAACCTACATTATACCTTTGTTAGAACTGATCACTGATCAGCAAATCATGCGAAGGTAGTCTGAGTCATCAGCTCGTTATAAATAATCAATGAACTTGAGCAATGCATTTTTCCTTATTCTACCATCACCAAGGTCTGTCTACCTTGACACTAGCTAACTACTGTATTATGACGTCATATCATATAGACATGTATTTTTGCCTGGTGCAAATTTTAGTTACTGCATTAAAAGCAAAAACCTGAAACCCGAATGGAACGAAGTTATAAGCGTCCGGTAGATGACACTGTTTAGTCTCAAAAACACCATTTAGTTGACGCCTAGGATTACTATCAACGCCCTCTGCAGGTAAGTACTAATAAAAAAGTGTCGTAACAACTTTTTCGGTCTAGCTGCCTTTCGCAACGCGCGATAAAAAACTTCGTTCCAATAATCTTAACAAACCCCAGATTAGCCCACGTGAAAAGAAATTTAAAGGTTTCTATCACGAAGAAATTCTTGATTCCTGAGGAATTTTAATTTCCCGCAATACCGGAATACTGGCGTGTACCTACTTTAAGTGCTAGCTAAATAGTTTATTTGGTTAACTTTTTGATTTGACGATTGGCGATTTCGAAAGCAAATATCATATATTTGCGGGCACGTACGAAAGAGACAAGCAGGAAGCTTGTGAAAGAGGCAAGATATCACTGGCATTCTCTCTATCCGGCGACCATACATAAGTAATCTTAGTTCTTACTCTTATGGCGACAAAGAAGATATCTACCTCACCTGGCATATATTTCCGTGTTTATATATAAACCTGACACACATATCCGACTAAGAAAACATACAATTATGATAATGAGAAAATTTTCATCACAGAGAAAGCTCGCTTTCTTGCACGGGAGATGTCAACAAAACTTAGAATGTACTTTGTAATTGACACTCAAGAGGAATTTGTAATTAATATGGCCAATTACGCTTTGACTTGTAAACGTAAATGAAAGTAAACTTGTAAATCAATCCGATCAGCTCTGTCGCGGCTTCTTTTAAAGTGGAAAGATGATAGGTTTCCGCAAGACACCATTACAGTCATTTAAAATTACATTCCATTTCATGTACGCCATGTTGCAATGTCAACTAAACCCTAGCTAAACGCAAAGTAGCCCAGGGAAAAACCTAGTGTTCTATAAAAAATCAGAACAAAAATGTAACAATAACTTATGAAAGTCTTAAGCCAGCAATTCTCAAAATGTGCTTCGCGTAGCCCTGAGGCTCATCATGGAGACAATTAATTCAAAGACAAAACATTTTGTTTTGGGGGGTCCGTCAAAATGAAACTTATTAAAAGAGTTCCGCCACCAAAAATAAATTTGAGAACCGCTGCCTTAAGTTATACTGTACTCGTATACTTATCTCCCTACCTTCGCACCCACCTAGTTTTTCCCAGAAAAACACTGTTACGAAACTTGGGAGGTTTATTTTTCTTATCTTAGAAAGTGTTTGCACTTAGGAAGTTGTTTGACTATCCATTCCTAGATGAAAAGAGAAGCAGAGATTTTTGTCCTTTTCTAACTTCTGAGTTAAGAATATGTGGCTGCAGAAGATTGTAAGATGATGTGATGGCCATGACATATTTTAAGCATTAATTGTGGTTGTTCAGTGTTCATCCATCCATAAAGAGGGGTAAAATTAACTGCGTACATTTTGGAAATTATAATGATCTACTAATTACCTATGCAAGAAAATAGATTTCCTTCTCAAAATAAAGTAAAAATTCATATGAGGGTAGCTCTTTATACATTGTAAAATCGCCAATATAATGAAAATCTTTTTTCGAGTATGACATTTTTCTTCCTCGACGTCGGCATCTTTTCAACATATTTTATGGTCATGGCTATTTTAGCCATCACTCTATACCTAAGTGCCTTTACTTGCTCTATCTAATTTGGCCGTAAGTCTGCCATAAGGTGCACTTTCCTTCATTTTCCGTCTTACTAGGTCTCATCGTTATAAAATGATAAATTATGACACCATCTCATAATAAGCTGTTGCATCAGAGGATACAGGTTTTTATGATTAAGTAGATACTAGTACACCTGATTATAATGTACAGGGGTTTATTTAATACTAACGCCCGTATCTCCGTTACGCATAAATTCGTTTATCGCGTGGGAACCGTACATTTTAGTCCTCTCCCGGAAATCAAAGTAACGGAGGTACTTTGATTCCCAACAAAATCGGTTCAGCGGTTTAGGCTCGAAGAGGCAACAGACAGACAGACACACTTTCGCATTAATAATATTAAATATAGATGGAAGTATATTATATCAGCGTCGTAGGGTAGGGTCCGTATGACCCTCTTCCCTTATTACGTCTTCCTTCCCTATTCCCTTACATATTAAAGATCATCATACAAATGATTACATTTTAGCTTGGCCATAGACAATTTTATAGAGTTTTGTAACAAATGGGTAATAACGAGATTGAGTAATTTAATGCTTCGTCGTTTTTTGCCTATTTTAGCTACATATCAATAAAGTATGCGGAACCATTACGGAACATTAACAAAAATATTATGTCAAATCGGAATAAAAATAACTTTATCGTGTTTTATGAATCAAAATTAACAGAATGCTGAATACATTTTTTAAAATTTACTATTATTTAATTACGTAACAATTCTATTTTCTGGACAAATGAAAGTTGTTGTCGGTCAGTTTAACACCGCTAACGACCTTTTTGTTATTTCATGTGAAATTGTTGTAATACTTGTAATATTAATTTCTCTGAATAATGACCTCTTAGGGCCCATACTCACTGACCGTGGTTTTTCGCTGCCAAACTTTTTTGAAAGGGGTGAAATTGATGGTGGAAATATCAAAGTAATCTGTAGAAGCTTAATTTGTCCGATGTCTTTAGATCTCCATCACCAAAATCTTGATTCTACTTTTATTCCGACAATAAGGATCTACCGAAGCTGAAAGCTCGGTTTTGGGGTAGGATCAGTATAATAACAACACTACAAAATAGTATTACCATATTTGTACCAGACCAACGCGGCAACGGTAAAACATCTGATTGCTTACGACGATTGTTAAATCAACCCATGTCAAAATGCAGTTCTGCTGTTTGAAATTATCTAAAGATGTTAAAGTAGCAGGAGGCCTACTAAGACTTGGGACTCAAAAAATCGAATGCCGCGTCCTACTCTAACAACGTCATTTCACGTTTGTTAGAGTAGGCCGCGGCATTCCAATTCCTTCCTTTGAGTCTCAAAACGGTTTCGTTGTACGGTCCCTGAATCGGGATACAGCTGTAAGCAAGCATTGTTCGCGCTACCACTGCCCCAGTGAGCAAGCACCCTAATAGCTATACCGATGACAGTAGACATGTGAACTTTACATAAGTATTGTTAAACATAATACCTTACGTGACCATTAAGACGGGTGTCCCAACTAGCAAGTACCTGCAAAGAAAGTACATTATTAGTGTACATAATGACTACTTATATAAACTAGGAAATTATTTTTATAAGTGGGGAAATTATCTTTTGTCTCATAATGGATATTAAATTGTTATTTTTAAATAGGGAATATTACGCAAATGTCAAAGCCGAATGTGCCACTAGCAAATACTAGTCAGGGAGCCCTAGAACATTTTTTTTTATTACTATCAAGCTAATTTTTTGTGAGTAGCTTCATTTTGATAAGACAAACAACATTTTTATTTGCAAATAATCTTGAAAGTGGTAGCTAACAGAGATAGAAAGGATTTCATACTTTGATTTGATGGTCCTAAAATATAGTTTGTTCCTTTGGTAGGACAATGTTACTCTTAAATTATTTAACTATTAACCTACCAATATACAAAAAATCAGCTGGTTAGGGTTCCGTTTTAGGGTTCTGTAATTAACAAAACTTGGTTGACTACGTTACCTTGAGCTTGATAGTAATAAAAAAAATGTTCTAGGGCTATACAGCAAATAATCCGACCAAAATCCGACATGCTGCACACGTCATGTCAGAATATTGACAGAAACGTTGTCAAACGTCGAACAAAGCCTTTTATTTACTGTCTGTGCTGGTACTGGCCTCTAGCGTGAAAACGTCGCAGTATTAGGTATATTCCTATTGGGCGTAGACAGGAATTCTCGTTTTATTTGTGCCAAATTACTAAAATAATAACTGTATTTTATAAAAAGATAAAATCGACTTCAAAATTGTACGTAATTAGCCGCGTACTGACCAAGCGAGCAGCCTCGCTGCCTCGCCCGAGCGTGCCGCGGCCGAGCCAAAAGTTGTCGGTTTTTGTCGATGCGGCGCCTCGGTACGTTTGCCGCGCACTAACACGTACTGACCGACCGAGCAACTGCGCGCGAGGCTGCCGCGGCGAGGCGGCTCGCATGGTCAGTACGCGGCTTTTGAGAATTAAAATTCCCTATCTCAAAAACTACTGAACCGATTTTTATGAAACTTACAGTATTCCCTAAGTTGAACAATACCTAGTACAATAAAAAAAGAATCATTTAGATCGGACTTGTAGTCCCGGAGATATGCGTGCACAAACATAAAAACATACATACATACATACACTTTTGATATTTGGCACATTTGTTCAGAAGCTGTTATAGATTAACATATACAAAAACTGGGCAGTTCTGAAAATATTACATACATACGCGTCGAATTGTTAACCTCCTTTTTTTTAAGTCGGTTAAAAAATCGGCCCAGCAGTTCATAAGACTAGCGCGTTCAAATAAACTCTTCAGCTTTTTACCTAAATGTTGATAAGAATAGATTGTTTCGTGATTTAGACCAAAGACAAAATAAATCTGTACGATATTTAATTTACCATTTCAAATCTAACAACGATTAAATAAAATATCTAAAAATGTTAGCCAAACCAGTTTACTATGTCCTAGATAGCGGCATAGTGGAGTGAATTACAAAATTATACTTGGATATACCTTATCGGGTATCGTTATTATTTTTCACTTAAGCTATAGATAAAGCTGGGTGGGACTATAATGGAGGTAGCGGTATCTTAAGGTACTTTATAGTTGGGATAAGCCATCGCGATCGCTTGCAGTTATAATTGAAAACTTGCTAAGTACTCACATACGGTTTTGCTCAATAGAGCAATAACGTCGACAAAACCCGCGGCTCGGGCTTTCGTCTACACATTCAGCATTGCTCGATAGTTTTATTCTAAATCGGTATAATATTTCATTCCATTGATCCGGCTCGATCCGGTTCCATCAATCCTTCGAGCGGCTCGATGCGAGCCTTCGAGCTGTCAGTTTTGCGGTCCACACAGTAATTATTACTCGATTTGGAGTAAAACTATCGAGCAAAACTGATGTTTTTTGATGATGAAAATTGATGTTTTTTGCATAAATAAAGGATTTAAGTCGGGAAAATTGATTTGAAATCCAAAAGTGTGGATTTTATGTATAGTTAGACATATTAGCCAGATGATAAAGTAGGAAAGTTACATGGTTTGTTCAAATTATAGGGGAAAAAATTAGTGATTACTCTTATGTTATAAAATCCATAAGATCCACTTACAATTCATCCACTTACGCCTTCGTTTGATAGAAAAGGAACTGGATCAAAGAAGGCGCGAAGCTGCTTCAATGTTGCATAGGGGAATTGAGGTAAATTCCTCAATTCCCCTATTGACCTCAATTCCCCCATGCATCATTGAAGCAGCTTCGCAAAGACCTATGTCTTTATACAAACACATTGTATCATCACTCGATACAATCAAACAAATTGAGTCACAATTAACAGTCGGTTCCATCTTTTCTCAATAACACATTAAACGTCGTTAGATCTTCTGTCGGCACATAGTTCAAATTGCATTTAGCTAGGGTTGCCTCAGATATTATTTTATTTATTGGATTTTTTTAATCGGTCAAAAAATATTTAATTACGTTGAAGATTTAATTGCTATGTGACTTTTTCATTGTTCCGCTATGTTGACTCTCCGCAAATAGCCATAAAATAGCTCTTTACAGACCAAAATCTGTATGCTTGGCAAAGCCCTTCCCAAAGTCTACTTATCTGGGCATGCTGTTGGGTGTCGCATTAATGTAATTCAACAATATATAAATTAACAAACATTGCAAGAAGTCCTACACAAAAAAGGCAAAAAATATGTCAATATTTGTGAATTTTACATTTCACAACGGTAATATTAACGACTGGCGTTTTGCTAAAACTGGGAATTTTGAGTTATTAGTTATTACATAACTACAATGGCTAGTTTTATGTTTTTGAGTTATTACATTACTAGTTACTACTACTTGTTAAACTAATACGAGTATGTATTCTGTGCTACTACGTATAACTTCTATGTACAAAAGAAGACTCACAAAAGCGGGAAACATTTTCTATTTTGCGACAACCCTACGCCTTCAATGCACAGCCCACACGGGTTTGTATACAATATACCGATTACTTACACTTCACACGTTTAGTACTAACCGCCAAATAATGGCCGGTTTCTGACTGAAGTTTACCTATTCACTTGCGTTTCCGATTTGGTAACAACAAAATATTAACCAACAGGGTATTAAGATTGTGCCATAAAATATTACCTCAAGCACATGTACATCAAAAACGTGTCATTTCATAAAAACGACTCCATATAATATATCTATAATCTTAATATGTATATAAAAATAAGTGGCAATTTTCGTTGTTACTTTATAACTCAAGAACGGGCTCACCTATCCAAACCAAATTTTCAGGGTTTGTTCGGACTATTTAGTAGATGGTTTATGTGAAGTTTGGACAAAATTGGTCAAGTGGTTTCTTCATTTATCACATTTTTTGTAACAAATGAATTCAAAAAATTAATGGCGGGTCATTTTGTTAATAGAGATTTTTTTAGTCGGGGAAATTTTTGTTTTATTGTATAGGGTATGATTGTGGATTGGTACCATGTTCATAAAAGTGGCGATCTGATGATCGGATCCAGGAGTAATCGAGGGAACTCCTCAAAATTTAAATGGTAACATATGCCGATTTTGTTTTTGTATGAAGTATTCTAGGCATATGTTACCAAAAGTAAAATTTTGCACCAAAATATACCATGGTTCGAAGGTGCTGAACAGAACTCCGAACTCCTTATAGATACAAGTTTGGGGGTTGGGGCGCTGTTTTAAGAACTGAAAGCATATGCTTCTATGCAAATTATATTCATCATCATCATCATCACCATCATCATCATCACCATCATCATCATTACCACATCAGGGTCACCAATGTCACGTGTGCATTACGCTCTGGAGTTAAGGTTGAATTTGTTATGTTCAATATTAGTGAGTCGTTTCGATGCGCTTCGACTTAGTATAAATTGTCCCTTAGCGTTGCGGTTACTAAGATAGCAATTTGATCACGGGATCTATGAGGTATGTATAATTTTGTATAGGAGAGTCTTCCAAAATTGGGCCAAACTGTAGATCTATGTTTGGTATGTAGTTTTAAGTAGTTTATGCATATTTTTATGATGAGTTTCCATGCGGAATTAGTGCTATAATAATAAAACGAAAGTCAGAGAACCTAGAACTCTAGAGCCTAATAGTAATTATTAGAGATAGGTGTTTGAACATGTCATTTTCAGCATTGCTTGATAAACTCTAAGCACGGTACATACACAAGTATAATAATATGCTTGGAGTTTTTTAAGCAATTCTAAAGTGGTAGTGAAGCCAGCTGATTATGAGTTTTCGTATTATGAAGATGTATCCTGGATCCAAAGTCACTACGAAGAACTTCTGTAAAGAATAAGTCTTTACAGAAGTTCTTCGTAATGACGTGTCTTTACAGAAAGCCTTATATATAACTATCTTAATTCATGAAGCCCCAAGCGGCCACATCCGGCCGCGATAACAATGAAAAAGCTATTGTGTCTCGTTTTGCCACGACTGGTGGGTTAAAATAGTGAAATTATTATTTTTTCAACTGGATTGTCCCATGTTTATATCAAATTGGATGAATCAATCATGAATTGGATCAACGTTATGCAATTATGTATTTCTAACACAAGACGAGAAATTATTTGTGAGCTACAACACTGATTTTTCCATCAGCATAACGCATTAGTTCCATTGTTTAAAATTGCACTCGATCGTATGCCATCTGATAATCACAATTAACGTTTGTGGTGTGAATTTGGAAGACTCATGTTTTTCACATGGCCAACTTTATGTTACCTGTTCCAGAGTCGGTAATACGGATTCACACTCAAAATGGAAAATACAAAAAATATTGTTTATCCAAATGTTTTGGATTAAGTTTTAAATAGCTAGCAATTAAGTAATAATATTATATTTTTCTAACTGATTTTTGTATTATTTTACTTTATACGTAGCTTATACGTACGCTTGTATGACTGCTGCATATTATAATAAAAATATCATAATTTAGTTCGGTGGCAACGCCTACTCACAAACTGACCAATGACCCATAGATATAGAGAATGGGTTGACTGTCACGACTGGCCCTTTTACTAATAAATTATATCTTACTACAGTCTACCTTATCGAGTTCGCTAAGGGCGACCCTAGAAATTATGGATCAGGTACTTAAGATGGCAAGACATATTATTAGGCCCGCTATCCCCCAACCCGCGGCCCGCGGGCCGCATGCGGCCCGCCGGGACTTTATTTTTGTGGCCCGCGTGATGTTAAACAATTTTGAAATTTTCGCCCACCGGCAAAATAACGTAAAGTCTACGTGATAGTCGTTAAATTTTTCCACTTTAAAATCGTTAATTTTGAAGAATGTTATTTTTTAACCCTAAAAAATTTTTGTTGCGGCCCGCGACACCAAGACCAAAACATGTTTGTGGCCCGCATGAAAAAAAGGTTGGGGACCACTGTATTAGGCTCATGCCCTAATATGTCTTGCTAGACCGAACTTGGTTTCAAATGTCCTATCACATGTGCCACAGTGACTTTTCCAAGATGACAGACAGAGACCAACAAAGTAAATTATCAGTAATATAGAGTAATATCAAAAAGGTTTATAAAGGATCGTAATTCGTAGCCTAGTTCCTGAGATTTTTGACAGGACGTTATGTTTGTGATAACTTTCTTATTTGGTAAAGTTTTGACTTTAACCAATCAAAAGCGCATTAAAATAGACAAAATGCTGTCAAAAACCTTAGAAGCCATACATTAGAGAACGAAACTTGAGCAATACATCGTTGACCAATTTTAACATGTTACGAATTACGATTGGCTGAAAAAAATAGATAGTTTGTAGAGACTAGAGAACGGTCGATCCCTTCTCTATATCTATGGCAGCCCTTTGATTGATAACAGTGGCATGTAATGAAGTTCATTACACGTAATAATACAGCAACGATATAATAACACCAGTCATTAGATTTAATACAGTCGTTGAACTTGACTTATTTGTTTAGTTTTTCTTTTTTTTTTGGTCGTCAAAAACTATTGTGTGTTACAACATAGTAGTATAGGTAGTAAAGCTTGTAAAATTGTTGTATAAAGATAGTGTGCTTTATAGTATTTACCTCAACTAAATTTAATACAGTTGTTGAATTTGACTTACCTATTTGATTAGTTTTTCTTTTTTTTTTTTGGTCGTCAAAAACTATTGTGTGTTACACTGTGTTACAACATAGTATTATAGGTAGTATTGGTTGTAAAATTGTTGTATAAAGATAGTGTGCTTTATAGTATTTACCTCAACTAAATTTAATACAGTTGTTGAATTTGACTTGCTTGTAAAATTGTTGTATAAAGATAGTGTGCTTTATAGTATTTACCTCAACTAAATTTAATACAGTTGTTGAATTTGACTTACATATTTGATTAGTTTTTCTTTTTTTTTTTTGGTCGTCAAAAACTATTGTGTGTTACAACATAGTATTATAGGTAGTATAGGTTGTAAAATTGTTGTATAAAGATAGTGTGCTGTATTTACCTCAACTAAATTTAATACAGTTGTTGAATTTGACTTACATATTTGATTAGTTTTTCTTTATTTTTTTGGTCGTCAAAAACTATTGTGTGTTACAACATAGTATTATAGGTAGTATAGGTTGTAAAATTGTTGTATAAAGATAGTGTGCTGTATTTGCCTCAACTAAATTTAATACAGTTGTTGAATTTGACTTACATATTTGATTAGTTTTTCTTTTTTTTTTTTGGTCGTCAAAAACTATTGTGTGTTACAACATAGTATTATAGGTAGTATGGGTTGTAAAATTGTTGTATAAAGATAGTGTGATTTATAGTATTTACCTAAACAATTTTTTTTTATATTTGACAAGAGTAGGTACGCCCGCAATTCCGTTGCGCTAAAATTCGTTTATCGCGCGGGAATCGTACATTTTTCCGGGATGAAAAGTATCCTATGTCCTTTCCCGGGACTCAAAGTATCTCCATACCAAATCTCAGCAAAATAGGTTCAGCGGTTTGGGCGTGACTCTTCAGGCTCGCGCTTCGTAACAGACCAACAGACAGTTTTCTCCAGACTCTATCTATCTTCAAAATCTTCAAATAATATAAATATTAAAAGAAAGCAGCAGTTATATCAATAAATTGTACCTTTACAATGTCAATTACATAAAAATACAACTCTTACGAAACAAAGCAGAACAATAAATAAATACGATACACTTTGGAGCCCACCCATGCATCCACATTTCTCCAAGAATTATGTGTTTATTATGAAAATGGAAAAATGATGCAACTTGTGTCGCAATAGGTTAAAGAAAGTTTAGGATTTAAGGGCTTGACAAAGCTGATTGTGGGTGTTAAATGGAAAGATCTGGCGAATAACACATATTTTACACCAGCAAAAAGTCTCGGCATCGTATTTTTACCACGCCGAAAATGGCCGTCCACACTACGTCACACAAAATTCAATTTTTTTAACCCCGCCCCTCTAGTTTTGTCAAAATTATATTTTCAATTGAGTTGATTAATGGTCCAAACACATTTTGGCACAAAGGAGTTGCGGGCGTCATCTAGTAGACTAATATTCCTCCACAGTCCACACATAAGTAATCAATATTTGTCCATCATAGTAGGAGGGGAAGGTGCTATTTTTGTAGTCACTCGAGCGTCATGGAGACCTAGTAGGTTTTTTACATTAGGTAAAACTGATAAAAAAATAAAAAGAGCGTTTTTTATTTAAGCGGTGGGTTCAGAAACTGCAGCCATTTTAAAGTTTTGAAAAAGAAAATATATTCACAAAATTGCTTATTTAGGTAAATTATAAATATAGTTAAGACAACAAGGACTAAATTATTTAGATTAGTGCAAAATAAAATATCTGCGAAGCTTAGTTCGGAAAATATGAAGCTCTATCTATATATATAAAATGGATTTTCAAATGTGTTAGTCGCGCTAAAACTCGAAAACGGCTGAACGGATTGGGCTGATTTTAGTCTTAAAATATTCGTAGAAGTCCAGGGAAGGTTTTAAAGTGACACGAAGTTCACCGGGACAACTAGTTTTTTATATTTTAAAATGGTAAGCTTGTAGGGATACAAGCTTACCTGACCTTTGAATCGTCAGTGCTTTATATGGAAGCTTCTTTGGGGTATACTAAACATCCCCTATCTTAGTCTGACAGATCCGATGACATTTCAATATATTAAAAAAAAAATTTTTTTAGCCCACCACGTGAGAAATCTGATTTCTATACCATCATAACTAGACACATGTCGGAAGCCTATACAAGCTTAATTTGACACGCTCGAGCTAATCCCGAAATCCCCTCTTCCCCTCCCCTACTATACAGGCATAATGTCTAGAAAGCATGCAGCAATCAGCATAGATGAGACAAACAGATCAACTTTCGATTTCAATACGACATTTTTCACGTCACTTTTATATACACGACTTCCTTCCACATACATGTGTCATGACAATCACTGAGTCATACTGACACCAGACATAGATATCGATCTACATTCAATTCAAAGTTTGATCATTTTCTTGGAATGTTTGGTGTGAGGCAAATACAAAATGTAGAGGTGTCGATTAAAAATAACTTATTTAAAAATGCTTATTGGATAACTTTTATCATGGAGAGGCTGCAGACAGACTTGCGGCAGCACTCAGTGACTACTTTAATTAAATTGTTTGACAGAAAATTAAATTATATTATGTCAGATCTTCATGAAATAAAAGTTAGATTATCACTTAATCTCCCTGATAAAGTTAGGGCCCTTCTACACGACGTTTTTTTACGCTCGTTTGTATCGATACAAACGCAAGTTGAACGCTCAGCAAACGCAAGAAAGCACTTTATATCTGCCAAAAAGCGATGAAAACGAGCAGAAGACGAGTGCATCACAAACACGCGTCGTCAGTGCGCAAAAAATACGTCGTGTGGAAAGGCCCTTACGATTAAACTTTCAACGGAAATAATTTTTAGTAATGTAATTTAAATCCAACATTAATACAGAGCTACCTGCCATCCAGTCAAATATGACATTTTAAACGAATTGTGTTAATCTAGCCTGTAAATTAAAATTGTTTCATTGTAAGATCATTTTTTTTTATTTATCAATCAATAAATTATAATTGACACATTAATTATGGCAACAATTACCATGCACCGGCGATAAAACATTTAACAAAGTTTAAATAGTAACCATAAACCTACTTTCTCAGTTAAGACGAGCAAATAGGCAGTTTTTACGGTAAACCTTGTTAATTACTTCATAATATTATAATGAGCCTGATAACGTTAACCAAGCATTGTTTATAAAACATATGCATTTTTTGTATATAATATTAAATTTTTGTGATGCCGAGCGGAAATGGTAGTCTACATTTCCGTTATAAACGCAGAAAGTAGGTAATTGTAACAGATTTACTCTTACATATCACATCTTACCTTAAAAGTTAAGGCATGTACAAAATACTGGAAATTGTACGCAGTCGGGAAAACACTATGTTAGCACAAGTAGGCACATGTACTATCGAAGAAATTGATTGATAGGTAGATGGCAGACCTACGTAATTTGGGCAGGTTATGAACTAAGGGCTCCCGCACACGGGCCACCGGCCACAACCACAAAACGCCGCCACTGGCATATTTCCTGTAGTTTTCATACATTTTATATGGACTCGCCGCACTGCGCACACGGTTGACGCCCCACACGCTACAATCGTCCAATCGTCTTACTTCTTGTGAGTTGTGGCGGCGTTTGTGGCTGTCGCGTGTGGCCCGTGTGCGGCGACACTTACTCGTATACACATAAACCTAGTATACATATTTCGTAGGAAGAGCATGTTTCTCAGGACCTTCTAAAATTATATTCTACTAGATGACGCCCACAACTCCGTTGCGCCAAAACTCGTTTATCGCCCGGGAACCGTACATTTTCCCGGGCCAAAAAGTATCCCTATCCTTTCCCGGGACTCAAAATATCTCCATGCCCATCAAAATTGAAAATCGGTTCAGCGGTTTGGGCGTTAAGAGGTAGCAGACAGACAGACAGTCAGACGGACGGACAGACAGACTTTCGTATTTATATTTGGTATGAATTCAATTTCCATGGTCTTTCTCAACTGTTTTAGTAACTTTTTTGGTGCTCGGCCGCCAAACAAGCTTTACAAAAACTAAAACGTAATTTTATTATGACCGTTCAAGTTCTTTCTCAGTAATCTTTAACCGCGATCAGAGCCATGCAGACACAAAAACAAACAAAAACATGGGTTATTTTATATGATATGATATATATATATATATATATATATATATATATATATATATATATATATATATATATATATATATATATATATATATATATATATATATATATATATATATATATATATATATATATATATATATTAAGTATGTATCATGTTTATCTGTATGCTTATGTAACATAGTACTGTAATAATAATTACTAGTAATAGGAAGTAGAGTACGGTCCAGTGACTAGTCAATATTAATTTCGTATTTAATTTGCATTTTTGACAAAAGGTATTATATCCCCTTCAATTCATTTTTAACCGACTTTAAATAAAATAAGGTGGTTCTATGTTCGGGTGAAGATTTTTTATGTTCGCTCCAATATTCGCACCTTGACGCTTTATACTTTATAGCTTAATAGCTTAATTCCTTCCTCGATAAATCGTCATGATCGGAATATCCATTATCCAACAATTTTTCAATTCGAACCAGCAGTTCCTGAGATTAGCGCGTACAAAATAGCAAACTCTTCAGCTTTATAATACAAGTTTAGATTAAGGCGACGCCTTGATAATTTGGCTGTAGCGATATCTATTTTTCTCAGCAATGACTGAAGCTAAGGAATTAAAGTTCATTGTCAGTATTCATCACGTCTTTGTCTTTGAATTACCCATAGCATAACACGATTGGTCAACTTTTATAACACTGAATATTGAATAATCAATCAAAAATACCTCTGTAAAAAAAGGGATTCCTATTTTGCCAACAGAGGGGAGTGATTTAAGCTTCCAAATTTTGTACATAAATTGGTTCAAGCATATACTTTAATTTGCCCATAGCTTATATGAAAGGTATTTATGGTTTTTAAATTACGCGACAAAAACCATTTTGTCGCTTACGCCCTTTTCATTTATGCTGTTCCATTGCTTGTTTTCTATGAGAGGCTAGGCCGGCCTCTCATAGAAAACCAGCAATCTAAAACATATCAACACGGTTTTTTACTTTAACGCGGCGTCACCTTAAGTTATGTAAGCATAACAGTAGGAAGCGAATTATAATTAGAAAAGGAAATTATATTACAAACGGTAGAGCACGGAAGAAAGCTACACACAATAGCTTTCAGATCGTACGGTCAGATTCCAGTTACCCCGCTCATACTAATACTATCAAAACGCTTTGAATAGACTTATCTAGAATTATACAAGTAGGTGAATGGGTTAAATATGAACAAGTTATAATTTATACTAAAAGTCGTAGGATGCACGCTCAATCTGGCATCAGTTCAGTCCATCAATCTGAGATTGACGCCAGATTGATGGCTAAAAATGACATAATAAAAAAATTATCAGTCCATCAATCCGTGGGTCACACGTTCAGTTCAGTCAAGATATCAGGTCTTACTAGCGAGGACATCCGCGACTCCGTTGCATCGCGCGGTAACTCTACATTTTTCGCAACAAAAACCCCACCCATCTAAGTGGGTTTAGCCTTTTCAAACGCTCTATAAGCCATTGCACCTAACCAGTCAAAGTTGCAACAAAATAGATACAGTTTTTATAGTATTACGTAACGCGACAAAACTATCAACTTAGGTAATAAATTATTTACAGTTCGACCGCAGCGTGTATGACCCACATAAACTACGTGCACTAGTCACGTATTAACGGTTACGACAATTACGGCATTGTTCGATGTTTAACGTATTTTTCACGTTCGAGGATTTATACGTGTTTTTCTACGAACGTAATTTTTGGGGTCCAATTTTCATGCTTGTCGCTTCGAATGCGCTATCACTCGTGCGTAGCAGCACAGGTGCGCGTGAGGACCCCAGAGGTTTAATTCTCAAGCCCCGATCGTGGTTTCGATCTTAGGCAGTGACACGCAAGTGTCACAACTCACATGTGTCCATGTGCGGCATGTGCAAAAAATTCGAATCATGAGAATAGGCCTCCCGCGGCCTGTGATCTAATACTATTGCAAGGATGATTATTTAACTCCAGTTTTTTCCTCAATAAAAATACATTAACTATCAATTGCTTTAACCGTTCTAACTCGACTACTACGGCCTAGCGAAAACTAGCGGAAATAACTCCCATCGAACTTCAAAAACTGTTATATTTTATAACTAACAGATATCATTCCGTTTGTTTCCGATCCAGAAAGCAACGAACCATAAAATTAAAGATTCAATCAACTTTATTCTATATTCACATTTGTACAGCTCAAGTCGTAAAGTAAAATAAAACAAATTAGCCAAGAAGTTTTAATTAACAAGAAATCCCACGGTTAACACCGCATCTACATTAGCATACAAACTTGGTCTCTTGGTTTACCAGAAAAATACCTCTAAACAGTGTTGCCAACTATTCAAAACATTTTCCCCCTAAAGCAACTTCAAAACCCACTAAATTTCAACCAAAACTCCCCAAAAAATCAAAATATTTAAAATTACTTGGGGTGTGTTCTACTAAGCGCTCAAAACGCTGAAATACACCTTCAACAGGCCAAACAAACAAACAGGCCAGCAGTTTTAAAATACTTGAATCTTTTTTTTCATTACTTACATACAACGACACAAATATATAATAATGTGTCGGCCTACTGTCAGCAGTATCAGCTGGTGCAGACATGTGCTTTGTGCGGTGCCAGTTCCATCTTAAAGGTGGCTTTCGGATCTTTGCCGCGAGCGACCGCGACCAGTAAAAATTCAAATAAAATGCTACTGTATGACATAGAATATAGGTATCATTTTCTACTGACATTTACGTGGCGACCCATGCTGCCAACGGCGGCGGCGTAAAAGCTAGTGGTAGAGTAAAATGAAACCTATAGCGTATGTCATAAAGTGGCATTTCGTTTGAATTTTTGTCCGTCGCGGTCGCTCGCGGCAAAGATCCGAAAGCCACTTTAAGGTTGTTATTAAAAAAAAATATTCCATTCTTCAAAAATTTTACCCCCAAAAATATCCCTAAAATATTTTAACCCCTAAAAAACCCACTAAATTTATTTTTTCCCACTAAATTTAGTGGGAAATCCCTATAGTTGGCAACACTGCCTCTAAACGCTTAAAACCTTACTTACCTATCTACCGGATTAACAATAATTATTCTAAAAACATTCTCTTTTTTGGAAGTCGGTTACAAACTATAAGTATAAGTATGTAAGTTTTGACGAAGTTTTGCTGTACAAGTGCCTTAGGACCGGAAAAATGTTTTGAAATAAAAAAAGTTGATTTTAAATTGAGCCAAACGATGAAGTAGTATTTCTTCAAATTGTAAGGGAAAAATGAATTATTGCTCTTATGTCAAAACTATTAGTTATCCACTTACGTCTTCATTTATAGTCAAAATAGTCATAGTCAAATAATAAGCGCTCGACAACGCTTCAATATGTTCCCGAAGTGCTGTCGAGCGCTTTATTGACAAACGCGTAATGATCACAAAATATTCTGTTAACGGTATAACTTGTGGGTCAAGTGGTCATCCCACTTCTGACAGCATCTTTATGAATCAGTTGATTGCGCGGACATCCGCTTCTTGTGTGGACATCAAATCACTTCTCGGCTCATTCATATCTCATAGAATGTAAGAAAAATGTCATGCATATTTATCTACTGGTATTCTACGGTTTAAACCAAGAAAACTCCAAAAAAAATTTAGTAAAATATTGGAATTCATTTCGTAATTTTGGCGCATAGCTATACTACTCTTCGTCAAGAATTACAAGAATACCATTAAGTAAATAAAAAACGCGCTGGATTATTAATATATGAATATATGATGTATCATGTACCTAATTAAATAAATTTAGTATGTAGCGTGAATTTGTGGTGTAGAACCGAGGCCATATCAACCAAACCTAAGCAGATTATATTATTAAGCTCATTTACTTGGCTAATGTTCAACCACGTTGTGAAATTTGATCAGCATGACCCAATCTAAGAGGTAGCCAAGTTCCAATTACAAAAACGTAGAACTATTTCCTCCAATAATCAATTTACTTATATTAAAATGTCTGTTACATTTTAATGCCTAAAACCGCTAAACTGAGTCAGATGAAAATTTATATGAAGATACTTTAAGGCGCTTAGAACACCTAAATGTGAGATTTCTAAACAGAATATCTATATGATAGAATGCGGTTATTGTATTGAGAAAAATATATAACATTATTCAGAATATATGCTATATCCATAGTGTTTTCAAAACACGATTCAACTTACTTTTCTCGATAGAAAAAAATCGCAAACATACCTCTAATAAAATCTTAAAATCATCGGTATGTGTAGTAATTGCACTCAATAATTATTTAATTTATGGACAATATTTGGCTACCAGTGTACTACTTCCATAGTGTTTTATTTTTTCAAATTATATCCATAATTTGAAGTAATCAAGTATTTTCCATATTTTTCACTACCAGACTAGACGCGCGTACGCGTGTGTGCGTGAGAGCCCTGTAGCAACAGTGCCGCCGGCGAGCTCGTGAGGGGAGGACGTATTTGCGCTCCGTCGACCAATAAATCTAACCAATCGAGTCAATCGAGTGTTTATTTGTAAATACTAAATAATATTTTGTACATAAGAATAATGTAAGTACGTTCCAATGATTACGAATTTTTATTGTGTTCGTTTATGTTTTTACGCATTTGTTCGTTTATTTTAGATAAAATGGGAAATAAAAAGAAACTCTCGCGAAAAACCAAATCACATTCATATAAAGAAAATGCCAAGCTTATGAATGATGTAATAAGGTAAGTTTCTATTGATAATTTCACTAACAAATTTCTATAACAAATTAGCATTCACAATTTTATTGTTTTGGATATTAGATTGATATTTTCATGTAAGGCTGACAATAAATAAAAATAGTTGCGTAATAGGACTCGTAATTCGCCAAACTTGTTACTATCAGTTATAGCCCAGTGGTGTAAGCGATGGTCCGCGGCTCACAAAGTCCATGGTCGAATCCTAGTAGAGATATTAATTTTATGTATCACATAATTTCTCGTTTTACTGTTTTTGAACGATTTTAATTTATTTTTTTGTAAATGTACTCACACAAATATAATTTGTTACAAAAATATTTGTTTACTTACTCTATTTCCACTCGAGCTGAGCTGAGTCGCTAAGGTTGTACTTTTTTAAATTTCTGTACCTATCATTTACCTAATATTCACAAAAAATCTTACAGGAAAAAGAAGCTTCAAAATTCTAATGAGTCGGAAGTTTCCCATATTGTGTAAGTATCACAAAACAAAACCCGAAGCACGTCACTTATTGTTTATATACCTATTTATTTTGTAATACAATTTATTATTATCACAATTACATTTTTCAGAAAACGACCAAGACTTGGTGATAAAAATGAAATAAATTCATCAAAAGATGACTATCACGAGTAAGTTGGTTATAATTACCTACCCATACTACCATAATATTATCCTAAAATAAACGAAAAATACTTATTATAATATTGGTAATAGATATAAATATTAGTTATTTTCTGCGACACAACGGGGTGGGGCGGGCTGGTCAGCCGCGGACATGCCGTGCCGCCCGGCCCGCCGTGTGCGTTGGTAATAAATAATAATATTATAGGAATAGGATTCCCTTTGTGCTATCGTTCGCGGCGAAATTGACCGGTCCGCCCCGCCCCGTCGTCTGCAAAGCGCCATAATATGTTCATAATACAGGTGAGTCGAAAGTTCGAAACATGCATTTTATCAATTCGAGGATCAATTATGAACCATAGACCTATTATATTATAGACTTGTCCAAAATTAAAAATATTTTTTCATTTTTTTCGCAAGTTGCAAATCTTATAAAGATGTTGAGAAAAGTATGTTATGTGTGTGAGGTTAATGATACTATACAGGCTGTATTTTTGGAACGAAGTTCCTTAGCGCGCGTTGCGAAACTCCTTTCACAGTGCGCGATATTAGGAACTTCGTGAGGCTGGACGGAAAAAACACACACCACAGACAAACATATTATGTATGTGCTTTTTGCTATAGTTTTAGGCCGTGTGTGTGTTCTTTTTGTCTCTTTTTCTCTCTCTCTCTGCGTCTTTTGTTTTTTTTATTTTTTTCTTTATTTTTTTTGTTGAGTATTTACAGGTTTTTTGTACATAACAAATAACTTCGTTTCACCCGGGTGTCCCTTGACACCTCTCAAGTTTTTTTTTTTCATTTTATTAATTTATATTACATGCATTTTTTAGGTTGACAACTGTAGAATCCCTTGGAATTAGAGGAGAAAATACAAGCACAAATAAAAACGATGAAACTAGTAAACACACTATTGAGGTAAAATTTAAAGTTTCCACTAATAGTACGGGAGCCCTAGAACATTTTTTTTATTACTATCAAGCTAATTTTTGTGAGTATTTTTTTAAGAGAGAGATTTTATTTTTAATTTTAAATATCTTGTTTTTTTAGGTGGAAATTGTTCCTGAAAATGAAACTGTACAAGCATCTTTAGAGAAAGAAGACACTGGTTATGATATTGAGGTAAATTTAGGTTTTCGTCAATATGTATCTTATAAGTTTGTGTTGACACTACATAAAATCAAAAATTAATTATGTTGTTTCTTTAATTTTTTAGATGGAAAATGCGACTGACAGTGTAATAAAAGTAGGACGACGAATAATAAACGTATCGAAATTTTTGGAGAAATTATACCATATTTCTAATTACGGACCCTTGGACTGCGGTTTTTCTTGTCTACAATTAGTTGGCGAAAAACTTCATGGACTGTCGTCCAAGCTTACCTTTTTATGTAAAATGTGTAAGCTTCGATTTGTACTCGAAACTGATGATGAAGATGGTTGTCTTCCAGTAAATGCATGTGCTGTGGCTGCTACAATTTCAATTGGATGCGGCCATTCGCAACTACAGCAATTTTCTTCAGCAGTAAATTTACCCATCATTTCTCAAAAAACTTACAGAGACAGTCACAAATTGCTTTCTGAAAACTGGGAACAACTTGCGCAGCAATCCATGAACCAAGCAGCTGAAGAAGAAAGAAATATTGCAATAGCGGAAGGAAACGTGACTAAGGATGGTACTTCAGTCATCGATGTATTAGTAGATGGCGTTTATAGCAAAAGATCGTATAAAAAAAACTATTCGGCTTTATCTGGTGCTGCTGCAATCATAGGAAGAAAAAAAGGAAAAATTTTGTACATGGGTGTTCGCAACAAATATTGCTACCACTGCGATCGTGCTGAAAAAAGAAAATCAACAATCCCTAAACATTTTTGTTGCAAAAATTATACCGGTCCTTCTAAGGAATGGAAAGTGAGATAATAGTAGAAGGTTTCAGACAATCTTTATCCACACATGGGCTTATATATGGAAGAATGATCTCCGACGGTGACTCGAGCACCTATTCTAAAATTCTACAAGCAAGGCCTTACAAAGATGTAACAGTAGAGAAGATTGAATGTAAAAACCATTTACTTCGGAATTTTTGCAATAAAATGCAATTATTACATACTGACGCAAAACATCTAGTAAAGCACAGAAAACTTTTGACAGCAAAACGGATAATGGTGATGAGATCAACAATTATAAAATCGATCAAAAACAACAAATCCCATCCCTGTCCGCAAGAAGAACATTTGTTTGATGATATTTCGCAAGCACATAATCATGCCTTTGGTAACCACGTGAAATGTAAAACATATTTCTGTGATAAAACGGGAATCGTAGAACAAGACGAGATGATAAAAGAATTTAAGTACTTTGTGGCAAAAAATAGACAAGACATAGATTAGGATTTTTAAACGTGATATTTTTTTATTACAAGCTTTAATTTTTTTTTATCCTATACAATTTTTATTATATAATATATATTATATAAAACGGGAATCGTAGAAAAGATAAAAGAATTTTATTTGAGTACTTTGTGGCAAAAAATATGCCTCTTAATACAAGGCATTGCTTGCCATGCACGAAGTCTTCTTCACGATGTTGACAGCAACATCGTGGAGAATTATCACAGCATAATAGCAAAATATGTCGGAGGGAAAAGAATAAACTTTTCTCTCCAAAATTCTTACCAAACACGATGCATGGCATCAGCGGTGTCTTTTAACGAGGAAAACGCTTTATCTAAATTATACAAGAAAATTACTCACAAAAGCCCCAGAGGCAAATTGAAAATGTTAGAAGACAGACGATCAAAAATGAAAAAGCTAAGCAAAAGATATACAAGAAAGAAGACTCGACAAACATTTTTAGGAAAGAGAACAAAAGATGACAAGCATTACGGTGACAAGTGCGAAAAACCCGATGTCCCAGAAGATGTGCTAGAAAAAATTAAACAAGACTTCTTGAACAGTTTAAAAAAAAACAGATAGTGAGCGGGCAGAGATTGAACGAAAAACTAGCGGAGAATGGCTTGAAATGCGAAGATCGCTGTTGACTGCATCAAATTTCAGCAGAGTAATAAAACGGCGGCCTAATACACTTTGTGCCAATTTAGTAAAAGACATTCTCTACAAAAAGAACTTGGATCATGTAGAATCAATTAACCATGGACAAAAGTGTGAAAAAGCTGCCCTCGCACAGTTGGCTGTCCAAGAAAAAATTGTTATTAAACCTTGTGGTTTATTCATTGATAAAGATTTGTGTTTCTTGGGGGCTTCGCCAGATGGTCTGATTGGGGACGACAAAATTGTCGAAATAAAATGTCCTTTGACAGTAAATAAATTAGGTTTAGACGCAGCGATACGAAACAAAAAATTAACCTTTTGGACAATAACAAAATCCGGTGAAACCGTTAATAAGAAACATCCGTGGTTTTACCAAATCCAAGGGCAGTTACACATCACACAAAGAAAAATGTGCTTGTTTGCTGTATGGGTAAATGAAACAGAAAAACTGAAAACCGAAGTAATACAGCGCGACGATGAATTCTGGGATAAACAAATGAAGGATAAATTAATTAAATTTTACATGGATTGCTTGTTGCCCGAGATTCTAGATCCACGCATTTCCAGAAACATGAAAATTCGGGAGCCTTACAGAACTCCAGAATGTTCACAACCAGACATCAATAATGAAACCAGAGATGGAAACAATGACAGAGATAAAGATAGTGACGTTACTGAGCCTACCGCAGATCATGAATATTCTTACAGACAAAACAGAATAGAAGACGAAGACCAAGAAAATAATTTTCTTGAAGCGGAAACTTCCAGACGATGCTTAGATTTCAGTTATTTTTAAATAAAACTGTAAAAAAAAGTATTGTACTGTAAAATAATGCAAAATATGTATAGTTTTAATGTAGATATTATAGTTTTAAAGTAGAATATAACGCATAACTAATTGTAAATATGTAAATATAACGTAATTGTAATGTATATGATATGTGTATATGTAAATAAAAATGTTTAAAGCATTTAAATAGTGGACAGCCAACTGTGCGAGGGCAGCTTTTTCACACTTTTGTCCATGGTTAATTGATTCTACATGATCCAAGTTCTTTTTGTAGAGAATGTCTTTTACTAAATTGGCACAAAGTGTATTAGGCCGCCGTTTTATTACTCTGCTGAAATTTGATGCAGTCAACAGCGATCTTCGCATTTCAAGCCATTCTCCGCTAGCACTCTGAAGAATAGTTTTTCGTTCAATCACTGCCCGCTCACTATCTGATTTTTTTAAACTGTTCAAGAAGTCTTGTTTAATTTTTTCTAGCACATCTTCTGGGACATCGGGATTTTCGCACTTGTCACCGTAATGCTTGTCATCTTTTGTTCTCTTGTTCCTAAAAATGTTTGTCGAGTCTTCTTTCTTGTATATCTTTTGCTTAGCTTTTTCATTTTTGATCGTCTGTCTTCTAACATTTTCAATTTGCCTCTGGGGCTTTTGTGAGTAATTTTCTTGTATAATTTAGAATTTAGATAAAGCGTTTTCCTCGTTAAAAGACACCGCTGATACCATGCATCGTATTTGGTAAGAATTTTGGAGAGAAAAGTTTATTCTTTTCCCTCCGACATATTTTGCTATTATGCTGTGATAATTCTCCACGATGTTGCTGTCAACATCGTGAAGAAGACTTCGTGCGTGGCAAGCAATACCTTGTATTAAGAGGCATATTTTTTGCCACAAAGTACTCAAATAAAATTCTTTTATCTTTTCTACGATTCCCGTTTTATATAATATATATTATATAATAAAAATTGTATAGGATAAAAAAAAATTAAAGCTTGTAATAAAAAAATATCACGTTTAAAAATCCTAATCTATGTCTTGTCTATTTCATATGTTGGTCTATGGAAATATGAGTTGCATTGCATATTGCATATTATTTTGATTTGTACTTCATGAGCGTACAAGATTTTTAATTGTTTGTATTGGATATGTTTGTATGTTTATATTTTAATGTAAATATTATAAAATATGTAATCATTATAAATATATTTGTACAAAATACATTGAATTTATTATTTATTCAAAACCGTACCTACTACCTATGCAATGTTTTACAAAACAGTCACTTCAAAACTACGAATAATAAAAAATAATTATTTGTAGCTTCAAAACAATGATTTTGTATAATATATAAAATGTAAATTATTAAACTATCATTTTTCAAGCTACGAAACAGAATTAATAAACGTATTTAGTTTATTTGTGTCTCTTAGCTTGAAAGATGTCTTCATCATTCATCTATGTTATTAAAAAGTTTATTTATCAATAAAAGCGCCATCTCTCGGAAACAAAGTGTCAAAATCTCATCCAGCATTTGCTTTTTTGAGTATCCCGTGGGGTAACGCGCTTAATTGCTTTTACCGCTAGATGCCGTTTAGATATTTTATGCATGTGTGCAAGCGTCGCTCAAGGTCGATTAGCTGTTCTAAGCCCCTTAAGCCTTAGAAGAGGACAAAATCCTTACATTTTGTAGTATACTATCAAACAGTAAAGTGAGATAAAAGGAACAATAAAGAAAGAAAGAGGCAGATAACATTAATCATTAGGCCGTGTTCAGACCAAACTGACTATACGCCGCTGAATGTGAGCAGGCTCACTGTGAGCCCCAGTGTGACGTAAGTGAACGTGAAAATATACGGTATCGAATGTCCGCGCCGACGCCTAGCGTAATGGCGTATAGTCAGTTAGGTGTGAACGAAAAAGAGAATTTGTATGGAAATACAATAAACTGCGTAACGCTCGCTCACATTCAGCGGCGTATAGTCAGTTTGGTGTGAACACGGCCTTAGTCATTACAATTTAAATTCCAGACGTTGAAACAAGGGTTCAAGCAATTATTCGCAACACCGGACGAACCGTCACGGCCCGCGCACCGGAAAAGGGCTGGAGTATTGAACTTCGTCATATCGACGACTACCAATGAGAAAGAACGTCATGACTCATCTAACTACCTGATGCAACTAATGATATGGCTTATATAACTTCAAGCATAGCAAGACCTACAAAATAACGCTGAAAGTCTAGGGGAGCAATTGACAGATTCACTTAGTTCAAACTTTATGGCAACGATACAAGGCTCGTCCATACTAATGTTATCAATGCGAAAGTGTGTATGTTTGTTACCCCTTCACGCCAGGCCTGTCCCACTCGCGCGAAAAGGCATCGAACTGTAAGTACCACCCGTGGGTGGCAAATCATAAGGGACTCACTAGCGAGCGGTGACGTACGCGCACGAGTTGTTCGTTGCATACCTGCGTATTGCGTAACTTATTCGATCGCTATCATAGAATTGATATTAATCTCACAATGGACAATAAAAATAATATACAAACACTTTAAGTAGGTAATATAAGACCGGTTTCAATAATTAAGATACGGTACCTATCGAATCTAAGTACGCGTAACTAGTTACACGCGAATTTATGATAATTAAATCTACATAGTACTAAGACATAATATCTTAGATTAATTCGAGTTAAATAAAATGTAGTTAATTAAATATAAACATTATAATATTATTTTTAAAAAGAGACAACCCTGATTTCTTCAGAAAAGGTACGAGTTATGCGATAGAAAGAGAGCAGAGATGTAGGCAAATATAATTGTAGGCACCTAGCACTGCGCGGTCGGAATTTGAACTTTATAGTATCGTAGCATGAGTCGTTAATTCTTTAAACGGGTTTCGTTAGTGGGAATTCTGTTGGTACAACTAATATATATTCTGTGTTCACGCTTAAACCGCTATAAAACGTTTCTGATGAAATTTGGTATGCCCAGGAAAGCACATTTTGTTGCGGAAAAATGTACAGTTCCAACACGATGGGAGAATTTTGGCGCAACGGAGTTGCGGGCGTCATGTTCTGAAATAAACGCAGGATACAAGAATCATTCACGTAAAAGCGTACTGCAAAATAACTAATCGCACCTAGTGGCTAGTCGACCTGCATTATGATTCCAAGGAACGCCCCTTGCGTGCTGACGCCCGCAAATTTAATTACAACCTCCAAGCTCTACCATGCAGTCTTAGGCTTTTGAAGAATAGCTAATAGGTCAGTAATAAGAGCCAATTTCGCATAGCACAATGCAACAAAAATCAATAGCATGCACCCTATTCGAATTCACAATGCAGTGTTTCAACAAAGCAGTCACCTTTCCAAATCATGATTTAACTCATAATTGATTGCCGTACGAATAACAGACACTCAAATCAAAACAAATTCAATGCTAATTCGCATATTAGGATAAATATTTAAATTAGCTTACTGCATTTGCACATAGCTGGCAATTTGCTAAATATCTTGACTGACAATTTTCAAGGTCAGCGGTGGAAAATTGCGCAAACGTTCAGGGAAGTGACTCGCAAGCATCCTACTTACGCAACTAATAAAGTAATTAGTATGAAAATCTTCCGTCTCGCTCTAACAATTGTTACGTCGCATATAACACTGTTATACGAGACAGAATCAAGTTTTATAAATCTCCAATTTTGTACGTATAATGTCTAAAGTGTTGAAAATGTAAACTAGTTTATAAAACGCCATTTTTTTTAAATTAAAAAAAAAAACATTTTTAAACGTTAAAATAATTAAATACTTTTATTACGCCACAGTTTTAGCAGAAGTTTAAGAACACATAAAATTGCAGTAGGTAAATAATAATATGTTTTATACCATTTTTATTTCATGAAATAATAGAGGTCAAAATGTAATAGCTTCACATTAACTGATGATGTTCCCTTGATCTATCGAGGGTAGAAACTAATCAACTTTCTAGCATTACGTGGATACCTTTAATAAGCAGAAGGGCGTTAAAGAAATAGGGAGCAGCCCTGCGATAAAAACTTACTTATCGCTACATCTACAAATTGATATTGGTAGGATACAATTATTTGAAAACCCTGATACTAAACCAGAAATCAATAATACTCTAACAATGAGTGAACGTAATGAAATAGATTTAGACACTGAGAAGCAAACAAACGTTCGAATTGAGCGAGAAATAGACAATCTTCTCTTCACGGCACCGTAATTCAAAATAATAGAAATAATAAATTTGTAGGTAGTAATTGTCAAGTCAGGTGTATAGGAAGTACAGCTGGCCTAGAATCCCACATTAGCTGGAATAGATAGAATATAAATTTATAGAGCTTTGAAATAACTAGAGAATGAAATAAACAAGAGTTATTTAGTTGCGGTTAGCACGTAAACTTTCTTACAATGAAAACGTATTTATAAGAGCTTTTGTCAACTTTAGAAGCAACTTAAACCAATTATTTTTTATAAACATTTACTTAGCTATTTAATTATTTTAATTTAGATGAGACCAAAAATATAAATTAATATTATAAGCATCCAGTCAGCACATGACGCATTTGGATTAACTAATTACCACAAAATATATCCTCCAATGATTTAACAAAGACTTACAAGGAAATACAATACCTCTACATATTACAAAGTGATTTAACTGCAAGTGCTAGTTCTGTACAATTAATTACTGGAGTCCATAGTAATATAACAGTAATGTATAGTCAATGTCTCGGTCGAGTCGTGTTTATAACATTGTAACTGAGAGTTCCTAGGGTCATGGGATTTAAATCTAGCCATACAACGCTTATATGATGAATGCGAATACACACGTTAAGTTATAACGGGATCCCAACATTGTAGAATCAAATAATATTGCATCTTTGAACAAATTATAGTTAGAAAATAATGCATCTGATTTATGGTAACATAAAACTAGCTTTAGCATGTCCCTCGGGCTGAGATCATATCAAAGGGTTTTCGTGGTTGGACCGCTGTCGATCCTGGCGACAAAGGAGATACAGTGGTGGAAATGTGTGTTGGGCCAAAGCCCGTTAAAAAAAACATAAATCTAATATTATCTGTGAACTGATTTACGATAAGTTACTAATAGCAAAGAAAATACCAAACTAAGTAGAAATTACCAAGCGAACCCTGTATTTAAGATACTGTCAAGTGCAGCAGTTATCAAAACGATCTCTTTGTCTGATATTCGACGTGAGAAAATCTATGCCGGAATCCGCGAAGGTCAGGATCAGATACGAAATATGATTTACAAGCTTTTGGCTGACAAGTAAAAGTATTCATTTTCATTTCAGTTGGAGGAAAGTTAAGACTCACGATCAGTCCGCCCATGTCGTGAGGGGTCAAGACAACAAATAACAGACAATGCTGGAACTCGGGTCAAACGTTAATAGAATTAGAATATTCGAATCGTTGGATTTTATGTAGAAAACCTGATCATCATAAAATTTCCACCAACCCTTTTTGATGTTTTCTTCAAAGTACTTTGTACTTGATCCTCTCAAGGAAAAAATCCTAAAGAATCCTAAAGAACCCTGAAGAACCCTGAACAATTTTCAGTTCTGCAGCTTGTGGTGAGATAATCAATAATCGTACACAAAATATTAACGGGTCTTCAAAGATTTTTATTTTTGAAGACAAAAATTATAACATGATTATTTTTTGGTGTGTGGTTTAAGGCTTTATTTTTAACCAATTTTCAACATTTTCACATGGTTGCTGTTTATCCTCAAGATTTTCTATTGTACACAAGCAAACTATAAGCGCATGTTTATGCCGATTTCGAATATGCTTTCGACCAAACAAACCAAGCCATCTAGCAATACGCTACGCTCATTTCGTAGTATCATTAGATTTTATGTTGGAATTCTAGTATTTGTTGAATAAACGTTAGCAAATTTGCATTGCAGTTAACTCTTAATTGACGGCATTGTATACTAAAGACCTTACAAATTGAATTCTGTGGGTTGTATAAATTGCATTCTCCTTGACACTAGATTCGGCTTGATAACTGTTATTTGGATTATATTAATTCATATTATTAAATAATTCAATGTTATACGAGATAATAAAGTTATATTATGTATTATGTTGCATTATTATTTTTTAAGTATCATGTTCTTGATTCTAATATAAGGTTAGGCAAAACCAGTTATAAAAAAATGGGGTATATACCTATATGGTGATAAAAAATTAGTGACATCAGATACAGCTGATTGGAGAACTTAATTTAAGGTGACGCAGCGTTAAAGTAAGAAACCGTGTTGGATATGTTTTAGATTGCTTGTTTTCTATGAGAGGCCGGCCCGGCCTCTCATAGAAAACAAGCAATGGAACAGCAAAAAATGGAAAGGGCGTGAGCGACAAAATGGTTTTTGTCGCTTAATTTAAAAACCATAAATACATTTCATATAAGCTATGCACAAATTAAAGTGCATGCTTGAACCAATTTATGTACAAATTTTGGAACCTTAAATCACTCTCCTCCGTTGGAAAAATAGGAATCCCTTTTTTTACAGAGGTCTTTTCGATTGATTATTCTGTGCTATAAAAGTTGTCCAATCGTGCTATGCTATGGGCAATTCAAAGACAAAGACATGATGAATACTGACAATGAACTTCAATTTCTTAGCTTTAGTCATTGCTGAGAAAAATCGGCATCGCTACAGCCAAATTATCAAGGCGTCGTCTTAACAAATCGCTTTATAATTTACTAGATGACGTCCGCAACTCCGTTGCGTCAAAATTCATTTATCGCGCGGAAACCTTCATTTTCCGGGATAAAAAGTATCCTATGTCCTTTCCCGGGAATAAAAGTATCTCCATGCCAAATTTCAGCCAAATCAGTTCAGCGAAGCAGTGAAGTTTGGGCGTGAAGAGGTAACAGACAGATGCGCTTTCGCATTTATAATATTAATATGGATGCAGTAGTCACCTTTGTTTATCATATTGGACACAAAAAATATTTATAGTCAAATGTAAATTCTATTCTAGATGGGAAATCTAAAAGACATGGACAGAACACAAACTAGTAGAACACGTTAAGAGGCAACAATTACGTGTTAAGTCTGATTGATCTACGTTGCAGCACAGTTACGTGTGAGATCCACTGATGTCTGTTATCAAAACAATCTGAGATAGTTTACAAGATGAGTCCAAACAGTTACTTGCTATGTTTACATATACCTGCTACCTTATAAACAAAACATCCACTCAAACAATAATGAAAGACCTGCTACTTTATCATAGTACTTTATAAACAAAACATCCACTTAAAGAAGAATTATTATGAAAAATTAATTGCTTCATATAGCACTGCACAGTGCATATGACGTGTTCTCATGGATATCAGAATATCTCTATGCGTGTTCTACTTGTAGAAGTAACTTTGTATGGAAAACAACAGTAAATGACATTATGTTCTAACCTATATAATCCGTGTAGTCTAGACTTTGCAATAACAACTGTTTAGCGATCGATGAAATGAAGGGCTTGTTGGAATACGTCATTCAAACAATTCACTGGGTTTGTTAGAAATCTGACTGCCATTTTTAGCCGTGAAATGAAAAAACGCGCAAAAATGGTTCTTCTGAATTAAAAACGGGAAAATATAGGTCTTGATATAGTAGTAAATTGAACAATCATTAATCATTACCACATTTTAAGCCGTGAAATGAAAAAACGCGCAAAAATGGTTCTTCTGAATTAAAAACAGGAAAACATAGGTCTTGATATAGTAGTAAATTGAACAATCATTACTAAGCCTAATTAACAGTAATAGATTAATGATTTGAAAGGTTTGTTTGACGCGGCAAAAAGATATAAAGTGAACGGATAAAAGGCCCACTTTTAATTTGCAACACTCTTTGATTCACAATTAATATAAGTTTTGACCTACAATACCGTAAAAAGAAATTCGCCAATCATCGTAACATTCACTACCATGTACTGAACTAACCTGAGGACATAGTAATTAAAAACTAATGGAAACAGCGATTAATACGTTAGAATTTAGATATTTTAGACTTTGGACTATTAGCAGTCTTGTCTTTAGTAAAGTTTATAAAGTAAATCACGTATTAGAGTTGATTAATTTTAACGATTTTAAGAATTCTCGATTCTGAATCATTTGCATTAATATCATTATTTTCCGGTTTTCATTCAATGTCATACAGATATAGTGGTTCTTGGACAACAGGGCGCACGGCAACATAACTTTTAACATTCTTTAAAAATTTATAAATACTTTTGAACTTTTTTGGAAATGTTTTACTGTGAATATTCACTATAACTTATTTTAAATAAACCTAGTGTTCTAGATGCCATTAATAACTTACCTTTTGTACAGTTGAATTGCTTATTCCAGAAGCAGACGTATCCAAGTACAAAATCAATAATCCAGATCTGTGTTCGTTTGTTGCAAACAAATTAAGACTTGTAACACTTGACACTAAATACACACACTTCACAAAACTTAGCACTGAACCTGCTGATTCCGAGGCGCAGGAAGTAGCATACGGTTCTTCAAAAATATCTGTTAAAACTGGCGTTAACAGAACGAAGCGTCAGTTTCGCAGAGCGAAATATGGATGTCCGGAGGAATCGCAACCAAAGCGACGGTTTAACGGATATTACCGGTCTTAAACTTTGAAAATCGTTATGAACGTGTATCAAAAATGCGACGAGTCGCCACACACGAGTGAGCTGCGCGGACAGCGCGAGCAAACTGACGGCAGACGGTGACTCAAGTTGCAGAACGGAGGCGCCGCGCGGAGCGGCCATGCGTCTCACCGAGTGGACTTCAAACTTTTACGCCGACGAATTAAAACGAACCTCCGTCGCGTAGTAATTCCCAGCACTTCTCAGTATTATCACATTGGTGGCATTATAAAGTTAGCGAGTTAGCTCACATGCTCCATGTCACCTTTACGAGCTCTTCAAGACATTTTGTACTTTACGTTCAGACAAATTGTTATCATTTCATTTAATCGTCTGTCAACTGTTGCATATTATAATTTGTTAATTTCATTAATAATTTTTACTTTCTTGCCTTTATTTGCAAAAGCTTGCAACATTACAACTGTAGTCAAAATTTTCCAGATCAAAATAATATTGAACTAGAGTTATTCTTTTGTTTACCATATTTTACGAGTGAATTCTGCATTACTGCTGCGGCTGGCACGTAAATAACTCTTCTTAAAAACACCTCTCAATCTCTTCATAAAATTGCAGAAAATAATCAAGATAAAGCAGAACAAGTAAGTGAAATAGGACGAGTGCCGACTAAAAATAGCTCGAATGTAGTAAGTGATGCGTTTAAACCAGTTTGTATATGTGGTATATGTGTTGAATTAGCATTCACTAATGGCAATCAATGGTTGTGCGTTCCCATTGATTAGTTAAGCGTTAAGTGTATTTTAAAAATTTACGTTGTCTGAAAACATGATTTGGTATACACATTACACTCCAGTGAAATTATTATGGTTTCGATTTATGTGATGGTAGCATTATGTTTTCTGATGGAAGTACTTACTATGAACATAATATTATAGATAAAGATAGCGCTAAAACAGGCCTGAGTTGAAAATTGTCAAACAGTCCTGTTAAAATGTCGTGTACAAGCTCATATTATACTCACTTACTAAATTAGAATACGAGGTGAAACCACGTCTCCAATAGTTGTACTCACTTCAATGTAAGGAAATATTTTATTTACGCTAATTTTAATAACCTTTATAATTAGAGCAAACGCTAAGGTGACATTACTCTTTCCTAGGAACACATGGAGTTTTATCACATCACATCGGGTAATATAATTAGTATAAATGTGTATTTGTAGTAAATGCACATCGGAAAACATGATTTTGTACATATTCCATAGGTCACGTTCCTTAGAGAATGTTACCGACAATAACGGTACGTGCAAAACGACATTCAACTTAACTGTTATGCAACTATGCAAAACGTTTGTAAATAAAGGCTTTATTTGATAACAATTACCGGTAACAAGTGGTAAAGATTTTAGCCGTTTATTGTATAGCCGACAGCCGTATCAAAAAAATCGGTTGTCTGTAAAGTCGGTTTACTGACGATAGTTGAACGTGACAACGTCATAGCCTTAATAGGGCAATAAATCATTTCGTACAATAGTGACTAGTAGTTCTACAAGCTTTTAACGTAATTTATTTACAAACTTTATAAGCAAATCGCTTCCGAATCTCTATAAATAGAAACAAACTTTTTCGAGTGTAACCTAAAGTTATTTCGATGTATTTCTTTCAAATGATTGTCTAAAAATATTTATAATGAGTAAAATAAACTATTCGCAATACAAAATGCTACAGACATTCGTGAAATCCAGTAAAATCTTCGAACAAAGTACAAGTCATACCTTGACAAGTAGGAAATAGAGCACAATTTTGAATAGCCGAAATAATACTAATAGCTCACAGATTGTTTATTTATTTTTCATTCACAGTGTGGTCAATGTATCAAATGTCATAACTAACCAAACTTCTTCATACAAAAGTATTCTCTAAGTCATCGAAATACGTAATATAATCGAAACAAAGAGCGCGGCCCAGGTGGGCCTTATGGTTGTTGAGAGGATAAATGGAACGCCTCAGAGCGATCAGCAAGGTAACGCCGCATATTGCGTCATGTTTTTTCGTGCGCGCAGCCCATATCGAATTATAAGACGTTATCACGTCAAAAACTACTACTATGTAAAAGACTAATACTACTACTTTGGTGACTGTACCTAAACTTTTTAATTATTTTTAAATAGAGGCTTTATTTGAAAACCATCGACTAATACTTGTTTTAAGTGGTAAAGGTTTTAGCCGATTATTACGTAGCTGTATCAAGTTACTATTTTAGCTGTAAAAATATTCTTTTGCTTGCAAGTAAAGCTTTCATTAATATTTATTTTCCTATCAAGTCCAGAAGAACTTCAATAGAGACGAGAGAGAGGCCAACTTAGAATTATATCTTAGATTCTCCTATTTAACATCTTAGGCTCTCCTACTTCTAAATGTACAGGAAATAATATCTCCATTAATATGAACACTATCTTAATTGATAATTAATGAAAATCCGGAAAGATTGTGGGCGTAGCATTGAGCCTTATCAGCTCCAACCTCACGACCGATGGGCACTATTATTAACGTGTCGTCGTGTCTAAGACCCTTTTCTAGAATATTCATACCTATATTATTATCATCACTATAGTATTATATCTATTCAAACCTATATTATGGCCATCACTATAATTCTATTCATACCTTTATTTATTTATTACCATCAGTTTATTACCATCAGTACTTTGATTCTACTAGTCAATGGAAATAAGTGCAGCTTGGTGGCTGACCTAGCTTATGTTGCCAATATGCTAAGAATAATAAACGTGTCAACAAAAGGTTAACGCTGGTTTGACATTTTGTAGTTTGAAAGGTTCAAATCTATTCATTTGACTGGATCAAACAAGGAGCAATGCTGCATCAATGTTGTATAATTTAACATAATTTAGTTACATAATAACATTGAGGTACATTTACTTTTACAGATAAAATAATTCGGGAGAATATTTATAGCAACCACATAAAAAATACTCTCATAATATGCTTCAAGGTATAATAACCATGAATGAAGCAGAGATTAACATTAACATTAACAAGCGTTGGACGTATCCACGACGTATCTAATTAAGGACTAGGTATGTGTAACTGGATTTTATTGAATTGATTTCTCAAAATTGCATGTTTGTCGGACACTGTGGTTACAGGGTTGTCATGACATACTAGGGCTGTTTGAGAAGTTCTCGGCTTTGAGAATTTTTCCAATGAAATGATTTAAGATGATTTTTTCAATTTTAAGTTCAGTCTTTAACTAGAAGATATGGCTCTAAAAATTCAAATTACAATAAATTTTAGTGACTAAAAAAGTCGATTAAGAAAAGTCAACAACGATTAACAAAATGATCACCGAGATCGACTACGTCTCGTTGTAATGAGAATATCTCCGTCCCTGGTAATTCTAATTTAGATTAGAAAAATGTATTGTAATACTGAAAACGAACCCAAAATTTTTTCGATAGTGAAATTTATTTTACGCGTTTATATAATTTCATAGAAAGCCTTGCAAGGCGGGTATGTGAGCATCTGTGTTGTCCCAATTAACAACAATCCGATCATCGTGTTCGTAGGGCCCTACTGCACATTTTTTTATGGTAAAGACCTAATAAATTACTATTTCCCGTTCAAAATGTACTGTTATTTTAGAATATAAGAGTAATTTAATAGAGTTTATTCCTTAATAAAAAAATTGTGGCCTATTAAGGCTGATATATGATATATATATATATATATATATATATATATATATATATATATATATATATATATATATATATATATATATATATATATATATATATATATATATATATATATATATATATATATATATATATATATATATATATATATATATATATATCTCAGATATAATCCTATTACAGATTACTGTAACATCCACTTTTTCAAGAAGATTTCTTTGTAGCTCGATTTTCCACGCTCAATTAAAGATTAGGCTATTATTTGGCGTGATTTTAATAAAAGTAAACTAATGAATAAATTCACATTATAAAATGAATATAATCTGAATTTCCTTAGTACAAAATATTTTCAAAAAATCAATTTAATTTCCGAGCTGCCTGATACTTCGAATTTTGTCGGAAAACGCGGCACCGGTTTTTCAAAGACATTTATTTTTATCATTACGATATTACAAAACAAAAGTAATGCTATTTTTTAAAAGCTTGTTTATCTTTCTTTCTTTTATCAATTTATTTATTCCGAGATAAGAACAATTTTTTTTTTATTTTAGGCATTTTCTTTCAAATTTAACGATTTTTAGCAACTGGGGTAGACTCGTCTTTAAAGACCTATATTTTCTATTTTAACAGTTGCGTATTTTTTTAAATCATTGCATATGTCTGTAGAGACATACAAAACTTGTTAAAAATGACAAAGAGTAATTCCGTCTTCACAATTCAATTTTATTAGACTTTGCAATAAAAGCGCAACTGTTTGAATACGAGCGCCTTCACATTTCTGCTGACTTGGCGCAGACGGTTGTTCAAAAAAAATTTTTCTAATGAAGCAATTTACAAAAGGCGTACCGCGTGGGTTTTAATCTAGTTAATAATGGCCCTATACATGGTATAAGTTATACGCTTGACACGCAGAAGTATGTAAGGCCGAGAACTTTTCAAACAGCCCTCGTATTTCCATAGAAATCTTGTTGATATTCAAATATTATTTTGGTATGTTCTTAGTAAACAAATCCAACCTACTAACCAAGTTCCATTGTTATGTTATGTTTTACACATAACTTTAACAATTTACGAAATCGTTATTGTAATGTATTTAACATTAATTCACACAAATTTGTCATTGGGCAATAACAATTATTATTATGAGTTAGGTACTCATTCTTCACAATAAAAATAACAGAAATCGAGAAAATGCAACTTTGTCGAATGCTTCTTATAAATCCATGCGGCATCGCTTCGAAGTTCGATTGAGAACGCGTTATCGTAATCGTTAGTGTTAGTAACATGTAATGACACAGTCTGGTGACTACAGTCGACTATTGTAGGAGTCGGCTTTATACAGCTGTACATTAACGTGACCAGGAGCTAGGGTCAGCATTGGGTAGAATTGAACATTTGAAGCTGATGAATTTTCTTTATGGTGGATACGATGGGGTTAATCTTAATAGACAAAAATTCAATTAAAAATAGATCTATGGATATAGCCCCTGAAGACTTAACATAGGCTACAGACAACAGTGACATTATTAGTATTGTCAAAAACAAGAAAGCCAATTCAACACTTTGACATTAAGTATTATTCGTATTATTAAGTTAACTTGCATCTAGAAACTAAGCACAAAATTTCAAACTCTACCAATATTTTGTTTTTTTAAGAGCCTATGCTGTCCCACTTTTTGGGCAAAGGCCTCCCCCAAAGTCTTCCAATCCTGTCGATCCAACGCAGCCGTAGGCCAACCAGGCTCGTTTATGTCTAGACTCTAGGTCATCGCGCCATCTTTTTCGATGCCTTGTTTCTTAATTCATTATCTGTCCATTCCTTTGTATGTTGTTTTAGGCTAAGATCGGATAATTTTTTACCCTTTAAGCAATTTTAAGCTTAAAAACTAATTTATTTACAATCCACAACCCTAGCTCTAGATGCGTTTACGCACGTACATGAGTTAAGTAGGTCGCTGTACAAACATTATCAATTACGCTATAAACATAGATGATAGAACTAAATCTATTAAATCTTATCGAATGTATAATACTAGCCATAACCAGATATATGATTTGTTTCAGAAGGTACGTATTAAATAATTTTCAATTTTATAAATATCTACTTATGTGCTTTAATATGCGTGATATTATAGAAAAATTAAAATGTGTGAAGTTAGAGGTCTCATTTCATTACTGCTATGACATACCTCAACATAGAATTATAACCTATCCGTATTGACATTGTTGACCTCTAAAGTTGAAACGGCGTATCGAGGCACAAAGTTTCATATAAAATGTCATTTGTATTAAATTCTGTACCTTGTTATTTTTATTACTTATACCTAAGGTGTCTAATATAACTACTGTTACAGCTTAGGACTTAGGTCCTAGAGGGGAAAAAAATTAAGGACTAGAAATAAATAAAAATGTAAGAAAAGCAGAAACTGTAAGTGAACGGCCTAGCGATAAATGTTAGACTTGCAGTTATTAAATAGCTTATCGCACGATTGCTCGAGGCTACGGCGTAATGAATAAATAAGCACTCTGGAATATCAAATTATAAACAGAGTAATGAACCATGTAGCCCTGCCCATCTCTGTTATCGCATAGCTTATGTCATAGACAAAGCGATAGCCCAAGCAAGGGAAAATTCAAACTATTATAGGGTCATATTGACCAAAATGGACAAATATTAGGCAATGACAAACATGCATATTCATCTATAATTGCCTATGATTGATATAGGCTGTGAATACTGTAGATAGCAGTACAATCTTACTGCAAAAGCTATCCATCATGAACTATGGCCCAAAAAATATTTAAATCAAGTAAGAGATGGTTGGCCACGTCATTTAGACCACAAATACATATTTTATTGCAAGAGCAAAAGATGTAAACCAAATTTCTGATGTGCTTTTCCTTTCTTCTTTTAATACGCTGTGGCATTTATAGTTTGTGCGTTTTATGATGATACGAGTATTAATAAGTTAGCATTTAGCAACTTTTCAGTTTTATTCATTTACAGTTATAGGAAACATTTGTTTTTGTAGATGAAATATAATTTATTACATATTTTTGATTTTTTTGTTTTCTGGTTAAAAAATCCGTAGCAAGGAATATGAGAACTGTCACCCATATCATCTTATAACGCACAAACTATAATAATCTCTGTAAAAATATTATCGAAGTTAAAGTGAAATAATAATTCCGTAGAACCTGCATTGTTCCCAAGTTTCTCATGACCGTTCAGATCATCAATTTTAACAAGCATTCTGATATCAAATCAAACTGTTACCTATCAAAATTAGACCTTATCGATCTTCGAGAATGGTCATCGCACGCAATTAGACCCACGAAGTTGCGTTATGTCATACTCTAGTTTATTGCTATATAATGACATGACTCGTCTAATGGTCCGTCCCTAAGGTGCATTTTCCCTTGCACGTCTGCATAAAAACTACGGATCATAACACGATCCCATCTATGCCTCCGAGCCAAGGAATGTAATGGATGACAGAGTGTCTGTAATTACCATGTAGGACCCTATAATGCGTTTCTATCATGTTCCTTCAGTTTTGTTTTTGTGAGCTGTTTCAAGGATATTCATATGATGTTCTAAATATCCCTTTAGTTATTCTTGATTATTGCAAGCAACAGTAAAATTGATCAATCTTAATTCAAATGCCATATTTACTAGCCTCATAGTTGGTTGGTAATGGATATAAAAATCGTATCAGAACCATTGAACCAGACTCCAGAGCAAGAATTTCCAGATTTTACACAAGCTCTTAATGTAAACAATACAAGTAACGGTCTTCGAAATTCAACCCTCAAGGGGTTTAAATACTACCAATTATATCTTGGCGAAGTCACTGACAAAAGTTTAAAATAATATAATCTTTCATTTGAAACCAAAATATCCTCGCAGTGTGACTCCTAATTCTTTAAAATGGTAAGTACCTGAAAATCGCTGATGTTTGTGAAAAAATGTGATAGCGTGCTTAAGTCATTACAAGTATAAAACTACCATGCACGATAGCAAACGATCAGATTCTTTACAATCACAGTATACGATAGTTAAACAAGACAATGGTCGGAGCGAATAGCTGTATCGTGATGTTCGACACCGTTAAGCCCACGTGAGGGGAATAAACGCTTCCGTGTATCGGGACTTTGATCAAAAACACACAAATCGCCGAATGCTCATCGCCAGACCACCGGGCAGTGGGACCCAGGTTAATGCGAGAAGTCATAATGTCCCTTCCAATTGACTCTAAGCAGATTACCATCTGCTACGTTTATGGGTTTCTTTTGCCTAAATTTGAAGTTCTCAAACGCGTTTTAGAGCCCCCTTTGTATCGGGACTTTGATTAAAACCACACAAATCGCCGAATGCTCATCGCCAGACCACCGGGCAGTGGAACCCAGGTTAATGCGAGAAGACAAGTCTCTAACACTAACCAGATTACCAGCTGATGCCATCTACTTCGTTTATGGGTTTCTTTTGCCTAAACTCAATATAATGCCCAAACTTTATTAGGGGCTATCTAATAAATGTGTAGATTCTTTTTTTTCATTGTAAATCGTTACGATATTGGAGGCGGATTTTGAAAATTAAAAAAAAAGTTAAGAAATAAAAGAGGAGGGTGATTTTGTAAATACTCGTACTATGTAATGAGCCATGGAAACTTTGTCTTTTCCTTCTGAATTTTTAAAGACACCTGAGTAACTCAACTTATATTTGGTGTAGATTTGGGCTTCTTTATAACCACTTGTTCGCTCTAGCAATAAAACTTGATTAGTTAATGTGTTGTTTTAGGGCGAAAGTAAACATGTGAAGATGGTCAAAGAAACCGCCCTTTTCATAAAGACGTGCCGCATTTTTTCGATATAGGCTTTTTAACTATCATCTAAAAAAAGGAGTCATTGATGATGATAATGATCAGCATTAGCTGATCTAGCAGTAAAACAAAATATGCAGCATAATATTATAAGCATAATATCCCAAAAAAATCGGTACAAAAGAGATAGCGTAAAATGGGTAAAAAGAACAGATTCCGCAAGCCAGCCTCAGCAAATCCTTTCCAACGGGACTGCACTATAAAACCGCAACCAGCAATTTCGAAGGGCCCAGACTGTGTCAGATAACCGTATATTATATCGCGATAGCTGCTTGTATCTAGCCATAATTAATCTCCGATTTACATGCTACGGTAGAAATATCTCGATCGGTACAGGCAGTTTAAACTGTTCTTAACTGTTTGAGGTTAAACAACTTAGAGAAAATGCGTCTAACGCCTCCGTGGGCTTAGAGCTTAGCTCTTGAAGGTTTGGGGGTTTGATTCCGGCGTAAAAAATGATGTCTACAAGTTTGTTTAGATCAATGCATGCTGATCAATGATTTTATCTGAAATTTCCAATATGTCGGATGGATTTGTAAGGTCGGTCTTATTACTGATCTCTCTAGTCATGTCATAGGTTTCAACATCCGTCCTACTAGTTTACTAGTTTTGCTAGGTACTATGTTACTACATTTTTTCATGTTCCAATAACTTTTATGTTTACGTTGTCTACATTCTGTCCCAGAAAAAGGAGACCTAGCCACATTTTACTGGTTAGTGATGTCGTATATTCTGCCTTATTATTATAGCTAGTATATCCGATATTAATTAACTTAATAATGGCAATTGGAAAGGTGGTCAAATATTTTTTGACATAAATCATCCCTTATAAGGATAACAATTTGATCTGCACCTTAAATGTTAGGTATTAATTATAGTTGTCTACAAAAACGCAGAACGCAATTTCAAAGGGCAGATGGTACCGCACATGTCAAAAATTAAAAAAAACTAAATGTCACATCAGCACCTTGGCAAACAAATGCAGGCATATTTTTAACACAACCGAAGGAATTTGCCATAGACTCCTGCGCAGCCTATATTTAGCTTGCACGAGACCGTTAACTGCAAAAAGAAAACAACCTTGATCTTAATAAAATAATTGCATAGAATGCGAATAGTGGCCATCTTGATGCTGTGCCCTTTTCGATGAAATAACACTTTTTGTACGCCAGTTGCATGATGCAGATGCTTCAGCACGCGTCATAACACACCTTGTGAATTCCAATTTTTTTTGCAGAATAGGCTAGAATATCATAACTGGTTTATCGACGCCAGATGGATTATTTAAAGCTTGCTTATTGCATTTTTAAACCCTATTTTTAGACCGGCTTCTTCTGCTTATTTCAGTTATAGTCCAATATTTTTCAACAGCTATAGAGGTTTGAAATTAGATGAGACAACAATAATAATCATATTCTTATTCTTGTCTCAATCAGGTTGTAGCAAAACAAAAAGGAGAAGAGTAAAGTTATTAATTATTATTTTTGTGTGGAAAAAAAGGAGAGTAGAAGAATACCTTCACAGCGACCTCTATATAAGAGACACAAACCCCACCCCGAAGTATTAACTAAGGGCTTTATTATATCCGGTTTACAATAATGATTCTGGGATTTGCCACATAATATCATTGTCTTACAAACTTCCCAGGGATTCTTAAGCTCTCTAAGCAAATAAAACAACATACGATCTTGTTACGGTTTCATAACACCAGGTAATGTGTCATAATATGTCGCAAACCGCAGAGAATCATGTCCATTGTTTGTCATATGACAGAAGTATTGTACGTTCCCTTTCACTTTGAGCTTATCTTCGATCAAACAAATGGACCACTTCATCAGAATCGCAAGGAGCATGTCTTGAATTTTTATTTGCATCACTGAATTAACAGGTGACTTTTCCATACTAATCCATACTAATATTATAAATGCGAAAGTGTGTCTGTCTGTCTGTTACCTCTTCACGTCCAAACCGCTAAACCGATTTGGCTGAAATTTGGTATGGATATACTTTGAGTCCCGGGAAAGGACATAGGATACTTTTTATCCCGAAAAAATTTACGGTTCCCGCGCGATAAACGAATTTTGGCGCAACGGAGTTGCGGGCGTCATCTAGTATCATATTATATGTGAAAGTGTGTTTGTCTGTCTGTTACCTCTTCACACTTAAACCACTGAACCGATTTTGCTAAAACTTGGCATGGGGATACTTTGAGTCCCGGGAAAGGGATATATAGGATACTTTTTATCTAGTATCAGCTTTGGCGCCAATAATAAAAACACCAATACCAGCGAATTTTTTTTTTCTATTTTCTTTAAAGCCAGCACCGCTATTAATCAGAATGATAAAGTTATTGAGAACATTAAAGATGAAAGTACATGACAGTTTCCGTTCGCATCTAGATCTGGAAGTCATAATACAGCTGATAACAATCATCCAGCGAAAGTGGAAGGAATATGTCCTGCTAATTAACTCTACTGATGGTAAATCAGGTAATGATAAGAAGTAATCGATTGATAGTTGTTGCTTTAAATCTTATTATCTAATTCTATCTTATATCTGTCTATATTCTATATTTTATATCTGTATAATAGGCAAATACAATTTATAAATATACAAGTTGGAAGCCGGCTACATGAAGTTGCAGCAGACGATGTGTCGTCGCGACACTACTGGTTTCTATGTAATTTCTACGACAGGTGTCGCCTAGCTTCATGTCGCCCGCTGCCAACCGGCACCTCAAGACTAGATGACGCCCGCAACTCCGTTGCGATAAAATTCGTTTATGGTGCAGGAACCGTACATTTTTCCGGGATAAGAAGTCCTTTCCGGGACTCAAAGTGTTGCCATTCCAAATTTCAGCAAAATCGGATCAGCGGATTGGGCGTGATGAGATAACGGATAGACAGACACACTTTCGCATACATAATATTAGTATGGATGCAAAGCTGACTGATAGATCAACATGTTTTTTGTTAGCATGAAGGGTTTTCAAAATACAACCTCAAAGAAGGCGAAGCGGCGAGAAAGCCCGCTTTGTATGTAAGTTATAACATAACTGAATAGCAAAATTACACAATCAGTAAATTAGTACCTACTAAGTATCCGCAATTAAACTTACATTCATCTTGTACCTTAGTACCATTTCAATGACAGTCCAAAGTTAAACATTACAAACATTACACAAGAATCCCACAAACACAACATTTTAGTGACGCAACTGCCGTGGACGTCCTATCTAGAGACTCCCAAATGGACAGTGAAATATCGCGCGTGAGATTAATAATAAGATTTGTAGGCCCCAGATTTTGCTATTTGAAACTAACATTAGAACAGCCTCAATAAAGCATTTCATTTTGTATATCCCGACCTATACCGAAGTTTAGGTCGGGTTATACAAAATGGTATTCATATTAAATTACAGAAAAATGTCAGCTAGTAATACAATACTGATCAATTATCCAAACAAATACGTTTTCTGAACACTCGCATCTCCAATTAGTTCGAAATCCGGACGTTCTACTATCAAAGCATATTAGTCTCTGTATAATTAGCAAAGACAAAGCATCCTCCAAAAATCTTCATGCAGAGCTACCGATGAGAAAGAGCCCTTACAAAGGTTTACTTTCCTAGTCAATCTTTCTCTCTCATATTAAAAAAATTTACTTTCCTAGTCAATATTTTGCTTCAAGAACAACGTGCAGTTGCAACATCTTTATCTACAAGACATCAATGATATCGGCTAATATCTGCAACGTAGATGTAAACACTTTACTAAACGACCATATTGTTAAGTGAGCTACCTTCAAAGGGCCTTAATGTTTAACTACGATTACGTCAATGCTAATGAAATAGTAATCAAAGTCAGAGGTCAAAATATGTTTCCATTCATCAAATGGGCAATCAAAAAAATTATTATTAAGTATACTGTTTTTTTATGTATATTACTAGCTGTCCCGGCAAACGTTGCTTGCCATAATATATTTGCCATATTATTTTATTGAAGTGACTAAATAAGTATGTCACCATGGCAACATCGATCGCTATCCCGTCGCACAAACTTAATGGTCGCCGTCAGTCTCAGGTTGTAATAATTTACTATTATTTATTCAACAAATGCACTTATTAATTTAAAAAGTACCCAGCAGCCGATTCTCAGACCTACTGAATATGCATATACAATTTGGTTAAAATCAGTAAAGCCGTTTCGGAGGAGTTCGTTAACTAACATTGTGTCACGAGAATTTCATATATAAGATTTACATAACTTATAATCTAAGGCTTATCTTATTAAAATATGCTTAGAGATATTGCCAATTTTATACGTTGGTATTTAAGCTAAAGATTGACTAGGAAAGTTTACCTTTGACAAGGGCTCTTTCCCATCGGTAGCTCTGCATGCAGATTTTTTCAGGATCTCACATAAGTTAGAAAATTAATTTTCGCAGAACTTTGTGCTAACTGCTAAGGAAACCATAAAGTTTTCCACGATAAAAACTGCTGGTATGTAATTTTCCAGGAGACCCATCAAAATAATAATAGGTTCTGTGGAATAAGCGTGTATCTTAAATTGAATTTAACTTTTTGTTAGTTTTAGAGAGTGAGAATAAAGACCCAACAGATGTAAGGTTAATACGATCTTTAATGACAATGAACATGGCAAAAATGATAATGATTGGAATCTGATGATGCGATGACAGCCATTTCTTGTTTAGTCATTTTCACTTCCTCATATTCTGCTTTGCACTTGCACTTTCGAGCGTTCAAATTGTAGAAACGTTTTATACAAGCAGAAAAGTAAAGGCGGCAGTGTAATCCTTAAGCACAGGCTTGCTGCTTTGTCCCGAGTATTCAGTATGACACAATATTATGAAGTACTAGATAATGCCCGATAATCTCCGTTGCACCAAACATTTTTTGGTATAAAAGTATCCTATGTTCTAACCCGGGACTCAAAGTATATCCATACCAAATTTTAACAAAATGGGTTCAGCGGTTTGGGCGTGGAGAGGTAACAGACAGACTGACTGACATATTTTCCCATCCATAATGCCTTGGATGTCTACATGGATTGACTAGAATAGTAATCACTGCTTTTTGAAAGAATAATCAAAAGGTCTACCTAAACTTCTAACAGTCTAACTTGAAATCGCCACCCTAAACCTTAGGCCTAACCTTCGGGAACCTCACTCAACAATAACGGGGCCAATTTAAAGACATAGACGTCTTCGATGGTTTCCGGTTAAGCCGCAATCAGGCTATACAAGGACTGTTCCATTCAAAGTAATTCATCAAGTAGAAAAGGAAAGTGAACATTACAATACACCTAATACGCCACTAATAAACCAAATCCTGTTAGTGACGTAACATCCCATTGAATATGTCAATACAATACCCAATATCCGTAAGTCAAAACATAAAGGAGTGATTAGATGATTGAGATAAATGGCTGCCATCAAACGATTTGTAGTTGACCTTTCGGAATGAGCATTCCAGGCGTTGCGCCGACGAGAAAATGTCAGAAAGTGAACACTATTTCAGTTTGTTGTTTTGTTTCGAAATTAAACTTCTTTACGGATGGTTCTTTTATGGATGGCTAAAATATTATGGCTCCTCTTCACAATCGGCGATGATCGGCACTCGTTGATCGCCTGTGATCGGCAAGGTAATCGCCACGATCATCGTGCAAGCATCCACACGATCGTCCGCGTTCATTGAGCGGCAAGCCATCAAGATGGACGTGGAGGTCATAGCTGCAGCTACAATTTTAATATATATATAGTTTAATTATATATATAGTTTAATTTCAATTTACAATCATTTTAGCAATATAGTTCAACGAAAAGTTGTGAAAAGAAAATGGAAGAAGAGAAGATGGTGGTGTTTGAGCATTCATCGCAATAGAACAAAGTAATTATTATTTTAGAATAAATTCTCGATGATAAGATAAAGAATGATCGGCGATCGTGTGGGCACGCGCTGCCGACTACACGCGATTCCCTTTGATGCGTGTCCAAAAAACCGACAAGTCACCGATCGCGGCGATCACGACGGCGACTATGGACGATCATGGCCGACTACAGGCGAGTAGCCCCTCTACACAATCGTGCGCGCGCGTAATCGCCTATGATCGCCGATTGTGAAGAGGCGCCTTTAAACTCGCTTCAAGCACAGATTACATATATTAGTACAAGTAGTGCTTCAGGACATGGACCTGAAGACGAAAAAAGTTCTTAAGATGGAGGTGGATAAATCTCTTTGGGTAATAATTTTCAAAGTCTAAATGATATTTTAAGAACCAAAATTCTTTCCTGTAGTGCATCCATACTAATATAATAATGCCAAGGAGTGTCTGTCTGTCTGTTATCTCTTCACGTTTAAAGCACGCAACCGATGTTATTAAAATTTGGTATGGAGATCTTGAGTTCCGGTAAAAGACATAAAAACCCGTGCGATAAACGAACTTTGCCGCAACGGAGTTGCAGTCGACATTTCGTTAAATATAGATGTAGATCTATCTAAATTCTAGATACATAAGGCCGGTTACAACGTATACCTGATCTATGCAAAGATACATCACGGTATGTTGTAAAGTTGAAGCCGGATATATTCTGTGGTTCTTCAACCTCAGTGCACACTTGATGGACGGGATGTTGTGAGCAGTGTCATCAACTCATCACGTAGTAACTTCAACACAGGTGTTGAATTTGGGCGGGCCTCGTGTCATGGGCGGTGATGTTACGCCTTCTGAGCGTATAGATGACCTCTTTGTAAGCATTTGCTGTCTAATAACTATTAATTAACATCAAAGTCTTCATCACAGTGAACTGGTGTTGAGACGACACGTAAAAATAACCAATGGTTCTTTTTTATTGTATCTTCGATTTTATTAGCGTGATGACAGAAATATTAGTGGTGGAGGATGAAATTAAGAATAATTGTTTTTATTGAAATTCATAATATAATTTTAGGGAAAATTAATTACACACTGCTAGGTAAATAATTCGTAAAACAATTATAATTAGAAATAAAGTTTTTAGAAAATGCCGACTCGGGTATGAAGACGTTTGGGGTGGCGATAGAACTGATTACTCTGATAATGATTTAGATAAAAGATGAAACAAACTAATATTGCTTTTACACAGGATGAAGGAAGTTGAAAAAGTCTTCTGGGTCATATGTGGTGACCATAACAGGCACGCGTCGAGCGACACACACCGGTAATGTCGTCAATACCGAAGCGATAATGACCTGGATTTGTCAAGTCTTAACACCAAATACAGCTATACCTTGAACCAGTTCACTTTTTAAAAATAAAGTTGATATAGTTTTAACTTAGAGATTAAGGACCCCTGAGCATTGGTGAGAAAGCAAATTAAATTCAGCAAAATTTAAAATTTACGCGCTGGCGATGTGTCCAATCCTTAAATTTTATATTTCTCACTTGGCTCTGGGCAGTAGAGGCAGTACTGTCTAGACTCTAGAATCTAGACAGTAGAAACCTAAAGAGGTTAAATATAAATAATAATCAATTAACACAAAAACCAATTTAAAAGATTTCAATTTTATAACAGGCACTAACAATAAAGATCATTCATAAGACATGATGAATGAATACGGCGTTGAAAAATGCGACAGAATAAATCTCATCTAACGAGCGATAGTCGAATACTAAAATAGATATAATTAAATAGAACGGAAGATATAAAACAGATATAGTTTGGCGCAACACCACAGGCGCCACTAGCCACATCACATTAAACGTTGGGGAGATATTTCGTTAAATAGCTTCCAACATCATCACCACAAATGCCTTTGGAGATCTCACATTACATTGATAAAACCGCGAGTGCCAGAAGCACTAAGACACAAGCCACATCACATAACGTTTGGTAGGCATTTCGTTAAATAGCTCCTATCATCATCACCACGAACGTCTTTGAGCGTTTCCTTACTTCACATTAAAATTAAAACCATGGTTGCCAGAAGCACTAAGTCACAAGCCACATCACATAACATTCGGAAGATATTTCATTGCATTCGACCAACACTAATTGTCTTGGAGGGTTTGAACTTTGAGAAGTAGCATTTAGACATGGAGCTTCTTCTCTATTACTCGATTATTATTTCACATAATATTACCTGGCCTAGTCGAAACACCAACCTCAAAGACACCAAATTAGCGCAATTAAATCACGCTATTGAAAATAAATCACATTTCCCTTGTAAAGAGCTAGGTAGCAATCCTTCTAAATAAACTAATTCCCTAACATTTGTCATTAAGTTTGGAATGTCGCACTGGTGAGTTATGAAATCGGAGTGCTAAAGACTGCTTTACGAGTCCAATTAGCGGCCAACTTCCGCGTCCACTGTCTCGTCGCCTCTCGCCGAGCACGTCAAACACTTCCTTAGTCGTCGTAAAACAAGTTTATTTCGTCTCTTTTGGTTCTTTGAAAACCTTTTAACGGATTCCTTGAAACGCGTAAAAATTATCTAAACTGTAAACACGGTTTATTTGGTTACTTGTAGGTAAAAGAAAAAAACAAGCTGTTTTATTTCGGAATATTCAATGATAACAATCAAAATAACCCCTACTTTACTACCGCACAGAACTCAAAGATCGTTTGGCGAAATTGGGGGAAAATCAGCACATGTATTAGCTACCAATAATGACCCTGAGGTCATCTACCAATAATGACTCGTTTGATCACCGATCAACCAATAGCATCTTCCAACCCCCCGCATTCCTCGCTCCACCAAAGAGACCTCAAAATGGAAAACCCCTTTCCATTTTTGCGATCCCAAAGTACACTTATTAATAACATTAACATGCAAAGCATGCCTCATTTATCAGAGAGCAAAACTTCACGTGTATACCTCTACATTACATTTATCTCAATAAAGGAAGTTATGTATATACGATTATGTAAGACATTCTCGTGTACATTTGAGCAATACTAACCGATGCGGATGTTACCTTCCTGTGGACTTACCGCGGGGTATATTAGGAGCATACGGATCTTAACTGGGAAAATGTTACATTTCCTGAAGTTTATCTGGATTTTCTTAATGTAGGTACCTACTTCTTATTATATCTCTACGTTGGAGTATAATAAATAAGAATAATAACGTGATTGCGAAGCTGTCTATAGCATTCAAAAATTGGCGGCAATCACGGGAAACCATAGACGAATGTTCCCTGCTTGTTTGTAGTTGCTGGAGTTGGTCCATCATGTGCCAACATAGAGAGGCAATTCTTGAGAGTTTAGACTCTTGACAGAATTATTAGGAATTAGTATTTAGCACGTGAATATAGGCATAGCTCTTTAATTTAAATAATCAAAATGTCGCAACTTCGGTACTTCCTAAACCATTACCAAAAATACAACTCACAATTAATGAAAGTAATAAAATTATACTATAAGTTATAACAGCCGCCGCGAGGTACTAAGGTATAAAATTAATCACTCCTAACAGCATAGTTATATTATTTATGTTGAGACTATTCTCATAAACTATAAAAGATAGCTGTGGACAAAAATATTGAAATGAGGAAAACGTAGACAACAATAAAAGAACACGCAAGGGAAATGGTTAAGTTAACGCAATTCAAAACTATCAACTAGATATTTTAGTCTACAGTCTACTTGCATCTAGATATAATAGTTCAGATAGCAAAATAACAAATAAAAATGTATGAGTTTATGTCAAAATATTTATCAAATTATTTGTCAATCAATTCGATTCTTCGCCGATTAATTGAATAGCAAGTTTAAATCAAATAATTGATAACCCGGTTTCGATTTTTTCGATGATTTCTTGTTAGAATAAAACTGCAAATGGTATTTTTGTAAAATGTGGAATCAACGTTTAACACTCCAAATCGAAAACACCATGTGGTTTAGCGACACATCAAAACCCATATTCTGGTTTCACTTCGGTATCGAATCGTATTAATGCCTCGAGGAATTAAGAACACTGTATCGAAAGTAGGCACAGAAACCATTCTCTTATTAATTTCGGTTTCCATGTTACCGTAAACATAAAGATACATTACCGCTAGATAATGTTAACTTTCTTTCGCCATTCCGAAGTTTCATTAGAGAATGAGGGTCAAGTTATCACGCAGAAATCTTCGCGCGACATTTATTCATATCAATTACCATCAATTTCGCCCTTTATGGCCCTTTTCGCCATTTCACTTTTCGCCGTAGCAAAATCGTCGTGCTAGATGTTAGCTATTGGTCGATTATACTCGCTACGATATTAATAGTTATGTTATGATTTCGTTGTAGCCTTATAATGGTATTCTCATTCTTTGGCCTTTCAGTCTCTACTTAGGTATATAAATTATAATGGACCAATTTAAGCGATTATGAAAGAAAGTCGGGCAGACGATTTGTTTCTATGCTTGTGTATGCTTTGGACTGCTTCGCAATCGTGGTTATCCATCATGATCTAATATGAAGAGGGCCTTATAATGTTAAGACAACGTCAAACACGTTCTGCCTGGTCAAAATCGAAAATTTTGTTTTCGTCCGTCCAGACTTATTTCACCTCGGTTTATTTTAAAGTGGTTCTTATGCGGTTGATACGGATCCCTTTACAGATTAGTAAAATGGTCTGTAACCACTTAGATACCAGATAACATCAACTCATTTGCGAAACCCCATCAAAGAAGGAATCCAAGAGAAATGGTGTGAAATCTAGATTCCCTTACAAGTTACAGCTAAAGACGTCTGGAATTTTATCTTTAGAGTCTAGACTCTAGAGCATGCCTTCGGTGTGTTAATGGTGCTAATTAAATGCATGTGTCTTCGAAGTGAATAACAATACTGATATTAGCAGTACATCAGCTGTCAAACATCTGCGGAGTCACGCAAGGTGCAATTGTCGTTCACAACTATTTTACCTTGTATGGAAGTCATTTGCGATCCTAACAGTAAGTTACTTTTATAACAACTAACAAGTATTTTATTTACTACATTTTTAAGGAAATGGCTACTAAAATAAGTTAAGTGGAGATAAAATATGTTTAAAACATAGGCAGCTGTGAAAAAGTATTAAAGAAATGTTTTAATAAGCTTCCGTCCTACATCCATGTCCGGAGCAAATTACATACATAATCTTCAGACGTAATGTTTTCTGTGAATATGATGTGTTATGGCTTAGTGCCCATATGCCCTATAACCAAACGTATTGTAGAGAACCATAGTTTATTTCTAATAAATAGATGCGAAGATAAGAATAGATAAGAACAGATACGGCGGACATGTCACATGACTATTTAAGGTCTGAGGTCTGGTAGCCAGCTCGGGATTTATGTATAGGAAGTATAGGCCACAGCCTATGGGCGGCAGAGTCCTAGGTTGGCGGCAGAGTTCGTACATAGGGGCGGCAAAATTAAAGTGCCTATACTCATAAAAAATATAAAACCAGCTATGCTGGCTTCCCTCAAGTATATATTATTATAAGTATAGGAAATTAAGTTTAAGCAGTTAAATAGAGGTTTATTTAAATGTAATAACTTAATGTAGATTAACTTACACAAAATTTTCTCATACTTACCAACTATTAGACAATACAACTTCCTAGAAATTATTGCTTTCTCATTTACATCTGAAAGTCACTAACTTGTTAAACTTAATTGAATTACAGCAAATTTAAATGACAGGGACCCAGAACTGAATGCAGCCGACTATGCAATAACAACATTTCAAGTTCCTGAAAGGGAGTGTACCATGAATGATAAATAGTTGTCACGGTGTATGCTAGATCACCCACGCTGTGTACAAATTATAATAACATCGATATACAACAGTACAGAATAAACTCATACATTGGACCGCTAAAATGTGGCTCCGGATTCTGGAGTCCAGATACTGTCATACACTCGTGGCAATCACTGGCAAGAGCACCAAAAATTGTAGGACCGATCCGAGTATGGCAACAAAACAAAAGTACCCTTTGGCGCATTCCTGAGAACCATTTTTTGACTTAGCTACTCATTCGTATTATGGTATTTCGATGATCAACAATGTGTATGGTCTTATAATAGAATTCAAGTGACTCTTATTCTTATTATGTTATTACTGCCTTCAAATTAAGATCAATATTAGCTTTGAGCTGATAAGAAGTAGATATATTTTTGAAGTGAAAACTTCTTTAGCGGCGTTGAGCACTTTTGTGGGATGGGTAAAAACTGTAAAACTCGCGTCAGATTCTCGTGCTGATCGAAAAACCTTGGAAAAACCGTAAGACGGTTGGAGAGTAGTGTTGTAACATCGAAATTGAATAATCGAACAATCAATTGTTTTTTTTTTCGATTGTCGATTTTTTTTCGATTATCGATTTTTTTTTCGATTGTCGATTTTTTTTAATCGATTGTAAGGGTTTCGATTAATTAAAAAAATCGATTTTTTAAAAATCGATTTTCATAAAAAATGGGTTAAAAATTTAATCGATTGTAAGGGTTTCGATTAAGTAATTAAAAAAATCGATTTTTTAAAAATCGATTTTCATAAAAAATGGGTAAAAAAAAATGCACAGCGTTAATAATCGAGTTTTCACTTCTGCCGGCACTCCCGGAGTGCAACCCGTCTTTTTTAATTATCCTATACTGTCCCAACTCCAAACCCCCCCAGGGTTTTATATTGGCCATCCTGGCTAACATATATCATTTTTATAACATATATCATCACTAAAATTTAATATCCCTAACCTTACCTTAGCAAAACTATTAAATATTAAAATAACTATTTTTTTATATTTACAAGATGGATACACTGTAATACGATTTGTCCTAGTCCATCAAGCGCCTTATTCAACAGAAAAGGACAAACATTTAACTAATATGTACTCTATCACCATTAATTATTATGACGGTGGGTATGTCCAGAATGTCTTAGGTCGTAGAAAGGCTTTCTCACGTCGATTTAGGTAGTCATTTACCAGTCGTATCGTGACGTGGAAAGTGCTCGAGACCTGGCTCTGAACCTACATCTCGGACACCCAGGGTTGGCACAGTCAGACACTTTTACCCTGCGTTTCTACTGGAGCTGAGTTTCTACTGGAGATAAGTTTCTACTGGAGCTACGTAACAAGGAACGTGTTTTAAGATCCAATTCCTGCGCTTAGCGAAGTTAGGTAAATTAAGCGATTCCTATAGCTTGGTACAGACTGGGCCTTTTTTTGTTCATCAAGGGCATGCGTTATAGCGCAGTCAACAGCGAACGTGAGGCATGCCCGTGACGCGCGTTGAAATCGTAGCGCTCGCTATGACACTTTTCTTTCAACGCGGGTGGATTTTGACGCATTCAATTATTATTGAATATGCCAAACGAAAGATGAATAAAAAGAAGATGACGAAAATTGAAGATGAAATTGCATAATGTGGACATAGCTATTGGTTCTCAAACACATTCCTCGCAAAGAACGGTGGAAACACAACCCAATATGTAATATTTTAGTGTCAACAAAATATGTAATATTTTAGTGTCCACAATAATTGTTTGGATGTCTTTTAGCGAACTCTTCTACACTGCCGGCGTGTGATCTTTAAAATTTGCATATTATAATATTTTATTTACTATTATAACACATCTCTGAGTTTATATAATATATTATTATACTTATATATTTATATTTATTACATATTTTCATGTTACAATCAATTAATAGTAATATTTCTCAATGCCACAATAATACAGAAAGTGAGTCGTTGTCGTCGGACGATAGTTTCTACAGTTTGCCTCCATCCTTAGATTACCAGTTGACCTCCACCTTTTCCACGTTTCCTAAAAATTTCAATGTTGTGCATATAAATGCACAAAGCATCCCTGCGCACTATTCGGATTTACTTTGTACTTTTTCTGACATAACAAACTTGCATGCTATTCTTGTGTCCGAATCCTTTTTAAAACCTTGCCTTTCATCCTATTCCTATTCCCTACCAGGATATCGTTTAATCCGCAATGACAGAACGAGCAAGGGTGGAGGTGGGGTAGCAATATACCTTAAAAGCCATATTCCGTATAACATCGTCAGTGCTTCACCATCGCAATACTCTGAATCAGCCGAACATTTATTTTTGGAGGTTCTTATAGGGCATACAAAGGTACTATTGGGAGTATTATACAGCCCCAACATGCATATTGATTATTTTAGCTCTTTTGAGTCTACGCTGGAGTCACTAGTTCCGGCCTTCGAACATACTTTGATATTCGGCGATTTTAACACGTGCCTACTCAAAGCTGACAGTCGTTCCAGAAGATTGATTTCTATTATTGAGAGTACGAACCTTAATATTCTACCTTTAGCTGCAACACATCATGCACCTCACTGCCTGCCGTCACTCCTGGATTTAGGTATAGTGTCTTCTTCTGATCACGTTGCTTCCCACGGACAATTTTCTGCCGAAGCCTTCTCTTATCACGATCTTGTCTATCTGTCCTATAAAATCAAATGTCCTAAGCCTAAGCCACGAATAATACTAAGACGTAGTTTGAACGGTATTGATAAACAAAAATTTATGAGTGACCTACGCAATTGCAACTGGGACGCGGTGCTCAGTGCTACGACAATAGATTCGATGTTGGAGAATTTTAATAACATTATACTCCGCTTGTTCGACGTTCATGCTCCACTTCGACCTGTTCGCCTTAAGCACCTCCCCGCTCCGTGGCTCACGAGTGAGATCAAAGACATGATGGCCAAGCGAAATGCTGCGAAGGTGAAATATAGACATAATCCATCTGAAGATAACTGTCGTAGATATGAAGAGTTACGTAATCGCTGCAATAGAATGTGTCGAGACGCTCAGCGTCTCCATATACATGAATCTGTTGCAAATGGAGATCCTGGCAAAGTTTGGTCATTTCTGAAGTCACTAGGTATTGGTAAATCCAGTTCTGCCCCACAAATTAAAGTCAACCTCGACTCGCTAAATCGCCATTTTACTACAGTCCCTCCTTTTGCCAAAAATATTAATCAAGCCACACTGCAAGCTTTAAGTAGCAATAAAAAACCAAGCGATTCTTTGTTCTCTTTTAAACCAGTTACTGAACTGGTTGTTAGAATATGTATGAGCGGTATCACATCTAATGCAGAAGGTATCGTCGATGGCATTAGCCGCCAAATGATTGAAATTGGCTCTGAGGTGCTTATTCCAATACTCTGCCACATATTCAACTTTTCTCTTAGTACTGGTTCCTTTCCTAGTTGTTGGCGTACTGCAGTAGTTATACCTATCCCCAAAACTAATGATCCTACACTTCCGTCCCATTTTAGGCCCATATCTATTCTTCCATACCTCTCCAAAATTCTTGAACGATTAGTTTCAAACCAGCTCAATGTATACATTCGAAAAATTAACCTATTAAGCAAATATCAGTCTGGGTTCTGTCCAGGACATAGCACCACGACCGTTTTAGTCAACGTCTCAGACGATATTCGTTTAGGAATGTCAGACCAACTTGTGACTGCGATGGTTCTCCTAGACTTTAGCAACGCTTTTTGTACTGTTGACCCCGATATTTTGTTGGCTATGCTAGGAGATGTATTCGGCTCAGACAAAGAGATCGCGTGGTTCAGGAGCTACCTCGTCGGCAGACAGCAATGCGTCCGCGTAGATGGCAAAGACTCTGGGTTGTGTGATGTAGATGTCGGATTGCCACAAGGCGGAGTCCTCTCCCCTCTACTATTTTCGATCTTTATAAATTTTATAACCCCTCTGCTCTCGTGTCAGTTCCATTTATACGCAGATGACCTTCAAATCTACTCCCAAGCTGAGGTTACCGAAATTATCCGCAAAATAAATGAAAACCTTACTAAAATTTATAATTGGAGCATATCTCATGGACTTACTATTAACCCAACAAAATCTCAGGCTATTATTATTGGCAGTACTACGCAAATAGATAAAATTAAACACCTTATAGTTCCTCAAATCACCTTGAATAATATACCCTTAAATACAACTAGTGTCGTTAAGAACCTTGGTGTCAGCTTTGATTCCTGTCTGTCTTGGGCTCCGCACGTATCTATGATTTGCCGTAAAGTTTATGCTGCATCTGGGTCCCTTAGAAGGTTAAAAAATTTCCTACCTATAAAAACCAAAATTGAACTTACCCAATCACTCCTCTTATCGATAATTGATTATGCAGACGTCTGCCTTATTGATCTAAGTGAGGAACTGATCAATCAACTCCAACGAATCCAAAATTTCTGCATAAGATTCATTTACGGGTTGCGCAAGTTTGATCATGTTACCGAATACAGACGAAAACTTAAGTGGTTACCCATAAAATTTCGGCGCGAGGTGCATATACTCACTCTCCTTTACAAAGTTCTGTATGACCCTCGTGCACCAATTTACCTTAAGGAACGATTTAAATTTCTAGGTACTAGTCATAATTTTCGCCTACGCTCCGATAGGGATAATATTTTGGAAATACCTCTTGCTCGATCTGGTTACTACTACAATTCCTTTACGGTTAAGGCCACAACTCTTTGGAACTCACTACCGTCTGAAATACGACACTCCGACTCGATTGGAATTTTTAAATCAAAATTGCGCAAACTTCTTTTAGAAAAGGCATAGATTGTAACTAGGCGTGTTAGTTAGACGTATTTATCTAATTAATATTTTATGTATATATCTAAGTATTTATCATAATGAGTGTCTATTTTATTTTAAGAATCTATTTTATTTTAATAATTATATAACTTTATAGATTTAATATATTTTCGTCACTATTTCTTACACTAATAACTATACTTCCGCTTACATTAAAGTTCTCCAGTTAACACACAGGTTGTCTGGAAGAAATCGCCTTTGCCCACGTACCTAGTTTTAATATTATCTAATAGTGTATGTTTAGTGTAATTTTTTTGGTATTTGTGAGCAATAAAGTGTTTTATTATTATTATTTTTATTATTAACCCTGTCGCAAAACGCAACCCAACCCGATCTTAGAATCAAACATCTTTGTATCAGGTAACTTGTTACAAACCTGAATCTTGTAACAACTGCCAACCCTGTTTGTACATCAGTGCTTTGATTCTACTATTTTATTGCAACATTTAGCTTTGATTCTCAATTAATCTAGGGCCTAGGCTGTTTTTATCTAACTATAAAATTATATGCTTATAAAAATATGTCAAACGGACGGAATTCAATTTTATAGTATTTTATTTATCGTTTGACAAGAAACGCGGGAACAAAACTGCATGTTAAAATAGAGGAAGTAGTAAGTAGAGGGGTACTGGAAGTCTTAACAAATTTTCATAATCCCTTTTACTTCTATGCTAATGGTTTGTTTACTTTCATCAGATTCAGCTCTCAGATGTCGGATATTACATCTCGCTTATATTTTCACTCGTAATTCGCGTGATATGTATTGTTACATGATGGCTGATAGTTATACACCGCAGTTTAATGGACTTGGTATTGTGTATAGCTGGTTTAGCATTTAACTATTATATAGTGCTTATGAACGTTTTTATCAACGGCTCCTTGCTGCTAATAACCCTAAAAGACCACTAAACGCTAATGTATCGTTTAGAGGTCTTTTAGGGTCAGTTTTATCAACACCACTTACATTAGGCTCTAAGGATTTAGGCTAAGAGGTAGGTAAATGGCTGCTTAATCTAAGATCATATTAGTTATTACATATCAGAGAATATCAAAAAGATTTATATCTTACCTAAATCAAAGCGCACGGAAGTGGCCTAGTTCCAGCAGGCCGCGCGCATGCCGTGCACTATTTACACGAACCGTTTCGACGCACTTTTGACCCCCCTGTATTTCAGTGCCAATTGCGAGGGCAAAGATAAAATTATACCTACGTAATTATATACTAGTACTAAAGTAGTATACCCAATTTCATATAAATTGGAACTTGGCAGGTTTTTGTGCTGTACGTAGTACTTGATTAATAGGTAATATTTATAGAATTTAATTAACCTGCCAAGTTCAAATTAGAAGTATTATGGATCAGGCTGTTGATGAAGATGATTATGATCGGTGAAGTGCATCTGAACTTGGCATTGGATTGGATTTTAACTCTTTTTCTAAGCCAAAAATTAGCCTATAGGAACAAGGCCCAATTTCAACAGGTATGTTTTTGGTTGGATTAAAATTATCGTGTGTGTAATGCCAGCTATTACTATAAAAAATTAAAAACCTTTGTAGAAATTCGTTAAGTCCGCTTCCTATAGTAATGTGGGTATCTAGGTGTATTTGATTTTAATATGAGTACGATTTAAATTTCTAATGTAAGTGTTCATTAGCATAATAGCCGCTATTGGCTATGTGCTGGTACGAGTTTAATGGTTCTTATGCATAATTGGTTATAACATTTATATAATCCATATAAGAGATGCGTTACGATTTTATAGCTTTGGATCATGACACAATTTATGGTTAGCCAGTAGGCACTCATAATAATTCTCCAATGATAGTTGGTCCATATAATATGTATTACGTAACTGACCTGCGCGGAATAGCGCGCTTGATAAAAATAGCCTGTCCTTTCAGTTAAATCACTCTACCTACCAATTTCTCCCTGAATGCGCCTGTTCAAAGTATTATTGTTCTTTTTTTGTTTTATTTGTTTGTTGTTTTTTTTTTGTGATTTTATTTATTAACCGACTTCCAAAAAGGAGGAAGTTATATGTTCGGCTGTGGATGTTTTTTTTTTTATTTTATTTGTGTACTAGCGACCCGCCCCGGCGTCGCACGGGTATAAAATATATAGCCACTGAAAAAATGATTAAAATCAATAGCCTATGATCTACTTCTTATCTGTGCCAAATAATGCAAATAACATAAAAATTGCTCCAGTAGTTCGCGAGATAATTTTCCCCCGTTTCAAATAATTTCCAACGTTTTATCCACATACTCCTATTAGTCTTAGCGTAATAAAATATAGCCTATAGCCTTCCTCGATAAATGGGATATTTAAAACTGAAAGAATTTTTCAAATCGGACCAGTAGTTCCTGAGATTAGCACGTTCAAATAAGCCCTTTCATATAATTTCCCCCGTTTTTTCCACATTTTCCTCTATTTCCATGCTCCTATTAGTCTTAGCGTGATAAAATATAGCCTATAACCTTCCTCGATAAATGGGCTATCTAACACTGAAAAAATCATCAAAATCCGTTGCGTAGTTTTAAAGATTAAAGGGAACAAAGGGACATGAGGGAAAAAAGCGACTTTGTTTTATAGTTTGTTTTGTAGTTTATAAGTATAGATGTTCAACGATTACTCCGCCGTTTGTGAACCGATTTTCAAAATTTTTCTTTTGTTGGGTTCAACTCCAATTTGGTACCATGTTCACAAAAGTGGTGACTTGATGATGGGATCCATGAGTAATCGAGGGAACTCCTCAAAATTTATATGGAAACATATTATAGTGATTTTGGTTTTATGTGAAGGATCCTAGGCATATGCTACCAAAAAGTAAGATTTTACACCAAGGCATGCTATGGTTCCGAAGATACTAAGAGAACTCCGGATTCCTTATAGATACAAGTTTGGGACTTTCGGCGATGTTTTAAGAACTGAAAGCATATGCTACTATGCAAATTAAATTCATCATCATCATCATCATCATAATTATCACTACCATCACACGATGCATCGTTATGAGTTATGACTTATGACCCTATTATTGGTACTTTTCATAGTCTGTTCGATTGAGACTCGAGTTTGTCGAGTGATTTTGAAAATTATATTTATGTTGTTACAAAGTAAATGATTTTAACTTGGTGTTGCGGTTACCAAGTTGGCGATTTGTTCATGGGATCTATGAGGTACGTAGGAAGAAACTTTTTTGAAAACTGCCTGAGTATAGTAGTTGTGATAGTTTCATACCTAAATCCTATATATCTACAACTGACAGCTTATAATATGTTTACCGGTAAATAACTAAAAAGGGTGAAATTATTATTTTTAACAAAAAATTAAAACCGACTTCCGAGGTAAAAACAATAAGTAATAATATGAACTTAAAAGTATTAAATAATTCTTACTCTTTTTTAATAGTGCCTCTTTCAGAATTCGTCTAAATCTCAACTATTTCTGTACTTACATACTACATTACTTTGAAGTCGGTACCAGTCCCAAAAGTTTCATATATTCTGACATTGACTGATTAACTCACGATTAAATTAGCTGGTACCGACTTCAAAATAATGAAGACTATAGTATGTACAGAAATAGTTGAGATTTAGACGAATTCTGAAAGAGGCACTATTAAAGAGTAAGAATTATTTAATACTTTTAAGTTCATATTATTACTTATTGTTTTTACCTTGGAAGTCGGTTTTAATTTTTTGTTATTTTTCGACATGTTTCCATGATAGCAGTCTGTATTCTGTTTTGTTTGAAATTTTGATAGTTTGTATTGTGTCGTGTTTCTCTCTTTTTGACCGACTTCCAAAAAGGAGGAGGTAATATGTTCGGCTGTATGTATCTTTTTTTTTTGTATGTTCCACGATTACTCAGTCGTTTGTGGTCCGATTTTCAAAATTCTTTTTGTGTTGTATAGGGTTTAACTCGAATTTGGTACCATGGTCACAAAAGTGGTGATCTGATGATGGGATCCTTGAGGAATCGAGGGGACTTCTTGAAATTTGTATGGAAACATATAGTGATTTCGATTTTTTCTGAAGCATCCGAGGTAAATGCTACCAAAAAGTAAGATTTCGCACCAGGTTATACCCTGTATGCGAAGGTACCGAACAGAACTTTTGAATGCTTATAGGTACAGGTTCGGGGATTTCGGCGTTGTTTAAACAACTGAAAGCATAAGCTAATACATCAATTTGATTAATCATCACCATCACAACCATCATTATGCCATGGGTCATCACACTATGACCCAATTATTGGTACTTTTCGTGATATTTTGCATCGAAGCAGACGTTTTTGATAATGATTTCGCTGTTTGTGGACCGATTTTCAAAATTCTCGTGTTGTTGTATAGGATATAATCTTAATTTTGTATAACAATTACGAAAGTGGTGAGCTGATGATGGGATCTATGAGCAATCGAGGAAAATCCTTGAATTTTATCAAAACACTCATAGTGGTTAAAATGTTGTTTCTAGTAAGTTAAACATAATATGATACGAATAAGAGAAATTTTATACGAAGGTGTCTCTTGGTCCAAAGGCACTGAACAGAACTCCTGAATCTTTAAAGATAAAAGTATGGAAATTGCAGCATCGCTTAGATAACTGCAAGCATTTACCACAATTTCGCTTACAGTGACATAATGTGAATAGTTAACATTCGTATTGGTTATTTACGCATAAAGCCTAATTTTGTAGATACTTAACTAAAAAGAGTGAAATTATTATTTTTAACAAAAAATTAAAACCGACTTCCAAGGTAAAAACAATACTAATATGAACTAAAAAGTATTAAATAACTCTTACCTTTTAATAGTGCCTTTTTCAGAATTCGTCTAAATCTCAACTATTTCTGTACTGTATACTACAATCTTCATTACTTTGAAGTCGGTACCAGTCCCAAAAGTTTCAGATAATCTGACATTACTGAACTCACGATTAAATTAGCTGGTACCGACTTCAAAATAATGAAGACTGTAGTATACAGTACAGAAATAGTTGAGATTTAGACGAATTCTGAAAAAGGCACTATTAAAGGGTAAGAGTTATTTAATACTTTTTAGTTCATATTACTATTGTTTTTACCTTGGAAGTCGGTTTTAATTTTTTGTTAATTAAATGTAAGCTTTCTGTAATGTTAAAATTGTTGAATAAACGCTTATTTATTATTTATTTATCTATTTCGTTACTGGTAGTAATGTGTATTCTTTGATTTAGTAAAGAAAACCGCATCAAAATTCGTCGTGTACTTTTAAACATTTAAGCATACATAGGGACAGACAAAAAAGCGACTTGACACTTGCTGGGTACCTACTTGATGATGGATGATACACCGTGGTTGAATTCGAAAAAGATGGCGCGATGAACTTGATACATACAAGTCAGATTGGTCTATGGTGGAGTTAGAGCAAGATAAATGGAAAAACTTGGAAAAGGCCCGAAGGCCTATGGGCAAGAGAGAAATATCTTAATTGATCATACTATATTTTTTACATCGTTAATTAAGTTACTACATAGTGATATAGTCGCATAATTATTCGCTCCAGCTCACTATCAGTTGCGCCTCCACTCAACCGTAGCAATGCAGTTTTGACACATGATCAGCTCAGTTAGTACTTGAGCAATAAGCTGGACTTGCTAATAAACCCATACTAATATTATAAATGCGAAAGTGTGTCTGTCTGTCTGTCTGTCTGTTACCTCTTCACGCCCAAACCGCTGAACCGATTTTGCTGAAATTTGGCATGAAGATACTTTGAGTCCCGGGAAAGGACATAGGATACTTTTTATCCCGGAAAAATGTACGATTCCGCCGCGATAAACGAGTTTTGGCGCAACGAAGTTGCGGGCGTCATCTAGTGCTAAATAAACATGAAGCTTTACATTATATAATGATTAGACAATCACCTGGTGATCCAGAGTAGATAATATCATAGCAGTATCCCACGATAACGCTGTACTTTTTCGGGATAAAAAGAGGCCTATAATATCAAACCAGAGAATGAACTACCATGCCAAAGAACATCCCAACGTCTTACGAATTTAAGATCAGTAGCCCTAGCATGGCCACCAGTAGAAATGCGAAAGTATAGACAAACTGTGGAGATAAACTTAAGGTGCCGTTCCGATCTTTTTGCGTTTCGAAAAATTCAATTAAAATACCACTTTATGACAGACTATAGTCCTAAAAATTCAAATAATATTTTACTTTATGACATAGACTATAGTCTGTCATAAAGTGGCATTTTAATTAAATTTTTGTCGGTCGCAAGTAGCCGCGGTAACGATCGGAACGGCACCTTAAGGGCCCTCTCTCCCTAAATTAGCAGGTCGATTGTCTGTCAGTGCGAATATCGACGTAAATGACATTAAAATAACATTCATAACAGCGCGCCTTGTACGGTGGCGGTTACGACGCTCGCCGCGTCCATGATAGGGCGAAATGGGAGAAAAAACCTTTTTAAGGCTTAATATAATACATATTTCAAAAAAGTAAAAAAACCAAATTATTAACTTATGTATTGCAAAGCAGTAGATATTTTTTATATATTCTTTTGATAAATAATGAAGGAGTAAAGTTCAACGATTTGGAGGTGATTTGGTTTTTTATTTCTTTATTATGTGATACCGATAGAAAAAATATGGCAAAACCAAATTACGTATCATATCATGTAGATTACTAATTATTTTTTCAGATATAATTTCACTGTTAATGCCGATGAAAAGTTGTTTCATCTGCACGCTTTTTTCGAAAGAGCAGCTTAAGTTTATGTGCACATTTTGTCTATACTTTCGCGTTTCTACTGGTGGCCATGCTAGGGCTACGGGTCAAGTGTTCTGTGGTAATTTTAATATTTTTCTTGAAAAAGATAATTAATTTAAATAAGAATTCTTTAAAAAAACGCTAATTGTTAGTAGTGACTACTTAATAACTATCATCAATGGTGTAATAACTAATAAGCCAAGTTACACGTTATTAAAGATGCCACCTCAAACGGGCTAAAATCAAGTTAATGCAAGTAACGATAGATCCACATACTCCACAAGATGCCACCTCAAACGGGCTAAAATCAAGTTAATGCAAGTAACGATAGATCCACATACTCCACCAGTTGGAACTAATCCGTATTTGATGCTCGTGTGCAGAAAGCAATGCGACAATTTGATTGAAAGATGGACCCAGTGCGCCAGTGGTTATTTTACCTCCGTTCGAACAGAATCATCACTTTCTTATCACACAGATATTCTCCAAAAATAATAAATTGGATCTTTGAACCCACTACAAGAAGAGACATGAAAGTGTAATAAAATTGAATTTGATCCTATTAAACATCTTTTTTTAAGAAAAAAAAAGCAACGATTTGCATCACTTGTCATGACGAAATCCAAAAAGTGGTCAGAGAATCTATAAATTAAATTGAAAATACATGAGTAACCTAAAACTACAAAGCCATATAACAATCAATGACCCTATAGGACAGAATTAATGGCAAATACCTTAGACCATTAATAACGTTTCAGGTCAACGAATTCTCGAAGCACATCGATATCGTTACGTCATCGAATCTCCATCGGAAACGGTGGCCTTATTAGTCACCGGCCATTGTTTCACCGGTGTAGGAAGACTAATCAAAGTTACCTTTTTAAAACGACATAGCAACCTTGGCGTTGGGAGTAGGATGAGCATGTGAGGATTCCTTGGCCTGATAGATATATATATAGCCTGAAGGTTATCTTTAAAAAGTTATTAAGTGTTATAGCTTGCCAAAACATAGCACCTTTTCTTGATACGAAGAGCACAAGAGAATAACAAAATGCAGTAACCCAATCTTCTTTTAATTTGTATTCAATCAAAATATAGGTTATAGACCTTCTCACTGCCATTAGTCATTTTTGTAGAGTTAAGGTCTTTCAGTACGTAGGTACTTCTTATCAATCTCAGCAACTGCTATCGAGAAAGTAATTATTGTTCTTAATTCATGACGCATCGTATATGGTATCCATTTCGCTTTCTTCAACAACCGGAACATAAAATGTCTGTCCTACAAGAATAATACCTTCCACACCGGTTTCGGTGACGGTGGCAGGTTCCATTGAAACCAAGCCAGTACACAGGAGTACTTTTATAGTACCCAAGTATGTGCGCAGTACACAAGAGCTGACACGACTGGCAAGAGATTGGGCCCATCCGACGCATGGATCATCTAATACTTTTCAGATATTCAGGAGATCAGCCTGCTCCTAACCAAACTTGGAAATAACACGTTTCTAACGCGGGAATCGAACCCACGAACTCCGAGTCAAGAGCCACGCTCTAAACCACTGGAACACGAAGTCGTTACAAGTATGGCAGTTTCCCAGATCAAAAACAGTGCCAAAACATTCTTGAAACAGTTATATGAGTAGCTTGATTTCAAAATCGACCAAGTCCAACTTTTCAAATAAACGACTTTTTTATGTCCTTGGATAGACAGTCAAAACGTACTCAACTGAATGTTATCAAAAACGGCCAAATCCTAATAGATTTCATTCAAAACAGCTTTGAAAAACAGTGTTTATTTCAAAACAAGCCAAATCCGCGGCTAACTTCATATCAAAATGCGCCAAGTCACCGTGAGCAGAGCCGTGAGCCAATCAGAGCGTTTCTTTGTTCTAAGATGGACGCCAATCATTTTATCAAGCTAAACCAAATCCAATACATGTGTTTTTCAAAATGAGCCAAATCCACACAAATTCATTGGACTTGGCTTGTTTTGTTACAAAGGAAACAAATCCGGTCAAAATATTAATATTTTAGACAAACCGTTGCGTTTACATAAGTCAAATCTTAGACAAGGATATAGTATGAATAATAAAGCTCCCTATTCAAGTAACATGTGGCAACATTATTGAGCTGACAATGAAAACAGGAAAAAAAACGATTTGTTAGCCACAAATCGTTTTTTTTCAACTTTTCTGGACTTGGTCGATTTTGAAATCTAGCTACTCATATTTCAATTCGTTTTCAATAATCAGGTTATGATTGAGTGATTAACTTTCATTTCGAATGAGTTGCATTTTTGAAACTCTACAAAAAAGTCCTTCAGCCAATCAATTTGTTTTGAAAGTATTAATGAGATCATTAAAAATCGGCCAAGTGCGAGTCGGACTCGCGCATGAAGGGTTCCGTACCGATACAGAGCAAAATTAGGCTAAAATTGTGTTTTTTGTATGGGAGCCCGCCTTAAATTTTTATTTGATTTTAATATTATTTATTAAAGTACACATATAACAAAAGAATGTGTGAAAAATTCAAGTACCTACCTCTTGCCATTATGGATATAGAGCGAAAAAGGCCGAAAAAATCACGTTTGTTGCATGGGAGCCCCCCTTAAATAAAAATTTTATTTTGTTTTCAGTATTTGTTGTTCTAGCGGCAACAGATATATACAATCTGTGAAAATTTCAGAAGTCTAGCTATAGCGGTTCTTGAGATACAGCCTGGAGACAGACAGACGGACAGACAACGAAGTCTTAGTAATAGGGTCCCGTTTTTTACCCTTTGGATACGGTACCCTAAAAACTTATGATTTAAGATTCTAGTTAGTTAAACTGCTCCAGTAAGAAGTCGGTTAAAAAATGGCTCGAGCTGCGTGCAAGAGATGCCCGAATAACTTTGAGCCGAGATAAACTAAAGTTCTTAGTTACAGCGCAACGCGTAATCCACTATCCCACTTCGTCCCCTGTCCGTCCTTTAGTCAATGGCAAACGCAAGGCGCAACACACCAATCAATCAATCAGTCAATCAATGTGGTATATCATAAAATATATTTGTAAAACTTTTGAGCATCATCGCTGCGACAACGCAATTGTGCAATGTGGCTTTGCTTATTCCTTTAGCTTTAGAACATCCACTTCTTCAAACAAAGTGTTTGCATTAGTTCGGATTGGCGTGACAGTCTATTATTTCAGGCCAGTATTTGTCTATATGCGGTATTAAGAGCGGGTCGTTGGCCTGCGTCAAGGCCCTCGCGTCAGAAGTGATTTATGAAGACCATAAGGTATGCGGCTTGTGGTTATTTTGGGTCACTGGGTAAAATTCCTGCTGAATTTTGGTTATGCGAGACTTGAAATATTGGTAAAAGAAAGTTAATCTATTCTATACTTACTAATATTTTAAAGCTGAAGAGTTTCTTTGTTTGAACGCGCTAATCTCAGGAACTACTATTCCTATTTGAAAAATTATTTTAGTGTTAGATAGCCCATTTGTTGAGGAAGACTTTAGGTTATATATTATCACTCTAAGGCTAATAGGAACGGAGAAACAGAGGAATAGGTGGAAAAGCTCGCGTGTATTCTGCGCGCGCGGATTCATCTCTATTTAGTTAAACAAAATATATCTTAGAATCACTCTCCCTAACTGTGCTCAAACTCAATTCGGCCAGCCGTTTAGGACCTAGAACTTACATGAGAAAACATTCAGGTAATAAGACCAACATTTTAGACATCTAAGAATTAATACGAGACCAAATGGGTCTCTCTACAAGTACGATAGAAGTAATGATAGAAGAGTGTTTTCTATGTCCAGAATTAGAAATCAGGTCGAGATCTTTTATAGGCACTTGAAATAGTTTTTATTTGTCTATCAATTAATATAGTTCCACCATTCCTTACCGGCCTTGGCCAAACAAAAACGCACCAGAAAAAGTAGACTCAATCTAAAATACCAATATTGAATTAGTATGCCATCAGAGCGGCCGAACTTAAGGTCATATCTGAAGGTAGGGTTGCCAACTTAAAGCAATTTTACTAAGATTCCAACTATGCATTTTCTGTCAATACCTGAAATAAGTTTTAGAGTTACTTAATAGACTTTAGAGTTTCGATAGTAAGTATCATGTTTGAGCTTAGTAGTAAATTTTATTTTACAATAATCAATTTACACGTCGTAGTAGTTTTGGGCTCTGGATTAACAGGAACTATCCCCAAAAATATTACAATTTTTATGAGGGCTAAATAAGCCATTATGACTTTTATACAACCATAAGTCCTATCCTATAGCCCTAACAAGGTAATTTTAACAAGTATGCTGTTTCGTAAGCCCAAAAAATACATTTTATTGAGTACAGGCGAGCGACAGCCCTACAGCCTACAACAGCGTTAAATTACAATATCGCCAGCACTGGAACTAACTTCGTGGGAAGCGGGCAAGCGCCATACATAATGAAGCTATTCCAAACACTCGAGTTACGACAACTAATGATCTTAAATGATGTACATCCGATCATTAGCGACTTAACAACACTGGAGAAGCAAAAATATTTAAATGCAAAGAAAAAATCCGCTGACTACATTTTTGTCTCAGACCTCAGTGATAACGTTCACACCACGTCAGTGGTAAAATAAGTTTCTCTAACAGGCCATAGGGGTAACAGCTCTAAAAAGGTTGGGAACCACTGCTATAGAGTCTATATATCTATTAGAGTATAGTTCAAAAAACCCCCGGATTAAATATTAACATTATCTCTATCGGTCAATACTAATAACTTAATAAGTAATAACGAAAGAGATAACTAGAATTATCTAACCCAGGGGTTCCCAATCTTTTTCAGCCTGCGGCGCACTTACAAGTCCAAATTTTGTCACGGCGCCCTACTTTAATAATACCTTTTTTTTATTTTTATTTTTTTTTACATTTTGTTTTACGTAGAGAAATGCTGTGACGCATTCCGCAGGGGATGGGGACTCCCACTGCGGATATGTGGGGCTCGCCGCGGGCGAAGATGGTGTGTGCCGCGGCCCTACCCACTAAAACTCTACGGTGCTCCTAGCCACCGCTTCCTGACGAAGTCGCGGGAACTGTACGACACCACAACTTCATCAGCGGACGTCTGCTTAGTGGGCTGCAGACTCCTCTCGATGGGAGCGTTTTTACTTTAATAATACCTAGGGTATTACAAAAAGATACACAAATAAACACACAACAATGATTATAGGTAGGTTAAGCAAGTAAATAATAATAAACATATATTATATTCTTCTGTCTGCTTTGTATAATTCATATTATAATTTTATTTTATAATATTTGTGATTATGGATAATGATGGAGGATCAACTCACGGTCACGGCGCGGCGGCGCGGCGCCCCTCTTGCTTTTCGCACAGTTTGGGAACCCCTGATCTAGCCCAAGTCTAACAACAGATCTATACAAGTAGGCCTTCATTTTACTTCAACTCTACTACGGAGCCAGCCCAGCAACCTCCTTGTAAAACCCGTCATGTGAAACTAATGTTGGATCGTTACGCGTATTACGGGTAATCAAGTTTTCGTTCGACTTCATAATTACTATATTTTGGTCGACTAATTGGTCGTTGGCAGGTGATAGACTAAACAAGAATATATTAAAGAATTAAGGAACCAGATGGAGAATTTTTTTTTTTAAAGCGATTCATTCATTATAATAATACGATAACGTTATCGACTATCGTACCAATGTTGAATGTAAAATCTATAAAGTATGAGTGCAATCGTAGTTTTGTTATTCGTAGGTGCAATCAAAGGTTTGATAAAAATGATTTTCGATCAAGTAACGATGCATTATCGAATATAATATGCTTGTTTAATATGGAACATTTGTTCAATTTTAGAATTAAAAAATACCTTTTCATTTAAAACGAATATTTTCTAGTCGCCGCCATCATTTTCACATCTGCATCTGTAACAATATAGAATCTATTTAGTTAAACAAACTATTATAGCCAAGCAAGACATATAATATTAGAATATATAAATCCTGTAATTGAAAATTTTGTAATATTGTAATTTTGCTCAAGTATAACCAAAATGTAGAGAGTTACCTCAAGCTTTCCATATACAACTTTCCAAAACACACCAATTTCATCATACACATAAAACTTATATTTTTGGCTGAAACCAAATCTTTTTAACGTATAAGAAAGCGTATTTTATGGAGATTATAGTAACCTGAATAGCATTCCACTATCCAACATTCTAATATAGAAGAGCGAGGTTGGCACGTCGCCAACACATCGTATATTTCTGTACATCCTTTTAGATGTTTTATTGTTGCAACTTTAAAGTGAACTACATACTACCAGAATGTCCACTATTAATAGACACAAACGCATCAATTGTTTGTTTTGGAATCTGAAGATCCTTTCTGAAGTTTTAATAGAGAACTTTTTAAGCGGAAGTCATTACTACTGCCTATAAGTCCTTTAGGGCAAAACAGGAAGAGTCATTATTCTTTCTCACTTTTATTTCATTTATATATTTCCCAAACCTGCCCCAAACACACCTTGCAGGTTCTAATTGTACATACACAAGACGAGCCTAAGGGTCTGTTTCACCACTTCCTGATAGGTGCCGGATAGGCTATCCACAACTTAACTTGACAGATATAGTATGGAGCATCTGTCAAATAAGTTGTGGATAGCCTATCCGGCACCTTATCAGGAAGTGGTGCAACAGGCCCTAAAGCTTCATATTAAATGCCAACACTTTTATGAAATTTTGAGAGTCTCGCCTCATATTGGACCATGGTAAATGATGATGATTCCATTAGAAGAAGCGGTTCATGTGACTAATATCCGCGTGAAAGTTTGTCTCATCAGAGACATCCTGGAATAGCTGCCTCTTCAGCTGTCAACCTTAATTTACGCCCTTTTCAAGTTGACGCAGCGTTTCCAGGAATTTCGTAAATTATTAGCGTCATTTTTCTATGACGGTTGAAAATGTCGTAGCTAACGTTAATATCGTCATAGAATATGCACGTTACTACGAGTACTGTATTCGATTAGAATGAGAAAAGGAAAGAGCAATTTTGCCCAAAATCGACACATGATAAGAAGTCTTAAAGTCGAACGAAGATATAAAATAATTATAACACCCCTCTTTTTTGTCGGGGGTTAGCAACGTAACAAATGAGGAGTAACGACAACAAGCAATGTGGATTAAAATAAGATTTCAACGCGTTCAAGTCCCAAGACTATTAGAAAACTACTTGTACATCTGGACCATAAGTAAGTTTACCGAATAGACAAAGTGACAGACAAAGAAAATCCGCCATTTTGTCACTAAAATCTGTCAGTATGTCTATTCTTTCCCATTTCTACTGTTGTTGCGCTAAGCCTGAAAGTCTCACTTCACGTTAACTCGCTTCACTTACTTCACTCACTTCACTTAAGCCATGATGACCTTGATTGCGAAACTGTCGAGTAGGCATCAATCTATCAGATATCACAGGCTAATACATCCCATATACGTTGGTATTTGCCTGTATTGGCCCATCATAGACCAAACGTAAGCGACCAACCTAGAGGTTACATCCCAATCGCTGCATGACATTTATGCGACCCCAATACAAAGACCTGCAAGTTTGACAGGCACCGAGACCTGCGACTGGTGAGCAGGTATGCGCCATATTATTACGTAACCCTGGTCTTTAGATTTCCTGCTATTCAATTACGGGACCAGTTCGTCCCACAGACGGTAACTTTACGCCCTACTGTATTGTTGTTCGACCCATTGTAAAACTTACGTAAGCTTTTAGTATGTAACATCAACCGCTATTTCAGGTGTCAAATTTGTAACACCTAGCGGATAAAACCTCTCATCACCTGTAAGTCTGAAATTGTTTGAAACAGGAAAAGAAAAAATAAAGATTAATGGGTTGACTTTAAGCGCATTTATAGACTCACAAGTTGGTAAGACGTTATATTTTTATAATGTTTTTTTTTTTTATTTAGGGGGCAAACTAAAAAGCAAATACCGTCGCCCATGGACACTCGCAACATCAGAAGAGTTTACTATCTAAAACTCTCTTCATTCTTCGTTGCTAAGCCTGTGAAAAAAATTCCCATCCATTTACCAACATAGAACCCTACGCAACAATGCGAGAATTCAATGCATTGGAAATTATGCGGACAAAGTAAAAGCTTATATTACGAGTCAAAAGTTCGCGTCATGATATCCCTGAGAAGTAATCTAATTACAATGAGTATTGAGTAATGGTTACCTAACCTGACATTTCACCGGCCATTACCAATTGGCACGACTCGCCTCTTAAATCTGAATTTCAAATACAGATCTCCGATAACAATTTACATTGGTAAAGTTGGGAGATCTCGGAAATATCTGCAATCCTTGCAAAAGGGCAGAACTTGGAGTTTTTTGAAACAGTGGCCGGCAAACTGATGGCCAGCGAGGGCCACACGCTGGCTAAATAAACTAAAGGATACTAACCCTACAATCTCAGCTTATTAAGATCTAGATATCATATTTTTTTTTCAAAACATTCGTAAACTGCGGTTTACCGACTGCTGCCGGATGTTTTGAAGTTTTTGAAATAGTGTCTAAGGAAATATCCCAAAGGGAAACATATCTAGATGTTCAGATTAGACAGTCCGAAGACTGAATTCAGTTTATTTTCAAGTGCGTTTATAAAATCCTCGTGACGTGGGAGAGCCATGCTTCGACAAGAATGGGCCGGCTCGACCGGAGAAATACCACGCGATCACAAAAAACCGGAGTGAAACAGCACTTGCGCTGTGTTTCGCCGAGTGAGTGAGTTTACCGGAGGCCCAATCCCCAACCCTTTTCCCTTCCCTACCTCCCCTATTACCCTATTCCCTCTTAAAAGGCCGGCAACGCACCTGCAGCTCTTCTGATGCTGCGAGTGTCCATGGGCGACGGAAGTTGCTTTCCATCAGGTGACCCGCTTGCTCGTTTGCCCCCTAATTTCATTAAAAAAATCCTCTCCACTGCGCTCCGTTCTTTTGCAGTTAGAACAACATGGGCCGAAGCTGCTTTCCATCAGGTGACCCGCTTGCTCGTTTGCCCCCTAATTTCATTAAAAAAATCCTCTCCACTGCGCTCCGTTCTTTTGCAGTTAGAACAACATGGGCCAACATATGCAGCGTATGCATAATGCAGGAGATGTCAAAATATGTAAAAATGCTCAAAATCGATCCATGTGGTCACTTCCACACCCGTCGCATGATCACAATTTCAATATTTACATTTGCCCTCAGACAACATGATTTTTATGGGGGTCACACAGTATAAAACATGATATGTATATTATACGAGCCCTTTGTATAATTATGTAAATCAAGAACACAAAGTTCACAGAGTTGACGGACACTAACCCTTTGTATAACAGACTAATTACAATTTACAAGCTAATTATAGAAATAAATATTATAAACAGGCCGATTATGCTAAATCTTACAATAGTGTTGCGTGCTAGGGTTCGAGGATTCGGAGAGAAAGACCTGCTGACTCTCTTGAAGACTTTATTCACTAACACTAGCTCACACAAATCACTAAGTCCAAACACTAAGCACTAGATCCAAATCACTGAGCACTATCACTGTCCTAGGTCGTAGCCGAGTCGTAGGTTCACTGGTTCACTCACTATTGATCACTTGTTTTCACTTCGAAGTCGCCTTGAAGTTTGCTCGTATCGAACTGAACTGCCGGGCCGTCTACCTGCGGCTATTTATATGGCGAGACGAATTCCAGAAAGTTCCTTGCCCGATTCACGAAAACAAGTAAACAATTGTGGGAACTTTCTAGGAGGCTCGAGCATGTACCACCTAGCGCCATCTAGTTTCGAGTAGGGGATTTATGTGTAGTGTGCCCACTAGATAAGTTTTGCTGGTTCGACGCTAGATGGCTCTGTGTGTCCGTAACAATAGTTTCGATATCATTTCGATGCAGATTCTGTTAAAAGAACAGCTACAAGATGGTATTTTCATAAAATACCAGACTAACTTCAAGCGCTCCCATTGGTCAAAAGTCAAAACTCCAAGTCGTTTGACATTTGTTTGACGTAGACGTGAATTAAATACTATTGCACTGTTTGATACAGTGTGTTCGATCGAAGCTGTAGGTAGATATTAATGTTAGTCTAAAAAACAGGGGGAAATGTAAAGACAAACGGCTAACTTTTGACATTGGAAACTATCTTAGACCACCATAATAAAAAGAAGCAGAAGAACAGGCTATATTCATTTACAGCCAATAAACTTTACCATAAGTCGGTCAGCACAATTGAATAGCCGCTGTAATGCCGATATCAGTGCGCAGTGGTTAACCATCATAATTTATATGCCATCGTATACGGCGTCTGGTGGTATGAAACGACCAATATTTCTTGCAATAAGATGACTCTGGATAACTAGCATTCTATGGACAAAGTTTGAACTCCACTAACAACATAGTTCAACTGCGTCTGCAGTCGTTGCAGTCACTTTGTGTTTAAATATTTTGAGTAGTCCTGAAGTACTTTTCGGATTTGTCGTGTTGCAACTTGGTCGAGTAAAATTTAAATAAAAAAATGCCTTGCACAAGTGCAAACTGTAACCATTGTAATTTAAGTCATAAGTGCAACCTACGAATATTTGTAGAGTACAACATATAAAACTGCAAACAAAGAAAGCGATACGATTATACGAAACTGACTATTATGGTATTCTCATATTTGATACGCATTCGAAGCGTTAAACGATAACACCAGTATAATGCTGCGTAGTGCGTTTCCACCAGAGATATTGTGATGCGAGGAATGTGTTTTAAAGATCCAATAGCATCGCCGCGCTGAGCGATGTCATGGCAAGCTCACGTCAATGAAGCGATTCTATTGGTTCTCAAAAACACATTCCTCGCAACATATCTCTGGTGGGAGCGCAGCCAAAAGTGCATAATATATACCGACCTGTGTGACATACAATATAATTAATATATCGCCTATATAGGTAGAGAAAAAATTTATAAAAAAATACTGTCCCAGCGTAATTGATTTTTCAGCCGAAACAAAACTGACACAGAGACAGACAGTCAGGCAGACAGACTGCTTTACAATATTAGTAAGGATTCATGTAGTTTCACACTTTGCATATTAAGTGTAAACATACAACAAAAAGACTTTGTTTACATGACGCGTGTGAAAATGTAATCCTGTGAAGTTATCTTCAATGTAGATATCATTCATCTGGTCATCTACATGGGAAATACGCAACGAGTGCGTTGACCCATCAAGGGCATTGCCAAGGATTTTATGGTGAACAGATCGAAGGCTTTTAGGAAAATTGCTTCGTTTTGGATTTAATAGAGGTTAGTTGATATCGGCAGGGTGGTTATCTTGCGACAGGTATGCAAAAGGCTATTGACAGAATATATTGTAAATTACTCATACTCATCAGTCATCATCTGACTGGGCAACGCGAGTACAGGAGAAGAGATTTTGAATTAATAATTTCGCCTTAAAAACTTTCTTGTCATGTACAACACATGTTAGTTGTCACGCGTGGATCTGGTCCGCATGAGGTGACAACATGCTTCCGGCCGCAAATTTTCATAGGCAGTTGACAGACCTACTTCATTTGGTCAGATTATTTCAATTCAATGTTATTATTCGTGATCTGTCGGCTGAATTTGACGTAAGCGACCAAATTACGTAGATCCGCCTTCTGCCTATAAATCAACTTCTCTGATAGCACATAATATGTGCAGCCTGCAGGTAAGTCTATCGCTCTATATCCAATAATGTTATCGACGGACGAGTACACGCTATTACCTACTACCACTTTGCCTTTCCTTGGCACACTTCTAGCCAAATAGAAGGCACCAATGGATATAGTGGTGAATTATAGAGTTAAGAATTAAGATGCGCTGATGTGGTGGACGGTGGTGCAAAAATTTTACGGCTAAAACCGATATAAACTTAACATTATTCAGAGTTGAATGAAGCCGATGTGAATGCAATTCTATGCATGGTGTATTGCTGGGTAAAAGAAGTAATGCCAGCTAAATATTAGATAACGCCCGCAAGGCCGCAACTCTAATGCGACAAAATTCGGTTATCGCGCAGGACGAAACATTTTTCCGGAATAAAAAATATTCTATGTCCTTTACCGGAACATAAAGTTATGCCAAACTCGTCATACCAAATTTCAGCAAAATCGTGGGCGTGAAGAGGACGTAATAGATAGACAAACAGACTGACAGACACACTTTCGAATTCATTGATAGTTTTCTTAAGTAATAAGAAGAAAGTGCTTTTAGAAGGAATTCCGCAGGAACCGTACATTTTTCGCAAAAAGTGTAGAGACTGCTCTATATCATACGCCAAATTATACGAAAGGTATCTTAGGAAGATACGAAACCGAATTTTAGTCTAGTTTCAATAGCAGGCAATAACTTTCCATGGCATGATTACGAAATAGATTTTAACGGTTTACCGCGATGACTAATTTACTTTAATTGAGATTATTCTAGAAAATTCCAGTTATGTTTCATTCATTCCATAACTTGTGCAATGGCCAACGACGCGACATGGATAATGTTGAATAACCTAGGAAAAAAAAGGGTTTATTTTTGAAATGTATATTAATGTACACGTCTTTACAAGAATATTACCAGCTGCCCACGACTTTAGGCTTCAACAATTCCAAAGAAACCTTTTCCGGCTGCAGAAAGTAGCCTTTCCTGTGGCCCATCAAAAAAGCTCTAGTAATCTCTGAACTCTCTGATCATATTCGATGGAAACAAAATTGAGTAAGCTACTAAAAGAAACTTATCCATCCGTACTGCTATTATAAATGTGTCTAGCTGTCTGCAAAAACTGCTGAACCAATTGTGCTGTTTGGTATGGTGATACTTCGAGTCCCAGGAAAGGATATAGGATACTTTTTATCCCGGAAAAATGTATGGTAATTGGTTCCCGCGCGATAGACGAATTTTGACGCAACGGAATTGCAGGCATCATCTAGTTTTCTAAATTAACTTAATAGTTGTATCTAGTCTTGTAAAAGCCCAATTAAAAAGTAGGAACAATATCATCGTCATGACTCATATTATATCTAAAGCAGCATTGTCTTAAAAAGACAACTTTACCGATATGGCCATTTATTCTGCTGCGGTCTAAATAAGGGTATTGACCGCGTTAGAACCTTTAACTGACATACATCTAGTATTGCGTTCTACAACCTAAAACGTTGTATACCATATTATGGCCAACTGCCCTGAGACTTGCGGCGTTTTCTCCTGCAACTTTGTGTTTGTCCTCTTATGTGGCTTTTGCAATCTTTTCCAATTTTTTCCAATCCATACTTCCATACTCATATTATAAATGCGAAAGTGTTTCTGTCTGTCTGTCCGTCTGTCTGTCTGTCCGTCTGTCTGTCTGGCCGTCTGTCTGTCTGTTACCTCTTCAAGCCCAAACCGCTGAACCGATTTTGCTGAAATTTGGTATGGAGACACTTTAAGCCCCAGGAAAGCACATAGGATACTTTTTATCCCGGAAAAATGAACGGTTCCTGTGCGTTAAACGAATTTTGGTGAAACGGAGTTGCTAGTCATCTAGTGAGTTCCATGTTATGTTTATCTGAAACTGGCTATGAGATACAGATTTGCAATTGCGGTTGCGTTACCGGTTACGTTGCATTGCCGCAGCGGTGCCGACTGCCGATCCGAAAACATACCAATGCATACACGTAACACGCGCTGTTTTGACGGAATGATGGACATGAGATGAAGTGGTGAGTGGTGAGGTTAGGTTAGATTGCGCTGTCTTCATCATATTTTATTATGTCGACTTGCGGCGTAGCAACGCAGCTACGTCGTGGTTCTACGCAACGCATCAGAGCAGTGTGGCCTTGCTTTTAATTGGCTCTCAATAAAATACTACCATTGACGTCCCTAAACCTTCAATACATGTTATCATTAACCAGTTTTTGTCTTGTCCCACCCATCTTATGCAATTAAATGTATATTATTTATCGACTTTCTAAGGGAACCGCGAGATAATAAGTTTTGCAACACTAGTTTTTGTCGGCTTCTTGCTTTTTATTGATGTCATTGAAACCTTGGAACAGGTAGACTTAATTAAGAAGTAGTCTTGAGTCTTGACACATACAATGTTGTGTAGAGTACTGAGTACCCTACGAAATCTCCACACATTTTTAATTTAGAGTTCAGTATCCATTAATCCTTTAAGGGCATTCCTTCCGGAGATTCCGTAATTTACCGTATTTAAAGCCTTATAAACTCATAATCTGAAAGCTACAAAGTTATAATAAAAACACAGCAATAATCTTCAGTATATCAACATTCCTTTCCCCGTTTTAAATTTTCTATTTTTGTTTATTATACTCATGATATCAGCTTCCAAAGTAATACCAATTTATTAAAATTCAAGCATACATTCAGCATCTCCTAAGTATTTGCAAATTACTTTTATTTGAAACTCACGCCAATAGATCGACAATATCATAAACTACATATTCCCCGTTATACATTTTTTTTAGGACAATTTTGAAGTAAGATAAGTAAAAATAATAGGGTTTTGGCGCGATCTCGGCAACGCGGCAAATGTATGGCCAAGGTCGTTTGCTCGGGGGACGGCCTTAAGCCCCATAAGAGTACCGGTGATCGCGACAGCAAAAATGCAATAGCATTTCCAAGAATCCGCGATCGAAGGATTAAATATCTCTGAGTGCGGTCGAAAATGCCTCAAATTACAGCAAACTCTATTACGCTAAGTTCCGAGCAGAGGGCGCTACTAGCACACAGAAAAACTTACAGCTAAAAAAAATCTCATTAACGACTAAATTAAAAACAAAAAGCCATTTACAAGTTTTTACATACAAGTAAGGTTCAATTTATACCTCCGCGGAGTGGAGCGGAAGCGACTTTTTGCAACAAAACTGTACACAGCATAATGAACTTTATATCAACAGTAAAACATACAAATGTGTGAAATGGGTGCCGTCGGTAGAATCAGCGGGAAGGGGCGTGAACTAGTCAACTATAAAAGACTAGATGTTCCGCGCGGCTTCGCCCGCGTAATTTAGGAATATCGTTGTCTTGTGTAACTGTCACTTTGTCTATTCTTCCGTAGAAAGAAACCGTTTCTATGGTGACCATGCTACGCCTGCTGGATGTCCCAAACAGATTTTTGAAGCGCATTTTTCCACGGCTCACCGTAACTGTACCGATGTCAATTTAAATACCAAATACCGTATGTACAGAATGTCAGCAACTGGTAATTACCATGAGAATCGGAGTAGCGTCACTCATGCATTATTCATTCGGTTTGGGAGTTTCTAAGACAATATGGGGCAAGCGGTAGCGAGACAGATGACTATGGAACGTAGAAAAATTCAATTCTTTTTTCTATTTGACCATTTATTTTTTTGTCAGAGCGGGACAAATACAGACCCCCCCCCCCCCCCCCACTTTGAAATACATGAATAATAAATGTATTTCTAATCTTACATAGTTATTATTAACTTTACTATAATATTATAAAGCGGAAGAGTTTGTATGAACGAGTTAATTCTCAGGAACTACTGGTCTGATTTGAAAAATTCTGTCAGTTCTAAATAGCTCAATTATCGAGGAAGGCTTTAGGCTATATTTTATCAAGCCAAGACTAACAGGAGCGAAGAAACAGAGGAAAATAAGGAAAAAATATTTGAAAGGACTTTTCCGTTTGTTGTATGTATGCGTTAAGGCATTGCACAGGCAAACATAAAAAATACTTTTAAATTGTTCTCGTTTGATCTGATTGCAAAAGCGGGACAGCGGGACAGACTGCCTGAAAGCGGGACTGTCCCGCCCAAAGCGGGACGTATGGTCACGTTACATACAGTATACACACATACAAACTCGCGAAAAACATATTCATCCTTTATCGCCAGTCGAGTAAGAATTTATCGCATTCTAATCCGAATAAACGTTGAAGTAGGTTCATCCATAAATCAATAACGGTGCTCGCGGCCCTGCAGCGAATTAGATCCAACTTGAACTTTATAACAGACGGACAGCCCTTTATATGTTAAAGAGAGAAATTATATCGTCCCATCGAGAAACTGCATTTTCCCTTTTAACCTCGCTTGCCGTAGACGTGTGCACAATCGATGTGGTTGAGTGGTTGAATGTGTTGGAGGTTTGTGATACAAAGTAACGTGCTTTTCAGTTTTTGTTTTATAAAGACTTGATTGGGAGCTTCGTGTTAACATCATCTTGGTGCAGTTGTTTAGAGAGTCAAATTGAAGGTCGTAGCTTCGATTTCTGTGTTAGAACAACAGAAATATTGTTTCTTCCAAGATTGGTTATTATTTAGGTCAGATCACATGATTGTGTCCGCATATACCCCTACACGATACAGGATGAATAACTCTAAGTATAAATTCTTATATAAATATTTATCCTACTGAATCTACTTTTTTTGAAGTGAAAACTTCTTTAGCGGCGTTGAGCACTTGTGGGATGGGTAAAAACTGTGAAACTCGCGATAGATTTTCGTGTTGATCGAAAAACCATACAAAACGCGTAAGACGGTTGGAGAGTAGTGTTTTGTGTCGAACTCGAACTCAATTTGAAACTTGATCGAAACTTGATCGAAACTTGATCAAAATTTGATCGAAACCTTGATCGAAACTTGATCGAAACTTGATCGAAACTTGATCGAAACTTGATCGAAACTTGATCGAAACTTGATCGAAACCTTGATCGAAAAATTGATCGAAACTTGATCGAAACTTGTTCAAAACTTGATCGAAACTTGATCGAAACTTGATCGAAACCTTGATCGAAACCTTGATCGAAACCTTGATCGAAACCTTGATCGAAACAACTTGATTGTCGATTTTTTAAAAATCGATTTTCATAAAAAATGGGTTAAAAATGCACAACGTTAATAATCAAGTTTTCACTTCTGCCGGCACTCCCGGAGTGCAACCAGTTTTTTTTTGTACTGATGATATATATTGTAGAGCCTAGACTCTAGCTAGAGAGATACCATTCCACATAGTAAATACACATCTATAAGAATTTAAAGACTGCAAAGCAGATTAGAAGAAGCCGACAGCTCCAATACCCGGCCATTATAAGAGGTTTTTTAAATATGTACTGATTTTATTTGTTGCTAGAAATATTTCGTTTTCAGTGCAATACCTAAAATTTAAAACTGTATCATGATAGCAATATGCAAATTCATATAAATGTATAAGAGTATCCATACTAATATTATAAATACGAAAGTGTGTCTGTCTGTTACCTCTTCACGGATCACGCCTAAACCGCTGGACCGATTTTGCTCAAATTTGGTATGGGAGAGACTTTGAGTCCCGGGAAAGGACTAATCTAGTGTGTAATAAACGTAACAAAATGTACTAAAGGAGTATAATATCTAGCTCGCAGCTAAAAAAACTAGGCCTTTGCATCCGTTGTGGATGATTTATACAGTATTTTCAGAACGAAGTAACTGCTCCTCAAATACTGGTGCCTGGGACAAGATTTTTAAATGTACGTATGGTTGCCCAAACACATACGATATTCTCGCAACATAGTCGGCCTAGTCCAGAGGAAAGAACTAGTCAATACGTCTGGGACCAACGATGTGCGGGTTTCCTCACGATGTTTTCCTTCACCGTACGAGCGTCCGTATTACGTACTTGAGATCAGAAAATGTCTCATTGGTACACGCCTCCACCCGGGATCGAACTTGCACCCTTTACGAGTGCGAACCAAAGGTCTACTCATTAGGCCACGGACGCTCGCAGCTAGCACTTGTTAAATAAAACCATCCAGATGTGCCTAATTCTTAATTAGCCGTAATCCCTGTCTAAGCACCTACGGTTTACTTAGGCGATATATAAAATATACCTAAATGGATTAACCAAAATGCTTATTCGGACATCGCCAATTCTGACGTCTAAATAGGATTACACCAAGTTAGGACTTAAACCAGTTTTAAATTTAGATCAATCACTATAATTCTTTTGGAATCCCTGTCGTATATCGCTTATTGGATTGGATCAATTTGGCGTAAAAAGTCTTGCTGCCGTACTCAGATACATTAATTACAATGTAAGTAATTAAATTAAGGTTTTCACATAAGCTCTATACATAATCTGTCAAAGTCTCCATTAAATTGAAGTTTATTCATCACTAGTCTCTGAGTATGGCCGTAAATCAAATACAAGATTTGGGATTTACGAGTAGATACAACCAAATGATATCATGCAACTATTAAGTAACAAGTAATATTTGGTACAAGTCTCATCAAAAGCTCTATTTCCGCAAATAATAGAAACTAAGGTCCAATTACACCAACTACTGTTAAAGTTAATGCTCGAATTAGTATCACGTTACCTCTTTTGTTTTTCATAATATGAATGAGAGAAGACATGACATTTTAACATTCTGTTAACACTAACAGGCGTCGGTGAAATTGGGCCTAAACATCAAAACTATGCTAACTTATCATTGTAGTTTTAATTACAACGACACGATTCATTAAGACAGCCATCATAATTATCGCAACAATGCCCTTTTAGTTCCTGCCATAGAAAATTACGGTATCGCAACATCAGACGCGTAATCTTGAGAATAAAAACTAAGTTAACTAATTCCTCCTTTCTATTGTTTATCTTCAAAGAAAACACACATGTAATTGCACAATTGGCTTTTTGTATAATCGAAGTATTTATATGCATTTAGTGTCATGGTTCCTGATTTGTCATGTGTTTAGGTCTTTATTCCCCAAAAGTTTCAATATGCCATGCTTTTGCAGTTTGCATGCTTTCTGCCAGAATGCTTTACCTAAGCCCGATTATGAAAATTTATGTGTAGTTAACAAAAGTTGATTTTCATTTTTAAGTTCTCATCTTAGAAATCTGAAATCAGTCCGTCAGGTAACGTCTTCCATAAAAGCAAACATGACACAGGTTGTGCAAGAATGTTCGGCGTAGGCAGTGTTTGGTCAACTGTTCCAACTTCTAACGTTTGTGTTGTTCAAATGTGAAACTTCAAACAATTGCCTTTTGGCTCCAAAACTAATGAGCAGTTGTGCAAACAGTTCAGGTTTTATTTTATGGTAATCACTAATCAGGTCACGCTTGGAATTTTCTCGAAGCTGAAATACATGCGCTTCCTGCATAATGATTTCGGCTATTTCCTTTGACCTATATGTAACCAACATTTTTGTAATTAAAACCAGAGCAAACTTATTAAATGCCTGCTTTTTGAGGTATACGATATACCCCCAATTTCACCAACGTCTTCTCTTTCATTCATAAGAAAAACGAAAGAGGTAACGTGATACTAATACGAGTGTTAACTTTAACAGTCGTTGGTGAAATTGTGGCATAAATTAATAGTTTTATCGACAACATCGTGAATTGCTAAATTTTTGACGTTAACTTAACCAATCAAGCGCTTGAGAAAAGATATGCTCCTGTCAAAAAGCCCCAGAAACCGGGCATTAAGGCTCGATTTCGACGAAAAAAAATTACACCTTTGCTGTGGTATGGCGGCCATTGGGACCTGTCGGAAAAGTATGGCAAGGTGATTTTCGTGAATAGCTACTCGACAATGATTAGCTATGCAAAAATTAGCCTGGTACAAATGGTTTAATTGTTTTATTTAAAATAATGTATTCGCGTCGGTATGGCGGGCTGTAAGCCACACCCGAGAAGTATGGCATTAGGGCCGGGCACAAAAACACGATACGACGTCGTACGGCGTCGTACGACGTCGTGTCGTGGGAATCTACGACGCGCGTCGTAAAAAACTATGACACGACATCGTACGACGTCGCGTCGTAGAAACTCACGTAGAAATTCAAAGACGTCGTACGACGTCGTGTCGTGTTTTTGTGTCCCGGCCCTTACGCTACCGCCTACTTATTATTTCTTTTACTATCTGAAAATACAAGCATTTTTGTGGAATAAATCGTTCGACACTCGTTATTTATCCGACACGTGCGAGCGCTATGACCATCATTTTCCTTTTTGCCTTTACGTAATTATACCCCTGTAGAACCGCCAGCCTGGTACAAATGACTAAGAATTTTGTATCAGTATCTCCCGGTCTAATACACTTACTTATGATCTCGCGGTGTTAGCGGCCAAACAGCTCGTTCACGCGGAATATAAATCCAACCTAATAGTACATGAAATAGGCAAAAATTCTGTCCATGTTTTACGAGTAAGAGCCAGCCCACACGGCGCGTTACGTTGCGTTGCGACGTCGCAACGCAAACATTTTGACGCATAGTCGGCCATACGGGCGCTGCGCTATGACAGCGTTATTACAAAGCAGTCTTCGTCAATACCCCTTCACCCTTCGTCTCGGGGGCTGCTGTCCGTCATGTGTGCGTGGCGACGACGCAGCGCGCCTCGTGAACATCTTGGTATTTACAAGTTGTACAAGTTGTAAAAGGTATTTACAACATTTTGTATGTAAAACAACGCAACGGCAGCGCTGCGTCGACGCAACGCTGACGCAACGCGCCGTGTGAACTGGCCCCAATAGACGTTAACAAATTGGCAATAAAACGTCGAAAGTGTAGAACGATTAAACACGCAAATTGACATACGAAGCCTCAAGTATTGATTATACTTCAACGATAAATCCACAACAGATCTACTTTCACCATCAGTCAGGTAGCCCCTGCTTTCTTGTGTCCATCTGATCTCGAAATGTAACGATCATTATAATAAATTTTGTTCGCATATCTAAACGTGAAGAGCTGTATTTCCCGATGGACAGACAGTCACTGAAACGGATGGCAATGGTTAACTGAAACTTGAAAGTATAGGCCGCGCAAGCTATAAGATCGCTCGGCAAAAAATGGAAGGGGAAGCAGTGAACTTTTTGTCCCTTTGTGGGGCAAGGCGTGAGTGAGGGTGCGTCTTATGACATGACTTTACTATTACTAGATAGTAACAGAATAATGTAAAACGACGGATAAATACTGTATAATAAAGATTTTTGTTGAAGTTTCCAAAAAACATTATGAGCTAGAAAGAGTTTCCGTTCACTCTTTTAAAGAAAACGTATATTGAAATGGACAAGAATTTTCTGGAGGGAGGTCAGGTCTAGACTCAGAATATCAGCCGCTAGGCTGTTTAGAATCTAGATGAATATCAGGTATCCAGGTATCGAGATAGAACAACACACTTAAATAACGGAACCGGCCACATTGTTCAAGTTTTCCGCACAACAAAACACAATTAATGTAGTTATAATTTTCCACTTCTTTGTTCTTAGGGAACATGCAAAGAATATAATATGATATGTTTAATTGTTTACTTAAATTTAAATATGATTTGATACTGGAGTGATAAGTAACTAAACCTATATTGTGTTGGATAATACATTTTTCGTGGAAGACTAAGGATAACATCACGCTGCGACCAATTGCAATATGAGCCAATAATTAATGGAAAATATTGATGAAAAGGGGAAAATTATTCATCTTTGTTTTTTGCCTTGGGTGTAACAAAACTATAATATGGGTTCCCCTATTTATAGAGTTTGCAGTGAAAGTAGCAGCGCTGAAAGAGTAACTTTTTGTTTTCACCTTTGCATAGCAAAATTCGTGACGCGTGGCCGCTTGGCGCTTGCTCATACAAATCACAAGGTCTTTCAGCGCTGCTACTTCCACATCCATAGTGAACTCTTTATAAGGGACACAAACCCACCCTTAAGTATTATCATAACTTAGTTTTGTTACACATTGTACAATATGTGTCCTTGAACCTAGATCGATTTTTCAGTCTTGTCTTAGGTCATCTCAAAGCTACTTCAGCTTGTAGGGCGCCTGCGTGGGAACTCTATCAATATTTTAGAACCTAGATACCTACATCTAGAAAGAGTAAAGACCTAGCTCGGGTATTAAATATCTAATACTTAATGTTGCCCGTATGTTTGTAGCGTTAGGAATACATATTTTTTTCGAGATAAATAATATCCTTTGTTCTCTCTCGAGACTTTGTGCCTACGAATATTTCAATGCTCAGATCCGTCAATGTCGGTTAAGTTGTTTAAAAGATTGAGGTAACAGGCAAACAGATTGAATTTACTTTTGCATTTAATATAAGTGCAGATTTGATTTAGAATAAATAAATAGGGTACCGCGCTTTTCAACATTTAGAAGTTTTTGATTCAGGGATAATATCATCAAAATACATTAACTCCTGTAGAACGTTTTACGTAACATATTTCGCTCAAAATATACCTTAGTTAATTTAAGTTAATTTAATTAACATAATGGCTATTCTAATGTCATCTGACCGTAGAGAATCTATAATCGCAATCTCGAGTACCGTTAACCATTGTTCCGAGTTTCGGTCATAATAAGGTAAATTGTGGTCTACCGATATACCAATACCGGGTATTCACGTTGGCGAATGATGGACCAAGAGATAACAAAAGTGTACTCATGTTGGCCCATGTTGGACCAATAGAAGCGATTGCGAACTTTGTAGAAGGGATAAAATTGTAGAAGGAATAGTTATTTTATTGCGACCCCTCGCATGGGCTCATGTTGGATCTATGCATTTATACTGTTGGCATAATAAAATTGGGTATACAACGAATATACAGTTGGGTATATCAGTCTATTGCTACTTACTTGCGTTGGCCAATACAAGCGATTATTGGAAGCAAGGGAAAACGGGGCCCTATTACCAACACTTTGCTTAGATGCCTCCAGACTGTAGCTCAAAAACTGCTATAGCTAGACTTGTAAAATTTTCACAGATTGTGTATTGCTGTTGCCGCTAAAACGACAAATATTAAATACAAAATAAAATTAATATTTAAAGGTCTCATTACAACTTTCGGGGCCTATTTGTGCTCTATAACAATACGGAAATATACGTGCACGATTCCGACTCGCACTTGGCCGATTCTTTTTACATGATTGGTTATTATGATGGTTTCATGATGGTCATAATAATTAATGACCATCATCATAACAACTCGGACCTTTATAGTTTAACGGGATAAAAGTTATTGCTACATCTCCCATCTCGATTCATGATAGCTGTCCCTCCCTTTAAAGGCACTAGAAAGTTGGCAAATCGTGAAAGATGTGAGATTGCGACCGCAACGAAACGCATGCAAACGTTGCCAATTTCATGTCGTTTAATGACTTTGATACGGTCGGATTACAGTGCTGCAAGGATGTTTAGGCGCGTGCTCGAAGTAGTACTTAAGCCACCATCTTACCAGATTGCGGCTTAAGTGACAGCAATACAAATTCTAGTGACAATACAGTGACACTAAACCGTAATGTCACTTGAGATACTGCTGTGAGACACAATACCCAAGGAACATAAATTTTTGATTTCACAGAAGGGCGTTCTGCGCGAATTACGAATTATCGCTGGGATTACTGAAAAATATACGGTTCAATACGATAAACGTATTTCAGCACAACGAAATCCCTCTTTCCCATCTTTACAGGCAAATAATGAATTTTCAAGCTTCACAAACAAACAGTCCTCAGAAATCAATTACCTCCTAATGTGGACTCAGTATCACAAATATGTGTTTTGTAACATAAAGTAGAGTATGACAAAACGCCAGTCACGTTTAGATGATGTTCTGTGATTGATGATACAATCACAACAATACAACAAATAATAATAATAACACGACATCAAATAAGAATACCCGTGTTGTAAAATCAACAACAGTAATAGTCTGATTAACAAGTGCCATTTTCCTCAAAACCTGATCTAATGCATCGAAAATTATGATTTTGGTCTCACTCGATTCGGAATGATTTTGGTCTCACTCGATTCGGAATACCATCTAGAACATTCTATCAAAATTCCAAGAGGGGCTGAAAAAAAATGCAAAAGTTATAAACAATTAAGTAAACATAAAAAGAAGGGTTTAGTTTTCTTTTTTAACGTTGTGCATTTTTTTAACCCATTTTTTATGAAAATCGTTTTTTAAAAAATCGTCAATCAAGTTGTTTCGATCAAGTTTCGATCAAGGTTTCGATCAAGGTTTCGATCAAGTTACGATCAAGTTTCGATCAAGTTTTGAACAAGTTTCGATCAAGTTTCGATCAAGGTTTCGATCAAGGTTTCGATCAAGTTTCGATCAAGTTTCGATCAAATTTCGATCAAGTTTCGATCAAGGTTTCGATCAAGTTTCGATCAAGTTTCGATCAAGTTTCGATCAAGTTTCGATCAAGTTTCGATAAAGTTTCGATCAAGTTTCGATCAAGTTTCGATCAAGTTTCGATCAAGTTTCTATCAAGTTTCGATCAAGGTTTCGATCAAGTTTCGATCAAGTTTCGATCAAGTTTCGATCAAGTTTCAAATTGAGTTCGAGTTCGAGTTCGACACAAAACACTACTCTCCAACCGTCTTACGCGTTTTGTATGCTTTTTCGATCAACACGAAAATCTATCGCGAGTTTCACAGTTTTTACCCATCCCACAAGTGCTCAACGCCGCTAAAGAAGTTTTCACTTCAAAAATTTGGGCACTAAGTAGACATATCAATAAACAATAATCCGTCAACAAAAATAAATTATCACAATTTGTTTAATTGTTATGCTTTGGTTCATTTGTTAATAGTCACCATTTTAATGTTAACATAAAAACGCTGATTATTTCAAAACAAGAAATCTAGAAATTTTAATTATTCTTTTGAGCTAATCTTAAAAGGGCTTAGAAGAGATTTCTTTTGGAAAAATTCAACAATTTTGATTTTTCACTTTTTTATGAACAATCAAAGGCATTCATGAAATTTTCATGTAAATATAGCAATTAGGGGTTTTTCATCAATAAGAATGATTATTTTAATTTTATTAGTTATAAATAAAAAAATATATATTGTTATCTGGCTTATAACAATAACAAAACAAAATAGTAACAATAATTGGATATAAAAGTACCGTAATTGCTTTATTTACATGAATAATTTTGGAATGACTGAATGTTAATAAAAAAGTGAAATATAAAAAAATGAAATTTTTCAACGGGAATCTCTTATAAGGCCTTTTAAGATTAGCTCAAAAGAATAATAAAAATTTCTAGATTTCTTGTTTTGAAATAATCAGCGTTTTTATGTTAACATTAAAATGGTGACTATTAACAAATGAACAAAAGCATAATAATTAAACAAATTGTGATAATTTATTTTTGTTAACGGATTATTGTTTATTCATATGTCTACTTGATACCCAAATTTTTTTATTCCTTAATATTAATATTTAATCACTTAAAATATTTTTTTAGTTCACGTAGCAGATTGCGGCAAATCACGCGAAACCCGAACCACGCGGTTTTACCGTTACTTTCGCCGCTCAATTAAAGCTATAAGAATTATTGGTAAGGTTCTAGGATCTAGGAATTTTTTTAGGAAATTTCCTGTTCTTTAAGGATCTATTTTCAAATTTTGATTATCTCAAATAGTTTTCGAAATATTAAAAAAAACCAAACCCTTATTTTTATGTTTACTTAATTGCTTATAACTTTTGCATTTTTTTTTAGCCCCTCTTGGAATTTTGATAGAATGTTCTAGATGGTATCCCGAATCGAATGAGACCAAAATCATAATTTTCGATGCATGAGATCAGGTTTTGACAGAAATGGCACTTGTTAACCAGAGTATAACTTAATTTTCAGATATTATCGATTCGTTGCGTTTTGTACTTTTGATTAGTAATTATTGTTATTGGAACAGATCTTAAGAATGGCTCATAACAAAGTTACATAATATTGCAAGCATGTTAAAGATTTGAAGGACAGGGACAGTTAAAAGGGTCCTAATAAGCTTGAGTCACTAGGTGTATGTTGTCCGGGCATATTGGGCACTTATCAGTTTGAATCCATCTAAAAAGAAGGAACGCCCGAGCGTTTCGGGCATGTTTGGACATTGAAGAGAATCTTGGCTATCATTAGACAATAGACGATGTGGGAGAGCCATGCTTCGGCACGGATGGGCCGGCTCGACCGGAGAAATACCACGTTCTCACAGAAAACCGGCGTGAAACAGCGCTTGCGCTGTGTTTCACCGAGTGAGTGAGTTTACCGGAGGCCCAATCCCCTACCCTATTCCCTTCTCTACCCTCCCCTTCCCATCCCTACCCTTCCCATTACCCTATTCCCTCTTAAAAGGCCGGCAACGCACCTGCAGCTCTTCTGATGCCGCGAGTGTCCATGGGCGACGGAAGTTGCTTTTCATCAGGTGACCCGTTTGCTCGTTTGCCCCCTTATTTCATAAAAAAAAATAGACAGCTTATCTATTATACTTATAATATTATAAAGCGGAAGAGTTTGTTTGTTTGAACGCGCTAATCTCAGGAACTACTGGTCCGATTTGAAAAATTCTTTCAGTGTTAGATAGCCCATTTATCGAGGAAGGCTATAAGCTATATTCTATCACGCTAAGACTAATAGGAGCTAAGAAATAGAGGAAAATGTGGAAAAAACGGAGGAAATTATTTGAAAGAGCTTATCTCACGAACTACTGGAGCAATGTTTATGTTATTTGGCACAGATAAGAAGGCTCATTTTTGTGGATTAATTTGTCTGTAAAATATCTAATTTACTTTATATAATACTAGCTGTTGCCCGCGACTCCGTCCGCGTGGACTTCAGCTTCTAGCGCGCGGTAGTAACCGTCATAGAGTAAAGGCTAGTTCGCATTAAGTAGGTAGTTCCCGTTGAACCATGTAGGCTATATTACTGCAAAATATTGCAGCACGACAGAGGTGCTTCCGCGGTACGCTTACTTCAAACTTCAATGTTTACAGACAGTCACAAAACTATTTCTTACATATATTTTATGTGTAGGGGGTTAAAAACTGGGGAGTGGGGTCGAAGTTGAACATCAACTCTTCTTATAGTGGAGTCAGTGAAGGTTTTCACCTCCGATTTCGTTGAACCTCCATCGATTTTCATGAAAATTGGTAAGTAGGTGGAGGATACCCTAAGAAACAAAAGTGACATAGTACCAACTTGCGCTTTTACCCTGGGGGTGGATGCCAACCCTTCTCTGGGGGTGAATTTTTTTTAATAAAAATAACCCCAGGAATCAATAGACACACAAATTTTAAGCAAATTTTGTTATTTAAAGTTTTTTGAATAAATTAATACTTTCGGAGTTATTAAAGATCAAAGATCATGTTTTTGCGTGAGAAAAATACTTGTCTTAAAGCGGGTTTTCATAATTAACTAAGAAACTAAGTATAGGTTTTTACGAAAAATGTATAATTACCTAAATTAAAGCCAATAAAAAAACAAACTAATATCTATTCTAAAATGCCTTCCTATATTCATCCAAAGTGAGGTATAGGTGATTGTATATGTATATATTTTCTTTCGGCGAGTACCTAAGTCTAAGCATTCAAACTTAAATAACGGTAAACTTAAAAATACCTTTCTAATAAGCATTGCAAAAAGATAAAATCATCAAAATTAAACAAGTTATGATAAAAATAAGATGACACTTTCAAATTTTTTTGGAAAAACCGAAAAATAAAACGTTGAGCATTTCTACAATAATTCAAATTTATGGTTATCCCTAAAGACTTTTCTTTATTTTAGCATAACTAATGACCTCAAAAAATTTTAATTTTCTTAGTTTAGAATGCTTAGTTTTTAAAAGCAGAATGATTTAGTAAAATCGAAATTATTCAAATTTTCGTAAATATCATTTTGTTTTGAATATAACTTCAAAAATATTGAATCTTCGTAAAAATTATAAAGAACGAAATTGGTATCCACTTTTTTAAAAAAATCTTTTGTTTTTCTTTTGATTTTTATAGGATGAAAAACAACGAAGATAGAGTCTAACTTTTACTGCAAGACCCATGAAATCGGAACCTTTTAACCCTAATTTTTTTTAAAACCAAGGGCTTCAAAAAGTATTGTTTAAGTTGATCTTAAAGCTCTTTAAACAACCTTTAAAATGGTCCATAAAAGAACCCGATAACTTAAAAATTAACAGAGCTATTGTGATAAAACAATTTTTTTTTTTTTGAAAATGAATTTTTTTGAAGTAGAAATTTGGGATGCAAATATTGTAGGAAAACCTGTCAATAGGTACATTTATACTAATATTATAAATGCTAAAGTGTTTTTGTCTATCTGTTACCTCTTAACACCCAAACGGTTCAACCGATTTTTCTGAAATTTAGTATGAAAATACTTTAGACTCTAAAGTTTAGAGTCTTGGGAATGGATATGGACATAGGATACCTACTTTTTATCCCGAAAAATGTACGGTTCCAGTGCGATTGCAGGCGTCATATATATATATATAATGTCGACTCGATAAGAGAGGGGCTTTTTATAATGATGTGCGTCTATTAAATATTTCAGTCTAGCAGATTCAGCCTTTGCGTCAATTTTTTGCACAGAGGGTAGTTTGAAATCGTTGTTTGAATATTTTGGAACATCAATGTTTGAAATATATTAATAAAATTTATCTTAAGTATGAAAAAATATTTGAACTCATTAATGCTGATAAAAAACTTAAAATAAAAAGCTTATTTTTCAGACATTGGGTAGTTTACAGGGGTGAAAAAATTTCGCAAAAAAACTTAATAAGAAATGAATACTAAGTAAATAAAGTGAAAAAATTGGGTTCAAAAACATAAACCTATTAAGTTTTTGAACCCAATTTTTACTGTGATTCCGCAATAAAGGGGTACTTTTAGGGGTTTATATTTCAGTCTTATCCAAAAATTATATCATAAATATTAAACAAACTGTTTATACAATGTAAATATGCGATTTTAAAGTTCAGAAATACAAAAAGTGTTTTTCACGATTAAAATGATGGTTGCCATAAGGGTTGAAAAATTAATTAAATAATCATAAAATATCATTAAAAAAAACATTAAAACATTTATTTTATCGAATTAAACCCAATTAGTTAAGCCAGAATGGTTAAATATGCATTTTTTCTATTTTCAACAAAAGGGGTGGATTTCACCCCTAAAATAAAAAAAGCGCAATACGAGCGTATGTCATTTTTAAAATAGAGGGCTTAATGTACTTAATCCCAAATTTTCATCTAAATCGATGGAGGTTCAACGAAATCGGAGGTTGCACCTGATTTTTGCCTTCATTTACTGTACTATTATTACTTAAAAAAAACGAAAAGAAATTAATTATCCTTACCACCTCTTATAGAAACACGTATGGGCAAGCGATAGTGCGATGTAGGAGACGCACGGCGCCATCTATTATGAATTTTTGGAACTAACTTAATTTGAAGAAATTTACGCATTTTCACCCCCTTACAACCCCTTTTTCCAGTTAAAAAGAAGCCTATGTCCTTTCTCAGACAAACAAAATTTTTACAAAATTTCATTACAATCGGTTCAGTAGTTTTGGCGTGAAAGCGAGACAGACAGACAGACAGACAGACAGACAGACAGACAGAGATACTTTCGCATTTATAATATTAGTATAGATTAATGGAACGTCTAGTGTTAAATAAAGAGATTGTGGGCTTATTCAATTCCTACTGTAAGTAGGGCATTGGGGTCCAAAAAATATTATGGGTCAGCGCGATGTAGATTACTGCTAGCAGAGTTGTGGTCGGTTTTATCTTCTTGCAACTTTGCATTAAGCGAGGGGTGGTGACTGGTGGGGCTTGTGGGCATAAAAAAATCGAGGGTTACAAACCCCCGTTTTTCAGGGGTCCGGGGGGTCATTTGAAACAGTACGGCTTCGGTTCCAAACATTATTTTAGCACTCAAAAGTACTATTAAAAATAATGCCGTCAAATTTTTTGTGTCCATTTTAATAATAATCTTAATTACATGGTATACTTGATTTTTTAAGCTGTAAAATTATTTGATTCTGTACGGCGACTTTATTTTTAATATGATATTGTAAAATACAATTGTTATAGAGTATTGCCATTCAAAAAAAACTGTTCTAAAAAAATAAACAGAAATACAAAATCTGAAATTTTGAATATTCATAGATTAATAAAATAAAGCAATTTTCTACATTTTTCCTTCGTCTTAAATAGTATTTAGATAAATAAATTAAGAAAAAATTATGCCGTACATTTTAATGCAGAGTAAGTAAAGTACCATCATATAACAAAATTGTGTTTTTTTGTATGGGAGCCCCCCTTAATTATTTCTTTTTTAAAAATGTTACTATTGATTTTTAAATTAAAAATAAAATTGAGTATTTTGTGAACATTTCAGGTGTCTACCTGTTGCCATTATTGATATCGAGCAAAATATTTAAAAAAGTCACGTTTGTTGTTTGGGAGCCCCCCTTAAATAATTATTTTATTTTGTTTTTAGTATTTGTTGTTATAGCGGCAACAGAAATACATAATCTCTGAAAATTTCAAATCTCTAGCTTTAACCGTTCTTGAGTTACAGCCTGAAGACAGACTGACATCGAAATCTTAGGTAAAGGTATCCGTTTTCACCCTTTGGGTACGGAACCCTAATAGAACAACTATTTTTTAGAAAAAAATCGATATATTTCGTTGTATGGACTTTTCTTACATTTCGTTCTATGGATATTTGCTTGAGTTTTTTTTTCTCCTACAAACCTTTGGACCAACAAAAATGTACGGCGTACAAAAAAATATGATCTATGCATAACATACTTTCAAAATGAATTAATTTTATGTTGGTTCAAATGACCCCCCGGACCCCTGACGGGTTGACGTTGACGGGATGAAAACGGGGGTTTGTTACCCTCGATTTTTTTCTATTGTCGCATTATTTTTGTACGGCGTTGCGGAATAATTGATTCGAAGCTGTATCCAAATAGTATGAAACGTATGCCGTATTGAATCAAATTACCAAATTTACCATGGAAATTGGCTGAAAATAAAATAAAAATACCGACTTGTTGGCGCATTATTTTTGTACGGCACTGCGGGCTTTCTTCTTATTTTTCATGTGTCTATCGATGGTAAAAATGCCGTACAGGATCATATGACCAAAATGCACATGCACATGCACTTTTGAATTCTCACCAGCACTCAGTTGGACAGCTTACAAGTGACGGCATAGTGCTAAATCTTATTATTTTATGCTCTAATATCGTCCTATATACGTCCCCAGGTGGTTCATTTGACCCATCCATTTTCGACGTGGGCCTGTAGTCTATATACTTATATAATATTATAAAGCGGAAGAGTTTGTTTGTTTGAACGCGCTAATCTCAGGAATTACTGGTCCGATTTGAAAAAATCTTTCAGTGTTATATAGCCCATTTATCGAGGAAGGCTATAGGCTAAAACGGGGAAGGCTATATGGAAAAAAAGGGGGAAATTATTTGAAAGGGCTTATCTCTCGAACTACTGGAGCAATTTTTCTGTTATTTGGCATAGATAAGAAGTACCTAGACCACGTGAAGGATCATAGGCTATTTTTTGTGGACTAATTTGTCTATGAAATATCTAATTTACGCGGGCGAAGCCGCGCGGAACGTCTAGTTAGATAATAATTGTACATATATCTTCTGTAGTCTAGAAATTTCGGCAGCGCATCTATTTAGGACAATATAGTTTACATAATTCACCATTTAGCAATTTGCGTTCTAACTACTTCCTTTTAGAACCATCCGGTGCTTATATAGAAACTAAATGTTTCTGTGTAGATCCATGTTCTTGATAACGTACAGACTACAGAAAGACCGACATTATATTCGGAATGGGCCAGAGAAAATTTTGAGCTTCATAAAGAGTGAGCAGATATACAAATTTAGTCTGAGATCATCAAATAGACTGAGGTTTGTAAAACGTATGATTTACAAACTTTGAGAACCCCCGCTCTAGAGTTTCATACTTGGTCCCTGTCGGATCTCTTGAACGCCTTACTTGGTTCTGATTTTGATCATTTTGACACTGATGCCGTTGACTGATTGTTACGTAAGTCTGCTTTCGAATATGCATAAGCCATAAACGTTTAAATGGCGTTTTGAATAAGTGTAGTACTTTTAGGTTGCCTAAACTTTCTTAACACAACTCAGTTGTATTAATATTCTTAAATGAAAATTGTTAATATCTTTCGCATAATATAATGGATTTTAAGGTACGCTCACTTTATGGACACAACGGGGTCGCGGACTGCGCCACATTTTTCCAATCTTATTGACCGATAGGGCATAAAAAAGGTATGGAAATGCGGCCCACCCCGCTGCGCTCTGTCGTAATTTGAACGTACCTTTGCTCTACATCAGCGGTCAGCAAACCGCGTTCTTCTTACTTGCGAGTTGCAGGCCGCAAATGCTTTGCAAATAAGTTACAAATAAATCCCAAATGTGTTCAGTTTATTTAGCTACCTTATTTGCCGGCCAAAAGTTTGCCAACCCCTGCTCGGCATCAACGGCACTTTTGGCATCACTGTAGTCGTTTAAAAATTAATCAAATCGCTAAGCTCTTGTTACATGGCTAAGTGAACGTACTTTGTTTATTGGCTGGCAATAACCATTTCCTTCTTGAGCACATTCTAGCTAACGATCTCAGGTTTCAATGTTAATTTGTGCATAATTATGTGAAAAACAATTACCTTCAATGTAGCACTTACGCAGTTTAAATGTACATACAGTAGCGTAACACAGCCCATACAAAATGTTATGGCCAGCGAGGAACGCGTCTCCATAACTATAAGTGTCAGTATGCAAAATTACTTCACACCAATAATTAGTGTTTGTGCTTTGTAACCAATCAGCGGCTCACAAGAAGCGTCTGCGCGTGGTAGTTCATAGCTGCTGTTGTGTAATAATATGTGTAATAGCTGGCGACATTAGCTCACGTACAAAACAGCGCTTCATAACATTAATATTTTCTTCTTATTTGTGTATTCTGTATCACAGACACAAGTAAGATACGCGTGCGATGTGATACATTATTTTGCCACTTACAGTTATCTGAAATCACGTTAAGGTGTGCGTGCGCCTCACACAGGTGGTCTAGAGTGAAAATGCTATACTATATGTAAATTATACTGTGGCTCTTACGCAAATTACATAAACCTTGCTTATTTAACGACATTAAGCATTTTATAGCATACAAGATGCTGCCCGCGACTTCGTTTGCGGCTTGCGTAGAATTTTCTTCGTGCATAAACCGTAAATTTTTATACGATTGAAACAATCCTATATCCTTATTCCTTACCAAGGATTCAAAGTATCTCCATACCCATCTAAATCGGTACAGTATAAACTATAAGGGTGAAGTCAAACGAGCGTAATTTGTGAGTCGCAGAATTTCGGCTGGAAGAAATTCTCCTGCATTCACTTTCATACGAAAGTTTGATTCACACGAGCGTAATTTTGTGAATCATGGTTTGAACGAGTATTATCATAAAAGATATTTACGCGACCGAAATTCTGCGACTCACTACTCACAAATTACGCTTGTTTGGCTTCACCCTATGAGTAAAATATGTTGTAATGCCTTGATTACACTCACCGAGTAGAGTGGCGAGACAGTGCTCTCGGCCAAGCACTCGGTATAATAATTTAAAGATTATTATTGAATTTGAAAATAATTAAACTTAGACAGAAAATTGCATTAAAAGTGTAACCTGGATAAGTAAATAGGTACGCACAGTGCACACCCATGTACACAGTACACGGGGTGTAACAAAACTAAGTGATAATACTTTAGGGTGTGTATGTGTTCCTTGTTGCATAGAGTTCACTGCAAAAGTAGCAGCGCTGAAAGTGCATTTTTGTTTTTACTTTTGTATGAGAAAACTCTGGGGCAAATCACAAAAAAATTTGGTCTTTCAGTGCTACTACTTTCACAGTGAACTCTTTACGAGAAACGTACGTCATACATGCCCTAAAGTATTATTACTAATAATTATTTTTGTTACACCTGTATAACAATAGATATTTAAAATGTTCTTGACTCTTGTACGTATTAATATGTCTACCATAATTATTAACGTGACCATTTTTTTTTTTGCCAGAGCGGGACATATACAGAATCCCCCCCCCCCCCCCCCAGAGTTTGTTTGTATGAACGTGCTAATCTCAGGAACTACTGGTCAGATTTGAAAAATTCTTTCAGTTCTAGATAGCTCATTTATCGAGAAAGTCTTGAGGCTATATTTTATCAAGCCAAGACTAATATGAGCAAAGAAACAGAGGAAAATGTGAAAAAAAACGGGAAAAATTATTTGAAAGGGCTTTTCTCACGAACTACTGGGACAGTTTCTATGTTATTTGGCACAATGTGGCAGAATAATCACGTTAATTGTATATGTAAGCATGCGTTACTTCCCGGCATTTCACAGGCATTTCAAATATAAAAATACTTTTTTTTGTCGTTTGTTCTGTTTGCAAAAGCGGGACAATTTCGGCCTCGCGGGGGACAGCGGGACAGACTGCCTGAAAGCGGGACTGTCCCGCCCAAAGCGGGACGTATGGTCACGTTAACTATAATATAAGACTTCGTTCTTTTTACTTCACACTCCGATGACCACCTCCCTTTAGTCAGTAGAATGACCTTGTAAATCTTTTAGGGTTCCGTACCCAAAGGGTAAAAACGGAACCCTATTACTGAGACTTCGATGTCTGTCCGTCTGTCTGTATGTCTCCAGGCTGTATCTCAGTAACCGCTATAGCTAGACTTCTGAAATTTTCACAGACTGTGTATTTCTGTTGCTGCTATAACAACAAATACTAAAAACTAAATAAAATAAAAATTTAAGGGGGGCCCCATACAAAAAACAATTTTTGGCCTATTTTTGCTCTATAAAGGTACGGAACCCTTCGTGCGCGAGTCCGACTCGCACTTGGCCAATTATTTATTTAATTGTGTTCGTATTTTACAAAGAACTTTATTAAGCTGCATTCGTAATGATTATTCCTATACCTCTTGAAGAAAACTGCTGTTCTTCTGTAGAGAAGAAGAGCGTAAGTTTTCTTTAAAGAATACTAATTATAGTGGAGTCGCCAGAGGTTTTAACCTCCGAAAATTGTAATAGTGAATGGATTTTTGTTTTTGTGGTGTCATTTTCTTTTTTACATTATAACTTGCAAAGTTCACCAAAAAAATTATTGTGCTTTTAATTTTTTAGTTACTTTTATTTAAAAATTAATATTTCACCATATAAAACCAGTAAAGAAAAAAATTTTTTTCTTGATTCTGTTATTTAATGACTCTTATCCGATTGTTTACATTGAAAATTAACCAAAACCAACATTTTTAATAAAGAAAGTTTGCTTTGCTAAGCTAAATAAACGATTAAGATTTTTGCAAATTTTTTAGAGATTAACACTCGTCGTAACCAAGATAAAAGGGTTTGGGAGGATTTAAGGATTGTAGTGAAAAGTGTGTTACACGTACTTACTGTGCGTATTTAATTTTTAGGGAAATTATGAGTTTTAAGTACTTTAAAACGTTTTAATATCTCCAAAAAAGTATAAAATAGACCAAAATTGTTTTTCTACAATATTTGTTGAGAATTTATTTAAGTAAGAGCTAAAACGTTAAATGCATCGACAAACGAAAGGCTTTTTCTAGCCTTTGAAATATATTTAAACTTCCTAATTATAGCCAGAAAAAAAATTGGGTGCTACATATCTCACGTACATACGAAAGACGCATGCTACGACCTATGTTTGGAAAATGCTTACCTGAATCACAGAATACATATTAGTTTAACAACAGATTCCTCACTCCCGAAACCCGTTTAAAGAAATAACGACGCAAGCTACGATACCATAAAGTTGAAATTCCGACGCGCAATGCTAAATTGCCTACGGATAAATTTACCTACAAGTGCGCTCTCTTTCTATCGCATAACGCGTACCTTTTCTTAAGAAATCAAGGTTTTCGCCTCTTAGAAAACAAAATATATTTTTTAAATTACTATTGGTATGAATAGCAAACCTTTTTATAGTAATATCAAATTTCAGTAAAACAACCTATATTTTATAGTAGTTCTATATTGGATTATAATATTTCAGGAAACTTTTACAATTTAAACATAGTAACTTGTGTTTATTTCTGTGTAGTTTGTGTGTTTCTTTGTATGAAATTGGTTTATTTGCTATGTTTGTATAGTTTTTATCTACTATTTGTATTTAAATACCCTATTCAAATATAATAGGTACATATTTCATTGGCTTTTTTTAATTGTTCATTTTTATAAGATTTATAACGATTTTGTCACAGCGGTTAAATCAGTATCATATTGTATTAAATTCCTCTATAATCAGTATACAGTAGATACGCGACGAAAAATCTTGCGCGTGCGTCACCGCTCGCTTGTGAGTCCCTTATAATTTGCCACCCGCGGATGGTACTTACAGTTCGATGCCTATACGCGCGAGTGGGACAGGCCTGCCTGAATACAAAAAATATCAGTTCTTAACCTAATTTGTATTTTTTTCCTTTAAGTATGTTTAAGCGAATGTAATCAATGAAAAAAAAAACATATGTTTTATTGTGTTAAAACCTAACCAAAAGAAATAAAATACAGATTTTCTTTGAAATATACGCGAAAAGTTTGTGTTACATTTTCGGAAAAGTTAATAAAGTAAGAGCTAAAAAAAATTACGCATTAACAAACAGAAGTCTTTGTAAAGCCTAAGAAATAATTTTAAATTTCCTATTTAAAACCAACAAAAATAGGAACGCCATTTATCAGGTACTTATAACTGCCGAAGCACACAACAAACCTATTCGGAGGCATGCTCATCTAGGTACAAAAATATTAATATTTAAATCTAAATTATATATTTTTTCCACTTATTTTTTTTTTCGGAATATAAGCAACGATTTGAATAAAAAAAATATAATATATTTTATTATTTTGCTACATAACTGAACTGAAAGAAATGCACGTTTTCTTCAAAATTTTTAAATTTATGAGTGTAACTGAAGTGGTATAGAATAACTTAAAAATTAAAAGCACAACTTTTCAATAGGTAAACTTTTTTATTTATGTTATCAGCTACACATTCCTTTTTTTCTTTTCAATTTTCATCCACTATTACGGAAATCGGAGGTTTGCACGATTATTACGCTCTAGGCACTCCACTATTACATTAAAAAAATTACAGCCTTCTGACTAGATGTAAATCTCAATGAGCATTGTAATTTGGGAGATGAGCTTTAAATTTTCTAAGTAATTAGCTAGGAATTGTTTATTTGTTTGTTTAACTTGTTTATAATGTTATCAGATATTATTTTAAAGTTAATTACAGACTCAACTTAAAATAATAAGGATTGAAAACCCTTCAACTTTGTCAAGCGCAACCTATGAGGCAATTTAATTTCTAAAATTGCATCAACACTTGACACTTGTTTCATCAAAAGTTGACTTATCAAGTCAATAGGTAATCAAATGATGAGACTAAACAAAGAGGCGTAATGTTTTATGACAATGCATGTCTGACCACAGGTGTCTCTTTGTTCGTTACTCTGTAGTCTGTTGTAATAATGTACATGATGTGAGTTATGGTGCTCCCACACCGCAGTTAGAAAATGTTTAGTAACGTTAGTAAACATTTGTTAGCAAACATTTAATCACAAATGTTAAAAAATGTTAAAAATGTTTTCATGTTAGAAAATGTTTAGTAAACGTAAGTTAACAAATTATAGCAAAACAATTAATTATAACAAAATAAAACATATTGTGTTACCTTTTGTTTGTAAACCTTTTATAAAGGACGACGGGGTATGTGGTGACTGGTGAGCCAATACCAGATTTAAATGTTATAAAATATTAGTAAACATTATTAAACATTTTCTATTAGTGTAGGAGCACTTATAACAATATGTAATGGCTCCTCTTCACAATCGGCGATGATCGGCACTTGTTGATCGCCTGTGATCGGCAAGGTAATCGCCACGATCATCGTGCAAGCATCCACACGATCGTCCGCGCTCATTCATTGAGCGGCAAGCCATCAAGATGGACGTGGAGGTATTTGACTTAGATAGTTATTTATTTATCGTTATTATGAAGTTTACAATACAGGGTTACTGGTATTGGTAATAACCTTTTAAGGGTGGTTTTAGTACATCTATACCAACAACTTTTATTCTACGACTTTTGGAAATTCGCGAAAGAAAATCAGCTGTTCCATACAAAAGTATGGAAAATTTTCGACAAAATGTATGGAACAGCTGACTTTTTTTTCGCGAATTTCCAAAAGTTGTAGAATAAAAGTTGTTGGTATAGATGTACTAAAACCACCCTTAAAAGGTTATCACCAATACCAGTACCCCCTGTGATGTAAACTTCATAATAACGATAAATAAATACCTATCTAAGTAGTTACATAATAACCTTATTTTTATCTTTGTGAAATTTATTTTTGGGATTCCAAATTACTGGGTGGTTTTGATAAAGTTCTATGAACTTAAATGTCTCTTCATTTGACCACCCAGTAGCCATGGTTTTGCACTTGCACTAACTTTTATTTTATAAACAAAAGCCGACGCGACGCACGTACGCTCGGCTCCGCTGTCCTCCGGTGAATGAATGATCGGCGATCGTGTGGGCACGAGCTGCCGACTACACGCGATTCCCTTTGATGCGTGTCCAAAAAACCGACAAGTCACCGATCGCGGCGATCACGACGGCGACTATGGACGATCATGGCCGACTACAGGCGAGTAGCCCCTCTACACAATCGTGCTCGCGCGTAATCGCCTATGATCGCCGATTGTGAAGAGGCGCCATAACAGTTCCTAACAAAATGTAACAATTGACAACATTTGTTAGTAAATGTTTTTATGTTAGAAAATGTTTATAAACATTTTCTAACGGCGATGTGGGAGCACCATTACACGCAATTAGAAGTACCGTCTCCGCGGTCTACTCTACATACATATCTGCTATGTTTCATTAAAATCGGCCCGGACTCGAAAGCAACTTAGTGCTTCTTCGTAGTTCATCATAATCCAAAACTAACAGACTAGTATTTTCGAAGAACGAAATAGTCAAAATCCGTACTTTAGAATTTAACTAGATTATTATGCTCGCAACTCCGTTGCTCAAAAACTCGTTTTATTGCGTAGGAACCGTACATCCTATGTAGGGAATGCAAATCTCGCGAGATTGGGGCTCAAGCGAGATCCCGCGAGTTTATGAATACAATACCGCGAGATCTCGCCAATTTCGAGATCTCGCGAGATTAGCAGTTTGGTAGGTTTTTTTGCAAATAATCACAATATTTGAATAAATTACGAAAAAAAGTAATAAATATTATAAGTATTATAAGATTAACATTCATTTTCACGAATTATTTCAATAGAATTTTATGCATCAAACATTGTTTGACGTAGGTATACGTCTTTAATAAAGTAGTTAACTTTGACATACGTATCTACTATCTGTCAAATAACAAATGAAAGAAACAACCAGTCTTCTCTTCTATTGTGCGCTTTTATAATTTTGGACGTGGCGGTAATATCGTGGACGTTCGCGGTAAAACGATAAAATAGGGAAGTAAAATGTGTGGAAATATATGGGGACGCTTTTAAATTTCCGTCGACGATAACTTTTTAACGTACACGTTAGAGGACATCACGACGTCTACACTTCTGAACCGCACAAAACGTCCGCGGTGCGTAAAATCAAAAGGGCATTTAACAAATAAAGTAAGTACTCTGTGGCATTTAACGTACCCAACGTTTTATCCTGGAAGCCGCCGTCCACGATAACGTGACGTCCAGAATTATAAAAGCGCACATTATCAAACACAAATCTTTTAGTAATAAAACAGTACTTTTACAACTAACAAAACAACGAGAAGTCAAAATTCAGGACCTAGTTGAAAATCACAGTGTACAGTTGCTTAGGCCAGCTCCTCTTTGTTTTTACTCCGTGATCGCAACTCCGTCCGTGTCAGTCCGCGCTTCGAATAAGACGTTTTTATGCTCAAGTGCAATCTCGTCAAACTCGCAAGATCTCGTCTTTTTTTCCGGCCGAAAGGCCGAGATCTCGCGAGAACGAGATTGCATTCCCTAATCCTATGTCCTTTCCAGGGACATCAAGTCCAGTTCAGTGGTTTAAGCGTGAAGAGGTAACCGACAGGCAGACAAACTTTCGCATATTTTATAATTATTAAGACACGATAGGGTCAAAAAGTGAATGTCCTTAACTCTACATAGAGAGTGTACTGTGCTGTATGTACTCTGTAATTTCGCCACTTCTATCAAGTTTCCGTAGTGTAGCGGTTATCACGTGTGCTTCACACGCACAAGGTCCCCGGTTCGATCCCGGGCGGAAACAGTACTTTTTTGTTTTTTTTTTACTACTCTGATAAACAAAATAAAAATTTATTTACTCTATTACCATATTGCTCCGTAACGGCCTGGCCACGGGGATCGGCGGTGCGAACGGCGACGCGGTGGGCGCGACGACCATTCGCGCGGCGCCGTTTGCAGGCCACGGGCAGTCACGTTCGCCGCCGCGACCAGGGAAGTCCGACAGCAAAATGTAAATGACCCGCTATCCGTATATTATATACGTGGGAGAGCCATGCTTCGGCACGAATGGGCCGGCTCGACCGGAGAAATACCACGTTCTCACAGAAAACCGGCGTGAAACAGCGCTTACACTGTGTTTCGTCGAGTGAGTGAGTTTACCGGAGGCCCAATCCCCTAACCTATTCCCTTCCCTACCCTCCCCTATTCCCTTCCCTTCGACCGGCAACGCACTTGCAGCTCTTCTGATGCTGCGAGTGTCCATGGGCGACGGAAGTTGCTTTCCATCAGGTGACCCGTTTGCTCGTTCGCCCCCTTATTACATTAAAAAAAAATCCCCAACCCGCGGCCCGCGGGCCGCATGCGGCCCGCCGGGACTTTATTTGTGGCCCGCGTGATGTTAAAAAATTTTGAAATTCACGCCTTAAAGGCGATTAAAAGGTGTTAATCAAATGAAATGTTTACAGTTTTGTTTTCCATTTAATGGAAATGTTGTATTTAAATTATTTATACTACTTTAATAAAGTGATATGACATATTTATTACCCAAACAGCCTTATAATTGAGATCATAGTTTGTATGACAAGTCAACAAGTTAAATCTTTACTACTACTATTTATGAAGATATTGTGGAAAAAAACTTAAAAATTAATTAAATAATGAATGCAAAAGACTAATAAAATGAAAATGAAATAAAAAAGTAATTATTTATATGTTTGTGGCATATGTCAAGTTTGTGCTCTCCACACAACGATTTTTGCACTTGTTGCAAGTAATTTTAGGAGATATGCCAAATGTTTTCCTTCTTTTTGTGCAAGAGGTATATGAGCTTTACTATTTTGTCCAGTTTCTATCGTGAAAATCGAAATATTACTACTTTGCAAACATTTTATACGACCATCCATTATGTAAGCTGGATCAATTTCGATATGGTCTTCTTGTTCACTTCCTGATGAATTTTGATTAGCGCTTTCAGCTTGTAATTACATCCAAAGTATTGTAGTTATAATAATAATAAACAATATCAAAAAAATAAATCCGCAAAAGAATATAAATGCACAAAAATGTACAAGCCTAATAACAAAAAATGTCGCGTTAATACTAACCCTCGTCGTTTCGACGAAACATGGTTGCTGGTATGGCGCTTACAGCCCCCCCACATACAAAATACTACCATCGGTCGCGAGGGCAACGGGTCGATAGAGATTAGCTGAAGTATGGAAGAAGTGCGATCGCGCGCTCAAAAGATAGAACGAATTTTTTAAAACCGCGTCGTCGAATCGACGAAGGTTAGTAATCCAGGGTTAAGATGTGGAGCCACCGCGATTTTTGATGTAAATTTTTTTAAATTTTAGCAGCTTCTGCTCTGGATAAAAATAGAGTCTCAATCTGTATATATATATATATATTAAATATTGCGTTTATGAAAGTGGTTTCATATCAAAAGTTGCTTTTAATTGCATAAGTTATCGAATGGTATAAAAATATTTAATTGAAAAAAAAATCGACTTGATTATCCAATCCAATAATCTTTGACCTTGTCATCATCCCTATTACTGGTCCAATTTGAAAAATTCTTTCATTGCTAGATAGTCCATTTATCAAGGAAGGCTATAGGCTATATTTTATTACGCTAACACTAATATAAGCGAAGAAATAGAGGAAAATGTGGAAAAAACGGGGGAAATTATTTGAAAGGGCTTATTTCACGAACTTTTCTGTTATTTGGCACAGATAAAAAGTAGGAACGTGAAGGATCATAGGCTATTTATTGTAGACTAATTTGTCTGTGAAATATTTAATTTACGCGGGCGAAGCAGCGCGGAACGTCTAGTAATATTATAAAGCTGAAGAGTTTGTTTGTTTGAACGCGCTAATCTCAGGAGCTACTCATCCGATTTGAAAGAATCTTTCAGTGTTTGATAGCCTATTTATTGAGGAAGGCTATAGCCTATATTTTATCACGCTAAGACCAGTAGGAGCAAAGATACAGAGGAAAATGTGAAAATAAAGCTGAAGAGTTTGTTGGTTAGTTTGTTTGAACGCGCTAATCTCAAGAACTACTGGCCCGATTTGAAAAAATCTTTCAGTGTTTGATAGCCTATTTATCGAGAAAGGCTATAAGCTATATTTTATCACGCTAAGACCAATAAGAGCAAATATACAGAGGAAAGTGTAAAAAAATGGGGAAAATTATTTGAAAGGGCTAATATTTCACAGACTACTGGAGCAATTTTTATGTTATTTGAGACGAATATATAGTAGACTACGTGAGACATGGGTTACTAATTTGTGAAAAATATAGTTTCCGTGAAATTTCAGATTTACGCGGACGAAGCCGCGCGGAACATCTAATATTATTAATATGTTTATTGCTCCATTCATCATCATGTCTTTGGCATGCAGAATAATGCGGCTATCAGCCTCCTTATATTAATTAAGCCCTGTCAACAGCGTTTTCGTTGGTTGAAAATCATATATTCTAATTTTTTTATTTTATTTTATTTTTACTATCTTTTATCTAAATATTATTCCAAAATTGGCATTTAAACATTAGATTCAATCGAAAATGATACCAAACTCGACTATATACCTAAATCCCACGCAGTTATTGACCTCATGCCTTGTTAAAGCTAAAAAAAAACCCCTCCCCCACCTGCATGAAATTGTGGCAGCTACTGCAACTTACAACAACGAATTAGTATAGTATAGTACCTATAAACATGTTATTCAAATAATAAATATTTCATAATATTTCATCATATATAAAATAAATAGCTGGCACAAAATATTCAGGTGGCTCCACATCGTAAACCCATCTTAAGGATATAAAGATCAATCCTACCAAAGGAAATCTTTGTTTCAGCAAAAGCCGTATTCCTCGTTTTTTTGTCTTGTACGCACACGACTATACGTTTGTTTCAGTCGCAAGACGCGTCGTCGGTCGCACCGCGCGAAATTTCGCATACATAGGCGAATTTCTCGTGGCTAGGCGGTAACACTACTTTTAAAATCATACTTTGGTTATAACTATACCATAACTGTACTAAATTTCGTATTTTAAAACTTAATCAAGCGGTAAACTATTTTAATTTAGTAATCATCGCCGTTAATTCGAATATTTCAAATTCAAATATCGGAAACAAAATCCATTTATACCTATGCGCTTTATTTTTTATTCACTTACGTAAAGGCAAAGCGCAAAGGAATGCATCGGAACAGCCACGCCGCGGATTATCGGTTAGTAACCTATGCACGTGTGTCTATTTTGGTTCTAGTTTGTGGTTACTATGAAGAGATAAATGGTGTCATCACAAACGATAAGAGGCTTGAGTTATGATAAACACTTTAACATGAATGATTTATCATCTTAGGAAATCATAGTAGACATCAAATAAAACACGTTATAATATTATATATACTATATAATGACTAGAGACCGGATTATATGCATTTGCATATTTGCATATGCATTTGCATATTTTAGCCATTCTCAGCGGTAATAGCATATTTTACCAAAGATCTAGTTATGATGCATGTTTTCGGTACATTTACAACATTTTTCACTAACCCTGCGTTACGAAATGCGACCAAATTTAATAACAATAACAGTTACAAAACATAAGGGCTATTGAGTAATAGTTGCGACTTTTTACTGCATCTCGAATGCAGTCAGTGAAACCGTGCGCGTCTTTAGTTTTTAATGACAGTTACGATAGTAAAATGAAAGAGCCAGAAGAACGTCGCGCTTGCCAACTACAAATTAATAGGATGGCAGAGCTTTTGCGTTTACCAAAGCACGGGCCAAGTTCAACTTCTGCCCAGTTTCCTCGGTAAATGTGGAGCGAAACTTTTCTATTTACAATTATTATTTTTAACAAAAAATTAAAACCGACTTCCAAGGTAAAAACAATAGTAATATGAACTAAAAAGTATTAAATAACTCTTACCCTTTAATAGTGCCTTTTTCAGAATTCGTCTAAATCTCAACTATTTCTGTACTGTATACTACAATCTTCATTATTTTGAAGTCGGTACCAGCTAATTTAATCGTGAGTTCAGTAATGTCAGATTATCTGAAACTTTTGGGACTGGTACCGACTTCAAAGTAATGAAGATTGTAGTATACAGTACAGAAATAGTTGAGATTTAGACGAATTCTGAAAAAGGCACTATTAAAGGGTAAGAGTTATTTAATACTTTTTAGTTCATATTACTATTGTTTTTACCTTGGAAGTCGGTTTTAATTTTTTGTTACAAATAATAATTTTACTCTTTTTAGTTAAGTATCTACAAAATTAGGCTTTATGCGTAAATAACCAATACGAATGTTAACTATTCACATTATGTCACTGTAAGTGAAATTGTGGTAAATGCTTGCAGTTATCTAAGCGATGCTGCAATTTCCATAATTTCTACTTATATCTTTAAAGATTCAGGGGTTCTGTTCAGTGCCTTTGGACCAAGAGACATCTTCGTATAAAATTTCTCTTATTCGTAACATATGTTTAACTTACTAGAAACAACATTTTAACCACTATGAGTGTTTTGATAAAATTCAAGGATTTTCCTCGATTGCTCATAGATCCCATCATCAGCTCACCACTTTCGTAATTGTTATACAAAATTAAGATTATATCCTATACAACAACACGAGAATTTTGAAAATCGGTCCACAAACAGCGAAATCATTATCAAAAACGTCTGCTTCGATGCAAAATATCACGAAAAGTACCAATAATTGGGTCATAGTGTGATGACGGATGGTATAATGATGGTTGTGATGATGATGATTAATCAAATTGATGTATTAGCTTATGCTTTCAGTTGTTTAAACAACGCCGAAATCCCCGAACCTTTACCTATAAGCATTCAAAAGTTCTGTTCGGTACCTTCGGATCCAGGGTATAACCTGGTGCGAAGTCTTACTTTTTGGTAGCATTTACCTCGAATGCTTCAGAAAAAATCGAAATCACTATATGTTTCCATACAAATTTCAAGAAGTCCCCTCGATTCCTCAAGGATCCCATCATCAGATCACCACTTTTGTGAACATGGTACCAAATTCGAGTTAAACCCTATACAACCCAAAAAGAATTTTGAAAATCGGACCACAAACGGCTGAGTAATCGTGGAACATACAAAAAAAAAAGATACATACAGCCGAACATAATATTACCTCCTCCTTTTTGGAAGTCGGTCAAAAATATTCTAAATGATCGAAGACACAATCTTACCACTGAAAATTTTAAAAAATATTTGATTGCTTACGTTTACAATTTTCTTTCATAATTACTGTACATATGCTGCTATTTATGTATCCGGAACTGGCCACTTACAAGAACAATATTTAAAAAGTAATTACAACATTTGAAAATAGAACTCTTTGGTTGAAGTGTGGGAATAATGCGTGGTGGCCACAAAGGAAGATCTTCCGACCGAGCGAGGTGGTATGCCCGGTCAGGCCGAAGCCCACTTGATACATTTCAGCTGTCGTATATATACCGACGCGCTCAGGAAACTTCGATAGCGCGATGTAGGAATGTTAGGCGAATTGTGGGTACCGCCACATCACTCCCCCCCGAAGACCGGAGGTCGAATCTTGAAATCTTGTCGCTTGAGTCGCCAGTGCCAGTGAGTCCCAGTGAGTCGGAACTGTTGCAGTGAGTCCCAGTGAGTCGGAACTGTAAGCTGCTGCACGGGATCCAGTGAGTCGGATAAGCTGCCGTGCGAGGCCGATGCTACGTGCTGACCAGGAGAGATGTGCTCTGCTTGCTGACCGGTCGGTGTAGTGAGAAAGCCCGTTGATGCCGATGCGGAGTCGCCCAGGCCGCGGTACGTTGCGGCTAGTGGACGATGTACCCGATGAGGCGATGCTGGCTGGCGCGGCGCGTAGGGGCGGGGAGCGATGATGATGAAGGAGGCGTGTTCAAATCACGTCGGGGTCACCAATGTGGGAATAAGCGTGGTGGCCACAAAGGAAGATCTTCCGACCGAGCGAGGTGGTATGCCCGGTCAAGCCGAAGCCCACTTGATACATTTCAGCTGTCGTATATATACCGACGCGCTCAGGAAACTTCGATAGCGCGATGCAGGAATGTTAGGCGAATTGTGGGTACCGCCACAGAAGAATACATTTTGTTTCATGTGACTGTCAATTATTTTTCCATTGTGGCGTCATTTTGAAAATTGCGTGTCTTCATTTGCCATGGATTTAACGCGTGAACATTTTCGTGCAATGATTTACTACGATTTTCGGCGTGGGCTAAATCAACAACAGTGCTTTATTCAACTCACCGCAACTTTTGGAGATGAAGCACCATCAAAAACCACTGTTTATCACTGGTACAGTGAGTTTAATCGTGGGCGGTCTATGCTCACGGAATGAAAATAAAGAAGGTCGCCCAAAAACAGCTGTTGTCCCACAAAATATAGATGCTGTGCGGGAACTAATAATGCGTGATCGTCATGTTACATATCGCGAGATAGAGGCGTCCTTAGGCATAAGTATGACGAGCATACATAAGATATTTATTACACGAACATTTGGCTGTAAAAAAAATATGTTCGCGTTAGATTCCGCACAACTTGACAATCGATCAAAAACGGGCTCGTGTCGATTGGTGCAAAAAAATGATAAAAAAATACAACCGTGGTACGTCAAAAGCCGTTTATAATATCTACACAGGTGATGAATCTTGGATCTATGCATATGACCCCGAAACTAAACAACAGTCAACGGTGTGGGTGTTCCAAGAAGTTCCAAGAGCCGAAACCAACAAAAGTTACTCGTGCAAAAAGTACTTTGAAGCAAATGGTCGCCTGTTTTTTTTGGAATTAATGGACATGTGGCTACAGTGCCATTAGAGAATCGTAAAACGGTTAATTCTGAATGGTATACGACCATTTGTTTACCAGAAGTCTTTGAAGAAATAAGAAAGGACAACCGACAACGCAGAATCATATTACATCACGACAATGCTAGCTGTCACACCTCAGCTGAAACAACTCAGTTTTTGGAGGGTCAAAAGATCGAATTGACTGGTCATCCGCCGTACAGCCCTGATTTGGCACCTAACGATTTCTTTTTATTTCCATACGCGAAGAACAAATTACGTGGTCAACGTTTTTCGAGCCGCGAAGAGGCTGTTGATGCGTTCAAAATGCACGTTTTGGAGATACCTCAATCAGAATGGAAAAAGTGCTATGAAAATTGGTTCCAGCGTATGCAAAAGTGTGTCGATCATCGCGGCGAATATTTTGAAAAGCAATAAAACCATATTAAATGATATATGTTTGTTTCTTTTTTTAATTCCGGATACATAAATAGCAGCCCTCGTACTTACCTATTATCGCCTATCAAAAAATAATTTACTAATTGTATGCAGATTTTGAATTTGCATATTGCATTTAATTTTGCATATTCTGCCAATTTTCGTGCATATTTCAAGCATTTTTCATGCATATTTGCATGCATATAACAAGCTTTTTATGTTACATATAATCCGGTCTCTAATAATGACCAATAGCACGAAGCGTAGGGTCGAGGTAGACGAGCAAGAAATGCAATATGTGGCCGAGTACATCTACTTGGGCCAGTTAGTCTCCTTTGAAAATAGACATGGGAAGGAAGTCGATCGCAGAATCGAAAACGCCTGGAGAAGCTACTGGTCCATGAAGACGCTGATGAAGGGGGATTTACCACAGATCTCCTATCTAATTAGATACCGCATGTATATGTACTTCGCGTGCCATCGCGTTCCCAAACGATCACAAACTTCATTCTTTCGAAAGTCTGTTCTTTAGTCTGCGCTCCACCGTTATCGGAATCGGACGTCAATCGGAATTCTAAAAATGCCTAGTTGTGCCGTGGAAATTGGAATAAAAACGTTGGTCTAAATAGTGGACACGTTTCTTATCATCGGTAAGTAATTTTATTATTAAATCATGTGTCCTTTATTTTAAAATCAATTATTTAATGTTAATCGTCGGCGGTTGTAGTTTTTACCATGAAATCTCCGTAACTGCGTGTGTACCGCATGATTCATAATACATTGCCGCTTTAGTTACAAAAGTATAGAGCCCGTTCTGTTTGTCCGCTATTGAGCGCGCAATGGAAATAAAACAATCGATACTTTCACTCATCGCTTAGTTTCGAGGTACAGTCAATATTCTCATTTTTCTGTCAAATGAAGCAAATAGTGTTGTACATATTCTCGATTCTAATTAATCGATTTTCGAAACATACATGAAACAGAGGAATGATAATGTTCGCTTTGGGATATTTTGTGACTCGGTAATTATATTTCTATACATTTTCTATATAGTCGTGTGCGTACAAGACAAAAAAACGAGGAATACGGCTTTTGCCGAACCAAAGATTTCCTTTGGTAGGATTGATCTTTATATTCCTTAGATGGGTTTACGAAGTGGAGCCACCTGAATATTTCATGCAGGTGGGGGAGGGGTTTTTTTTAGCTTTAACAAGGTATGAGGTCAATAACTGCGTGGGATTTAGGTATATAGTCGAGTTTGATAGCATTTTCGATTGAATCGAATGTTTAAATGCCAGTTTTGGAATAATATTTAGATAAAAGATAGTAAAAATAAAATAAAATAAAAAAAAATAGAATATATGACTTTCAACCAACGAAAACGCTGTTGACAGGGCTTAATTAATATAAGGAGACTGATAGCCGCATTATTCTACATGCCAAAGACATGGTGATGGATGGAGCAATAAACATATTAATATTAGTAGACGTTCCGCGCGGCTTCGTCCGCGTAAATCTGAAATTTCACGGAAACCGTATATTTTTCACAAATTAATAACCCATGTCTCACGTAGTCTACTATATATTCGTGTCAAATAACAAAAATTGCTCCAGTAGTCTGTGTGAGATATTAGACCTTTCAAATATTTTTCCCCGTTTTTTTACATTTTCCTCTGTATCTTTGCTGTTATTGGTCTTAGCGTGATAAAATATAGCTTATAGCCTTCCTCGATAAATAGGCTATCAAACACTGAAAGATTTTTTCAAATCGGACCAGTAGTTCTTGAGATTAGCGCGTTCAAACAAACAAACTAACTAACAAACTCTTCAGCTTTATTTTCACATTTTCCTGTGTATCTTTGCTCCTATTGGTTTTAGCGTAATAAAATATAGGCTATAGCCTTCCTCGATAAATAGGCTATCAAACACTGAAAGATTCTTTCAAATCGGAAGTAGCTCCTGAAATTAGCGCGTTCAAACAAACAAACTCTCCAGATTTATAATATTACTAGACGTTCCGCGCGGCTTCGCCCGCGTAAATTAGATATTTCACAGACAAATTAGTCCACAATAGCCTATGATCCTTCACGTTCCCACTTTTTATCTGTGCCAAATAACAGAAAAATTACTCAAGTAGTTCGTGAAATACGCCCTTTCAAATAATTTCCCCCGTTTTTTCCACATTTTCCTCTATTTCTTCGCTTAAATTAGTCTTAGTGTAATAAAATATAGCCTATAGCCTTCCTCGATAAATGGGATATCTAACATTGAAAGGATTTTTCAAATCGGACCAGTAATTACTGACTCATACTAAGATTAGCGCGTTTAAATAATGCTTCTTCTTCTTCTTTTTACGTTGTTTAACATCTTTATCGTGCAAATATGAGTCCTAAAATGAATTAAGCATTCTTAAGTCATCCGAATATGGTACCGAACTTGGAATAGTACCATAATTAATGTCTCTATACAGATTGAGACTCTTTTTTCCTCCAGAGCAGAAGTACTGCAGTCGCCAGAGGTTTTAACCTCCGAAAATTGTAATAGTGAATGGATTTTTGTTTTTGAGGTGTCATTTTCTTTTTTACACTATAACTTGCAAAGTTTACCAAAAAAATTTTTTGTGCTTTTAATTTTTTAGTTACTTAATTAAAAATTAATATTTCACCATTTAAAACCGGTCCCGAAAAACATTTTTTTTCTTGTTCCTGTTATTTAATGACTTTTTTAAAAAAGAAAGTTTGCTTTGCTAAGCTAAATACAACTATAAGGTTTTTGCAAAGTTTTTAGAGATTAACTCTCGTCGTAACCAAGATAAAAGGGTTTGGGTAGATTTAAGGGTTGTAACGAAAAGTGTGTTAAACTTACTTGTTGTGCATATTTAATTTTTAGAGAAATTATAACTTTTAAGTACTTAAAAACGTTTAAATATCTCCAAAAATGTGTAAAATAGACCGAAAATATTTTTCTATATTTGTTGAGAATTTATTTAAGTGAGAGCTAAAACATTAAATGCATCGACAAATTAAATACTTTTACTAGTCTTTGAAATATATTTAAGCTTCCTACTTAAAGCCAGAAAAAAAATTGGGTGCTACAAATCTCACGTACATACTAAAGACGCATGCTGCGACCTATGTTTGGAAAATGCTTACCTGAATGCAAAAAATATCAGTTCTTAACCTAATTTGTATTCTGTAAAAACCTAATTTTATTCTGTAAAAACCTAACCAAAAGAAATAAAATACAGATTTTCTTCGAAATATCCGTGAAAAGTTTGTGCTACATTTTCAGAAAATTTAATAAAGTAAGAGCTAAAAAGTTATACACATTAAGAAATAGAAGGCTTTGTTAAGCCTAAAAAATAATTTTAAACTTCCTATTTCAAACCAAAGAAAAATTGGAAAGCCATTTACCTGGCGAGGCACACAACAAGCACATTTGGAGGTATGCTCATCTACATACAAAAATGTTAATTTTAAATATAAATTATATATTTTTTCAACTTATTTTCTTTCATTGGAATATAAGCAACGATACAAATCAAAAAAATAATAATATATTTTATTATTTTGCTATATATTTAAAAGAAAGAAATATGCAAATTTTCTTCAAAATTTTACAGTTTATGTGTTTACTTGAAGTGGAAGAGAATAATTTAAAAATCAAAAGCACAACTTTTCAATAGCTAAACTTTATTATTTATGTTATCAGCTACACATTCCTTTTTTTCTTTTCAATTTTCATCCACTATTGCAAAAATCGGAGGTTTGCACGATTTTTACGCTCTGGGAACTCCACTAAAGCTGCTAAAATTAAAAAAAAAACTAACATCAAAAACCGCGGTGGCTCCACATCTTAAATCTATCATTGGGCCATAAGGACCAATCCTACCAAAGGAAATCTTTGGTTCAGCAATAGCCGTATAATTTACCGTACACACGCAACTAATATAATAAAACTGTAGAAATAAAAATTCTGTACATTAAAGGTATTAAAAGAATAATAAGCGGGGGGTGTCACTACATCGCTATAGAAGCCAAAACTGTAGTTAGTTTTTTGTCTACTGTCTGTCTGTCTGTCTGTCTGTATGTTTGTTCCACTATCACACGAAAACTACTGATCCGATTTGAATGCGGTTTTCGCAGATATATTTGTCTTCTTCCAACTTAACATCTGGTGTATAAAAATAATTCCCCCCACCCCTCTAAGGGGACCAAAGAGGGGGTCAGATTTTGTATCAAACTTTTTTCTTTAATGGACTTACCTCATATTATTAACTGTTTTTTCCAACATAACATCTGGTGTATAAAATTTTTCCCCCCACCCCTCTTAGGGGACAAAAGAGGGGGTAAGATTTTGTATCAACTGGTGAAGTACAAATACTTTAAATGGCAAAACAACTTTTGCCGGAACAGCTAGTTATGTAATATGTATTTATGTTCCTGTTTAGTGATTTAATTTAGAATAATATAATATATTACTAGCTGTCCTGGCAAGCACTTATCTTAAGATTTATCATTCCTCTGTCTATGAACTCGAATAATAATCGATAAAAAAATCGATATACCTATTAAAATGGCAAAACAGGCGGGGCGCGGCGATTCCTGAATCGATTCCGCGCGTACGGGTATTCCCATCACTAAAGCGCTCTTGTGACGTCACAGTAGGTATGAAAAAATTTACACGCCCGTGTTCATACAAATGGAGCGACATAGCGCTTCTATCTAGATCTTATTTCTGTGGGATTTACCTATCTCCCTGAAGCGAAGACTCGTCGACATGTGCATTCTGCCCGTCCTAACCTACGGTGCACAAACTTGGTCATTGACCGGTTAGCAAAAGTCCCAACTCGGGGTATGCCAAAGAGCGATGGAGCGCAGTATGCTAGGAGTTAAACTTCTCGATAAAATGAGAAACACCATACTGCGCTCAAAAACGGGAATCAAGGACGTAGGAGTAAAAACAGCAAAGTTGAAATGGGATTGGGCGGGACACGTAAGCCGCATGCATCCCGACCGCTGGGCAAAGATCTCAACAGAGTGGGTACCGGAAGATGGACGCCGCCGCCGCGGCCGGCCTAGAAAAAGATGGCGCGATGAGCTGGAAGCATACCAGCCAGGCTGGCCAGCGGTGGCACAGGAGCGAGCACAATGGAAGACCTTGGGGGAGGCGTTTGCCCAGCAGTGGGACAGCATAGGCTAGGAAAAAAAGTAATAATATTATAGCTGCACCTGTAAAGTAAAATGATGAATGAATCATTTTATTTAGATATGTTAATGTAAAAAACGCGTTGTTTTTAAAGAGCCAAATATGAGTAGTTCTTGACTATGTAGGTATCATAATATTAGGAGTAGACATTACCATTGGGACAGAGTAGAAAAATTAATACATGTAAGAGAAGAAGTGCTATAGCAAAATGATTTTGGTGCCTTGGAAAGAAAAAGTAAACTGAGCACACCATAGTAATTCATGTAGTTTTCTACCATATTTTTGATGTGATATATTATTTAATCACAAAATTGGAAAATTTTAATCATTTTTAATAGGTCATGCTAGCTAGCATTTCATACCTATTAAAGATTTTCTTTCATTAGATCTAAGCGATTGACCAGAGGCGTAGCTACCGCCGTATCTGCCGTATTAATTATAGGGGGCCCCTAGGCCACGGAGGCCCCAATTAATCAATTTTTTGTTTTGTAGAAATCTTTACACTTTTCTAAGAGCCTTCAAACAAATTATTACACGGGGCCCCGCCTAGGCACACTACGCTTCTGCGATTGACATCATTTTTACATGACAGATTGTTGTTAATTTAACATCCAAATATTTGCATTAAAACAAGAGGAAACATAGGATACAGTGACACAGGTTGATTTAAAATTTTATATTTAAATCTAGTCTCAGGTTTGTTGGATTAGATTCTCAAGCGTTGTATGGTCTAACATATTTCTGCTGCTCATTTGTTTCTTAGTTAATTAGCTTATATTATATAAGTATCATCAGAGAAATGATTTATGAATTTATGAATAAATTCATAAATCATAGGCCAATGGTTGACCTACATTATTTGGTCATATATGTTAATATATGTTATAAAACAATATTAGCTGCAATTTACTCGACATAAACTGATTGAATAATACTGATATCCTATCTGCCTATGAGTCTTTTTCTCCACTAGTACATTCAGGTCAACACGGACCAAATTATGTACATTTGAGTAGAATTCACCATCAAACAACTTTCATCATTATTGCTGAGCAATCACATAGTAAAGTCGTGAGTATAGTCTGTCAAGAAAGTCATGACAGACGGGAAAATTTTTAAATGAAATAAAAATTATGAGAACTTTATTAATTCAGGATAAAAAATGTGCAAGGTGACAATATTTAAAATGTATTAAGCGTTCTCTGTGAAAATACAAAGCAAACGATACACCTTTTAAGCGTGATTATGTTTAGAACATTTTCCCGCCTGTCATGACTTTCTTGACAGACTATATTATATTCATTCTCAGATGGACTTATACCACTGTCTTATAGTACCAATATCCAGATTAACCTAAAGAATGTTTAACTGAAGATTTTGTCAATGGCCGACTATGTAACTGACAAAAAAATTAAGTTCTACCATTTTAACCCATGAATCTCCAAGCTGCACCCGGCTGTCGCATAACAATTGAAAATTTATTGTGTCTGCGATTCCCACGATCGAGGTATTAAGTGTAACACAAAGAATTAGTACCAATTTTACCATTGTTATCATTGATTTAACTTATCAAGCCCCATAAGAGCACCGGTGATCGCGACAACAATAGATTTCCAAGAATCCGCGATTGAAGGATTAATATCTTGTTATATGCTGGTTTTTGGATTAATATTATATAAATATAACATACAATAAATGTGCTTTAAGACTGTAGCCTCAATAAGAGTAAATTGGAGCATCTGTGTATGTTTTAAATTTAAAGTAAACATAAGTTTATATACCATAGTTGGATAGTGCCTATTCAAGGGACTATTCACACTTACAGTATTTCATTCTAATAAGATGGGAAAACTTTTGAATAGTAAAAAGTATAAAAAACTTTTTTTGTACTAATAGGTACCTCGATTGTGGGAATCGCATACTCAATGGATTTTCAATTGCTATGATTCAGCTGGGGATTGATGGGTTAAAAATACAATAACGTTTAAGTAATACACAAGACATAAGTACAGTGTGTGTGCCCTCAGAATAGCTAATCAATAAACTGCACAAGTGCATTTTTATAAATTCATCAATAACATGCATTCCAGTGTCGTTTCTGATTTTTTTGTATCTTATGGATTTGTTCATAAAATTATGCAAATTGTAACGAAGCTTGTACTTACCCGGCGACAGGTGGACACTTCAAGACTTTGCCGTGTACACTCGAAACTTATCACAACACAAACTTTTACACTATTGTACACGTCGGACAAAGTTGCAGTGTCTTATAAATATTCAATAGAGGTTCTAGATTTAACTGCACTAGTCCACTTGTGACTTACACGCAACTGCATCAATATCCTTCACAAAACGACAAGTGTGGGAACAACTTCGCGATCACGAAATAAAACTTGAAAGAAACTTTGTTTATTGCAACGAACTGTCAAGCTTATTGGCAGCTTGTTTTGAAAAGCTACATTTTTATACTCCGTATGGTCCATGAATCAGTCACGTTAATTGAAATGCATTATGCATTTTGCTTATTCAAGCAAACTTTAACACCGTACACAACAAAAATAATTAAAGAATGACAAGTGCTTCCATCTGCGGATAAACAAAGAACTACAGTTTTTACTTTTTGACAGCGTGTTGACAGCTATCTGACAGCAAGTTTGTCAAAGTCAATGTCAATCTATGACGGTGACATATTTTTGAAGTGAAAACTTCTTTAGCGGCGTCAGGGCGTTGAGCACTTTTGTGGAATGGGTAAAAACTGTGAAACTCGCGTCAGATTTTCGTGTTGATCGAAAAACCATAGAAAACGCGTAAGACGGTTGGAGAGTAGTGTTCGGTGTCGAACTCGAACTCGAACGAAATGTACAGTCGGGGAAATGAGTTGTTTAGCAGAAATGTACAGTAGGGGAAAATTGTGCTAAGCAGAAATGTACAGTCGGCGAAATGAGTTGCTTAGCAGAAATGTACAGTCGGGGAAAATTGTGCTAAGCAGAAATGTACAGTCGGGGAAAATTGTGCTAAGCAGAAATGTACAGTCGGGGAAATGAGTTGTTTAGCAGAAATGTACAGTCGGGGAAAATTGTGCTAAGCAGAAATGTACAGTCGGGGAAATGAGTTGTTTAGCAGAAATGTACAGTCGGGGAAAATTGTGCTAAGCAGAAATGTACAGTCGGGGAAATGTGTTGTTTAGCAGAAATGTACAGTCGGGGAAATGAGTTCTTTAGCAGACGCGCTGATTAAGGCCGCGTTTCTACCTGCAAGACAACTGTCGCGAGAAGTGTCTGACAGTCTGTCTGACAGCAGCTTTTTTTTTCGATTGTCGATATTTTTTAATCGATTGTAAGGGTTTCGATTAATTAATTAAAACGATCGTTTCTTTTATTATTAATTTTTTAATCGATTTTCATAAAAAATGGGTTAAAAAAATAATGCACAACGTTAATAATCAAGTTTTCACTTCTGCCGGCACTCCCGGAGTGCAACCCGTCTTTTTTTTTCGTCTTAAATAGTAGGGTTAGGTCATAGTATCCCAATTCCCAGTATCATTAATCGTTACAATAATATTATTATTGTCCGTTGAGTTTAAGGATTCCAATATTGCTTAAATACTTTTTATTATCCCCACATTCCCGACAAGAAATCTCACAATATAACATAGAGTCCTATGCACTACGTGACAGGGAACGGGGGACATTCAGAATCTGATCACGTAGTACAAGTCCACTCCTTATAGAGGCAAATTAGACATATTAGCAAATAGCAGTAATAACATATATTTTGATTTCACTTCACCTATATTTTAACTAACAAATATAACATTTTAACCAAGTTGTGGTTTAGGGACAGCCGAAACTCGCTTCCTGGCGATCTTACGTCTGGACACTCGCATTTGTTGCAATTGATTGTACACTTCACCCCAAATTTCGCTCTGATCTTCAATGGGAATTGTTTTTCTAAAAAAAAAAGAAAATGGAAAGTTAGGTACTTAACTGAAAATAAAAACGCATTGTATAACAGTATAATAAGTATCAAGAATCGAATGCAAAATATTGAATGGATCAAATCACTGAAAGTTTAATAGCCCGGTCTAATTAGACGCAAAAAAATCGTAACCTCGGAATAATTCGCATAGAGCTGAAAATTGGTAGAGACGTTAAATACACCATTACAAATAAAACCTCAAAAGTCCCCGGCGATCCTTCTTGTGCAAAAAATTTTATTCAAGGTCAAAGGTATGAAATGAGGTTTTCCTGTTTTTTTTTTTCCAAACTGTACATTTTATCACAAAAATAGGTAGGGCAAGAGTGTAGATCATAGAATTCTCTACAAAAATATTCTGACACTTTTTTCATACGACTTAACATTCCTTATATATGGTGGGCTTAAAGTTTGGGAAAATCGTATCTAATACTTATATTATAAAGCTAAAGAATTTGTGGAGCTACTGCTTTGAATTGAAAAATTCGTTTTTTGTTGGATAGTCTTATTTATCGAGGAAGACTTGAGCTATATAACATCACGTTGGCACCAATAAGAGCAAAGAAACAGAGGAAAATGGGGGAAAACGGGGAAAATTATTTTAAAGAGCTTATCTCACAAACGGCTGAAGCATTTTTTATGTTATTTGGCACAGATATAAAGTAGACCACGAGGAAGGACATAGGCTATTTCGTTTCTCGGGAAAATGTACGGTTTCCGTGAAATACATCGTTTTTCTGTATATAAACGAAAAAAATACCCATTAGTTACTTATATTTTTGAACAAATATGTTTAACCTTAGTTTGACCTTCAATGGCGTTAAATCAGCAATAAATTCGACCAACATTACGTTTCGAACTTTTGGTAAGCTTCTCGTATCGGCTTTCACATAATGAGAACTTGCATTTGACGAACCAGCCATTATAAATAAGATTGAAAGGAAAAAAAAAACATACTGCAGAGGTCATTTGGCCGCCGATGATGACGTCAGAGCGAAACTTTAAAAATTTATTGAGAAAAAACTAGCCAATGAATTTTAAAATTATTTAATTTATATTCTTAAAATACCTTATTTTAACGAAAAAAAATATAAAAAGTACATGTGATTTTTTTTGGACAATGCCCATTAACAGGGCGGAGCGGAACTTCTTGTACTACAGCAAACGAGGGCTGTTCACAGCCAAACATACTACTATGTGATTTATTACCGTTACCAAATCTAAACTTTTCGAGTCGCGAAGAGCAACAGTACGCTTGCAAGTCACTCACAAGTATGTCAGGCCGAGAACATTTCAATTTTTTCAAATAACCCTAGTATGTAGTACTAGATGTTAAGCGTGGCTCCGCCCGGCCGCGTTAATTATAAATTTCACGCAAGCCGTAAATTTTCCTGAAAAACAAAATAGCCTATATCCCTCCACGTGGCCTATTCTGTATCTGTGCCAAATAACATAAAAATTGCTTCAGCCGTTTGTGAGATGAGCTCCTTCAAATAATTTTCCCCGTTCTTCCCCATTTTCCTCTGTTTCTTTGCTCCTATTGGTGGCAATGTGATGTTATATAACTCAAGTCTTCCTCGATAAATAAGACTATCCAACAAAAAACGAATTCTTCAATTCAAAGCAGTAGTTCCACAAATTCTTTAACTTTATAATATAAGCTTAAATATGATTTTCCCAAACTTTAAGCCCGCCATGTATAAGGAATGGTAAGTCGTATGAAAAAAGTGTCTGAATATTTTTTGTAGAGAATTCTATTATGTGCACTCTTGCCCTACCTATTTTTGTGATAAAATTTACAGTTTGGAAAAAAAACAGGAAAAACCTCATTTTCATACCTTTGACCTTGAATAAAATTTTTTGCACAAGGAGGATCGCCGGGGACTTTTGAGGTTTTATTTGTAATGGTGTATTTAACGTCTCTACCAATTTTCAGCTCTATGCGGATTATACCGAGGTTGAATGTTTAATTTTCCCGGAGTATAAACAATCTTTTCTGAAACAGGTAGGTATCTATTTTACCCCCAATTTTCCAGCACTGAGCAGGCTGATGTTGAACTATTGCTAAGAACACTCTTGTTGTCAGTTTTTGAACAAAAAAAAAACTAGATCAAAGTTGGTCCCCCTGCTGGAACGCTATTGTGACATCTATACAGACAGACATGTCTAGAGTCTTGGACTCTTGGTAGTTAAAAAGAGGCTAAGGGCCTGTTTCACCACTTCCTGATAATTAGTGACGAATAGGCTATCCACCAATTAACTTGATTACTTGACAGATCAAGTATGGAGAAACTGTCAAAAAACTTGTGAATCTTGGACTCTTGGTAGTCAAAAAGAGGCTAAGTGTCCGTTTCACCACTTCCTGATAAGTGACGAATAAGCTATCCACCAATTAACTTGACAGATCAAGTATGGAGAATCTGTCAAAAAAGTTGTGAATAGCCTATTTGGCACTTTATGTGTCTAAACACACTATGCCGAAGTTCCACGGCGGAAATTCCGCATGATTGCGTCAGCAATGTCAAACGCATACAATATAATGCGACCAGAACGCGACGGAATTTCGGCATGGTGTGTCATCGGTAATTTAAAATACATTGCAGGCGGAAACAAGCCGAACTTCCGCCGCGAAAATTCGGTATAGCTAGTGTGTTTAGACACTATCAGAAAGTGGTAAAACAGACCCTAAGACTTTTTACATTATAACTTACCTGTACTGTTTCATCAAGTCATATTTCTCCCAGGGTGTTTTCCTCAGTTCCCTCCTAACTCTGTCCTTCTCCTTCAAGTGTTCCTCAATATTTGAAACTCCCTTCAAGTCCTGTCTCTCCCATCTTTCCAGCCATGGTCTAGGTTTCAATTTTACCTGGAAATTATGATAGTATTTTTAGAATGTATTCAACAAAATTACACACTGTGTAATATGCTAAGGCTGATGTTTTTATTCATGCATTAAGTATACTGTCTTTTAATGCTTCAACTCCCAAGCGGCCCAGGTGGGCTGCCATAACAATAGAATAGCTATTGTGTCTGGTTTTTCCACAATTGGATTGAGGTATTAACACCAAAATTTGTTCCTGCTTAAGCTAGCCTGACTTTAGGGCAACAAAAGAAAATCTCATACCTGGATGGGATTGACTGGAACCGGTGTGCCTTCTGGAAGCAACTCCGGGTCCATATCGAGGGGAAATGTGCAATACTCCGGCAGCGCATCTCTCAAGTAGAACAACTTATCGTCAAGGCGCTTCTCCAGCTTCAAAACTTGGATTGACTGGATGGTTGGATCATACAACTCATACCTTACCTGAAACAAGTTTTTTTTCATTATCAGTACAAAGATTTATAGGAAGACAATATAACCAAACAAACATTAAAATCTTTAACCCAAAAACATTATCTGTGTTGCAAAATAGAGCATATTTTCTGGGCACATGGATTAAGGGCCATGCCACAACATTGCGTTGCGGCGTTGCATCACAAAAACAACCTAAGAAAAGGAATGTAGTTTTTTATGATGTGACATCGCAACGCAGTGGTGTGGCCTGGCCCTTAGTGTTGCATGTTTTCTCAAATTCTACAGCAGAAAATGTACATGTCGGAAAGCACCCTTAACATAACGAATCATGAACATTTCATTGACATGTCATCCTCTGATATGGGAAAGTTATTGTTATATCATCTTACCTCAACACCCTGGTGGTCAATGACATTTCTCAATGTGAATTCCGCTCGGAGACCACAGCCTTTACGCTCAATACAAATCCCCACAAATCTGTTTGTTTTGCTCTGAGCATGCGGATCTGATATGGTCACTGCTAGAATTGAACCTGTGAAAATTGTTTATGGATTGAATTTGAAAAAAGTTTAAAAACAAGAAATCCAAAGCTAATTTAAATAAAAATCTGGAGTTTTTTTTTTTCATCATTCTATTTGTAGAAGTTTGTAACTATTATTTGTCCTTACCGACGTAAAACTCTGGAATATCTAATTGGCTTCTTCTTTTGAGCATGTCAGCACGTTCCATTTTTTCTCGAAGTGTATTCCTCCATTTTGGATTTGGATCAGGCAAAAATTCAGGATAGATGTGCCTGTATTCAAGCATAGGATTTTGGAACCCGTGCTTGCGTCTCATAGGTCTTTTCACCTCTTCAACTTTTTCTGGTTCTTCAAGCTTTTCAGGCATAGTACTCAATACTCGAAAGTCTATGGAAGAAAAGGTTTTTAAATGTAAAAAATATCTATTACTATATTGTATACCAAATATTATTTTGTTACTATGGTGCGTATATTTGTTATAATATTCAACAAAAAACAAATAGGTGAGGAACACACAAAATTGAAAATACTAACCTCTTCGCACAAGCCATTTTGCAACTCCTAAGACGTCCAGGGACCCTTTACGTATTGCAAGAGACATGGCTCTTTAATATTTATTAGATATAATTTATTTCGAAGATACGTTTGGACAAGCTGTTTTCTATTTTTAACAAAAATAAATTAAAATTTAAAACCCAAATAAAACCCACAGAACAACTTGCGGTAGTTTTTTTAGTTGTCACTGTCAAGTCACTGTCAAGTGGCAACTGTCAAATAACAATTTTGTTTTTTACTATTAATTTATGGTGCTACGGACTACGGTACACAAAATTTTGCCATTGTCAAAAAAAGGTGGAAAACAAAATTCGAGAATTATTTCTGCATTGTTTTTCAAAATAGCAAGGAATATACTACACACGCAAGGAGAAGACTTGGTCTAAACTCCAAAGTGATATAAATCGCCAGTGCGATTTCGTGGAATAAGTCAGCTGATTACAATGACATAAGAAACCAAGACTAAAAATAAAGTTTTGAGGCTACTGACGAAGTGGCGACTGGCGAGTGGCCTGTGGCCTTGTTTCTTAAGTCAATGCCTATGGCGAGGGGTGAGTTGTGATTTGTGACTTGCGAGTTACGGGCTGCGGGCTGTGGCACAAAAACTAAAAAGTAAAAAACATTCATTTTGAAGTTTTGAAGTTGTGGCTAATTGTAGTTGTAGGTTGTGTCTTATCGAATTTAGCATTAAAAAATTAAGTTGTCAACAATGACATCTATTATCTATCAGTGCTGTCAGCTGTCAACGTGGTGTCATCTGTCCAGTGTTGCAAAAGTTCCCGATTTATCGGGAGATCTACTGATTTTGGCGTCTCCCTCCCGATATCCTGATTTAACTGTCATATCTCCCGATTTTTACATTGTATGCAACGAATGTTTAAAATATAGTATTATTTTGCATTCTCAAGACGACAATACTGAAGATTATCAAGTAATACTATACGGGTAAGTAAACTCTTTAGTAAGGGGATTCCCCAACTGAAAGAGACTGAGACAGCGCTATACTGGGAATTGAGAATGAAGTAAGGACTAAGGACATCTCTTTTCTCAGTATAGTCACAGAATATTATATTAGTTGGTATAGTGTAAATTTGTCCCTTTCAATAGGTAATTGGTGGTTGATACCGACTGAACATTTCAAACCTCCACATGGTCTGAACTTGTTTCTTTTGTCATTGGTAACGATGTCCGACTCCGATGATTCATGTAATAGTCAAGAACGAGTACCTATAGGAATTAAGCGAAGAAAATACTCACAAAATTTTAAAGAGTGTTTGCAAAAATAGCAACCAAAAAGTGGTATGTAAATGAATGATTTGCCATTTTCAATGTATCTTACATGTTTTTAATAATAAACTTTAATTTAAAAATTAAAGTATGTTTATGGTTGTAGTTACGCTATAGCGTAAAATATTGTTGTTTTATTTGGAAAAAAAATCTCCCGTTTTCTCCCGATAATTACCTGGAAATTCGCCCGATTTTTGAATTATCACTTTTGCAACACTGCATCTGTCATTATTTGTTGTGAGTTGTGGGCGCTTGTGTGTTTTCTTTCTATTGATCGACCTAATTTAATTAAACTTTTCCTCTTATAAATTAACATTTAAACGTAAAATGTCTTCGATTATCCAAAAATGTAACGACGATAACATTCCACTAGCTGACGACGACCCCCAAGTTATTATAAACGACGAAGTCGACAACAATCGGTTTGATCATGGCCGTTCAATGGATTCTTTGCCGAGCTCCTACACAGGAGGCTCCTCTAGCCCTGGGCTGAACGGCCCCGCTAGTTTTGACCCCGATTCTGGCATTGATGAGCAAGAGGAGAAAGCGCGCTTGATATCTCAAGTACTTGAACTACAGAACACGCTAGACGGTAATTGTTGTGATAAAAGTTCTATGTTTAACATTTCCATTGTTCTACATCATCAATTCTAATGTTTAAATTATTTTGCAGACCTGTCCCAAAGAGTCGACTCTGTGAAGGAAGAGAATTTGAAGTTGCGCTCAGAAAACCAAGTACTAGGACAATATATAGAAAACCTAATGTCAGCCTCCTCAGTATTCCAATCTACTTCACCTAATGGAATTAAAAAGTGAAAATTACATAGGAAATATTTTTACTGCTTTTAACAAGTCTTTGCACAATGTTTCTGTATTATGCTGATCAAATAGTAATTGGATCATGGAAACTCAATAACTCTTAAAATGAACAAAGAAGAGACTTTACAGGAAGAGAAATAAACGGAAAAGAGCATGCAATGCATTATGCCGTAGACTATAATATATATTGATGTATTTGATCATTTGATCCAATTTATTTTTACAGCAAAATACCACCCTTAGGCATAAGTTTGTATCATAATAATTTGTAGCTTGGGACAACTTTGAATCTCTATTATTGTTTATAATAAATAGCTGGTAATAACAAATGTTCAAATGCACTTCTGTTCATTGTAAAGGTTGTCACAGACTCGGATCTGTGAAACAAAATCTAAAGCACATTGAAACTTACATTATAAAAATGCTGTTAGTATAAAACTTTTGGAGTTCTAAGTATGTAAAACATTTAAAGAAATTATTGTATTTTTAATTACTTAATTTATATTAAGTTGTTGTACCTGCTTTTAATTTTTATATAAATTTAGGTAAATGTAAACTGAATATTACCAATAATATTATTTTTATAATATGTATATCATGCAAATAAAAGTAATTATAAAAGTGCCTTAATATGTTTTATTATGAAAAATAAACCATGAGTCATCAGATCACCTTATGGTAAGGGATTATTACTAATTGTTGAACTAAAAGTCCCTGAACCTTGGGCTAAACCTATGGAAATAAGTGATTATATTATGCTCTATGAAACAATTCTAGCACCTAGTTCCAGCAAGTTTTCGTGACATAGGTAAAATATGGTTGAGCCCGTCCATAATAGTACCCTAGTCTGTTTCATAAAAAAGTAGGTAATTAATGCTATTAAAGTCTCCCAGACCCTACGAACTGATTATATACATGTGTATATAATCAAAGCCTACAAATAATATTTTTATTATTCGTAGCCCAGACCGTAGGTAATGTTTTGCTTTAAAAGCTAAACATAGTGATTATATTATTCTCTTTGTAAAAACTTGTGGGAGTTAGGGTGTGTTTCCACTGAAGCGGAGCTTAGCGGTGCCCGAATTGACCAATTGTGCTACTCCAGCGGAATGACAGCGAAGCGGAGCGAAGATTTCGAGCATGGTGATTGGTCAATTCGGCACCGCTAAGCTCCGCTCCGCGTCAGTTGAAACACGGCCTTAGGAGCTGATGAGTCAGCCAAAATAATATTATAACGCGAATTCAAAATATTATTGTTGCATAAAAAAAGAATTGCGTCATGGACAATTTTTGATTTCTTTGATGTTCTCAGTATGTTGAGTGTTGACTGTCGGGGAAGACTTGTAAAAAACCCCATCCGCGCTTTGAACGAACGCAACCGCGTGAAAAATACGTGATCGTCGCATGGCAAGAAAGTAAAATGTTGCCAGTTATTAAGCTTACCCATAAAATGGGCACATATTTTAGGGTTTTTTCTAATTGGATTTATTTTGTTTTCTAACAGTTAAATATTATCATTATTGTTTTACTTATAATTTAAACAAATATTTCGCACTACTGTACTGTTCCTATCGCGCGCCTCTAAAGCGTGATCTAACGTTATATTCGAGTGCGCCCAGCGCCATCAAGAGATAATTAGTAGCAATTTATAAAATTTCTATGTGTGTCACAAGTTCACATCCTAAGTTCACAACCGCACGTACATTACATTAGAAAAAAATAGCCAAGACCCAAGTATAGTATTAAATTATATATAGAGGAAAAACACGCAAATCACCTTTGTTGTAGCTGGGTGTTTTCCCGTTACTGATTATTTTATTTTGTTATTAAAGTATTTTTATTATAGAGGTAACAGAAAAATACATTTTCTAAAAATTTTAACTGTCTACCGGACTCTACCGGTCTACTGCTACGATGGTTCTTGAGATACAATCATAATTTGATCACAATAATATAGAGCGCTCCGTGAAAGAGCGAAGGCACAAGGTTGTGGCCTGGCCCTAAGGCCAGGCCACAACACTGCATTGCGGCGTCGTATCTCAAAAACAACATCGCACAGAAATGCGATGCGTTGTCACAAGTCACAACTCAAAAATGTCATCGGAAATCTCGCTGTCACGTCGCAAATTTCCACGATGCGTTCTGCGACGTCGTAGATTTTTACGATGCGACGTCGCAGCTCACTGTTGTGGCCTAGCCCTTAGTAATAGGGTTACGTTTTTATTTTTTACCCTTTGGATACGGAAGGCCCAAAAATGTATGTAAATTTGTTAGTTGTTAAAATGTTAGGCACAAAATATATTGGTTAACTTTGGATCTAAAATTATCACGATTATTTTAGAAATAAAACAATAATTTGGGACCTGGGTGTTTTCATTATGCTTGTATGACAACCCTATTTCAATGTCATAAAGAAGAAAATCGACGTATGAAATCATCAAACGCATTTTATTCGCTAATCATATCGGTCTAGTGTTGATTTCCAATTTCAATTTGCATTTCGGAATTCGGCGTGTTTTGTCTCAAATTGTTGTGAAGCAGTATTGTGAAATTATTGTGATTTTTTGTGATAAATTTTAGTCTAATTAACGTAATTACATCAGCATGCCGAAAAAACTAAAAGCAGTTGCTACGTTGCACTTTTCGCATGAAATTCGGAAGGATATAAAGTTAACGAACTTGAAATCGTTAAAATTGGACGATGCTTGGCCTTTTATTAGGGAAGAAATCGAGGCTGAGATCGGAAGCAGTCAGCTAATCTGCATCCCGCACATAACAGAGGCTGACTTGTACAAAATCACGTCGATATTTGTACAAAACGATGTGGCGAAAGACGGAAAGATGTTCAAGCCGCTTGGAGTCCTCAACAAGAACATAAACAGAGACAAGACTAGCCCGGAGTATGTCAAGCTACTGGAACAGGACAGTTTTGATGATGCAAGCTTCAAGTTTCCTCATGAGAGTGTTAAGGTACCTACATACTATGCTATAACGGTAACCTTCCACCTTCATTTGCCCTTGCCATTTCAATCAGTGCTAGTGTAAATAATATTCTCTCAGGACAATGTTATTGTTTTCAGTTTTGTTTACAATGTCAAATAGGTTAGCAGTACATAATCGTAGTTTATAGTTTCTGAGAATGCTTGTGTATTGCAAACAAACCTTTTTTGCTTGCTATTAGTAGGTACTGTCAGCTCACTGCTCAGAGGTTTTTTAAATGCTGATTTCATTTTATGTAATCCGTTGTTTACTGTCAAAAATGCTACCAACATTTGTTATGAAAGTTTATAAAGGCCTCTCTATCTATAGCCATGCTTGGAGACCGTGGTTGAGAATCGGTCTATATGATATGAATCTACCATAATCATTAATGAATATGCTCTACACATTTGTAATGTTAATTTACTCCCATAGAATGCATAGAACTAATTATATTTTGTGTAATGGAATGTTGTAAGTTTGTTTTATATACAGACCATAATATTATTGTTTTTATTCACAGATAACACTTCAAGATGAGAACTTGAAGAACAAAGTTAGAGTAATAATGCTCAACTTTAGCAAGAAATGTATTCCCAGCAATAAAGACTTTGTCAATAATGTTTATTTGGATCTTAGCAATCATGGTAGGTATCTCTTGATTTTAAACTTATTACAAACAGCTGTTTGTAATTTTATTAGTAAGGGAGCTCCCTTACTAATAAAAAGATCTACACTGGGTATTATACACTATACAATATGTTATAGTCAACAAGAACAAAACACAAACAAAGCCTGCGACACATCTTTTCATTAGCAAAACTTAAGTGGGAACCTTCTTATCAAGATACCGTTACATGTCCCGAGGAACCTTCTTATCAAGATACCGTTACATGTCCCGATTCAGGGTATCTCCATACTAAATTTCATCATGTTTGGACTACCTACTACCTAGGTAGACTAGCAAAAGAATCGAGTATTATTCCAACTTGCATTAAACACTATAATGTATACTGTTGCAGATTTGAAAGGAAAGAAGTCGGTCTACATGATCACCAAAGTATTAATGGCCAAAACTATAGAATTCAGAGTGAGCAAGGGTGATTCAGCAAGAATTTTCCATTTGGGAAATCTCTCACCGCTCGTTTTTGGCATTGAAGAGTTCAAGATAGGTGCGGACGGAAAACTAATTGCAAAGGTAAGTTTTCTAGTCTATACTAATATTATAAAGAGATAAACTTTGTTTGTTTGTTTGTTTAATTGTAATGAATAGGCTCAAAAACTACTGGACCGATTTAAAAAATTCTTTCACCATTCGAAAGCTACATTATTTACGAGTAACATAGGCTACATTTTATTTCGGAAAATGTAGGGTTCCGTAAGATATTTGGGTTTTTCTGACACAAGGTGAAAAAAATCAACCAGAAATTTTACTTATTTTGCGTACGCTGCCTAAACTATAAAAGATAGAACCATACAATGTTCTAAGTAAATGTAGATCTTTTAAATATCTACAAAAAAGTCCGTGACACACTATACCTATGTCAAGTGAGGTACAACAACCATTATTTTATTTAAAAATCTTGATTTTTTTGGACTACATTTAAACGCATTTATTTTACTCATGCTATTAATCTTTATCAAAATGAATTATTTCATCACTAAGTACAGTTTATGTAGATAATATTTGGGTTTTGAATGATTAAAATTGGATGTTTGGTTTAGAAGTTATGGCGAAATAAAAAATTGCGATTTACGCCCGTTTCGAAGTGGGCGCTACCAAGGCGGGGGTGCACAGTAGCGAAG